>CAVLJG010000003.1:25512287-26977000 GCA_963669975.1 Acanthoscelides obtectus
CATTTTTTTTTTTTTTTTTTTATTGTTTTTTTTTTTTTTTTTCTCTACTTTTATTAGCGATCAGAGTGTATGTACATTCTATAAGCTAATTTGCTGGATGGTACAATTTTTAAGTAGTTGTACCTCATGACGGGATGAAGCAGACATCCAACGATGTCACCTCAGTCTTGCAAGTCTAGTGGCAATTTCCTTTTCAGTCTCCTGGTCTCAGTGGGATCTAATAGCGATGGCAGCAGTGGGTTTGGATGGTCGCTAAGCCTAGCATGGTGTTTGCAACTCTTTCCATGATGACTTCACTGATGAATGGGATTTTCAGATCCCTATGGAGCGTTTCATTTGAGACATACCAAGGCGCTCTGCAATGCTTCTAAGGATTTTGATTGAGCTCGTTGAATGATGAAAGGTTTGACTTGCTAGCGCAGCCCCAGAGTTCGATCCCGTAAGTCCAAATGGGCTTGATGATGGCTTTGTATATCAGTAACTTGTTTTCTATGCTTAGTTTGATTTGCGTCCTATCAGCCAATTTAACTCTTTATTTTCAAGTCGATCTGTTTTCTTTCTTGGATTAAATGTGTGCTTCCAGTTTATTTTGTTGTCCATGTGCAATCCCAGGTATTTAACACTTGCATGTTGAGGTATGGTGACTTGATTCAGGAAACAGCTGGGCATTGTCCTTTGCGGAAAGATGAAGGTGATGTGTGTGGATTTGGTTTCGTTGACTTTGATCTTCCATTTGTTCAGCCAACTTCCTATATCGTCTAGGTGCCTCTGTAGTTTACTTGAAGCGTGGTCGGGATCTTCATCAGTTGCAAGAATCGCCGTATCGTCTGCAAATGTGCCAACTGTTGTTTCAGTTGTGTGGGTATATCCGCTGTATATACGACATATAGTAAGGGACCCAGTATGCTGCCCTGTGGACTCCTGATTCATAGGGTAGTAGGCTTGAAGTCTCACTGTTTACTTTAACTTTGTAGCAGCGGTCACTTAAGTAGGATTGTAGCAACTTGAGGTACTTGGCTGGCAATACTTTCTTTATTTTATGCAACAAGCCTGGATGCCACACTTTATCAAATGCCTGCTTCACATCTAGGAAGGCTGCCGTACAGTATCTTTTCTTTCGAAGGATTTGGCGATTATATCCGAAAGGCGGTGACACTGCTGCACAGTTGAGTGAGCCGGCTAAAGCCAAACGATGATTAGGATCCAAGCTAGCCGATCCAGTTGGCCATTTCTTCTATTCAGGATAAGGTCTTTCAAAAGCTTAGAAATACTGGCAGGAGGCTGATCGGGCGATAAGACTAATATCATTAGATTTTTTCCTGGTTTCGGTACCATAATTATTAGCGCACTCTGAAGGACATGGGCCAGTAGTCTAGGCCGTATAATCGCATTTAATATATAAAGCAATTCATCAAGCCTTTCTTGGGAAGTTCTTGTAACATTTTGCCTGTGATCATGTCAGCTCCGGGAGCTTTTTTTATATTTAGCCTGTTTATTTCATTTTGTAATTCCTTCGGAGAGAAAGGTGCTAACCGTTCTTGAGTTAAAAGATGGATGAGATTGGCTTCATCTACTTCCTGCACTGGATCGTCATTGTGTGGGATGAACACTTCGGCAAGGTGTTGTGCAAATGCGTCAGCTTTTTCTTTATCGCTTTTTGCCCATTGACCATTAGCTACTGTTTGGCTACGGATTGGGGGTGATGTAGAATGAGGTTTTCTCTTAGCTTTTATGGGCTTCCATATGGAGTTATCTTGTCTCGTGAGTTGAGATACGTAGCCTTCTACGGAGGCATTCCTCATTTCTTGGAGTTTAGACTTTATTACAGCAGGTGTTGTACTTTGTTCGGCTGGCTGGCGTGCGGGTACGTTGCCAGATTGATCGTGCTCTTCTCTTCTCTGCAACTAGCTTCTTTATTTCAACGGGGATATTTTTTGTTTTGTAAGCACAGTCTATGAATGGTGTGGATTCTTTCGCTGCCTGTTGGAGTGTACAAATAAAGCTATTGCAGTCGACCTCTATATCATTTGGCTGCTTCAATCTGGTTGAGAGATTGATGTTATCTACAATTATCTGTTTGTATCTATCCCAATTTGTTTTGTTATTATGCAATCTTGGAGTAGGTTTCTTACATATCACTGCTGTGCTCAGAGTTAGGGTAATTGGGCTGTGGTCTGATGTGAGGTCAAAGCTTGAAGATATTTCTGTATAAGATGAAGATATGCCACTGGTTATGAAGAAGTCTAAAAGATCGGGAAGTCTATTTACATCTGTAGGCCAATAAGTAGGTGCTTCTGGTGAAATAAACGTGTAGTTGTTTTCTAATATGACTTGTATCAGTTCTCTTCCTTTTGTTGTTGTGAGCCGTGAGCCCCATGTGGTATGCTTGCTATTGTAGTCCCCCCCAACAATGAATTTTGGACCAAGAGTTATAAAGAAATTTTTGAATTGCTCATTTTTGAGGTTATGACGTGGTGGACAGTAGACAGCTGATACTGTTATATCGTAAGGAAGACTGTTTACTTTTACAGATGCTGCCTGGATATGGTTTTCTTCATACTTAGGCATTTCGTGGTGTTTGATTGTTTTTTTAATAAGTACTGCAGCTCCTCCATGTGCTGTACCATCGGGATGATTTGTATTGTAAAGTATATAATCGGGTATAGAAAAATAGCTTCTTTCAGTGAAATGTGTTTCACTGATTAGTAGGACGTCTATATAGTTTTGCTGTAAAAACAATTTAACTTCTTCTTTATGACTAGGAAGACCATTGGCATTCCACTGGGCAATTCTTAGAAAATTGGCCATTTTAATTGATTTTGTTGATTAGCGTGGCAATCATATTGAGGATCAGACTGTTTTGTTGTAGGAGCTGGTTGAACATATTTTTAAATTCATCTAGGAATTTATTCATTGTTGAAGTTAGACTTACCGAGTTTTCAGTGTTGTTGGCTACTGCATCTGCATACGTTCTTGAGTATTGGCGGTTAGTGGCGGGCTCAACATTGTTAACATAAGCTGGTTCACTAGTTATAGGTGGTAGGGGTGTTTGGAAGGTGGGATTTTTATTTTTCAATGTTCTGTGGTAGTGTTCGCAGCCTCTATAGTTTGCAGTATGACTGCCACCACAAAGGGCACATTTTGCTGGCGCATCTTTCGGCTTCTTGCAGTCCTTAGTATTATGGGGACCACCACATTTCACACATAAGTATGGTTTGTTGCAGTATGTTTTAGTATGTCCAAATTGTTGGCATCTCATACACTGGATGATATTGTTCTTTCTAGGTCTGGGTGGCTCTATTTGAATAGTTTTATTCTGTAATCCTCTGATGTTATATATATCTTTATTATTTTCGGCTGGCTCAAGATCTACAAAGAATAAGTTTAGTGGTTCTTTGGTAGTCCTATGAAGAACATTTATTATGCTGCGAACTTTGTGACCCAGTTTTCCCAGCTCCTCTTTTATATCATCGATTTTTGTAGAGTGATGTAGATACCTTATCACTACCCTGTATGATCGCTCTTCTTTCAGTTGGTAGGTATGGTGAAAGATACTATTTTCTTTGAAGTTTCTGATGAGCTTACGGTATGATTCTGGGGTTGCGCAGTTTATTTTCACAACGTTGTTTGCGAGGCTCTTCGTGATATATTGCTCGTCTTCTAATATGTCTCTAATGGTGTTGACCATTTCCTCGTAGTTGATCACTCCATGAACAAAGATTGGGGGTGGCTTTGGAATTCGTTGAGTGTTATTTCCGACATTATCATCTGTTTTGTCTGCTAGGATATCAAATCTGTTGTTTACAGTTACAGTTTCCGTTGTTTCTTTGTTCTGCTCTTTGGCAACTTTCCTCCTTTTAACGCTTCTCATCACTTGCCACGGGTTATTTCTATTTTGTTGTGAGTCCTCTAATTCTTCTTCACTTGTTGATGACATTCTTAGTATTTGATTATGCTCTATTACTGACACATCCTGGCTATGAGACATTGTTGATGAAATGTTTTAGACCACCTGCATAACCGGTGCCACCAGCTCTTGCACTGCTAACTAACGACACTTATTTTGTTTCACGTTTTTACAGCTTTTGTTATGGAACACTTTTTTATTATTATGATTATATTATTTGTACTCGTACTCGTACTCGTCGATTCGCTTATCAGCACGTCCGTTTGCTACGAAATCCAAACGAGAACTTTGTAACCCAATATAGAAATAAAACAATGTTTTATATTTTGGGTTGCAGAATCCAAGATTTCTATCCACTGGATATAAAATATACGTGGAATTTCCATGAGGCGGAACATGGGAAAGAGGCACCTGATGGAATTGGAGCTACATGCAAACGCTCTGCAGACCAACTCATAGCTCAGAGAGGTGACATTACGAACTTGTACGACTTTGTAGCTGTGCTTTGAGAAAGGTGTCCAAATATAAATATCTCTGTTATCGAAGATGTCGACATAGAAAAAGTTAACAAAACGATCAAGGAACATGAGAAAGAGCAGAAACCGTTTAAAGGAACTCTCTTGGTGCATCAAGTCTCGGGTCATATTTATAACCCTAATAAACTTGTCTTGAAGTCACTAAGTTGCTTCTGTGATAATGACGGTTGTGACCATTATAGGTTGGGGACTATTACGTACCACAGCGGCTTCAAGTTTCAGATATTTTCACAGATTCTGAAGCTGATATGCCGTTAGCAAGTATGAGCCACATTGCACAAGAAAAGTCAAAAACGAGCTACGGCGGTGGCGATTATGTTCTAGTTAAGTTAATAATGAGGGGAAAAGAATACCGATACGCCGCAGTTTGCTCAAAATATGATGACGAAGATGGAGAACTGACAGTTACATTTCTTAAAGTTTGCAATAAAGATGGTACAGAATTTAAAATAAATGATAACGATATCGCCGACGTACCTTACAAAGACGTTATAGAAAAACTGCCAGTTCCTAATATAATCGTCAAGAGAAATACAGTCCTTCACAAATTTAAAAAATCCATTAATGTTTACGAGAAGTAAAACAAATAGTGAAACAAATAAATAAGAGGTACTAGATAGTTTAAGTGCGAAATATTTGTGATCTCATAATAATTAATGAAATTCTAAATGTTGTGTTCAAATTATAATTTGGTAACTCAAAACTTTAGAAAGCTGATTATTTAAAATAATTGTTAATTTTTAAAGGACTATTAGTTTGTAAGTATTAAACTCAAAGTATAATTTGATTGTTGAGAAATATTGATAGATTATTTTCAAGTGTATAATTAAAAAAATAAATCCTGTACTGTGATTATAAATCATAGAATTTGTGAACTTAAGAGATTATTTTGTTGTTACGGTTGCTTTTGCAATAAAAAATGTGATTTGACATAATAACCGTGTTTGGTGTCAGTCCCTATCACTTGTCGTCAGTCCCTAGAACACTGATCTTAAAAAATCATAAATTTCTCTGAAAATATCAAGTAAAGTGACTGGCCCTTTTAGATGCAGGAAAGTAGATGTTATACCTACAGCATAGAATATAAGCTGTTCTGATTTTTAACTAAAAACACCACCTTCAAAATTACATCAGAAGTTAACCAAAATTCAGATAACCACCCATATACTATCTACGGAAACGCCTTTTCTTAACGCCGTTGAGGTAGCCGCATGCCTGACTGAATGGGGCGTAAAAAGTGTTGTGTTGACACCCGCCGATGCAAGAGTCTGTTTTACCCATCTGCTTAAAGTGTCTTTGGACGCCCTGGTATGTGGTTTTTTATATGTCACGAATAGAAAATCGTTGTCGGGTTCTCTCAAGCTAGCTGTTCTGTCAATATATTCCTTCAGGATGGTGGCTACGCACAGGAAAGGGTTTTGTTGAAAAACCGGTATATGCAAGGTTGGTTGAGGTTTCCCAATTCGACTGGTTTTAATTGGGTCTGAAATATTGATGGTAGTTTCGCTGGGACCATGGGAGGTATGTGAAAGACGAATAAGAGAAATTGTCTGGAGTCTTTCTCCTGTTATTAGAGCTAATAACGTTGTCAATTTTTGTGACAGACTTTGGAGGCTAAGTGGAGATGGTAACTTTTCTAGATAACTTAGGAGAGGTATAGGATCCCAGGTGGCCGAATATTTTGGCCGAGAAGGCCGTAAACGATGAATGCCTTTTTTGAAGCGTCTAATTATAGGATTGGATGCTAAATCAGTTGAGCAAATTAGTGAAAGAGCAGATGTATGAGAATTAAAAGTGCCAGACGTGAGGTTTTTCTTCTTTGTCAACTCTTGCAAGAATGACACCACGTCTTTGATTGTGGGTTTAAAGATCGAAATGTCATTACTAAAGCAAAATTCCCACCACAATTTGTAGGAGCTGTTATATTGCTGCAATGTGGATCTGGAGACTGAGGCGATGATTGTAGAAATAGCAGATTCCGGCACCTCTCTACTCAAAAACGCTTGCCTGATAACTTCGCTGCTACCAGGGTAAGGGTTTTCGACAGCGGATGTGACCTGGAAACCGCACAAGATAGTAAATCAGGTGAAGGGGGAAAATGAATTTCTTGGTCGATCAATAACTGACGGAAAAGTGGGTACCAAGGTTGTGAAGGCCACCAAGGAACCACCAAAATTCCGACAGCCTTATCCTGAATTATTTTTTGTAAAACTCGGAGAATTAAGGTAAAAGGGGGGAATGCATAAAAATAAAAACTGTTCCAGCGAATTGTAAACGCATCGATATATGTAGATCCTGGATCTCTATGCCAGGAAGCGTATACCTCGCATTTCGCATTGGTATGAGAGGCAAAAAGATCGATCTCTGGTTTTCCGAAGATGTCGGTTAAATGGTCGAAGGCAGTTTGAGATAATGACCATTCCGTTTCAAAATTCAAGCTCCTGGACTCATCGTCTGCTATAGCGTTATCTTTAGATGGGATGTATGATGCAAAAAACCAGAGATTTCTTTCCTCACACCATTGCCAAATTTGTTTAGCCAGAGAACATAGCTCTGGAAACCGAACACTCCCCATTCTGTTAATGTAAGAAACGGCTGTTGTATTGTCGCATCGAATTAGGATATTGCAATTTTTTTAAAAGTTTTGCATAACACTGGATGCCGTAAAATATAGCCCATAATTCCAAATTATTTATATGCAATAGTTTTTGGGAGTTGGACCAGAAACCGTGGGTTCTATCCTGGCCAGAGCAAGCCCCCCATCCTGTTAGCGATGCGTCGGTAAAGATGGTGATATGAAAGGAATCATACCTTATGTCATTGAAAGCTGTTGAAATGTGATCTTTCCACCATGAAATATCGCTCTTTATGTTTTCAGGAATAGCCATACTTGCGTTATAATTTCCATTGTTTTTCTCTAAAGCTAAGAATTTTTCCCTTTCTAGAGATTTGCAATAAAGAAACCCGTATTTCACACCAGGACAAGCCGACACCAAGGTGCCAATGAACCTTGCCCAGTCGCGAATTCTACATCTCGATTGGTTCAAATAATATGAGGCTAACCTGAGGATGTGATTTTTCTTTTCGGCAGGAAGTTCAATTGTTAAATTAACACTATCTATCAGAAAGCCGAGGAATCTTATACGAGTAGTGGGTACCAGAATGCTTTTGCTGTTATTGATGATAAGACCCAATGAGCTTAAAAACCGAATGGTTGTGCTAACATTATTAAGGCAGGATTCATAGGAAACTCCAAAGATTAGAAAATCGTCTAAATAATTGACTGTAGAGATGCCTAAATTGCGGAGAAAAGAGACGACTGGCTTCATAAGCTTTGTGAAACATAACGGAGCTGTACATAACCCAAACGGTAGGCAAGTGAATTGATACAATTGGCCATCAAAGTAGAATTTTAGAAATTGTTGATGGTCGCTGTGGACAGGTACTAAAAAATACGCATCTCTCAAGTCGATTGTGCACATGTACACGTTTTTATGAGTCAATTTTATAGCCGTACGAAGGTCCTCCATTTTGAAATGCGGGCATTCCACATATTCATTTAACTGTTTCAGGTTTAATATAAATCTTTTTTCCCCCGTTGGATTTATCTGCAAGAAAATATGGAGAGATAAATTGATCGGGCCTTGACTCAGATTTGATTATGGCCCCGGACTTCTGCAAGTCGCGTATAGCTACTCGAACTAGCGATGTTTCTGTCGAAGAAAAATTATTTGTGCCCAAAGGTTGACGTAATGGAGGTGTGCATTTAAAGGGAATCCGGTAACCTTGAATCCAGGATAAGACTATCGGATTTGAAGTTAGTTTTGACCAAGAGTTGAGGTAAAATTGTAGCCGACCAGCAAATAGAACTTGTTTTACCTTCAACGTTTTCTGGACTGCTGTTGTCTGTTCGGAGCAAACTGTCTTGAGGAATTGCCCTTGTGCTGCCTCACCTCCCTCTTGCGGTAAGACGGGCGATACCTGTTTAAAGCGCCTACATTCTTTGACGAGTTGCCTCCCCCCCCTCTTCTTTCAGGATTACTGAAAGACCGAGTCACTTGAGAGCTACTGCGTGAGGGGATAGAGGACAAACGTAGGTCCTGTCCGGCCTTCTCCAAAGATTTCAAATTTTTCGCCCGCTCACCTAAATCTGGCCCGAATAAGAACTCCCCTGGTAAGGTGTTTTCAGTCAGTTCTTTAACTGATTTGTTGAGTACTGGGCTGATCAGGTACTTTCTAGTTTTAGAGATGTCGTGAAAGAGTGCCGCCAAGATTCGCGCAGAATCTGTCAAATTCGATAAAATCTTTTCCTTGATATCCTTGGGAATCTGGGTTTCTTCTTCCAAAATGACGTTAAAAGCTTTCCCCATGGCGGTCAGTCCGGTACCAATGTTCAATTGGTACCCGGAATGGGTGGCATCTCTCGTTAAATGAGTAGAAGAGAGAATGGCTTTCACTTCGGGGTTTATCTTCGGAGGGTGTAAAGAGGCACAGTTAGAAGGCACAATGTGTTTTTCTCTAATGATGGTGGTGTCCTCGGTGGAAAGTCCGTTGGCCAAAATGTGGGACCATCGAGAAGCTAAGGCACCGTGTAGTTGGAAGTTAGACCTATTGGCTTTTTTAGGATCTACACCCAGGATATTTAATATGTCTTCCGATAATGGGAGACACTCACCTTCACTAAGCATCAAAACATCCTCCATATCATTTTTCTCAGTTGGTACCGTTCCCAAGTCCGGCCCTGTCAGAATCTGAGCTTCCGCCTCGCACGGAGAACGGCCAGCCGAGTCTACCTGACGCTGTACCTTATCAGATGGGCTGCCTGAGTTTTTCTCTTGACGCAAATATTCCCGTCTCTCTCTACGTCGCCTCGACACGCTCGGTGATCGACTGCGACTGTTACTACTCCTAGAACGTGACCTTGAACGCCTACGGCTGATGCGAGAGCGGGAGCGTCTAAAATGATGAGGTGAATTGGTACGAGACATGGATCTGCTGTGTCGACTCTTTCGGGATAAACTTCTCGAATTAGTGCGAGAACGATAACCACCTGACCTTGCCTCGAGCTCCTCCTGTAAAATGGCCCGAATCATGTCTCTCAAGGAGCTGGGTGAATTGGCCTCCGAAATTCCTGATTTTTCCATGGTTTCTGTTAAACAAGTATAACCATTGGTTAACGTATTCAATCTGGTTGAATACGCCAATCAATTATGTAACAGACTGCTAAGTGGTATCAAAAAGAATAGCCTTGTTGTGAACTTACCTACCTACTCACTGAGCACTATGTACCGAAAAGAGAAATCGCACGCGTTTTCTGAACTGAAGCAGGCCGGGCGACTGCACGGATCGCGCACCAAAAAGCGAATGATTCAACGCGAGTGGCCAGGGCGCGGCGAGGAGGTGGGGATTCTCGTCTTTCAACTTGGTGCGCGGATCGTACTCCAGGGGCGGACTACATAGTGAATAAACAAAGTGATGTCTTCGGACTGGACCCAAAGTATAATTCGTTATAGCATAATACTCACTTATACATAGATAAATTCATTAAACTTCAATAAAAAATTAATCGAAAAAAAACTGGAACTATGAAGGACAAAAATATATAGACAAAGCAAAACAATTATAGAAAAAAGAAGCAAAGTTCATTGAATTATAGAAAACCAACCATGTTTGTGTTAATATTTTGTAGCATAACCATTATTATCAATCACCGCCTGGCATCGTCTCGGCATAGATTGAAGGAGTTTCTTGGAATAAGATTCATCAATCTGTCTCCACTTTTGCTCTAAAGCGACAAAAACTTCATCCTTGTTTGAATAATTTTTATCTTGTATTTGCTTATCTAAGTATTCCCATAGATTTTCAATGGGGTTTGTATCGGGAGACTGTGAAGGCCATTTGAGAACTGGTATTTTTTCATCCAGGAAGAATTTCTTTGCGAGATTTGAAGTGTGCTTCGGGTCATTATCTTGCTGGAAGATTGATCTTAAGGGCATATTGTCTTCCATATAGGTTAATATGGAATACTTTAGTATGTCTATGCATACAAACTTATCCATAATGCCATCTAGTCTATGTAAAGGTCTCATCCCAAACCCCGAAAAGCACCCCCAAACCATAACAGACCCGCCTCTATGTTGGACAGTGGGCAAAGTCTTCTTGGGGTTCAATCTTTGTCCACATCAACACCATTTGATCCAAACATATTGAACTTGGATTCGTCACTGACACATACCCTCTTCCAGTCACAGATGCTCCAATCAGATGCAACCGTGCAAATTGTAATCGGTCCTTACGGTTTTTCCTCGAGATTAGCGGCTTCTTACTCGGGCGACGTAACAAATAACTTCAAATCATTTAATCTTCTACTTATAGTTTTCGTAGAAACACTGACAATTCCTTTTGTCTCGATTTCGGCTTTTATTTGTCTTGGAGTTTTGAAAGAATCTTTGGACCAAATTACTTTGATTAATCTAACTGATCTAACATTTAGTTTTCTAGGCCGACCATTTCTCTTAGTGGCTTCCAATATACCTTTTTGTTTATATTTGATCAATATTGCCCAAACTGCTTTACGCTTCAGCCTCAACATTTTTGGCAATCTCGACTTGACGTTGGCCATTTTTGCATAACTCAATGATCTTAGTTTTCACATCGAAAGACATTTCTGGACCACGCGGCATGGTCTTAAAATCACTTAACTTATTCCACAATACTTGATGAACACAAACTAATCCTCTTCTGACACGAAACTGTACTAAACTAATGTTGAAAAGAATTTGTCTACATATTTTTGTCCCTCATAAAAAATTGCTTATACTCAGACTTGTGTTCATTGCAGATAATGTAAAAACAAGGAATTTAGTTTTTCTACTAATAACGCATTTGTTTATGGAGCAATGAAGTATGAATTCGTTTTCTAAAGGTATTTAGGTAAATGTTCATATTTGTCTATATACTTTTGTCCATTACTGTATATCTTGTGGAAAATGTAACATATTTTTTTTTGTGCCGAGCCTTCTCTCATCATGTCGTTTGTTCGGTGAGTGCCCTGTTAGTCCGTATTCCTACCATTTTCTTTTTAATCTACCGAGGGATACAGTAATATAATCAATTGTTTCAGATTATTGTGACAGTGCGTACCTGTTTTATTTAAATTTTTATCAGACTGTTGCCGCATAAAAAATATGTTCCCGCAAGAAAATTTTACTGTTTTTTTTTTCTTGTATAGCCCGGGTTGGAGGTGAGAACAGATTTATAGCTGATACCTGCCAGGTAAAAGAAAGATATATTATTATTATTATTATGGATAATATTAATTAAATTAAGTTGTATTTTCTAACGGGTCACAATTCGATAAGTGCTATCGAGTGTGACTACTCTGTATATAAGAAAAACATTGTATGAAAAATTCTATATTTGGCTTTTTGTACAGAACAAGGCTCATACAAAATGTAGGAAGGCAATTAATTTATAACGGTATACACCTTGTTTCAACCATCTTACAGAAATTATGGTCCTCGTTTCACAAAGTATATGTTAGGTAAAAATCAATCATGAGAATATAACACTAAACATACCAACACTTAATACAAGTACTTACATATATCTACCATTGCCGGTTGTGGTAGATAAATGTATCAAGTAAATGTCGTATCAAGTATTACTCAAAATAAAGAGAATACAAATAGAATATTAACTTTATATAATTAATAGAAAAAACGTGAAGTCCAATATGCAAAATAATAAGATGAAATGCTCATTTTCATTGCAAAAGTCCATGACCGGTCATTTGACTGGTGAATGGTATGTTTAGTTTAGTGTTAAGTAAATTCAGTCTTATTTTTAGTTAACCCTCCTCACCTAGGCAGGCGTTGAAAGTACATATAAATAGAAAATAAGTAATGTTTTGCAGCTCTGGGCTTCATCATAAAAATAAGTGTTCATAATAAATGGCGTGAACGTACCGAAAAGCAGATTCAATTTCAGTTAATTAAATAATCATTGCTGTGCTACAATAAAAATGTTACACGAATATGGAACTGTTTTAATAGTGTTGTTATAATTTGATGTTTATCATCATGTCTGCAAACAAATGATATGAAATATCACAATGATGTTAGAATAAGAGGAATTTATTTTTATCATTTTCTGTTCGATGTCCTGGCAAATATGAGTAAAAGATCATACCTATAGTCTCAATGACGTATATAGAATCTGAGTTAAGTTGGAGCCCCATAGGTCTTCCGGGGAACATAATTTGAAAACAAGTTATGTCTCCGCTTTACGAAGGATGAGCATAACATTGTAGTATTTTTACGTTTTTTTTTTTAATACCGAAGTGCCAGGCCACAAAATAAAATTGTCATTTTGCTCCTAAAAACCTGAAAACTAGCTGATGAGCTTAATCCTTTATCTGACGCCCCGTTTTACTATGAACTTTGTTTTCACTTTCTCTTGCAGTCGGTAACTGCTAGGTATATAGAGCTGAAGTCATTAAGAGTAAACCCCACTAAGGAGTATTCGAGACATAGACTGTCCCCAAATATAAGGCAAGTACCTCAGCGGAACAATATTTCTTTACAGAATTTAAAGGTAACAATATATGTTTGTTATGTAATAGATACCAGGCATTTTCCTATTCTTTCAGAAAAGATATCTCAAAGTCCATTAGAATCATATGACAGTAAATATCATGTAGAAATAGTCTCTAACTTGAGGGATAACTTCAAAAATCGTTTCAAGGATTTCAACGAAATTGCTATGGTGGGGCAATTTGTTGTTTCACCCTTCATGGAAATTGATATCTAACAGTTTGCAACTTCTGTTACGCAGAATTTTAGCGAAGAGATCGCTGCGACAGAAATGGAAGTGATTGCGTTTCAAAATGATTTAGCTTTAAAATCATCAGTCTCAAATACAAAATGCATCTGGCCTTCAGTAAGTACAGATAAATATTCAGTTTTATGTCGTGCTGCCTTGGAAGTGAAAGCGTTATTTAGTTCAGCCCATTTGCGTGAATCTTTTTTCAAATATGAAGTTTATTAAAAACAAATACCGTAATCGACTTACAGATGAACATTTGGATAATTGTATTCAAATGGCGGTATCAAATTATACTCCAAACATAAAAAAATTGTCAGTGAGTCTGAGTGTCAGGCTTCTCACTGAACACACATTTTTTATCTGGACATGTTTTTGTTTAAAATAGTGCGTTGCGTTTTTTATTTTTAGTTACCTTTATTAAATCGTATGTGACATGCCATTGTTGCTGACGAAAAATTTTGTTTTCCAACACCTACGATTGCTAGGAATGGATGTACCTAGTTATGTAGTATGCATTACTGAATAGTTTATTTAAGTTCATTAGTATGTATTAGTATTAGTAAAATAAACACATACTTCGAAGTTGAGTCATTTATTTTAACAGTGAGTAGATCTGATCAAAAGAAATGTTTTTTCCTTTAACATTTTTCTGGTAAAATTAAAGTAACAAAGTTATAGCCCTTTAGAAGTTTGAGTACCGCCCTGTCTCAATAATAATATTATGTGCTCGTGTTTGGCGACAAGGGATATAATCCGTCTTATCGGTTCATCGCATCGGAAACAAAAAAGCGAAAGAATTTGAAACGCTTATCACGATGTTTTTACTACAATTTTATTCAGTTGTATTCAGTCAATGTGTCAGTCGGTAACGCGTGAGTGAATAGTGGTGTTTGTTGCGTGGCTAAAATGCTGAACTTGTGACATGATTCTTATTTACGGGGGGGGAGTCTTTACAAAATGCTGCCGCGGCATCACGGATTTATGCGGATCGGTTTCCCAATCGAGTGCAACCAAGCCCTCGTGCTTTTGTTAATGTAGTACAAAGGGCTCGTGAATCAGGTGACTTAAGACATCACAGGGGAGGGCATGCCGGTGCACCAAGACCGCACGATCAAATACAAGTCCGCACTGAAATACTTGTCGGGAGGATACTTTATAAAACAAGGTAACATTTTTTTTAATTTTTACACACATATTTTGGTTTATCTTCCTTCTACAATCATTATCTGAAAATTAATGACTCAACTTCAAAGTCACCTTGTATATGTCGCGTACAACTGTGTATAATTTCGTTTTAGTTGGCTTACATTGCTTACGACTAGGATTTGTTAACGATATTGTTCAGTACAAAACTCAGAAAGTTAACAGAGAGCCTAATAACTTCCATTAGGTGAATCCCATCCGGAATCCGAACTACAATTCTTAAATTTACGGGCCAACTTTACAAGAACACGTTTTTTTTATGGCCCACAGCGGAATGGCGGTCTTGAATGCTTTACGAATATTTTATGCTTTATGTCGATTTTTTTTTCTTATACCCCGCTGCTCGCATGCACACGTCTCTTTCAGAATCAGCCGTCGACTGTTACAATGATTTACGGTTCTCTAGCTTTTTTGTCGACGATAAAAATGATTTACTGATCGGCAGAAATTAGTTTTATGGAATTGCTTACAGGTGAACGGGAAGCTTTTGATAGTCGAGGCGGACTGATTTGATTTTTTCTCGGGGATGATAATGCAGCTGTTATCATTAATACCATTTACTTTTAGAGTCAGAGCGGGAGTACTGGTTGGAAGGGGCGGGGAGAGTGTGAAAACTCGGCCGAAAATAAAACAGAACGTTTCATTTCATTTGTAAAAAATATTTACACAGTTTAAAAAAAATATCCAATTCACGTACATAAATATTCAGTTGATGTAAAATAAAACACAAAACGAGTTTAATTTATTTCATTCATAAAACCAATTTATTAACACTTAAAAAACTGCACAATGCACTTATACAGGGTGTTAATAAAATAACGTTAAAAAGGCTGTGCCTGCAAATATTTTTGAAATTGAAAGCAGAATAAGGTTAAACGTCAATTAGTTGACAGTTAGTTTTGTTGTCTGTTGAAACCTGAAACGTTTTTTTGCAATTGTGAATGCACGAAATTTAGTTTCTTTTACCTGTTTTTTTTTTGTAAGTTTTATAAAAATGCCATTTGTATTCTCCAATCAAGAGTTAGTGGATATTTATTTTGTGTATGGCTTTGTAAATGGAAACGCAGCAGAAGCAGCCAGAGAATACGCACGAAGATTTCCAAACAGACGACATCCATCTCGCTCAGTATTTGTAAGAGTGCATCGCCAAATAATTGAAAATGGTTTTGGAAATCTCCAAAGGCATCAAAACATAAATGTTCGTCAGCGCAGATTTACCCGTATGATTCTGCGTGAGTTTGATAGAGATCCGACCACAAGTGTTAGGAGAGTTTCTGGTGCCTTGGGAATTTCAGCAAGCCATGTTCACCGTGTTCTTAGAAATGACCATAGGATGTCCTTACCATTTGCAACCTGTGCAAGGACTACAGCCAGGGGATGGAGATCGAAGAATCACATTTTGTCAGTGGATTCTTGATAGAACTGATAATAATAGGGAGTTTTTAAGTAACGTTTTATGGACCAATGAGTCATGCTTCACTAGAAGTGGAGTGGTAAATTTTCATAATCAACATATTTGGTCGCATGAAAATCCGCATGCAGTTCGGGAAAGAAATTTTCAGCATGAATTTAGTGTGAACGTGTGGATTGGTATCTACCGTAATCGACTATTTGGACCCTACCTTTTGCCTGCAAGGTTAAATGCTGCGACCTTCTTGGAATTTTTAAAGGCTGAACATGCAAATATGTGGGATGATGTTATGTTAGATTTTGTCGTACCAAAAAACCCTTGTATACCAATTTTCACTGTTATACATCAAATATTGTTCGAAATATTTAAAAAAACTATTTTATAAAGTAAACTTAACCACCCTGTATTTCGGAAGCCACGCATTTTTCGACCCATTAATTTAAAAAGTTCTACCGAATCTTAAAGTTATGCAACAATAAACTGAAACACCCTGTATAAATGTTTAGTTGCTCTTCGATAAACTACGAAATAAGTTCAATATCATTCTTAAAAAATATTTATTACAATTTAAATAAATGCTCAAATCACATTCATTCCCGCAGGTCATCCCGCCTAGGTATCTGGTTTGGGAAAGCGGGACAACTTTGTGTCCCGACACTTTTTCTGGGACAGTGAAACAGATAGCGCCAAAAGACGGATTAGATATTGATACGTGTGACAAGTTTTGTTTATGATTTTTCCATACTAGTAGATTGTAACCACAATTTGAACATTTTGAACCTGTTTTTAAAGCTTCACTCATTCCGTATCGCTTGGAGAGAATGCATAAATGTTTATTTTGTACTGGATCGTAAAGTATGTGGAAAGAAATGTTGCTTACCTAATATTTTTTGAATCAAGTCGCTTCAAAAATACACGAAAATATTTTTCCAGCTGCAAAAGTAAAGTTTATGTACACGGCTATGCTATTTTCAAGATGTTTGAAGGGCAAACAACTTTTTCCGTTATTTTTGGAAATTTGCCATTCCGAGAGGTCATTTTCCAGTTTTAAAGGCGCGTAGAATTATCGGGGTTGGAGCGTATAAATATTGTAAGATACCCATCAAAACCCCCTCTGAAACAGCATGCAGTTTGAGCGATTTCTGTTTCTTTTTTCGTGTTTTGGTCCAAAGCTCTGTTGCTTAACATAGTAACCCTGGTGAACAATTCATCCAAACCCGAAGGATACTTCCCAAGTTATAGACGGGCCATGGATTAGCGGACAGACAGACCAACAGGCAGGAAGACCAACTGAAATTATTGACATTGTTTTTCTTGATCTACACGTCAGATGATTTCCAGAAAACACCTCATTTTCGCGATTACAATACTTCCTCGCCAGTGGAGAAATAGGTAAAAACGTCTCCAATATGATTTTTTTTGTCTTTTAAGGGTTATCCAAAGCAAATCATGCATATAACCCAAAACTATCCGTGTCCTATATAAATAATGCTATTTACATTTAGGTGAAGCTATCCTTGTATGACATTACCATAAATATCGATAAAAAATCCTCAATTCAATGTTTTATACCTACATTATACTTAATTTCCAGCCGTCAATGTAAAAACTAGAACAGACCAAGCAAAATGTAGGTCAATGTAAAGAAAAGTCGACTTGCATCAACTATTAGGTACGACCGTGCAGTAACAGTTGTCGTAATCGCGGCGTGACGTCACTTTGATTCAATGCGGGTGCGTTGTCATGCCGACTGTTTTCGCAGATGTATTTGGAGAGGACTCAAGCGGGTTTCAAATTCGTTTTTACCACGCTTTTATTAGCTTGGTCTGTATATATGTAACGAAATCTTTGAGCATAATTATCACCAATTTCCAGAAGTTTAATTAGTTTGAAACTTCGCACACGTATCAAGGACCGATGACAATACAATAATTTAATAACAGATTTCCATTATCGTTATTAGGACCGAGTGATACATTCTTTTATAAAATCTCTGTAGGGGGATAAGAGAAATAGAGCTAGCGCGCGATCTGCGCATGCGTGCAGTTTCAGACTTACTCTTTGTTGGTTCGGGCATTCGGCACATCACAACGGAGGCAGGTACTTTTTCAAGGTAGTGAATTTTCACCTTGTTCATTGTGAAGGTTGCCATTAATCCTGAGTTGGGATTCCACCGTCCACAAGATGCAAGGTTGTGCTGGCGATCATGCAGTCATTTATTTAGGCGCGACTGCTTGCCGCTGGACAAGCTTATGTAGCACTTAGTCGTGTAAGATCTTTACACGGTATTCGGATCGAAGAACTTGATTGCTCTAAGTTAACAGGAAAAACCCCATACAACAGTGAATGAAACTTTAAATGAAATGATTAGATTACGAAATAATTCGCAAGACATTTCAATACCACTTGTCCACAAAAAAAACTAATTGATAAATCGAACTAAAAAATGAAAAATAATTTGAACCAAGATATTTATCTTGACAATCAATAGTGCTGCTTTCAACAATTAAAGAGAACATTTTTTGTTTTAGATCTTGTTTATGAATTGGCCTCAAGCAGATGCTTCCATTATAATAAGTTCATAACAATACATTCACCACACATACAGATATTTATCTTATTTTTCTGTACATTACGCTACTAACGTATAAATTACATCCGTTTCGTACAATAAAGTCGTGCCAGTGATTTGAAGCATAATTCAATAGGTATGTTTAAATGTTATTCGGTGTAATTGTAACAAAATGTAACCACTATTGTCTGCTACCAAAACGGTTTCGTCAGGTGAAGGTAACTGACTTCGTTTCATTCCGCCCTTTAACAAACTTTATTTAAGGAAGCAAACAGACTAACGCGCGCGTACAACAGGTGTATGCCCTTCGGCGATTCGTTATGGAATCTCTGTAAGGGCGGATATCGCATCAGAAAGCATAAAATACAAAGTGTAAAATTCGGTTTTCTTCTTTGTTGCGTCTTATTTAAATTTACAACACATTTCAATTACTCTCCAAATATTTGTCTATTTTTCAACTCCACATTTCAAGCCTCTGTTGTTAACTTTGTGTATTCTTTTGTTTCAGGTGAGTGCCATGATCAGAAGCTACATTATCTCTTCAGCTACTCATGTGAGTCTTCTGTTGCTATCAACGACGAAACAAAATAACTAGATAAGAAAATGATAGTGTCCAGCATTTTTGATAGATGTTATCTACAACAAAGGTGTTAACTTAAATTATAAAAATAAATGAGTACCCCTTTCCATACAAAATGTAACACTAAGCATGAGAAAATAGCGAAATAATCATGTTCACCAACTTGGCGACAAACGAAATTCAATTGTTATCAGTAATCTTCTCGTGTCTTCGCTTGTGTATTTACGTATAATTTTTATCAATTAGCGTTTACATTTATTCCAGATATCTTTGATTGATAAATTAGAACATCTCTAGAAATATAAGAGTTTTTGTTTGATTTTAAAATTTATGTCAAACATATCACTTCAGCAAAAAAAAATGATTGCGTGAATTCTTCGATGGTGATTATACATGGTTTCCTGAAAGGTACTCGTTCCCCTACTTATTTTTTGTAACGGTCAAGTAAGAAAGCTGAAATTTGGGGGTGACGAAATTGATGCATAAATTCTATATTCTATCCTTTAAAATGGACCATTGAGAGACTATCAAAGTTTAGCATGTTTCTACGAGTACATTGTGTTCGTTATCAGCTTGTTAACCAGAATCGCTGAAAAATGAGTAAGGGGGGATCCTTTTGAAAGCACCGTATCAGAATAAATATTTAAGTAGGCAGGAATTCCACCTTAAAATAAACGCGCAATCAGTATGTGACTATTTTGTTGTATTTTGAAAATAGTCAACGCAAAAGTTTCACAACAAGAAAGATATGTAAGTGGAAGCATTATTGGTCAAATCATTGATTCTTGAAACAATTTTGGCGAATCATTCATTACGTTTTGTGTTCTTAACTTATTGAAATTGTGTGTTTTTTTGGTAAAATCGACTGCTTTGTTCCTGGGGTAACTATAAATGTCTAAAAGATCTTCTATTTTTAAGTTTTATTGACTGAAAAGCAGATAAACTTGTGGTATTCAACGGTTCGCAGGAAACAAAGTAAACTTCCTTGTTGAAAATGTTTAAACGGGTTTAAAAAATGGCGAAAGTGTGTACTAGTGATATAACGAATATTCGTATTGGCAAATATACTAAGTGACATATAAATCCGAACACCCAGTTTAAATGGTTTTATTTTAATAAAAGTTGGTGAATGTATTTATCTTACTGTAAATAACAAGTGAAAAAATTTTCAGCCTTATCAGTTGGACATTCCGGTTTTTATACTGTTTTTTTTTTCAATTCACTAACGCTCTAAAAATGAATATTTCAGCCGCAGTAAAGAATCAACGTTGGCGGATTTTGGATCTTGACATCCTTTACGATCGGTTACGATGCCTAGAGTACGGAGACCTGTACGATTTCGTCAACTTAGTGAGTTTGATAGGGGCCGTATAGTGGGACTTCGGGAAGCTGGACTTTCTTTTCGGGCAATTGCAGTTAGAGTGCAAAGAAGTGTCACTGTGGTTAGGTGTTGTCAGGCATGGCTTTGAGAAGGCCGTACGCAAAGAGCAAGGGGCACTGGACGCCGCCGTAGAACAACAGACCGTGAAGATCGCCGCCTAAGATTATTGGCCTTAAGGGTCCGTTTCTCCACTACCAGGTCCATTGCAAATGAATGGTTTGCGAAGTGTTTACCGACGAATGAGAAGTTTTGGCTTGTTTTCATACCGGCCACACTGGGTCCTCCCTTTAACTCGAGAACACCGACGTAATCGCCTTGAGTGGTGCAGACAACGGTCACTCTGGGATCAGGAATGGAACAGTATTGTCTTTAGTGACGAGTCTCGATTTTGTTTAGGCATGCACGATGGTCGTGCCAGGGTTAGAAGGCGACGTGGTGAAAGGAGGAATCCACAGTTTTTTGTTGAAAGACATGCTCATCACACTGTTGGAGTTATGGTTTGGGGTGCTATAGCTTATGGTTCCAGGTCACCTTTAATCTTCATCAGAGGTAACATGAACGCGCAGCGTTATATCCACGAAGTTCTAGAACCCCATCTTTTACCCTATCTTGACACCCTGGCAGATCCAACTTTCCAACAAGATAATGCCCGACCACATGTTGCAAGAGTCACAATAGACTTCTTTCAACATAATGATGTCACATTGTTACCATGGCCACCAAGATCTCCCGACTTATCCCCAATTGAGCACGTGTGGGATATGATGGGTAGGAGATTGCTAAATTTGCAACGTCCTCCTCAGACTCTAGAAGCACTTCGAGAGGAGTTGGTGGTTGCCTGGAATGAGATACCACAGGAGGACATTGACCACCTGATCAGAAGCATGCCTAGGCGCGTTGGAGAATGCGTAGCACATCAGGGTGCATCCACACATTATTAAAGGTCAAAGGGCTTTAAAGCAGTGCAATCATTTTGAAATTGTTATCATTTACTTATTATGCTTCATTAAGTACTTATACAAAATTTTATTGAAATAAAACCATTTAAACTGGGTGTTCGGATTTATATGTCACTTAGTATATTTGCATGCATGTTGAAATCTTGATATTCGTGAAATTCATGCGAATATTCTGCGAATTACTCTACGCATATATTTTTTCCTTGGAGTTATAATCTGATATTACTCGTTAGGAAACAGGTTTCGTTCATTTTGTTAGTGAAGTGAGACAGTTCATACAGCGTTAATGTTGTCAAATCAGTAGATGTCTGGCTTACGTCAGAGTCCAAAAAGAACATTTCAGCTAATCTTGACCACAACGGAACCAAAAATTTGTAATTTTTCTAATTTATCATGGAGCTACACTCAAAACTAAGCACTTTCGCTGTTTGACCTAGATCACCTCAAGAAGATTAGTTTAGGCATAGTTAAAAATCTCATAACCTGAGTTGGGTGGATTTTGCATGTAAACAAAATCAACTTAATCTATACGCTGCAAGTGAGGACAGATCTCACTTAGCTGGTGCGAGATTTTTAGTCGAAAGGATGTGTGATAAACCGAGCAAACTAATGTGTAAACCGAATGCAGCTGTAATTATCGAATAACAACTTCAAACAAATAAAAACATGTTCTTTTTCACTTTTATCAGCTTATCAGTTTTATAAATGTTTAACAAATAAAAAATACAAATACAAACAACAATTATTTTCTTAAACCTTACATATTTTTTCTCAGACTAGAGACGTATTTACTTTTTTGGTTTTTTTAAACAGCTATTTCATAATAAAAGAATATCAAACTTCAAAATTAAAAGCTTCGCGGTATTCTTCCTTTCAAATATATTTTGATGTGATGCCTAAAAAATAAAAGCTGAATATTCGCATTAGTGTGCGCGAATATCGGCAGTAAATATTCGCATTCGTAAATGCCTAAAAATTGACGTTCGCTACATCCCTAGAGTATACAAAATTTTTATGAATTTATAAACTGAAAATTAACAGTTGTATTTTCCATCTTCGACACCAACACATATATAATAATATATTTGCAAAACACACATCATATTTTAGACATTCCAGCACGGTAGAGATAGTCTCGTCATTTTACATATTTATGAGCGATAAAGCGTGGTGTTGTTGTATTTTCAATTATTGTTTATCAAGTCGGTGTCAGAGTATAGCCGATAACCCTAGCCAAACGACTCGCTTTCAAACATAACAAACAACTTTTATGGCGTCTATATACAGGAAAAGCGCGAACTTTCGCAGAAAATGTGTTTTGAGTACAGCGTGTTATGCAATAGACTTTCACATTAAAAATTCGACTATGTGAAATTGAATACACAGGACGCGTATGTTTTCAGATGACTTGATCGCTGCACACTAGATGGCAGCAGTCACCTCCTTGTTCAGAGCTATTGACCTATTGTTGACATACAGGGTTATCCAAATTAAGTGTCCACCATTAGTAACTTTGTTATTAGTGAAAATACAAAGTTGTTTGAATTAGCAAACTAGTAGCATTTTTAACGCTGGTAAAAATGAGAAATAAAAAAAAACAATTGAGAGTCGTTATTTTGATTTTTCAGTAAAATAACATTTTTTTAAATGGAAACCCCTGTATATTATATTTTTTTCTGTTAAAGCATCAAATTTTAAACAAAAAAGCTTACAATAACTTTTCTCCTAGGTTACAAATTGTTGAAGTTATGGCCTCCAATCTGAAACAATTAAATTGTATCGACAAACTTTATTTTCAACATCAACTTATAATCTTACAAAATAAAATAACAATTTTTTTTTAAAGAAGATGCTCGAAAACACCACCTTGTTCTTCAATACATTTTTGGGCACGTTTTTCAACTGCTCGAACTGTCTTAGTATGGTCCTACCATCTATCTGGGTTATCTTTTCCCTAACTGCAGTCTTTAACGCGTCAAGGTTATCGTACCTTCGCTTGTAAATTTGGTTCTTTAAGTAACCCCACAAGAAGTAATCAAGTGGGTTTAGATCTGGTGATCTGGGAGGCCACTGTATTGGGCCATTTGTTCCTATCCACTGATCATTAAAAGTAGTACTTAGAAAATGATAAGTACCTCTAGAGTTGTGGGCAGGTGCGCCATCTTGCTGAAAATGCAGATGATGTCTACTTATAAGATCCAATTCGTCTAAGAAATTAGTCAGAATTTCTGACATAAATTCCACATATCTTTCACCAGTTAGGGTTCCCTCATAAAAGAACGGGCCAACAATTTTTGAACCAATTATACCGCACCAAACGTTGAAACTGAAACGGACTTGTGGGCCTCTTGGATGTACTAACAAAAGATTTTCTCTTGACCAATAATGGTGGTTTTTTCTATTAAACATTCCAGAATTTGAAAAATTTGATTCATCTGTCCATAAAAGGTAACGAAAGTTATTTACATTTTGGCGACAGAAGCTAAGATACCAATGGCAAAAACCAAGTCTTCTCTCTGGATCCCCTGCCAAAAGCGTTTGAACTGGTCGGTACTTATACGGAATAAATTTGTATTTTTTTAAAATCCTTTGAACAGTACCATAACTGAAATTAGAGTCCTTTAGAATATCTGCTATTGAATTCTCACGATAAGCTTCAAAATATCCAATAACTGCAATTTCCGTGGCCTCGCTTATTATGAATTCTTTTTTTGCCCTTGTTTTAGCAAAAACATTTTCGATGCCTCTAAATTTTCGATAAAGTCTCAGAAAATATCGTTCATACGGTTGAATGCGAGCGGGATATAATTACTAAATCAAACGAACTTACCTGTAATGAAGTTCGATTGTAATTATATGAAGTCCTCGTGAAGTAAATAAGAACAAACGTAGTCTCTCTATTCCACACCGTACATCACGAATTTTTAAAGTAAACAAACCGCCCCGTCCGCTACCCCGCTACCCGGCCACGTCGGTGGTACCGTCGTGTGCATGTCTCATTATTCAAAGATCTGTCTGCAGTTGATGCAATTAATAATAGGGAAAAATAAAACGGGGAGGGAGGGACTTATTTACTTCACGAGGACTTCATATAATTACAATCGAACTTCATTACAGGTAAGTTCGTTTGATTTAGTAATTATATTTCGTCCTCGTTCCGTAAATAAGAACAAACGTAGATGTTTTAAAGCAAATAATTGTGCAACTGCAGACGAAACAAAAAATTTAAGGCTCTATAAGAGGAAAATAAGAAGTTTCAAAATCTTATTTTAACGAATATAATTCGAATAAGAAACACATTCGAATTACTGGTATGAATTCAACAGCGGAAGAACAACATTAACATTATATAATAGTAAACATAAAACATAACATTATAACATCAAACAACATTAAACTAGGGAATAACCCTAAGGTATTTAAGAAAACAGAGTAACTAGTTAAATATTTAGCTAGTTCCTAAACTCAGAAATAGTTTACAACACTGGCATAATTTATCATAAGGAATAACTAAGGAATACTATTGTTAAGTGAAAATAATAATTAGTTATGTAGCTGGTTGATCTAATATGACCCTCGCATAAGCATAAGAATCACAAACCGGTCTCTTATAGAAGTTTGCAAATGTTTTTGAATGTCCGGTCCAACCAGCAGCTGACCTAATTATATCTATTGATACACCTCTACGATCCGCTAAGGAAGTAGATGCATGTCTTGTTGAATGAGATGCAAATTTAGAGGTATCAATACCAGCTTTAATTAAAACATTTCGAATCCAACGTGAAAGTGTTTGTGATGAGGCATTATGGTACGGTCTTTTAAAGGTGATTAAGAGCCTGTTACATACAGCATTTCTTACATCCTTCGTTTTTTCTATATAAAATAGGAGAGTGCTGGCGACACAAATATTTTCATCGCTTCTGAAAAAGGGTAAAGAAATAACAGGCTGGGCTTTACCTGGCCCAGAGGTTTTTATACGATCGCGAATAAATATCTGAACGCCTTGGGATGAAGATTTTATGTCATCAAGTTGAATAAGAGAAAGCGTTTGAACTCTTTGAGCTGAGGTAAGAGCTAACAATGTTGCTAATTTATATGATATTTGCTCTAGTGTGCAATCTCCATTAGTTAGTGTTCGCAAATAATCTAAGACAAGTGATGGATCCCAGATATTTTGATACTTCGGCAAACTAGGTCTCAAATGAAATACACCTTTAAAAAACCGTTTTACGCGAAAATCTTGTGCTAATGAGGGGCCTAAAACCTGGGCTAAAGCGGATCGATGGGAATTGAGTGTACCATATGACGCTCCCTTATTATATTCTTCCTGCAAAAACTCGAGGACAGTCGCAATTGAAGCAGTGAAGCAACTCTCATTTCTGGATTTACAGAATTGATACCATCGCTTTAAACCGGAATCATATTGTTTAACAGTAGATTCTGTAATTGAAGCAAGGCAGACCTCAATTGCAGACTTCGGCGTTCCTCTTAATTCTAAACCCTGCCGGATAAGAGACCTGCAACCAGGATAAGTTGTGGCCATAAGGGATGTGTCTGAGATCTGTCAAAACATAAAAGGACATCTTTACTAGCCGGAAAATAAATTGGTGGCTTTTTAAGAAGAGATGTAAAAATGGGGTACCAAGGCTGTGTAGACCAATGCGGCACAACTACTATACCTTGGGCCCTGTCTCTAATGATTTTATGCACAACTTTAAGTATTATTGAAAAAGGGGGGAAGGCATAAAAATGATAAGTACCCCAATTGACAGTAAAAGCGTCCACTTTGAATGCAAGAGGATCAGGATGCCACGAAATAAAAATTGGACATTTAGAGTTAATGCGACTAGCGAAAAGATCTATTTCTGGGATTCCAAATCTTGAAACAATTTCTCTGAAATATTTGTCGTTCAACTCCCATTCCGTCTCAGGATGTAACCTACGTGATTCTATGTCTGCAATTATGTTATCCTTACTGTTAATGTAAGACGCATATATAAATAAATTTTTGCTTTCACACCACTGCCAAATCTCACGACACAGTGAATTTAATTTAAAATATTGAATGCCTCCCATTCGATTTATATAGGCAATGGCTGTAGTATTATCAATGCGTAAGAGAATATTTTGGTTAGAAAGATGACCGGCACAACATTTTAAACCAAAAAATGCTGCCTTTAATTCTAAATAATTAATGTGTTCTTTCCTTTCTTCTAAGGACCAAAAACCATGAGATCTAACATTATTACAAAATATTCCCCAGCCCGTTAAGCAGGCATCTGAAAAAATTTCCAATTGGAAAAAATCCAACTTAATAGAGTTGGTACTATCATTTTCTATATGCGATAGCCACCACCTGAGATCGTTATATAACAGTGGAGAAATAGCCATAATTCTATCATAATTTCCATCTGTTCGCTTCAAGGCTAAAAATTTTTCTCTTTCCATTAATTTAGTATACAACCATCCATAACGAACAGCCGGGCATATAGAAATTAATTTTCCGATTATTTTGGCGAAAAAGCGTATCTTACAGCGCGTATTCCTTAAAAGATATCTAACATATCTTAGAAGTGAATCTTTCTTATCCTCCGGTATAGAAATTGACATATCTTGAGAATCATAAGTAAACCCTAGATATCGAACAGTCTTTGACGGAGTTATAACACTCTTTTGATAATTTATAAGAAAGCCCAATTTCTCTAGAAAATTGATAGTTAAGGAAACATTTTTCTGGCATTCATCAAAAGTTCTTCCCAATAATAAAAAATCATCAAGATACAGCACCGAAAGTAAGCCTTGTCCTCTAAGAAATGAAAGGACAGGTTTCATTAATTTGGTGAATACAAGAGGGGCACAATTGAGGCCAAAAGGTATGCAATTATATTCAAATAATTCACCATCAAACCTGAATCTTAAAAACTTCTTATAATGTTTATTAATGGGAACTAAATAGTATGCATGCTTCAAATCCAGGGTGGACATGAAATAATTTTCCTGAATAGTATTGCATACTGTTCTTTGGTCTTCAAGCTTAAAATGTTCTGCTTTAATAAAGTTATTAAGAGATTTTAAGTTTAAGATTAAACGCTTTGAACCATCAGTTTTAGGAACTAGGAAAATACTTGATATGTATTCTCCTTTATAATGTGTGACTTTTTGAATAGCGCCAGAGGCTAATAACTCTTGAATTGATTCTCTTAAGGCTGACTTCTCTGAATTTGACCAATGCCTCTCCAAGGGTCGTACCTTTTGGATTGGTCTGGTGACAAAAGGAATTTTCAAACCAGAAATCCATGATAAAATATTTTTATCTTTAGTAATTTCTTGCCACATAGGTATATAATTACGTAATCGACCAACTGTGCAACCCACCTCGCTCTGATCTATCGATTCTGTTTGTGGTATTGACGTACATCCTGTCGGCGACGACGATCCTGGTCCGAGGTTCTTCTCTGTGTTTGATGAGGCCTTTTTTGGAACGACTGAGAGGGATTTGGGATCTTTATCGGCCGCCCACCTCGAATGTTTCCCCTTTGTGTTCGACGAGGTGGACGGTAAAAGTTTTCCGGAACCTGTTTGGTAGGTTGTTTAAATGAGGTACTAGGTCTAGATACTCTAGTAGGTTTCAGGTCCAAACCAGATTTTTCAATATCCTTGGTAGCTTTTATTCGCTCACCGAGATCCTTGCCGAACAACCATCCGTCAGCAGACACATTAGTCAGAGTTTCTTTGAGATCTTTCCGTAAATTCAGTATCAATAAATCTCTACGGATTACCGAGTATTTGTGATAAAAATCTAAAAGTAATCTACTAGCATCACTAGCTAATTCAACATAAGCCAGGTTCCCCCCCCTTCTTCAGACACAACTGCTGATGCTAGTTGACCCAATGCTGACAGTGCAGCTCCTATTTGGTTCTGAAGCCCATTGAGGTTTGAGTCTCTACGAGCTACTTGTTCATTAATCGCTGAGGCAACTTCTGGATTTATACGGGGGCATTTTAAAAGTGGGCAGTTTTCAGGAGGGGGATATTTTTTGAGCAAGGTATTGACGGAGGCCTCGCTTAACCCGTTGCTTAAAATAAATGACCATCTGCTAGTTAGATCCACATGAATGCTTGGTCCAAGCACGTCTGCAGATGGCTTTTCATCTCCCAGAAGAGCTAGTATACTAGCATCTAGAATTGAACTTCCCCCATCTGTAAGAGAGGAACCATATTATATAATAAACGGTCGTAGATCTAAAATATGCCATAATATTTCAGAAAACTGATAACCAATAATTATGTGAAACAATACCATAATTGTACTGGATTGTCATGGCAATTTTGTGTAAAATATGTCATAATATTTCAGAAAACTGATAACAAATATGTGAAACAATACCATAATTGTACTGGAGTGTCATGGTAATTTTGTGTAAAATATGCCATAATATTTCACAAACAATCAAAGAAGTGCAGGGAAAATACACCATAGTATTTTCGAAAAATTGACAGCACAACTTGTAAAAAATACCATGCAAGGAAAATACACCATAGTATTTTCAAAAAATTGACAACAAATCTTGTAAAAAATACCATAATTATTTACAAAATAAAGTGTCATGATAGGTATTATTTGTAATGTAAAATATGCCATAATATTTTACAAAATTAAATCTAATGATTCGTAGATTCCCATCATGCCAAATTGTTCCAAAATACTCTCAATTCAGTACTAATTTAATTCAAAACAACCTTCAATTGGAGTGGTGTTGGTTATGCATGAGCCGGCAACCTCGGAATCCACGGCATCAGCATTCCTGGCCGCAAAAGCTGATAACGGCACATCGTCGTCGTCTGAGTGATCGGGCGTGGTAAAAACATCACTCTGGGGGGATGGAGAACGGTGAGACCTTCTGCCCTTTGAATGGTGCTTCTTCAACCGCTTCTTCAATCTTGCAATTTTCCAAATGATATAATCATCACTGTCCGAGTCACTAAAATCAGGTCTCTTGCGCTTTTCTGACATCGCAAACAAAAAACTAGGCGGAGCACTATTATACGAAATTTCGGTCGGCAACGAAACGCGTTGTACGGCACGAAAACAGAGAATGAGACATGCACACGACGGTACCACCGACGTGGCCGGGTAGCGGGGTAGCGGACGGGGCGGTTTGTTTACTTTAAAAATTCGTGATGTACGGTGTGGAATAGAGAGACTACGTTTGTTCTTATTTACGGAACGAGGACGAAATATAATTCACTGTAGTATTCTCTTGCTCTCAAGGAGGATTTTCTGCACACTAAATAGCATTCTAACATATCACACTTTTCTTCATGGGAGAACATTTTTCTTTAAATTAATGACACAATGAAGCTTATAAACAAGTATTTACACTAATGTTTGACATTATTTGATTTTATCATTGTTTTCCAAAGCCTTCTAGTTGCGAGTATGTCCAGTTTAACAATTTGTCGCTTATCTTAATGCTGTCAAATCGCGAACGCCATGTTGTTTTCATAGCCGTCTTAATATTATAATACTGCAAATAATTAAAAATATTTATCGTTATTTTGACTTTATTTTTGACTTTAGCGGAAAAGTCATTATGAACTTTTTTGTTTAAAATTTGATGCTTTAACAGAAAAAAATATAATATACAGGGGTTTCCATTTAAAAAAATGTTATTTTACTGAAAAATCAAAATAACGACTCTCAATTGTTTTTTTTATTTCTCATTTTTACCAGCGTTAAAAATGCTACTAGTTTGCTAATTCAAACAACTTTGTATTTTCACTAATAACAAAGTTACTAATGGTGGACACTTAATTTGGATAACCCTATATATGAAATTTCGTATCATACCTCACATGAATTATATTTTGCGTGACGTATTTAGATACTTGTCAATGTTTTCTGGACCAATACAATTGAAAGGAACACGTGATTGAAACATTCCAAACATAAATTCTCCCTTGAATTGAATGGAATCTTTTAGCGTTGACTTCATGATTTTTTCTATTAACATGATTTTTTTTCTATTAGTTCCATAAAGTTGGTATTCTGATTATTTTGAGTGATGCTTGTTACAACGTATCGTTATTTACCACAACCGGTCATGGTAGAAAAACGTGTATATTCAGCGTTGGCATGTTGAGTGTTAAACAACTTCTGGAAGACAGACATTTTGAAAACGTAGCAACCAGTTGGACTTCACGTGCAAAACATTTAACTCGTTTGGATCGTCAGGGACAGACTAGCACTAACACTATTGCTAATTTTAGGAATTTAAAACATTTTTAGCGGTATGCAACCAGCTTCACACAATGGTCTGATGATTTTTTAGTAATCTAGTAGAATCATTTTGTTGGGTTAAGCCTTTTATATCTTTTTCCTCTCTTATTATCTGTCTAAAGATCTAAGTCTACATCCCTACCCCCAGATTGGAGAAACCTGACGCGCCGCCGCTGCGTTTCTGCCACGACTTGGTTCCGGAGCGGAGCGGCATGCTACCTCCGTTACGCCGGCCTAAGCATGGAACGCATTAAAATAATTAATGGTTCTGTCTCTTTCCATTAGGGAGGCACAATTAAATTAATATAAATAGCGCTTATTACGGTGTAAGGCCCGAAGAAGATAACCTGTACTTTTGCAAGGCTGCTAGGCGTAGGCAGCCTCATTAAACGATTCTAAGCTTTGTTGCGACTGGTCTCCAACCTCAACGAAAGAACGACGACGGCGACGTTTTGTTTTGTATTGCCTTCATCATGCAAACATAAACTTATTTTTCAGAACGCCTAAATTATTACACAGTCATGTAATGACACTTGATGACAGCTGACCACCAAGACCATTGTATTTATTATAAGAAACGCTAAGGATATGAGGTATCTCATTTATCCTGAAAAATATACAGGGTTATCCAAATTAAGTGTCCACCATTAGTAACTTTGTTATTAGTGAAAATACAAAGTTGTTTGAATTAGCAAACTAGTAGCATTTTTAACGCTGGTAAAAATGAGAAATAAAAAAAAACAATTGAGAGTCGTTATTTTGATTTTTTCAGTAAAATAACATTTTTTTAAATGGAAACCCCTGTATATTATATTTTTTTCTGTTAAAGCATCAAATTTTAAACAAAAAAGCTTACAATAACTTTTCTCCTAGGTTACAAATTGTTGAAGTTATGGCCTCCAATCTGAAACAATTAAATTTTATCGACAAACTTTATTTTCAACATCAACTTATAATCTTACAAAATACAATAACAATTTTTTTTAAAGAAGATGCTCGAAAACACCACCTTGTTCTTCAATACATTTTTGGGCACGTTTTTCAATTGCTCGAACTGTCTTAAGTATGGTCCTACCACCTCTCTGGGTTATCTTTTCCCTAACTGCAGTCTTTAACGCGTCAAGGTTATCGTACCTTCGCTTGTAAATTTGGTTCTTTAAGTAACCCCACAAGAAATAATCAAGTGGGTTTAGATCTGGTGATCTGGGAGGCCACTGTATTGGGCCATTTGTTCCTATCCACTGATCATTAAAAGTAGTACTTAGAAAATGATAAGTACCTCTGGAGTTGTGGGCAGGTGCGCCATCTTGCTGAAAATGCAGATGATGTCTACTTATAAGATCCAATTCGTCTAAGAAATTAGTCAGAATTTCTGACATAAATTCCACATATCTTTCACCAGTTAGGGTTCCCTCATAAAAGAACGGGCCAACAATTTTTGAACCAATTATACCGCACCAAACGTTGAAACTGAAACGGACTTGTGGGCCTCTTGGATGTACTAACAAAAGATTTTCTCTTGACCAATAATGGTGTTTTTTTCTATTAAACATTCCAGAATTTGAAAAATTTGATTCATCTGTCCATAAAAGGTAACGAAAGTTATTTAATTTATATTTTGGCGACAGAAGCTAAGATACCAATGGCAAAAAACAAGTCTTCTCTCTGGATCCCCTGCCAAAAGCGTTTGAACTGGTCGGTACTTATACGGAATAAATTTGTATTTTTTTAAAATCCAGTACCATAACTGAAATTAGAGTCCTTGAGAATATCTGCTATTGAATTCTCACGATAAGCTTCAAAATATCCAATAACTGCAATTTCCGTGGCCTCGCTTATTATGAATTCTTTTTTTGCCCTTGTTTTAGCAAAAACATTTTCGTTGCCCCTAAATTTTCGATAAAGTCTCAGAAAATATCGTTCATACGGTTGAATGCGAGCGGGATATAATTCACTGTAGTATTCTCTTGCTCTCAAGGAGGATTTTCTGCACACTAAATAGCATTCTAACATATCACACTTTTCTTCATGGGAGAACATTTTTCTTTAAATTAATGACACAATAAAGCTTATAAACAAGTATTTACACTAATGTTTGACATTATTTGATTTTATCATTGTTTTCCAAAGCCTTCTAGTTGCGAGTATGTCCAGTTTAACAATTTGTCGCTTATCTTAATGCTGTCAAATCGCGAACGCCATGTTGTTTTCATAGCCGTCTTAATATTATAATACTGCAAATTATTAAAAATATTTATCGTTATTTTGACTTTATTTTTGACTTTAGCGGAAAAGTCATTATGAACTTTTTTGTTTAAAATTTGATGCATTAACAGAAAAAAATATAATATACAGGGGTTTCCATTTAAAAAAATGTTATTTTACTGAAAAAAATCAAAATAACGACTCTCAATTGTTTTTTTTTATTTCTCATTTTTACCAGCGTTAAAAATACTACTAGTTTGCTAATTCAAACAACTTTGCATTTTCACTAATAACAAAGTTACTAATGGTGGACACTTAATTTGGATAACCCTGTATATTCTGCAAATATTGAACCAAACAAAGTAAACAAACATCAAACTATAAGAATGACAAGTGTCAACACTTTTATTACCAACGTTTTGAGCAGGAGAAGAAAAGCGCACTTTTCACATTACAGAAGGATTACTTTGTTCTATTTCCGCATGGAACAGGTAAGTCAACCAATTATGAACGCTAAAGTTGTTACAGATTAGTACCAAAAGTACACTCTGTAACAATTTACGAACGTAGCCCAACAATACAAAAAAGCTTTAACAGATCAAACTGGATTTTGGAACAGAGCACCTTGATATACAGTCTATCGTTTACACTATGTGTAACTACAATCTACTATACAGGGTGACTCTGAAGTTGAGTCATTAATTTTCAGATAATGATTGTAGAAGGAAGATAAACCAAAATATGTCTGTAAAAATAAAAAAAAAATTAAAAAAAAATGTTACCTTGTTTTATAAAGTATCCTCCCGACAAGTATTTCAGTGCGGACCTGTATTTGATCGTGAGGTCTTGGAGCACCGGCATGCCCTCCCCTGTGAGGTCTTAAGTCACCTGATTCACGAGCCCGTTGTACTACATTAACAAAGGCACGAGGGGTTGGTTGCACTCGATTGGGAAACCGATCCGCATAAACATGTGCCATTTTTTATTTCGTTTGAGCCACGCAGCAAACACCACTATTCACTCACGCGTTACCGACTGACACATTGACTGAATAAAAACATCGTGATCAGCGTTTCAAATTCTTTCGCTTTTTTGTTTCCGATGCGATGAACCGATTATATCCGTTGTTGCCAAACACGAGCACATAATATTATTATTGAGACAGGGCGGTACTCAAACTTCTAAAGGGCTATAACTTCATTACTTTAATTTTACCAGAAAAATGTTAAAGGAAAAAAACATTTCTTTTGATCAGATCTACTCACTGTTAAAATAAATTACTCAACTTCGAAGTCATTTTGTCAAATTAGGCGAACCTAGGAAACTATGTCGCCTTTTGCCCTTTTACTTCCCAATTAAAAGAATAAAATTGTTTTTGAACGATACATGAGATATAAACCTTAGCCTCTCTGTAACTTGGAAAGTAGCGCTTGAATGTTGCTGAAATTTTGGCACAAGCTCAGTTCTATTCCCAAGCTTTGCAGTTTTTGAAAACCGATGAAGTGGGGACTATGACAAAAAAATGGAACAGGCACGTGGAGAAATATTGTTGACGACCCAATAAGTTTTTAATGTTCCATATTTAAACGAAAAAGGTTGACTGAACAATTATAAATATCAAGCTTTGAAGAATATCTAAAAGGCACGGGCCTTCCCATTAAACATTTCCAGCCTCTGACTCGTTTCAACCTTCGACTTAACAGGCAAAGTTTTCTTATTGCCTTTATCACATAAACGACAGATGTGAAATAAAGGAGAAGAAAATAACGAACGTAATTAGAATCTTTGGACCATATTAAATGCGTTGTCGTATCGCGTTTTCCATCATCTGAGGACGACGTAGATGCGCCGTATATAAAATCTTGTCATATTGTTTAATGGTAATCTGTAAGAATCTAACAGTGCCCTAACATTCTGTGGCAGCCCGTAAAGTCAAATTAAACAAAAATATATTTTCAACTGCCGAGAGTGATGACATTATGCTATATCAGTTTATGACTTATTTTAACTGAACCATATCAATATAATAATATGCGTATCTTAGGTGTGATATATAGAATACAGTAGATGCATGTGTGCATAAGCTGATAGCAGAATATTGAACTTTCGTTACGAGAGGTTAACCTTGCATCTCGATTATTATGTGTGAAATCGATGTTCTAGATTTAATTGTTATTATCATTATGATACGAACAAGAATGGTAGCTGTAAAATAAATATGCCCGTTTGTATTAATACCTACACAAAATTTACTGGCAAATGATTGATTGACTTTCATCTGTGGATGCAGAAATTGTGAAATATTAGATTAAGAAGTAAATTTTGGTTGCTTAATATCGTTTGAATGAGAGTCTTAGAATGATTTAAAGAATCTCCCATAAACTTTGGGAACGCCCTGTATATAATTTACTTTATTTTCCTTCGAGATATCGTTCAGCACCATCACGGCCGTGTTTTGTAACAATTTTAAATTATTACCGTACTTGTCTTGGACCAATCGTAAACCAATAAATGTTTTCTTATCCTTATCTAGATTCCTATTTTATCACAATGTTGAATCTTTCGTTTACCTTAAACTTATTACTTGAGAGATACAAAAAGTACATTATTTACTATACCCGTCCGAAGTTTGATGTTTTATAAACGTGGCTACGGTCAGTGAAAAAATTCTAAAATCGGTGTGTTCATGCATGTTTACAGTGTTTATGGATATAAAAAATCCTTGGGTTCGTGAATCGTCGCATATCACCGACGTATGTATGTAAGTTACTTATCTTTCGATGCGTTATTGAATGCTTACACAGAGCTTGCGTCGATATATTTACTGGTATTAGTTTAAGTAAGGTTAGTAATTAGTGAAACACGAGGTCATGGAATCTATATATATATACAATAAATGTGAATGTATGTGCAGTCTGTCAGCATCACCTCTTAACGTCTCAACCACAAGGAGAGACGTAATACATTTTACATTTACTAATTGATATCCGAAGAAGGTTAAAGGCGCGGTTTTATTCGCAAACTCGATTTTGCAATCAACTGTCGCGGCTAGTACCAAAATCTCCACCGTCAGCGTCAATCCGGCAACAGCGCGGCATGCCATCTCGCCCCACTCAACCTGTGACCGTCAAGCGATACAGATGTTTTATTTTGTATTAGCTGATACGCGCGACTTGGGACGCATGAAACATTTTTGAAATATGGAGTATATAATATGACATTTGAACCTAAAATTTCTGTTACGCGAGTTATGTGATTCATTTTTTGGATTTTCTGGAAGTACTCGATCAATTTGTCCCATAGTTTGTATGTTGACGTTTTGACACAACTCAATCTCGCTAGAATCGAAAATTGGTGGATAGGTAGCGGTGCAAAATGCTGCAAATAATTGCATATTTTATTTTTTGGTAATAAAAAAAAAAGTTTTTTAGAATGTTAAAGTCATAGAGATTTTTATCGCTTTTTATTTCACTTGTCTTAATGCTTTGTGTTGTAGACAAAAAGTGATTCCAGAATTCCATAAAAAGCGAGTAGTCAAATAGGAGAGACAAACATGTTTTACACCTCACTCCTGACGTTTTTTATTATTTTAGACCGTGAATAGTATCAGGGTCAAAATCCAATTTTTAGTAGAATTGAGATGATGTAGCGATTTTAGACTTGTTTATCTTATCTATAACAAAACACTGCTCTATTTTTAGTGATTCGATCATAAATAACTGAATCTGATTCTCTGCTGATATTTGCCTAAACTACTGCAACCCCCATTTCGCTGGCATGATTTGTGGGTTGCAGTATACGAGTACCAGAAACAACATGTAACAAAGGAGATATCCGTATTAAGATCGAATTTAGCTGCTTCTGCAGAGAACGAGCATATGAATGTATAACATATTGATTGCTATTTGATCAATAATTCCGATGTGCTAGCTGTATAGATAGATAGATACATTTATTGTCTTGTAGATCATAAAAAATGACATTAGACTCGTCCTAAGAGGGAGGTACATAGTACTCATAATTAAAAATAAAAACGAAACAAACATAAGTATTTACAAAGTACAAACAGGGACAACTTAAGGAGTACAGACATTCACATATAAAAAAGTTAAAAAAAATACATCACAGTGCGAGGTATTCAGACAAAGAGTAGAAACATTTTTCAACTAATAATTTTCGTAGTTTACATTTAAAACTAGCAATACTACTGACATTCCTGAGGTTAGCTGAAAGTTTGTTATATATTCTGATGCAGGTGTATTCCGGTGACTTTTCGAACAGCTTCAGTGTGTGTTTTGGAATACTCAGACTCTCACCTGCCCTTGTATTATAATGTGTGTTGATGTTTTTGTTCTGTATATATTTTGTTTTGTTTGTATGTGTGAAAAGGGCGCACTTATAAATATGAATGCTTGATAGAGTCATGATGTTTTTACTTCTGAAGATATCTCTGCAGGATTCTCTTCTACGAATGTTGAGTATCAATCTGATTATTCTCTTCTGTTGAACAAATGTTCTAGAAATTGAAGTTGCTTGTCCCCAAATTATGATGTTCCTTAATAAATGTGAGTGGACGAGGGCATAATATACATCTAGTAAAGCTGACTCTGATAAGCGAAACTTGAGCTTAAGAACCGCATAATATGATTGGTTCAACTTTTTACACACACTGTCCATGTGTTGTTGCCAACTGAGCTTTGCGTCCATTTCTATTCCCAAGAATGTCGTAGTGTTCGATGTCTCATGATTTGCTAGAATAGGGGCGTTTGTATAAAAATGTACAACATCTGACTTTTCGAGGTTTAAAATCAAACGATTTGCTTTGCACCACCCTTTCGTTTCACCTTTTACTCCATTTATTTTTGCAATAATGTCATTGCGTATAGTTCCACTTACAAGAACTGACGTATCATCCGCATAATTTGTTACAAATCCAGAGAGATGCAAATCACTTATTATATAGAATGAATACAAGGGGTGCTAAAACTGAGCCTTGCGCTGCTCCAATGTCGATACTGTACGTTGCGGATGTAATTCCGTTAACTTTTGTTTTGAATTTCCTGTCAGACAGGAAAGACACTACCCAATCTAATATAAAACCTCTTAAACCTAAATAAAATAATTTTTCCTCGAGAAGTCCAATGTCAATTGTATCGAAAGCTTTCGATAGGTCAAAAAGGATGCCCGCGATACATTTATTCATATCGAACTGTTTATATATCTGACATACAAACTCATAAGTAGCTGTCTCTATTGAATGAAGTTTCCTAAATCCATGCTGCGAGCTTGGGATAAGGTTGAATTTTTCAGCATATCCCAAAATTCTTGAATAAATCGCTCTTTCGATTATTTTAGAAAAGATTGACAACAATGATATGAGGCGGTAATTATCAACTTGAGTAGGATCTCCCTTTTTTGGAACGGGAACTATTATCGCAAGCTTCAGGGATTTAGGAAATTTGCCTTGATAGACAGACATGTTAATCAAAGTAGAGAGAGGACCTGCAATTTCATTTAAAACACTTTTAATAACACGAGTAGTTACACCGTCACTACCACACGATTGTTTGTTTGGAAGGTTGGATATCATTAATTTCACTTCTTCATCGGTGACCTCAGTGTAGAACATTGAATGCGCTACTTGAGTTTTAGCTTCTGCTGCTGGTAGTGGGGAGACTACTTTGAAGTGGTGTTGGAGCTTACTTACTACTGTGCTTGAAAAATGTTTCCCAAAAGCGTCAGGCACACTAATCTGTCCCATATCTCCACCGTTGTCATTTTTAAGTGAAATTACTCCAGAGTTCTTTTTACGTCCAAGCTCCCGGTTGACTATTTGCCAGATCTTTTTTGTCTTATTATCAGCTGTTTTAATTTCGTTGCAGTTATATTGCTGCTTGGCCATTGAGATCAGTTTGCGATGTTGCTGTTCATGAGCCGGAAAGGGTTCGATACGGTCATCAAAGACCCATCCTCGAGCACTGCTTACATGTTTGGGGTGCAGGCGCCCCAATTTCATCGTCCATACTCGATGCTGTTCATACAAGGGATGTCCGATTGATCGATGACCCTTCTCCAACGGACCGTATCGGGATCCTTTTCACCGACGGGCGGTTTGGGATCTGGCTCTGATATACCGTTGTCAACGGGCTTTACTCCTCAGAGCTCTCTTCCATACCGCCGCGCGTTGAACCTGTCAGACGCACCAGCCAGGCTTCTAACTCCCAGAATTTCCTACGTCCAGACTGGCCGGTACGACCGCTCCTTTGCTCCCAAGGTGTCGAGACTGTGGAACAGTTTGCTTAAGAATGCTTCTCCAAGTTCTGCTAACGTTAGACATTTCAGAAATCGGATTAACAAGGTGTATTTAAGCCCCTTGCAGCTGACAGGGTTCTTCGGTATTTTAAGTTACGGTCTGTGCAGTTGCATCAGTAAAAAGAGCGAAGCCGGTTCCATATCTGCAGCAGCATCGCAATCTCAAAGTAAGTAACATACGCGGCTAGTCAACTAACATAAGAAATATCAATTTGACATAAGGAATTGTTTTTGACAGTTACAGTTACGTAATAGGATAGGCGGTTTCATGCACCGCCTCTGGTATACCATAAATTACCGGCTACCTAATGGAAATTCACAAAGTGGGGGAGATACCATAAAACATCCCTTGGGATGCCCAGCACTTGTAGCTATTCGTAGGAACATGATATGATAAATTAATTATTTCTGGCTGAAAGGAGATTTCCAGGGAGGATTTTCGCAAACTTCATCTAGTTAAAATTTCGCGCCGAACAACTCCGAAAGCGAGTTTTGGGAAGTTAGCGCGGAAGCGACGTTTTACATTTTAGCCAGGAGTTAGCCTTGTTTTCAGTTTGGAACGTAGTTATACAATCTCCTAATTTATCTGTTTACGTTGTTATACCGGTGCGTAAAATGCATTAGAAGTTGGGATCGGATAAGGGCTATCGATATCGGTGAAACTTATAACGAGGACTTTCCTAAAGTTTTCCGAGACTTTTTACAACGAAATTGAATGAAGCCACGGTGCAAGTTATTTGGGCGATATTGTAAGAAATCTAAAACTGGGGCGACACTATAGAAGTTTCTAGTGGAGTTACAGATATGATTTTGTTTTCAGAAAATTGTCATAAAGTATTGAAGTGAACGAGACAGCTCAAGTTTATACCGATAGCCAGATTTGGTAGATGATAGTTTAAAGTTTTGTTTAGCTGGCAAGCTTAGTTATTCGATTCTTCTATCGTATTTATCTAATATTGGGAACATAAAATTTTAATTGTTATTTCTGAAGAAATTGTTCGCTGTTCTTAATACGGTTACAGCGCCATCTATGAGACGCTAACCTTTTCAATGTAGATTACTAATTATTGCGGCGAGGAGAAACATAGCTGTTACAAACTCCTATAAATGACACCGTGATATCTCATCCTTTTAAAAAATTACCTTTCAAGTCGGACACAGACTGTCAAAATCACTAACACTTACAGTAAAAAAATGTACATCAAGTGTGGTGTGCCTCAAGGAACAGTACTAGGCCCACTATTATTTAGTCTCTACTTAAATGACTTATTCAAAATTAACCGTTCTGGAAAGATTATATGTTTTGCAGATGACACCCTCGTATTATATAAAGCTGATGACTGAAGCACACTGAAGCAAATAGCTGAAAAGTATTTTATAAGGATCATTGACTGGTTTGATACTAAAATTTTAACAGTTAACTTCAAAAAAACAAAATTTATTGCATTTACATCCTATTCAAAATTTTTACCTACCTTCGAACAAATTTCCGTTAATTATCATGGCCAAAAGACCAAAATCGATAGAGTTAATACTTTGAAATATCTTGGAATATTTATGGACTCACATCTAAGGTGGGATAACCATATTAAATATGTTATCAAAAAATTAGAAATGTTGCCTATAAACTCAAAATGGTTGCTAACATTCTTACAGAAAGCTATCTGCGAATCCTATACCATGCCTTAGTTGAAACCCATATAATATACGGCATCACAGCCTGGGCTGCCGCCTGCAAGACATATATTTCTGACCTGAATATAGCACAAAAAACTGTTTTGAAAGCCATTTCCCATAAGCCAAGATTATATCCAACGAACAACTTATATCAAGAAACAGGAATACTTGATACAAGACAACTTTATTTCTTACATGCCACCACCTTATACCATAAGTATTGTAATAAAAAGAAAAAATCCTATAAACACGAGCATAACACACGATTTCGAACAGGCTCATCTAATATCCAAAGACCACACAAAACATTATTCAAAAAATCATTTAAATTCTTAGCAACTAAATTATATAATGTAGTACCAAACGAAATAAAAATACTTAATTTCGGAAAAAAATTTAGAAGAAAATTGAAAGACTGGGTTAGTATTGTGCAGCGAATGACTATACATAATTATATAGAAAACTAAAACTACAAAATTCCAATTACATTAATACTTTTTAGATTTAACAATAATTGTTATACACATATATGATTGATTGTTAGTTATTAAGATATAAACCACACACAGGCGATGCCTTCTGTGGTTTTTTCATATTTATTTGCCTATTTTTTTGTATTTTGGCGAATAAATATTATTATTATTATTATTATTATATCGGAATTACCGAAATACACTACATGATTGCTATCTTCAGTCAGAATACGTAGGTTCAGGGTAGAAGAAGCTAGCATGTGATTTATTTGGAACCAAAATTACGTAATCGATAGTCAAGATGAAAGTGCATACTTTAAATCGATGAGATTTAAGCTGCCATTTTGACGTTTTTGACTTATTCAATAACGTTATTTTTCTCCAAAAACGTATAAAAGTGCGTGGGTTCCATACATTCCTTGTATTCCAGACTATTGTAGAAAATAGTGAAGGTTTGTGTGAATTGCAAAAAACAGTTAAAGCTGAATAAGTCAGTTTATTATCGGCAAGTGTTAGTATATCATAGTCATCGTCATTGTGAACGGATATTGAGCTCTTATCTGGGCAGTTGTGAGGTAATTTTGATTTATTTCATTTTACTTCTTGTTTCCGTGAGTTTTCAGTCCTAATCTAAGGTTTGTTAACAAAATTTTATGCCTAACACAACATTGAAAATGTAGAATATTGAAGACAAACCAAAATTTTTGATAGATAGTGAAAACGCCTAACCGGAAATGTAACTTATCTACCTTCATTTTGACACTAAAAGTTCTCAGGAAATGTATTTACACACGCGTCAAAAAGAGTAATTTTAGGTATTCTCATTTTTGTACAACGATATTCTATTGAAAACGCTCAGTACGCCTGAAAAAAACTATGAAAATCAAATTAATTGAATCTTTTCCAAATCGTTTTATGAGATAAATATAGTAACAATAATATAATAGCATTAATTTCCACGTTCAACTAGGCATTTGCTTTCAGTCAATAATCTGCTATGCAGAAAAAGCAAAAAGAGTTCAAACAAGGTGCCCCACTACTTCCAATATCAGGAATTCCGTCTTTGCTGCTGTTTGATGAACATAATTTTCACCTTCCAAAATCACGACAAACAAGAACTGTTCATCTACTGTACCGATAGTAAGTATAGACTCTCGTTTCTTTCCGTTATTTAATTTATCACCGTTTATTAACAATAAATGCCCTCCTGTATTATCCATTACGATTGACTGCGGGAACTTCTTTTCCAGAAAAAAATGTACGCGTTGCGATGTACTGATTTGTCACATTGGCAGGCAAATCTACCAAAAAGCATGGGCGTCTGCAGGAATTTTTATCAGGGGGAGGGGCGTAGGTCCTAGAAATCCCGAAAATTAGACAAAATCTTCTAAAATTACTGAAATCCTTTCTTGAAGGAAGGAAGTTTCGGATCAAAATTAACAACGTTTTGTCAACAACACGGCGAGTACGGGCCGGTGTTCCTCAGGGTTCGGTCCTAGGACCAATTCTTTATTCGCTTTTCATCCATGATGTCCCTTCCCCCAGCAACTGTGAAGTCTACCTCTATGCTGACGACACTGCACTTGTCGCCCAGTCGTGTACTGGTGATCTGGTTCACGATGGGTTGCAGAATGCGGTGGACGAAGTTCTAGAGTGGGCGGAACGGTGGCTGATAAAAATTAATCATTCGAAAACGCAGGCTATTTATTGTACCAAAAAACGTCGCGGCCCCCCAGCAGAGGTTTCTGTAGACGGAAATCGAGTATCATGGACAAATTCTGCCAAGTATCTCGGTGTCACCCTTGATAAAGGCATGACCTGGCAGAAACATACAGCATCCATAAAAACAAAATTCCAAATTGCGTTTCGGCAACTATATCCTTTGTTATGTAGATCCTCCAAATTGAGTTTGATAAACAAAGTTCGACTATATAAAATGATTATTAGACCAGCCATTACTTATGCATGTGCGGCTTGGTGTTTTCTTTCCAAGACACGCATGCAAAGTCTTCAAGTACTGCAAAGCAGAACTTTGCTGACAATTTGCAACGCTCCATGGTATGTCTCAAATGAGACACTACACAGAGACCTTGACATTCCTTACTTGAGGGATTATGTCAAGCTTCAGGCGCAGCGACGTTATAGTCAAGCGGAATCGCACAGCAACCCTCTGTTGCGTGACTCGGTGGACTACACAGTGGAGCAAGTTCGTAAACATTCAAGGCCACGGCTCGCACTGTAATCAAAAGTTAGCGTGAATCTTTAGTAAACTCAAAATTACACTCTAACAAAACCGAATCAAAAATTTGTTTAGTTCACCTCAAAATTAATCCGTGTACCAAGTCAAAAAGCCTAGGTGTTTCCTCTAAACTAAGCATATCTGTTTTTCTTTGTTCTTCTCCTTTTTTCTTCTCTTTTCCTTTCTCTTTTTCCTTGACTTTGTTTGGTTTCTGGGCAACCAGGACTGACAGATTCGACTAACGTACATCAGACAGTGCCTAATGGGCAAAGGTCCTACGGACCGCCCAGACGAATAAATGACGAATAGTATAATTAGACAAAATCATGCTAAATATATACAAATTTTGAGGCCCAATCTGATTCTCAGCCCATCCTCCCCCTGCGGCCGGTCACGCCCAAACATGCACTAAAGTTATTGACACAGTCATGTAAGCACATAGACTTATCTTCATTCAACCTCTAGGGAATTTCACATGCAACGGACAGCGAAAAAAAAGAAGTTTTAAAGTTCGTTCATATTGGGTCTGTTTTTGCATTTAGTAGGTGTGAAAGAAAAAATACGATTTTTTCCGTGGCACGTTCCAGGCACGTTCCATTGGAATGTTTTCGAATTAAGTATTATATTGGGATATGAAACATACATAGCGATTTTTATAGTAAATTTTCTATATTCTAGAAATAAAACAAATATGAAATTCAACAAAAACTTGAGGTGCTAAAACAGAAGTAAAAATTTCAAACCGAAATTTGGGCAACTTCAAATTTTCAAATTTTCGATGTTTTTACTCCAAATCGTAGCCTAAAGTGTATTTAATATGCATCAGAAGTTTTGCATTAATTAAAGAGGTACGTATTTTTTTATACACACATGACGCACTGGGCATGACGTTAGGCCGCTTGTTTAGGTCGACTGGTTTGCGAGATATTGCTTTAATCGGCTACACTGTAAGTATTATTCAGCTCTAATAATGATTTTAAATATATTTTAACATGAAAGTGTAGTTTATTTTTATACGATATTCTTAAATATTGAAATTTGAATTGCAATATCGGAAGTAAACGCTCAAGCCATAATTAGGGTAACTTCTACCATTTTTATCCTGTTTTTTTTATACTCCAAAATACAGCCTAATGTGTGTATAAAATACACTAGAAGTTTTAAAATGGGATGCGCATTCACTAAGGAGATATGTTTTTATGTACATTCCAATTCGTTATCCTAAAGCTTGTAGTAGAAACGTATAAAAATATCATGGAATAACTGGTTCCTGTTTCAAGAAAACCATCTAGGCACCTCGTTAACCATGGCTACGACGTTCGCCAGCCGCTGAGCGCCACACGCGACGTCGGCGTCGGTATCGATTTGACAGCACCAACAGCCTTCCTCTCCCCACTCCTCCTCTTCTGTACCCCTTCCTGCCCCAGTCTATCGTCAGCCCCGTCGAAACTCGCGGAAATTACGTCCGTACCAGCAGCATAACACCATAACAGTAAAACGCCCCTTCAAGCAATTTCCTTCACTTTCCTCATTTTCAAGCCGGCATAGTCGGAAGAAGATATCAATATACGTAATGATAAATAATAAAAATTCCTTATAATTAATTGTATTTGGAGTCTAAAGGAACACCGTCTGTTATAAAGTTGTCGACGTCTCGGAAAAATGTATATACTTCTTCAGGTCTCTACAAAAGAAAGTGTTTGAAACACTATCTTTACATTTATACTCATTCAGAGTTTAAATAATAAAATCGAAGTAAAAGATACTTATTTTGGTTAACACATTGAATAAAATGAGCTATTTGAACTAATCCCCGAATTTCATTATCAAGGTAGCAATTCCAACACATAGGCACACAAAAAAATTAAAAATAAAACGAAGGATAAAATGATTACATAGATGTTTACAACAACGAATTAAAAGCTCTTTCCGTGTTGGATTATTAGAAAACAAAGGAAACTATAGCGAACTCACCATTTTCTTCGAAACGGTGGTGGTCAAAGAATAATCCAACGTTATGCGCATCTTAGATATCATTTAAACTGCAACTGAACAATATAATAAACGAAAGACTATTTACGCGATTATATTGAGCAATTGTAGTCTAAATGCTATCTAAGATGTGCATAACTATTATTTTTTGATCACCATAGTAAGAGGGTGAGTTATCTATGGTTTCCATTTTTTTCTGATAATCGAACACGGAAAGAACTTTTTATTCGTTTTTTTTTTTTAAATATCTATCTACATTTATTCCTTGTTTTATTTTTAATATTTGTTTTTTGTATATGTTGGGAATTGGTATCTTGAATGAAATCAGGGGATTAGTTTGAACAGCTTATTTCATATGTCTTTACCAAAATGAGAATATTTTACTTTGATTTTATTATTTAAATTGTTAATTAACTTTTTTTGTAGAGCCCTGAAGGAGAAAATAAATTTTTCCGAAAAGTCAGCAACTTTATAACAGGAAACTGTGTTTTGTTTGGATCCAAAGTCATTAAAAGAATAATTTTTATTCAGTTTCAGTTTGATCCATTTTCGGTTTTTCTAAATACAAGATCCGAGCAGATTCTTAGCTAAAATGAAACACTTAGTTGAGCATAATATAGAAATTTCTGCGGTTACGTCATTGTCACTATATTTACCCAATAAAAAGATTTGGAAGAATTTCAATTAAGTTGATATTCATAGTTTTTTTGCGGACTGAGCTTCCCCATAGAATCTCGTGATACTAAAATGAGACCGAAATTACTAGTTAGAACGCGAAAATACCTTACCTAAGAACTTTTAGATTCAAAATTAAAGTAAAGTTATATTTTTGTTTAGTTAATGTTTCGGTGGTACCTTTTCATTTTCCATCAAAAAATTTGGGTTCTCTCTTTATTTTAAAACTTTAAGAAGTTAAAAGTAAATCAAAATTACCTCACAACTGTCCAGGAAAAAGCCCAATGTTGAGGGAGATGCCCTTTCGCAACGCCGATGACTATAATATATTCAGTGAATACTATTATTTAATTTATAAAATTCAGGGTATATAGAAATGTAATCATTTGTTTCCACAATTTTTTAAGAAACTGTTTAAGCCATTATTTTAGTTAAAAATGCTGTAATCTAACGCTTTGCTTCAATTACATTGTTCTATAAGAGGATTCATCTGTTGGGCTATAAACATACGAGGGATGTTTTTTAAGTTTCGTATATAGAAACATAGTAGGTCGCGCGGTTCGAACGTCAGTACTGAATCTTAACCTCACTCTTTAGTAAACTTAAATTCAAAGTTTCACAGCAATACCTGCGGTGTTCTCACTACAGTGAATTTTCAAGTGTCACCAAGTCATTAGAAAAATGGAACTCAACCGAGAACATTTTCGCGCCATAATTTATTACAACTTTCAGAGACAATTATCGCAACAAGAATGCCTTGCTGAGTTACTATCTGTTTTCGGCAACGAAGCGCCACATCAGTCGAAAATTTTCCGTTGGTATAAAGAATTCAAACGTGTGACGTATCGCGAGATTGAGGCGTCCTTGAAGATCTCAAAGACCTCAATTCAAAAAAATTTACATGAAGAATTAGGAGTAAGAAATTTAGTTTCTCGTTGGCTGAAGAGCAGAAAGCAGCCAAGGTTAATTGGTGTCAAAAAACGCTCGACCGTTTCAATTCCGGAAACTCAAAAAATGTGTACAGCATTGTTAGTAGTGATGAATCGTGGATTTACTGTTATGAACCAGAAAATAAACGACAGTCGGCTGTTTGGGTATTCCAAGATGAAGAAAAGCCAACAAAAGTCATCCGTTCTCGAAGTGTTTCGAAAAAGATGGTCACGACATTTGTGTCAAAAGCGGATCATATTGCAACAATTCCTCTTAATGAGCAAAGAACTGTTACTGCGGATTGGTATACCACCATTTGTTTGCCAACGCCGAGCTTCGAAAAATCAACCCCGAAAGAAGAATCATCCTCCACCAAGACAATGCAAGCTCGCACACAGCCCAAAAAACAAGGCAGTATTTAACGGAAGAAAACGTGGAATTATTGGACAGTCCTCCATATAGTCCCGATCTAAGTCCTAGCGATTTCTTTACTTTCCCGAAAATTAAAAACAGACTGCGTGGTCAAAGGTTCCAGTCACCAGAAGAAGTAGTTGACGCATTTAAAAATGCCGTTTTGGATCTGCTAGCAAACGAGTGGAATAAGTGCGTCGAAAATTGGTTCGAACGCATGCAGATGTGTATTAATCTTCGTGGAGAGTACTTCGAAAAATAATAAAGTCATTTAAAACACCCTACCGTGTTGTTTTATTTCCATATGCAAAACTTAAAAGACATCCCTCGTATACATATTATTAATAATATATATCACTTGTCGATAGAAAGATTTCCACTTATTCAGTTTTTTCAATTCACAGAAACTGTGCCATTTTCGGCAACTGTCTGGAACACTACGATTGTATGGAACCCACTCACTTGTTTCCCCAGAAAAGTTGAATGTAAAATGTCAACAACTGCCATATTGGCGGCTTAAGCCTGATCAATTTGTAATATGAATTTCCATCCTGATTACTGACTACATAATTTTAGCAACAAGCAAATATGGTTATATTAAAATTTTCTAAAAAGAAACTGGTCGACTTTAGTAAAAAATTCAGTCATAAAATTTACGAGCTACAGTCCAAATGGCTTAATATATTTTGACATATTAGGTATTGATGAGTGACACTGAGTATATAAAAATTTTATAAAACAAAAGCGGACAGGCCACAACTTAAACAGTTTAATGTGTTTTGTCATATGAGGTTTCTCTAGATTTGTCTTAACAGTGCGACTGATACTGGGTATATAAAATCAAAATGGCGGATTTTAAACCTCAACTTTGGACGGGCTACAGGCCCAAACGGCTTGATGGATATTGTTATCGGAAGTATTCGTCTTGCTATCACAATTGAAAAATCACTCTTTTCAGTAACTGCAGTCGGGTTTCTAGTATTTCTTAACAATGTAGATGTTCAATGTGTTGTTACGCCCTTGCGCAGCTCTTCGTGTGGCCGGCCGGCGTCTTTACGTCATCTTTGCCAGCGCGTTGTGGCGTCGTCACGCAACAACCAGCACGGCGTCAGCGGCGTCGTGGGCACTTTCTGTTTTTGGGGCAGGTCGGGTTGGAAGCGAGCCGAGCTCTATGCGACAGCTGCTCCTCAACCAGCTCGTTGCCAAATCGATAAAAAGACGCTAAACGCTCGTTTCATGTTGCAAGTCCTCTCACATTCTCTTACTGTGCCACCCACGAATTATTGAAACAGGCAACAACCCTGAATCATAAAATAAGAATAACTCCTAGACTTTTTTTAATTAAAAGGGCGTTAAGGGTTCATTTCCGTAATAGCTGCCATGCAGCCGCACAGTGTTTCGAGAACCAGGGTTGCAAAAATTGATCGTGGAGTCAGTGGCGGATCCACGGGGATGGGGAATTAGGGGGAGTCCCCCAAAATATCACTGATAAAAATACGTTAAATTTTTTTGTTTTCTTTCAGAGGCACTAATGAACCCCCCACACTCTTCAATTTTCAATCACCGATACACCCACCTTTCCCTCAAGCTCCTCAATGTTGACAAGGGCATTCGCTCTTAGAAGCACTAATAAAGCTACCGCCGCCCCTCTTCCCCGCTCTTCAATTTTCATTGGATTTTTCGTGTTTTTCTCAAAATATCCCTCCGGATCCGCCCCTAGGTATAATTATGTTATGGTATTACTAGCCAATCGACATAGAATATGACACGATTCAAAAATAATATTTAACCGACGTAATTCATCGAGAATTAATAAATTCTGAGAGGTTTGAAAAAATATCCATCAGACATGCTGTTAAGAAATGTGCCAATTTTTGCTGCAGCTGACTGAAACTTCTCTCATTTGGATTTCGAATGAATCTTCTAGTTTTGACCATTTCGAGAGCTTTTGAACCACTTTGAGCTATGAGAGGTAGAGCTTTTTTTCATCCTGCAGTGCCATTGACTGTATTCCATGTATCATAGATAATATGATGACACATGTTGTCAAGCTATTCTCTGGACAAAAAACCCGTAGCTAAGAACCATCTCGACAGATGAGATTTTCGTTTAAAAAACAACACTCAAATCGGTTTGGGTTCTTGCTTCGGTGGTTGAAAATCGTTCAGAAAAAATGGTCTAACTTTTAAAACCACTTGACTAATTTTCATTACACTCCTTTAAAAACGTACACCGCTGAGACTTCGGCTTGAATTTTTCAATGCATTGACTGAGGTAGATAGCTTGAAGTTTGTTCGTGATGGCTTCCACTCCTATCGCTACTATAGTTCGCGGCAAACTTATAATGTCTGTTTACATTTTTTTGTGTTGCTTTTTGGTACCGACGCGCGTATAGTAGGTCATTATATGATACGGGTCTGAATAATGATGAAAACTTGTTCATCTGTATATATTGTAACGTAGAAAGAGAATCTAAAATAAATCGCATTGTCTCTATACGGACATAGTAACAAATTCACATAATTTGACTGTGTTATAAGTTAATCGACCCGAAGTCGCTAGTCTCAACCAGCGTCCCGCATCCCGCACCTCCACAAGTCAGCCGGTGTGTCCAGACTATGTATAGAGAAGCCGCCTACTAGATTTTATGTTTTTTTTAGCGACCGTCAATAAAAATGTAAAGACACTATAAATTTGTCGTGAACTATACCAGCATGCCAAATTCCAGCCCGCTTTGAATTTATCTTATCCACAATTCCTCTTTCAGTCAACATCCATGCATCTTTCGCCATCCTACAAAATCTATCTAGCTTTTCCTTTAATCAAACCTCACAGAGGAACGTCTCCGTTTATTTTCCGTGCCATTTTTCTCATTTTTTTACTATTGTTCAAACAAATTCCGAACCTCGTAGCTTCATCTGTATTCATCTGGCAACGTGGCCTGTAAACGGCTGCACAACCAGAATAGAATAAAGCCACCGCTGGAAATCGTAAAACGACAAAATTTATTTACTCTTTCGTCGGCAAAAACACGCATCTTGCGCGACAGTGGCGTCTGGAGTAAAATCGAGTCCAGTTTGCAAAGAATGGCGGATAGACAACCAAAGTTGATTACCAATCGAGTAAGGCAAGCGCTTAAACAATCCATGCTGTATGGCCTCTAAATGAAACTACATATGCTTGAAATACTGTTTACTAGAGACGTTGAAAAGTAAAGAAAGAATATTAAATGACTCTCGCCGTTCCCCCTGAAAGAAATTCCTGCGGGCGCACATATCGTTGCTATGACTAACCCCGCGTGAATGACGATATTGACTTTCACAGCATTCGGTCCACAACAGCACGAAAGCGACCAGGGCGCACGTATCGACACGCGACTGTTGGAGGTATATCTAAGTTTTAAGGGTAAACGTACATCACAAACGGGATATATATGATGTAAATATGTCTCATAGATGCATAGAGTTACCGAGGTTGGCTGGATGCATATAAGTATACCAACGTCAAAAATTGAGATATACCTTCCCCCACCCCCTGAAACCCCGAACCCCAATAATTTTTAACCGCTACATTTTTTTCCGAAAACGATCGCGATCGTCAGAAACGTCTTCAAACGTCAATAAATAGTTGAACTCTTTTTTTAACAGGGATTGCAGTAATAAGTAATCTCTGAAGGGTCGATTCATGCGTACCGCCTGGTTGCTCGTTGCCTAGTGCCTTCTGAGCTATCCTTCCCTGTCGACGCCCCGAAACAAAACACATACCAGATGTAAACAACTATAAATCAGTAATAATAACAGTGTCGCTCTTGAAGGAATCGTTAACAATATTGTCATTAGAATTGTCATTTGTACTTGCGAAAGGCCACCGTGGAGGCCAAAACTTCGTCAGTAAACAGTATTTCTAGAGAGGAGAGGTTTATCAGCATGGGATCCACAGGATAAGTTTCAGAAATCACATTAAGTGCTCAACTATTTCATCTTGTTTACGTAGACAGCATAAAAATGTAGAGTGGTAGCATATTCGATTCTAATGTGCAAAGTATATGGCTTATTAAGAGGTTATATAGAGCCTGATCCCTTTTAAGTTAAGAAGCTTTAAATAGTCTTACTGTGAAAATTGAAGCTCATTATGCGGCTTGCGGAACTAAAAGAAAACATACATAAATACATCAAACATATTTCTAATTTCTCGTTAACCACATCATAATATCGACATATTTCTCAGCCGGAGAAGGTTTATTTATAGTTGTTGAATAACTGAACTCTAACGATCCCTGGTAGTTTATCGTAAACTGGCGATTGGTAGACGTCGAACGTCGAAGTGGGTTAATGACTGGTGGGATCACATGTGATCCACGTTGTGTCGTTCGTTTCGTTCGCATTTATACGTTGATGATGTTCGTCATATTTTCGTTGTTGCGCTACTAGCTCGTACACCTTTCATGGCTGTTCGATGGTGTTAATGACCTTCCCTGAGTACGGAGCCTCAGTTGCGGAGGCCACGGCGCGCGTGCTTCTGCTTTGATATAGCTCATTTTTAATGCTATCGTTGTTAGATCCGTCCATGATATCGCCTTGTTTTTCCATAGACACATTCTTTATCTACGAGGTGTTCGTGTTATATTGTAGGGATGGACACGGTACAGATGAAAACGGCGTCAAGTAGGTTGAGTCGGCATTTACCATGCAACCACGATACACATACACTGAATATAGGATGTTGCGAATGTGTGCAGAGCTTCGTGACGTCACCTTGAGAGTTGTCGGCTCGTGGTTAATACTATAATAGTGCGATTTGTTGGTGATTTTTGGTAGTGTTGTGACTTGTTGTATACCCTGTGTGGGTTGATAAAATAATATAAAAAGGCAGGATGCTGTTGTGGAATGTAATTCCGACAACCAATCGAAACGGAATCCTTGCAAAGTTCCACAGTTTTCCTCAAGACCCAAATCTTAGCAAAAAATGACATCTTACAAAAATAAACTACAAAATCAAAGTAAAAAGCGCTAAGGTTTGCTTGAAGCACTTTTGTGAAAGGACCTTTAAGGTCAATGTGAAACATACCTTTTTGGGTTACTCCCCTAGAAGATATCGTGCTCTAAAAAACTATTTTGCACGTCAAGGATGTTTTTCCGGATCCAAGAACTGAATGAAAGTTTGAAAGATCAGAGAACTCGTAAAAGAAAATGGAGAAAAATTGTTTCGTAGACTAAGTCATTTCCATCTATTGTTATACGTATACATCCAGCTTACTGCAGAAAAAAGATAACTCCATTTTTCTTCTTTTCGAGTTGTGTACATTTTCACACTTACATGTACCTAAATGTAGTGCAATACCTATTAACGTGATGAGCATGTTAATCCTGCTCCACAGAACATACTGAAATATAGGTAATGTAGAAAAATAGAGTTATCTTGTTGTTACGAATCCAACGACTCTTCATATGTGAAAATCTATCAAGCCGTTTGAGCCTACGAAATAGGAATTACAAGATTGAAATCTTTCATTAAAATCGACCATTTTTTTTTGTATAAAATTTTAATGTAGCCAGTGTCACTCGCATCGCTAAGACGAATCCAACGACACTTCATATGTGAAAATCCGTCGAGCAGTTTGGCATGTAGGTGAAAATATGCACCATATCCATATCAACCCAAAGGAGAATAACTCTCAGCGTGACGTCATGTGCGCCGGAGGACGAAAATCGAACAGCGGAGCATCCGACTCTCTCATGCAACGCTGTCAGTCACTTCATAAAGAATTATGTTCGCCACAAGTTAACCCCTCTGAGATAACAGTTAAAGGTACGAACATGTATAACAAAAAAAAACGAATTGATCAAGTCAGTCGAAACAGATCCATACAATTAATTCAGACTCCCCATCCATTTGAGAACGTTGCGATTTTTAAGTTTCTCCCCGCCCACCTGACAACGTTGCTGAGATATCGAGATACGCGTGTGTTGAAAATATTTCTCTATCACTCTAAATTTTAATAAAAGTGCCTATAATTACAGATGTTGGAAGCTTATAAATATACTAACGCAATAAAAACAGATTTCCTGCCATTTCATCCTCCCAACCCTCTCAATTTTCAAGCACTACATTTTTTTCTAAAAACGATCCGTAGCTCGTTAAAACACGAAGTTTGGGCGATTTCTTCTTTTTTTTTGTCCTAGCTCTACCGCCACTGGGCCGGTTTTCAAAAACAGCAAAGTATTTTCTTCCTTGGCATAGTAGTAACTTTGTGTGAAAATTTCATCAAAATCTGAGCAGTACTTTCCAAGTTATAGATTTTCCGTGATGTGCATAATGCATATGTCAGAAAAAGATATTTTCGATTTTTTTCGCGATTGCAGTATAACACTTCCTCGCCAGAGACGTAAGAAGTAAAATGGAGACTACAGTTTAAAAACAGATAAAACAAGATGGTACTTGGGCTGTCTGTAGGATCTTTGGCGGTTGGTCACTGTACAATGTACGTTGGTCGACTCTTGTCAGTCCTGGTTGCCCAGAAATCGGACTTTGTCGAGGAAAAGAGAAAGATGTATAGAAGGGACAGAAGGCGAATACCAATCAGCAATCAGTATCATTTTAAAACACCTACGTTTTTTGATTTGATACACGGAATAATTTTGAGGTGCACTAAACACAAATTTTGATTCAGGCTTTATTTGAGTGTAATTTTGAGTGTAACGAAAAGTTCTCGCTACTTGCCTTGAATGTTTACGAACTTGCTCTACTGTGTCACGCAATAGAGAGTCGTTGTGCGATTCCGCCCGTCTATAAGGTCGCAGCACCTGAGGCTTGACGTATGCCCCAAGCAAGGAATGTCAAGATCAAATGGAAGCAAATCGCTTGTTTTGTCTGTAGACCAAAATCATAACTACTGGTCGACCTGCCTCAGATGGTAAACCTGGGACATATTACGCAACATTTGGTAGTGTGGACGCAATTGCAACCTTGGATTCTCAAGTTTTGAAGCACCAAGGATTGTGGTATACTGCACATTCACCATAATTTTAATGCGCGAGGAATATAAAAGCATACCGTGTTTCTGAAACAGTATAAACAAAAATTCCATCAGCGTTTGATAAAGAAATCATACTGGAAGAAAAGTCCCTTTAGTCACGTACTGCGAAACCTGTTAAAAACCAATACTAAAATGGGTGCGTGCGAATTGAATAAATATAGTTTCATAACAAAACTTTTTTTTCTGAGAAACATAAGCAAGAATCAACAATACTTGCGTTAGCTCATGAAGGTTCTGAACTAATAAATCGGTGATCATGATTTATCAACCACTTGGAAATTTCTTAACGTTGTCTTACATCCGAGCTCGAACAGCGTTACGCTTGAAATTCCTCGCACAAGGCCAAACGAAAATTACCAGTTTCGGTTGTTAACTACGGTTCGAATCGACCTCTAACTGAATCTTTTTCTTAAAATCTGAAGAAACGCTTCGATGCAGTTTTTTACGCTTGTCTCCAAGACAATGACTATATTTTATTACGTTTTCTAGACTACGAAAAAAATCCAATCAGTTGAGTGTATTCAGATTTTCAGGACGGATCAAACCACATAAACACTGCCACGCAAAATAAACCGGACAAATGTTGTTGAAATTAAATTTTAAATACCTTTTTAACCTGTGCATCAATTTCGTTATTTTTTTTCGTCAAGTTGTAGGTAATTTCATTTTCATCGTTATCCACTATCGATCTTGCAAAAAAATTGAAAATGTTTGTTGTTATCAAGGTGCATCTTGCCCTAAATTTCTGAACACCCTGTTGAAACATTGGATTACTGAATAATGTGTCTTCGTATGAAAATTTTAAGCTTCAATTTTTCTTAACAGTTTTTTTTATTCATGTCCATATCTCAATTATTGAATAATATCTGCGGTTTTGAAAAAAATCATGCGAATCGTAGCCATAAACAAGGTATTGTTTTAAGCAGGCATTGACGTGTAAAAAATTGTTTCACTAGGCTGTGTCTGTTAGCATTTTTATTGCATGTCAAAAAGATTCTTATCAAGCAATACTCAACAAAAATGACACCGGACCAAGTAGCGCAATCTATAGCTTTACAAGATTATGGTCCTTCAATTCGGTATATCGCAGAGAGGCTTCCACGCAGTACGGTATTCGATGCGATACAAAGATTTAGAGAAACTGGTTCTTACTCAAGAAGACCTGGGCAGGGAAAACGGAAAGCAACAAACGCAGTTGAAGATCGGTTTCTGAGACTTCAAGATCTTCGAGAAAGGACAGTTCCTGCTACAGCTTTGACTCGAAGATTGCATGATGTTCATGGTACCATAGTTTCACATGATACCGTACGCCGAAGGTTGAGAGAAGGAAACCTATCATCTTATGTACCTGCTACAAGTCCTCTATTGGATGTAGGTCATCGAAGGCAGCGCTTGGTATTTTCTCGAACTCATGCATATTGGGATATGGACGACTGAAAAAACGTTCTTTTTACAGACAAGTCTCGTTTTACGAGATATTTACCTGATGGTCGCCAAAGAGCGTAGAGAAGGCGTGGAGAACGCTATGCTCAAAGTTGTTTCGCTCCTAGAGTACAATTTGGTGGGGGAGGAGTGATGGTTTGGGGCGGTATTTCTTTGGAATCCCGCACAGATCTTGTTTCGCTACGAAGAGGACACCTTACTGCCGACAGGTACATTAGAGAGTGTTGGAAGAACATGTGAGTCTATGCCACAGAGGGCGAGAGCTGTTATTCAAACCCGGGGAGGAAATACTCGTTTTTGATAACAATTTCTAATTACCAATGATGTCACTGTAATTTTTTAAGTTAAATTGTTTATGGTTATGATTAGCATAGTTTTCTTACCAATGTTTTCACTGTAATTTTTTAAACTAAATTGTTGATTTCCATGATTCGCATTATTCTGTAATACAATGTTTCTACAGGTTGTTCAGAAATTTAGGGCAAAATGCACCTTTCAGTTACAGCCTGTATAACAACAAACATGTTCATTTTTTTTGCAAAATCAGCAGTCGACAATCAGCATGTCGCTCGATCTTTACTAAAATGTCAAAATTAGAATCTCATGCAAAATTACCACTACAACGGCCGAAACGTCAGTAGAGATATTCGATACATGTGGTTTCATTGAGCCAGATCACGGACTCTTTTATCAACATGAAAACCACAGAATAAGTTTCAGGTGTTATATTGAATATCTTATTCAAAAATATAATGATTTTTTCAAAGCAGTGTGCTGCTAAAGTCACGGAAATTTTTATATGCTTCTTATATGCTGTTAGTACTAAATGTAAAAGATTTTAGGTACATATGTTCAACCGGAATTTTTGACCCATGAATATTGGCACAGCTTTTTCCAAATCGCTCTGTATTTATCTTAAAAAATGTTATGCAAATCAAACCATAACTTTTGTAGTGTAACAATTACAAATAGCATAGCAGACAGACGTGACAGAAAGTCCTTTTATTCTCGACAATGCAATGCTAATATGTACTTATTTTCTGTTGTTTGCAGTATAAAGTGAAACAAAAACAAATATTTATATAATAAAAGAGTCGCACACCTTGACCTATTTAAAGCATTTCTTTGTTTTCGAATCGGTCGGACGTATTACCGAGAATCGCGTTAAATCCGTTAAACTAAATTGCATTTTGATTGCATTGCGGGTTATACAGGTGTTACAAAATTTTCCGTCTGTCATAAATGTGTCAATGAAAATTAGAGTCGAAGAGACTGACTCATTACTTTCCAATCATCTACCTAAAGACATTTTATGGATATTCTAAATATTATAATATAAGAAATAATATTGGATTTAATACTTGCGAAAAATCAATATTTATTTATTATACAAGGGAAAAAAGTATTAGAAACAAAAAACCGTAAGCTAAAATCTAGTAATTTTCCCGTGTGTTTTTCTGTGATGGGAAAAACAACGATTTAATATTGAAAAATTATATTATTACAATATTTATTAACTTTAAAATTAATGAAATAGCTGTGAATTTAATTTTGTGATTTGATTTAAAAATTGTGAACTTAATGGTTTATAAATTATGTTTAATACTATAAAGAATAAAAATGTCTGATTCCGAGTTTCCTTTGACTCCACCGGAATTAGTAGAAGTAGCCAAAGAAGCGTCACAAAAATTATTGCCAGCTAAATCGTATATACAATATCCGGTAAAAAAGTACTCATTTTTTTTCTGGGAAAAAGTAATATCATAAAAAGTGACATTTTGTTACCTGTCAATTGAGATAAAATGTCAAACTCTTTTCCCGTCACAGAAAAAAGGTCCTTTATTCTATGTTAGAAGAAGGATAGCAGGGTTTCCATATTTTGGGATTTTTACCTTCGCTGAGGAATTTCTTTGTCCTGTACATGTGGGCAGTCACAAGCTAATATACTTTTTATTTACTTTGATCCGTAAGTATTTATCATGTAATGTGAGATTTACTGACCCTGTAGCCTGGACGTCGGTAATTATTGTTTTATAGGGTTAAGTAGAAATTCACTGATACTGGCGGATCCATAGCAGTCACGCGTGTCATCTTATTCGTTTCTGATGATGGAGGAGAGCTCTGAGAAGCAAAGTCAGTTGTGGCCGCAGTGGTAGACTCTTCGGTCTCCTGATCAGTTGCCGTGCGTTGCGCGGGTTCGAATCCCGTCCCAAGAGAAATTTTTCTCTTTGCTATGGATGTTGTGATTGTCCTTAGGTGGTAGACGGTCTCTGACTGTCGAACGCGGAGGTACCACCCGGCGGATCTGGTAGGCCTGTGTGAGTGACACATTTATATCATTACAGATGTGTCTAATACGTTTGCGACACTTGCAATTCAGTATTGCCTGCTTGCTCTATCAAATAAGTTAATATTTCGATGAATTTTTAAAAATTCTTGAAATAGAAATCGTGCAACGCCAAAATACATCATAATACGTAATATTTAAAGAAATTAGATGTTTTGGAAACTGACATGCAAGTATATTTTATATGCTGCTCATTTTCCTCTATAGTGGCGAAATGACAGCATAAACTTTACGGATCGTATATATTTTATGATTCCCAAGAATAACTGGGAAAATAAAGACATATTAAACGCGAGCATCAAACAGTGCTTTGGTTCTATGACAACCATTTTCTTGTATTTATGTCGTGACGTAAAACGATAAACTTCCAACTCAAGCAAAATAAAAATATACTTCTGAATGAAAGTATGTAAGAAATCATATGTTGAAGGGTCGTAAAACAAGCGTTTTACTATCTATGTCCCTCGTTCACGGATTTCTAATGTCGCAGTAGCCGTTTTTCAGAGAGATGACAGGGAATGTGAAAAAAGCGCAAGACCTGGGGGGTTTTCACTACCTGTCAAGAATCTATCCAATTCTGCTTGCACCGCACCGAAGACAATATACACTGCCACGCAAAATTAACCGGAGAAACAAAATTTTGTTGAAATTAAATTTTTTTATTGACTTTCGATCGTGCAAAAAATTGAAAATGTTTCTTGTTCACCTAATACCTTCGGTGTACGGTATCAGATGAAACTATGGTACCTTGAACATCATCCAATCTTCGAGTCACAGCCGTAGCAGGAACTGTCCTTTCTCGAAGAGCTTGCAGTCTCAGAAACCGACCTTCAACTGCATTTGTTGCTTTCCGTCTTCCCTGTCTAGGTCTTCTTGAGTAAAAAACAGTTTCTCTAAATCTTTGTATTGCATCGAATACCGCACTGCGTGGAACGGCAAGCCTTTCTGCGATATACCGAATAGGACGACCATCATCTTGTAAACCTACAGCTTGCGCTACTTGTTCCGGTGTCCTTTTGTTCAGTATTGCTTGACAAGAATCTTTTTGACCTGCCATAAAAACAATTTCTTGTTTATGGCTATGATTCGCATGATTTTCTTCAAAACAGCATATATTCTACAATAATTGAGATATTGACATGAATCAAAAAAAGAACTGTTGAGGCTTAAAATTCTCATACGAAGGCCCATTATTCAGTAATCCAGTCTTTCCACAGGGTGTTCAGAAATTTAGGGCAAAATGCACCTTTCAGTTACACCCTGTATAGCAACAAAAATTTTCAATTTTTTCCAAGATCGTCACTCGATGATGATGACAATCAAATTACCTACAAATTGACCAAAAATTTAACGAAATTCATGCGAAGGTTTAAAAGTTAGTTCAAATTTAATTTGAACAAAATTTTGTTTATCCGGTTAATTTTGCGTGGCAGTGTAATATCTGTCTAGAGCTAAGAATTACTTCGCTGTGTATAAGTCCTAGATAATAGTGCAAGTGGAAACCTGATAAATCTCAGAATAAATATTTATGAAACGGTGAGCTAACATAGTTTTAGTTTCTTACATAATTAATTTTTAGGAGAAAATTTGAACAAGTAAATACCTACAACATGAAACGTGAATGTGAAAATGCGCTCAACACAATCATTATTATACTAACAGATTGTTGATTACACGATATGGGAAAAAACAGTGGTGACAATTTAACGTTGAATGTTTGCGTAACGTTTTCGCAATGACTGAAATAGTTGTCGCCATTGTTTCAAATCCAGTATTGGGGTCAGTGGGTCGATCGATGCTTTTAATTTGTGTTTATCAGCAATGTTAACACCGACAAATACGTGTTCGAGTACGCAATTTGTGTGCTTCAATGCGGGAAAATCCGATTTAAATACTACGTGTGTAACAGCCAATAAGCGGAACGCTTCCTGGCGACTGCATTGTTACCATTATCTGCATACCGAGTATTACGAGTTGCAGAAATATCATTTAAAATACTGCTCTTCATAGTTAAGCAAAGAGGTGACCGTGCTTTGGGTCCCCGGCCATGATGGAGTACCGGTTAATGAGATAGCTAGCCAGTTAACTGACTAGGATGGATTTCCTGCATCGTTCCCGAGGCTAGGGTGGGTATAAGCAGACGCCAGATCAACGTACGTCGTACGCGCTGACTATTGGGCAAACTAGAGAATCACAATCGAACATGATTTCAAAACAATTATAAATTTATTTTCGGAAAGAACTATGACAATTAATTACAACAAAACACACTATATAGCATTTTCTTGTAACGACAGGCTCTCACCACAATTTAAAAAACTTGAAGTTCATACAAACAATGGTCTCAAAGAGATTCAGTCAACGGATAAAATAAAATACTTAGGCGCGATTTTGGACAAACACTTAAAAAGGGATACCCATACAGAGTACCTTGTGAAGAGATGTATTATTCCAAAATTCAGGTACTTCAGAGATATTCTAGATAAGAAATATCTATATAATCTATATTATGCTCTTGTTTATCCTCTATTAATTTACGGAATTTTGGTTTGGGGTGGAGTTATGAATAATAATTACAAAAAGGTTGATGTGATCCAAAAATTAGTTCTAAAATTGATTCTCGATAGGGAGATTACTTATTCAAGTGATTTTCTATATGTGGAGGCTCAGCTATTAGATTGCACACAAATTTATGTTTATTGTGGTCTAATACAAATATTCGAAATACTTGAATCGTACCATTCATAACTACCCAACAAGATTCAACCAAAATTCAATGTGTATTCCACAAACATCAAAAACCATTACACAACGATCTCTGTTTTTCTTGGGACCAAAATTCTATAACTTCATACCAGAGTCATTAAAAGTAATTAAATCAAATAAATCATTTAAAAGGAACTAAAAAAATGGATTTTACAACAACCAAGGTACTCCATCCACGAAATTGTAGATCTGAAAAATCATTATCAAAATCAATAATATTTTACTTACACTAACATCCATACTTTTACTTTAGTTATAATTGTCTGGATATTTTTCCTGACATTACCATAATAATTCACCAAATTATACAGTATTAACGTTTTTTTTTCTTCGTTCGTTCTTTTTTTACACTGACTGTACTATTAGTTTTTATTTTTAACCCAAACACAAGTGCAAACTTTTTTTTGGGTGCTTTATGTTTATTGTGCACAATATTTGATATTTACCTGTATTTTGCGACTGCAGTCAACTGCAGTGTGTATATGGACTCATTATTTTTTCAGCTACTTATTTTTTTCCTGAAATGCTCGTTTTTCTCATTATTTTGGGATGTAAGTCCCCACCTCAAGGCTCTGGTCCATGAACCGTTCCAATAAATCAAAATATCGATATTTGATGTATCGTGGGCGCTTGATCATACTCCCCTCCCCCTTCTCCGCTCCATTTTTTTCAATCGCCGAAACTCGCTTTCAGAAACCCTGCTTTAGATAAGCATCATATAAAGGTTCTCAAGATACTCATTTTTTACACATTTTTGTGAGGATGATATATTGAATTTTGTTTTTTATTTCAGGCTTGGTCCTTGTGAGTTGCAGGACCCTGTGTGGGCCAAGATGAGCGCCTTGGCCACCGGGGTCACAAAGAAAAGGAAAAAATCCGAAACGAAACCTCAGGCGCAAATGTAAGTACCTTACACGAAATAAAATGCTACCGTCCTAATTGATTTAAGGGGACGATTTTTGGGCCCATTTTAAGAAGAAATCTTCATAGGAACGTATGTCCAAAACGTCTTATAAAATTGAGATACAGGGTAAAGTTTTGAGAAATAAATAATTTATTATTAAGATCTCTAATACCACTTTAGATATTATTATGAAGTTTGCCATACAAGTACTGTGTCAAGAAGCATTTTTAATATAACAATTTTTTTTTTAATTTACACTTATAGCTTTCACCTGCCTATTTTCACGGATATTGGTGGTACGCTACTGATTTCTCTTTAAAATAAAAATTATTCGTCAAATGGCAATAAAAACAGTTCTGCATGATCATCATAAAAACAGCGTCAGACTTAAAAATTCAAGAGATCAAATCTGCTTATAAACGAATACAGATTAATTTTTTATATTTAATGAAATTTTAATGTCGTGTCAAATGACATATTTTTTAAAAGTTTACCACCCTATATCTTAAAAGTTAACGCTCTAAGTACATACGTTCATACAAAGGTTTCTTTTTAAAATGGACTCAAAAATCCACATCTTAAATATTGTTATTCAATAAGCTGTATGTCGAACAGTATTTTTATATTAAAATATATTCTTGATGAAAGCAAAATACCTGTTTGTCTCTTATGCAAACTACGAGTATATAAAGATGAAGTAGTTAAAATTGTATGGAATTTGACAAGTTAAAAATGGCACAAGGATCTGGCAAGGTAAGAATCGGTTCAGCTTCTTAAAAATGTTGTGCTACTCGAAATGAAAAGCTGAATAAAGTTTAAAAACGTAGACCACCACAAGCATAACAAAAATATTATACTATGAAACATGATATAATGACCAATTATTATGCGCATATTAAGTATAAACCATTGCTAGTATATGATTGAATAGTTAATTAATATAGATTATATTTCGGCCACTATAGGCATAGAAAATTAAGCAAATTGGTAGTTACGATACCACCACGGATTTTTCTTAATTTCTGCCGTGTAATTTATAGGTATAGATGTTGATGAATTATGGCCAATTCATTAGTTTGGATTTGTTTCTACTTAACTTTTTTGCTGCTTTGCGATAGTATAAATCGTGACTAAATGATTTTGATCATTAAATATTTCTGAGTCATTTCGAGGCTGTAACTTTGACTTTTGGTTTTCTACAGAAACATTCTTTAATTAAAACTCACATTTTCTCAAGCACCCACATTTTGTTTCGTAAAATGAAAAAGTTACCTTTTCCCTCAGAAGACATCTGACCGAGATCTACCATCTTTTCTGGTTCATCGTAGTTCATTCATGGTTTTATAGTACCCACTCAAGCAGTCGTGAGTTTTGTATTATAATGTTTTCAAATCCCATTTGCGCCCCGTCAAAGAAAACACTTACGCGCGTCATTGTGGCAGCGACAAGCGAATAGAAACAGTGGTCGAGTACTCATGTTTATTTCAACGAGATATAGAAACTGTCTTGGTTTACCAAAGAGTTGCTTCCTCTTTGCTCGTCTTCCTCATTGTCTGCAGTCATACATTCAACCCTACAGGGGTTGATCTTTATGCTTCACCCCTGACCCCCTTGCATTAAAACTAGATTTAGGGCCGATTTCACCAACACTAATATTATGGACCAATAGGAAAATACCTTATCGAAATGCAATTTGACGGAAGCTGTCAAAGGTCTCAGAATATCAGTGATTTCTATTAAAATGTTGAATAAAATCGTCAAAATTCGACTGTATAGACCACTTTTGAATCCAACATGATGCTTTTGTACAGAGGAAACAGGACAACTTTCATGTATTTTGATTTATGTTATAGATGTACATTTGACCACCAGTTATCCCCTCAGCGAATGGGAATGGGAGAAATAATAGGTCGATTTTCTAGCTGTTAAATTTGGCAGCAGGTTTGGTCGTTTGTTAATTTCTTCAAAGCAATCAAAACAGTATGGTCGTCCCCATCCTAAAATATTGGTGGTTAAGGTTTTTGACTGATGACTGGTGGGGATACAATATAGGGATGGCGACGATAGAGAAAGATTTTCCCCTGCCGGCCCTTGACATCGTTTCGAAATATGAAATTCTGGAAACGCTATAAAAATAAAAATGAATACACAAAGCCTACTTGCCTATTTCAGACAAAAACAACTGCCACATAACGATTGTCACCTTGACATCATTCTGCAATCTGTCAAAGTAGTGATGGGCGTGCCTGCTGTACGGTATACGGTATCGATATTCGATAAAATATTTTTCTTTCTCCCATGAATGCGTGGAAAAAACAAAATAAGGAGATATCTAAAATAAGGAGTTATTGAAGGCCTAAAATAGAAAGGCGCTAATAATTCCTGGCCGTATTTGAATATCTAAGCAGGCACAGTAAAACAAAAATAAGACTTGGAATTAATAAAGTTTATTTCGACAGTTGGCAGAGTTTGCTCCACTGGCGACTGGGACGAAGTGTTGACGGATCCCACAGAATTATGTGTCACTTGTCGATATGGCTAGTTTTAAAATATCAGGAGATAATCAGCTGTTATTCAAATCAGTGTATATGTTTTGTGATTCAAATAACGTCTAATATAAATATAACCCAGAATATGTACTCAGTGAAAAAAGAAAAATATTGCAAATTTCTAGTTTCTCTGCAGGTTTTAGGTTTGCTGGTAGCTCTACGACATATATTTGGGTATTTCTTAATCGCTGTGAATATAGTGTGGATGTTTGTTAAGTTCCTGAACAACGAAAAATATTCAACTTTATGGATGTATGGATATTAAAAAACCAGAATGGTTTTGTCGGAATATCAATCTAAGGTACCATAATGGTTCTGATGAACGGCAAGTAAATGAATGCATGTTTGGAAACGGGCAATATCTATGAACTTAACTTAACTAATTAAATCATGAATTTTATTCAAAAATCCAACATTTCTTTAAATTTTGACTGAATTATATGTAATTTCTTAATATTCAATAAGCTGATGATGTTTCAATGGCAAGATGTCATCTCATACTTTAACAGTATTTTGTTTTCAACATTTCATAGCTATTGGTTGCTAAAATTTGTTGATTGGAACTTGAAGCTCATTCGCTGTATTTAACTGGCTGTTACCCTATAGGTGGAGAATAACGGACTGTTGTTGGTGAAAATGACCCTAAATGTATCATCATGTTACTGCAAAACGAAGTTTTGAATAATTGGGATTTCGTATAAAAATGGTTCCAAGATAAATTCGGTCACATGTCTGCATGCCACACACCAAATTCCAATATTCTATGACCATATATAGATTCTGATACAGTAGAGACAGAAGGTTGGTCAATCTGGATGACTCCATTATTCATTACAACCTTGTATCATCTCCTACTTCGAGAAAAGTACACAGTACATAAATCTAAAACGCATACGTAATAACTTGCTTGGTTTAAAGCGATCCCTACGTCGTAAAGCGGATATTTCAAGCAATGGCAATCCCTTGCCGAGCTGAGCGAGAAGCGCTCATTTCAACCAAAGCTCATTTCCACAACAAAACCGAACGAACCTTCCCAGAAACGTTTAAGGTCTATTAAGTGAAAGCAAAACGACACAGTTTCTGACGTTTTATAGTTTCAAGAGCGGTTCGTACTCGTTTTTTAATTGGACTTTTCAAGGTTTGCCACCGGCACAGGCCCGCATTCAACCTGAACATCCACGTCGGTTCATCATTTGGAAAACTTAATTTCAATAGCCGCCGCCAGAAGCAGTGTTATTAAAAAACATTTTTTCAAATAGACATGGAAGGGATTGTAATCCACCGAAACAAGATCCTGTAAATATGGGGTCGTCTAGAAGCCGCTATTCAAATTCTGTTGGGACTATGAGAATTCAAAACGATATCAGTATGTTGCTGAAAACATATAAAATTGGCGACCGTTCTGGGATTATGTATACGAATAATAAGATGATATTATTAAAACTGAAGCTACACATTTATACTAGATTTGTATAGGGAACAAAATTGCATCGCATTTCTTATATTTTCAACGACATACAGATTTGATTCCTTTTGGTTCGTCCTCGCCACCCTTAGGATCATCCTCTTAATAGGATATGCCACTCCTTTATATAAGTGGGTTTGGATTTGTCTATATAAAAGTATTTGGGACTTCAATGTTCGGCAAAAAAGCAAATAGTGTAGTCATGCTTCACTTGGCTCAATATGCTTGAAATATAAAAAAATTTTACTCCCCTGGTGTGCTCCATTTTCGACTTTCACTCCAAATATCAACAAATCTCTATACACTCCTGTGTAATTGATATAACAATATAAGAATACCCTTTGCACTGCTTCATACACATTATTATAAAAAGAGGCACTGGAAATTTGTACAAACGCATAAATAAAACAAGTCATCCTTGGTACCGCAACGGAAGAGAATATCAAAAACATTGTACGACACTGTTAAAGTCTTAGGATACGGAGGGACCCGTGCGCACCTGCTTTATCTCTCAGTTGTTTTCAAATATTCCGAAATATAAACTGTTGTCGTCAAAACAACAATGAAATTGACAGAATTCAGTTTTAATGTAATTTATTATTAATTTTCCAAGATGTTTTATTGATAAAATCATTGTTTACCCAGCAACGTCTCGTTAATGCAACACCTCTGTATGTGGCTGTATGGATTATCTATGTCTTATTGACTGCCGTATAAAACCACAGATGTAAAGTTGAAAAACGTTTCGGACGCCTCGGCGGCGTTTTCGAAAGTATTGTTTTTCGTGCTAGTCGTGAAAAAATGTACCTACCTGAAGCTTCGAATTTGGGCCAAACCGATCCTGCATCGCTCTTAAAAGAGATACGGGCTGTAAAGAGCATCGCCGACTATCTTAACTTCGCCGTCTGTTCGGATTACATAGTCTTAAAAATGTATTATCTGTTATATTACGTTTTTTGAATCGACGTTCGCCGTCGCAAACAAAGTTTATTCCTCATTCAGTTCTCGAATTGCCTACTACAACCGCAAATCAGCGTTGACAGGCGCAATCGCATTCAGAAATGGCTATTCGGTGAATACTTGCAGATTGGACTACTTTTTATGGTGTTGGGGTTTGATGCTCCGTTTTCCAATCAGAATTGGACTGATTATTGACACAATACCAACTGGGGAGACTCTTTACGTTCAAAGATATATGTCGTAAGGTTACTGCAGTGTCAACGGAGATGTTCCGCAAGGACCACTTTTGTCTCAAATATTGACAGCACTCTATATGAGCCGTTTTACACACAAGAGAATAACTCCGAAAATTATGGTCATAATTATGCCGAAAATTTTTGTTGTCGTATTACACGTAAAAGAATTCTTGTGAAAATTTTCATGGTAAAAATATAAAACCCGTTCTATAGAATATGCGCGAGAATCGGCGCAGAGGGTTATTTCCGTGCATGTCAATTGTCACTATCAAATGTCAACGTCAACAACATAACGTCACTTACTATTTATGGGTGTGGTCCTGTTCGAGTAGTACGAAGAAGCGTTTATTGTTATTGGTTATTCATAATGTCGTTGAATCGGGAAGAAGTTACACTGTTGTTGGAGGAGTACCAAAAATGGCCAAACCTGTACAAGGTGAAGTCACCCAATTACAAAAACAGAAATTTGCGGCGTTAGGCGCTGGATGCGATAGTCCAAGCATTGAGAAGTTTTATAATATTAACCAAGATCTCGATTTCAAAAATAAATTTAAATCAACGACGTCTGTTGTCTTTCCGATTATATTGGACGCCATACCCGTTAAGGTTATGTCCGTTCGAAAATATTACTCTAATGCGCAGGCGTATCATATGAATTACTCCGTAATTTTGTTTGCTTGTGTCATACAGGTTGTAGAGAAAATCTTCAATATTTTTTCTGCATAATTATGACCATAATTTTCGGAGTAATTCTCTTGTGTGTAAAACGGCTCTATGAAGGTAAAAACAGGAAAATTCGCTGCTAAGTGAATGACATTTTACCCTTAACCTTGAGAAAAGTGTTAGTCAACAATGTAATTTCATTAAAGTAAAATCCTGGCAACTATAAACAAACATTTGATTCGTAATACTGCTAACGTAATCCTTCCGAGAACTCATCTGCTCTGTTGTAGCATTGTAATATGCAAGGTTAATGCGAATTTTAAAACAAAGGCATCAAAGAGATTCTTTTTTATATTGTAAAATGAGCTGCTGCACATTTCGAGCTAAGTTAATGGTATGTGCGAAAAGGTGCATCAATTCCTAAAAATATGAGAGTTACATATAAATGATAGTGGTACTGCTGAATGCGCGGAAAATATAAGCATTCCTTACATACTTGCAGTGTCTTGATAAGACGGTAGATAGAACTACAACAATTCAACAATACAGATATTTCGAATAAACTAGTTTTTTTTATATGGTAAAAAATTACCATTTTCGTTTCCTCCATCTATATGCGAACGAAGAAAATTCGTAAGTACCGAGAAGTTATATAGATTACGAAAATGGGCCCAACAAAAATCTGACATCAGATTCATAATCTACTCACAAAGTACTCAGGAAACAAATTTTTATTTCACCTCGCAAAATTATTTCTCGTTACCCTCGCCCACAAGCCAATGAAAGTTGTTTTTTTTTAACAATGGCACTGGGATATAACCCATCAACCAGAAACAAGTTATACACCATATAATAGGAATATTATGATCAAAATGTTTTCGTAGAGAAAGCATCACGAGGAAACTAGTGTGGCAGGGAATAGGAAATTTGAGGTATTCGACAGGGTCACACATTCTTCCCGCCCAGGGGCCTATCAGGGCATTTTGCCGTGTTCACATACAAGAGGGCCGCGGCAAGAAGGATGAAAATACATATGTATATCGAAAGGACAGAGGAAACACGCTAAAACTTATATACGTGACACTATAATTTATAACCATTAACCATGTCTGGATGACGGATAAAGGGAGACAAAGAGAATAAATTGAATTATTTTAGCGACTCTAGATTTTGATACGAGAATTTTTGAAGAATTCCATAAAGCAGGAAGTCACTTCAGGTTTTTGTAGCGAGAGAAGTAATTGCGTATTGTACGGAGCAGGAAATCTGCACGCGAGTAAGTTTAAGTAAATATTGTCACAGTGTGCTTAGTACAACCGAAAAAGATGTGATTCAAGTCTCCTTTGACACTGCAATGCTGACAAAGTTCCGAGGGTATTAGTTTCAACCTAGCGAGGTGCGAAGGGATGGAGCCATGTCCAATTTTTATACGATTAATGCAGGATATGTACTTCCTCGGAATCTTAAAGTTATCATGCCAATATAATCGAGATATATCTGGTTGGATGGAAGTGTATCTGGAAGGGTGGGATGAGCAATATTTTTTCCGGGACCAGGATTCGAACATATATTTTTTGTAATCTTCTACCGATGGAGTGACTTGAAGTACGATGCCATCTGTGTTGCTCAGTCTAGAAAATTCATCTGCTCTTTCATTAAACGAGAGACCGCTATGCCCTTTGATCCAGTAAAGATGGATGTCTGCATTAGCGGATTTCAGATCGAGCAACATTTGTTTGAGAAGGAGAACATAGATATTGATTGGTAGGTGACTTGTAATGGCTGATTTTTGTGCTAGTATCTTTTTGGCAACACTGTTTTTGACAGATGACGCGTGAATCGTGTCTTCGCAGCAATTGGGCCTCTGTTACTCCACTACGTGGAAAATTTTGCGACAGCATTTGGGTGTAAAACCTTATAAGATACAGCTGGTGCAAGAATTGAAGCCACACGACCTCCCACAACGTTTCCAATTTGGTGAATGGGCGCTGGCAAAGTTGGAGGAAGATCCACATTTTTATCGAAAAATTGTGTTCAGCGACGAAGCTCATTTCTGGTTGAATGGGTACGTTAACAAGCAAAATTGCCGCATCTGGAGTGAAGACCAGTCAAAAGCATTGCAAGAGCTACCAATGGATCCCGAAAAAATCACTGTTTCGTGTGGATTATGGGCCGGTGACGGTGCCACATGCCACACCGCACACGAAACAATGGCCCTATTGAGAGGCGAGTTCGGTGAACAGTTTATCTCACGTTTGGGACCCGTCAATTGGCCGCCTAGATCGTGTGATTTAACGCCGTTGGACTATTTCTTGTGGGGCCTTGTTAAGGCTAATGTCTACAGGGATAAACCAGCAACGATTGACGTACTGGAAGCCAATATTGAAGCATTTATTCGTGAGATACCGGCCGTAATGTATTTAACATTAAATTATATCGACCGTTCTATCGACTCAAATAAAGATTTAATCGTTTTTTCAAATTTTTTGTGTTTTTTTGAAAAGCAAATCCTATACCTCTTAAAAAATCACCCTTTAGTTATTGATGTTTCCTAAGGCCAGAAGGGCAGATGAAAGGTGGTTCTTGAAGTAATTATTTATTTAAAAAAGTTGGTATTTTGGTCTATTCCAGTGAAAAACTGACATGTCTAGTTTGCAGGCACGCAGGAATTTTCTCCAATAGTTTTACCGAGTTGAACATTTATGTTCGGTGTCCTCGGCTACAAGTGACGAAGCTACTCAAAAAAGTTCTTGTCGGTATTGCAGATATGCAAGAAGTGAAAATTTTCATTAACTTTTATGCCTTTAAACTTTTGTTTCGCGAGGCAAAATTTTCATTTTCGTCTCCATTGTCGATAAGTGAACGAAACTCAATAAGCTGAGGCAATGCGGTAAGTTAGTTTGAAATATGGCCATCAAGAAATCCTACTCAAAGTAGGAAAATAGGCTTCATGTCAGTCAAAAAAAGGGCCGTCAAGAACATCACAAATTAAACCATCTGAGAAAAAAGTTGTTTACATGCATGTATCACAGAGAAATTAAACGGATCAAAACAGTCAAACGAGGCCATAAAATTAGTCCATAGACATGCTTTCCCTACCCCTGTAGAACCGTCTATCTCGTACCGTCGCCCCTGTCTCATGACTACACGAAGCACTAGATGTGACAGTAATGGTAAAACACTTATTCGGGCCGGCACGCAACCCTCAAAATTTAAGCTCTAGATTTTTTTTCCGAAAATAATCAGGGACCTCAGAAACATCAAAACAATGTTTGCGCGGCTTTTTCGTCTTGGGCATAGTAGTAACATTTCATCCTAATAAGAGCGAGACTTTCTAAGTTATAGACGGTCTGAGGATTAGCGGAAAGACAGACTCCGAGTCTTTGTACTGAGGACGCAATTTCTCCTGTGCTGCTCCAATGTACTTTGTTTATATAAAAAGGTCATTAAACTTTTTATAGATTGTAATAGGATATAACGAGAGATGAAATTTTAGACAGAGTTAAATTAACTTCAAGCTTTTCCGTTCCTTCATGTGTAGCGAGATATTTGCGAATCCAGTTGCAGTAAAGCAGTCGTGGTACTGCGTTGAAAGGTTAAAAGGTTTTTGATGTAATTAGCAAGTTATGATCTCATGCAAATCGTTATAGTGTATTAGGTATTTGCGAAAACATTTTTATCTTATAAATTGTCGTAAATTATTTATAAGTATTTGGAATTCCATTTAATAAATTGGAAAAGTAGTAGTTCATGTTCTAAAAGAATCTTTATTAATCATTATGTGGCAACTTCGTGTTATTTCTACAAGATGTGGCGACGTTATCCAGCTTAGTGCTGTTCGACTGAGCGGTGACAAAAACAGTCTAAAATATCTTTTACATGACATGTCATATTTTGCAACTCATTCTAATTCCATCGAGTTCCGGATATCTATTTCTATATAACACACGCTTGTGCAAAATTCAACTTTATTCATCAAGATAGTCTCCTTCAAGAGCGATACAATCAGTCCAACGCTGTTCTAACTTTTCTATGCCTGTTTTATAGAACGATTCTTCCTTGGCCTCAAAATATGCTTCAGTTTCTGCAATCACTTCATCATTGGAGCCAAATTTCTTTCCCTGGAGTATTTTTTTCAAGTTTGCGAAAAGCCAGTAGTCGCTGGGAGCCAGAACTGGACTATACGGCGGGTGGGGAAGCAATTCGAAATTTAATTCGTTCAATTTGACCATCGTTTGCATCGATTTGTGACACGGTGCATTGTCTTGGTGAAAAATCATCTTTTTCTTCGTCATATGCGGCCGTTTAGTGGCAATTACATCTTTCAATCGTTCTAATAACGCGCAGTAATAATCGCTATTGATAGTTTTCCCCTTTTCTAAACAGTCCACGAACAATATACCGTGTGTGTCCCAAAATTCGGAAGCCGTCACCTTCCCGGCTGACATTTGCGTCTTTGGTCGCCTTGGACGAGGTTCGCCGCGATCTCACCACTCAGATGACTGTTGTTTGGATGCAGGTATGTAGTGGTGAATCCACGTCTCATCGACGGACACATATCGACGCAAAAAATATTTCTTATCATTTATTTATTTATTTATTTCCAACAGGTGAAACCCAATTACAAGAAATGCTGAAAACAATAACAATTAAAGAGACATGGTTCTTGGACTTAAATCTATAGTATCACACATTCTAAATAAGATTGGATGATCTATAGCAGTTAGTAATCGATGCACAACTGTCACTGTAAATATCACACGATTCAGTAACACTGTTCATGACGTAGCACATGAGATTAATTGGCGATTTTGTCATAACATTTGTACGGCCAGCTTGACAATAGAATGCCGTTTGTTGTCGACTCCCTAGCCTTGGAACGCGGAAACATATTTTTTCAAGTAAATTTTGACAGTCAATTTTATTTTTGAATGAGGCCATACAAAAACGACAAAGCAAATATGTTTCGTCTTGTTGACAGTGAATCCAAATTGAAAAACTCTAATAGGGCACTATGGTCACAACCTCTTTCTGGATAAGAACCTGTGCATTTAAGGTGAAAATACTTTAAAGCTTTACGTTGAATGGCCTCAAGGATCACGACAGAATTTTGGTATATAGGAGACCAGATCAGAGTCTCATACTCCAACTTGCTCTTGACAAAAGTAAAAAATAAAGTCATTAATGTATCAACATTGGAGAAACCCTTCCAGTTTCTGATACAGAAACCAAGTAGTCGAGTGGCAGCCGACGAGATATTGAGTATATGCTCAGTAAACGTTAGCTTGGTATCAAAAATGACTCCAAGGTCTCTATAAGAGGTGCATCTGTCTATAACCTGACCATTGATGTTATAATTATCATAAATTAAATAGTTAACCTTTCTTGTATAAGTCATAACTTTACATTTCGAAACATTCAGACTGAGACAGTTTCGTGAACACCATGACGAAATTAGAGCTAAGTCATCTTGCAACATGACGCAATCCTCGACTGTCTTGACTGACGTGCAGATTTTAAGGTCATCATGCTTGAATAACGTCAAACACGCCTCAGAATCATCAATTCGTTGTTGTTTTTGATCCGGTGTTAACGCACGCGGCACCCATTTCGAAAACAACTTTCTCATACTCAAATATTCGTGCAAAATATGGCCCACGCGTTCCTTTGATATCTTCAGGGCATTAGCTATCTCCTCCAATTTCACTTTGCGATTAGTCAGTACCTTGTTGTGAACTTTTTTTGTTTTCCGGAGTAACTGACGAATTTGGACGACCAGAGCGTTCAGCATCACGTGTGTCTATCCGACCACATAATCAGCAAACCACTTCTCAACTGTTTGTCTCGATGGAGCGGAGTCCGGATAACACTCATCAAGCCATTGTTTAGTTTGCACAGTATTTTTCCCCATCAAAAAGCAATGTTTTATGAGCACACGAAATTCGGATTTATCCATTTTTCTTAAATCTACCGAAGTAACGTCACTAAATCCACTGTCACTAGTGAATAAGTGGTCGGAATGACGTGAAATTTTGACAGTGAACGTTTGACGGATGACACTTCTTAGTAATAATAATGACTTTTCCTTCGTAGCGCCATCTGTGAGTCATCCTATGAACTTTTCAGCCGATGTGTATCATCCTTAGGCAATTCCAAAGTCATATCAACAAATTCCTTCGATTCCCTTATTTTATAGCATGCTAAGTTCGAACGTGCCTATTTTATCCAGCGCCTTCTTTTCGGGACAATCGCTTTACTCTGCGTTTTGAACAATGGTTTCGACTACCGAAGGTCATTGAAAATGAATCGGGTTGTAAGCAGCATTCAATCTTTCTTCTTCCACGAATTCGAAGTTGCATAATCACAGATGGCTACCTCTTATTCCGTTTCGCCATATGTTAGCGGCGATTCAGTACCGATCAGTGGCGTCGAAGAATTTAAGAATAATTGCAAAAAGTTGGGATGGACCGATATCGATATGTATACTGACTGATATGACTGCCCATATAAAACCATAAAGTTGATAAAGATTGGAATTATTGAATTGAGAAAAATATAATATATGTAAATGTATATTTTCATTGATTGTATCTCTGTTTTTCTTGCTAAGGATACAAATTGCACTAAGACTTTGTCAGTGTTTTCATTGGAAATTTCGTGAATGTATTTTCACACTGCGCCATTTTTTTACTCTTTAACATTTTCATAGAGTATAACGGTTAAATGCTTCAAAACAAATCAAGCAGGATATATACTAAGTGACATATAAATCCGAACACCCAGTTTAAATGGTTTTATTTTAATAAAAGTTGGTGAATGTATTTATCTTACTGTAAATAACAAGTAAAAAAGTTTTCAGCCTTACCAGTTGGACATTCCGGTTTTTATACTGCTTTTTTTTAATTCACTAACGCTCTAAAAATGAATATTTCAGCCGCAGTAAAGAATCAACGTTGGCGGATTTTGGTTCTTGATATTCTTTACGATCCGTTACGACGCCTAGAGTACCGAGACCTGTACGATTCCGTCAACTTAGTGAGTTTGATAGGGGCCGTATAGTGGGACTTCGGGAATCTGGACTTTCTTTTCGGGCGATTGCAGTTAGAGTGCAAAGAAGTGTAGACACTGTGGTTAGGTGTTGTCAGGCATGGCTTCGAGAAGGCCGTACGCAAAGAGCAAGGGGCACTGGACGCCGCCGTAGAATAACAGACCGTGAAGATCGCCGCCTAAGATTATTGGCCTTAAGGGACCGTTTCTCCACTACCAGGTCCATTGCAAATGAATGGTTTGCAGAACACGGAAGACCTATTGGCATGCGAAGTGTTTACCGACGAATGAGAAGTTTTGGCTTGTTTTCATACCGGCCACACTGGGTCCTCCCTTTAACTCGAGAACACCGACGTAATCGCCTTGAGTGGTGCAAACAACGGTCACTCTGGGATCAGGAATGGAACAGTATTGTCTTTGGTGACGAGCCTCGATTTTGTTTAGGCATGCACGATGGTCGTGCCAGGGTTAGAAGGCGACGTGGTGAAAGGAGGAATCCACAGTTTTTTGTTGAAAGACATGTTCATCACACTGTTATGAGTTATGGTTTGGGGTGCTTATGGTTCCAGGTCACCTTTAATCTTCATCAGAGGTAACATGAACCCGCAGCATTATATCCACGAAGTTCTAGAACCCCATCTTTTACCCTATCTTGACACAATGGCAGATCCAACTTTCCAACAAGATAATGCCCGACCACATGTTGCAAGAGTCACAATAGACTTCTTTCAACATAATGATGTCACATTGTTACCATGGCCACCAAGATCTCCCGACTTATCCCCAATTGAGCACGTGTGGGATATGATGGGTAGGAGATTGCTCAATTTGCAACGTCCTCCTCAGACTCTAGAAGCACTTCGAGAGGAGTTGGTGGTTGCCTGGAATGAGATACCACAGGAGGACATTGACCACCTGATCAGAAGCATGCCTAGGCGCGTTGGAGAATGCGTAGCACATCAGGGTGCATCCACACATTATTAAAGGTCAAAGGGCTTTAAAGCAGTGCAATCATTTTTATCATTTACTTAGTATGCTTCATTAAGTACTTATACAAAATTTTATTAAAATAAAACAATTTAAACTGGGTGTTCGGATTTATATGTCACTTAGTATATCTTAAACTAGAGAAACCCGTTTCGTGGAACTGATGTTGCTTGCAACAGTAAGAAAAACCCGTGTAAACACTGCGTTTCATGAATTGCAATTTTACAAAGCCGGGTTTCACCAAAATTCTTTCGTACGACTCTTTCGCATTTCAAGTGGCAATTTCGAAATTAAGGACATTCTTTTAGGTTTGGAAATTTTTCACAACTGTTGAAGAAACAGTTTTCCATGATCGTTATTTATAAGTAAAATTCTGTAAAAAGCAGATATGTTAATAAAAAGCCACGGATTTCAAATGCCGCTTTACGAATGCTGAAAATAAAAGCCTCTGTGTGGCAGAACACTGGTCTTGTAAACCAGGGTACGTGAGTTCAATCCTCACAGGAAACAGATTGTGATATGCCTTTTTTGACACGTTTTTATTAGGTTGGTCTGTATATACGTTTGTAACGGAATCTTTGGGCATAATTTTTCACCAATTTACAGAAGTTTGATCAATTTGAAACTTCGCACACGTATCAAGGACCGATGACATAGCAATAATTTGATAACAGTTTTTCATTATCCTTAGGCCGTTTCCTGATTTGTCGGTGCGGCGGCGGTATGCTCGGTATACGCGGTACCGAAAACTTACCGAGCGCCTATATTTCAATGAGTCCTTTCTGATTAGCGCGAATTGTGCGGAAGCGGGTAGGGATCCGTTCGTTTTACCGCGACTCGGCGGCGCTCGGGGATCACCGCAAGTATACGCACATACACAGCAAAATGGCGAAAATACATTTAACTTTAATACTGGAAATTGAAAAGCATCCTGTGTTGTTTAATTATTGGACTCAAAAGCTGTTGATATGTTTCTTTTGACATTCTATACATAGATAAAAATTGTGTATCATCATGTGAAAGTTCTTTCGCTGCAACAAATAATCGACAGTTAATATTATTTTGTAAGGATGACGCCAATAAGGTTTTCTTTTCTTACGTACTCGGAGATACAAATAACACGCCAAAATATCATCATCACTTTAACTCGAAGACGACATCTCTCCACAAAACGAGCCGTACTGCAGAATTTCATACCGAGAATATACCGAGTAATGCGTAGATGGAGCAATGCGGTATTGATTCGGTAACAGAGCATACCGCCGCCGCAGCGATACCGCACCGACAAATTAGAAAACGGCCTTACTAGGACCGCCAGGATTGATTCTTTTATAGATCCTCTCCTCCCTCTCCTCCCGAGTTGGGATTCGACCGTCCACAAGATGTAAGGTTGTGCTGCCGATAATGCAGTCATTTATTTAGGCTCGCGACTGTTTGCTGCTGGACAAACTTATGTAGCACTTAGTCGTGTAGGATCTTTAGATGGTATTCGGAGTGAAGAACTTGATTGCTCTAAGTTAACAGGAAAAACCCCATGCAACAGTGAAGCTTTTTACTCCGAATTGAATTATTCTGTTAATAACTTGAATTTTATTATAATCTTATTTTGAGGTCAATCTACTGCTGCAATATAAATTCTTTGTAATTAAAAATTATTTTCTACTTTTTAATTCGGTTAGCTATAAAAGCGTGTCATTTTTAGTTTTTTTAAACTATTATTCATTAAAAAACATAAACCCGACTACAGTAACCAAAAAGAGTAAAGCATTTGAGTTATCAGATGATGCCGATTAGGCTATAGACCGTGAAATAGGAATAGATATACAGGTAGAAGAACATTTTGAATTTTAAGGATGGAAGAAGAATAATTTATCTATGTATATTTTTTATATATATATATATATATATAACTTTTGTCCGCTTATGGGAGGTGTCCGTTTAAAAGAGAGTATGTAAGTATAGAGTATAAATAACGGGGTATATAATCATGAGGAAATGAGGTATTATAATCATGAGAAAAATGAAACAGAAACTCGCCACATTTTTAAAGTATGTATTTATGCTATATATCTATATAATATATGTACATATACGCATACAAAAACATAAATGCTTCAATACATGGTACGAGAATTTAAAAAAAACATTATTCTTTAGCTTGTTGAAAAAAGTTTAAAATGTTTGTCTGACGAAATTTCACCATCTTTTGCTGAAGGAGACAATTTTCGTAATAACTTTCTAAATTTTTCAAATGTTGAAATGCAGTGAAATCATCTTTAGCAAATTTTTTCAATATAGAAGTATGATTTAGAGCTTCCCCATATGAATTTATCGTTTTTGAACCGCTTAGTGAGTCCACCAGTTCCACTTCTTCTTCTGAGTCGTTTGGACTACCATATTCAAGTTGGCCTGGGCTTTCTACATCCAAATTCGAAAAGTTGCCAATGGCATTTTCTTCTGTTGTTATGTTATTGTCTATGGCCAGGAAATCATCTACTTTCTGGGGATCTGCTACTCCTAAATGTTTGGCATGTCGCAGTAACTGAGCAAGTGTCGCTAAGGGCAGATCGTCTTCAGCATCGCAATAATTTTGCTCAGCAAATTCTGAGCTACATTCACTTTTTCTGAATCCAGCTTTGCCAAAACAGTTTTTAATTGTAGAGGAATTTACTTTATTCCATGCTGTTTTTATAAAATACAAAGCTTCTAACACATTGATAGACTTTGTAAGCTCAGGTAAGCTTTGACCATCGTCAATTTTTGTTAAAATATGTTTTAAAATCAAGTGCCGATAATAAAATTTAAAGTTCTGTATGACACCTTGATCCATGGGCTGACAAACAGAAGTTGTGTTTGGCGGTAAAAATATAATTTTCACATTTTTCATTTTCATATCACGAGGATGAGAGCATGCATTGTCTAAAAATAAAAGAACTTGCCTTTTTTGGATTCTCATTTTCCGGTCGAATTCGACTAACCACTCAGACATGATTTCTCGGGTCATCCATGCCTTTTTGTTGGATTTCCAAGTCGGTGGTAGATCCTTAATAGCAACGTTTTTTAAAGCACGGGGACGAGCCGCTTTCCCGATCACAATCAAATCGCATTTTTCACCGGCCATATTTGCGCAGAATAAAATGGTTAGTCTATCTTCAGACAACTTTCCACCCACACATGTTTCTCCTTTAAAGGACAGAGTTTTGTCGGGAAATGCGCGAAAAAAAGTCCACTCTCATCTGCGTTGTACACATCTTCTGGTTTGTAGCCAAGCAACATGGACGGAAGTTTCTCCAAAAATTGTGACACATCAACTTTTGCAGCCACCCGTCGGACGCACTGAAATTATTATAGCCCAAAGTAGTGGCGATTTCTTTAGCTTTCATTTTCACTAACGGCCCTGAGATTGGAATGTTCTGACTTCTAGCTTTCACAAACCACTCAAAACATGTTTTGTCTATAGCAAAACCTTCCTTTTTTTAAAAATCCTTCTTTTGATTTATATTAGTTCCTGATTGCCATTTACTCCTGATATCTTCCTTATTTTTGGCAATTTCAGCTGCTTGCGTTTTCCCAATATTAAACCTCTTTGCCAAATGACGAACTGAAACACTTTCTCTGTCTAATACGTTAACAACTTCCATCTTTTCCTTTAACGAGAGCATCCTTTTTTTTGGTGCCATTTTACAGTTACAATAATAAAATACGTAACTCAATCAACTACGAATTGGCCTGAACTGAAGACAAGCCACAAGATTACATACAGGCTACCCAACGAAATGCGTAAATGGGGAATCACCTAATATAAATCGGGGAATTACCGAATTTTATGTATGTAGATATGTGCATTGCAATAAGCGGAACTAAAAAATCGGAGATTTTTTGATCACATACAGGAAAATCTAGTGTCCGCGTCCGTTTATTAGAGCGTCCGTTTATCGGAATGCATTTAACATTGAAAATTGATGGCTGAAATTCGGTTCCAGGAACTTTGTCCGGTTAAAAGAGATGTCCGCTTATAGGAGCTGTCCGCAAGGAGAGCTTTCACTGTATCTCCAAATCCTTATTTAGAGTGCCTATTCTTACTGCTCCTTTAAAATTGAATAATCTGCTCTTTCGGAATCACAAACCGACGATCTCGCTAAGAATACGAATGTCGAAAAGATGTACCAGACAAATTCCGCATGGGACTTTATCCATTTCGGTCGGACAGGACACTGAACACTTCCATGCAGGATGTTACCAATGACAGATTCCATTAGCCGTTTGAGCTGTACCCCATGAAATAGACATTTCAAAGTTGAAATTTGCGTTAAAGATCCGTTATTATGATTCTCAATGCAAGGGCGAATTTAGTGGTCGCAGCATTCGTGCTTAGAATCGTCTCTGGTGGGGGGGCTGGTGATTAAAAATTAAAGAGCAAATGCCCTTGTGATAATTGAAGAGCGGGGGTGGGATACGCCTAGGGTGACGCATGTCTCATGGTTCAGGTATAGCAAGGCAATTTTTACACTAGGATATAGCAATATAGACCATTATCTTGAAAAAAAAATGGCAGCCTTGGGAGTATAGGAATGAAGGCCGCAAAGGAAATGGAAAGGCGGATAAGCTAGCCCGACAGGGTGCGGCCAACTCCCGTTTAAGTCCAGAGTCTTTTTGGGAACGTGGCGAGTACACATAAGAAACTACACGAAGAAAAAGTCCCTAGATTGGAGGAACTGCCAATTAGAACAAAGGTAAACAAAAGAATGAAGGCCGGTTCTTACAGAGGACCTACTCGGATTTAATAGGAAGGCTATAAGGGCCTTAGTGACAATGTCGAAATATGAGGCTCTTGGGTCTGTTAGAAGATTCCACATGCCGTTTCGGCAGAGAACATGAGGAGACGGTTTCAGATAATGGAAACCACAACAGCAGAAAGCTACATGCTAGGCCTGTCTCAAGGCTTTGGAGTCTAATTAAAGGATCAATGCTGGACACAGTGCTTTAGAAACAATAGATCCATTTGGGTCGAAGTGTCGTTAAGCCTAGCAAGCCAACCACTTTCTTTTGTAATCTTGTAGGCGACTAGATGGAGCATCTCCCTCGTCCCCTCTTCTAAGTCCGCCGTTGTTCCAAGACCGACTAAATTTCATCTTGAGTATTCGGTATTTCAAAAATCGTATAGTCCCACGTCGATATATAAAAATGTCTTTCAATATACTTATGTCCTTGATGAATATACCGTATTTGTAGTTACGCCATTGATTGACGAAACGACAATGGTGGCGAAATGCGCTGATCAAAGCTTTTTTCGTGACACTCGGCAAAAAACGGCTTGGCTCACCAGTGCAACGTTGCTGCTTGTCTTCTATCGAAGCGAGAGATTTGTGCGCAAAAGTGTCGTTTTTATAGTGCTTATGTGCTTAAAAAGGATATAGATCGTCTATCCCGGAGGAGTCAACCACAGCCTGATGACGCAACCAAGGTTTTAACCAAGTTTCAACATACAGTTTTGCAGACTCAGCATTATTCTATAGCTTAGTAGTGTTGCCAATCACCGTAATTTTAAATACAAGATCTCTATAAAGATTTCGCTTAGTTCGAATTCCAACCACTGCTTGTTGACGCAATCAAGATTCAACCAAGTCTCAACTTGCTTGATACAGTTCTGTATGAATATAATAGCTTAGTAATTTTGGAAGCAAGATATGAAAATATAGGTAGCTTAATCTGCGCCTGTTGACGCAACCAAAGTTTCAATCAACATACCTATAGTTTTGTAAACTTATCAGTCTTGCCAGTCACTATAGTTTCCAAGATAGTTTGTAAAAATTAGGCAAAAACAAATTTTATACTATATATACCATGGTAGAGAAGCTCCTTTTCGGTGGTACATGACGTAAACTCAGTAAACGATGCACCGATTGCAAATGCAACTTGAAAAGTGATATAATGGGGACATAAAAATATCCAATATCATATATCTAGTAAACTATTGGGATAATCCCTTATGGAAGTTATAGTCAAGTTATTTTGAAATTAAAAACTGTTTGTGACATAATAACATACGTAATTCATTATACAATCAGAAACCATAATTTATCCGGCCGAGTTGATTTTTTATTAATGTAACTGCATTTGTTTTTTTCAAGTCTGTTATAAAAATGCATGATACATAATACTGGCTGAGATTAGCTGATAAATATGCAGAATAAAGGATAAACAATGTTGTGTCTGTTAGATTTCAGCACCGTACCCGTGCATTGATTGAATATTCGATAATATAACAACTACCAGACTGATGCGTCATGGTATTGGTACATCTTGTTGTTTTACTACTTTCGATTTGATTGTGTTCAGCTGAAAATTAATTCTGCAATCAAAATCAAAAAAATTAAACGAGTCGTGCGCGTTACCAGATACTTGAAATGCTCGAGACCAATTCGTTAGTGGTTATGGATATAAAAAAGTTGGGGTGATAAAGTTCCCTTATTTCATTATTACTGTTAGCATGTTACTATGCGTAACTAACTTTTATTCGGTTTGTTGTAGGCAAACAAAGATAAATCTAATTTTCATGCGAACGAAAAGTTATCATTAGTTTGAACTAGTGAGAGCCGGAAGACAATGATAAATAGCATTATCTACAAAACTAAAGACCTACATCTACAGTACGTATGGTTTATATCCTCAGTGTAGATATAGAATATAAAAAGCTGAAATAAGAATAAATATCTAATGTCTGAAGAAATAAAGGTAATTCAAGTCGTTCGTACTCCATAATTAGAGAACCTCAAACAAACTGTGTACGAGGAATAAGTCCATGTCCTTTGAATTAAACGCAGGTTTTTTTTGTCATTGAAATTGAAGGTGCAGAGTCCTCATAGTATTTATCAAGCTTACCCTTGGATGATGAGCACACGAAATTCACTTTTATCCATTTTCTTCACAAGTCAATCTGCTATCAACGGCTGAAAAACAAAAACTAAATGGCATTTGTTCAAGATTTGAAACGAATCAACCGACAGACGCTTGTTAACATGAGCAGTGTTGCCTATCCAGTTAAGCGGAGGAAAATTCAAAAAGTCGCCCTCGTACGACGCCGTTTTATAAGTTTCCAGCTCCAGCTCGCCTTGACATTGTCTTGGGGCCGTATCGCCAGTCGTTTCTACAATTGTAGGACGCCTTAATGGCCTCCTTGATTGTCATACTCTTTTCTCTCCTCCAAAAAATTATAGATTGGACTTGTTCAAAAGCAAGAACAATTTGATGCAAATAGATATCTGTGACAGAAATAGAACGCTGACATGGAAAAGTAGAAAACTATTTAAATCAAGGAGGCCATAAAGGCGTCCTACAATTGTAGGAACGGCTGACGATTCGACCCTTAGTGACCTATTCTGGCAACAGGAAGCACTTACATACCATTTCCTTTTATCATTCCCATACTCCGCCACATTGTCCATTAAATTGTTGAAACTAAGCAGTAACAAATAATAACAGCCCGCGGAATAATCTGATATTATGCATATTCCGCTTAGCAAAGTTCCACCCATGATAATTTCCGCACTGTCACTCGCAGTAAGATAGTAGAAGTTAAATGAGTTAATCAGCGTACACCAAACAATGTGCCATGTAATTATTTTAACATACATGTACACACATCTCATATTTTTACTGTTTTAGGATCGGACTTGACGTTAAAAAATGTAATTGGTTATTCTCGCGTCGAGATAAGGATTCGTTGACCCCATTCGAAGTATACTTGATCTTGCATTGCTACAATAAAATGATGCGAATGTGAGTCTGAATCGCGGCATCCTCGGTTGTTTGTTATAGGTTCATGTGAATTACACAAGATTTAGAAAAATATATCGAGTTGCATACTGTGTTATGTTCGTGTGCAGGATTAGTGGATGCAGATGAGGTTTGAACTTTTCGAGATTACTTTTAAAATATTGTCGCTATTTCCTCTATTAGTGCAGTGAATGTGTTGAAATCTGCATAAAGCGTCAAGGATCCACCTCTCTCTTACCTAAAAATCCCCAAAGTTGTACACAAAGTCATGCATATGCAAAATTCAATTGTATGCGCCTGTTTGACTGACTTGATTGATTTAGTTGTTTACCAGGCTTCCGCAGAATGAGATATGTTTTTTACGCGTGGATACTTGTATGTATGTATAAGAAAAATTCTATTTCACGGGCTACAGACTAATCGTCTTGATGGATTTTGACATAAAAATTGATACTAATTATAATGTAAAAAATATCATGCGACAAAGACAAAATCCTTCAGAATCAGACAGATAAATCTGTCAATTCATGATACGATTTTTGTAAATGGCGTAAAATCTCCTCGTCCCACATTCGATAATAATTCTTGCGATCACGAGACTACATAAGAGCAAAGGCAAAACTGATTGTCTATAAAAAAAATGATTTGTTCACAGTTACCGAGAAGTCAAGCTATTTCATGATTACTCTGCCGTCACTGGACGATTTTCAAAATTTACAAAGGTTTCTTATGTAATTTGTGAATAATTTGCGGGCATATGTCGACGTTCAATGAAAATGAGTAACATCATTTTAGTAAAGGTAAATTGTTGGTTTCATTTGAAAAGAAAATCTCGAACTACTGTTCACGTGTGATATATACTAAGTGACATATAAATCCGAACACCCAGTTTAGATGGTTTTATTTTAATAAAATTTTGTATAAGTACTTAATGAAGCATAATAAGTAAATGATAAAAATTTCAAAATGATTGCACTGCTTTGAAGCCCTTTGTCCTTTAATAATGTGTGGATGCACCCTGATGTGCTACGCATTCTCCAACGCGCCTAGGCATGCTTCTGATCAGGTGGTCAATGTCCTCCTGTGGTATCTCATTCTAGGCAACCACCAACTCCTCTCGAAGTGCTTCTAGAGTCTGAGGAGGACGTTGCAAATTGAGCAATCACCTAGCCATCATATCCCACACGTGCTCAATTGGGGATAAGTCGGGAGATCTTGGTGGCCATGGTAACAATGTGACATCATTATGTTGAAAGAAGTCTATTGTGACTCTTGCAACATGTGGTCGGGCATTATCTTGTTGGAAAGTTGGATCTGCCAGGGTGTCAAGATAGGGTAAAAGATGGGGTTCTAGAACTTCGTGGATATAACGCCTGCGCATTCATCTTACCTCTGATGAAGATTAAAGGTGACCTGGAACCATAAGCTATAGCACCCCAAACCATAACTCCAACAGTGTGATGAACATGTCTTTCAACAAAAAACTGTGGATTCCTCCTTTCACCACGTCGCCTTCTAACCCTGGCACGACCATCGTGCATGCCTAAACAAAATCGAGACTCGTCACTAAAGACAATACTGTTCCATTCCTTATCCCAGAGTGACCGTTGTCTGCACCACTCAAGCCGATTACGTCGGTGTTCTCGAGTTAAAGGGAGGACCCAGTGTGGCCGGTATGAAAACAAGCCAAAACTTCTCATTCGTCGGTAAACACTTCGCATGCCAATAGGTCTTCCGTGTTCTGCAAACCATTCATTTGCAATGGACCTGGTAGTGGAGAAACGGTCCCTTAAGGCCAATAATCTTAGGGGCTCTTCACGGTCTGTTGTTCTACGGCGGCGTCCAGTGCCCCTTGCTCTTTGCGTACGGCCTTCTCGAAGCCATGCCTGACAACACCTAACCACAGTGTCTACACTTCTTTGCACTCTAACTGCAATTGCCCGAAAAGAAAGTCCAGCTTCCCGAAGTCACACTATACGGCCCCTATCAAACTCACTAAGTTGACGAAATCGTACAGGTCTCCGTACTCTAGGCATCGTAACCGATCGTAAAGGATGACAAGAACCAAAATCCGCCAACGTTGATTCTTTACTGCGGCTGAAATATTCATTTTTAGAGCGTTAGTGAATTAAAAAAAAGCAGTATAAAACCGGAATGTCCAACTGATAAGGCTGAAAATTTTTTCACTTGTTATTTACAGTACGATAAATACATTCACCAACTTTTATTAAAATAAAACCATTTAAACTGGGTGTTCGGATTTATATGTCACTTAGTATATAAAAAATAATACCAATTTCGTAATATTTACCGATAATATTTCCGTCGCGTATTGTCAGGAGGAATAAAATGGCACGAGAAATCATACCCGGATTTCTAGATTTGGAAACCAATGTCACAATACTGGAGTTTTCTCACTTTTTACCAACGACTATGCAATGTTGTCTTCCAAATCTTACATACTGCCTCTCCTATTTTCCAGCAACAAGTGCAATAATGAGAAACGTCGCCGCGAGCAAGAAAACATCTACATAGAGGAGCTAGCCGAGCTGATATCGGCGAACATAGCCGACATGAGCTCTCTGTCCGTGAAACCGGACAAGTGCGCCATCTTGCAGGAGGCCGTGAATCAGATCCGCAGCATCAAGAGGGCAGAGGCCGCGGCGCAGGCCGCGCAAGGGGGCGGCGCCAACGCCGTTGCCATGGTTACCGCCCAGTCGGGGGGCGGCGCCGCGCAACCGGTAGCGCAGCAGCCGGCCGTCGCAGCCGATCCCGTGCAACAGGGGGAAGTGTCCTCGTCCAGGCCTACCATCCTGTCCAACGAGGTGTACGGACCATTACTCCTTGAAGCGCTCGAAGGGTTCCTTTTCGTAGTCAACAGCGAGGGGAAGGTCAGTATACGTATAAGAAATTTGCATGGGCAATTATAAAAAATATCCTAACAAGATTATGTTTTCCGTCTGGCAATTGTGTCCTTGTAAGAATCATGTTGTGTATGTATTGAAAATCAGTAAAATTAGACTATTGCTCTTGAACTAAAGAACCCAAGATAGTACCTCAGGTGCAGGGCGGAGCATATAGCTGCGTGCCCCTATCACTTGATATCCAGCCTTCAAAACTGGGACTTTCCTAGTAACACATACCACACCTTAATATATAATCGAGATATTAAGTTCCGAAAAAGTCTAAATAATACATAACATAACGGGCCTGCCTCCCTCCCCACCTACATCAAAGAGTATGATTTTTTGGGTCAATCTATACGGAAAATAATATGAAGTTTTCTTCTAGATGATCTACTATCCCTCGGTGTGCTATAGTCCTCATACTTCACTTGCATTTTGCAAAATGAATCTTGACAGGACCAGCGTCGTTTCTACAGGGTGCTCTGAAAGTTGCAACTCTGCTATTCAGAGACAACTACGTTTGAAATAACGCAACTAATCTGCGATAAAACGATATTGAAGAGTAAAAAAATGAATTAATTTGATAAGAAATTCCAACTACCTACCACACTGTTACATGTTGCTTATAAATACTGTCGGAAGTTGTTGCTTGATTCACAAACACAGGTTTGTTAACTTTTTCATCATCTTGCAACATTTGAGGCTGTTTAGGAGTTATACGTTCCTGCAAATGTCATTTGGTCGAGATAGACAAACATGCGCCGCACGGGATGGAAACGTCCAGGAAAACGATAGTGATACTCACGAAACGTCAGCAGCATCCTAATGACACCATAAACCAACAACAATTCGACAAGTTTGTGGCTGCTGCAGGACTGTGACATTTTCGATTTTTCCAAATGTATTTTAAAAACAGAGATCGTACCTATATTTTATATTTTCAGCTAATCCTTTCCTGGAGGCATTGTCGGATTTGATATCTTGATTTTTTTTTTAATCCTAATAACTCGGATATCTTGGGGCATGGTGTATGTGTCATTAAGAAAATTTGTATATTTTAGCAATAATTATACGCTGTGGAAATGAAAATCACAACTATATGCATGATAATCTATGCACTTATATTATCATTCCATTTTCCAGGTGGAGCACGTAACCGAGAACGTCTCGACGTACATAAAATTCACCCGCGAGGACGTGCTGGGCAAGAGCATCTACAACTTTATCCACCACGGCGACCACGCCAAGTTCCATACGAACCTGCTGCCCATGGCGATCGAATGGGGCGGGGGCGGGTCTGGAGGTACCGGAAGCGGCGACCAACAGCCCCCTTCAGGCACCAGGTCCAGGTCCATCGACATCCGATTGTTGGTCAAGCCGACCGAGGATACCGACGAAACGCTGGAGGAGAAGCAGCAACGCGTCAGCTTCTACGAGCTGATGCACATCTCCAGCACCCAGCTCAAGGACAACCTGTCCGTCTCCGAGGAGGACGGGAGCGATTCGGGGCCATGCTTACTCTGCGTCGCTTCCAGGATTTCCCACAGGGACAAGATCTCATGCAGTATCGAACAGTTTACTACGAAGTTGGATACGGGAGGCAAAGTTATCTGTGTTGACACCTCAGGGGTTAGTATCTGCAATATCAGTTGCTTTTAAGCGTCATTATAGTTCCTCATTCACTGTCAGATTGCAATGCACTATGTCGAATTACGATTTGCCCAGCGATTTTCTCATAGTGCATAATAGCTTGTCCTAACTATATGTTGCCTACTTTGAGATTGCGACACTGCTCTAGAGATAGCACTTGTTTTAACATATACCTATCGCATATCAAGATCAATTATCAAATGGCAATGAATATGTACACATGCTCATTATTTTGCAGACAATCGGTTAAATGCGATTCTTATACTAGGTCATTTTTCCTCAGTCACATGTTGTTCCATACCCCCTATGCTATCCTAGTAATATGCAACCCACAAATCATGCTGGCGCAATGCGGGTTGCCGCAGTGTAGGCAAATACCAACAAACCGGTTGTTGTGTCATTTTTTCATAGGTGACGTTCACAGCGAGGCTACTTAAACAGCGTAGCACCTAGTGCGAATTTTACAGTTGCATCTGTCAGATTGCGATATCTTACGTTATCCGCTGAATGTTTTTCTGTATTTTCAGGTTTCAGAATCGGTAGCTCAAACGATAAAAAAGGAGTTGAAGAACCGACAACTAAGAGAGCTGGTCTTGCAGCAGGATCTGCAAAAGTTGAACGCTCACCTCAGGGAGACTGTGAGTACCGGCCAATCCACGAGCGCCCTCTATCGACTGCAGATCGGCACAGACAAGTACGTCCAGGTGCAGACGAAATCCAAATTTTTCAAAACGGTACCGCACGCCACGAATGATTCAGATTTCATCATGGCCACGCATTCGATTATTAGGTAAGTAGACTTTTACTTCAGAAGACGTTACTTGCGCCATCTGTTTCAATATATCCGGTATACCTGAAAGCAGAACAGCTAAATGTAAAGTTTCCTCCTCAATAAAGATTCGCACCTTTATTACGTAACTGCAACATGCGGTTTCTTATGCCAGATTGAAATTTTTGTAAAATTGATTCGGCCGACTAGAGGTCAGCGGCTTACGCTGTGTGTGTTGTCTACCTTGAGATTGCGACGCTTCTCCAGAGATGGCACCCACATTACTGACGCTATCCGACACTTTCGGGCTGATGGGCAACATATACTTCCCGCAGATTTAGTTTTCTTTATACGCGGATATATTTCCACAATCACATCTTGTTTCAAAAGCATATCCTATGAGCCTGAAACCCACAAACCTTGTTAGGGAAATGCGGGTAAGCCAATGATTTACAATATAGGTGGCGCTCATGGTGTTAGGACCTAGCGTGAATTTCGCCATCGTACCTCGTCAGATGCCTACTACACACTGTAGCTGGTGAATCTTGGATGATGCTATATGCGGTGCCACTGCATTAAAGAAAGTGATTTAATCTATTTTGCAATAATTTACAATCAGGTATTATCTCTGTTACTCTGAATATTTCCGCTTCTTCCACAAATAGAGGATTTCACTTCATACTATACTTGCAAGATTGTTAATAAATACCTGTGTGACGATGGACTTCGGGACCTCAGAAATAGTTATTCCTGGGACTTGCTGTAGCTTCCGGTTTCACCATTAGATTCAGCAGCTAACTTTTGGGGTTATCTTGACCATATATTATTAGAGTTGCTTAGTGGGCAAATTATCGAACTGACAAAATTTACTGTCTGGTGTGAACCGATATCACACATTCTCACGCCAGGTATTATTATTGCATTTAGATATACGAACGCCAACTGTATCTCGGCATGACTCACACGAGATACTGCGCTTCCCAGTCGATGATTTTATTTTCCTCTTATCTGATAAAATGCACAAAACGCTGCACCGAATCACCATGTCAGCTCACACATAATCTGCTCATTGTCGATCGCGGAGCAGCGCGTATTTTTTTTATTGTTTTTTCAACAAACGCAAAACGAAAATTCTGTGGTTTGATGTAGCATTACGGAATGCGGAGGTCAAGTGCTGAGTATAGAATAAAGTTGTCGTTATTTTCTAGTGCTTTCTGTGGTACTAAACGTAACCAGAGTGAGTGAGATGGAATTGTTTAGATAGAAGGATCAATACTAAGCAGTAGCGCAACTCAATAAATCTTGATTTTACTTGATTTTTGCGGTAAGTTTTTCTATTTGACATCTTGCTCTATTATTGGATTGTGAAGGAACACACAAAACACATAAATTTGGACCTCAAATACATGTGGCCTTGGACGTATTGCAAAAAGCAAGAATGTAGGAAAAGCATCGGGTCATTCAGGAAACGAAGGTAATGTACACGTGCTTGCAACATCTGCATCATACATAGATCTGGAATATATCTCAGAAAATGCTCAAAACACAATACGGTATTAAATCAAAGTATGGCATACGGAGGAAGACTGACGGACCAATGAAGGCGTGTATGCCTTTTTTAAGGTCAAACATCTATATCAGAATAGGCAAAAGCTCTCTGGGAGGGCTAGACTGGGCATAAGACCATCTAACACGCGAAATTTGTTATAAAAAGGACAAACTGGCAACCAGTCAGAAGTAAGTGAAGTTCTACATTACTGCTTTCATTACTACCTAAACATTCGCCTACCTGACATCGAGTGAATGATAAAATGAAATTAGAGGCATAGCGGGTCACCACGAGGAGCTAGCGCATAGGCCACATCACGGGCCGTTATGCACCACTACATTCCCTAAGCCTCAAGCTCCGCCCTTCTATCGCAGCGCTCACACATGGAAACCTCAGCCACCCCCATCACATGTATGTAACGCCTCATCGTGTTAAAGCCAGACAAAAGTCCAACCAACAACCTCAGGTTGGATCTATCCAAAGATACACAAAAGCGTCCATCCTTAATGTCAGCCCCTAAGATCAGCTCCTGTGCCTGACAGAGATGTCTAGAGGTACCTCTCTAATTCAGAAAGTGTGGTCAAGATATCCACTTTTCCGTTATACTCCTGAGTCTTTGAGCGGACACCCCTAGGGCTGGCTTTGAAAAAGGCGCTTGCTCGGTGATCCTGCTCTCGCGAGAGCGTCTGCCATATCTCCCTTTATCCCAGCGTGCCCCGGCTCCCACACTAACGATATCAGATTGCATTGTAACACAAGGCTCGACGTAATCTTGCAGGCATTTAATGCCTTCATTGCAGCCTGGCTGTAAAAATAGTAGTGTATCTACCGAGAGGCAGTGAGAGCCTATTTCTAGTCCCAAAGACCCCGCGTCACAGCCATCTTCAGCAACCGAGCCGTAAGTGTACCTTGCCCACTTTCTTCAGAGACCAGAGTGATCAGATCACCCCAGCTCAGAAGGACGGGATCCTCCCTTTGCAATTCAACTAAGATGGCCGTGTGACCTTTGACAGGCTTCTTGAAGGCCTAGTTGCCCTGACGCCACAGTTGATATGCGGCAACTATCGCCTCTCCGCGGATCCAGTGATGGGAGATCCAGCAGAGCTTATCTGATACAAGCTGAATTGGGGAGAATTTGACCTTAGTTGTGACGGTTCCAATGCAAGACCATCAAATCAAGGAGCCATACGTACGTACTATCGTCGCAACTTGGCATTTGTTAGATATCCACATTTCTAGCTTATGGCCGTCAACGCATCATCGACCACTTCGCCAGGTTGCTAGCTGTCTTATACACATTTGACATCAGCTTTTAACGAAGGACAGAAAATGCCTAAACGTATTAACGGAGACTGGCCAAAAAACTGTCGAAAAGCTTCTTTCATTCGTTTATCTTGAAGCTCCTACTCTTCACGAGCCTGCACTGGCGACAACAGCTCGACGTTATCTTTTCTTTATATAGCCCATTATCCGCGTTATCTCGCTAGTTTTGATTTAAATTCTATCACAAGAATCGACAATTTTATTATTTTAAAATATTTATTCAGTAGCCCGTTGCATATGACATATGATGAATGTGATCTTTTCTATGATGATCATCATCGTTACGCGATAGTGACAAACAAGTGTTCGATGAGAGGAAATGATTGACAGTGTATGCGTGAACGCGTGCTTCGAGATCCTTGGATGTGCAGTGCCTCGAATCAAGTGAGCAGGTTTTGATTAAAATATATTTTATAAAGCTTATTTGGTATTGAGCAGAGTTCCGTACATTAATTGCAATGCTTGTGTATTCTATAATGTGGACAGAACAATTGAATATTTGTAATGTTACAAACATTACTTAACTAATCTCAGTGCTCGTTGTTATGTCTAGGATCTCGATCTAATTAACCACAAACCAAAAAAGCTCTATTTCAAGATTCTTTTAGTACTTAATTTCAAAAATACCATGTGTAAAGGGCAAATCGATTTGATATAGAATGAATCAAATTGTATGTAAGGTATCAATAAAATTATTTTTTATTAAAAAGCCGTTTGGCAATTTGTATGGAATATGACATGTCTCAACTACCCGCCACGGCTTCACATAGTGCCAGAGGTTCAGGAAGTCCAATTTTCAATTACTTTCCTATACAAATCCGGCTTAATCCAAGCGATTACATAGATTGTGTTAACTTTGAGGACATCCGGTAGATTTTGGCTTATTGGCAAAGATCTGCAACTCAGGTACCAATGCACCTACTGAAATTTGTTTCGTGCATATTTTGACATTACGCATGAACTCAGCCATTCACAGATACTGAACTATCCACCAAAATCGTGCTCTTAGTTTTTTTGAGTGGCAGTTCTCTGTCAATAAGCTATAATCCAATGATACCCTCAAAATAAATTCTAGTATCTTTAAATTTGTTGTCAGTCAATTTTACCACGGTTATTTTCTTCCAGCGATAACGACAGCGGCGTCGGTCCGACGGACCCAGGCGGAGGCGGAGGCGGCACGAACACATGCACCACCCCCACGCCGATATCAGCCGGAGGCAGCGTGGGCGGTCCGCTCATGACGAGCGTGGTAAACGGTACGGCCGGCCCGGCGGCCACCGCAGCACCGCCTCCACGGACCAACTCCAACGGCCCGCCCCCAGACTCCTCGGCCTTGCTCCAGTTCACGCTAGACAGCGAATTCAACCTAGACTTTAACTTCCCGACGTCCTCGTCGTGGGACCTCGACGGCGGGTGGCAGACGGAGACGGCGACGGCGCCTGCGTCTGTCAGCAGGCCGAGCAGCAGGACGAACACGCCCACGACGCCCACCAGGCAACAGGGAGGCGGCGCCAGCGGGGATCCTTATGCCAGCGGACAGTCGCAGGTTAGTACTATTTCTAATCCTAATTTAAACCGACAAAAAAATGCAGGGCTGGTAATAAAGATAGAATGTGAAATTCTATAAGATGGTACGACCAAGCTTAGGAACACCCGATCGCTTCCGTAGGTTTTGTATAAAAAGGCTACAGTGGACCAACTGCATCGCTACCGTTACTCGTGTAGAACAACGTCAACCGCCGGCCGTCGCGAGTATTGTAAATTTTTGGGCCGGGCATGTTATCATGCTAATGGCGTTTTGAAGATCAGTTGAGGTGAAATGGAGACATCTGCAACCTATTATTTGAAGATAGTACTGTTAGTTTCTTTTTATGATCGACTAAAAATTAACTATATCGTGATAAAGTAAATTATTACAGCGATTTTCTTATTTAGAATAATAATTTTATAACAGTACTTAAAATTATTGAATTTTATTTTTATCTCAAAACACTTCTCTTGTTCTAATGGTACTGTGGTGGAGGATCGTACTCTACTGTCTTTAAAGGTCATTGCGGGATGTGGTTGATGTTTCTGTTCGACCATAGACGGCGTGAGGCATGGTCAACGCATGAATGGCCACGGAACGGGAATTGTTACCTTATAGAATTGTCGTTGTGAGATTAAAGCTCATAATTTTTTGTAATTTCCGTCGACCTTAGATACGAGAGCTGAACGTGACTTGGTACTATTTCCGGTGCTCTCTTGTAGCAGTTCAGCGGCCACAACCTACGTTAGTGAAGCAATTTCACACCCAGTGCTGGTTTTGCCAGGTTGTGGAAATTTTTATAGAAATCGGCCACCATTGGTGAATGTTGTCGGAGCCCTTTGTAATCCTCTTGGGGATTTAGTCATTGTTGCAGCTACACCTGTACACGTTAAAGAGATGCTGAGATATAACAACATCAATTATGACGCTTATGACAAGAGCTCCTCTTCTACGTAACGGCTACTTAGGTTTAGAATTAGTCGGAAAGTTTTTCGAAAATCCTTCCCTGCTCAAAGGTCCTCTCTTACGTAAATCTGGTACGTACATATATCAGGAAGCTGAAGTCAGTACTCCGCTGAGATCAACCGGAGGCCCCTTGTTTCTTCTCCACATAGGGTTTCGCGACACTGTCTCTTTCGTTTCATTTAGATATTGTGAAAACTGCATCCCATATTTTGGTTCCAGGTACAATCCTCCCCGTTCGGCGGCCACCAACCGCTTCCCAGCCCGGTGACGAATCCCGCCACGCCGGCGTCCGCCTCTTCGAACCACTACCCGGGCAGCGGGGGCGGTTTCCCCTTCTCCCCTTTGACAGAACAACCGTTCCCACCTGCTGAAGAACAAAAAGACTCCAAAGTGGGGGTTTTGGAGGAGGCGGCCGTCATGGCTGCTGCTGTTTCCTCGGAGTCTACGAGACTAAGGAACCTGTTGCTGAAACCGAGTGAAGATAAAAACAGGGATCGCATATTGAAGGAATTGCTCAAGGAAGAAGATGATGGTATGAAGAACGCAGGGCCGAGAGGGTTGCTGGGCAGGGCGATGGTGGGAGGGGCTTGCGAGACGCCGAAGGCTGTCGCGTCTGGAACGGGCAACAACATGCTCAGACAGGTGAGTTCAACAATTCCTATGGTGTACTGAAAGCCTTTGTTTTTACATTTTCCATCTTTAGGTGGGCTGTGACTTGAGATGATTAGCCACCAACTATGTGTATTGGAAAGATGTTGAATTAAAGCAACAAAAAAGAGCACGTAAGAAATTATTTAGTAGGCTCAAGAGTCAGCGGAAAATCCAAAACAAAAACACAAAGAAACATTAAATTGGGTTTGGGCTATTAGGCCATTGAACGTCTGAAGTTTCGCCAACAAAAGCGCTTGGCATCTTCAGAATCTCTGCAATAACTGGTGAAGATATTTATGGGTGGCCGTGGCTGTTGAAATTGCAATGTCATACTTTTTATTATAGGCAATCAAGTTTTGTGTATTTTAATCGCTTCCTCTGTCTTGATGAACTTGTCTGGATGTTTTTGGATTCCAATGGCTTCTCTGCAGAGTTTCCAATCCGGCATGAAAAGAAGATGTAGTAGCTAAGTCCTGTGTTTCGTCGAATTTAATTCAGTTATTTGCTTTTCTTAAAGTGTGTTGTGCCACGACAGATTTATCGGCATGTCCCAGGAGGCAGTTCCCTGATACTGATATTTATTGCTTATAGTATACGGTAATTTCCTGAGTTTGTAACAGGATCCTTTTTAGCCTCGGCTGATCTTAGACATTCTTCGAATGTTTTTGTTGGTTTATATAATGGTTTGTTGTTCTCCTCAGTTAGACAGTTACTCTTGGAATGTAAGGCAGGAAAGAGTTGACAGTGGATTGAACCAATTCAGGTTATCTGCTTTTAAGCCTTCTGTTGTTGACTTGGTACACCGAACAGAAGGCATAAAAGCAGAGAACTCGAATCGGTTAAATCCACTGTCAAAGGTTTCCTGACTTACACTCCAAGAGTAACTGATATGATAGACCGTTTACTAGGGAGAACATCAAAACCATATACAAATCAACAAAAATAATTGGAGAATGCCTAAGTTCAGCTAAGGATGATAAGGATCTCTGGAGTTTACCATATACCATGCACATATATCTGGAACTGTATATATAGGAGCAACTAAAAGATCAATAAATTCCAGAAGCAGGGAACATGAAGCCAACTGCAGCCTGGGACTGATAAATTTGCCGTGACAAAACACACTTTAACAAAAACAAATCGCCGAATTGAATTCAAAAAATGCAGGTCTTAGTTACTGCATCTTCTTTTCATGCAACACTGTACAGAGGCCATTGAAATAAAGAAACATCCGGACAACATCATCAAAGTAGAGGAAGCGGTTAAAATACACCAAACTTGGTTGAATTTAATCAAAAATATGAGAACAATGCAATATCAATATCGATATCACCCGACCGCCAATGGCCGAGAACGGCACCTGGGGTACCCATAAATGTAGACACCGGTCACGAGAAGAAGAGAAGAGTCAGTGTCATCATAAACTTCTGAAGATGCCAACCGCTCGTGTTGGCGAAACAGCAAGCATTCAAAATAGCAGATAAATAGTCCAAAAACATTTGGTACTCCTATACAACAACAGTGTTTGGGGACAATCTAGATTGTTTTGTTTTTCGGTCATAATATCGCCATAGAAAAAAGGGTCGATGGTAACTGAACAAAGAAGCAAATAAACAGATAATAGGTATCATGAAGAATAATATCAATTGAGGAATTAGCTAACTATGTTCGTGATGTATATGCCAAAACCATATCAAATTCGAAATTTTCCACGGTGAGAGATTTGTTAACATTTGTCCCTAACATTTCATCCTACGACCTGTCCGACAAAATACACCTGTTGGCACGTCAAAACAAACCCTCTGAATTATGCACCCGTCTCGCTCCGCAAATATATTGTACCTATTCCCATAAATACTACAAAACCAACAAGCATCCCCGCACATCTAATCTTAAATTATTCCAGCTGATGAGAAAACAGACATTCGATTGATCCAGCGTGCAAGCAATGGCTGTAGGTAGTCACTACTTTGTTGCAAATTTATTTCCTCGTCATTCGCCAAGGTGATTGTTTTGATTTCTTTCGGATTGAGATCGTGATCGCGTCGGTAATGCAGTGCGGTGTGAATGCTGCTACGAGACTACACAGAGGTCAAGGTCTTTTAGATAAATATAAACGGGTTGGATGTTGCACGGATATTATGTTTATTTTTATGCGTGAATATCAGTACCACATTTCTGAATTAGAGTAATAGACGGTTTACGTACGATCTGCACATGTAATTGTATGGTATGACATTTTGTATAAACACATTGAGGATATGGATATGCTTATCGGGAGGTGACATCGTGCGATTTAATCCCAAATGACTTTTTCTTGTGGGGTTTTCTTGAGTTGCAGGACCATAACAATAAGCTGTGGTCCACCTATGCCCTCAAAGCCAATATAACCATCGCTCAAATCCAGGCGGACCTATGCACCACAGTCGTTAACACTTCAAGCCATGCCACTCTGTGGATCCGTTGCTGGCAGTTGACATACAGTAATGGACAAAAGTATATAGACAAATTAATATTGTGCTGTATTTCTTTTTTAACTTGTTTTATTAATACACCAACCTGACTTCCTTCAATAAAAAATTAATTGAAAAAAACTGGAACTATGAAGGACAAAAATATATAGACAAAGCAAAACAATTATAGAAAAAAGAAGCAAAGTTCATTGAATTATAGAAAACCAACCATGTTTGCGTTAATATTTTGTAGCATAACCATTATTCACCGCCTGGCATCGTCTCGGCATAGATTGTAGAAGTTTCTTGATATAAGATTCATCAATCTGTCTTTAAACGGATCTTTGGACGAAACTACTAGTATTAATCTAACTGATCTTGCATTTAGTTTTCTAGGCCGACCACTTGTCTTTGAGGCTTCCAATATACCTTTTTGTTTATATTTGTTCAATATTGCCCAAACTGCTTTACGCTTCAGCCTCAACTTTTTGGCAATGTCGACTTGACGTTGACCATCTTTGTATAAATCAATAGTTTTCACATCGAAAGATATTTCTGGACCACGCGGCATGGTCTTGAAATCACTCAACTTATTTCACAATACTTGATGAACGCAAACTAATCCTCTTCTGACACGAAACTATACTAAACTAATGTTGAAAAGAAATTGTCTACATATTTTTGTCCCTCATAAAAAAGTGCTTATATTCAGACTTGTATTGTGTTCATTGCAGTTAATGTAAAACAAGGAATTTAGTTTTTCTACTAATAACGCATTTGTTTATGGAGCAATGAAATATGAATTCGTTTTCTAAAGGTATTTAGGTAAATATTCATATTTGTCTATATACTTTTGTCCATTACTGTAGGTCAGCTACTTCTTAGGATATCTTTATGAGATTCTATCATGCTAACGATATCATTATAATGGTCATACTCTAGGGCTATATGTCGCAATTGGTGTGCCAACAATAAAACAAAGGTGACAGTTCACCTATGACTAGTTTAAGTCAGGGCAGCAAGAAAGTACATTTTTCTGGCATCTGTGAATAACAGTGTTTGCTTCTATGTGGAGGTACCGTGATTGGCGAAACCAATCATAGGTGTTTTCGCACATCACAATATTGAGTTTTTCAATAGGCCCGCTTTCTCTTGTTTGCTTTCCGTTATCTGCCTGACTAGACCTGTACCACACTGATATTTGCTAAAAAGCATGAAACAACAACGTTGTATACTGTTGGTTATAATCGCACAGACTGAAAGCAAACAAATCCTAATCAGCCTGTAAATTGGTCTGCTGTTAAACCTGTCAATTGCTCCAAATTTATCCATGTCATATTCCATACAAATTACCATACATGCGCATTCCAAAAATAAAAAAAATGGTCTCGGTAATCTTTCTCTTGCTTGATTCCGTTTGACAAACTTTGTCTTATGTCAAGCCATACTACTAACTGAACTACCCTGGTATGTTACGACGATCAATCGTATCTAGTAAATAGTACCACTTGAGTTAATCACGCCAGACAATCGCTCTATAATGATGTATCGTTCGCTGTAGATGGTGAGTAGTACTGCTTCTGGTTTCTGTACTACCGTTAGATCGATCAGCCGGAACTAATGTGCTACTTAGTGCTGTGTGCATTATGACTCGAATATTTATCTAGTCTTTACTATTAGTATTTCATTCCGTCGTTCAAATTATGCTTATCGTATACAGGGTGTCCAATAAATACCACGACAAACTTAAGGAGAAGGTAGGCTTTGTACTGACCTCACAAATAACAAAAACTTACCTATATAAAAGGGTCACCGTTTTTGAGATATTGATTTTTTTCTTCGATTTTAAAAAAACGAACCTTTTCATCTGCGATCTTTAGCTCCACCTACAAATAAGGTTATACTTTGTTCATTTTTTCTATAAAATACTTCTAGATAGTTGCTTTATCATATACAAATGCAACGTAGTTAAAAGACATTAAGTAATCATGATAACAAAATAATTATTTTGTATTGTTACTGACTGGAGCCCGAATTTCAGTAAGTTTCATAAAATCATATCAGGAGCAGGTACTAATAATGTAGTAGCTTTGTACTATTTAGCATGTCACTGATCGGTAACCAGTGCAACTTGAATTTAAATCCTATAATTACATTGTAGTGTGTGCCAGTCACTTACAAAAGCAGCTATCACTTTTTTCTATTCCAGATAGTACGTGTGGTGCCTTTCTGAAATCTGTATTCAATGAGCAATCTTTTTATTCAATATAATGCAGTGCATTTTTGTTTCACCACAGATGGCCAAAGTTGAGGAAAAAATATCAGGAGGTTATAAATCCCAAAATAGTCCTTAATTGATCATGGTTCCTTAATATACTAAGTGACATATAAATCCGAACACCCAGTTTAAATGGTTTTATTTTAATAAAAGTTGGTGAATGTATTTATCTTACTGTAAATAACAAGTGAAAAAATGATCAGCCTTATCAGTTGGACATTCCGGTTTTTATACTGCTTTCTTTTAATTCACTAACGCTCTAAAAATGAATATTTCAGCCGCAGTAAAGAATCAACGTTGGCGGATTTTGGTTCTTGACATCCTTTACGATCGGTTACGATGCCTAGAGTACGGAGACCTGTACGATTTCGTCAACTTAGTGAGTTTGAAAGGGGCCGTATAGTGGGACTTCGGGAAGCTGGACTTTCTTTTCGGGCAATTGCAGTTAGAGTGCAAAGAAGTGTAGACACTGTGGTTAGGTGTTGTCAGGCATGGCTTCGAGAAGGCCGTACGTAAAGAGCAAGGGGCACTGGACGCCGCCGTAGAACAACAGACCGTGAAGATCGCCGCCTAAGATTATTGGCCTTAAGGGACCGTTTCTCCACTACCAGGTCCATTGCAAATGAATGGTTTGCAGAACACGGAAGACCTATTGGCATGCGAAGTGTTTACCGACGAATAAGAAGTTTTGGCTTGTTTTCATACCGGCCACACTGGGTGCTCCCTTTAACTCTAGAACACCGACGTAATCGCCTTGAGTGGTGCAGACAACGGTCACTCTGAGATCAGGAATGGAACAGTATTGTCTTTAGTGACGAGTCTCGATTTTGTTTAGGCATGCACGATGGTCGTGCCAGGGTTAGAAGGCGACATGGTGAAAGGAGGAATCCACAGTTTTTTGTTGAAAGACATGTTCATCACACTGTTGGAGTTATGGTTTGGGGTGCTATAGCTTATGGTTCCAGGTCACCTTTAATCTTCATCAGAGGTAACATGAACGCGCAGCGTTATATCCACGAAGTTCTAGAACCCCATCTTTTACCCTATCTTGACACCCTGTCAGATCCAACTTTCCAACAAGATAATGCCCGACCACATGTTGCAAGAGTCACAATAGACTTCTTTCAACATAATGATGTCACATTGTTATCATGGCCACCAAGATCTCCCGACTTATGCCCAATTGAGCACGTGTGGGATATGATGGGTGGGAGATTGCTCAATTTGCAACGTCCTCCTCAGACTCTAGAAGCACTTCGAGAGGAGTTGGTGGTTGTCTGGAATGAGATACCACAGGAGGACATTGACCACCTGATCAGAAGCATGCCTAGGCGCGTTGGAGAATGCGTAGCACATCAAGGTGCATCCACACATTATTAAAGGTCAAAGGGCTTTAAAGCAGTGCAATCATTTTAAAATTTTTATCATTTACTTATTATGTTTCATTAAGTACTTATACAAAATTTTATTAAAATAAAACCATTTAAACTGGGTGTTCGGATTTATATGTCACTTAGTATATCTTTTAACTACATTGCATTTGTATATGATAAAGCAACTATCTAGAAGTATTTTATAGAAAAAATGAACATAGTATAACCTTATTTGTACATGCAGCTAGCGACGACAGATAAAAAAGATCGTTTTTTTTTAACTTAATAAAAAATTCTATATCTCAAAAACAGTAACACTTTTATATATGTAAATTTTTGTTATTTGGGAATTCTGCCCAAAGCCTAGCTTCTCCTTAAGTTTGTCATGGTACTTATTGGACACCGCATATACCGTCGTTAAAGAAATATAGGTATTTAGCTATGAAATATCTACAAATTGGGGAATAAAATTACGGTTAATACAGGTTGTGAATTATGGAGCCTAAGACTGTGTCAAAATGAGAAGGGTTAGATGGATTTCAGATGAAATTACTGCATAGTCAAAATCAAGAGGTAATACCCTGCTCTGGTGCTTTGACATGGCTCAGCACTCAATGAAGGGAACCCGAGTTTGTGGGTATTTTAAATCTGTCCTAGTAAATAGATTTATTTTAGTACTCTTCACAAATAATTTAATGCTAGCAACTGTACTGACATCGCGTTTATTAGCATCTCTCGTAATGGTTTTTATTATTAATAATCTAGAACGACTAAAACAATCCTCGTAATCTTACTGGCTTTTGGTACATGAAATATGCCTCCAACACTTAATAAACCACAATTTTTAAATTTTATTTTGTTTTGAATACACACAAATTTCATTTTGTATTAATTGATCATACAAACTTTCATAAACGAATGATTTTTCCTTTCAAATTCAACTTTCAACTGGAGCAGCATTAACTATTTTATTAGTTAAATATCTAGCAGGGTATAAAAGTCGTGATGCGCAAAAGAACAGTCATTTTTATCATACAAATGGGAAATACCTGATTCAAATTATACATCTGGCAAGCAATTTGTTATTCAATACATTCAAGCGCCGCAATTTTATTATACCATATACAGCCATAGTCGGCTTGTTTTTTTTATTAAGCCGGTTCTTTCTTTATGGGTATCAACAATTCGCATTTATTGCTATTACGTACGAAGGTCGATTCATATTTTAGGTCGAGATTGCAAGTAGCAATCGACGGAACAACATAACAATCGCTGACTGGTAAATCACGTTCTTAATCTTTCATTTCATTTATCATTGTACGAATAGTACAGAATTACTTTGGATAATGAAATATGAATATTTTCAATTCATGTATTGATAGCCCGGGATCTCATGTATAGCGAAATGTCCCTAGAATATGGAGACAAATTCGTTTCGGCGTTGGTGCAGAATTATTTTTGGTACATCTTCAACCGTCAGAATCCAAGATTTTGGGAATGGACTATCCTACCAATGGACGGATTCCACAAAATGATGAAGTATAGTATCAGTCAGTTAAATGTCAATGTTATGCCTCCAAAAGATAACGGGTACTGTTTTCAAAAGCTTTGCAGTTTTGGATTGCTGACCACTGATATTAATTCAGTTATAAATTCTTGGGAGTCGGTCAATTTGAAACATTTATTAAAAATACAACGTTTTGGCGACATCTTCAGGTACATGTCAGTTTCTAAAATAGTTGGTAAAAATTACATTTCTGCCAGGTTTGAGTGTAGGTCGTCGAGTTGCTGTATCTTGGTATAAAAATCATCTTGCTAGACCTGAATCGTGAGAAGAGACCTAGATCGCCAACGACCCTCCGGTGGGAAAGCGTTCGGAGATTGTCCGCTAGGGAAGAGTCATCGATCAGTCGGGTAGCCCTGCTCTTAACAGTATCGAGCAAGGATAATGTAGTCGGGGAGACAGCACCCCAAACATGTGAGCAGTACTCGAGGCTCGATCTTATCTGGGACGTATACAAAGTGAGGAGGTCATGAGGCCTTTCTAAACATGAATGCTATGACATAGTCTGCCTTTGATCTCTGACGCTGACAGTTTGACAAGAAATGTATAGTCACGCTCCCTCGGTATACGGAATAAATACGTTTTTTTTCCTACCACACGGGCGAAAAATAATTGAAGCAATGTAGAGGGGAAATACCGCTCCCCGCTTATAAAATACCACCCGTCACTGGTTCCAAGAAATGGCCATCCCTTAACTTGTTGCATAGGTACGTCTATCTCTACCTGCCCTTCGCCTTTTCATAAAGCATCCCTCTGGAGCAATTCCGCCGGCTGGCCCCCTTTTATTTGGCTGATATTAACAGAATAAAGGTTTTTTTGCAGATGGACGCTGCGTTGCCAAACTTAACGCCGGGAAACCCTATAGAAAATGACCAAGAGCTTTTTAAAAATTTCATATATCATTTAAATTTGCTATAGCTCTCTAAGGCTCGAATCGCTTGGTTTAGCTACAAAAACGTATTTTTTCATTTGCGACTGTACAATAAATTAGCGGCCATGATCATATAAGGCACCAAAGGAAAATAAGCATCTGCGCCAATTAAATTTGTATTTCATTGAAAATACAGTTGCTCAGTGTTGTTGTTAAAAAAATGTGTTTGATAATTCTTTTAGGGTACAAATAAAATCACAGAATTCTCATTCTTCAACAAACATCAAGTAAATATTCAATTTACTAGACTACCGTGCGTGAAACCCGGTTCCTTAAGCCAGCCCTGTTAAAAGGGAGCTCCCGCGCCATCTACTGAACAGTAGAATAACTACTTCTAGCTTTGCCACCATCACCGCGGCGCAGCGTGGTCATGTAGTCATCCTACCGGCCATTAGATCACGCGACATCTATTCCTGTTAACAGTAAGTAAGTAAATTGATTATTTACTCGAAGCCTGTTGAATAATAAGCATTCTATAATTGTATTTATGTCTTCACAGAATTTATGAAGCAGAATTTTTTACAGCAACAGTGAGACACTGTTACACAGTGTACATTCGGGAGAGATGCCCTATTAGTATAGGAGCTAGCAACGTTTTCGAGAAAGAATTTCAGGTCAGCTGATTTTTTAATATGTTGTCCTTCTTCCTCTTTTGGGTAGAGCCTAGGCTATCTGGCTGGCGGTAGCGGTTGCGTTCATTGGTGCGCATCCTACCTGTACAGGTAATAATCCAAGGTTTTGAAAGTATTTCAAGAAGCTAAATTTTTAATTTCTTATCTTTAGATAGGTTTACCAAACACTATTTTTTTATTGCCAGACACTTTTATCATTGCCAATGATATGCCATACGCGATCTTTTTTTTTTTTTTTTTTAAATTTCAAATCATTATAGTACGTCTGTCATTTTAATATTACATTATTTGAATATATAAAAACCTAAAATTAATTTGCCAAACATTAATTCGATTGCTAAACCTTGAAACATCTTCTTAATTTTATGTATTTAAGAAAAAGTTGAAAATATGTTCCAGTTGCTCGGACGGGTATCAAATTGCAAGTAATGCTAGTTTATATCAGAATTAGGATAAAAAAAGATAAAAACCCAGAAAACCATTTAATTTTGGCTGATTTTGGGATAAAAAGGCCAAAACAAGTCAAATTTTAACCGAAAACTATCCAAATAGAAGAGATTCCGTGATGGATGTTTGGTGGTGGTGGCACGACCCTATGTGTGTGAGTGTGTGTGTGTGTGTGTGTATGTGTGTATGCGCGTGGGGGGAGGGGTCGAGGAGGATAGAGGGTACGCTCGCGCGCAGCACGTTTCTGGAAAGTTACGCGTATTTTTTTGTCTAGACAAAAGACAATAAATTTATTTATTCATTTGGAAACAATTCAATAATAATTTTGAAAAAGAAAACATTTTCTCAGTCCTGACATTTGGTATGTTCACCTGTAACGATAAAAGGATTTAATGCGATTTCATGGTTAGGTAAATGAAAATATGTACACTTTTAAAAATCTTACCGTCACTTAAGCAGGTGGGTCGTCTACATTGGCAGTATTCTGTTGTAACGACGGTGTAACTACATTATGGACACGCACAACGCGAATCTTACCGTACCTGTCGCGTTGGTCGTCCCTGCACTGTGGGCACGCATGCCCGCTCACACAAACTGACACGCGGGCGCTCTCGCACACACACACACGCACACCTACACACACACACACACACACACGTACGCACCTACACACACACACACACACACGCACACACACACACAGTCCTGCCACCACCACCATCAAACATTCATCACGGGTTCTTTTATATTTTGATAGTTTTCGGTTAAAATTTGACTTGTTTTGGCCTTTTTATACCAAAATTGGCCAAAATTGAATGATTTTCTGGGCTATTTGTCTTTTTTTTTCCTAATTCTGATATAAACTAGCATTACTTGCAATTTGAAACCCGTCCGAGCGACCGGAACGTATTCTCAATTCTCACTTAAATACATAAAATTAAGTAAATGTTTCACAGGGTACGACGAAAATGCCAATGCGGGGATTTTTGGGGAACTTTGATATGTTGTAAAGGGAGGTCTAATGAGTCGAAAACCGTTGAGAAAAAGTGTGAGCGATTTTTTTCCAGCTTTGGGCAGTTTTTGAGCTATCTTTCCTGGACTATTAAGAAATCCACACAGCGTCGTGATAGTAGTTAGAGAGAGACAGACAGTGACGTTGGCGCAGCCGCCAAATTTTCAAGATGGCGTCAGTCTAAAGGCCCACGTTTGTGTTTATGTTGTGTCTCACTGTTTGTTTAGCATCGAAGAAAATGGTGAAGGTCTACGAAACCAGTTTATCAATGAATGTGCCGAGGATGAGAGTAGATTTGATAAGCCGATTAAAAAAAATCGAGTTTTAAATTTTACTGAAGCTCCAAAGAAAAAGAAGTTAGCTCTCGGGAATAAAGTTGTTGAACTGCGCATGCAAAGAGATTTATTTGGTCGAATGTTGGGAATTTCCCTTACTCACAAGGTTGATATTGAAAAAGTTTTGTCATTCCCACTTACTCCGATGCCAACGTCTATGTGTCATCCAGATGGTTCAATTTGTAAAACCGACAAAGCACAATTAACAAAATTGATGGAGAAGAAATTGGAAACTGCGATCGATCAACAGCCGTCATCTTTTGACATTAGTATCGTTGATGGTTTTTTTATGTTGCATCTCATGAAAGAGATACCACAAACTTTTGATGGAATCGCTAAAAAGTTTCTTTCTGCGATCTCCCAAATGAAATCAGTTCGGATCGATGTGATTTTTGACCAATACTTTTCACCATCAATTAAGGATTTTGAACGTTCACGTCGAGAAGAGTCAACCATTCCAGTATCTATCGGTCCTAATCAAATTCGGCCACACAATTTCGGAGCAGAACTTAAAAACATGGAATTTAAAATAGCTCTAGTTAACTTTTTTATTGATCACTGGGATAGTGAAGACATGGTACCTTTTATTGGTAATAAAATTATTTATGTAAGTTTCAACAAATGTTATTCGTATAAAGTCTTGAATAACAAAGTTGTACGGAGTATCGAAGAATCTCTATCATGTGAAGAACACGAAGAAGCTGATTCTCGCATTATTTATCATATATGTCAAATTGATTTCGATGCCGACGTTGTTATACGCTGTTCTGACTCCGATATTTTAATTATATTACTGGGTAATATGGATCACCTCAATGCATTTTTGAAGATTTGGATTAACATCGGTGTAGGCAATCATCAGCGATACGTAAACGTTAATGAATTATACCGAATCCTTGGTGATTCTCTATCAAAAGCTTTACCATGCTTCCACGCAATCACGGGGTGCGATTACACGCCAGCATTCTTTAGAAAAGGTAAAGTTAGACCTTTTAAAATTTTGGAACAATCTAAAGAATATCAATCAGCGTTTGGAAACATAACTACGGATAACGAAGATTTACTTGACAGTACTTTTGTAATCCTTGAGAAGTTTGTTTGTCAAATGTATGGAGTTAAAAATTCTTCAGATGTGAATAGTGTTCGATTTCATTTATTCTCAAATACTTTTCAATCAAAAAAATCCGATGAAAATTTTGAGAAGAAATTTCGAAACTTTGACTCATCGAGTTTGCCACCCTGTAAAGCGGAATTGCAACAGCATTTATTGAGAGTGCGCTACGTGACTAAACTTTGGAGGAATGCTCACTTGAAACATCCAACTTCTTTATCTCCAGTTGCTTCCGGTTGGACCATCAAAGATAATAAATATGATTTTGTCTGGTTCCTGGGAGAGCAGTTACCATCATCAATTGCTGATATTATTATTCAAAGTAAGTATGCAATAGAATATCTATCAATAATCAGTAAAATATCATATAAGAAACGACAAAAACTGTACTATATTAACTTTTTTTTGTTACAGATGAGAGAGTTTTAAGAAATGATGACAATGACCAAGACAATGATTTCAATACTTCTAGCAATGAGAGCGACGATGATGACGATTGTGAAGATGCATCCTTCGTTTGTAATACGATTATGGAATGAAATATTTAAAAACTAAAGAAGAATTCTTAATATTTTTAATTTGTTATTTATGTGTGTTACCTGAGCATTATAAATAAAAAATTTAATTTTTAAACCTTCAATAATGCATTTTAATTTTTTCGTTTTTGACTAGAATATATTCTAATATAATTTTCTTCATATTTCATTTTTTCCATCAAGATTTGTAGTTTTGTAATGATTTTCCGTCTTCTTCTCGGCAGTACATCTTACAACTATCTCTCTCTAACTACTAGCACGACGCTGTGTGGATTTCTCAGGTTTGTCGTTCTTTTTCAAGGTTTAGCAATCGAATTAATGTTTGGCAAATTAATTTTAGGTTTTTATATATTCAAATAATGTAATATTAAAATGACAGACGTACTATAATGATTTGAAATTTAAAAAAAAAAAAAAAAAAAGATCGCGTATGGCATATCATTGGCAATGATAAAAGTGTCTGGCAATAAAAAAATAGTGTTTGGTAAACCTATCTAAAGATAAGAAATTAAAAATTTAGCTTCTTGAAATACTTTCAAAACCTTGGATTATTACCTGTACAGGTAGGATGCGCACTAATGAACGCAACCGCTACCGCCAGCCAGATAGCCTAGGCTCTACCCAAAAGAGGAAGAAGGATAACATATCAAAAAATCAGCTGACCTGAAATTGTTGTTTTCCCGACGTTACTAGCTCCCGGACTATATGCACAGCACCTGAAATTAATTTGCTGCGCAGTGTACCAACTCACTTCATCGTCGACATTTTTGGTTACATCCCCACTTCATGAGTTTAAGCTCCTATCCCTAGTCTTCAAGTTATTGTATTAGGTTTGATCCATAGTTCGAATAAGCCAAAAACAAAGATCCTTTTTGACTGATGAAATTTGCGTCAACTCTTGTGTCCGGACACAAATGAAAAATATTTGTTTGTTGGTGAATCATATGGTATATGAAGTATTTCTTGATTTAGTACGAGAATTAGGAGCCCATCTCACACTCTAGTTTAGAGACATTTTACAAGAAATCGACCAGTCATTAGATCCATTACTTCAAAGACTCCTTATTGGTCCAATTTGTGCCAAATATGCCGGTAAAATCGGGCTTAAAGGACACTTGAAGTAAATACAATTATTTCTGTTTCTTAGTTGACTTTTCAAATTTTCACATTACAACGGCAGAACCAAAATACACCTCAGTTAGAATGTTCATTGCCCATTAACTATAACAGTCCCACTTCAATCAACTGAAATGCATATCATGTCCATACAATTAATAATACTAATAAAATGAGTTGCTCAAGATCGGTACGGTTTGAAACCGCCAATCAGTAGAAGTATTTTTCTTGTGTATTTAAACAAAAAACTGGATGTAATTAATTCTCACTAATTTATGAACCTGACAACTATTGCATAAGCTTACAAGAAATAAGTATAATGTATTTCATTTATCAATTTTTGCATTGCAAAATAACACTTTTTCTAAACCTACCTATGTATAATTACATGCGGTGATTCTGCATTTTATGAAATTTCACGCACAGTCTAATATAAAACCACATACTTGAAGTAATTAACTGTTTTATTGGTAGTATTTTTTTTTAATACACCAAATTACTTCGTGAGCAGATCTCAAGAGGGTATTTTAAGTTTCAGCGCCCAGGGTTTACCGCTCCGTGAATTATCGCAAAAAAGCAAAATATTTTCATACATTTCAACTCAGTACTTAGTTCAACTGAATTATTCAACTAAGAAACTTGCGCTTTAGTTCTAATTTTTAAAGGCTTGTAAGTATGAAAATAAAACAAACATTTATTCAATAAATTAATTTTTTTTTTAAATCAAATATATAAAGGATTAATAATTATGTAGGAAAAAACTAGAGTTTAATCTTTCCATCTCTGTCAAGAATAGAAAATTAGCCTTCAGCTTCAGTTGGTCCAGATTTACTGATAGGAGAAAATGGAAAATTCAACCTTACATTTTTTCTGGTTTCTCATAGTGGACAGTATATATTTTTGCTTACAAACAAATAGCTATCCTAACCTCATAACTCGACCAAATTTAGTGAAATAAACGCCAAATAGACCATCTCATAATATTTTCTGTTTACTCCAGAGTTTTATCACGGGCCATAAACTCAAGTACTCTGAAGACGCCCAATTATATAGACATTATTACGTCCAGGTAGATAAGCTGACTTGTATGGTAGGCAGCTGTATAAAACTTCAAGAGTAACAGTACGATTTCTTTCACCCAAGAATAAATACATTAGGATTGACAACATAGCTTGATAGGTATCATTGTTTTTCAACGTTTCCTAACATTATAGCATTTTTATATTTTCTGGATTCCACAATTTAAATATAATCAAGAACCTGTGATAATTTTGAATTACCTGGAACATTTCAAGAATGAGTATGGTTACAGATTAAATATGAAATTTACTGTTAAGGCAGCTTACACTTACCATTACAGGATGATGCAATATTTGTAGTTGTTAACACGAAAATGGCATTTAAAAAATTGTAAACTGAGGAATGTATGCATCAAAACGGTTCATTAGTTTATGTATAAATTAAACCTTAGTTAAAAATGATTAACCAACGAAAAATTCAACTGTCAAATTGAAATAACCTACATGTTGGTGGATTGGTTCGAAAAGATTACCGAAAATCATGACAACACTGCAAAAATGTTATCTGTTTATTAACTTGAACAAACAAGTCAATCGTCAGATTCAATTTCAAAAAGGAAAATATCTCAATTATATAATAAACATCCTATGTGGTACACAGAAATAACTAACGTCTCAATCGAACAAATATTGTTTCTAGATAAAATAAATGCACAATGGTCAGTTTCAAAATGATAAGCTGAAAAATAGATAAAATTTCGATTGTTTGCCATCTACTCTAGGGGTGATTATGGTATCCCTTACAGTAGCGTGCGCTTATTCCATTGCATAAGTGATATATTCCAAATAGCTACTCGTGGAATTTTATGCTCTAGTATCTGTCATATTAGACCATGCGAAATGAAAGCAAATATTTAGGAAGTACTGCTTATGTTTTTTCAATCTCATTTACGCCGCCTCAAAATAATTACTAGCGCACGAGTTACAAGTTTTGCGCTCCTATTGACCAGTGGACGATAAATGTCTAGTGTCTAGTCAGACAGTTTCTGTACTTCCCCACGCGAATCGGCAAAGAAGTATTTAAATCGCGAAATATCCGAAGTTGAGGTATTACACTTTTTGGATGCTATATGACCCAGAAAACCATGCCATTTTCGTAGGCATATCTGTCTGACATCTGACCATTAATCATTGGCCCTTCTATAAAGCATTGCTGGAATTTTGATAAAATTTTGACATACGGCATTTCAGAAGATCTTAAAACCTGTTTCTAAATCCAACACTTTTTTATTTTGTGGTCAGCTTAGTTGTTAACTGGTTAGTTATTTTTAGAAAGTTCGAAAAATTCGAATCACATTTCTTATTGAAGCTAATAATAGATATCATTGCATGAATATTTTCAAAGATTTCTATACTTCATAGCAGTACCGGTACTTGAGTATTCATGTTCGCATAAGCCTAAGCAGCAGTACGAAAAAATATACAGGTATCAACAATGTCGCGCGCGAATGCAAGTTCGTACATTTCAGTTCCTAAGAGTACACATTGTTCTTTGGAAATTTGAATAAATATCTTTGCTTTTTTATTGTTGTTGCTTAAACAACCCACCACTGCACACTGTAGTTGAATATGGGGATTTTTGTCACCGAGTGACGTCTCGCATCAGAAGAGATGACTAAACTCAATGAACTGACGCTCGATTACCTATAGTGCCACTCTATATGAAACTTGTATAACGGGCAAACGCGCAGGATGGACGTCGAGACAGATCCTGAGCGTTACGACATTCCTATCGTACGCCACTGATGTCCGAAGATACCGAAAACCTCTTGCAATCTGTCAACACTGCTTACGTCCCCATGTCTTCAGGGATGCGAATCCTAATCGTCGGTGATGACCAGACAGACGCGCGTGCAGGCTGCATATTGAGGCAGCCCTTGACCGTTACGGCTTTCGATTTTGAACAGAAAACGCGGTTTAGTGTTATCATGGCTTCACTCTCGATTACCATTGGAGATGTTGACGGAAAATATTCTTATCTTGGACTCTGCGGTCAGCAGGCAAGCAATATTGTCGCTCTTATCCTTATCAGAACGATTGTTGCAGTCGCAACATTTGTGGTGTGAATCGTTCTTTTTGTGATAATAATTCTTCCAGAGGATTTTTGCCCAAAGTGCCTTTGAGTAGATGTGTTTTCTGTGTATTTTCGCGTTAGGCGCTGATAGAATGGTGAATTTGGTAAGGGATTTCTCATTTTATTTATATAGCGTGGTATCTAAAAAAGTAATCACAAAAATTGTAGTTGTTTGAAAAGTTTGAGAAATCGTTCTTTTTTGCGTTTTGGATGACCCTGTATAAACTATACAAAAGACTGAAAAAGTAAACGGACAGGGAGAAAATATAGGGTCATAAAATTTTTCTCCAGAAATATTCCGCACTCGGAAATATATGCTGACGATACCTCCTTACTTATTAATGGCAAGAAATGCAAACACAAGCTTAGCTGGTGCAGAGCAGTGGTTCCTTACGATTTAACTACTCCCATATGCAGATTGACCGTACTTTGCTTATAAAATCGAGCGGCAGATCGATAGAACAAGCAGAAACTACAAAATTTTCAGGAATTTACATATCACAAAGCTAAATAGCTTACAGATATAGAAAAAATTAGTCAAAAAGTTACCCCACTCTGCTATTTCTTGTACTCGCTGAGTTTTATCGTTGATAAGTAGTGGATATTGTTAATGTTTACTATGCAAATATCCATTCTACTGTGGCTTATGGAATAGAAACATGGGGAGAATCCTCCAAGTTCAAGGGCTTTTTATAATACAAAAAAGTGCTATTACAACTACTGAAACGGTGGGAAGGTGCTTTAGTTGCAGGAATTATTCACTTTGAAAATACTAACGCTGCCTTTAGTATACATATTAAATATATTGGTTTATGTCAAAACACACCTGGACAATTTTAGTTCTATAAATTTACTGTACATGAAACAGAGGGGGCGTTGGAAGTGCCATCACATAGGTTGTCGAGAACGGAGGAGAGTCCCAAATACATGGCAATCAAGCTCTTTAACAGACTACCCATTGATCTAAAATGACTTCCGCTGACTTTATTTAAAAAAAAATAATTTTACTGGATAAAGCTTTCTACTCTATGGAAAAATGTTTAATGTGTGGCTATCTTTTTTAATTGCTTAAATTCATCGTTTAATTTTATTATATATAATTTTATACAAATCGTGTTTTTTAGATATTTTTATATTATTTATGTATGTGTGCAATTCTTTTCATATAAATATTCCATTGAGACTAATTCTGTATCATCTAGTGATCCACAGAATGAATAATTTATTATTATTATAACAGTTGAGGAGATGCGAGTTATGTAAGCTGAGTATTTTTTCCATCATCAAAAGTCATGATATATTCAGACAAAATTCTGATACACATTAAGTAAACTGATTATAGATAATGTGCCGCTCGATTTTACCGAATTCAAAAAAAGATGAGACAAGTTTTCAGTAAATAGTGTTTTGCACATTTTTCATAATCGCCCATCGGTGGAAGAATCAAAATTTCAGACGAATAAAGATCCTCAAACTTTGTTTTGTACATTTTTATATAGTGTAGTAAAACATGTTTAGGGAGGGCTCGTCATTTTTAACCAACTCCATATGAATTCCTTTGTATCCGTACAAATCATACAAAATCCGCAATTAAATTTTCTCTTCCGAATTCCAGCTGCTAAACGAAAAGAGCGACGAAGACGACGCCGAATCTCGCGCAGGCGGCGTGAAGAAAAAGAGCGAACTGCTTCAACAACTGCTGAAATCAGAACGAGACGCCGGGGGCGGCGATGACGATAAGCGGGAGGGCGGAGCCAACGGTCATGGGGGCGGCGGGGGGCAGTGCCAGGATGACACGCTGCTCAGGAGTCTGGGATTTCCGCCGTCACCAGGTAGAAAAAGACAGGGAGAGGACAAGGATGATGCCGGGCCTGCTGGGAAGAGGCATAGCGATGGATCGCAGGTAGGCTTTTTTTAAGGTTGAAATGCCGCACTCTTACTAACACGCTTTTCTCTCTCTCTCTCTACCCGAATTTCTTGCTATCTGAGTATTTTTTTGAAAAATTAAAAAATATTTCGTTTGCAGGTTTCATCCTCAGGGACCGGCAACAGTCTACAAGAACGTAATAAATTGCTAGCTACACTACTAGCCAAACAACCGACCAATCACCAACCCATCCCTCCTATACCAGCTAGCGTCATCAGTGCCACACCTCAGGAAAAACTGCCACGTATTACCGACCCCAACAAGTCCATCCAGATGGCCATGAGCCAACCCCAAGGAGCTACACTTAATAACAGGTATAAAATCAGTAATGATAATCAGACTGGTACGATGCTACCCATCTACGTACCGAACTAATCTAGACCATAGCAAAAACCGTTCGGGACTATCAGAAACTGATTTTGGAAACACTCAAGGTACAATGTGGTATTCTTCACTTATACAAAAATCAATTTTTGATTCGGATATAGACAGAACGGAACCACATGAGCGTGGGTAGTTTAAACATATATTTTTTTTCAGAATGGGCGGAATGAACCGAATGGGACCAGGCAGGCCTCCTCAACACTCTCAACAGCAACAACAGCAAAACTACCTCAATTCCGTGCTGGCCGCAGCTGCCAACAGACAGCTCAGTCAACACCAACAATGCTATTCCTCACCGGCTACCTCTACCACAGACGGAAGTGCCACAGGTAATTATTTTTTCGAAAACATATCTTTCATTTAGGAGAAATCAAAATGATCAAAATATATAGTCATTAGAGATGAACGGGAAATAAAATATTTGAGGAGTACGCTAATCCACAAAAACGAATTCTGAGGCCTCCAGTATCCAATCTAATAAGTAGTTCCTTCGTTTTAAGCCAAAATAGGAAACAAGACTTTCTACACCTCGTGAAGATGCTTGTGCGGTGGGCGTCCTCACTGTAGTTGCCAGACAACGTGGTGATTACTTATGGGCGCACCCTTTCTAACATGCGTGTAAATTAGCATTACAATGGTGTCATTGTCATGTCAAAGAAGTCTATCGTATCTCGACCTCTAGGACAGACCGTACAAAAGAGGAATCCACTTTCCCATCGAGGAAAAATTTGTGGTCTAGCGCTCTCGCTGGTTTTTCCATAGATACACCAACATAACATATGATTTGAAGTGGGAGACGCATATACATTTAACAGTAAAGCTTTCCCGTTTACCCAGGTTTATGTAGTCCCTATCGTGCAATAGACATAGAGATGATTGAAATGCTTCAGAGAACAGTGACTAAATCAGCAGTTATAGTATGACGTTGACCATATGAAACAAGACTCGAAAAATTCAAGTTTCAAACTTTAGCTCAGAGAAGACTGCGGGGTAACCTCATACGAACGTTTAATTATAAGAGCAACATCAATCTATCGACTCATCATCAACTTAGGGGGCATCAATATAAATTATATAATAAGGAAAGGTGTGCCCAATGGCCTCTTCTCGATATCATCAGCGGTAATTTGACATAAGTTTGCAATTTCGGTTACGTTATAAAGGTGCAGTGTGGAAAAGATTATTCTGGCTAAAATTTCTATAGTAGGCAGCTCCCATAGCTTAATAAACTGGGGAAAGCTGATACGTGGCACGATTTTTACACTTTACGGCAACGGTAACTGTAATATTGAAGTTGCCACTTTTACGTTATCCTAATTTCGTGTGCGGGCTAACCTTATACGGTGAGGTTCAAATTTGGCTGACGTCATAATGTGTACAACAGAGAATCGTGCAACATGTATATTAGAAAAAGTCCGCCGATGGCGTCCGTGGCCTCATCTCTCGGGTTGCTGGGGAGCGAAGTGTTTCTATCTCTTTCTAACACACGTAAAGCTCGCTCCTCTCTCGTACACATTACGACGTCAGTGGTTTATGGTATGTGGAAGCATTTAAGATAATTATAAGTGCACCATACAAGTATTCAATCTATCGACTCATCATCAACTTAGGGGGCATTAATATAAATTATCTAATAAGGAAAGGTGTGCCAAACTATTAAGGAGACATTTTTTATCAAACCCACTGGTTTACAATTAGAATCGTCTAAACGAGAATACAGTAAACACTTCAGTTCCAGTTTAAAAGCCGTCTCGACAGAGAAATGGCAAAATGCGGTTCATTCATTACACATTGTAATTAATCATAACTGTTGTTATAAATAATAGGGGTAGTTAGATGGGACATTGTCCACCCTCTATTATATATTTAATAAATAAGTTATTTTTCTGAGCTTTCACTGCCACTTCGGGATAGAAAAACTACTAATGATGTTTTATTTTTTTCCAGGCTGGGACTCCAGCGGCCTAGGCAGCCCATCCGTCTCCGCCTCATCGGCCGTAGCACCCTCCGTGTTGACCGCCAACCAAGCGGCGGACCCCCTGCTCTCCGAAATCCTCGAGCAAGTGATCGACATCGTCCCCGACGACCTGATGCACCTGCTAGATGGAGCCACAGGCACTACGGGCATCTCCTCCGACGGCCAGCAGCTCAGCCTCAGCGAGACAGCGGCCATCAACATGATCCAGAGGTCGCTGATGCAATGCGAATCGGTGATGGTGAAGACCGGGCAGGGAGGTGGTGGAATGGCCACGCCCCCAGCGTATTCTACCGCGTTGGGACAGCAACAGGGGGTGTTTCCGCCCCCACCGAACTACTCGCAGGTGAGTGGAGAAAGGTTTTAGTAACCATCCAAGGATGGAAGGATCATGCACATGGTTATTCTGGAGGCCGGTTATCCCTAATAATTTTCATAGCATTAATATACGAGAAGTAAAGACTATCGTTACGGACTACAGTAATGGACAAAACTATATAGACAAATATGAATATTTACCTAAATACCTTTACAAAACGAATTCATACTTCATTGCTCCATAAACAAATGTGTTATTAGTAGAAAAACTGAATTCCTTGTTTTTACATTATCTGCAATGAACACAATGCAAGTCTGAATATAAGCACTTTTTTACGAGGGACAAAAATATGTAGACAAGTTCTTTTCAACATTAGTTTAGTACAGTGTCGTGACAGAAGAGGATTAGTTTGTGTTCATCAAGTATTGTGGAATAAGTTGAGGGATTTTAAGACCATGCCGCGTGGTCCAGAAATTTCTTTCGATGTGAAAACTAAGATCATTGAGTTATACAAAGATGGGCAACGTCAAGTGTATATTGCCAAAAATTGGAATCTGAAGCGTAAACTTCTTTGGGTAATATTGAACAAATATGAACAAAAAGGTATCTTGGAAGCCTCTACGAGAAGTGGTCGGCTAGAAAACTAAATGCTGGATCAGTTAGATTAATAAAAGCTATTTCATCCAAAGATCCGTTTGAAATCCCAAGACAAATAAAAGCCGAAATCGAGACAAAATGAATTGCCAGTGTTTCTATGAAAACTATAAGTAGAAGGTTAAATGATTTGAAGTTATTTGCACGTCGCCCGAGTAAGAAGCCGCTAATCTCGAGGAAAAACCGTAAGGACCTATTACAATTTGGACGGTTGCATCTTGATTGGAGCATCTGTGACTGGAAGAGGGTATGTTTCACTGACGACTCCAAGTTCAATATGTTTGGATCAGATAGTGTTCATTACGTTAGACGTCCTAATGGACAAAGATTGAACCTCAAGTACACTAGGCCCACAGTCAAACATGTATTGAAGTTTGAAATGTACTTTTTTATTGCAGGCGAAATTCCAAAGGATGCAAATGAGAACAGCTGCAGCAACTGGTCAGCCGTATCCAGCTAACATAACCAACCAGTTGTTGTTGCAACAGCAACAGAGGAAACAGTTACTTCAACAGCAACAAGAACATAAAAGGAGGTGAGATTAATAAATTTAAATGATTTCTGCTTTGACTCTGTATTTGGGCAAGCACAAAGCCATACTAGTCTAACAAAATAAGACAGCGCAAAGTGGCATCTATAATAGTCTTAAATTGCGCATTAAGCTCGACCTTGGTGTCGTCATGGTAATAGGTTGCTGGAGAATAAATTTTTACAGAATTACTAGTGTCTTATCATAAAACTCTTGTACAAGGTGGCCAATATCTAACTGACTGATTTAAATTACGCGCCATTTTGATACACGCATTTCAGTAGGTGGCGCCGTAGTTGTTTAAAGCACATGTGTCCAATTCATCATAGAGCGCTACACGATCCCACAACGCGTCCGAAAGCGCTTTACTTGAATAACGAGTTGATTGTTGCAACGATTCGGAAGCTACGACAAGATTTCGGGCGAAATAACGTGCCTAGTGTCAACACCATTTGTCAGATGGTACAAAAATTTGAACAAACAGGTGAAGTTAAAGACTCACCAAGGTTGGGTCATGTTCGAAATGTTCGTACTCAGGAAAATATCGAGATAGTTCGTGAAAGTGTAGTGGAGCGCCTTGAGACGTCTACCAGACATCGTTCTCAAGAACTGGGTATTCATCGCACGTCATTATGAACTATTTTATTTTGCGGCCATACAACATTCAGTTAATTTAACAACTACAGCCTAGTGACCATGAAAGTCGCCGACAATACAGTCATGCAAAATTGTAGCTTGATACCCAAAATAACGATTTTTACCGACAACTGATAATGAGCGATGAAGCCCACTTCGATACAAACGGATTTGTTGATAAGCAGAATTGTCGTATTTGGGCATTAGAGAACCCTCGTGTCATCGATCAACGACCACTCCATCCTCGTCGACACAGTTTGGTGCTGTGTTTAGTATGGATGTGTAATTTCACCTTACTTCTTTGAAGATGCTGCAGATAATTCTCTTACTGTCCTTGGCGAGTGCTACCCTGATATGGTGCAAAACTTTCTGGCTCTTAAAATCCAACAATTTAACCTGCAAAATATGTGGTTCCATCAGGACGGCGCAACTTGTGACACAGCTAGGGAAACTATGTATCTTTTGCGAACAATATTTCCGGGACGTCTAATTTCTCGATTTGGTGATGTCAACTGGCCACCAAGGTTACCGGATTTCATAGGGATTTTTGAAAAATACGGCTTTGCCAACAAACCTGTAGAGCAGCTGAAGAACAATATTACGCAGGCGATTGAAAATATTCCTCCCGAAACCTACCAACAAGTGATGGAAAACGAGGCGGACATTTGTCTGATATTATTTTTCATACATAATTTTTAAGTTCCAATAGAAGATCAAGATGAAAAATTGACGTATTTTATTTTATTTCACAAATATTCAAGGTACAAACCAGTTAGATATCGGCCACCCTATACATCAGATCACGGAGCTCATATTTGACTATACAGATATTCAGAAAGTCCGATGTAGCAAAATTGTTACTTAGGAGGTTTGGTCATTACAACGACTAGATATTAGACGTTCTAGAAACATTCGCTGTGTTTTATTTTGTTTGTTTTTATTAACAATATTGAACGTGTTGGTATTCCAGGTTGTTGCTCCAACAGAAGCAGCAGCAGCTGCTGATTCCATCCAACGCAGCAGCTGCAGGGGAGATAGGAACCATGCAGAACATTGACAGTTTGATGAATACGACTGTTGCGCCGAACGTCTCTCTACAGAGATCATCTAGCGTACCTGATCAACAACTTTCACCGGGTTATGGAACACAAAGGGTAATTATTATTCTCTAGCCTAAACTCGCGGCTCCGCTCGCGTGGAAGTAGTCACACGTCTTAGTTTCAAGGAGATTAGTTTCCGAGACAGAAATTGAATATTCAAAGTAACGCAATAGTACTTCAGTAATAGATATTTCTTTATTCAACATTTCAATGCAGCAATATATTATATGTGCGAATATGTCTCTCCAGTCTGTCAACATCACGTCTGAACCACAATATTAAGAGACGTACACTTATCAGTTATTACCCGTGGCATGGGTTTATCCGCGAATTCATCGTAGAATTTGTCTAGATTTACAGGGTGTCTATGAAATACCCAAACACATCGAAAAACTTAGCAATCATGCATTTTTGGAAAAAAGTTCTGAGAAAAGTTTTATGACAAAATGTGCTCATCATATTGATATCTTTCAACGTCAATCCATTTTTTTTTGTATCCAAGCCATACATTATTTTCTGTTATCAATGAAATGTGTGAATGTTTTTTTGCGTCCTCAAGGAAAATTAAAACGGGGCGAGATAAAATGCTTAATTCTGAATGTTTTAAAACAAACCTGGTTCAAGAAAGTTGTAGAAATGTCACCTGATTACGCCAGTTAAAAAAATTGAATGCTGAATATCTCGAAAACAATAAGATTTTTAATAAAACATAATTTTACTATCTGGATGATATAATCATACAATATTTAATCTGAATTTTGTTTATCCCCAGCAACAGGCGCAGCAACAACAGCAACCCTACTCGCCGCACTCTCAACTAGCCTCACCTTTGGGCGGCGCCCAGTTCTCCGGGGGCGGCCAATCAGGCGCAGGGGCGGTGGTGTCGCAAGCCAACGCAGTCGCCGCCGCCGCAGCGGCTGCAGCCCGACTGTCACCTCAGGCGCAGTTCACCGCGCAGCTGTCTCCCAGAGGGGCGTACCCGCAAGCCGCCACAGCTGTCAGCTGGCAACAGCAGCAGCAGAGGCAACAGAATCCTATGCTCAGCGCGCAGCTGACGGTGAGTGTCAAGATTTTTACCAGGGTAGATTTCTTATCGAAAATAAGTATACGTTGAGAAACTTTTAAAATTTACTGTACGTAGAAGATCCAAAACGCATTCAGGCTAAAGTGATTCCGCGGTTTGTAGACTTTAAATTTGAAGTTGGTGCGGCACACTGTCGAATAAGAGCAAAAACAAAAAGGTATAAAGCGCTCAAGCTTTGTTTTTTGATGCTTCAAAGGCCCCTGATCAGTTTCTTAAAAAATGTTTGAGTGTAAAAAATTGGGAGGATATATCTCAATTTTTCTGTGAGATGTTTCTATAATTTGATAGATGTTCAGAATAGGAAGAAAATGGTAAAAAATATGTTTTAGAGTAATTAACGCTCAATGTTCTGTTGTTAAGCCACTGAATAATTTTACAAGACCATTTTCGACTAATTATCACCTTTATTGAGGATTACAGTATCACCTGCAAAACTTATTATTCTTTCATTACTGGAAAATTTGGATATCTTAACAGATTGCTGTCTATTAGATAGTAATCTTCCAATAATGAGTGCATCTTTCCCCAAAAGCCAACTCCCTCCAATGTGTCCAACAATAATTGATGGTTTACTGTTTCAGAAGCTTTCGTTAGATCAACAAAAACACAAAGAAAGAATTTTGCTATCAAGATTCTAGGGTATTTGATTAACAACATCTAATATTCCGTCGAATGTAGACTTTCCCTCGGTAAATCATAATAGAATGTTTACTTTACAGCCAGAATTGTCAGCCATCTAGCGGTCAGGTGGTGACTGGGCTATTAAACGCGAGCGAAGATCCCTAGTAGTTCCAACTAATATAAGCTATCCTTATAGCTTTCCGCAGTGGTCGATTCTGTTGTGATAGAAGGCGCTTTGCGCTGTCTTTTTGGTTGGACGGACGAGCATCATGATTAGTTTATAATAATGTGTATTTTGTATGTTCAGCGGCCACCTCAACAGAGTCAACAGCAACAGCAACGCGCCCTGAACAGTCCATACCAGGCTGACCAGTTCCCTCCTCCCGCCTCGCCGACCTCCGCGTTCGGCGGACAGTACCTGAGACTGCAACGCACCAACAGTGCGCCAACTGCTACTACGCAACTACCGGGTAAGAGATATTCTTATAAACTTGAGACTCCATATCAGCGTGCATGTATTCACTAAATAACGTTACGCTTGAAATAATAAAGACCAATTTCAATACTTAAACCTACCAGGACATTAACGAGCAGAGCAACTTTGATTTTTGTGAGTTCAGTTATTCGAGATTTCTAGCGCTTTTCGAGATATAATGCAGCATCTAAACAATCAATATTTGGCGATAACTATGGCAACTATGGCTCAGACATCATGTCTATTAGTTAGTTCCGACACGAAAATCTGACCATCAAAGAATGTCAAATTGCTACACTCTAAACTGATCTATTCGACAGGAAATGACCGTTCGGGACTGTCAGAAATTCATTATTGGAAAGAACAGCATATTGCAGCATATGGCCGGTATATGTCAGCCATATATCGACTATCTCTTGGCAATTTTGTCGGCACTGCGTAGAAACATATAGTACTTGTCAGAATTTATGGTAAGGAGTGCTACAAAATCATGAAAGAAGGACTGAAGAAATTGTACGCATCGCAACCAAAAAAATCGAATAGATTAGGAGGAGCCGAGCCAATATGTTCACATTGCGATGTTTTCACCAAATTTGCGTAGTTTTAGTTCAAACTTTTGACTCAGTTGACTACCAACGCCTACCACAGTGACGGCATTGGATCAACATAATAATAATACTTCCCGGTGGAACCATCGAATTCATTAGACTTGTACCTCTCTTTGAAAATTATGTAAGAAATCTCAAAATCTTATAATACCACAATTATCTGCAAGCACTCTCGTTTTTAAAGAATAACTCTAAAAATAGGAATCTAATGAAAGAACTTTCAAATAATTAACTTACATATGTCAAGTATAGTTTGATCATAAAAAAGACTATGAGAATTAGAAGACACGCACTTCCTTGACTGGCTTTTTCTACTCAATCTGAATTTGTTGATCGCTACAGTTTGTAACTTACGATACACAAGTGGACTTCGCTTCCGATAGAACAATAAAAAATAAACATAAATGGCCGGGTTATACTAAAAATATTCCCGAATGTTGCTGATGACTTTATCGCGCTAAAGCAGTAAAATATTGCCCGTTTAAAAGCGTCATAAGCAAAAGATTGCACCTAATTAAAAATCTAGAGCATCTAGATGGTCAAACAAAATGTTTTTGACAGTTCAGGTCTGCACATTTCAATGCAGATATATACAAAAGGTAACACTATTTTGTGAATATATGCACAAAAGTTATCTATCTCATTATCTGTTTTGTAGTTAGTAGGTTGAGGTTACAGGTCTCTTGCGCGTAGTTTCTTAGAAGCAGGTAAATATTCTATATTCCCAAATAATATTTTTATGTGCATTACAAGCCAAGTATTTATCTAGATTATAACAAAATTAAATTCATAACACGTTTAATTCCTATATTTCTCATTTCTGTTATTTTAAATACTCGTTACAGAAAATCAATAGAATGTATTATTTATCGTATTGTAATTCAAATTATTAATGCATTTTCAATTATTAAAATATAGAACATTACCTGGCTTATTTAGATTCGATTGATATCCCGTTTTTTGAACATTAACACGAATGATTTTTGATAAAATCTGTTTGTGATTTTTTTCAATGCATTGATACTATTATCCTAGCTCCTTTCAACAGTTGGTTATTTAAATTATACGATATGATTAGCTTCTGCTGTTTAATCCACTGCAATACGATAAGCGAGTAATTGTAATTTTTATTACGACACCATTAAAATTATAGTATAATGGAACCAACTGTATTTTCTAAATTTTACTAGATTTAGCATGTTTTCTGCTACAAATGCATTCGTAGGTTTTCTTTATCTAATTTAATATATTTAGATTGTGATGGTATAAGAATATGCATGGTAGAGTTATCAGTTAAATTGGGGGTTATTTCACTATTTTGGAATACGGTGAGTACAGAAAAACACCAATGAAGTATAGGTAATACTGAACAATACTGAAATGAGAAACAACAAACTTGTACATATGCTTTTGTAGTATTTCAAACTACGTCACATTAAAATCGTTCCAACTTCTAAACTCACTTGCTAGTTGAATTTATAAAAGCACATGTTTGGTTTGCGCGTCAGAAAATTGTGAATACAAAAAGTTAGCACAAAATGTAGCTTACAAATTCCCCAGCACAATCGTAGGTTAGATTAGGGAGTCAGTTTTTAGCTCAGAATCACAGTAAAACTACAAATAAGAGTTGTTGTAATGAAATATAAAGTGAGACTAATGAATCGGTTGGACATTCTTTGTTATAATGAGAGATCTGATCGAAATATAAGAATTATCAAGCCAGTACGATTCAAGGATGAACATTTTCAATATACAGAATATTCAGAAAATGTGATTTTCAAATGGAAAAATCATTTTAGGACCTATTTTACTACCGTAATCATAATAAAGTGGAATCACGCGCTTTCACGCAAAGAAAGCGTGAAAGCAAAGAAAAACGCGTCACACAAATAACGTGATAGAATTATCAAACATATTTTAACATATATTTTAAAGTAAATTTTTCTACGCTCCCAGACTTCAACGCGCATTAATTGAGAAATCATTGTATGTATTGAAATACCAGCCTTTTCTCCATCAGGAAATCCTTATACTAATTATCGAAATGTAGTGATTTATTTTTGTTCCTCATTTATTAGTGACAGTATTTCGAGTGCACCTCCTTATACTACAACCTTATATTGTGTCAGTTTTTGTACAGTTAGGTAGGCCTTCTACCATACTGGGTGTCCCAGAAGTCGAGGTCAAGCCGGAAATGGCGGATAGGCCAAGTCATAATAGTTATCAGAAAAATATAATAAAATCGTGTACATCTTAAATAGGCTTAAAAAAGATCTACTCCCTGTGATGAGCTTTTAGTTCCCATTACTACAAATTTCAACTGATGGACACTGTCATTCTACGTCGTAATAGCAAGATAGATAGTAGCGCCACTTTTATTAATGCATTAATATATTTATTAAATTCACAATAAATGTTCAAACTGCCTTCCTTGAGCAGCATTGCAAGCTTGACATCTTAAAAATGATCGTGATATTAGTCGGGTGAATCTTCGGTTATTAACACATTCAGCTAGTTCCTTTTCTGTCCCGTAGCTCAGCTAAATTTTCGATTGGCTTTGAGTAAACTTTTCCTTTGCGGGTCCCAAGTAAAAAAAAATGAGATTTAAATCAGGTGAACGGGATGGCCACGAAATTGTACCAGACCAACCTATCCATCTGATAGGGTACACCGCATCAAGATATTCTCTAACTGAAAGGGCAACCATCTTACTGGTACCGCCTAAGAAAAAATTGAAATTTGTAGTAATAGGAGCTAAAAGATCATCACTGGGTATGTAGATTTTTCCGAATTTTTTAAAACCTATAATTTGAAATGTACACGAGTTTTTTTATATTATATATTATAACTTGGCCTATCTCCCATTTTCTGCTTGACGTTGACTTCTGGGAGTATAAAGTAGAATTGACGCGGCTATAATCAATTCGTGAAGAGAATCGCATTTTCATATAGTCTGTATATCGTTATATCGTACGAACTATATGCGTCCAAGTCGTCTAGGACCAATACATCCGAAGATACAGAAAGAGCTGGGTGATAGACGGGCGTATGTGTGTGTTACAGGTGCGCTGGGCTCGCCCAGTGGCCGGTGCGGTGGTTCGTACTCGTCGTCGCCCTCTTCCACCCCCTCCTCATCCTCCTCCCGTGAACACCCCCAACAGCAGCAACAACAGCAGCAACACCAACAACACCTTCCCCATCATCAACCCCACCCACCGCACTATCCCGCCCCGCCTCCGTTGGCCTCCCATCCGCACCCACACAATATGTACCCCCACCATCCCGGGGAACCGCCCCACAACCAGTACTGCCACCAGCAGTACCACGAGCAGGCGGCGATGGCAGCGGCGTACAACGGCGGACACCATCCCGCCGCGCCACGCCCCCTGCATCAGGGTAAGTCATTGACAGCTACCGGCGATCACAATCACTCACCATACACACAGAGAGAGAGATGGCAAGCTGTGTATCATCACTTGTTATATGTTCATTTTGTTTGTTTGTTTTTTGGAACACGCCACGTCACGATGCAAAGGTGTCTCGCATGATGATTCTGGAAAGGTAATAATGATCCGCCATGTTCTTAAGGCTCGACTTTCACCAAAAGCAATCCGACGACAACTTCAACATGATTTTGTCTCATTTTATGTGAAAAGAAGACCAAGTATGTACTTACTAAAAAGTAAGGAAGCAGAATATAGATTATTGTTATTCTTAAAAACCTTCACTGAAAGCAAAATGTGTATGAGTAAAGTATTTCAGAAACAGAATCTAGGAAAGATCAATCAATCAAAATATCTGATATTTTTCTAATTTGCCAGAAATCACAGATTATCCATGATTTTTTAAGATTCGATCTGACCGTTAGCTGAAGTGTCACAAGTCGAAATCGGGTTAAAGTCTTGTTGGTTTTGGTGAGTACAACTAAGAACTGCTTGTTATTATTGTGCCTTCTCCTATTATTGGAGGTTGAGGATGACAATCATTTTTGGTGCCGATGTACGAAAAAGTTCGGCAAATGTCTTTCCGAAAACCCATTCCCGGAAGTTCTTCAGTTGGAATCTCTTCTTCCACCAGATCATTTCTTTCCGTTTAGCAACTTTTGGCAGGAATCAACCAAATATATAGGAATGTAGCCATCCCAGGATTCACACAAGACCATGTGAAGTTGAAGGATAACAGGTGGGCTGAAAAGTCCGTATCGTTTCTATGAGATGGCGCCACCAGAATAAAATCCATACGCTTCTTAGCTAGTACCAACCTTCAAAAGATGCCTGTCAAAATTTGACAGCTGTCGGATCATTAGTTTTTGAGTTATCGTATCGAGAGTGACGCTACTTTTGTTATTTTTGAAAACCATGGAAAGTCAAGAGTTTCGTGTGTTAATGAAACATTATTTTTTGATGAAAAAAAGTGCCGTCGAATGCAAGAAATGGCTTGATGAGTGTTATCCGGACTCTGCCCCGGGCGAAGCAACCATTCGCAAGTGGTTTGCTAAATTTCGTACCGGTCACATGTCAACTGAAGACGACGCACGCAGTGGACGCCCAAAAGAGGTCGTTACGGACGAAAACGTGAAAAAAATCCACAAAATAATTTTGGGAGACCGCAAAATACGGTTGATTGACATAGCTGAGGCCTTAAACATATCAAAAGAACGTGTCAGTCACATCATTCATGAATATTTGGATATGCGAAAGCTCTGTGCGAAATGGGTGCCGCGCAATCTCACATTTGACCAAAAGCAACAACGCATCGACGACTCTGAGGCCTGTTTGGAGGTGATTTTGCGCAATAAAACCGATTTTTTTCGCCGATACGTCACCATGGATGAAACATGGCTCCACCACTACACACCGGAGTCAAATCGCCAGTCGGCCGAGTGGACGGCTGCATCCGAACCACCTCCGAAACGTGGAAAGACGCAACAGTCAGCAGGCAAGGTTATGGCCTCTGTTTTCTGGGACGTGCAAGGAATTATTTTCATCGACTATCTTCAAAAGGGCCAAACTATCAACAGCGACTATTATATAGTGTTACTGGAGCGTTTGAAGGCCGAAATCGCCAAGAAACGGCCACAAATGAAGAAAAAAAAAATCTTGTTTCACCAGGACAATGCGCCGTGCCACAAGTCCATGAAAACGATGTCGAAATTGCATGAATTGGGCTTCGATTTGCTCCCCCATCCACCGTATTCTCCGGACCTTGCTCCAAGCGACTATTTCCTCTTCTCAGACCTTAAGAGAATGCTCACCGGAAAAAAAATTTCACAGCAACGAAGAAATCATCGCCGAAACTGAAGCCTATTTTGAGGACAAGCCGAAGGATTACTACCGGAAGGGTATCGAAAAACTTGAAGAACGTTATAATCGCTGTATAGCCCTTGAAGGCAACTATGTTGAATAATAAAAGCGAATTTTGACGAAAAAAATATTTTTTCATTGAAACGATACGGAATTTTCAGCCCACCTGTTAACTATGTCAACGTTGGACTGATTAAATCAGGTGTATGTTGAAACGATATCAAACAGGCATCATTCTATGTAATATATGTAATATTTACAAATGTTTGGCTAAGCTAGCAGCAAAGTCGAAAAACATAGCATAGACTAATTGTCTATATCTCAATTTGCCGAAATGGCGTATTCATGGGGGGGGGGGGGCGTTGGAGATCACCCCCCCCCCCCTTCCTGAACCCCACGGCTCACTTAAGTTTTTCTTATATAATACAGCATGTTTGGGTTTGTGAAATGTAAGCCCCTCGCTCTTAATTGTCACCAGTGCATTCACTCTTAGAAGCACTGATGCAGTATGCGCCGTATGCCTCTTTTCAATTTTCAATCGCCGACATAGAGTCTGAATCTGCCATCAACTTTTTTCTGGATACGCCAGTGGTTTACTTTGCGACTGGGCAAAAGTAAAAAGGCAAGAGTGAGAGAGTATAATAATGTGAAATCAAAACATGGTATCTAAGCAGAAAGATGAGAAATTGCCCTGTTGCGATATCGGTATGACAGTCCATTCTGCGATACTGCAGTTTTTTATACTCAAGCGCAAAATCAGGCCTTACTGTGAGCTTTTCCAGAAACCATCCCGTAAAAACGTGAGATACCTTGTGCATCGTTCACCTTTGTTTGCTAAATATGAGCAGATCTTGAATAAATGGAGCTTACTTTAAATTGCACTGCATTTTTTTTAAATATATGTGAGACTGAGTAAGTTTAAGATCCATTTCAGTTATTCGTGATCACTCCTGCATTCAAAAATTATCTTTTGAGATCATGATTCTTTGAAACAAAATAACCAGCCGTCGATGCGTGATATCATCGATAAATTTCCAGTTTAAAAAATAATGCCGATACTGTTCAACTCCAGATTGAAAAAACATGCAGTTTTGTCCAATGGCTTCAAAAAATCTATACGTTTTCAAAAATTTAATTTCTATCCAAATGTAGCAGATTTCAACATACCACCAATTTTTTTGAAATGCTTAAAAACTTTTTCTGGTGGCTTGATATTTTTTAATCCACAAAAAAACGAAACAAATAGACCATATTACTTTGAAAAACCGTGCAGTAAAACTCCAGTTATTCAAGAATATCGCTCTTTACATGTTATCATTATACGCAGTTACCGAATTGACTTTTTCAATCTTGAATTTTAACTGAAATTCCACGGAAAAAAGACATTAATGTCATTCGTCAATTCAACCAAACTGCATGCCAGATCTTCAGAATGCTTCAAACACAGTCACAATAGGGCCCTACCTCACCAGGGCGTTATGACGATGTCGCTAGCAACCGTAGGCAAACTATAATTTTGAAATGTCTGACGACCAATAGCACGGCTTCTGTTGCTAGTGATTTCGAAATGGCATCACGGTGAGATTAGGCCCTGGTGTTACCTGTTGAATTCTGAGGATTCGACACATACATACACACAATTTGCATCCATCTCACCACGAGCACCCATATTATATGGCACATATTCGTCTTGTGTCTAACACTCATAACATCTACATGTGCTTGCCTCATAGCTGTGCTAAAAAGAATCACTGGGGAACGTACCACATCCCTTCCTCTCCCCACCACCTAGCCATAACCTCACCACCCCTTGTCGCCACTCGTTTCAGATGTCATTTTCAGTCAGCCGTTATTTAATCATACATTAGACTGTTGCGTTTTTATTTTCAGATGCCTAAATCGCATAATACTTCACCTACCCCTATCAACCCATGGTTCGAATGCAGTTTATGCCACCGTCCCTTAAGGGTACATGCACACTGACGCGAAGCAAAGAGAACCCTGATGAAAACTGTCAATGCACACGTCAAATGTTACAGGCGCGGGCTCACAGTTTATTATGTGTTAAGAATACCACCGGAAAATTTCGCTTTATGCCCTTCCCTTTCTCGCAAAGGGCGTAGACCTTACGGGGAGGACGTTAAACTAGCATTGTCTATCGGCAGCTTGGACCAACTTAAGACCATCAATGGTACAACTGCCATTCTCAACAGGCAATTTACGGTTAAAATGCCATTCAAAACTGTGCCAAAAGCTTGAACTTTGAACTGAAATTATACTTGCGGGAAGCTGGCGGTAGGACAGCCTAGTTTATCTTTTTCTGATAAACTTCAAAATAAATTGCATTTAGACCATGGGTAAATAAAATTATGAGAATTTTTGGACTGCTATGATCTTTAAATTTTAGTCAATATTTTGACGTATATCGATTATTTTAATATTTTGCATGATTAGGACTGTATGTAGAACTATTCCCATCTAGATAACTCTCTTCGCTCACGGAGCAGTCTAAGTATTATTACATAAAACAGAGTGAAATGGCACCATCGCCTAAGGATCGTCTTCGAAAAATCATTTAAGTGTTTTCATCTGCTCAAGTTATTTCGCTTTTTTGTTATCGCTTTTATTTTAGTTTAGTTGCGTCATGCTATTGTCTTTTTATGTGCTTTATGTGTTTAATTCATTACATTTATGTTGCTAATCGATGATATTTATGTATTTTTTATGTGTTTCCAGTGCATCATTGTTGCATTTGTAGAATTGATATTTTATGGCTTGCATGACATTTGAAGTGATTCATGGTACTTTCTATTTCTTAGTAGCATTGTATTATTATATATTTCTATAGAAGCAAGAACATTTATTACAAATGCAAAAATGTACACTAAAAATATAGCCTATATTGCATTCAAATGAAACTAAATGAAAGTAATTTCGCAAATAATAAAAGCATATCCTCATTGACAAGTTATGTCAGAATCAAGCATCCGAGATGATAGAATTATTTTCAATTTAGTTTCAACGTTGGCTTATTCATTTAAAGGATTGCGATGACTTGAAGAATTTTCTGAAAACATGTCGATTAAGCTAATCGCTTATACCTGAAGTGGAAATATAAATATAATAATGCTTCAAGTCGTCACAATACACAAACCATTATGACAATTTTTTAACCATCTGCATTATTATGAATGTGATAAGTGTTTTCATGCATGATATGTGTAAGCCTGATACCCTTTACACGCGGCAAATATTGGTATTTCTCTGGCACGTAAAAATATCTTAATGTTTCGAAGAGCTTATCATGTTGTATGAATATTCTGAACATTATGTAGTTCAGTATTCTATCGATATTAATGAAATTAATTATTTCATTTGAAAAGTAGTACAAAAATCTTTTTTACTTGTTCGAATGTCGGTTTCTCAAGAGAAACAAAGATACCAAGGATGAATCTACAACTTCCGCGGTCATTTAGAGATCTTTTTTTTCTAATGAGCCTAGCTGCGTTGCACATCAACATAGTCTCAAAAAAAAAACGCGGACAGTCCAACGAACAGGTCGACGGAAATTAGACACGTAAAAAAAATGATTTTGGTACGTAAGTTCTTCTGTAGTTTCGCTTTGTTAACAATGTTAACGCAGGTAACCATTTTTAAGATTAAAGTTAAAACATAGATAAAATGCCCAGTTTTGTTCGCTGCCTCCTCACCAGAAAATTAATGTAATTTCATTTTTTGGAATTCTAAATTTTATTGACACGAGGCTTCAATGTTATATTGTGTCTTTGTGCTCCTCTAGAACGCCTGGACGTAAGTATCCGACTAACGAACAACTAAAAATTCGTGAATTCGCAATAAACATTTTATTTCATCATATTAACTGATGCCTTAGGAATCCGAGCTTCAAAATCGTGGTATTTGATTTCACGATCCATAATATTTTAATGGTAACCAGAACATAAACATAACATCCAGTCATTACCTGCATAAATTGAAAAGTGAACTAACATTTAAGGTTATAAACAGGTTACCTTTCCATTAAATATATGTATTTTTATCATCTACTTTTGCAGTTCTATTTCGCAAATCATTTTTCAATTGTTTGACGGTCCAACCATCATATGTTTACACGCCATTTTTCTTCAAGGCAATAGTGGTAATTAGGGCCAGTAGACCGCAAAGAGATATACAAATTCAAGGATGAGGTACAGTGTTGTCCAAGACTCAATTCAATAAGGTTTGTTTGTTTGACACTTTGACCTCCGACCACACTAGTGACGCCTAGCGGGAGTAAAATTAGTCATCGCTGCCTTTTGCATCTGTTAAAATGCGATAGACATCTTCTACCACAATAAAATCCTCAGACTAATAGCAAACGGATCGGAATGATTTCAACCCTCCTAGAGAGAGATCGATGTTTTGGGTATTTATTTATTTATTTATAACCTCATCTTAAATGAAAAAACAACAATGAAAGCCGAACGAACCCATAAGGCCATGCATCACGGTTATCACAATCATCATTAAATCAATGCAGATCGGATAGCAACCGTATAAAATCCTGCCCACCCTCTCTAACCACCCCCTGTCTCTTCTACAGGCATCCCAACGAGTGTATCGAGCGCAGTCCAATCCCAACAGCAGCAAGCGGCCGCGGCAGTGGCGGCAGCTGCAGCGGCCGCAGCAGCTGCCGCTGGCGGTCCCACTTCTGAATTCGTGCGGCAAGAACTGCGCGCCGTGGTGGGCGCTCGCACTCAACAACAGCAGCAACAACAGCCGACGGTCAGGCCGCAACAGCAGCCACCTCAGCAGCAACCTACCGTCGGCGATCTCGAAAGCCTCGGCATCACTTTTGAAATGGGTAAGTTTGATTGTGGTAATCACTCATAATGTTAGCAGGCAATTGTACGAAAAATAACAAGCTAATGAGGTAGTGAGAAGAAATATACATCATATATAGTTATCCAAACAAATTAATGAGACAACAATTTAGAAAAAATCACTTATTCGTTTGTTTTCGACATCGAATGGGTTTTGCTCTTCAACCGACTCATTCCCGCTTTTGAATCACTCATACCACTTATAAATAGTCTTCAGAGTTACTACATTATCACCATACACTAATCTCAACATTTTATGAGCTTCTTTAGCAGTTTTTTGTAACTTGAAACAAAAATTTTGGCTCATATGTTGCGTTGTTCATTATCCAAGACGGACGACAAATTCAGCAATTCTTTTAACTCTGGAAGCTAATAGACAAGTTCCAAGTTCCCACATACTATCTTAATGAAACGGACTATGAAACATATTGCTTTAAATGGATGTATATTGATCCATCGTATTTTTTATGACACCTCGTATCTCTCTTGATAAAGTTGCTTGAATTTTTCGTTTTGAAAATATTTAAATGAAACCTTCGCTTCATCTGTATGATCATACCTCAAGAGCTTGTTATTTTACAATGCATAAGATTACAATTTAGGTTTCAATCTTTTACGGGTATTTTGATTCACAATGTATCTACATACATCATGTTAATAATTGGTTAAGAGTGTTTGGAAAAACATTGGAGATATTTGGAAATATTGTTACATTCCGCAAACCTTGATAAACAGCAATTTGATGCATTGCATAGTTCTGGTATAGTCTAAAACGTATGATTTTGTTATAAAATCTGCTATTTACGAGAAGTCGAAATACAAATGCCTTTCAAAATTAACCATGGTACTTTAATGTGAAATGGAAAAAAATATCATAACTGAAGACACTAAATATCTCCACATTCTAAAAAGTAACAGTAAATGATTTTCGGTATTTTTTGTTGAAATTAATTTCACGATAGACTATTTATCTCTACTTTTTTACTGTTTGTAATTAATGAGGGTTTTGAATGCTTTGATTTGGAGTTTTTGAGACAATTTCAAATTTGGATTTGAAACTGTATCAAAACAGCAGCAATATCTAACAAGGCTGTGCTCATAAAAGTGTGACTAATCCTAGGGACATTTTATTATACAAGGGTCATCCTGAATTTTTTGTGAGAATTCATTAGAATGGTTATATTTATTTGTATATATTTTTCCATGATACGCGAGAATCGTACTGGGATTCATTTAGACTATTTACCAATACCACACTGACGGATAATAACTCCATCTTTGTAGTTTGTGCACCTCTTTAAGGCTCATTAGCATTCTTTAGCTCGTACTTTACTGTTATCTAAGAATGGTGGATTAGTACTATTTACATGTCAAATAATATTAAAGAGAAGTCTTAAAATTCATAGTTATTATCCATCAGTGTATATGAAACACACCAAAAAGTAGTGCATATACATAAATCCAGCTTGGAAGAATAGAATTTTAGATTGTATATGTTTCACATTTTCTATGTTTGTACTTACATATTACCCATTGTGTGTTGTCCTAACTAAATCTGAAATGGGGACATATGGTCATCCCAGTTGCATTTTGGTAGATGATTCTGAGCATGCATATCGATTGTCAAAAAAAAGTATATGATCATTTCCACTTTCAGACAAAAATAAGGGTGGTCTTCCTCCACATGGCATGATAGATTGAACCTTGAACTCCTTTTCATGAAGATTGAAAGATACATAATTTATTTGTCCATATTTGTGTGAAGCTAGGTTAAAAATAATTTTGGCATTACGTAATATAAATAAAACCAAGCTTTTCGATCGCAGGTTAAATGTAACTTTCCTGCTAACCAGAAGTTAACAATCAACAACTATTTCAGTGGCAATTCGCTTTAAGCGGTAGTTCATTTTAACCAGAAGACCCATCTATGGGCTAAGTGGAAAGTTGTAGTTAAACCACAGCGTCTAACCTATTTTGCCTGAAAGTGACAAGAGAGTTCATTGATGACTCAAGACACAAACGAAATGCACTGAACACTATAATTCAGACATAAGAGCAGCGTTGCCGCATCTTGAGCTGTGGGATAGTTAACAAAAACTTGAAAAATGGATTCAGGGTCAATTTATTGATAGTAACTTCCAAGTTTGGTGGCTATAAGTGCTGAAATAACGCTTTTAAGTTCTGGTTAACCAACCCGTAACTGCTGATCTGGCAGCGCTACCTCTACGACTAAACTATCGTGTTCTGTGCGTTTTATGATGATCGACGTTTGTCTCATGCCAGCCGTACAAGCCATGTCACTTTCAAGCACAAAAACCTTCTATTCCACCCGTAGATAGTATTTTGGTTTAGGACATACTTGACTTTAAAAGACGCATTTCGAGAGTTAACTTCGGTACTGGTATTACGAATCTTGAAAAGTAACATTTTGACATTTCGTTGCGTTTTTTGTGGCATAACGTAGGTTTTTCTACAAGATGTTAACTTACCACAAGCTGTTGTACCCTTGTTGTGAACTCGTTTTATTTGCACACTAAAAACTACATAGTCTGCAAGATGACATTTCGTCGTTTTTCTTTAGGTTTTTTACATAACACCCCTGCCGGGGCTTTATTCTAACTGAATTTCGACGTTTGAAAGTCACCTCGATTCACGCGATTTCCTCTATAATTTAACATCATCAGATTTGCTTGCGTATCAAAATGCAACTGGTATGACATGGCAACACGGGGGCGATGCATTAGTAGTGGTTACATAGACCTTGTCATTGTTGCGTGCAGGTGGGAGTGATAGCCCGAAACTTTGGGGCACGATGGGGTCAGATATGAGCTCAATGTCTCCTCCGCAGCATCAAGCAGCGACCTCCAGGGTAAGCCTTACACTCACCGCCAACATCGCACGTCCTGTTATTCATAGCTAGCTGTTTATATGTGCTTGCTTCATTATTACTTTTAACAATTAGACTGAGAATTCATAACACCTCACTCCATCGTTCAAATGCAGTTCGATATTATCAAAGATTGTTAACAGAGAATAACGCTGAACTAAAAATATGATTTTAATGACAGATCTGTCAAAAAGTTGACATATATCAGGTTCACTTTGATCCTCATTACAGACTATGAGAATTAGGAGACATACAAATCTTTTTCCTTCTACCTCATCTGAATTCGTTGCTCTCAACCAAGAATTAACAATGGTAAAGTATATAGTTGTCAGCGAGTTAGCTTCATTGCCACGAAGAAAACAATAGTTATATTCATCGATTTTGGTAGTTACGTCATCTATGTCTTACGAAATAAGTATATCGATTAACTAACCGAGTGATAGTGTAGCTTATTTCGCACACTGGGCAAACCCAGAATTCAGCTGCTACTCGTTCTTGCTCACATAAAGTGGGTAATAAGGGCCAAATACCTCAATTTTAGCACAAACTGTCGACATTGTCCACTAAATGCATTTTTCGAAAATGCATTTTATAACGATGAATGTGCCAAAAAAACTATATTCGAATTGAAGTTGAGCGCATTCGCAGCGTGCTGGGAGTAGACAGCCCTAGTTTAAAATTATGCTAACGAACCTTGATATAAACTGCATTTGAACCATGGGTATTGCTTTGAGGTCCGGGTCTATAAACAACAAAAGCAAATAAGCATGCCGTTTGTTATAATAATTACATAGAATACCTACTTAATAAACTACTGCTGCTGCACAACCTTTACATTGCTAATATAGTTAAATATATACCTATTAATCAGTGTGATAGAGAAGACTTGATGCCCACTAACAAAATTCGTATTTTATTTATCTGTTCGTTCAATCTGAGATAACTACAATCTATCATTTAATCAGTTTCTATTCGGAAGAAAATAACCATTTAGATTGTGTAGTGTATTGCTTTGCTTGTTGCTTAACAAATGTACACATGCTTGTAACATCTAATCTAAGAATTGTTTGCTTTTGAAGGGAAGAAAGGACGGGCCATTGATGTCAAAATGCAAAAACCTCTAAGGCTTATAATTATATTTTTATTTAAAAGGCCTATGTTTGTAATTTTACTTGTAATATGATAGTACTCACTAGTTCCCTGTGTTTTCAAGAAGTGTATGGAGCAAAAAAAAAATTCGTCAATACCTGCGACATGGCTTAATTTATTCCATTTTAACATCAACCCTTCCTTAACCGAAAACCTTTATGTACTATGAATTTTATTTGTTAAGGCTATACATTTCTATAGCTAAGAATTTTGAGTACTGGTCAAATAGAAATGTTTCTGCTTTTGTACCCGCTTATTTGTATATAAAATTTGGCAAAAAAATTAGTAGGATTCCAGGGCTTACAGATGTAACTTATATGGAATACAAAACTTTGAGCATTTGGTAGCATTTATATGTACTTTGTATGCCTGCATACCTGCTATGTTAGGTAGATGGCCGATTCACCAAGTGAGAAAAGTAAGTGAAAATGGGGCTAACTTGAATTCTAATGGTAGTTTTTTTCCTACGTAGTAAAACTTAACAACAAAGTATTATCCAGCACTATCAGACGTTCTATCTAAATTGATCTCTCTCTAGCTTGCTTTTTTAACGGCATATAATAGTTGTAGGGTCTAGTATAAAGTTTTTTTCATGCTATTTTTTTTTTTGTTTTTAGGAAAGTCCTATCGAATAAAGCTGATACCTTATTCAATAGCACCGGCACCCTGTACACACAAAAAAGAAATTGCATGAAAAAATTTATATTAGATTCTATAACTCTTGTATAAAACACTTTTTTTAAATCCTCAGAAAAAACTTAGAGGGATGCCAATTCTGTGGCGTCTGGTAGTGGTCTGACGGCTCTGGTATCTTTTAAATGAATTTTGCGATTTTCACTAAATATGCTTTTGTTGTTTTTTCCAGACTACTATGGAGGAAGCCCGACAAGGTGATCAGAAGTCGTCGTTGCTTCAAAAGTTGCTGTCCGAGTGACCACGTGTAAATAATTGAAATATATACTACTAGGTACCTCATTGGTCATGTACCACGCAGGCTGTAATACTAGAAAGGTTAGCTGACCGTTGTTTTTTGTGTCAAGATGCACAGTGGTGTGACTTTGACGCGCCTAACGATGACTCAACTCATCACACTCATATTAAATTTCTATACTTGCGTTAGATGTACACATTAAACGAAAATACATTCGGTTCTAAATTACTGAAATACATAAAATCATGCAACATCGCTTTCTGGAAAAAGAGGAAAGATACCTGCAACGCGAATGTAAATGTCAAACAAGAAAGATTTGTAATTTCCTAGTAGCAATTTGATAATGTTGGAGCTTAATTTGATAATTTTGCAGATTAGTTTGTTGTATCAAAAAAAATCTTTAAAAAATAACTGATTTACTAACATAATAACCTATGTTAGAAAATAACAAATTCCAGTAAGGCTCAACAGTACCCTATCTGTTCCTATGTAAACGTACATCCATAGTGTTATCGACATGTACCAGAGTTTGAAAGTTACGGGCTTCATAGATAGAAACGTTTTGAATTCTTTGCCCAATTTTTTTTCAGAAAATCTATTGCATAGTAGTTTCGCAGTTCTATAATCACTTCTCTCCTTTTTGAGATATAAACAAGCAATTTAGAAACACGATTGATAAGGTGCTAATTCAGAGGACCTTTTTATTTTTATCTCAAAAAACAAGATTAAATATTTTTCACAACATTTTTAATGCAAGGGGTTTCTTTCTGTTAAGCATTTTATTACACCCAAATGTCTTGCATATTTCAAAAAATAAATGTCACGATGGAACTACGGATATATTTCTAGATTGGAATAGATAAGGGTACTCAGGAGCCCAGAGTTAACAAACTTGCCACATCTGGTGTCCAATAAAATAGTCAATGTCTTAACCGATTTAATGTTGAAGATAGCTTTGACCTCAGGTTCCGCTTAAAAAAAGGACAGCAAAAGGCTGCGCTTTAAGGGTATCGGCACCTTTATCACCGAAAAAATTACGACACGTTTGGACAATAAGCGTTGCTGTCAAACGCAAAATTCGTACTACGTATCGTCTACTGTTACTAGATTACCGACCAATTATAATGACAGAACATCCGTCAAGTTATTTTCAGATTCTCTGCTGCAAAAATTCCTCGGTAATAAAGCTGCAAATAATTATACGTAGTACGAATTTCGTGATTGGTAACAGCATATGCTGACATTAGAGTTGTAATGTCTTACATGATAGGGTGTGGATCTTGAAGCGTAATATGGAATGGGTACATGTTTTTGAAGGATGATCTATGTGTTAAAGTTGATATGACGATAATTTATTGTTAGGTGCATCAAAGTCACATCGGATTAGTTGTCACTGGAGTTGGAGGATATGGGTCGACAGAAGAGAATGTGGCGCGAGGTCAGGGTATTTCTGTTAGCGAGTAATTTAGCTGTCTAAATATTCGTACACAACGACATTGTATGTTTAAATGTGTCTTAAGACTCTTTTGTCGTCGTCACCTATTGTGATCTCAGATATACAGTGATATCAAAAATTACCTCATGTCATTCATAGAATTATATATAGATAGCTGAAGTTCATTTGGCTTGCGATTATATAACAAAATAATAGAGGTATTTTTTTGGTAGCACACACATAATTTATATATTTTAATAATTGTAAATTGATGTACGATTTGTCTCCAAAGATTGTGTTACATTTTAAGGGTGATACCGTTTGTAGTAAATAGGCACACACGTACGATAGGATATTTTGCTCAACATAATCGGTACCCTATTATAGTTCTTTTCATTGTTTTCGGCAGTTATATCACAATGCCACGCGGAATCAGATAAACTCCAATTAACTTCCTAAATGGTGGTTGCATACTGCGTAAGCCAAACTGTAACGCAACTGCTACTCGTCGTTGCACAGACAAATGAATTGGGTAATAGAGGACGGTACTTACCCACTTTCTGAAAATAGTTCTAATACAGACTTTCGACACTGTAGTCACTAACTGTGTTTTATATCGAGTATCAACATAGATAAACACAAATCACACGCCGATGACAAGCAAATGTGGAAGAACCATACCTTGACCAGAACATTTTCATGGCGATGATACTGAACTAAAAACCTTTTGTCGTTTACATAAACGTCCGTGTATACAGGCCGATGACATGTGTATGTGTGAGGGAGATGGCTGCATGGAAGAAATCCTGTAGTTTTCCGAAAAAAGATCTATACGTCAGGTTGCAATTTTTGTAAAATTCATACTGCGAACTAGCTAGTGTTGCTTATTTGGAGATATTATATTCGATCATATATCCTCCGCCAAATCAGCGGACATAAACCATGCTAGCGAACAGCAGGTTGCAATACTTCCAAACTTTTGTCGTATTAAAATGATTTCTCAACTTTTGCATATGCCGATAGGTTCACAAAAGTTCGAATTTCGATTACGATTTGATCCGAAGCCCGCATCGCACTGATAAGTCCCACAAGGACGAAACGGAATCGTCTGCGATTGGTATCGGATTCACGCCGGAAATTATCTGTATCCAGAAATATTTCAGTACCTCCTTACATGAAGGCACTAAAGTGAAGGCAGGATAACGATGCAAATATCATTTTCGGCAAAAGAGTGTATAGAAATCCGTAGAAACTGATTACCATACGGTGTGCTAATACCTAGTACAAAACGGAATGTTTTTTTTTTCATTAAACCTGTTAAATTCCTAAATATAAAAAATCGCACTAAGTAGCAACATTTCCAAGATTTTAGACCGAGAAGTTTGATATAAAAAAAAGAGGTTCTATCAGTGATTTTACGATTATTTATATGCCGTTTATACGCAAGCGTACATATATTAAAGGTCTTAGTAGCGAACAATCAAAGTACTTTTAGTTATCGATATTTGAAACTCATTACAGATGCCTGAATAAAGATCTACTGGCCTACTTTGATAGCAAGTGCCATGAAATTAATTAAAAAACGTTGCTACTTTGCGTGATATTGCTTGCATATACGATTTTAAATTCCTATTATATCTAAAATAAACTCAATGGATCCTAGGCGGCGGTATAAAAAGTACCCCAAAAATCAGTGAAACTACTCATTGCACCTTTGCCTTTGACAGCAGCGGTTGCTGTAAACCGTATTGATTTCTTTACGCGAGTGCCGTTCTTGACCTAACTTTCTGCAGTAAAAAACAACAAATCTGTGTACAAATCACGTCATATTATGTAGAGCAAAATGTCACTTCGTCCTGTATCGCCTATATTGTTACATTCAAAAGGTGATACCGCATGTACTGATGGTACTCATCAGAATCGGTCGACGTGTATTCTTAGTGTGCAACTCTATATATCTCTCTCTCACTCTCTTCTCTCTGTATCTCTCGAGGTATGTGTTGCTGTTGTCTCCGACACACATACACACACAAACACACAGACAAGTGATGCGTGATGGACACGATGATGACTGGTCGTCGTTATTTAGGGTGGTAGTGCGCAGCGTCAGGGAAGGCACAGGGCCAGAGTGCAATTGTACATACTACTGGACACTTGTTCGTATTTATCATAGTATATTTTATTATTGGACTTGTTTGAAATTGACGTATACGCGCTCCGACTGGCCTAACATTTCGATTCAAGCTCGAACTAACTTTCGGCAACCAGGAAGCTCATGTTTCAGTCATATGCCATAAAATATGTGTATGTGTAAGGTCTGTGCAGTTATTTCGGAAAATTCAGGGCTGTTGAAAAACGACATGTCTTTCGATTTTCCTTCGTTTTACCACGTTTTTCCATCAAAATTTTTCGTTTTTCCGCCATTAGCTTAAAAAAAGTTGGGAATTATGGGCTCAGTTCACGTATCCCCGATTTTCCAGATTATTTCATCATTACCCAACGTTTATTCATCGTTTTACCACGTTTTCCAGCAAACATTTTACGTGTTTCCACCTTCAGAGGGGCAAATCTTGGAAAAAATAACCAGGTTTATGTGAAGTTAGCCGACAATTAGACAGATTACAAAAATGAGTACATATGAATTTTCCATCGTTTTGCCTCGTTCTTCCAACCAAATTTTTGTTTTTTCCGCCATTGAATAACGAAAAAATGAGAAATGATTTTTTGTGTCATTTGAGGTTAGCCTGAAAATTTCTGACGAAAATCCCCACGAATTCGTTTCTTTACAGCCTAAGACTTCTTTATTATCCTACTATCTAGTCTTTTCACCACAAAACAGCTTTTTCCACCTGACTAATATGGAAAATTGAGAACAAGAAGTTAGGGTCACACATAAACAGTCTACATTTACTGATACTTTTGAATATCTGTCGAGGCTACATGGAAATTATCATAAAGCGTTTTCTCATCCTACCACTTCAATTTTCCACCCGAAACGTTCGTTTTTCCACCTGTGGTTAATGAGAAAAAATTAAAATAACTGATCAGGCTTACACGTTGATAGACTCAATTAACTCCTTCATTCATTTAATTCAGGCAACGCCCAGAATTTTTATTTTCAATTTTTTCAAGTTAATGGTGGAAAAACGAAAAATTTTAGTGGACAAACGCAGTAAAACGATGTAAAATTGTATGGCACGCCGTTTTTTAACAGCCCTGAATTTTCTGGGCTAACTTCACAGACCTTGTGTAAATATGATGTTTTAGGCAAGCCCGGACAATGCTTTCCAAAAAAAAAGCCCGTTCGCAGCTGGAGACGATCTCTATGCTGCATCTTTTTCACATATACATTGAGGGCGCAGCTGAAAAGCAACTTTTAAAACAAAGGTTTACAATAGCAATACCTCCTGAAATTCTACAGGAACTGTGGCCACATTAAAAATTTTGATATTGATTTTGAGCTTCACTTAGCAGTTTTCAAATTTTAAATCGCTTATATCTCGAAAACTTGAGTTTCGATAAAAGTTCATAAAAATCTGTTTTGGTGAGAATGGCACAAAAAAGTAAAAAGTCTTCGTAGTGGAAAAATCAATTTTTTGAATTTGTTTATTAAAGTGTTTAAACCATTTTTGACGCAATTTTGAGCTTGGCAACATGCATATTCGTTAAAAGATGCCAAAAAATCGAATTAGAATATTCTTCCGATCAGACGCATAGACAGTTGTTGAACTAAATAACTAAAACTTCAAATTTAAATTAAATACATTTGTGGTAGGCTAGGTAAGCAACCTTAAACAATTTTCATTGATATTAACTTCGATATAAACTTCATTTGAACCTGAGCCTAAGTATAAAGTACCATCACCTCCAAATATGCCCTGATGAATTTTGATCACAAATTACTTCTCAGTGATATGTCATTTTTTAAATGCCCATCCTATCCAACTGATATTCATAGTAAGTTATCTCAATGGAATACAAAAGAAATAAAATATGACTGAAACATTAAAAAATTGCCAGTTGCTGGACAACAGTTTATTCTTTTATTTTGTGATCAACCCTATTCTTTCCCTCCCTCACTACCCCAACCTGGTATGTTCCAAAAATGTCAGATGAAAAGGTGTGATCAGAGATATGATGCAAATGACAAATGAGAATTTTGAAATATGAACACCAAAGTACAAAATAAAGCCCAGTTTCATGATTATAACAAAAAATGTTGTTGAAATATCATAACCAAACACAAAACCAGAAAATGGTCTATTCATCTGCCTCAAAAGGTTACCACCTGTGTCTTATGTCAAAATCATTTTCATTTGCATTTATCGCCAACAGAAATGGCCAATTTGTGATTTGTTAATTTTAAATGTTAGGTTACGACTTCTGCTGTTTTTGGGACAGACCATGCTGGAGTGTGCGAATCGTGTCTGTTAGGCCAATTCATTGGGCATAAATTGTTATTTTGGATGTGTTTAGTGTCGTCTTCCTTTCAGTGGATGTTAAGCTACGCATTACCAGAAATTTGATGAAAAAACTGTTAATATTTTATACATAATTTAAAGTATGTTACTTGAAAACCCGTTTTGTTGAACATTGTGATAGGCAGACAGCCATGTTAACTGTTAACTAGGCACGACCTAGATCTTTTTAGAAATTAAGGAGGAGGCAAAGGTAGCTGTTCATACAATTTTAAGCAGTTTTTATTTTTATACTTGTCGGGCTGTTTTAAAAGCAGACGCACCCCACAAGCTTTTCTGGAACTTACGAGGCACATTCATCGAAAAAAAAAATATTTTTTACATTTCACAGTTTTTATTTTGATGATTCCAAAAAATAAATAGAAAAAATTTGGAACTGACATGAGGCATTTTTATGTTTGGGTTCGTTTTTTATTTCACTCAAAAATCTTTGAAGTTGATTCTTGAAGCTAGAAAGCAATTTTTTGTCATAACTGACTTGTTGGGTGCTTATGTGAAAAATTGTTTTTGCCAAAGTTGTACATTATCAATTTTTAATATAGATATTTATATGTTGTTACTTTTACACTGTATATAATTGTGTACATATTTTATATTTTAAAGTAGAAATTTTACTTCAGTTTTCAGTTTTTTTTTTAATTTTTAGCTATAATTCGTGACTCCTACAACTTTTTATAATATTACTTCTTTTTATGGTTGAACAAAAAGAGCGTTCATATACCGAAAGAAAAATCATTACATTTGCTGCATATTTTGAAACGTATGTACTGGCTGTGATAAAGTTTTTTCTTAACGTGTATGAGCCCTGTTTTCACTGATTTCGTTGATATAGTATAAGGGAAAATAATATAAACGTTGAAAATTTCTCTATATAATATACGTCATTGCCTGGTGTACTTTGCATAAACTAGCATTTAAAACTAAAGAACATTGTGCCATTTTTAATACTCCTACTAGACAGTATTCCCTTATACCGAAGGAATGTAATATTAAGAGGCTACTTTTGGCTTCTCCAGTAGCTTTCATACTTGGATTATCGTCAATTACACTCCCCGCCACTATAATAAAAAAATGAACAAATTGACAGACATTATTTAATTACACAAATATTTTTTGTACATTATTGGAGTTTTCAAATATATCTATATATTAAATAAACTATAATTTAGTTGATGTATCATTTCTACCCAATTTAAAAACCTTAGTAGGTAAAAATCTGACGACTGTCGCCTACCAATGGTTCATCAAGCTAATTTGAAAATAATCCTTATGTTGTCTAGCAAACCAGCATTGGCTTTTCTATGCATATATGCATAAATGAACACGGCTGACCATAACCAGCCCGGATGTCATTTTGCAAACTAGGTAGTTTTTAGGGCGCAAACAGTGATTCCACGTTTGCTCACTAGGATCGTTGTGAATGTCCATCTATGGAGGAATCACTCAACTAAATTACACGCATTATTGGTTGCTTGTGTTTTATGAGGCTGAGAGGTCCTAGTCTATAGTTTTTATCTATGAAAAGAAGAGAAAATCATAACTGAAAATGCTGCCAATGAAATATATCTATTGGCTATGCCCGACGGGTTATTTTTATGTTGTGCTTTCTGAAGAGAGGTTATGTTCAAAGTTATAAATTACGAAAAACTGAGGAGAATTACGGGAAATCATCACCGCGCCCGCGTTATGTGTAATTACTGGTAGCATGTATATGACTTGTAATCCGACAGTATAGTGAATATAATTATTTCTTATCTCTCTCATATTTGAAATTTAGCAAATTTGTATAGGTAAGTTCCAGAATGGATAAGAAAAAGTGGCTGCGCAACTAATTTCTAGCTTTGAATCTCAATTAAGTGCATTTGAGATAAGAACCCAATGTAATTATCATTAACACATACCACTTACAGCTTAAACCTCCAGTAATGCCATCTCAGAAGCAGATTTTACATCACATCGGAACCAAAGATTGATAACAAGCCTCATGACGTTTAGGCAACACGTACAACTAAGTGATAAGCTAACATCTTGTAGAAAAACCTACATGATGTCATAAAAAAACAGCATAATGTCAAAAAAAATCGGCATAATGTCACTTTTCAAGATACGTGATACCCATGCCGGTTGGATCATCTATCTCCAAGGCTAGACCTAAGCCCTATACCGCACTGATGAGATGCTAATAAGCACAAAACAGCGCTGACTGAGCTTGTCAGATGATAAGCAAACATGCCCACTTCAGCCTTAAACTTAAATGTCCAGATCTAGATACTTAATCAAGATGCCCTACAAAGCTTTACAAAATCTTACCCAATGTCTATATTAAATGTGAGCCCTACGACTCTTTGACGGTCATATCTGTATTCAGCGTACCAAATTACCCAAGTATCCAAACTTTCGTTTGCTATTAACAAAGCGAGACACATGGGCGGATCCAGCCTTTGAGTCAGGGGACGTCACTAAGGCCCGTATCGTCAGTCGTCCCTACAATTGTAGGGCGCCTTTATGGCCTCCTTGATTGTCATAGTTTTCTAGTTCTCCGTGTCAGCGCTCTATTTTGAGGTTTTGTCACAAACATCTATTTGCATCAAATTGTGCTTGCTTTTGAGTTATATCATGTTGTATCAGCCTGAAACTTCCTACAATTTAAAAAGAAAACACATCTTCACAATAGGAGAGCGCTGACGCTGACACGGGACAAGTGTAATCTAGAAATTTTTAAAGGAGAGAAAGTAGTATGACAATCAAGGAGGCCATAAACGCGCCCTACAATTGTAGGGACGACTGACGATACGGGCCTTAGCCACAGTGCGGATTCAGGTAGCATTTTTGAGGGGGGGCGTAGTGGTGATAACAAGATGGTCTTTTTTTTGGGGGGGGGGTTATCTGTGATCGAAATTTAACGAACGGGGCGGTTCCGGCTCCTGTAACAGTGGTTCTGAGGGTGAATGCCCTTTTAAAAGTTCAAGAGCGGGGAAGGGGGGAGTGTGCGATTGACAATTTAACACCAAACGGTAGCGGCGATTTGAAAATGGAATGTTGGGCAGGAGCAACTACTGAAAATTGGTAAACGGGGACGCGGCGTCTGCAACAGTGGTCCTGAGTCATAAAGAGCGGTGATAGCAAACAACATAGTATACCCGTCTTTATAGTACCTTAGCATAACACATCGTACACAACTGCTAACGCCGCGTCATGTTTTTTTAATCTGTCCTGGTCCGCGCACATCGACTTTGCCGATACAGAGGATGCCTTAGAGTAGCGCACGATGTGTTACGGTACTCTCTTCAATTTTGGTGTTCAGAATAGAAAAATGTAGGTTGACTCTGCACTTTCTACACAACGACATATTTTGTCCCTGCTTACCAACTTGTCGCCGAGCATCTGGCAAGTTCTCTTATTTTCTCTTATTACTTTAAGCTTTGAGGGCCAACAAATATCTATGAAGAAATATACGATGACCCCCCTTAAAACGCGGCCCTGCGTATGGTGTTTCATCTTTGGTCACGACTTGTGAATCACCCTGTCCACTAACGCCAGAAAATATATGATATTATTCTCTCCCCGCCCCCAATAGGCACATACAGATCATCCAGAGACCCTACCTGTATTTGACAATGATGCGCTGCAGAAATTTCTCCTCTACCAACCACGGCAGCCACCTATCGGTCAGACCGCGAAGTAGATATATTCAGAGACGCGTGTTGAACACATTTTTCTATCATCAAGTTTTAAGAGCAAATGTATGTGGAAATCTATGTAGAACATGTTTTATAATCAGTGCGTCGAATTACTGAGGTTGGAAGCGAATAAATATACTGGTCTCAAAAATTGATATGTATCCTCCCGCACCCGCTACAACCCACAATGCCCAATTTTTATTAAGTTTGAGCGATTTATATATTTCGTTCTTTGCCCCCAGCTCCGCCGCCACTGACTGATATCTTATTTGTCGTGATGTACACGCCAATTTCAACAACAAAAAAATTGTAAATGTAAAAATGTATTCAAACGATTCAACCAAAGAACGGAATATGGTCGCGATTGAAGATATTCAAGTATTTGCGAAATACATAATGCATTAAAACCTATCAGTTATTGAAGACGGGAGTTTTTCGAAGCAAAATATCCATTTTCGTCGCGTGATTTTTCAAACGATCGAAACTCGCTATACCGGGCTTATTTGTGATTTCGAATATGGCCACCGAAAACCGAAAGATGCTAAAGTGTCTCGAAGCGAAGTAAGAAATGGTACTTTTTGACCATTGCGTAAATTTACACCAAAAATTGAAACTAGATTAATGACCATTCGATTTATATCCCTAAACACAGTTTGCTCGAGATGGCAGGTGAACAAGAAAATACTTTTCGTCAATAGGGGCAAATTTAGAGCAGGGCGCGACCCCTCCCTAGATAGCCAGGCCGACCAAGAGTTTTCCAATTGCCAGTCAAGTATAATTGAAGCTGAACTGAAATTGGTCCCCACGACACTCCACGTCTTTTGAAGATCATATTCGTATTCAGAGCCCAAAATTTCTAGCGCGCTTTTAAGAGAAAATTGTATAAAAACTCATGCGTTTCATGGTTAGGGCAATAATTTGGATAGAGACTCACTCGTTTATTAGGTGAAATCGAGAGATTGAAAAATCACTTCGCATAGATTGATACAAATCTACTTTATTATTTTATTTATATTTATTTATATATTTTATTATTTTTAAATTAGCAGACAATACTATAATTTTTTTTAGTACCACTCACTTTTCTAGTTATCACATAAAGGTAAGTAGGTACTATTCTATTGAAAAAACAGGTCTCAAATGTCTCAAAATAACCATATATCAGCATATCACACACAAAGGGGTGCGCTAGCACGTTATATTTACACTTGCAGTGTTAAAGTTATGTTGTCGATACCATCAATAAAATTGGAATATAAATCAAAGTAATGCAAAAAAAACTTACCGAACAGACGCCATGTATCTTTCGCCTTAACAGTCCAAGAATGTCGAAAATTTAGTTTCAACCACAAACTCCATTGATAGGCACTCACGAACACTTATAGCCCCTGCGTCTCTCACTGATTTCCGATTTATATTATTATATATTATAGACAAATCACATAAAATACGTTAAACAATAATAAATGACAAAAACGGGGATTGAATACGCGCTAGCGCGACGCAACAATAGAGAGGATTCAAAAAACAAATGAGTTATGCTGCCCATCGTATCGGCTACTTTCGGAACTTTTCGACTACTTTTCGGAGGCACGCAGCCACCCAGCCACCGCTGATCGCTGCACATGAAAGAAAAATGGATTTTGCATGTACAGTAGGTAATGAAAAGTTATGTCGCAATAATCAATTTTTAATGAAACGGTGGGTCATATGATACCTCGAATTCAAATCCCTTATAATGTAGTATCTTTCTTTATTGGTGAGCAGGCGGCTGTCATTGTAGTGCGTTTTTGAACATTGAATCGTTTATTGTAACAAAGAGTCTCGATCTTCTTTTTTTTGAAGGATCTATCCGAATATGTAATAAAACCATGAAACATTCCATCTGCCGAAAATTCAAAATCTGTCACTTTTGTTTTAAACAAATGAACATCCCATATTTCATTGAATACAAACTTTGTTTTCTATTTTGTAAGATACTAAAACTTTTACTCTAAGTTATTAATGAGGAGGTTTGGAATGAGGTGTCACAAGATGCCCCGTTTAGTCAAAGATATTCCAGGATAGCGCCCAGTCGTCTTCTTAAAATTTTCAACTGCACTTTTACATTAAAATATGGAATTCATATATCAAGTTAATCCTCCTGAATTTTAGCTTGCTAAATTGATTCATCTCGCAAACGTAAGAGATACGAAGTCGCTTAAATGGTGGCAAAGTTGCGTATTTAGGTAACAAACTAATAGTGGCTTAGAAAGTACTTCCGGAGAAAGGCGGACAAAACAGAATTTTCACCAAAATAGTTTTAATTTTTTCCTGACTTTATTTGCAGTGGCATTTCAAAATAAGTTGCACATTGATATTGTCATCTTTTCTCCTCTACAAGTTGGCATAATTAGAATTCCAATATGACGTTACGTCTCTCTTGTCCTCACTGGCGAATTTAGAGGGGGGCGCCCCCCTAGACGTCTGACATTTGCTTTTGCAATCTAACACCATTGTGTTACTGTCTGTCATGGCTATATCTATTGATATTTTTATCACCTGCTGATATACTTAATAGGCAAGCTTGATATTGTGTCAGTGTTTGCACCATTTACTTGATTTGTTGAATGGGCAGTTCAGAGTCTTAATCCTTAAGCTTATCACATACTAGTAGACACCGTTACGCAATTTGTCTATAGGCAGTCTGGAGACGGTCTCAAGACACGATCTATAGATGGTCTACAGACATCCTTTGTCTTGTCTAGCGTCCATACGATAATGTGAATTTTTTGGTCTCATGTTCGTTTTCGCAATCAAAGACATTGTTTCATGTGGAATGGACTGGGATATGTCACGGGGTCCCTCAGAATGTTTTAATTATTTTTTTGTCGGTTAACAGAGCAATGAATTTTTTTATGTTTGAATCTTTAGTATTATAATACTAGTTAGTGATGAATGCCACGTAGGTACTTATTTTGTTCACATATAATAAAATATTGGCTTTGAGGATTTCTGAGCAATTTCCGTGTCTTTTTTTCAAGCTGGCCTTGACCAGATAGAACACAATGGATATATAATAATAGGATAAATTCTAGAAGTTCCACTGAGGTTAAAAAATGAACAGCCCCAAATATCGTTTGCACCCCCCCCCCTAGACGAAATCCTGAATCCGCCCTTGCTTGTTCTCCAACATCAACTTTATTTTTTCTCATGGACGCCATTTTGGATGTTGGCACAGATGAATAGAGTTTTAATTTTCATTGCAAAAATGTATGATGATATGAAGAAAGCTAAATTTCCTAGGTAGGCCCAGAAATCAGATAATCATTTGTTTTATTTTTTCCTGTCATCGAGAGGCGATTTCTAATTAAATTGCATATCGTCATGGTTACTTAATAAGATCGCGTAGTCATATTTTAATTTCGACATTCCTTCTTTACATCATCAACTTTGTTTTTTCATGTGGACGCTATATTGGAATTTTATACATTTAAATGGACTTTTCAGTTCTAAATTCAGTGATGTATTCCCTTAGCTGGTAATGGAATTGTCTTTGGATGAATTATAATGAAATAAAAAGGTACGATGAAACCTGAATACAAACTGAAAATTTTATTGATGTTAAAAACAATAATAATCATCATAAATAAGCAGAGGTAAATTGTAGCAGATGTTCAAAATGTTGTCCGTTACTTTGTAGGCAAAGCCCGACGACTCTTCTCTGTACATTGGTCACTGCTCGATTTATTCCTCTTCTTCCCAGTCTTCAAAACTCTGTTGCTAAGTTCAATTTGAGGTCTGGCCTAGGAAACAAGTGAATTTGGATAATTTAAAGGCCCACCTGGGAACTTCTGTTTTTCTAGAATAACTAAGGATTGGCAATGTACATTTTTGAAACCAGAATTAAAAAGTCTATTCATTTGCGCAAAAATGCAATATGGTGTCCATAAAAAAATGAGGTTGATGCTGGAGGACAAGAGATGAAACGTCATAATGAAATTCTTATTATGCCATCTGATAGAGGAGAAAAAGTGGCAATGTTAACACGCAATCTATTTTGAAATCTCACTACAAATACGGTCAAGAAGTACTTTGAATTTCGAAACTTCCTAAGCAGCATTTTGTTGGTTACCTGAATACTCAACTTTGCCCCTATTTAAGAGACTTCGTATATCTAACAGAGTCCGAGATTCCGATGATGAAGGTCGAATTTGAAAGAGCCTATATACACTACATTTGCTACTAAATAAAATCCACTACTTATCAAGCTCAGTAATGATGGAAATTCTTTATTTAACGAAATCTTTTATTTATTCATTAGTTAGAATTATAAAAAATTAAATATACATAAAAGTTCTAATTTTATGGTTAATAATCACAGAGTCATGATTTCTTTTTCTTCCTCTCTGCTAACATATCCATAACCCTAGGCAACTCTGTAAGCAACTCTTCAGCGCCAAGTTTAAACTCTCCATCAGCCCACACTTGGCGCAACTCTGCCATGACAACTCCCATGAATCGACCACCCTCCACTCCCTTCTCTTTCAACATATTTCCACTGACTGGAAACTTTGGAATCTCCCATTTTTCAAATTCATCTATGTGAGGAGAGTTGTTATATTTCAGCACCTCCAAAGCCATTTTCTTGGTGTCTATAGGTTTTGATTTAGCCTTTACAACAAGCTGTTGGTAAGGCATCAATGGCTTGGGATGCAACTTGGGGCCTCTATGTTGTACCATGAACATTGCTAAGTCTCGTTCAAAGGCTGACAGTTTAAGCCTAACATTTAGAGAAACTGCATCATCTTGGGTATATAATAGCGATGACAATAGAGTTATGGCATTCAGATTATTGTGACCACTTTGTTTCCATACTCGTTCTAGTTCTTCAGTGTTTGGGTTATCTGGTAAACCGATATATGGAGCGATGCCACACTTTACTATGGCCAGCATCAATTCGCCAGCAAATTTGCCCTCCAATATTTTTTTCATTTCCATCCATATTCGTTCACCAGAAATGTTTTCTAACCCAGAAGCATTTTCTTTGATAGCTTTTAGTGTTTCTGCTTCGTGATTGTTTGGTTCTATAGCTATCCTTCCATAGAATCTAAAGTACCTCAGTATCCTCAAGTAGTCCTCTCTGATTCTAGTAGTAGCATCACCAACAAACGCAATTCTGCGCTTCTTAAGATCATCATGCCCATAAAAGTAATCATAAACACTACCATCTAACCCAAGGAACATTGAGTTGATAGTCAAGTCTCTGCGAAGCGCATCTAGCATCCAATCTGTGGTAAACTGAACTTCTGCATGTCGTCCGTCTGTCAGCACGTCAATACGAAGTGTTGTGATCTCGAAATTCTCCTTGTCATTGATCCTAGGGGTGATAGTGCCATGTTTTTCTCCATTCATATTGATCATCCTCACATTCTCAGTGGTGAACATCTCTTTCATCTCGGTTGGGGTAGCAGTTGTGGCGAAGTCTAGATCTTTAGGTTTCATGCCCATTAACAGATCTCGAACAGCGCCCCCGGCAATTCTGATTTCATAACCATACTCTTTGAAAAGGGCCATCAATGTTTGTAGCTCGTCGGTAAACATCGAAGTGAATTCAGGGGTATCCAGCTTCATAATCATGGGATTTTCTCTGGCATTTGGTCGTGCCATTTTCCTTAGATATTGTATTCTGTCTTGTGGACTCAAATTACTCAAAGTGGCATAATTTGTATAAATGTAGTTTATGACATGTTTGCACTGACGAAGGCGGAAAGTGCACTTACTAACAAATAACATAGTCGTTATGTTTCATATTTAATCCAATCTTAATACGAATTCATAGTTTACTAATTCAAAAGACTCAAAAAATCCAGGTTAAAACGCCCAACGCCCATCAGCTGCAATATGTCAAAATTCTAGACAGAAGTGTCAAAGTGCACGGGACGGCATTTGTTAGAGATGTGTGTTGTGTACACGCTGGGATCGAACGAATCGTTAATAGTTATTCATGTATCTAGGGCATAGATTGATTTCGATTGGTTGCTTGCACCTTGAAGTTAAATCCTTAATTGCAAAGCGCTGCAAGCTCAAACACGCCAAGAGACGTTTGAGATACAGACCAAAATTTATCTATATGGCTTATGGGTAACAAAAATTAGAACAGCCTTAGTGGATATGGAAATATACCGCTTTTCACCTTCGCGGTTAAGAAATGATACACTAGCAATCGTTAATATATTAGATATATTTTCTCAGAAAACAATATCAAGCAACATCAATTACGCTTTATTGTGAATTTTTACAATACTTACACTACAGCTAAGATGTGTATATGGTAATTAAATATACCATTTATATAACATTTTAAGACATATCATGAAACTGATATAACGTAAATTAAATATGACTCAAAATCTCGCCCTTGGATAAGAAGTAGTATCTTTGAATTTGACTTTGTCCCTAGTTTTGGACCCTTCAATTTCCTGAAAACTGTGTTGCTTGTGGAGGGGCGCCTCCTGCACCTCCACGATGTTGGTTACTTTCTTGTATTTGTACCACCAGTACTCAAAAGCTAGGGTAATGCATGCTAAGCCAATACCAACGAAAATGACTATGAAGACGCCGCCAATATTTTGAATACTGATTCCATCCGATTGATCATCAGCTTTTTCGCAATCTTGCTTTTCTGGGTTCTTGTTCCACCATTTCTCTTTCAAGCGTTCCAGCTCTCTGCGGTTCAACAATTGCAGTATCCTGAAACAAAACTTTACTGTATTAGAGACAGGTCTGTCCAAAATCTCAAAAGTTCCAATCCAATTTTTCAAATGATGTATAGGTCTTTTCACGGTTTTTGGCGGGCACAGTAGATCCACAGAAATTACTTTCATACACAATTTCTCTCACATAGGCATATGCAATCGGCCTCTTTGCGCGGAAGTTTGTGTTTACGACTTATGCCTGGAAAACTCTAGAACATTTCTCGACGCGTCGACAGGTGGATAAATACCCGACTAGATGTCGGAAGCAGTTGATTACAGTCGAGACTCAGTAGACAGCAAGCGCGGAATTAAGATGAAATAACAGTGGACATATTTATAATTTTGTTACAAATTAGTTGTAACAGTGATAAATTAGGCTTTGAACAAAAAACGGTGTTTTTGTTAAATAACGTTATTTAGTTTTGTCTCACCTCCTTGAAAATTTTCTCGATAACGTATGAGTCTTCCACATCGATGCTTGTATACTGATAGTACGACCACTTGCTTATTATGGCCGTGCGATTTGTGTTTACAAATGTTGATTTTCGATACTAAACATGTAGTGGCTGAACTACAATGTCGACATATTTTCAGGAAGCGAATGAAAACAAACCGTCCTCTATAACCCATTTCATGTGTGTGTGTGCAAGAGTGAGTAACAGCTGTCACGGATCGCCTCGTGCAGTCTGCAATTTGTCTTAGGAAAGTTAAGCTAAACACACGGTACCATCATTAGTTACTTGATTCGATTCACATCATGCGAAGTAACTGACAAAAACTGTAAAAATCTCTAAATATGGAAATGACGTAACTCTGCAGAACTGTGACATTTTCTATCAACTTACGCAGAGTTGAATTGCTCCTTAAGTGGCGACCCTTGTTGAACAGCAATAGCGTAAGGTTTTCTGGAAAATTCTTCTCCCACCATCGTCAAATCACAGTTAGTGATCTCCAAGTACTTAATGTCGGTAGCATCTCCTGAAATAGGCAATAAATTGGTTCATTATCATCAAACCTGAACACAACCATTTTAAGAAGTAGAAGAGGACTAGTTCAACAAGTATTTTCAAAACAATCATATATTTATACAGGGTATTTCTGCAGAACGTAGCAATATCTTTAGAGTAGATAATATACTAAATGACATATAAATTCGAACACCCAGTTTAAATGGTTTTATTTTAATAAAAGTTGGTGAATGTATTTATCTTACTGTAAATAACAAGTGAAGAAATGTTCAGCCTCATCAGTTGGACATTCCGGTTTTTATACTGCTTTTTTTTAATTCACTAACGCTCTAAAAATGAATATTTCAGCCGCAGTAAAGAATCAACGTTGGCGGATTTTGGTTCTTGACATCCTTTACGATCGGTTACGATGCCTAGAGTACGGAGACCTGTACGATTTCGTCAACTTAGTGAGTTTGATAGGGGCCGCATAGTGGGACTTCGGGAAGCTGGACTTTCTTTTCGGGCAATTGCAGTTAGAGTGCAAAGAAGTGTAGACACTGTGGTTAGGTGTTGTCAGGCATGGCTTCGAGAAGGCCGTACGCAAAGAGCAAGGGGCACTGGACGCCGCCGTAGAACAACAGACCGTGAAGATCGCCGCCTAAGATTATTGGCCTTAAGGGACCGTTTCTCCACTACCAGGTCCAATGCAAATGAATGGTTTGCAGAACACGGAAGACCTATTGGCATGCGAAGTGTTTACCGACGAATGAGAAGTTTTGGCTTGTTTTCATACCGGCCACACTGGGTCCTCCCTTTAACTCGAGAACACCGACGTAATCGCCTTGAGTGGTGCAGACAACGGTCACTCTGGGATCAGGAATGGAACAGTATTGTCTTTAGTGACGAGTCTCGATTTTGTTTAGGCATGCACGATGGTCGTGCCAGGGTTAGAAGGCGACGTGGTGAAAGGAGGAATCCACAGTTTTTTGTTGAAAGACATGTTCATCACACTGTTGGAGTTATGGTTTGGGGTGCTATAGCTTATGGTTCCAGGTCACCTTTAATCTTCATCAGAGGTAACATGAACGCGCAGCGTTATATCCACGAAGTTCTAGAACCCCATCTTTTACCCTATCTTGACACCCTGGCAGATCCAACTTTCCAACAAGATAATGCCCGACCACATGTTGCAAGAGTCACAATAGACTTCTTTCAACATAATGATGTCACATTGTTACCATGGCCACCAAGATCTTCCGACTTATCCCCAATTGAGCACGTGTGGGATATGATGGGTAGGAGATTGCTCAATTTGCAACGTCCTCCTCAGACTCTAGAAGCACTTCGAGAGGAGTTGGTGGTTGCCTGGAATGAGATACCACAGGAGGACATTGACCACCTGATCAGAAGCAAATCTAGGCGCGTTGGAGAATGCGTAGCACATCAGGGTGCATCCACACATTATTAAAGGTCAAAGGGCTTTAAAGCAGTGCAATCATTTTGAAATTTTTATCATTTACTTATTATGCTTCATTAAGTACTTATACAAAATTTTATTAAAATAAAACCATTTAAACTGGGTGTTCGGATTTATATGTCACTTAGTATACATCCAAAAATGGAAAAAAGGACATATAAGTATAGCTTCCAAAGTGTTTCATCAGCACGATACAGGGTATCGCAAATTTCTACACTACAGACGAGACTGAGACTGAGACATTAATTATGTTTAAATATGATATACAGACAATTTTCAGTGTCAAACTTCATCAACTGCACCAAATAGAACGGGTTGCAATGTTTATACGAATTTTACTTAAAATACTCAGACCGATTTTTCTCCATAAGGAGTAGTCTGACAAAAGTTTCTCAATTGTGGCGATTCGTGCAAAAATGGACTACTTTGCAATAGGTGTTTTAAAACTGTCAGAGAGGACGAAAATAATTTTCTCGTGTAGGAGTCAAAATTTTGCCATTTATACGCCACTGGTGTAGTCTCGGACATACAAATGTTTGTATGTATTAGCTATGTTGTCAGTTCTACGTGTAAAAAATTTTAACACAATATCCTAACACACTCCGACTTCAAAATTGAAACTGCAACATCCTGGTATCTAGGAAAAAAGTCATTTTTAAGGCCCATGTTTATAAGACCTTTTCGTGTTATTTTTGGGTATACTTGCCTAACATATATTGCCATGCTTTATGTATAATTCTTTTTGGCATTTTGCTGTGCTCTTCAGCATATAGGTATAGATGTCGTCATAAGTAACATTACCTAGAAAAGCGAATCCTTCACTAGAAGACTTAGAAGCTCTTACTCTGGCTACAGCCTGCTCCAGGGTGTTTGGCAGACCAGCTTCTTTCATTGCTTGCCACATCTTCGTATATTTGTCACTCACTGGATAGTCCCAAACTGCAAGTTTAGCTCGTTCCACTTCAGAGAGACTGTCATTCAGACTCATTTCTTTCCATATTCTACAAAAATATGGTACACGATTCTCAAATAATTTAAATTTCATTGAATGACTTTTAGTATGTCTCCTGACTAAACTTACTCATAGAACCTTGCTTCAATATTCGCCATTCTTTCGAAATATGTTTGAGTCGATGAACCATTCAGCGGTGCATATTGAATCTTGTACTGCTTAGACAGATCATCCAATGACTCAATAGGAGTATCTAGCCTTGATACAGTTAAAAAAGCAGCCAAGTTAGCAGTATAAGAGGCAATGATGATGAACCCAAACAACCACCAAGTAGCAGCAACCAATCTGCCGGACAGATTCTTAGGCGCCTCTCCACCCCCTTGGGGTGTTAGTGACGTCATGCAGAACCAAAGGCATTCCTTCAAATTGAATTCTCTTTTTTCTTCATCGTCTTTGTACTTTTCTCTATTGTTTTGGTAACTATATGGGGACCAGCGGTCGAACACCCACATCAAAAAACTAAAATATAAATTAAACTAGAGTTCAAAAACTAAATGGGGGTTACTAATATTTTATTTTACTCGAAGGGGATTATTTTGTATGGAGCTTGGCTTCTCAACTACGAGGTATAGATACAGGGTGGCCAAACACGTGACGTCATAAAAAAAAATTAGATTCCCCACATCGAGAGGAACCAAAATCACCCCCATATATATGGTCCGATTTTGTTTAGTTTAGGAGTTATGATTTTTTTTCGGATTTTTCGAGAATTTTTGAGTTCTGTGTTTATTTTTACCATAACTTCGTTAATAATTGTGATAAATGCCTGCTTTTTTCACGATTATGTAGCTAAGACCTAAGGCTTAACTATCATATAATCATTCAAGTCATGTAACTAATACTACTTTTTAATTTTTTTCAAAATCTTCGAACATAACAAAAAAGTAAAAAAGTGCAACAACTTTGAACGTTTATAAAAAATTGAAAAAACATGTTCTTACTATTCGTAAGTATCTTAAAAACTTCCTTACGGTATCAGCTATTTACCGTAAAAATTTCATCAACCTAGCTTTACTACATGCTACCGTAATTGTGGCTCAAATAGAACCAAACCCAAAATTGGATAACCCTCTGCTCAATAGAAATTGTTAGTTTCGGAAAAAAAATTTGCAAAAACCACAAAAACACGTTTGATTTTTACTGAACAGCAGATTATTATTCATTTATGTTATTTACAAGAGGTTTTCAAAATGTCTGCCTCTAACAGAAATGCACAGTGTACACCTACGTATGAAATTTTGTTTTAAATCTCTAAATGCTTGTGTGTTGTTTTTCAACACATGTGTCGCTTCCTGAATTTTGTTCCTCAATGAATTTTCATTTGCACATTCTTGGGCGAATGTTATGTCTTTAAAATATCCCCAAACAAAAAAATCAATGGGGTTGAGGTCAGGGGAGCGTGGAGGCCATCGTATCGGTCCGTTTCGTCCGATCCATCTGTCTGGGAACCTTTCGTTTAAGTAGTTTCGCACGATCGTTGCGTTGTGGCATGGTGCACCATCATTCTGGAACACCATGTTCCGTCTGGCTTCCAGGCTTGAATCTTCCAGCAATAATGGTAGGCTATTTTCAAGGAAGCTTTTGTAGGCTACCGAATCCAACCTTGACGGCAGTTCAAATGGACCGATAAATTCCATATTGAATATTCCTGACCACATGTTCACACTAAAACGGTGTTGAAATGTCGACGGCCTTGACTGGTGGGGGTTTTCAACAGCCCAAGTATGTAAATTATGGATATTGAATATCCCTGTTCTTTCAAAACGTGACTCGTCAGTCCATAAAATTTTATCAAAAAAATCGGGATCCTCTCGTTGTCTTCGCAGCATTGTCTCGCAGAAATCCACTCTTAACTGGTAATCTGAAGGCATCAACGCTTGAACTCTTTGAACATGATAGGCATGATAACCTTCTTCATGAAGAATATTTTGTATCGATGTTCGTGGTATTCTAAGGTTTTGTGCCATAGATCTCGTACTCGTTGAGGGATTCCGGCTAATTTCTTCAAGTACTACTTCTCTGCGATTCGGATCAGCTGTAGGATATCCTTCATTGCTTCCTCGTCCTGGAATGCGGCCTGCCATGAAAGTGTTATGTGTGTTAATAAAAACACGGTGGTCTGGGTAATGCTCAGGTTGTGGTCCGCCTCGGCGTATAAGTTGTTCCCGGTACAGCTGAGCTGCTAAAGCGCCGTTGCCTTGAGCAACGCCATAATAATAATGCATCGACATTTCAACACCGTTTTAGTGTGAACATGTGGTCAGGAATATTCAATATGGAATTTATCGGTCCATTTGAACTGCCGTCAAGGTTGGATTCGGTAGCCTACAAAAGCTTCCTTGAAAATAGCCTACCATTATTGCTGGAAGATTCAAGCCTGGAAGCCAGACGGAACATGGTGTTCCAGAATGATGGTGCACCATGCCACAACGCAACGATCGTGCGAAACTACTTAAACGAAAGGTTCCCAGACAGATGGATCGGACGAAACGGACCGATACGATGGCCTCCACGCTCCCCTGACCTCAACCCCATTGATTTTTTTGTTTGGGGATATTTTAAAGACATAACATTCGCCCAAGAATGTGCAAATGAAAATTCATTGAGGAACAAAATTCAAGAAGCGACACATGTGTTGAAAAACTACACACAAGCATTTAGAGATAATAATAAGTTTATTGCAAAAGAAAAAGTATAGCAGTAGTAGATGAAAGACAATATTATACAATAAACGAATGGACCCAAAAAAGTTTCGCAGAAACTTGTGCTTGGGCATGAGCTCATGTATAAATAACTTAAGACTAAAAAAAAAAAACATAAAAAATATATGTATATAAAATTCATTAGACAAGTCCTGGTAAAATTTTTAAAAAGACACAATCGGGACGGAGACGCAAAATCGGAACGTAGACGCAATTGGGATAGAGACAATATTGAAACAAAAGGCAATATTAGGTGAATAGACAAGAACAAAAATTGGTAAAAATAAGTCATAAAATGCAGTAATTCAGGGGGTAAGAATTCAAACAGTTTGATTTATACATTTTTTTTTTCATTTTGAACTTTCAAATATCTAGAGAGATTTCCGCTTTCAGTAGTAGTATATATTTTTGATATCAATCACTTGATGAATCTTGAGCCTGTGCTGGTCCAAAATCCACAGTCGTAGATGCCTTTTCATAACCTTTGTATTTTTAATATCTTTTATCTGAGGGGGGATTAAGTTATATATTTTTGGTCCTAGGAAAGTGAAACTCCTCTGACCTATGGTCTTTTTAGGCTTTGGTATGCGTACTGAATGATCTTTGGATCTGGTGTGATGGTCATGTGGGAGGAAATTTAATAAATGCTTATGTTTTGTAATATATGTGAACACACTCTCAAAATAGAGTTGCCTACAATCACATATCTTGGATACCTTATATATCATATCTGTTGGATAGGTGTTAGTTTTGCGGAACATGATTTTAAGAATCCATTTCTGAGTTATTTCTAGTTTCCTGTAGTATTTATTCAACACCGGTCCCCATGCCAAAATTCCATAAGTTAACAACGGTTGTACTAACGTTTTGTATATGGTGCATAAGTCTTTATCAGAAAGAATTTCCCTAAAAAATTTAAATTTTGGTATAAGACATCTTAATCTCTTCGTTAAGCTTTCTATTTGTTTGTCCCATTTTAGGTGGCTGTCTATTATGATTCCTAGGTATTTTATATGATTTGCTGGCTTTAGGACCACTTTTATTTAAAACAAAATTTCATACGTAGGTGTACACTGTGCATTTCTGTTAGAGGCAGACATTTTGAAAACCTCTTGTAAATAACATAAATGAATAATAATCTGCTGTTCAGTAAAAATCAAACGTGTTTTTGTGGTTTTTGCAAATTTTTTTTCCGAAACTAACAATTTCTATTGAGCAGAGGGTTATCCAATTTTGGGTTCGGTTCTATTTGAGCCACAATTACGGTAGCATGTAGTAAAGCTAGGTTGATGAAATTTTACGGTAAATAGCTGATACCGTAAGGAAGTTTTTAAGATACTTACGAATAGTAAGAACATGTTTTTTCAATTTTTTATAAACGTTCAAAGTTGTTGCACTTTTTTACTTTTTTGTTATGTTCGAAGATTTTGAAAAAAATTAAAAGGTAGTATTAGTTACATGACTTGAATGATCATATGATAGTTAAGCCTTAGGTCTTAGCTACATAATCGTGAAAAAAGCAGGCATTTATCACAATTATTAACGAAGTTATGGTAAAAATAAACACAGAACTCAAAAATTCTCGAAAAATCCGAAAAAAAAATCATAACTCCTAAACTAAACAAAATCGGACCATATATATGGGGGTGATTTCGGTTCCTCTCGATGTGGGGAATCTAATTTTTTTTTATGACGTCACGTGTTTGGCCACCCAAAATTTCAAGTCTCAGTCTTGCACGGACTTCAGTTGCAGAGCAAAAAAAACACACGCATTGAGTAGTAGGCCAGAAAGAAAGATTGTTCTGTCATCATGTCAAGCTTTCTTAAATGTTTATTTTCTTCTTCAGGAGAAGCTAAACTTAAAGCTTGACATGAACACAGAACAAAACTTCTTTCTGGTCTCGTATTCAATGCGTATGGCTGCATCCTCGAGAATTTGTTGCTCTGAATTTTAACTACTCAGCCAAGACTACGCTACTACGAGTCATTTTAATTATGCGAAATAACAAATTAAGTTTAAGCCCCAGTCGTGTCAAAACATCAAAAGTTGCAATTTATATAAAAGTATTATGGTAAACTCCTTTGTACCTTGTGAAAAAATATGCAGCTAAGATACACAACCACACTTCGTTTTCAAGTACAGTCAAAAATTTGAACAAACTGGTTGGTGTTTGTGAGAGTTTCATCAGTATCGTTATTCCTACCAAATCGTAGTATGGGACAGTGAAATCTATCACATTTTCTCTTTCAGCCATCACTGATATTGATCCCAAGCCTGAAATAAAAGGACTGCTATGGAAGATTCCGGTAGGCAGAAAAAATGCACGCGGAGATTTGTTATTTATACAGTGCACTGACTGAATTTAGAAGTTACATCATTTTGCTACATTTCAACCTTAACGTGTTGGCATATTGATTCAAAAATATAGGGTGATGTGAAAGTAGGGACTTTCCTTTTGAGAAACAAAGCCGAACATGTAAAAAAGAAATTCAAATTTCAAGTTCTTCTCAGTCATCTCTAAAATACTGTTGAAGTCTTCGCCGTTGGGTACAAAAACATAGGTTCATTAAGCTTTTCCTAAATTTGCAACATTTGGGGGCTGTCTAGGCTTTCCACTGTGTCTACCTAGACGGCATTTGCACGATGTAAATAAACCTACGCGGCTGGAGACGAATCGAATCGAAGTATCAGTAGAATCTTGCAAACACTCAGCGTAAACTACGAGTAATAATAATCGAAAAATTTGTAATTAGCTATGCCGACTCATACACAGCGCGGCATTCGCTTTGGATACTGACGCTGAATGGGCCGGGCCGGCCCATTCAATTTTTTGGAATTCAACATGTCGACAGGGTTATTACGAAAAAAACATTATAATATCAAAAAAATGACAAAATGTCAACTTTCTAGTATGCAAATAGTTTGCGCGTTTGCTCGATATGAACGTTGTGAGCGTCACCAAAACCGTAATAGATATATGAAGGAATGACTCAACGACACGCTTAATGACCATGTTGCAAGAATGCTTTCTTGGTTGCAGAATGCCGAGATTGTAGAGTATATTTCTGGAAGTTGTGACTGAAAGAAAATTTGTTGAGTAACAAGATCGCAGCTGGATGATTGTGTGTTGATTGTGTCTATTGGTCTGCGTGTGATATTTCCTATGTGAGAAAATTATTACTGAATATAATGCTCATAAAGTATATCTATTAGCTGTACCAGACGGTTACTTGTGTACTTGTGTACTTCCTGAAGAGAGATTATCTTGAAAGTTATAAATTACGATTTGCCCCGGTTTCAAAAATTTTAAGAAGCATTACGGGAAGCGCCCGCGTTATGTGTAATTAAACCGCATCTCAGAAAAGTTAGGAATGTCGCATCACACACAAAAATTTTTGGAGTGCCTCACATCTAGGCGCTGATTTGTAGTTTCTATTTGCCATAGAAAAATAAATTTCTATAAAATTTAAATGACTGGAAATATACAATTATGTAAAATATAATAACCCCTCCCATGTTTCATCAATATTCCGGTCTATAGCCTATTTTCTCACCTGCTAGTTGTAATATACTTCACCAATCAGGGATTTTCTTTTCTTATCTCTCAATTTTTGAATTTTTTTTATACTCCAACTACCACGAAGGCCTAAGCCCTAAGCACCCATTGGGTACCGTGGGGCTATATGGGGATACATGGGAAAGGGGAAACGCCATACGGACTCTGGCGAGGGAACACGTGTGCATTCAACATGCACACATTCTAGCTCCGCCTACGGCAACCGCCGGGTGGTACCTCCGCGTTCGACAGTCAGAGACCGTCTACCACCTACGGACAATCACAACATCCATAGCCAAGAGTCTACTACTGCGGCCACCGCTGCTGCCTGCAAATTTGCATATGTAATTCCAGGGAGAATAAGAAAAAGTGGCTGCGCAACTAATTTCTAGCTTTGCATACCGGAAACCAATGGTATTATCATTAACACAAATTAGCACACAAATCCTCACTATGCGCCTACGCACTTCCAGCTATAGTACACAATTCATTAAACCTCCAATAATGCCATTTCAAGAGTTATGACGTTTAGGCAACACGTACAGCTACAGAACGAGTGCACATCAAGTGAACAATAGCTAGTTCTAAGCTGACCTCTTGTAGAAAAACCTACATAATGCCACAAAAAAAACGACATATCACTTTTCAAGATACGTAATACACCTGCCTAAGACTATATCTGTACCTCAGAGCCAGACTAGGTTAAGTCCAAATAAGTAGTTTTGAGATAATTGTTTTTGAAATATTTTTCAATTGAAAGAGACTTGACTTGACATTGAGTTAAAAAGTCGTAACTTCCTTATTATGGCAGACAGATGAACGCTGCATGTAGCAAATGAAAATTCACAATATTATCATAAGCTTTACATATTAAACTGATTTTTGACAAAAATGGACTTAACATAGTCTGGCTCTGGAGTAAAGATATGCTATGTACGGAAAAGCCCTAACTTTAACGACACCCTATATATTTATCTGAAACATTTTTTTTAATTATGGAGGAAAATGAATTTGAACAACAAACAAATAAAAGCAAACCTATGTCAGCTTTTTTCTCCATCAATTCCTTAACAAGGCCATTCCATTTTCCATTCTCGTCCATCACTCCAAAATGATCAACCGCATTGATTTCATAGTCAAACTTAAGCTCTGTAGCGATCTTTTCGATAAGATCAATACAATATCCGTTGTATTTCTTTGGAGCATTTTCGTCGGGAAATACGAAAGGTTTTTGCTAAAATATAAACTAATTAGTAGCTGGTTAATTTTTTTTACAATCATAAAAGAACATAATACCTGAGCTTGGCTAACACAATAACTATGTAGAATTTCAATTTATTCTCAGTTATAATCTTTTGTTTTGGTTTATAACCCTGTCCTTTTACAGTTTCTTAATTCTATTTTATTCTATCAATTTGGGTGTCTTAGGCCCGTATCGTCAGTCGTCCCTACAATAATTGTAGGGCGCGTTTATGGCCTCCTTGATTGTCATAGTTTTCTACTTCTCCGTGTCAGAGCTCTATTTTGAGGTTATGTCACAAACATCTATTTGTATCAAATTGTGCTTGCTTTTGAGTTATATCATGTTTTATCAGCCTGAAATTTCCTACAATTTAAAAGGAAAACATATCTTAACAATAGGAGAGCGCTGACGCTGACACGGAACGAGTGTAATCCAGAAATTTTTGAAGGAGAGAAAAGAGTATGACAATCAAGGAGGCCATAAACGCACCCTACAATTGTAGTGACGACTGACGATACGGGCCTTAGACATTCTGTGTATCTGTCTGATCTTTGTTATATAGCCCTGGACTATAAAACTATAAATGATACAAGTCAAAGTTCTATGAAAGTTTTTTAAAACATACGCTGAGGATTAAGGTATATTCTCTTGAAATTGTACTAACATTAATAAATTCATTACTTACGATGACAGTAACGACTCTATAAACAACATCTGCTGTCAAATTGCTCATAACTTTTTGATCGATAAGAGTCAAGTTGTTGTCAAATCCCGAGGTCCAAGACCCAAGATTGAAGGATTTGTCTGACGCTCCATCCCTGACACCGACAGAGGATATCGCCATTTGAAAGTCCATGTAACTGTTTCCATTTTGATTGATTAGGAACTGGCCGTATGTTGGCGGTTCGGTAGATTCCTACGAACAATTTTGGCGTCAAGTAGATTAGCTCAATAACTCCATACCTTTGGTCAAGATTTTCAATTACAGAATTTCAAGAAAAGAATGATGCGAGTATATTCAAAAGGTTCGAATGAAAGGTAAACAAAACTATAATATATATATATATATATATATATATATATATATATATATATATATATATATATATAATTGTACACACACACACACATATATATATAATTATATATATACTAAGTGACATATAAATCCGAACACCCAGTTTAAATGGTTTTATTTTAATAAAAGTTGGTGAATGTATTCCGGTTTTTATACTGATTTTTTTTAATTCACTAAGGCTCTAAAAATGAATATTTCAGCCGCAGTAAAGAATCAACGTTGGCGGATTTTGGTTCTTGACATCCTTTACGATCCGTTACGATGCCTAGAGTACGGAGACCTGTACGATTTCGTCAACTTAGTGAGTTTGATAGGGGCCGTATAGTGGGACTTCGGGAAGCTGGACTTTCTTTTCGGGCAATTGCAGTTAGAGTGCAAAGAAGTGTAGACACTGTGGTTAGGTGTTGTCAGGCATGGCTTCGAGAAGGCCGTACGCAAAGAGCAAGGGGCACTGGACGCCGCCGTAGAACAACAGACCGTGAAGATCGCCGCCTAAGATTATTGGCCTTAAGGGACCGTTTCTCCACTACCAGGTCCATTGCAAATGAATGGTTTGCAGAACACGGAAGACCTATTGGCATGCGAAGTGTTTACCGACGAATGAGAAGTTTTGGCTTGTTTTCATACCGGCCACACTGGGTCCTCCCTTTAACTCGAGAACACCGACGTAATCGCCTTGAGTGGTGCAGACAACGGTCACTCTGGGATCAGGAATTGAACAGTATTGTCTTTAGTGATGAGTTTCGATTTTGTTTAGGCATGCACGATGGTCGTGCCAGGGCTAGAAGGCGACGTGGTGAAAGGAGGAATCCACAGTTTTTTGTTGAAAGACATGTTCATCACACTGTTGGAGTTATGGTTTGGGGTGCTATAGCTTATGGTTCCAGGTCACCTTTAATCTTCATCAGATGTAACATGAACGCGCAGCGTTATACATGTATCCACGAAGTTCTAGAACCCCATCTTTTACCCTATCTTGACACCCTGGCAGATCCAACTGTCCAACAAGATAATGCCCGACCACATGTCGCAAGAGTCACAATAGACTTCTTTCAACATAATGATGTCACATTTTTACCATGGCCACCAAGATCTCCCGACTTATCCCCAATTGAGCACATGTGGGATATGATGGGTAGGAGATTGCTCAATTTGCAACGTCCTCCTCAGACTCTAGAATCACTTCGAGAGGAGTTGGTGGTTGCCTGGAATGAGATACCACAGGAGGACATTGACCACCTGATCAGAAGCATGCCTAGGCGCGTTGGAGAATGCGTAGCACATCAGGGTGCATCCACACATTATTAAAGGTCAAAGGGCTTTAAAGCAGTGCAATCATTTTGAAATTTTTATCATTTACTTATTATGCTTCATTAAGTACTTATACAAATAAAATTAAGTACTATATACAAAATAAAATAAAACCATTTAAACTGGGTGTTCGGATTTATATGTCACTTAGTATATACGTATATACAATTAATTGTTAATTGGGAAATTGTCAAAAAAATTTTTTAGGCTTTAGTAAAGTCTTTTAACGGTAATCTCGAGCTTTCGGCATTCTCTATGGAGCCATCTTCAGGAGCTGAAAACACAAATATGATGCTAGCAACCAATACGGGAAGGATTATCAGACAACTTACTCGTCGCTGAGGTTGCAAAAGGACGGACTAATATTTTGTCAATTGCGAATAACAATATTGACAATGACAACACTGTCCTGTCCAACCCGACGCCCATTAATTCTTCAACTAATGAGAATGACAGCACTATGATGGATGCTTCTATTTCCAGAGTTAATTATGTTGTCTTGCCATACATCAATGAATTATCTCCAAAATTGATCATGCTGTATAATTCCTCAAATTGTCGTTTTGCTCGTAAATCAGTTCTCACAGTCAACAGTGTGTTTTCCAAAATGAAGGATAGGGTTCAGTTGCTTGATTCAACCAACACTGTCTATCGCATTAATTGTAACAACTGTAATTTAGTTTACATAGGCCAAACATCGAGATCACTGAAAAGCAGGATAACCTCACACAAAAATGACGACAGATTTCATCCAGAGAGATGTGCTTTGGCATCACATGTTAACACCACAGGCCATTCTATGAGTTATGGCGGTATTGAGGTTCTTGACAAGGAACAACAACTCTCAAAACGTCTATTTTTAGAAATGTGTAATTTATTCTTACTTGTTGTATTGGGAATAGATAGAACGTCTACATATCCCAGTTGATCTAACGTCCTCCCAAAATTAAAACACAATTTCAATTATTTATCGTGTTACTTGAAACATTGCCCTCACGATAATAATAAGTTTTAATATATTTTCATACAACCCATCTTTTCAAGCGTGTATCACCATCTTACACTCGTATACTCATATGAGTAACACTTTTTCCAGAACACATTTAATCCAGCATTTTGGGATTTAGGATGAGGTTTTACCGAGTGTCCCTCGTACGTACTATACCTGAAGTTTGACAATGATGTTTACGTTTCCACATTCCTTCGCGTCAGTCACCTGTCATCTGTCGATGTACCACTCTTCCGGTTCGCTCATTTCCTCCACGTGAAACAGATGTAGGAGGTTAGAAGGGACTTTGTCGGTTTTTGCCCCCAAAATTGCTTTTCAATAATTTTTAATGTGTTCGGGTGTATTGATATACAGGGTGTCCGCAAAGTTGGGGTTTTCCTTTACACGACGTGTAGATCTTGAAAACATAAGCAATTTTTCTTAGTACCATATACACCAATGTCTTAAGGGAACCGAGATAAAGGGCTCTGCAGCATCAAAAATATCTGAATACCGTCCTGTAGCCGCGACCCGCGACATCACCGAGTGGTACAAGGTCACTGGCTCAATCCGACGACAGAACTGGGTCAGGTCAGTATGCAACCTTTAACCGACGGTGACGGTCACGCGTGTAGAGGTAATCGCGTAGACGAGAATCCCTCAACAAGCACTAGAGACGTGGCTAGAGAAGTGCAAGTATCAAAAACTAAAGTGTGGCAAACGCTGCGTGAAGAGGGGCTGTATCCGTTTCACGTCCAACGTGTACAAGCCCTTCAACCTGACGATTTTCCAGCAAAAGTGCGGTTTTGTGAGTGGTTGTTGCATCAACATGACAATAATCCGGACTTTTTGAAGTGCATATTGGTGACAGACGAATCTACGTTCACGCGTAATGGGGTGAATAACTTTCGCAACACTCATGTTTGGTCAGTAGAAAATCCGCACGCTGTCCGTCGGGCACATTTTCAACAAACATTTTCGGTGAATGTTTGGGCTGGCATGGTGAACGGTATGCTTATTGGACCATTTATTCTCCCAAATCGATTGGACGGGATGCAATACCTAGACTTTTTACGCAACATTTTGCCTTCCTTGTTAGAAGATGTGCCATTAAGTGTAAGACAATCAATGTGGTTTCTGCACGATGGCGCACCGCCCCATTTTAGATGCGAAGTGCGTGAGTTTTTGAATGAATTATTTCCGAATAGGTGGATCGGACGTAATGGACCCGTAGCGTGGCATCCGCGATCTCCAGACTTAACACCATGTGATTTTTTTCTTTGGGGAGAAATGAAACGCTTAGTGTACAAAACTAAAGTGCATACGGTTGACGAACTTCGTCTCAGAATTGAACAAGCTGGTGCTTTCATTCAGGACTCCATTCTCAAAGCCTGCACCGATGCTTGGCTATGTCGTGCACGCACCTGTGTTTTTGAATCAAAAGGCGATAACTTCGAACAATACCTATAAAGTACGTTTACCTAAAAACTGAAAACGCGGCAACGCCGTCATATTTGTTACCTCTGTTCGTGGTCTGCACCACCGCCGGCGCCTGCACGGTAGCGCATCAGCTGATTTCATTTTCTGTTGGAGCGGTATGATTTCGGGCAGAGACGTACTTAGCCCTTCTCGTCAACTGGAGAGTGAGCACTTTTTCCTTTATTTTTTTTACTTGGTCGCCCTCGTTTTACTACACATTACCTTTGTTATTTCAAGGGTAGTTGTTTCTGAAAAGGAAAACCCCAACTTTGCGGACACCCTGTATAGTGTTAACACCTAACGATGGTTTCCCTCGTTATCAATAAACCCAATGTGTCCGTCCTTTTGGTTTTATATTTGTAACAAGTGCTCTCATCCACGCGTTCGTCTTGAAACACCATTTGGCTGCAACCCTTCCCGTATTGGTTGCTAGCACCATATTTGTGTTTTCATCAGCTCTTGAAGATGGCTCCATAGAGAATGCCGAAAGCTCAAGATTCCCGTTAAAAAAAATTACTAAAGCTTAAAAAAAAATTTTGCCAATTTTTGCCCATATTATATATATAATTTCATTTCAATGATAAATGCTTGAAAAATATGTACGAGTCATGGGCGCCCTCAGAAAATTTTCCCAGGAGAGGGCTATCATCGACAAGGTGCCCCCAAAGCTTTTTGATTAGCGGATGAGTATCTGCCTCTAAAATTTCTTGAAAAGCGGTGGTAGCACCTTTTCTCAGGTGGAGGGACAAATCCAAATAATCACCAGGATTGCATACGCTTGGAGAGCTTGTAATATAAGAATCTTAGAAGAAATTTACTTGAGTGAAAGCAAAATAAAAGACGAAAGGTCTGACAAATATGTTACCTTAGATAGATATTTTCTGAGCGATAGTCCTATTCTTTTAGGGCTATTATGTCCATTGTAGTCATCGCATGTTATGTACTTAGTGACATTGTTTTTCTTCCATGCTCCATCCGAAATCATTTCCCTTAAATAAAAAGTCATCAAGACGACACTTTTTGAGTTGCTTAAGCCCCTGCCTAAATGATCAGGTATGGTATATTTGTATATACATACTTGATAGCCATAAAGGAGTGCAATGCTAAATCAAAGTAAAACGCGGCAGCTATTGTCGGTTCTGCATTCAGTTGGTAAGTCCTTTGCATAGTTCCTAACCGATCTTGATTCGCCGTATTTGGTAAGGGCTTCACGAACATGATTGTGGCGTTCCTACAAACGCATTTGATATCACCATCATCCTGAGTGATGACATGCCAGGCAAACTTTCTGAAAAATATCCCTATCAGTACCTTAAGGTCGCACGTCCCTTTTTCAAACAGTCTGAAGGAGTGATCCTAATACTTTTCATCTGATTGTTCCATGGTGTGTTTAGAGATGACTGAAAGTCAATGTACAATAAATTGTTTGCCAAAAATGCGTATTTTGTGCGTTTTAACATGTTAAGCCAGCTTCCACTTTTATACTAGATAAGAGCTGGTTATTACTTGGATCTTATCATTTTTTTCTTCATAAAATCTTTGCTTTTCTTGAAAACCATTTTGTAGTAAACTGGGTTTTGAAGATGGCAGAGATTAAGAAAAAATGAAAAGAAAAAGTAATTACCGACAAACTGGACATTTACATTTATCTATACAGATATATACGTAGATTATTTCTTATAATTTTTTTAATCTCTCCTTTTTTAAATGTTGTTTGTTACAAAATGAGTTTTCAATGAAAGCAAACATTTTTTGAAGAAATTAAAATGTTAAAATATAAGTAACAACCCGCTCGAATCAAATATTAAAATGGAATTTCTTAAACTGTTTCAGAGTTGTAGTAGTATTATTTGTTAACAAGTTACGATTGCAGAAGGAATGCATAAAAATGATCAACAAATGCGTTTCTGACAGTAAAATTTATTGTATACTGTTTTTCCGTCATTTTTATACACACCATGATACAATCAGATGAAATGTAGTAAGAATACGATATAACACGAAAAATGATACTGGACAAAATACAACATCTACTTGTTTGCTTCCCGTTTATTCTGTTTCCACGGTTAGACCGCTCCGATGAGTTGTTATAAGCACGAAACAACGCTGACTGTGGTTGGCCATGGTTACAGGAGGCAGAAAATAAACATGTCCAATGTCCATTTAAAAAAAAACTACTCAATATTTCTATTTGGCTCTAAAAATAGTTGCACCCAAAGCACCCTGCAGAAGCTGTAACCATTCCTACTATAACCCAGTGTAGATCAAAAGTGTCTTCACCTTTCCACCGATAGATTTTGAAAACAAAATATGCCTTCACTGTAGAATGTCGCTTAAATATGACAACGTCAGTATTATTATTTTGCTGATGTTCGGCGCTCAAACTCGCGCGCTCCTATTAGCCGGCAGGCCATGAATGCCTGGGCAGGCAGCAACAAGCGCATAGAAGCTTCGATCGAATGCTGATGTTTGTTATGACGCGAGGAAAATAAGATTTCAATAAGGTACAGGCCCATAGTAGACGCGTTGCTAACATAATAAAATAATAATGACGTCATCAATACGAGGTATGACGCAGAAATTGAAAAGGAAGCAAATATGTCTCATATTTAAAGAGTACAAACAATATTTTTGCTATCTGGGGTAGGATAAAGATAAATTCGTCCACGAAATCGTCTGAGGCTTGAGATATATTATTTCTAGGGTAAATATTGTTTTGGGGTGTGACGGGCCTGTAGCTAGGGTTACCAACTATACTGTTAAAGAGAGTAGTATACTGTTTTTCACTAAATTAATACTTTTTACTGTTGAACCAAAATAAATTATACTAAGATTCTGTTTTCACTTCAGCAGAATTTAATAATATTCTGTTCCCGCTGCATCAGCATTCACAGTTTTTTCGTAGATAAATGTAAAGAGGCATTATGTCACAAACAGAGCTTCATCCAATTTAGTAAAAAATGAGCACTTTATTTATTTTAATTTACATTCTAATTGTAGTTAGGCAAAATGGCAATTAATTAATAAGTTTTGCGAGAAACTCAAAAACATACGTATTTGAAAGATTAAGCAAATAAAATATCGTTGATTGTTATATTATGTATTATCTACATAAATGTAGTAGATGTGGTAATAATACCAAAAAAGTATTAATAAATAATAAGTAAATACTGTTCATTTTTTTAAATACTGTTTAATTTCCACCTCAGACCAAAATATATTTTTCGTTTTTTGTAAAACAAGTTTCAATCCTACCCGTAGCAAATTTTATCAGTGGCCCCAGAGGTGGACTCAGAGAGAAAATTTGGGGGGTGAAACAAGAAAATGAAATGCTTGACGATTAAAAATTGGAGGGCGATGGAAAGGATTGAAAACTGAAGAATTCAAGGCTTGTGGAGGCTGGATCAGTGCTTCTGAGAGCAGGAGTGTCGCTGATTGAAAATTGGAGTGGAGCTTACATCTGCATTAGTGCTTTCTCTCCCAGGAGAGATACTTTCATAAAACGTTAGTTCGCGGGGCCTTCTAATGTTCGAGGCTTGGAGAATTTGCTACACTTACTAATCCGTCACTGTTCTTATTTCTACATACCTGTTAAAGAAACTGATTGAATCAGCGGCATCTAACACTCGTTTGATGTTATTCAAATTCGCCAGTACAAAGAAATTGACGATGTCTAGCTTACGAAGCTGCATCAACTGATCAGCAACTGTGTTTCCCATACCTATTGGAGTTATGATGTGCCTCGTCGCAACATTTTGAAGGAGGGCCTTGTACTTGTGATCCATCACTGAAAACAGTAAAACTTTTTTCATCACCTACAGTAGAATTTTATGTAGCGGGTTTCCACAAAGCAGTATTAGTATTACTGGAACATGAACCCACTAAATTACCCATTGCCGTTCAAGGTCAAGTTCATATCTTCGGTAAATTCTTTTTTTATCTAATGATCGTGATATGAAGGAGATACCTACCAAAACTTTGATCAAACAAAATGGCAGCATTGGTGATATTTTGATAGAGCACGATGGTCCGTACGATTTCTGGTATGATGTCGGCTGGCGGACAAATTTGCACCAAGTACTCTTTCTCATCTTCATCGATGTTTCTCCATTGTCTCAAATCGCCCTCTTGGCCGAACGAAGCAGTGATAGTAGGCAATGCTAGGGCTTGCGTGAATGATTTTACTGTTTCCGAACCAAGACCAGTCATTGTCGTGTCCAGAACCATGTGAGGGTAGGTTTGACTTTCGAGCATCGAATTGTACGTGGAACATACTAAAATTTATATCTATCAACATTTCTGATAGTTCTGATAGTCTCAACTGGTGCAGGATATGGGTATTTGATTATTTTGTGAACCGTGACGGTGGTATCGACCGTGGCTGTTCCATTTTTTAACAGAAATTTGCTATAGGAGAAACTACATATGAAAATTAACCCCACAGGTATTTTTATCAGCACAATCTTGCTCAAAGTATTTTGAAAAAATAACCGATGCTGCATTATTATATTCTACACAACCCTGATTTTTTATAGATTTGTGGAACGTATACGTTCGATAAAAATGTATTTTGATTTTTTTTCGAATTTTTTGTTAGATAATGAAAAATTCGCAAACTTAAAAATACACTGTATATCAGTGTTTTGTCACGTTCTTTTCATATTCACTAACAAAAGCATGAACTTTTAAACAGAAAATCCACATTAAACGGAAAAAGCGCATATTCACCGATTTTTGCAGTTTTCGGCATCTTAGAAAATAGGATATCATAACTTCACTAGCCCAAAAACTCAAAATACTTATATATGTATAGTAGGTGTTTGAGTTAGCCAAGCATCCTTTACTGACCTAAAATTTTAGATTTTCCAGACAAGAAATCATTATTTTGGCAACGCTACTGAAAAGAACGTAGAAAATACATAGGTATAAATGCGTGGCTTCCGAAATACAGGGTGTTTAAATTTACTTTCTAAAATAGTTTTTTTTAAATATTTCGAACAATATTTGATGTATAACAGTGAAAATTGGTATACAAAGGTCTTTTGGTACGACAAAACGAACCATGGGCATAGTTTTACTGTAGCCACTAGAGGGCGCTCTCTACTGTACCTGTAGTGTATTAAAATGACCGAACAATTTTTCTTAGTGCAATTTTTTGCTTTTTGAATAAAAAAACTGATTCTTCGCGCTTTTCAACATAAAAAAGCTCTCTTGTGAATTTTCGTTATAGTTAGCCGTTTTTGAGATATTTCGATTTTTAAGTTTCGATGCATTTTTAATTATTTATGGGAAAATAATATTTTTTTTACATTTTCGATTTGAGCATTACAAGTAATTAAGATGATCGTTTAGATTGTGTTTTTAAACACAGCAATAATTCCTAACTCCAAATAAACACAAAAAACAGAATATTAATTTGTTTAATTTTCCAATATTATTTTTAACAAATTAAATTAATTATTTACAACTAAAATGCATTGGATAGTTAGGACAAACATACAAAATCTAAAGTAGTTGCTCGAAATGTAAACCCAATTGTTCAATACACAATTCACATCTACGAATGATCGAACGTGGTATAGCATTATTCAAATAAGGCCTTATTTCATCACATACATTCCTGATTCTGTCTATTAGCATATCTCTTGTGGTTACGGGAGTCTGGTACACTTTTTCTTTTAGAAATCCCCACACAAAGAAATCTAATGGATTTAGGTCAGGGGATCGTGGAGGCCAGGCGACTGGTCCTCCACGGCCGATCCATCTTTCTGGATAACTTTCGTTCAGCCAGTTTCTAACTATTCTCGAATAATGAGCTGGACAACCATCAAGCTGGAACCAGGCCAATCTTCTTAAATCTAACATAACATCATCCCTCATATTTGCATGTTCAGCCTTTAAAAATTCCAAGAAGGTCGCAGCATTTAACCTTGCAGGCAAAAGGTAGGGTCCAAATAGTCGATTACGGTAGATACCAATCCACACGTTCACACTAAATTCATGCTGAAAATTTCTTTCCCGAACTGCATGCGGATTTTCGTGCGACCAAATATGTTGATTATGAAAATTTACCACTCCACGTCTAGTGAAGCATGACTCATCGGTCCATAAAACTTTACTTAAAAAGTCCCTATTATTATCAGTTCTATCAAGAATCCACTGACAAAATGTGATTCTTCGTTCTCCGTCCCCTGGCTGTTTCAACAGACAACAAAACTAACTGTCAACTAATTGACGTTTAACCTTAATCTGCTTTCAATTTCAAAAATATTTGCAGGCACAGACTACTTCTGAAAATTATCTAGATACTGACTTTTTAACGTTATTTTATCATAAATAATTAAAAATGCATCGAACCTTAAAAATCGAAATATCACAAAAACGGCTAACTATAACGAAAATTCACAAGAGAGCTTTTTTATGTTGAAAAGTGCGAAGAATCAATTTTTTTATTCAAAAAGCAAAAAATTGCACTAATTAGCTACAAATAATTACTCTTGTGTTTTTTTCTAGAGTGAAACTCTAGGGAAAAAAATAACACTTGAAATCCGGTGCTGTGTATGATTTTTGGTTACGACTTGTGAATCACCCTGTATACGCAGATTGAGCTTTGGAGTTATCCGATTAATAATATCCTACTGTAAAAGTACCTAAAATTCGAAACATCGATTGCAATTTGCCGTTATTCCAGACAAGAAATCGATATTTCAAAAATGGAACTGGAATCAACGTCAAAAATGTACATACAGCGTGTTTCAGTTTATTGTTGCATAACTTTAAGATTCGATAGAACTTTTAAAATTAATGCATAAAGTCTATATAAACATGGGTCGAAAAATGCCTGGCTTCCGAAATACAGGGTGTTTAAATTTACTTTCTAAAATAGTTTTTTTTTTTAATATTTCGAACAATATTTGATGTATAACAGTGAAAATTGGTATACAAGGGTTTTTTTATATGAAAAAACGTACCATGGTCATAGTTATACGTACAGTAGCCACTAGAGGGCGCTCTCTACTGTACCTGTAGTGTATTAAAATGACCGAAAAATTTTTCTTAGTGCAATTTTTTGCTTTTTGAATAAAAAAACTGATTCTTCGCACTTTTCAACATAAAAAAGCTATCTTAAAAATTTTCGTTATAGTTAGCCGTTTTTGAGATATTTCGATTTTTAAGGTTCGATGCATTTTTAATTATTTATGATAAAATAACGTTAAAAAGTCAGTATCTCGATAATTTTTAGAAGTAGGCTGTGCATGCAAATATTTTTGAAATTGAAAGCAGAATAAGGTTAAACGTCAATTAGTTGACAATTAGTTTTGTTGTCTGTTGAAACCTGAAACGTATTTTTGCAATTGTGAATGCACGAAATTTAGTTTCTTTTACCTGTTTTTTTTTTTTTTTGGTAAGTTTTATAAAAATGCCATTTTTATTCTCCAATCAAGAGTTAGCGGATATTCATTTTGTGTATGGCTTTAAATCGAAACGCAGCAGAAGCAGCCAGAGAATACGCACGAAGATTTCCAAACAGACGACATCCAACTCGCTCAGTATTTGTAAGAGTGCATCGCCAAATAATTGAAAATGGTTTTGGAAATCTCCAAAAGGATCAAAACATAAATGTTCGTCAGCGCAGATTTACCCGTATGATTCTGCGTGAGTTTGATAGAGATCCGACCACAAGTGTTAGGAGAGTTTCTGGTGCCTTGGGAATTTCAGCAAGCCATGTTCACCGTGTTCTTAGAAATTACCATAGACGTCCTTACCATTTGCAACCTGTGCAAGGACTACGGCCAGTGGGCGGAGAACGAAGAATCACATTTTGTCAGTGGATTCTTGATAGAACTGATAATAATAGGGAGTTTTTTAGTAACGTTTTATGGACCGATGAGTCATGCTTCACTAGACGTGGAGTGGTAAATTTTCATAATCAACATATTTGGTCGCATGAAAATCCGCATGCAGTTCGGGAAAGAAATGTTCAGCATGAATTTAGTGTGAACGTGTGGATTGGTATCTACCGTAATCGACTATTTGGACCCTACCTTTTGCCTGCAAGGTTAAATGCTGCGACCTTCTTGGAATTTTTAAAGGCTGAACATGCAAATATGTGGGATGATGTTATGTTAGATTTAAGAAGATTGGCCGGGTTCCAGCTTGATGGTTGTCCAGCTCATTGTTCGAGAATAGTTAGAAACTGGCTGGACGAAAATTATCCAGAAAGATGGATCGGCCGATCCCCTGACCTAAATCCATTAGATTTCTTTGTCTGGGGATTTCTAAAAGAAAAAGTGTACCAGACTCCCGTAACCACAAGAGATATGCTAATAGACAGAATCAGGAATGCCTGTGATGAAATAAGGCCTTATTTGAATAATGCTATACCACGTTCGATCATTCGTAGATGTGAATTGTGTATTGAACAATTGGGTTTACATTTCGAGAAACTACTTTAGATTTTGTATGTTTGTCCTAACTATCCAATAGCATTTTAGTTGTAAATAATTAATTTAATTTGTTAAAAATAATATTTAAAAATTAAACAAATTAATATTCTGTTTTTCTGTGTTTATTTGGAGTTAGGAATTATTGCTGTGTTTAAAAACACAATCTAAACGATCATCTTAATTACTTGTAATGCCCAAATCGAAAATGTAAAAAAATATTAATTTCCCATAAATAATTAAAAATGCATCGAACCTTAAAAATCGAAATATCTCAAAAAGGGCTAACTATAACGAAAACTCACAGGAGAGCTTTTTTATGCAGAAAAGTGCGAAGAATCAGTTTTTTTATTCAAAAAGCAAAAAATTGTACTAAGAAAAAATTTTCGGTCATTCTAATATACTACAGGTTCAGTAGAGAGCGCTTTCTAGCAGCTACAGTAAAACTATACCCATGGTTCGTTTTGTCGTACCAAAAAACCCTTGTATACCAATTTTCACTATTATAAATCAAATATTGTTCGAAATATTTAAAAGAACTATTTTAGAAAGTAAATTTAAACACCCTGTATTTCGGAAGCCACGCATTTTTCGACCCATGTTTATATAGACTTTATGCATTAATTTTAAAAGTTCTATCGAATCTTAAAGTTATGCAACAATAAACTGAAACACCCTGTATACAATGGATGACTAGGTAAACCATATAATCCTTCCTTAATCAAAAACGTCAAACATTGAAGAACATCAGCAAAAGTGCGGTTTTTCCTATTTGCTGCTAAACATAAAGGGATGGATACAAATACATACATTGAGCTTTTCGGTTAGGCAACTTAAGACGTCATACGTTTAAAATGTTAATAATCGGGGTAAATCGGTGAAACCGCGATTTTTTTCCTACTTTTGGCGATTTTTCGGAGAAAAGTGCATGATCTTATCAGTGGTCCGGAAGAAAACGCAACAGAGCACTGATATACAGTAGATTTCTAAGCTTGCAAAGTTCTCTTTACAAAAAATTCGAAAAAAATAAAAAATATTTCTTCTCAAACCGAGTTCCATAAATCTATAAAAAATCACGGTTATGCAGGATATAACGATATAGTATCGGTAACTTTTTTAACTTTTTGTGTCCAAAATTGTGCCCGTAAAAAAAGTATATGTAGTCTTTGAGGTTAGATGCACCTAGGGGCGACCTACCGATCTGAAAGTTTCGCTAAGATAATTTAACTCAATATGCCTTAATTTGGATTTATTCAGATTTGGAGACCTTTGGGGGCAATTTTCATACGTAATTTCGCCTATACCTTTTGTATCCAATGTGACTGACACATACATATATGCTTTCACAATTGCCTGGATTTTGAATAGTCGGACTGGAGGTACAGCCGCCTTGCGGATTCTTATGTAACGGTCACTGTTTACAAGATAATCACCTCTACTTACGGAATTCCAAGAAATTTGTGGAATCGGTTCTGTTCCCGACAACTCTTCGTAGGTCTACGCTGAGACCCAGCTTATTGTTTTTCTTGATATACATCATAGCAACATCTATTGCTTTCTCTGCCACTTCATTCCCTTCTTCATTCACAAACACTACGAAAAGTGAAAGAACACTTTAATTGCCGAAACCAGCCGTCGAACCATCCCACAACGTGGAGTGAAAATTTAGAAAAGCTTCAGGTAAGATTCATTTTGTACCACATGAAATAAGCACAAGGGGGGTCTCGACCACTAATATTTTCTAACCTTATACAAAATTCCAATAGTGAAAGGGATCTTAGTTTGTGAAAAAAAACGTTATTGTATCCTTGCTATATTGCTAGTTAGTGCAACGACAAACAGACATGTCCTACTCTCCTCTACTATCAGGAGATTTACACCATGGTTGAGGCCGCCCATTGCTGCAGATCGTCCAACACGTACTTCTTTATGCCCACAAAGATATACATGTCAATGTTATGTTGAAAGACTTGATTTTGTTATTTGGCAATAAAACGTTTCTTTCTTAGATTTCATACTTTAATCGCATTGGGGGACCTCATTAGCCACGTCACTTCATGAAGTCAATATAAACCAAGCCATGTAGAACAGAATATACTCTCGGTCGGCCCCATCCCCCCTGAATATGAATCCTAGGACCGCCACTGTGTCCCTGCTAAACGGGTTAGTCCACGCTACGCCATTGTGTACAATAATTTATGCCTTTGTAAGATTTTCTGACGAAGAACTACATCACATTGGATAGTCAACGACGCACATACGTATACGCGTGTGTTGAAAATATTCGAAGTTTTAAGGGGAAAGCAATGATATGTGAAATATGTCTAATAGGTGCGTTAGATTACTAGGCTTAGAATTGTATGAATGTATACTAAGTGACAGATAAATCCGAACACCCAGTTTAAATGGTTTTATTTTAATAAAATTTTGTATAAGTACTTAATGAAGCATACTAAGTAAATGATAAAAATTTCAAAATGATTGCACTGCTTTAAAGCCCTTTGACCTTTAATAATGTGTGGATGCTACGCATTCTCCAACGCGCCTAGGCATGCTTCTGATCAGGTGGTCAATGTCCTCCTGTGGTATCTCATTCCAGGCAACCACCAACTCCTCTCGAAGTGCTTCTAGAGTCTGAGGAGGACGTTGCAAATTGAGCAATCTCATACCCATCATATCCCACACGTGCTCAATTGGGGATAAGTCGGGAGATCTTGGTGGCCATGGTAACAATGTGACATCATTATGTTGAAAGAAGTCTATTGTGACTCTTGCAACATGTGGTCGGGCATTATCTTGTTGGAAAGTTGGATCTGCCAGGGTGTCAAGATAGGGTAAAAGATGGGGTTCTGGAACTCCGTGGATATAACGCTGCGCGCTCATGTTACCTCTGATGAAGATTAAAGGTGACCTGGAACCATAAGCTATAGCACCCCAAACCATAACTCCAACAGTGTGATGAACATGTCTTTCAACAAAAAACTGTGGATTCCTCCTTTCACCACGTCGCCTTCTAACCCTGGCACGACCATCGTGCATGCCTAAACAAAATCGAGACTCGTTACTAAAGACAATACTGTTCCATTCCTGATCCCAGAGTGACCGTTGTCTGCACCACTCAAGGCGATTACGTCGGTGTTCTCGAGTTAAAGGGAGGACCCAGTGTGGGAGGTATGAAAACAAGCCAAAACTTCTCATTCGTCGGTAAACACTTCGCATGCCAATAGGTCTTCCGTGTTCCGCAAACCATTCATTTGCAATGGACCTGGTAGTGGAGGAACGGTCCCTTAAGGCCAATAATCTTAGGCGGCGATCTTCACAGTCTGTTGTTCTACGGCAGCGTCCAGTGCCCCTTGCTCTTTGCGTACGGCCTTCTCGAAGCCATGCCTGACAACACCTAACCACAGTGTCTACACTTCTTTGCACTCTAACTGCAATTGCCCGAAAAGAAAGTCCAGCTTCCCGAAGTCCCACTATACGGCCCGTATCAAACTCACTAAGTTGACGAAATCGTACATGTCTCCGTACTTTAGGCATCGTAACCGATCGTAAAGGATGTCAAGAACCAAAATCCGCCAACGTTAATTCTTTAGTGAATTAAAAAAAAACAGTATAAAAACCGGAATGTCCAACTGATAAGGCTGAATTTTTTTTCACTTGTTATTTACAGTAAGATAAATACATTCACCAACTTTTATTAAAATAAAACCATTTAAACTGGGTGTTCGGATTTATATGTCACTTAGTATATTAGCATCAAAAAATTGAGACGTACCCTCCCCTCTCCGTACAACTTCCAACCCCCCATTTTTAGCCCCTACAAAAATGTTTCAAAAAATGATGAATATCCTCTAAAACCTCAAGCAGCGAAGTTTGAGCGATTTTAATCCTTTTTGTCTTTTGCTCATAGCTCCGCCACCACTGAACAGATTTTCAAAAACTACAAAGCTTTTTCGTTCCTGGCATAGTTGTAACCTTGTGTGAAAATTTCATCAAAATTTGCGGTCAGTCCCACAGACAGGCAGATTGACAGACTTGTGATTTTATGAATAGGTGATATTAGCATAATCTTGAAGCTTATAGCTTTTAAAAAACCAATGGTAACCACAAAAATTCAATATTGTTTGGGATCATACTACATAATGCCGGTATTTTTGAAAACCAATGCTTGAAGCAATAAGGAAAAAACTAAGCGTCGTAAAATCATCATTTTTTGCATTTTTATTTTCTTTCCCTTTTCAAGATTGCTTCTCCATATCGTATGAAAATTGATTTCTACAATTTGTTATCTGTTGGATACATTTTTGTTGTATCCAAAATATTTTATTGCTGTTCAGAATGTTGAGGATAGACTTATTAATGCGTGAGATATTTCAGGTCCATCTACTTGATGTCATTTAGTATCGTTATTTCAATTCCTTTCTTTGGATGGGTATATAATTATATCCTTGTGTATCCCTTAGAGGAAAAGTGGAATAAGTTTATGATGATTATCGATCATTGGAAAATGTAAATGAAGGTGCCTTATGAGCAACATAGTGCTTTGTGTGATCCTACACCCCTCTTGTCACACTAAAAAATACTTACAAACGTTGATATTTTGTGTTGTTTGACCATCGCCATCCCAAATCCAATAATTGAAAGTCAAAATTATGAAAATTAGCCTATCTACGGAAAACATCGTGATGTGCGTGTAACAGCTAGGGGTAAAGTGTCGGAAATAAGCTTGGTGATCGATATTTTTTGTATCTACGCTAAGAGTACATGAGCGCCGTCAAGCACCGTGAGTTCTATTTTTTTAAACTATATCGCTATGACAAAAAGAATCGCCCAAAATAAAAAAATACAAAGCAACACACATTTTTGAGAAAATGTTTTTGTTGTAGAGAAATACGATTTCCATTTTCTTTCAAGCACTAATGGAATCTGTCCATTTATACGAGCCCCTTCCCACTTCAGTTGGCCCACTTCAAGATTTGTACCAATATATGCCTTTATAAACTAAACATGACGAAACTATTTACTTCTATAACAATTTATTTTCTCAAAAACATTTTAGATACACTCTAGTCGTAAAAAATACATATTTGAAATCACTTAGACCTATAACTAATAGAACATCTGAACAAATAAACAATGTGCGAATAAATGCGCGAAGTTAACAAAGCAACAATTGAAAGATTACCATTGGGTAACATCACCTTTATTTTTTATTACGGCTGAAAATAACCAAGTTTTGTCAAATTTTTTTTTGTAAAACAATCCCATATTTCTTAAAGCTTTTGTCGAGCAGGAACCTTTTTCATCTCGTGCCACAAAGTTTCAATAGGTGACAGATCTGGACTGCTAGAAACCCATTTCAAAAGTGGTACATTACTTCCTTCCATCCTTTTTTGAGGTATGGCACGCTGCACCATCTTGCTGAAACACAAAATCTTTGCCGGATGTTAAACATTCTTCCCTCACTGGTAAAAGCGATTCTTCTAAAATTGCCAAATATTTGTTTGTATCCACATTTCCATCAATAAAATGAAGTTTTCCTACTCCTTTTGATGACATACTGCCCCAGACCATAATGGATGCTGGAAATTTCACTTTTCTCTTCAGACTGTCAACATGGAATGCTTCATTTTTTTTGCGATTAACTCTACTGCAACTGTCAAACTTCGAATCGGGCCTCATCACTCCATTGTATTGCACACCATTGTTGAGGTGTCCATTGTCTTATGTTCTTTAGCCCATCTAAGCCGATTTTTCTTTTGCAGTGGAGTTGATAGTGGCTTTTCTTTGGCTATAAACAAGTTGTGCAACTTTAGGGTTTTTACTTCACTTTTTTTATAAGAAAACTTACATTGCAAGTGCTAAATCCCAGTTTGTGGGCCTCTCTATGAGTTGTGGACCTCGAAATTCTCCTTCCAACAGCGTCACTCCACAGAGCACTTAATTGTAAATAATTGGCACGCCTGTTTTTCACGATTATTCTTCTTAATCCTCTTCGGTCGGCATTTGTGATATTACTTTTTTTCACATATCGTGGCTTAATATTAACTGAACCAGTTACGTTATATCTTCTAGGTTGATATGCTGTAATTGCAACATGTGTTATTTTTATGCTGCAAATTTGATTAGGAAGTGATAAAGTTGGTGTTTTCTAGGATATATTATCAAAATATTCATTGTTAATATTTTAAACCTATAACACCATGCTACATTTTTATTATTTGTGTTTGATAAGAAAAAAACTAAGATTTCAATAGTTGGGCCAACTGAAGTGAGAAGGGGCTCGTATAACACACTGACGCACAGAAAGTTCAATTTCGCTTGTTTTGCGAGGAATATTTTCTTTCAAATCAGTGATATTATGCAGGGCAGAGCGGCTGCTATGAGGATCCCAAAGAAACTTGCTAATCCTATTTTTGAACTGCCTAAGGTTAGTAGATCGGGCAAAATTCTTCTCTTGTAGATTATTCCACCATCTCGACGCCCTAGGGGCAAAGAAGCGGTCGTATCAGCTAGTTCTGGATGTACCAGCAGTTGCCGCTATTGACGAGATGTGGTCGTGTCCGATTTAGAGCCGTATCGTCAGTCGTTCCTACAATTGTAGGTCGCGTTTATGGCCTCCTTGATTTTCATAGTATTTTTTCTCCTTCAAAAAGGCTGGGATATTTCTTGATTTCTACTGTTCCGTGTCAACGCTCTCCTTATTATGTTTTCTTTTTGAATTGTAGGAAATTTCAAGCTGATAAAACAGATGATAAAAATCAAAAGCATGAACAATGTGATGAAAATAGGTATTTGTGACATAACCTCAAAATAGAGCGCCACTCTGAAGGTATGAATAAAATTAATGTTATGGATATTTTGTGTCGGAAGGAATTCAAATTGACAACTGTCAGCTCAATAAAACTAAAAATTTCTAAAAATCTCACTATGCTCAAATTTCTGCCGAACGGATTATTAGAATGACACATCCCAGTTTGGAAGGTCATTTTTAGTGTATGGAATTTTTTTTCGGAATAAGTCATATACTATGGAGCATAATGCTTTCCAGAAACAGAAGTAATGAAGAAATGAAGAAGTTTCCAAGAAATTTACATTTTTTCCTAACCTAAACTATGAGTGCGTCTCCCAACTGGACTGTTCGATGCCTCTATAGGTTATTCTCCTGAAAAAAAATTGAGCCCGCCAAGCCAGATTATGGAATTTTAGGTTTGACCCATATATAGAATCCAGTTGGTGTAGGCTTATCACTTGATAACCACTCCAAAATGCAATCAAGCTACCAACTATATGTCATATAGCTTTACTGTAATAAGTGTTATGTACTATAATGCAACATAAAAGTTACAGATTGCTACAAATGAAAAACTGAGAATCGACGTGTTCTTAAATTTAAAATGGGTGACTTCCCCCTTGTACCCCCAAACGACACCAACGCTACGGAAGACAAACGAAAACCGCAAATTGAGCTTTCCGTTTAGTTGCTAGGCGAGATCGTCAATGTATACACACATCACATTTATCAATCTTTCAGACATCATATATGCAATGTGTGTAAATATGTAGGTACGCGTGGATAGACAGACAATAAAAAGCTACTTTAATGTGTAGTCTTCTTTATGGTGACACAAACAACCCTGACCCACACGCGTGGTTACTCATAGCTAAATTCTAACGATTTCGTTCAGGAAGGAAATCGATCAAGAATGTAGCCAAAGATTACAGAAAAGCTGACACAAAAAAAAGAACTCGGTATAACCGAATCCGCATTTTTGTATATGATTGGAGGATTGTTTCACTTGAATATGAGAAGTTTTGAAGTCAGCTTTTCATCCCCACTCATATCAATTTTAGAATAATTTGGTACAGTTTAATATTTTAAAGATATTCCGCCTTAACAAATAAGAGTTGAATGAACGAATCAGACAGGGCCGAATCTTAAAAATATTTTTGTAGGGTCCATATGACGACTTTAAAACTACCCGTTCAAAAAAGTGTTGGGGAGCTCAGGATTCATGTTCAAAATGTTTAAAATTGAATAGCGGTGGGATCAACGATTCCAAAATTAAATGGCAGGGAAGGATCGTCTGCAAATTAAAAGAACATTCGATCTTTTTTCAACTCGGGGAGATGTTCAGACCCCCAGGACACCCCTCCTGGATCCGCCGCTGGAATTAAATGAAAGCTGGAAGCAATTCTGCAACCTACAGAGGCCAGCTCGTAGGCCGAAACATTTATCTCAGCTCTGCTCTATGTCTCAATCTCCGCCCTCCTCGCGAAGTTGAGTATACCTTTGAGCTCCAACTCCATATTCTGAGGATCTAAAATATTGGACCCCCACTGTGTGTGTTATGGTCAGACAACAGTACCACCAGTACCCTTTAGGTTGTCTCTTCCACGAGATAAGCGAAAAAGTCCTTACTTAGCACTACTAGCGCTAGGCCCTAACATGGGCTCCCGCGCCTGACGGAGATGCCTAGGGATACTTCTCCACTGTTGTCTAGATTTCCACCCCTCCGGTTCCGGTTAGAGTTACTAAGAAAAATAAACGTTTTTTCTATAAAAGATAAAATCAGAGACCAGAGAGACCATCTGACCCCTAGAATCCCACTCCTCTGTCGTCGGATACTACATATTGAATTTGCGGCTAAAGCAATACTTAGGAGTGATCAGTCACCCCTAGTAAGATAATTACATCCAGTTTTGATGGAAGAGCGAGCTTTGCAAAGAAGCCATTGATTTTGGTTTGTCGAAGTTCAGACCATCGATGACATAATCGAACACCAATATCAGTTCAGGGATTGCATCTACTTTTTGCCATATAGCCACCTCACTCCGTTCAAGAAACAGATAATACTCAGGTTTGAGTATTCTTCCATGTCAGCACCCGTAACTTCGGTTATCGCCGAACAGACAAAAGACATAAACGGAGTCAGCAAATATTTTCCCCAGAAGAAACAGTCTCCGAGCCCTTTCCAGTCAGTATGTACAACTGTACTTCATGGGTGAGTTTTTGTTCTCAGGAAGGAATGAAGACTGAACAGCTGTACGGTAGGAGCCCCAATGCATGAGCAAGACGTCAGGAAGAGCTCGAGGATCTAGCAGACGTAATGCAAAGAAGGAAAGTACCTAGTTTTGTTTCGTTTTGGACATGGACATTAAATCACTAAGAAGGATCTAAATATGATATTGATGCATTCCTCTTTCACTGTTACCGCTTGTCTCTTGCTACCCCCGCTCTTCAAAAAGTTTTTGGGCCAGTAACACGTTCACTAAAGTTATCTCTCGCTGATTATCGCCCTCCCCCTGAGAAAAATTATTGCGGGTGACCATGGGACCAATTTTTCGATGGGAGTTCAATTAAAGATATATTATTGCTTGTATCCTTGTTATTGATTTTATTATAATCGGGCGGAAAAGTGTATTTTATGAATGAATATTCCGGACGTTAGGTACCTCCTTTCAGACCACGGCATTGAATAAATCTATCTAATTTAGTATAAATATGCTGACCTATCGCGACTAAAGGGAATGTATTTATTTATTTGTTACTAGGTAATGGCGCAAGTATCCGCACTACCGCTGATAAAATATAGTACGGTCAATGGTTTTCTATTTTTAACTCTACCCAGCATACATACAGTTTTGTATGTATCTCTCGCGTATGCAGCGTACTAAGCTAGCTTAACACCCTACATACATACATAACTATTATTTCACCTAAATTGTGTGAATCGGTTCTTGACACATCTCTAGCAAATGTATCGATTTTTTGCCGTCCTGTACCTGACAACTAGAAACGTCAACCTTGACACTCCTGTCTAGAATTTTGACACATTTCAGCTGTTGGGGTTGTAGGATATGGGGGCCGCGCCGTAAAAAATAAATATTTCCAAAAATGGATCAAAACGGGGCCGAATCCGAAGCTCCCGCCGATGAAAAAGTATGTCGAACGAAAGTAGTCATCGTCGGTGCAGGCATGGCCGGTCTGTCAGCTGCCTACCATTTATCCATGAACAATTTTAAGGATTTTAAAGTGTTGGAGGCGCGAGGGCGTATTGGAGGACGGATTGTTCAGATACCGATGGGCAGCGAGAAGGTTGAATTAGGTGCTAACTGGATTCATGGAGTTCTAGGTACGTACCTGTGATTGATGATACATTAAAATTATCAATTTTCGTAACTTATACTGCGATAAACAAATGCTTATGAGTCTATACAGTGTCTTGCACAAGAATCTCAATCAATAGAAATGATCAGTAAAATTAAGATATATTAAAATTGCATGTGTCTGTATTTTTGTATCCTTATGTAATCCAGGTATTATCAGCTAGGCAGTGCCTTTCAGAGAAATGCTGTGTCATCTACATGGGCATTCTTTTTACTAATTGAGCAGCAATTTAGGCATACTTATTATCAGTGTACAAAATGATTCACAGTGGTATAATACCAAAAAACGAAACACTAGAGTTCATACATAGAGTCAAATATTATGGATTATTTTCAAAAAGTGATTGAGAACAATTATGTATTATTACACAATTCATGTGTAGCAGTAGCATTAGGGGTTGGCTTGCACTGTGTGCAATTTCCACAGGGAAGTTCAGCCCCACAAGTGATACAGTTGAGACAATATGTTTACTTATTACAAAAAACATGAACTGATTTGTACTTTATTCAGATTAGTAGAATAATAATAATAAATGACTTTCATTTAGGGAGAAATTTAGCTACAAGCTATAGGTACCACCACTTACCTTTGAAAAACTAGCACTAGGATATTGAAAAGAATTTAAAAAAAATTATTCCAAAGCTTAAATGATTATTACAAATTGAATACAGCATAGACATGTGTAAGTCAAATCTGACTTGAAATAAAATAAAAAAACAGCAGAGACTAACATCAAACAACAAAATAAAAGTTTTAAAATGTATAGTGGACAAATTAATCCACTCTATAGAAGTGACCAGATTTTAAAACACTTTTCACATTTTGTTTATATTTGTTGACATGCATGTCTGATGCTTTTTGGAAGGTAATTTAATTGAAAATCAATCTACAACATGAATTTTGAATTTTTTGTAAATGAATCTAGAAATGGATAGTACACTAAGTTGCAGTAGGGGATTTTTGACATTCTTAAAGATTCTCATATAATTTGTTTAGCTTTAAAATCAAGTATTTCTTCATTCAAGTACTACATATCTTAGTTACATCATTCACATGAGAAATAAATTTGAGAATTTCATATATAAACAAACCTTAAGTTTTTAACTGACTCTAAATGTACCAGTTTCTAAACATTTTCTGTCACTTTGGCAACATTGTCTTGGTAGATGCCAAGCCATCTACAGGGTGACTTTGAAGTTGAGTCATTAATTTTCAGATAATGATTGTAGAAGGAAGATAAACCAAAATATGTGTGTAAAAATAAAAAAAAAATAAAAAAAAATGTTACCTTGTTTTATAAAGTATCCTCCCGACAAGTATTTCAGTGCGGACCTGTATTTGATCGTGCGGTCTTGGAGCACCGGCATGCCCTCCCCTGTGAGGTCTTAAGTCACCTGATTCACGAGCCCTTTGTACTACATTAACAAAGGCACGAGGGGTTGGTTGCACTCGATTGGGAAACCGATCCGCATAAATTCGTGATGCCGCGTAAATAAGAATCATGTCCACAAGTTCAGCATTTTCGTAAACATATGCCATTTTTGATTTCGTTTGAGCCACGCAACAGACACCACTATTCACTCACGCGTTACCGACTGACACTGACTGTATACAACTGAATAAAATAATTGTAAAAACACCGTTCCAAATTCTTTCGCTTTTTTGTTTCCGATGCGATGAACCGATAAGGCGGATTATATCCGTTGTTGCCGAACACGAGCACATAATATTATTATTGAGACAGGGCGGTACTCAAACTTCCAAAGGGCTATAACTTTGTTACTTTAATTTTACCAGAAAAATGGTAAAGGAAAAATACATTTATTTTGATCAGATCTACTCACTGTTAAAATAAATGACTCAACTTCGAAGTGCCAATAGCCAAACCAAGGGCGCGTCCTTGAAAAGAAATATATGGCTTTGCACAAAATGAAAATACTCATTTTTAGTTGTCTGTGGCTACAAACGAAATTTTCAAGTACTCAGTTTGGCAGTGCTGAATACGAATATGACGCTTCAAATTGCCGTGAAGTAATACGGGAGCATATTTGAGGTGAGCTTGCTCGAGTCCCGCGGATAGCTCTATCGTCAACTTGACACTGGATTTAGAATTTACCTAGGAGACAAATTCTCGTTTCGATTACAGATACGGAAATGTTTTTGAAGATTTTATCATGAGAAAGCTGAATATATCATAGGACGTTACAGAACAAAACTTATACTTATACTTAACTTGATATACTCAGGTAACTTAAGATGCTGAATACAAATATTATCTGAAAATCTTGAAATGACAAAATTTGAAGCAGAAAATCAGTCATCTGGGAAACCCCAACGTTGTTATCATTTAACTACTATCGGATTCTGAATCTACGCACTCGATTTATCCAGAAAATGAGGTTTCGTTTACAACACAGATATGCAAGATTTTATCAAAATTTCATTATGAGAACCCTCAAAAGATTATAGAACAAACTAATGAAGCTTGACATACTTAGGTAATTTAGGGCGCTGGATGCAAATATGACAGTAAATAAATCTTGAACTGTCATGGGAGCAAATTCAGAGTAGAAGATGCATCGCAGAGCACCCCGGCACGGGTATCACGTATCTTGAAAAGTGACATTATGCCAATTTTTTTTGACATTATTCTGTTTTTTTTTTGACATTATGTAGGTTTTTTATAAGATATTAACTTAGCACTTAATTGTACGTGTTGCCTAAACGTCATGAGGCTTGTTATTAATCTTTGACTCTGATGTGATGTAAAATCTGCTTCTGAGATGGCATTACTGGAGGTCTAAGCTGTAAGTTGTATGTGTTGTCGATAATTACATTGGGTTCTTGTCTCAAATACACTTAATTAGTTGCGCATCCACTTTTTCTTATCCATTCTGGAAATTACATATACAAATTTGCTGAATTTCAAAAATGAGAGTGATAAGAAATAATTATATTCATTGTACACTGTCGAATTACAAGCCATATACATGCTAACAGTAATTACACACAACGCGGGCGCGGTGATGATTTCCCGAAATTCTCCTCAGTTTTTCGTAATTTATAACTTTGAACATAATCTCTCTTCAGAAAGCACAACATATAAATAACCCGTCATATTCAGAATATTCAGTAATGATTTTCTCACACAGCAAATATCACTGATTTTATACACATGCAGACCAATACACATAATCATCCAGATGCGATCTTGCTATTCGACCAACTTTCTTATCAGAGATAAAAACTACAGACACTGATCACTCAGCCTCACAAAACTATGCAACCAATAATGCGTGTAGTTTAGTTGAGTGATTCCTCCATAGATGGACGTTCACAACGATTCTAGTGAGCAAACGTGGAATGACTATTTGCGCCCTAAAAAGTACCTAGTCTGCAACTTGGCATCTTATAGGGTTTTTTTGACGTTTTGTAGGTTTTTTACATGATACCCGTGCCGGTTCTATGTTCAATTTGACGTAGATCCAGAATTCCAAAAATAGGTATTATAATATAATTTATCGTGGAAAATTTGTACACTCAGGTAATTTGAGACACGGAATTCAAATATGGCCATAAAAAAAGTTCTAAAGCATGGTGCCTTTATGAAAGAAAATGAGGTGTCCTTTTCCATCAAAATTCTGTCTCACGCTAATTTTGTTGCGTTGTATTTATTCATGGTATTATAACTACTGCTGTTAGTACCAAGAAAGAAATATCCATTGTTTTCTTATACATATTCAGATACAGTATGTCAACTGTTAAAGAACCTATATAACATTTAACAGGTAATCCTGTGTATGAACTAGCAATGCAACATGGACTAGTGGATATAATGGCTTACCCAAAACCACACAAGGTCATCGCAGCAACTGAACAAGGCAAACAAGTTCCATTCCAAACCCTGAATGAAATCTACGAAGCTTACCTGTGTTTCCTGAGACGATGCGAAGAATATTTCATTTCACAATACTCACCACCAGATGGCATTGACAGCGTTGGTGAGCACATCAAACTTGAGATGACCCTATATTTACACAAAATAGCCAACCCTGCGGAAAGACATTTACGAGAACTGCTTTTTGACTGTCTGCTGAAAAGAGAAACCTGCATTTCTGGTTGTGATGACATGAATGAAATTGACCTTCTGGAGTTAGGTAGCTATACTGAGCTCCAAGGAGGAAACATTGTACTGCCTAAGGGATACAGTTCAATTTTGGAACCACTCAAAAAAGCCATTCCCGAGGAAAATCTGTTGGTGAGGAGAGCGGTGAAGACTATTAAGTGGAATTCTGGGAAAAAGGTGAGTTTGTAGCAAGGTCCCAGGCTTGGTCTCTTGGACAAGATCCAAACTCTATTGATTGATATCTGATTATGTAAAAAATCGCACTTTACTATGTCTTATTTTGAAAGGAGATATTATGTTGCAGAATACATAAAGTCTTGGGGAAATTGGCGAGACTGTCAGATATTCGTGAACGTGACTGGTAGAAAGCGGGTTTCATCATTGCTCCTGTATGAGATATAGATGGTGTGGCAAATAAGTTCCGGGAATTTCCGAATAAAAAAACAAGCAAACAGATTTCGCGAAGGATTGTATCAATGACCTCCAGAATAGTATCGTTTTCTATTCGGATCATGGTGGACCTTCTTTGAGCTCCTTTACGCCGTTACGAAGAAATTCCTTGACCTTGAGATGAGATTCCATCTAAGGGGACAAATAGTGCCAATGAGGGAACTATTGGATGGGTGCGCTGATATTGGAAATCACGTTTTCTCCAAAAACTTTTGCACAATGAACGAGGATCGGGTTTGAACTTTTGGCACCATCTTTGCAAAAATCTTTCGCATGTTCAACTTGTCGTGTAACATGTCGCGAACTGTTTCTTTGCTCATGTTTAGCTCGCAACACCAGTCATGAATGTAGTAGTCGAAAAATTAGCTTTAGAATGGTCGATCAGACCAATCATTTGTGTAGTTTTGAAAATTGGTAGAGCTATACCTTGAGGTGTCTAGATCAATATACTAAAAGTCATCGACGGAGCGAAATGATTCGGCGGTGTGAGAATGGGGAAATTACCTTATTTGCGGTTTTTGATCTCTAATTTAACAAATTTCTATTTCAGCCTTGGATACACATATTTAGACGTATTGGGACAGATGTTGACGAATGACACATTTTTGCTAGTTCCAGACTTGTAAATTCCAGGAACTTAATCGCCACACCTCGTGTGATTCCTGCTGTATACAACTAATTCTGTTTTCGTACCGAAAAAATCCGTTAACTTAAATAGCTTTAACATCAAAATTTGTTCAGTTGGTCACTGATTCTTCTTTATTAAGTCCACTTGGTTTTATTCGCTCTTTTGAATTATTTTTTTTCATTTTCCAGTCAAGTCGAGCGAATACGAGTAGCGAAAAAGAATCAGCTGACAGTGATTCGGGTGACTCTGATAGAACTGTCGTCGACTGTACAACCAGTCGCGAGTCAAGTTGTGAAAAGACGTTAGATAAGCATGACGTAGAAGTGATATGTGAGAATGGCGAGAGGTATTTAGCTGACCATGTGATATGTACATTACCTTTAGGAGTTTTGAAGCTTAGTGCAAAAGACATGTTTAAACCTTCTTTACCTGTATATAAGTTGGAGGCCATTGATAGGTAAGTTTCCTTTACACCCTAACCGAATCCAAAATAGCATGACACTAAGACTCTGTAGTAAAGGTAAAGAGAAGACTGTGATACAAGGCGAATAAATTATATGGAGATAAGAGGTGTAACCAAAAACATGGCGTCCACAAAACAGCTGATGGCGTCTGAACACGTGCTGTTTTTATTTGGCCAGAGGTAAATGCTGTGATGCCAGATAGATAATCCTTTTTATTTACAATATTCACAATATTAGGGATTTTTGAATTGATCTTTTTTGTCGGCGATATCACAAGCGAAAGATGCCATACTGACAATGTTTCTTACACTCCCTCCCAACTTTCGAGTATCACGTGGGTAGTACAGGCTGTGTTTACATCTATACTATCCTGGTTTTGGATACAGTTTACGTGTTACCAACTCTCGTTTAGGATTCGAGTCTATTGTTGAGGATTAATCGATTCTTGTGAAGCAGATTTCGGATAAACATATTCTCTTTATGTAGTTTCCAAAATATATTGAATGAAGAATGCTATTTCAGGTTACTATTTGGAACTGTAGATAAAATCTTACTTGAATATGAAAGACCTTTTCTCAACCCGAGTATAACAGAAGTATTATTTTTATGGGAAAACGATTTTGACAAGAATGACATTAGCAAGAACTGGTACAAAAAGATATATTCATTCTCGAAAGTTACCGATACAATAGTTTTGGGTTGGATATCGGGTAAAGAAGCGGAATATATGGAAACATTGCCAAATGATGTTATTATGGACACGTGTACAATGATTTTGAGGAAGTTCTTGAACGACCCCTTCATTCCAAAGCCAAAGAACTGTGTTTGGTAAGTCTCACAATGGTTTGACGCACTTATATACTATAACCTTTTAGTCGAATAATATGGCGGTCTCAAAACATCAAAACCAGCTTATAAAAGTATGTTTGATTGATCAAATTGAGCGATAAATTAACAAATTCATTCGCTAAGTACTAATATACAAATTAGAAAAAAGCGTATTTTTGATGTTTTTCAACATTGGTCCCACTTTGCAGCACTAGCTGGCACAGTCAGCCTTTCACAAGAGGTTCTTATACAGCCATAGCAGTAGGAGCGTCACAATTAGATATAGAATATCTAGCACAACCAATTTACAAAGACGAAAAAGAAATCAAGGTAAGTTGTTCTTTATTTGTATTTTATGTACAGAATCGACAGAAAGTCATAACGGTCCCGTATTTAATGTGTACGAGTGAGATAGAGAGAAAAACACGTATGTCAGAGCGAGAGTGTGATTGAAGTTTGACTTACATCAAAGACGACCACCGACGATATATTGGGAATAAACACTGCCGTCCATTCATGGTTATATAGTTTATTCACTGAAACAAAGCAGTAACGTCATATTTAGTAAATTTGACTGCCAACCTTACTGCAAAATAGATCCTAAATTGGTATGTATTGTTTGAATTCCCCGGGTACAGTTTTCTGTGTTGTGACATTGTCGCAAAGCTTGTCAGGTAATTACGCCAACGGCTGTTGTTTATTTTGGCTTATTTTCGTTCTTTTGCATCAATATTTGCATTATTTTATAAAAACCAACTGTTGTTTTTCAAAACTTTGAGATGCCTTTTAAGCATTTTGCTAAAATGCCGAAACCTCTGGGTCGACAAGCAAAATAATTCGACATTTCTTTGACGAAATATTTTGAGACCGAACGAGATCATAGAGCTCCATTATTGCCTTTTCGGTCCGTAAGAGAGATGTTAGGTAGTAAATAGAATTTATACTAGCTCGAATGTTAACAAACCATGGTTTTGTAGCTATGATAACTTTCAATTCTTTAAAGTTTTCCGCATGTCAAAGAAAACATTTATTGATTTAGCAGAAATGATGAAAAAAGATATTAGCAAAACCGTATACAGGTGGACATCATCCAGTGAGTTAAATGGCCATATTTTAATATTCTTGTGGTATATGGCTACACAGGATACTTTGTTAAACATAGGAACTAGATTGAAAGTGTTCCCAACATCAGTAACGAGTATAACTAATAAGGTGCTCCACTTTATGCTAACACTGAAGTCAGCCTGTATCAAGTTTCCCAAAAATGAAGCTGAAGTACAATAACAATATCCAATACCCGGCAAAATTCTAACTTGTCACATTTCAAATAATAACCAGAAATATAAAACTACTCCTGAGTTGGGTAAATACCACAATTTTGCGGTGATAACTGTGACATATAACAGCTGATTCATGACGACACGGATCTTATAACCAAACTGATAACCACACTCGCTTGAACGGATCGATAAATACCATTTTCATTTGGTTATAAGCTTGAATTTGATTTTCGTATTTCACGAGTATCCATCACGTCTACTGAGGTGAATCTGCAAGTGACATCTTGGTACTAATCTGTAACATTGGCAATAAAGAATTATGTGAGATCTGTCGATTTGGAGAATCTTGTAATTTCACTAAATAATCAGCCGCTATTCTACCGTAATGGATACTCGAATGCTTCTTTCAGTAGCTGGTATAACCGATATTGTCAGGTGTCTGTTGTACTCGCGTAGATAAAAGTTAATTCTTCTTTTCAGCCTGTAATGTTATTTGCTGGCGAACACACACACAGCAACTTTTACTCAACAGTGCATGGTGCGTACTTGAGCGGTCGTACTTCCGCGCAGATCGTCATGACAGCTGAGGAACCGAAAGAAATCGTAGTTGACTGTGAGGACGCGACAGACCTCAGTTCGTGGGTGCAGGGCATTTGTCTAGAATAGGTTTTTATTCAACAGTTTGTAAAAAGGCTTATTTAAAAGTATGTGTCCACATGTCCGCATCGCACCAACCATTTTAAGTATTTGCGTACCTGGCAGAATAAAAATGAACTCACACAGTCGATATAGTAGATGGTGATGATAAGAAAATTTGCTGCCCTCCGTTCTGCAAGCACGTAAACTTTCACTAAAACCTGTTCCTTGTCCCTTAGAAAAATTCCTGCGGGCGCCCATTGACACACTTTTATTAAATAACAATTTGATGCAGACCTGTGAACGCATACCTCAATTGGATGGTCCTATCTGATCATCAATCTGTTAATTGATTTATGAATTGTCAAATAACAAGGTACTGGTACCACAGAGAAACTTCCAATAATGGAGCAGAACTATGTTTTTTAGAACGAGAAATTTATAAATATATCCACAAAATACAAACTGTTGGGGTTGTCCTTTAATAGTAATTTGCTTAAATATTCTTAACAAACACGGTTTTTACAGAAGTATTTAACGCATGGTATACCTATTGGTGAACAAAAAGAACAATAGAAGAGTAATGTAAATTGTTTATAACTTAAAAATAAATTTTATTTTTTGGGTGGTTCTATTTATGTGCAAGATTAAAAGTAGTTAGATCAGAGACAATCACAGGATAGGCTCCAGAAGTTTGTGCCTGTGAAATATTTTTTACAATGATTTGACATCAAAGATCTAACTTGTAAAAAGAATTTTGGTAACTTATTGCATAAAAAAAAACCTCATCAGTTGGTGGAGTATAAAAATTGAATTATTCTTTTTTCAATTATTTATAAGCTGTATTAGTATTTGTAGTGCAAATTTTCACTGTTGATATTTTGAATATGTTTTAAAGAAGCAGATTTCATTGAAAATTTGTCACAAACATTGATTTTTTTGTTAATCAGCACTGCTCAAATGCAAACAATCCTTGTTGTATTATAACACCATTCACAAATGAAAAGGAGTCGCGTATTTTTAAGTTTAAACTTGACTGCTGAAATGTTTTATTAAATTCATTTATATTCTGTATTAAAACTCGAAAATCAGTGCAAAAGTCTACAGACATATCTAATAATTCATTTCAAAAGTGTTCACTACTGGATATAGTAGAACATTTCATTAGTCTAAAGCAGTATTTTGGTTACTGTATATAGTATCACAACCTACAGTTTCTTATGCTTAAGAAGTATTTGTTACCTTTATATTGTTAATTTTTGTAAGTAAAATGCTTATGCTAGTCATTTTGGAGTATATTGTTTTAATAAACAAACAAAACTAAAACTTTTTATTTATTCCATACCAGGTACTCTATACAAAAAATATCCATCATGATCATAGTAACAATCATTTAATTTATATATACAGTGTTTTTTTACTTTGTCCTTAGGTATCACTATTCTCTCAGGGTATATCAAATGGCTATAATCACGCTCTGACTTTTTCACTAGACTTCCACCAGAAGACTTATATTTATTCTTTGATATTGCAACAACGTCTTCTGGTCGCAATACTTGTGTAACAATCTCTTGAGCAGAACTATGTGTTTCCAAACTCTTCAAAATTAGTTTTTCATCTTCATCTACTTTTTTTCCCCTATTGGCTTTATGCTCAATATTTCTCTGTAGCTCTTTGAAGGTGACTAATGAATTTTTATTTGTAACTTTTCCTATGATCCCAGAGTCTGGATTGTCAGGATCAGGTTTGATGTTAAGTTGATCCATATCCACATTTATGCTCTCTTCAATTTTCTTGTTTTTCTGTTTTAATGCCTCATAACTTGTTATAATATCTGAAAACTCATTACTTGCTAACGTTTTCTTTTCAATAAGAACTTCCTTTATATTTTGTTGTGACAAAGTGGATGGGTTGAAATTCAAAGATCTATTAGAAAATTTGTTTAAATGTTCTGTCAATTCCCCAGGTAAATATTTCATTTGTCCTTTTTTGAACAGTTCCCAATTGTGTTGGACAGACTCGTCATGATTTTGTATTTTTGTCTGTACCTTTGTATATTTGGCCCTTAGAACTTTCTGAAAATAAATATTGTGAAAACTGTAATATTTTACAATATATAATTTTAACTTTAGTCTAATCATATTAGCAAATTTCCCCAAAATAATTGTGAAGTCTGGTTTGATTGGTGCAAGTTGTTCAAGGGGGTATTTAAAACATGGACGCACAAAATGGGTACAACCAAGTTTTGTGGGAGAACTTTTTATTTGACAACAAAGAATGAGAAAACGTCTTTTTGGGATACAATCGAAAGTGTTGACAGGAACGAAAAAGCTTTTCATAAAAGATTTTTAGGTATTTATGAGACCTTCAAAATGAGACCACACGTAAAACGATCAGATTAATAGCAAAAATGTTATGGCTGAGAAACGAGGCAAAATGCAGGTTTTGGCACTTGTTGGTAATGCGACGATAATTTCACGCAACTACTTGAAATTCTTCAAATACATAGGATTCATACTTCTAAATAGCAACAACAAAATTGGAGTATATTGGTCGAGTACGAAATGTTTGAATTTGTTTAGAAAAAAAAACGTAAGCCATCCTTTTTTGCAAAAAAATAAAATTTATTTTCCGGAGTGATTTGCGATTGATATCGGCAAGGTAAACTAGTGTATTTTGCTATAAAATGCCATATGAACTAACCCTGCATATTGCTCAATAAACTAGTGGTGATGGCTGGAAAACTGGTATTTTGGGATAAGCAATTATAGTAGTAGTTCTAAAAACTACTTTACCAGTCTACTCCAATTTAGTTGTGGTTATTTAGAGGTATGAATTTGAAGAATTTCAAGCATCACCAATAAGTGACTTATTTATATGACAGAAAACAGTACATAAAGCTTGGAGACATTGATAGTGAATGGATATCTAGCACCTACGGAGGACCACAGGGGTCAGTTCTTGGACGCTAGAAAAAGTGTCATATTTGGGATTACTAATAGATGAAAATTTAAATTGGTCACTACACTTAAATGGAATTTCTGATTAAATAGTTTCAATGCTATCTGCCTTATATAAGAGTAGAGATTATTTGTCCAACAAAAGCAAATTTCAAATTTATAATGCCTCCTCTCTCACACATTTTAGGTACCTCTTGCCAGTATGGGGTATGTGCCGTGAAGTTAATTTTAATAACCTAAAGTTTTGCAAAATATAATTCTGAAAATTCTGATTGGCTTACAAGTTCTAATACACTTTATTCAAATTTAAACAAATTAAGAGTGTTATTAGAGGTGGAACCATGTAAACTTGTTTATAAAATTATAAATAATCTACAAAAAACTAACATAAATATTAGGTTCTACCATAACGTGCATTATCACCAGACAAGATCACAAAATAATGTTTATCAAATTTCCACAAGAACTAATATAGGTTTAAAAAATTATCAGACTCAATTAAAAAATTTTATAATTTACCTCATTGTATAAAAGATTCAAATAACTATATTAGTTTTGTAAGAGAAATGTTAATGAATTTATTTGTTGAAATTATGAGCAACATTGCAGTGTACCTATAGTACATAGATATTGATTATTGTTTTGTTATTCTCGGGGACAGTGTTTGCAAGCATTGATTGGGGAATTATGGTTAAAACTGGTTATACATTTTGTATTATTGTGTTTTGAAACATTATTTAAAAAAAAGTGCCAAAACCTGCAGTTTGCCTTGGTTTTCAACCATAACTTTTTTGCTATTAGTTGGATCTTTTTACGTGTGGTCCCATTTTGTAGGTCTCATAAATACCTAAAAATCTTGTATAGAGTTTTTTGGTTCCTGCCAACACTTTCAATCCCAAAAAATGCCTTTTCTCATTATTTGTTGTTGAATAAAAAGTTTTCCCACAAAAATTGGTGCACCCATTTTATGCATGCATGTTTTAAATACCCCCTTGAACAACTTGCAGCAATAAAACCAGACCTTACAATTATTTCACAAACCAGGGCTATGTTCGTCTAGTATGACTAGACTACTGGTACAAGTTGGAAATATATAATTCAAAGATGCTGTTATAGCTCAACTTTTCAATGTTGATATTATATAAAATCAATACTTCCATTATTTATTATATTAGATTAACACATTGACTGCCACAGCAATATGAAGGATTTATGTACCAGAAGTCAACTATGGTGGATATCAATAGTCAAATGCTTAAAGGATTTTTTTTCTTTTGAAAAAAATGGTACAAATAATCTTCTAGTTGGCTTATGAAACTGAACTCTTCAACATATTCTAACATGGTGCTTGAATCAGAGTCAGATATGTGGTATGTTTCAATTTTCTGTTTGTTTAAATGACACCTTCCTGAGATATTTACACTTACTCTTCAGCCTTTATTGTTAAAATCAATTTGTGAAGAAGCATCAAGATATCTCAAAGTTGACAGCCCAGGTAGGATAATAACCTACAAGGTATCTAGTGGTTGGCAGTCAATGTGCTAAGCATGGTAGGTACAAGTAGCAAACAATTCATACCTTAATAGTTTCAGGCAATGCAGGAAAGCTTTCTGCAAGCTTTTCAACTGTCCATTCTTCTGGATCAGAACTGTGTAAGTACTTTATCTGCTCTTTATCAGCCCATGTCAAGAAATTTGGAAAGACCTGCTTGAAATATTTGCGCTTCAGAATATTGTATTCTAATTTTTCCATTTCCAGCTCCATATCCCTTTCAAACTGCTTGTGAGATTTATGAACATTCATAAAATCTGATTCAAGAGACTCAAAGTCTTCTTCATTCGCTTCAGGTGAATCCAGGACCTTTTTTCTTTTCTGTATACCAGGATCCAATTTCAATTTTCTGCTGTAATTTCGGAGTAACGGTTTCATAGTTTGAATTGTTGAAACTGATCTAACTGTGAACATTCTGCTGCACTTGTTACTAGACTGATATTAATACGGAATAATTCTAAAAGAGAATATTTATTTACTGGGTGGCTGGGCCACAAAAATCTCCAAATGTCAGGTTATGTGACTTACATAACCTATTTCACCAGTATCCATCACGGTAGAATGACAGCTGATTATCTAGTAATTTTTCAAAACTCCCCATATCGGCACAGGACAATTCTGACGGATTCGTCAACGCCAGGTAGACAGAGCCGAATTTTGTATTGGTTTTTTTGTACGCCACAGATTGATTTTGTACTTGCTAAAAGCTCTTTTATTTAGAAAAGTCTATTTGCATAAAACAAAACGCCACAAACATGTTTTACTAGATTCATACTCGATCCATTATTGCCAACATTGCAGACTAACACAAAAATGTCACTTGCTGATCAGCTGTTAACCTCAGTAGACGTCAAAGCGTGATAAATAATTCTGAAATAGGGTAAAAATGTGATCATGCCATTGGCATAAGTGGATTATGTACAGCCACAGAACACTGATGATCATGTCAAAAGCTTGACTTAGTTCGATTAACTAATGAAGAAAGGAAAAACTTATCATTTGCTCGTCAAGTCACGCCTCGTCCTCACTTATCTAATTTGAAATGTTCTTAAAAAAGAAGCTCTATTTTTTCAAAGGTATTCAACAGAAAAAAATAACTACAATGTGACTTCAATATGGATATGTCTTCATTTGTTTATGAATAAACTAAATAAAAAATACATCAACAAGTCAAATCACAAGTAACAGAAGTCTTGTTCTTGCAGGTGAGGGGCAACACCACATCTAACTGTAAACGGTATTTCACACTACTAATGCCAAGCTCAATTCAACAGCTGCACACTTCTATTTAATCCCATTTTGACTTCTTCTTCATAAACTCCTCAGTACCATCAGGTTTAACAGCAGCATAATAGCCTAGTTCTTCATATTTACTTCGCATGTAGGCAATGTATCCTGCACATCCCGCGATTGCTATCAATCCTAATCCCATTATCACAGCATTCTGCAAGAGAAAATGATGTTTTATTTTTTGTTATTGGACTGAATTATGAAAACACTTACTGGCTTAGAGTATAGTTCAAAGTTTATAGTTCTAAACAAAGTTGTAGTTCTTATAGATCTCAAACCATCTCCAGGAGCAGACGGCTTTGTTTCTTTTTCTTGCATATTTACTAACACCAATTATTACATAACCTAAAAATTTTGAAATATGAAAATGAATATGACATTTCGAATCTAGGTTTTGTGGTGTAGTTTTGTGTTTTATGATTGTTTCGATTTCTGAATTATTGTTCTGTGGCATTTATTTATAGTAAAATGGCCGACGAACTGGTTTCCCAAGTTTCTCTAGATTTTTCAAAAATGAAGGTACGTGTGTATTAATTTAAAATAGAAGCCTCATTTTTCAACCAGCTCTTTCGCCTGGGTTCTGGAAATCTGAGAAGTGTTCTCTCTTATTTATTGATTATTTAGAGGTTAGGTGATACATTTTGTTTTCAGGTTCCCGATTTAAAAAAAGAACTGAAAATGCGTGGTCTCAGCACATCGGGCAACAAAACGGAGCTTATTGAAAGACTTCAACGAGCGCTGAAGTCGTCCGATAACGGTGGTACTGAGTGTGTGGATGATCTCGAAGAAGATCTTTTAAATGTAAGGTTTAGGATGGTAAACCTGATGATCAATAGTATTCATTTCATTTTTGTAGGATGATGACGATGATCACATTGATGCTAACGAGTCTGTTCTGGAAAATGTGTTGGAGGACTCGATAACATCACAGAAAAGGAAACTTGAGGAAGTTAAAATGAAGCCAGAAAGTAAATCGGATGCACCTCCTCCACCAAAAAAAGTTATTCTCAACCGAAATAACAGTTGTAGTTTAGAGACAACAAAGCCAGTTGCTGTTAACAAAGTACCAGAGCAAAAAGTAGAAAGTAAGAATGGCGGCACCAAGCCAGAAGATAGTAACGATGACAAAAGTGCAAAAACTGTTATAAAACTATCACAATTGACTGCTAAGGAGGTACGATAATTTACACTAGAGCACACAAATGGGTAGAAGGGTAGTTATTCCACTCTAGAAGTCTTGTCAAACAAATATCAGTTCAAAAAATTAGGTCTGCATATATTTTTAAATAATGATGCTTATTTTGTTTTATAACAGAAAAAATTTTTAAATTTATATTTATGTTCAAATGTCATTTGACTTCAATTTTTTTTGTGAGTAAATGCAAGGCAATGATAGGTGACAAGAACATAATTCTGTAGATATTTAAAATCAGCTATGTATTTACCTTATATGAACTGTTTCCTCAAATTATAGGAAAATAGCTATATAAATTCTATTATTGGTTATAGAGACTTGAAATGAGAACAAAGAAATTTGGGGTATTAGCAGTTACCCCTGATATAAAGAAAGCAGTTAGAGCAGAAAGATTCGGATTAAGTGATAATTCTGCAAGCAGTATTACAACTGGCAATACAGTAAGTATTTTTTAGAATAGATCGTCATGTAAGAAAATAAACAATAGTTTTAATTATGGTATTATCAAAATGCCATTGCTATTTCTTATAAGGATTGAAAACTACGGTGTTGCTATTTTATTTCCATTAACCAAAAATATAGAAACATTGCATAAGTATTGGGTTTTCCAATAGGGACTTGACAACTTTTAACTTTAACTGTGTACTCAACTTTAAATCGATTACTGAACTGTCAATGTCAAAACATACAGTAAAGAAAACATTTTCATCATGGTGGGGTACATGAACAAACATCACTTACAAATAATTAATATTCACTACCGAAATTCAGAGTCTGTAACTGCAACTTTAAGAGTGTTAACGCCAATTTTAGGTTGTAATTCTCGTCCCAGTAGACAAGCAATTCATAGTCTATTAAAAGTATTTATTTGCTGCTGGATGTTCCCGTGTCAGTGAGACAATAGATTGGTTGAAGTGCTGAGAATATTTTGCGGGCGTTCAAGCTTTCGTCGCAAACGAACATAACACAGCATTCTCAAGAATTGGGCATCGCTCAGACCACACTATGGCGAATTTTGCTAAGAGATCTTTGCCTGCATTCTTATAAGATCAAGTTGACACAAGAACTAAAATCGTTCGATCACATGAACCGACGTACGTTCTCGAATTGGGCTCTAGAAATGTTGCAAGTAAATGACCAATTTCATCGCAAAATCATCTTCAGCGATGAGCCTCATTTTTTTGCTAAATGGTGCTTCCTCAACAAACAGATTATGCGTTATTGGTTCTGTGAAAACCCTGATGTGCTTCAAGAAACACTACTTCATCCACAAAAAATAACTGCATGGTGTGGTTTTCATGTAGTGTCATTGGACCGTTTTTTTTTTTCGTGGATGAAAACGACCGTCACGTTACAGTTAACCGAGATCGCTACAGAGACATGTTGCAACGTTATTTTTTTGGTCAATTGCATGGGCTAGACATTAATGATATGTGGTTTCAACAAGACAGTGAACCTGTTATATCAAGAAATAGTCCTGTCGAATGGCCGCCTAGATCGTGTGATTTAACACCTCTAGACTTTTTTTTGTGAGGCTACATTAAATTTTTGGTCTATGCCAACAAGCCGGCGTCGTTAGAGGAGCTCAGAGCCAATATTGAAAGAGAGATAGCGGCCTTTTCTGTCGTAATATGTGGCCGAATAATTGAAAATTGGGTTCAACGAATCGATCGCTGCGAACGTGCCCGTGGTGGACATATGAACGAAGTCCAATTCCGTACATAAATGTTTTGAGTATACTTCATTCCATTAATAAAATTTTCGAGATATCTCAAATGTTTTGCGTTTTATTTAAAAAGAAAGTTGTCAAGACCTTATTTTTTTTATACTTCAACCACCACGAAGGCCTAAGGCCTAAACACCTATGGGGTACCATGGGGCTATAGGGGGATACAGGGGAAAGGGGGGCCGCCACACCGACTCTGGCGAGGGAACACGTGTGCATGCAACATGCACACATTCTGGCCCCGCCTACGAAATCCGCCGGGTGGTACCTCTGTGTTCGACAGTCAAAGACCGTCTACCACCTACAGACACTCACAACATCCATAGCCAAGGGAAAAATTTCTCTTGGGACTGGATTCGAACCCCCCCAGCGCGCGGCGGTTGATCAGGACACCGAAGAGTCTACTACTGCGCCACCGCAGCTGCCTTAATGGAAAACCTTTTAGTTTCGTCACCTTTATGGCTATTATTTTCTGTCAGCATAGGGTGGATGAGGCAATTTATTTTGAAATGTATATACTCTTTTTCAGTTCTTTACGAACAAGATAATCAAACCATTTAATTTTCTTTAGGCTCCAAGTGTTGATGTTTTACAAAAAAGAGCTGCTAGATTTGGTGTATCAGTATCGAGTGCTTTGTCAAGTTTAGAGAATCAAGACAAACTAGAGAAAAGAAAAGCAAGGTTTGGAACTGCTTCTGTTACAAATGGTACTACTACAGTGACTGCATCAGATAAGGCAAAAGAAAGAATAGAAAGATTCAAGCAACCAGTATCATAATTTCTTGGTGTATAAAAAGTGAGATAGGTTTGTAAGACTGTTATGTTTTTCTATCACTAAATCATTATTGTAAGAATCACAACTTGTGATCATCACAAGCCAGTTATTTTTTTTTTTGTAAATTTGTTTTGTACTTTCATTGTCTCTAAATCTGTGTATTCTAAACAACGTACATTGATAACTTAATTTTTTTTATAAATATCTATATTAGATGCCAGCAACTATATCTGTTAATTAGAAGTTTTTACTTTGTGAGTCACCACACTCCAGGGGTTATGTTTTTTGTATTTAATAATTTTCATAGTTAAAAATAACTACAGTCCTAATTATAATGGTAATCAACTTTTCTAGTAGAGCATGTACAATAAATGATGTTTATGGTTGATGAAAATAATGATAAAACAAATGTGTAAAAATATGAACTTTCATAAAATAATTCAGTCTTAAAATTGTATGGAACTGATGTTTGTATAGAAAACTGTACAAATGAATAGGGTATAAAATGTGTTAAGTGTAGAATGTTTATTTTTTACATTTTATAGAAATTACGATTTTGATTCTTCTTTTTTATCAGATGTATTTATTTGCAGTAGAAATGAATTTTTCACAATAATGCGTTTTAGTTTCCTGTAGACCTTTATGAAGACTGCTTTGAACTAGGGTAAGAAACCAAAATATTGGATGGATGCTGTTAGCCATTAAGCCTCAAAAACAAGTCTTAATGCAGCAATTATCTGCAGAACCCTTTTTTGCAGGTTCAAGAAGATATTTTCGACAGATGACAAATGTTGTTTTCTAGTTTAAAAGCATTACAAAATTGAAATATGTCTATAGCCCATTCATTAGAAAATACAATGTGGCTAGACATAGTTTGATTCAATATACAGGGTGTCTGCAAAGTTGAGGTTTTCCTTCACACGACGCGTGAGAAAATAAGCGGACTTTTTTAGTAAAACTCAATCAAACCTGAGCTAAACCGAAGCCGGTCTGATCCCTCGATCACATCCACCGCGCCATAGTAGTTATACGACTACGATGTAAATACGCTAGTATGCAACCTAGACGCCGGTAGTGTAGGTCAACAAACCATTACATTGGTAACTGATTGCCGTTCAAAATATAAAAAATGGTACACTCATACCCCAACAGCGAACTAGTCGACATGCTGTTAATTTGCGGTGAGTGTCTTCACAATTCGACCGAGGCTTCGCGAGCTTATGCAGATCGCTTTTCCAGACGTCATCAATGCCCCGTAGATTTGTTTACCTTGTGCGGAGACTCAGGGACACGGCTCGTTTGGAGGAATGTCGAGGTCGGCAAAGTGGGAGACCTAGGCAACCCCAAATGGTGCAAACTGAGGAAGAAGTACCGAATCTCGTAGGCGAGAATCCTTCAACAAGCTAGACAAGTGCAAGTGTCGAAGACTAAAGTGTGGCAAACACTGCATGATGAGGGATTGTACCCGATTCACGTGCAGCGTGCGGTTTTGTAAGTGGTTGTTGCACCAAAATGACAATAATCCGGACTTTTTGAAGTGCATATTAGTCACATACGAATCCACGTTCATGCGTAACGGGGTGAATAACTTCAGCAATACTCATGTGTGGTCAGTAGAAAATGCTCACGCTGTCCGTCGGTCACACTTTCAACAAACATTTTCTGTGAATGTTTGGGCTGGCTTGGTAAACGGCATGCTCATTGGACCATTTATTCTCCCGAATCGGTTGGACAATACCTAGGTTTTTACAGGACATTTTACCAAGCCTGCTAGAAGATGTGCCTTTGAGTGTAAGACGATCAATGTGGTTTCTCCATGACGGTGCACCGCCCCATTTTAGACGCGAAGTGCGCGAGTTCTTAAATGAATCATTTCCGAATAGGTGGATCGCACGTAATGGACCCGTAGCATGGCCTCAGCGATCTCCAGACTTAACACGGTGTGACTTTTTTCTTGGGGGCGAAATGAAACGCTTTGTGTACAAAACTGAGGTGCACACGGTTAACGAATTACGTCTGATAATTGAGCAAGCTGCTGCATTCATTCGGGGAAGGGACTCCACTCTAAAAGCCAGCACCGTTGCTTGGCTACGCACGCACATGTGTTTTCGAATCCAACGGCGACAACTTCGAACAGTACTTATAAAATACGTTCACCAAGAAAAAGTAAAACCGACGTCATATTTTCGATCTCTTGTTTGTTATTGTTGTTACATGTGCTCCTCGGATTTTACGACAGAGCCGTACTTGGAATTTCAATTCAATTGAACTGTGAGTACTTTTTCATTATTTTTTTTTTACTTGTTCGCTCACGTTTCACCACACATTAGCCTTGTTATATCAAACGTAGTTTTGTCTGAACAGGAAAACCCCAACTTAAAAGTGAAAGCAATGGAACTTTTACGGATCCTTTTAAGAAATCATGCAAAAACGTTGCTTACACTTCAAAGAAAGTAGATAACATTTTACTTTGCAGCGTGAAAATTTCTTTCGTGTATTTTTCAGAAAAATTGTTCATTTAAAATGTATTTCACTATAGGAATGTCCAAAGATTTATTTTTCTATTTTTAAAGGTAAAATAACGCTTGATTCGATATATTTTGTGACCCATCACAAAATATCTAAATAAATATTCATGGCTATTCCTCCATGCTATAGAACACTGACCACTCGCCAGTACTTGTGGTCTAATGTTCTGCAGTCCTAGTCAAAATGTTTAGCCATTCGTTATTATACCAAGTATGTCACAACGAACGCTTACTTATTCACTGTAGTATAACTCAAATTTACATCCAGTTCATCTAATATTTGTAAATGTCTATTTTACTATTTTGTGTATCTCGTCTCGTGTATACATCTGAACAGCTTCCTAATTATTTCTATGCAAATAAAATGTTTTATTGCTGTGATAATTGAATGTTACATAAGCATTATAAGAACGTCATAGTGTATTGCTTATTAAAATTGTCAACACATTAGAAATTTAATAAAACCATATTCAGAACCACATTTTGTACTTTCTTATACGGTCATTCGAATAAACCCGCTTTTAGGGTTTTATAGATTTTTATGAGAGCGTTTATCGCCCTACGTGAAATTCAAGCGTAAAAGGTGTAGCGCGCTAGGGGCTCTAAAGGTGCACACTCAATGAGGGGAAAGGAAACGAAGAGAAAGCGAAATAACTCTGCCTTTAGGGGGCGGGGCCTTGACAAGAAAAATTGTATACATTGCTATGTAACAATTATTGCAAGACCTGAATTGTAAGACGTTCGCTTTTTTTTGATGTGCTGGACAATTCCCAGTTTTCTGGGAAAGTGCCAAATTCGTAAGATATCTGGAAGAGACGCGTAAGAACTAGAGCAAGCTCCTCTTATTCAGTACAACAGCAGTAATTAAATTCGAACCAGAACCTTTTTTTTATGTCACAGGGTCATTTCATCAGAAACGATGCTTAAGTGCTGAAGCATTCAGCCGTCGCTCTTCAATATTTAATCACTAGTAGATCCCTCTCGGAGAGATCTACGACCGGATAAAAGTCAGGTCAAAAATAGAGTAACATTTCAAGTGGAAGAGATAAGTAATTTCACCGTACTATATGGGTGCCGGCAAATGCAGCCGTTGCCCGGCAGCAAATGCATACAGATAGATCGATCTCGTGTTTGATGTTAAGTATCGGTCAAGTTACTTAATGGCCCTAGGCCGTAAAGAAAATGTGAGCATTGATCAACTTATTTTATATGAATATAGGTAATCATATAATGTATTCTGGCGTCCAAAAAGGCTGTGAAAGGTACTACCGCCATCTATGAGACAGTAGCAGAATACAAAAATAATTTTAGTAATCTACTTTGAAACAAGAAAAAAATCGTTCGCACGAGGATCTTCAATCTCTCGCTCTTTGGCCTCTTTAATGCATATTTTCATAGGGTAACTTATTGTGGAATAAGTTAGTCAATATCTAAATGTCTACCCATTTGAAATAGGCATTAGATAGGCTGTAAAAATAAAGGATTCAAGATCCTAGCGCCATCTATGAAAGGGTAGCAGAATCAAACGCTTAACTCTTTTCAAAATATTTCTAAATTAATTTTTGTGCTTTGTTTCTCTTTCATAGAAATGGCGATAGTATCTTTCAAATCTCTTTTAGAACGCCAGAGTATAGTATGGTTGGCTATATAATATACGCTGTAAGACTCAACGCCCAGAAAATCTATTCTTAAACTATATTTCACCAGCCGGTCGTGGAAAAAAACTATTGATTCCTATGTGGAAAGCACTTAAACTTCACCGTACGTTTTATCAGTCTTTGGAAATGTTGGTATATTTTATAACCAAATTATTATTGTGAATTTAAGTATAACAACAGAAAAATCTAAATTCATGTCAATACTTTCTTTATACTCAGGCATTTCCAAGACGAATTGTTAGCAGACTATTTTTTCTAACTAGTGTGATTTGCTGGTAAAATATGTCGCGCTTCAATATTTGCTTTAATCGTCCGGACTATAACGTTCTGTTTTGATGATCGTATCACCCTGTAGCCGTCGAAACATTCACCTCAACGGCGGCAACGTTGTCCGTGTCACGCCGCGCCGCGTCTGGGTCGCGTTTCTCAGTTCGCAGACTCAGACCAGTTGAGTAGTTTCGTTTAGTTTGCTCGTTTTCCGTTGTGAATATCGTTGGTATCTCCACCGTGGTGTGCACTAGGCCAGACTTCGTGAATTCGCTTCTCGTTTCCGCTGCCTGGTAGTTGCCAGGTCCCCGGCTCGTCACCAAGGGCGAATTCGCCGCCCTTTCGCGATGGCCATCTCCAAACAGCAACAGCAAAATGATGAAAAAGACAACGGGGGCGAATTTCAGTTCTATACACCTGAGCAGCTCACAAGATGGGAAAAGTTCCGCAGGGCGATCTACGATCCTCAAAACAATCAGATCTTAGGCAGGACGCCCAAAAGTTGGGGTGAGTTTCTGTTTTTGCCTCTGATAGTTTCTTGGTGGTGTTTTTTGACGGATTGTTTCACGACCACAGACCTAATCAAAACTGACATAGACGTCAATACATATATGAAGAGCAACTTGATTACTTAACTTTTTATTTTTTAGATTTTCTCTTTTCTATATATACGTAATATAAGTCTTCAACTGAGAATGAAGCACAGAAATTATGAGGTAACGTTTTTCAGAGGATTTATATGGCAATATTTGCAGAAAAATTTAAGTTATGAAATACATCCTGGAACTGATTCATTGGGATTTACGTAGACACATCATATACACACTATTTCTGCTCGTGCTACGTATTTTTGGCAATATTCCACGTGCATATACATCAGCCGATCAGTTTCGTCATTGGCGGATTATTTCTGGATAAAATAAATGTAGTTATACCTATTGCGGCTCATCTGAAGTTGTTCGATGCTTTGGGCGATGAACAAATTGAATTTGGAGTTTGGACAATTTCCTTAATGATCAAAAAATTATCAATTATATAGGTACCTTTTTTGTTATTTTATGTCTCAATTGAACACAATAGCTACCTTGTTCGTTGGGTAATGAAAAATGATTATATCAGCATATTTTCTGTACAATTATGAGCCAAAAATCCATAAATCTACACAGTTGCCTTACACACTTATTTATCATTGGTAGTTAATGATAAACAAAAAACGGAACACAGACCACAAAATATGTACCTATATATCATGAATTTTTGGGCAGTCAAGGGCCTAGCATGTAGCTGCAGTTCAGTTGAACTAAAATGGTGAGAGTTTCTTTAAGTGTGGATTTGTCAGTTAAAAATAAGTTCATATGCATATGAGGGTATACGAACATTTTTTGATGTTTGTATATTTATATGCTCCCAACTCTGTTAATGCTATACACCTATTCGCCACATTAAGATTTCCACGAACATTTGTCTCTAAAACTTGTTTAGAATCTGCGTTCTCCTGTTATCCAAGCACACCGCTCGGCGTACCGGTCCAGCTAACTAATCTATCGGTACTGCAGCGCACAAAACATATACATACATAGTATGGACGTGGACGATAACTCGCTGCAGTTGTATCGCAGTGGGCGCTTCCACGCAGATGTGGGAAGAGACAACGTTGCCATATGGACACTAACGACCGGTAGATCAAGGAAATAATGTCTATGGACTAATCGAATGGGCAAGTTTGACTGCCTTGATCGCTTTAATTTCCCTGATGTTCGTAACTGAATTTTCTCAGAGGATTTAAATTGCGATGAACTTAATCCTTTATAAACTGACGGTGGCGTTGAATGGAAAATGTAGTGTTAACCTACTTGACGCCATTTGTGACCTCTCATACCTATTTCAAATGGGCACTTCAGATGGACTTTGGGTGGACTATGTTGATCAATGCCTGACAGTAGTAGAACGCAACATTACTCCTTTTTTGATTCCGAAACACTGTATATGGTTGGCTATCTTCAGGTACAACACGATCATCAATGGTAAAACACTGAATTAAATATGTACCTATCCTATAAATAATCCATACTTCACCATTTGAAAGGCATGACTTAAAAATTAGCACACACCATTCTTTCGATTTTTTGAAACTCGTTTTCGAAAGAAATGGAAACATTTGATGTAAGTGTATAACAGCAGAGCTCATACTGTTTATTTTGGAAATATACCCAGCTGCGGCAACAATACGTTATAAATATTCGCTTAGTTTACTAGAAGATGAAAATCATTCATGTGTTGTTCCTATTGATTATTACTTATCTACAAAACGTAAGCTATATTTATCCGAATAATCTGCTTAGTGCGAATGGATTCGCGAATAAAGAGCTTTAACAAGCTCTTTGCCAAAATGAAAGCAACAAGTGTAAACTTTCCAGAAGTATCAATTATTATAACTTCTGTATCCTTCATGTGATGGATTTATTCGTGATGAAACACGTTTTGGCTCATATCCAGCAATTTAGCGTTTTCGAAAGGAAGTATATTGGTTTTATTTTACGTGGAAAAAATGGCGTTAGGTAGGCAGATTCTGCACTTCCCACGCAAGGCCGTCATCGGTTCATAAAGCACAAATTATATACCATCTTAGAAAAACATTAGCTAAGAACAGAAACAGAAAAGTCAAAGGGATCAAGTTAATCAAACAGGCGTACAGACGTCCTTTCCCTGCCCTACTGGCAACGTCGCATCTCTCCGATATCTGGCGGGACATCTCGTTAGACGCGGCAGGCCAGAACACTTACCAAGACCTCGAAAGCTGGTGATCCCAATCAGCAGAAGCAGTGACGCGTATCAAAAGTATGTCTCTGTCATTCTGAGGTTTAATGGCAATGTAGGGCGAAATCTATGATTGTGTGGATTATATCTAATAGGTGCGTGAAACTACTTTTTTTTGTAGAAGCATATAAATATACTATCAAAAAAAATGAGCTTTACTAAATTTTTTTTCAAAAATGGTTACGGTCCTCTGAAACGTCAGAAAACGAAGTTTGGGCGTTTTTTTTGTTCTTGACCGTTCTATACAAAGCCTTTTTGTCTTTGGTGCAGTAGTACTTTCCAAGTTATAGACCGGCCAAGGATATGCGGGCAGACATACCGACGGAAATGGGTAACATGGTTCTTCGTGTTGTCTGTCATAACATCCAAAAATATAATATCACGTTTTGCGATTGTAAAACTTCCTGGCCAGTAGGCGTGGGAACTAAATGAGTGGGCTACCATAAGTTTGATCAGCAGCATCAGCGTTTTATCAGCATTTATTAGTTTTTGTTTATAATGTTGATCTTCTCAATGCTTTTTTCCTTGTTTGGCCTGTAAATAGTATAATTTTATAATTTATTGTTCTGTTATTGTTTCATCTGTATGTTCCATGTATAAACTTTTGTTGAGTTTCGTCCATATTGTGGTTAAGTGGAAAAGTATTCGTCAAGCTAAACTTCTCCATATGGTGTGGAAGGTTACCAGTTAAGTTATTATTGACTCACGGCGTGAAAATCGAGCCCAAGGCTCGAATCGTCTGTGACCCTTAACTCACCAGAAGACAAACACTTATATCTAAAAAACACAAAATTTTTTAAACGACCGGCTATAATAAAAAATTTGGATTAGCGTAAAATTAAAATAAATTGACCCTGCAATTGTATGGCTTGTAGTTGTGTCTTTGTCTAGCAACGAATAACTAAGAATGACAGTTTGGGTGGTCGCCTAGAAACCCTATTCATAAAGTTCCCGGCCGTATATAAAATTTTTGATTTATACCTGTACTTATATTTATAATAAAATAAAAATTACAGTTTTAAAATCAAGCTTTTCTTTAGCTGATAATAAAACGAACTAAAAATTTAAAAATATTTTTTCCGATTCGAAATATTTGAACGATGATTATACTCCTTCATTTCAAATTTTCGAATCAAAGCCAGTTACACCGTTGTTCCATCCTGTTGTCAAAACTTCACGCTTTTATTTGAAAATTTGAGATGAATGTACAAAATGAATTATTATCACGTGAAACAAATGTGTGTGTCAAGGTTATATTGGTTCAAAATTCATGTCCAAGATTTATATATAACAAAAAGACCAAGTTAAATAAAACCTTGTAAAAAATGCTGATGATTCAGTCAATTCGTTACTTTTTAGTTCAGTGTTATAAATAAACACATACATACAGGATACCAGAACTTTAAGTATGCGAAAATTCATCCAGATTAATGCTGGGAAGACTAGTTCATTTTTTTACTGTGATGTTTAAAATGAATCTTGTATCGTTCCATATTGTATGACTACTGTGTGTACACGACTTGTTATATGAGAGCATTCCACCGATAAACTATGTATATGGGATACTTGAACTAGATTGATATTTTATGTAAAGCTTTTTGTTTCTGTAGCTTAGCTAGGGTTATAAATAAAAATCTGGGTTACTTGCACAATCTATTAGTTGTAGTACTGTTTTTCGGAATATTTATTGACACTAGATGATGAAACAGTATAAGTGGATAATGAAATACATGGAAAATGGCTTCAAGTAGGTTGACTATGTTTCCCACACCTTCAAAACAACTTCTAGTACAATTTTCAGGTAGTGCAATGATATCAAAAAGATTTTGTTAGAAACAGCAATACACTATTTGGACCTTTGATGAAAAAAAACGTGCAGCAATGAGCCTCATTTATGTCACATATATCAAATTCCAAAGATGCAATATTTATAAATAACCCCGCTTCGCAAGCATGTGCGACCGATAGTCTGCTGAAAATATGTTTCTGTTTTAAGAGAGAATGCACTAGAAAATCTATGAGGTGTGAAATATGTCTAATAGGTGCGCAGAATTACCGGAGTTGGATGAGTATTATTATACTGACATAAAAAAATTGTCAACTCGCCACCCTACATTTTTTTACCCCTAAAATTTTTTTGAAAAATAATCAGGATCTTTTGAAGCGTCGAAAAATGTAGTTTACCTATTTTCGAAAACTACAAAGGTTTTGCGTCCTTGGCATAGTAGTAACCTTGTTTAAAAATGTCATTCAAATCCGAAAAGTACTTTCTAAGTTATAGATGGTCCAAGAATAAGCAGAACAGACAGACCGATAGACACACACCGTGACATGGTTTTTGGCATATACGAGGCTCTTCCCACTTCAGTTGGCCCACTTCAAGATTTGAACCAAAATATACCTTTATAAACTAAACATGACGAAACTATTTACTTCTAAAACAATTTATTTTCTCAAAAACATTTTAGATACACTCTAGTCGTAAAAAATACATATTTGAAATCACTTAGACCTATAACTAATAGAACATCTGAACAAATAAACAATGTGCGAATAAATGCGCGAAGTTAACAAAGCAACAATTGAAAGATTACCATTGGGTAACATCACCTTCATTTTTTATTACGGCTGAAATTCTTTGGGGCATAGTCTTAACCAAGTTTTGGCAAAAATTTGGTGTAAAACAATCCCATATTTGTCTCAGTTCGGTGATTGTACGAGCAGGATATTGTCGTAGAACCTTTTTCATCTCGTGCCACAAAGTTTCAATAGGTGACAGATCTGGACTGCTAGAAACCCATTTCAAAAGTGGTACATTATTTTCTTCCATCCATTTTATAGCCTTTTTGAGGTATGGCACGCTGCACCATCTTGCTGAAACACAAAATTTTGGCCGGATGTTACACATTCTTCCATGACTGGTTGTGGACCTCGAAATTCTCCTTCCAACAGCGTCACTCTACAGAGCACTTAATTGTAAATAATTGGCACGCCTGTTTTTCACGATTATTCTTCTTAATGCCTCTTCGGTCGGCATTTCTGATATTACTTTTTTTCACATATCGTGGCTTAATATTAACTGAACCAGTTACGTTATATCTTCTAACAATATTTCTCACACTGTTCCACGATAAGTCTAACAAAGTTGCAATTTCTGAGTTTGTTTTCCCAGAATTAAAATTTAATTATCAGTAACCAAATTTTCTCACTAATAACCTTTCCTCTACCCATTTTGAAAACCTTAACTACCCAAAACTATTTTAAACGTATTCTGACATCTGTGGTTAATAAAAACAATTGTCATGGCTTTTATTTTTCACAGCCACCTATGCGTTATATACTTATTTTGCATTGAAATGAAAATAGGTTGATATGCTGTGATTGCAACATGAGTTATTTTTATGCTGCAAATTTGATTAGGGAGTGATAAAGTTGGTGTTTTCTACTATATATTATCAAAATATTCATTATTAATATTTTAAACCTATAACACCCTGCTACTTTTTTATTATTTGTATTTGATAAGAAAAAAACTAAAATTTCAATAGTTGGGCCAACTGAAGTGGGAAGGGGCTCGTATAATCCAAAATCGTAATATCCCATTTTCGAAATTTTTCGCCATTATAATACTTCCCCTTTTCGAGTTCCTGAGCTGTTTCTACAAGATTTGATGTCTCGCTTTGGTTATATTGTGGGGGTTGTAGGGTTGAAAAATATGTGGGCGGCGTAGTAATTAAATGAAATTAATTGAGCTCGCTAAGCCTAGGCGCATTATGCGATAAACAGAATCCATGACGTAATTTAAAAAAAATAATATCCGCATCTGCTGCTTTATTTTCGATAAAAACGTTTCCAAAAATTTTGGTATTTTTACTTCCCGCGTCAATTGGCGAAAGAGTCAACCTACTTGACATAATTTTTCTAATTATAGTTGAAAATCCCAAATCATCTCGTGTAAGGGCATACTCCTAACTTAATTGTCGAAATTAAACAATCAATGAGCTGTTTACGTAGGTAACCTGTCGTTTTCATACAACATGTTGCGCCGTTGAAGAACAAATAAGACGTAGTTTGTTCCTTCATGCTTCATAGTCGCAATGCTCCCCTCTTTTTTATGCCACGTTAAACCCAGATTAAACCAGTTTATGTATTGTCAAGTTGCATGAGCCCCAGAGAGCTCTCTCCATGACCACCCTATCGACCTACAAAAGCAGTGCGACGGTTTCCTCCCCTCTGCGCTATTCAGTTCTGCTGGCAGAATTTTCCAGTTTGGACCAGTTTACAGGGGGCTATTGTTGGAAACAGTTCACCTATTTATTCTTCACGAGATCGTTTATTTTTAGAAATGAATGGCGGAGTAGATTTGTAGTAGATCAGCGGTATCAAAATCCTTGTTGAGTAGATAGGATAATAATGCTCGTTACATTAACATTTTTACAGTGTTTCCTTTGATTTTCAAGACGCATAATTATTATTGTCATATTGTCGATTATCTCTGTTTAACCCCCAACAACAAAGAAAGAGGTCAGCCTGCAGTTTAGCATGTTTTTCTGTTTGTGTAGGTTTTGATTCCACATCTATTTCTCATGCCACTGAAATTGAGATATTATGTTTTTCCTATGTTATACGATCCGACGAAGTAATAGGACTCATTTTCTTCCGCCATGACTGTACTTCGGAGCGTGCGCCCACCGACTGGATTCGGTAGAGGGCGTTCCTAGCCAACGAATGAGCGGCTGGTAAGTTGTCTCCGAGCTCTTGGAGAGTCAGGACAGGCATTATCGCGCGACGTGTTTCTGTGAGTGGTGCAAGCCGAAAATGCAGCGTTCGTTAGAGCAGAGGTACGCGATTAAATTCTGTGTGAAACTCGGTAAATCTGCGACAGAGACGTTTGATATGATCAAGCAGGCTTACCCAGGTGTTGCTTTAGCAAGAAGTGGTGTGTTTCGGTGGCACCAGACCTTTGTGGAGGGCCGGAAAGAGGTTGTTGATGAAGACCGTATTGGAAGACCTTCGACTTCGACAAACACCGATAATATGACTCGTGTGCGCAAAGTTTTGAACTCAGACCGTCGACTAAGTATTCGTTTAATTGCACAGATGTTAAATTTACCAAAATCTGTGGTTCATGACATTGTGACACAGCATTTGAACATGCGCAAGGTGTGCGCGAAGATGGTCCCAAAAGTGCTCACTGACGACCAGAAATTCCGGCGAGTGGAAGTGTGCCAAGAAAATTTGAACATGTGACCCCCAATTTTTGAATAACGTAATCACAGGTGACGAGTCGTGGATCTTTGAGTATGATCCCGCGACAAAGTGGCAATCTTCCGAGTGACATACGACGGCATCTCCTCGCCCAAAAAAGGGAAGAAAGAGCAAATCCAAAGTGAAAACGATGCTCATTGTCTTTTTTGACAACAAATGCATCGTCCACCATGAATTTGTTCCTCCTGGACAAACCGTCAACGCCAAGTTTTACGTGGAAGTGCTCAGGAGACGCAATCGAAGGGTCAGTCGGGTCCGACAAGACATCGCAGCCGACTGGAAGTTGTACCACGGGCGTACATACTGTGTCATAACACAATAGTGTTGACACATTGTTTTGACACAGTAAGCACTATGTGTGTCATTGTATCAACACGCGAAAATTTGCAGTGTTACCCATGGCTAGTACCACGACAACGCCCCGGCTCACACCGCCTTCCTTGTGAACAGCTACCTGACCAAGGCCGGCATCCCAACGCTTCCGCAGCCGCACTAAAGCCCAGATGTGGCCCCCCAGGACTTTTTTTTGTTTCCTCGCCTGAAAAGGCCGATGGAAGGCAAGCATTTCGAGACGACAGAGGGGATCCAAGCAGCATGCACCGCGGCTCTCAAGGCTATTCCGGAGAATGCCTTCCGTGACACCTTCAATGCTTGGAAATCGCGCCGGCAGCGATGCATCGACGCAGAAGGAGCCTATTTTGAAAGTTTTTAAAGAATTGTAACGATTGGCTCAATAATTTTTTTTAAATCGACTCAGCCCTATTCAGTTGCTATTGTGTAAAAAGTTGAACCAATCATATTATGCGATTCTTAAGCTCAAGTTTTGCTTATCAGAGTCAGCTTTACTAGATGTATATTATGCTCTCGTCCACTCACATTTATCAAGAAACATCATAATTTGGGGACAAGCAACTTCAATTTCTAGAGCATTTGTTCAACAGAAGAGAATAATCAGATTGATATTCAACATTCGTAGAAGAGAATCCTGCAGAGATATCTTCAGAAGTAAAAACATCATGACTCTACCAAGCATTCATATTTATAAGTGCGCCCTTTTCACACATACAAACAAAACAAAATTTATACAGAACAAAAACATCAACACACATTATAATACAAGGGCAGGTGAGAGTCTGAGTATTCCAAAACACACACTGAGGCTGTTCGAAAAGTCACCGGAATACACCTGCATCAGAATATAAACAAACTTTCAGCTAACCTCAGGAATGTCAGTAGTATTGCTAGTTTTAAATGTAAACTACGAAAATTATTAGTTGAAAAATGTTTCTACTCTTTGTCTGAATATCTCGCACTGTGATATATTTTTTTAAACTTTTTTTATATGTGAATGTCTGTACGCCTTAAGTTGTCTCTGTTTGTACTTTGTAAATACTTGTGTTTGTTTCGTTTTTATTTTTAATTATGTGTACTATGTACCTCCCTCTTAGGACGAGTCTTATGTCATTTTTTATGATCTACAAGACAATAAATGTTTCTATCTATCTATCTATCTATCTATCTATCTCGTACTTTCCGGACAAACCCTGTATTCTTTGGTCTGTGTGTCTGCCTGTTGGTCTCCTTGGCCTCTGTCTATAACTTTGACAGCATCGCTCGGATTTTGATAAAATTTCCTCGCAAGATTGCTACTGTGCCAAGGACGGAAAAAGCTTTGTAGCTTCTGAAAATCGGTCCAGCGGCGGCGGAGCTAGAGGCAAAAAACGAAAAAAAAATAATAATCGCTCAAACTCCTTTTTTGACATTTCATAGGCTCCTGATCATTTTCGGAAAAACATTTGTAGGGGTTTGAAATTGGGGCCTGGAAATTGTAAGGGGTGGGAGAGAGTATAAGTCAATCTTTTGGCGGTAGTACACTTATACAGTACAGTACATATTTCACACATTATCGATTTCCCCGTAAATTTGCCCTCAAAACATGCAGAAAGTCCTGTCTGAGCCTTACCGCTCACCGCCGGCCCTGTCGCGTTGTAGTGTCATGGTTGGCGCTTGGGGCATGGCTGTTTGGCTGACTTGATTAATTTGATTGTTTTTGTTATGCGTGTTCATAGCTATCTTTTTCCTCAGAGGGGCTATCTTGTCCCGAACCTAATCCTTTATTAATTGATGACAGCATTGTGTAGGAAGTGCAGAGTTTTAAGCATCCCACAAACCGGCGCGAAATATTCGCTTTGGCTGCGAAAATTTCGCGGCGATGAATTCGCGATCAGATTAAAACGCGGCGGTTTACGGACAGGCTCAGACTTGTGCGAAGCGAATACGATTGTTCCAGCGTTTTTATCGCGGCGTATTTCAGTTCGCCTTTGACCGCGTTTTTGACGCCGTTCTTCAAAAATTCGCAATGGCAAAAACGGAATTATTGATAGAAATAGTGAAAAAGTATCCTTGTTTGTATGAGTTGTCGAACGATGAATACAGGAATGTGAGAAAGAAAGACAAGATTTGGATGGAAATAGGAAAAGAATTAAATACAAATGGTATGTACCTAATATTTTTTATTAAATATTTTACAGTCTACACAAATGTGAAAACGAACATTCTATATATTGGGCATAGGCATATCAGAATTAAAATAATTTACGAATTTGTCACGAGTAGAAAATGCTAGCCTTGCTGCCCGCCGAGGATCATTTGCTATATCAGTAAAAGCTCCAAGCACGGGTTCTGGGGGATCTAAGAATTGAAAATATTTGTCATCGCCACTTTTACTTCGTAAAAAATTGTGTAAAACACATGCCGTACTTACAATTAGAATAGTAGTATCTACTTTAGTTTCTAATGGCCTGTAAAATATTCGCCATTTTTGAGACAAAATAGAAAACGCATTTTCCACGACCCTTCTAGCTCGACAAAGTCTTACATTGTATTTCTCTTTTCTGACGTCTGTTAAAGTATGCTTATAAGGAAATGGTCTCATAAGGTATGGTTTTAAAGCAAATCCTTCATCACCAATTAAGACATACGAGCAGATTTCATTTTGCCCAGGGAGAAATCTAGGTGCAGGGACACTCATTAAATTTTGTTCAAATCGTTTTCCCATGTTTGAGGTTTCGAAAATACCCCCATCACTATTTTTTCCGAAACCACCAATATCAACACATAAATTTATAGACCGGACCAACAATGGCCATAAGTACTATTGAATATTTATGTAAATAGCACCAGTAATTGGAGCCACTGTTGTTAGGTCTCTTGATTGTTACATGTTTACCGTCCACGCTGCCAATGCAATTGGGAAATCCCCATCTATTTTCAAATTCTTCAGCACATTTTTTCCATATATTCTCTGTTGGTTCTGGTAAATATATATGCTCCATATGTCTGCATATCGCTTCACAGACTTAGGTTACGATTGCACTCACTGTTGTAAAGCCAACTCGAAAGCTATGCCCAATGGTATAGAAGGTGTCACCAGTGGCAAGGAATCTATACAAAAAATCGTTTTTAGGTGATGAAGTAAAAAAAGGTGGAAGAATATCAGAGACACATTTGCAAAATATATAAAATCTACCAAACCAAAGACCGGCCAAGCAGTGGGCAACACAAAAAAATGGCAGTGGGCTGACTACAGGGAATTTTTCCGTCCTTTTTTGGCATTTGCCAAAACGTCGTCTAATGTGAAAGATATTGACGTCATACATTATGAGACTGCCGAATTTAACTCAAATATATATCAGGAAAGGGCTGGACATGTAGAAACCGAAAATTTGGAAGACCGCGGCCATGGAGAAGATGAAAATGCTGATGTAGATGCAGAAGATGCACAGAACGCCTCGGCAGCACAGACAGCACCACCTTCTTCATTGAACACTACAGCAGTAACTACTCCAGGGCACACCTTTCCGCTGACTGCAACTACACCAAAATATAAAACGAGCAGAAAACGCTATGAACCACCATCTTCGACTGTACAACAGCTCATTAATTATTTTGAAGGTAAAAAACCTAAAAAAGAGAACGAGGCCATTGATTCACTTTTCTTGGCACATGCACAGACTGTGAAAACACTTCCCTTAAAGCGTCAAGCCCGAATAAAACTAAAAATAGCCGAATTAATAGCGCACGAAGAATTTGAACATATTGAAGAAATGTCTTCAGCGTCTACCCAGAATTCTGCAAGTATGTATGATAGTAGTATGTCGTCCTTCCCAAGCGGCACTGGGTGTACTCCAATAATATACCCAACAGAGGAGGCAAATTCTGCCTCGAATTATTTAGCAACATTTAATCCTAGTGGCAACCTGTAGTCCAGTTATTACAATAAAATATTTATTTCACGATCCCTGAAGCTTTCGTATTCGATAAGCCTATTAATTTTAATACATATAATTTTTTTACCTGAGTGTAATAGCAAGTCGTTCTTCTGGCGAAATAGCTTCACGATAATTTGTGTCAGATTTTCGTGTTTCATCTTTCACCAAGTTCAATATTTCATCGAAACACTCTGGAGTCATTCTAAAATATACGTAAAAGCGCTGTTCATCCAGCCGAAGTTGTGGCATCAAGGTATGGTATTCCCCAAATTTATTTCGTTCCAAGTTAATATCATGTACCCACTTCCTTCGTTTCCTAAACAAAATTGAAAATATTTGTTTTATGTACTTCGTTAAACTTAATACATACCCAACTATCAAATGGCGTTAAATAAACATAACTTACCGTGCATTTTGTTCCTCTTCTAAAGCAAGAAATAGAAGTGCGTCCTCTTCTTCTAAAGACGAGCTCATTGCAAAAGGCAAAAATAAAATGTACGCAACCTGTCGAAACCTTCACGTTCGCGGAGCGAATAAGACGCTTTGGTATGAATAAACAGGCGAAACAGATTGCGAATTTCGCTCTGAATTTCGTTGCGAATACTTCGCCGCGATTATTTCGCGCCGGTTTGTGGGATGCTTTAATCTACTTGACGCCAGATCTTCTAGTTGGGGCGTGGCGCCTAGAGGAAGTCATTAGATGACCGAGTTTATGGTAATACAAGGTGAGCCAAAAGTGTGTGGATGGAGGCGTTCCACACACTAAGAAGAGTGCTCTTGAAAGAATATTTCTATTTTCTACTGAGAAAATTGTGATTGATATGTTTCTAAAACATACTTCTCTAAATTGAGATCGTCATTTCTCATGATTCAAAGATGTTTAGCTCTTAACTCAAGAAATTGTATTTCTCCGAAATTATTTTTTTTGGCTAAAAATTCCCAAAATTGTACACAAAATTTAAGCTACCGCAAAACATTCTAAATATGCAAATTTTAAGGCCTAAACTGATTCTGACGGGGGACGGGAGGGGTATTGTTAATCATAAACAAAGAACGTCTCTGGATCCCCTTCTTATAAGCAGAAATTTATGTTTTGATAAAACGTGAAAATAAGTTACCGAACAGATCGTTTTTATCTCTAGATAAAGAACCTTAACCCTTAAGTACCATGACGGGGTCAAATTTGACCCGCCTCGTTTTGTATGCTAAGTTTCGCTACCAGAATACAGGTATTTATGGCGCGCTGCGCGCGTTCTGCTAATCTTCATCCGGTAGGTGATTTATCGATCCACAAAAGTTCCATTAATTTATCTGTTACCACTGCAGAGTTAGGCACATGTAGGATTAAATTTGACGCGTTCATGGTATAAATGTTTCTAGTGCGAGTAGCGAGTAATTTGAAATGGCGGGGTGTAATGGCAATACACGCGAAAGAACTTGAAGCGAGGCGCAAAAAATATTTCTAACCACTTTAGGTCAAGAACTTATTAAGGACCATGTGACTCGTAGAGCTCAGCATGTTTACCGAGAGAACTTCGTAGTGTCATTTTTAAAGTTTCCGGACTTCAGGAACCAGTGGAGGGGAAGGTGAAAAATATGGTGATATTCTAAAAATCAAAAGAAAGAAAGCTCATCGTGCGATAAATGTCGAGAATTTATTTGCAAAAATTATGTCCGCACGAAGACGTTATGCATAAGTTGTGTTAAAAAGTAAGGTCAAAAACATGCTTGTCATTTTTTAGATACGAAATCTAAATCCATTTTTTTTTATTTTATGGAGCAGCTATGATACCTAAAATTCACCACTGAATACAAGAAAACTGAATTTTTTTATAATTTTAGAAAGCGCACATCTTTGTTAATTTCACTGGATACCGAAGTTTTTTTTAATAAAGTTATAACTAACCGTATTCCTTTTATTTTATAAAATTGTAAAACTAGTTGAAAACAAAATAATTTAACGTAAAAACATGGTACAAAATTAGATTTTTTATGTGAAAAAAAAAACAATGGGGTCAAATTTGACCCTGCCATGGTATGAATGTTACTGTTTTTGGCCATGGTAGTTAAGGGTTAACACATTCACCCTCAGGAATATGTTTCTGTTGTAAAATCCGTCTATCCATTTTTTTCTGGAATCCTAAATGTCCTAGTCTATAAGTAGAACTTACTTTTTTAGTGTATAATGTTAAATTAGATAAAACCTGCAAATAATTTGGTGAGTATCAATACTTGAATCTAATTAAGTTGTGTTACATTCTGATTAAAATATTGAATACTCTTATAAGAAATATCGATGAAGTTGAAGATCTTTTTTGTACCTATGTCTTACCACAAGTTCTTCGCTTTGTCTCTGAATGTTTTAAAATACTCGCGTGACCTTCCGAGTTACATTAGAGAAAGGAAAAAGCCAGAAATCTACTGCTATCTCTTTATCTGATTTTCCTCGCCGGTTTGTTGTTAGTTGACGGTATTCCATTTAATTTACATATTTATATCATCACGGCATCGTTTTAGGTTATTGGCTTTATCGATTAATAGACCAGGCCATTTTTACTTTGTAATAAGATTTTAATTTTTTTCTACAATTCTCCGTGTTTTGCTCAAAGCTCCTCCTGAGATGGGGTAGACAGGAAAGTCTTGCATTAAAAAATATGACGCTACACTTTATTCGGTTTCCGAGTAATTTTTGGAATAAAGTGCTTGTTGTCGTTTTTATTGGTTCCAGTATGTAGATCCCAGTTCACTTCACTGGATCAGTTGTAAGCATATGAAATATCTCAAGCACATTTTGCATGTGAGTTCAGCCCTGTGGCACATGAAATCTTTCTAGAAGCTTCACAAGTCTGGTTAGCAGTAATAGTGAAACACGACCGCCCTTAGGCCTGTTTATGTTATACATTCCATTCCTCCTCTGGGCACTTGTTCCCAGGGTAAGCCTTCAGAAGGGTCATATACACGCAGACGGGTATGGCGGTCGCTAAGATCAAGTAGTGCGTGTTATGAATCTGTTTACAGTACCTATTGCTGGGCTATTGGTTGTAGTGCTTTGATTACCTGAACCGTGAGCAATCACTGAGTTCCTTTATTCTGTTGTACTGCATGGATTTATAACCATAATACTTTTATATTTACGATCATGAATGTAGTAAGACATACTTATACAGATGCTTTGATCATATATCTAAATTTCTATTAATTTTATTTTATTTTTATTTTTATTTTTATTTTATTTTATTTTATTCATTACAACACCCTACAGTAAATACCAATTACAGGGTGAGGAAACACAGAACACAACACAGATATAAAAGACAATAATAAGTAATAAGTAATAGACTGCAAAGTGTAAAAGATACATGCTGGTTACTTGATAGTATTTTTTATGTCTGCAATTCTGCAGTTAAATATATCAATACTGTTACTTGCAGAATTGTAATTCCTTCACATCACATGTAAAGGGGAATAGTGTAAATAATTTGTCCGTGCCGCAGGTAGATAAAACGTAACGTTTTGTCGGGATGTCAGCCTAGGTACGTTAAATGATAACTGACCCAATAAAGCTAAATCATCACTAGCATTATTGATCAACTTAAATAGAAAAATCACTGACTGGCAAGTGCGCCTTGCTTCAAGACTGCTGATTAGATGTTTTTCAAGTAAGGAATCATGAGGTATACCTATGGGCGGGTAAACGCCATCCACTTTCAGTGACAAATATTTTAAGAAACGTCTTTGAACACATTCAAGCCTACTTATATGAATAATATGATGCGGATTCCAAATTAGCAATTCATACTCAAGCTTCGACCTAACATATGCATAATACAGCAACTTCAAGGTGGTACTCTGAGTGAAGTCACGACAGTTTCTTACAATAAAGCCGTACATGCGGTTTGCCTTGGAAATTTTGCTGTCAATGTGTTTGACGAATGTTAGTTGGGAGTCAAATGTCACGCCTAAGTCACATAAAGTTGAAGTCCTCTGAATAGAGCTACCCGACAGGGTATAGTCAAATAACAGAGGATTTTTCTTCAAAGTGTAAGACATTACGTAACATTTATTGATGTTTAATGACAGATTGTTTTGTGAGCACCAAGCATCCAACCTGACCAGATTTTCTAAAAGTTGATCACAGTCTGATTCATCAACTACACGACAAAACATCTTCAGATCATCAGCGTAAAGTAAACAGTTCTCGCCAACAGCATTGACTATGTCATTCACAAATATGACGAACAATAAAGGCCCTAGGTTACTGCCTTGTGGCACTCCGGAATTGGCTACATACTTCGACGATCTGATGCCATTAAACATCACAAATTGATTTCTTCCAGTGAGGTAGGACTTAAATAGTTGTATTAAAGGATCAGATAATCCATGAGATTTCAGCTTATGCAAAAGCATCCTGTGATCAACTCTGTCGAAAGCCTTGGAGAAGTCTGTGTAGACCACATCTGTTTGTAATCCTCTGTCAATGTTTTCTGCTATGGTCTGTGTGAAGTTCATCAGATTTGATACTGTTGAGCGCCCTTTCATGAACCATGTTGTTGAACACATATTTTTCTGCTGACATGATGATATAGTCTGTTATATATTAATATCTCTAGAGCTTTTGAAAAATTGCACAATATTGATATAGGTCTAAAATTTGATACATCATTCCTACTGCCGTTTTTGTGTATTGGACATACTTTAGACAACTTTCATAGTTCTGGAGTTGTGCAGGTGGTAAGGCACAAGTTGAATAAAACGGTCAAAGGACACGCCAACACAGAGGCACAGTCACGCAAAATAAAAGCTGGTACATTATCCGGTCCGGTAGTCATCTTAGGTTTTATTTGCTTCAAGGCTAAGACAACTTCATCCTCCTCAAATCTAGTAATATTGAGTGGTTGTTCATTGCTCATTAAAAAGTCATCAGTTTCTTCGGTGGCTGACGAAGACGAGTAGTATTTGGAGAAGTTATCCGCAAAAGCATTTAATATGTCGTTCGGTTCCAAAAGTTCATTACCATTGTAAATCATCCTACTTGATAAGTTTGTTGATTTTCGCTTAGAATTTAAGAAGCCCCAAAATTTATTCGAATCTCTTTGTATTTCGTTCTCAGCTTGTCTGACATATATTTTGTATGCTTCATCTGACTCTATCCTAATTTTTGATCTAAGTTCCCTGAATGTCTGATACCTTTTAGGATCATTGTTGCGTCTATAAGATCGGTGAATCTTCTCCTTGCGTTTGATAAGCTTAATTATTGCTGAATTGAACCAGGGTGGGTATTTACGTTTCGTTGCTCGGACATATTTTGGAACACAGGTATCAAAAGCATTGTACAGTTTATTATAAAAGAACTCACACGCTTCATTCGCGTCATGAAAGCCATCTAAAGCAGCCCAATCCATGTCTGAAATTAAATTATATAATTGGGGGAAGTTGGCTTTGCGGAAATTATAAGAATTTATAAATGAAACAGGAAAGTTATGCTTAGTATTGAGACTGCTGTTGACATTACAACAAATATTCAGGGCAGGCACCTCACACAGACCACTACAGAAAACTAAATCAAGGGTATTGTCCATAGAATTTGAAATATTGTTAAACTGATTAATAGCAAGACCCTCAGCAAAGTTGTTCAACGATACCAATTTTGCGTTGCGTCCATGACTATTAGCATAAGAAGTGTAGTTAGCTATGTTGAAATCCCCTGTTATAACTAAGCCTGTTAATGGCTTACGAGCTCAGTCTTTGCCAATAATGATAGGGAAATTAACTGGCTCATGCAGGTGTGACGCCTTCAGTTTCTGGGGGTTGTTTTAAGGGATTTTTGGAGCCGGGTTACATTATGCCGATTTTTTTTTTACTTTATGCTGGTTTTTTTTTTGACATTATGTAGGTTTTTCTACAAGATATTAACTTAGCACTTAGTTGTACGTGTTGCCTAAACGTCATGAGGCTTGTTATCAATCTTTAGGTGATGTAAAATCTGCTTCAGAGATGGCACTACTGGAGGTCTAAGCTGTAAGTTGTATGTGATGATGATAATTACATTGAGTTCTTGTCTCAAATACACTTAATTGAGATTCAAACCTTTTTCTTATCCATCCTGGAAATTACATATTCAAATTTGCTGAATTTCAAAAATGAGAGAGATAAGAAATAATTATATTCATTGTACGCTGTCGAATTACAAGCCATATACATGCTAACAGTAATTGTACACAACGCGGGCGCGGTGATGATTTCCCGTAAATCTCCTCAGTTTTTCGTAATTCATGACTTTGAACATAACCTCTCTTCAGAAAGCACAAAATAAAAATAACCCATCGGGCACAGCCAATAGATATACTTCATTGGCAGCATATTCAGTAATGATTTTCTCACACAGCAAATATTACTGATTTTATACACATGCAGACCAATACACATAATCATCCAGATGCGATCTTGCTATTCAAACAACTTTCTTCTCACAGATAAAAACTACAGACAAGGACTATTTGGCTTCACAAAACATAGGCAGCCAATAATGCGTTTAGTTTAGTTGAGTGATTCCTCCTTAGATGGACGTTCACAACGATCCTAGTGAGCACACGTGGAATGACTGCGCCCAAAAAACTGCAGTTTGCAAGATGACTTAGGTTTTTTACATGTTACCCATGCAGGTCTGTGTGACCGCTCAGTCTCCCCTCTTGGCAATCGCTGGAGTCTGAAAGTATCTCATGGTAGGATGTGTATAGGGATTGTTACTTTAAAGTTGTCATGCTGCTCGGTTTTCTCTGAATCAGAGGTAAAGTCTGAGCCTTTGGGTTCTGACACGGCAACGTGATATCCTGGATTCTGTACTACTTTTCGTAACAATGGTTAAACTCATCTGTCCATACGAATGGGTATAAACATAGGCGTTTGTGTGCTTAAATCCTAAGAGAAGGGCTGTGTGCCCCAGTTCCTAAGGTGTGCTGAAGAGTATATGATAAATCTTAAATAAATAATCTGTATGATGGATTGGTACCACTGCGGATAATTAACGTAATCCTGAGGTAGCAGAGTTGTGCATGTTATGAGTCGTTGAATATGGAAGGTACTGAAATCATTTTTTAAGATGTTGGCCCCGACAATCCAGTCATATCGCTCTTATCGCTTGACAAAGGAGGATAACTTATTGTCGTTTCGTCACCAAGTAAGTGAGTTTTATACAGGGTGGGCCATTAAGTTATGCGGATTTTAAAAAATCATAGAAAAAACTACAAATTGTAGGAAAGATAATTTATATTTTTAATAAAGTAGACACATGGGAATTTTGTTTTTTAAAAATAACATCATTGAGATGTGAGCCACCGAGACGTACATACTCCTCGAAAATTCGCTGCCACATCACTCGTTGAATAGCGGGCGTCGCAACTTCGCTTACAGTTTCCTCTGTTCGTATTGACCTTGAACGCCCAGCAGGTTTCAGATTCAGTGTTGAACTGGTAGACTCGAGCTTTCTGACAGATGACCTGATCACACTTTCACTAGGACATTGATTTAGATCATGTAAACTAAACCCAGAGCGAAACGGACGCCGCTCATTAGTGCTCGAATTTCCATTTTTGTAATAATCCTCAACACAGAACGCACGCTGCTCACCGGTGAAACGCTCCATGGCGACTAAATTTCCGAACACCAAGCTACTTATCTCCACTACCCCCGTCTCATATTCATACGTTTGGTCCACCCTGTATTATCCTGACAATGTTGCCCATATCGAATTCTTTACTGCCCGTGTAATAAAAATAAAATGGTAAGAGGCTTCCAAATCTTCTAAGGCGGGTTTGTTGTTCTCACGTTTATCGTTTTCTATTATCATCGTCTCGTCTTTTTGCTTATTACACGTGCCGCCGCGTCAGCTCTAGCTTACGAAACATTTTCCCGGGTATTTTTCCGAATTCCACACGACATGAAAGTAGGTTATCGGCGTGGCGATTATTTATCAGACGTTGCTGTAACCGTCCCTTATCTGTTTGTTACTGTCAGCTGTGCCAGCACATCTGGATGTGTGGGATACACATGTTAGTCAAAGAACCAGCGATAAATGTCAGCTGTCATCTTATCTTTTCTTCAAAATGAGGTTTCACACGATCCCCATTTGAATGATGGCGTCAAGTAGGTTGACTCTACACTCCCACGCAACACTGTCATCAGTTCATAAAATATTATTTTCGGCACAAGTTGCCCCTCAAAAAAAAGTAAACAACGGACATCTATAAAAATGGAATTAAATCGATAAAAATAATTGAAACAGGTCCATTCAATAAGTTTTTAATCCCCATTTGGCAACGTTTTAATCTGATCACACTTGCGATGACTAAACCTCAGCAGCAGCCAGTACGCGACAGGACCGTGTTCTATCTTTGGAAAGATTTCGATTATTTTGCCTGAGCTTTCATAGCATGTATATGTTTTCCGTCCTAAAATAAAAATAAAGTATTTATTTTCATTGTACAAATTAATTGTATACAAAGACTGCTTGCTGTCTTCGAGAGGAGGGGGGTAATTGCCCCCTGACCCCCCTTTGAGAGCGCCACTGCGTTAGAAAGATGGTATATGATGGTGCAGATAGGTTCGTAAACATAACAACAAAGATAATAATGCACTCAGCATATTTACGTAATTTCCCATCGCGAGAACTTAGTTTTAGTTTCCAAAAAAAATGTCTATCAGTTCTAATTGAACGTGCTTGACATACAATGTTAGTTGAATAACGATATCATTTTAGTCGAATAACGCGGAAAACACTCGATCAGAAAAAGGTAAACAAGAACAAACAAACATCTTGTTATCGACGCATCTGCCTATGATACGATAATAAATATTAACGATAATCGGTTTACATTTGATGCATCGAAGGGATCTACTTTGTTTATACACTGAGAACCAAATTTGTCTGAAGGCTTGAGTTCCATGTGTACGAAAGAGACGTGTGTTTAGACACGTATGTTAGAAAGAGATACAGGCCGGCAACGCTGACGCGACAATCTGCCTCTTTGCCAATATGTTAGACCAGTTTCTTGAATTACGAAATATGCTTTAGTTTATTCTCTACGCCCAAATAATAGTTTTATTTCGAGCGTACACATTTTTGAATGGTGAAAAGGGGTGGAATCTGTTTAGGATCGATGACGGATCGGTCCCAACGGCGCTCCTTTAGGTAGAAATGAAAGGTGAGGTTCGCCACAAATTCTCCACTATTGCATCATTGGTTCGTTTGGCAACACCGCGTCTCGTAAATTCCAAGGCAAGGTTTCCACCTCCATGATCATACGTGAGCGATTTTGGTCAATACCCATCTAGAGCTCATTGGGAAATATCGACCTGCTTCGCAGGCAGTGATAATTTGTATTGGTATTTGTTACATTTTGCGACAGCGAACTCAGGATGTGTTGATTTTATGACCATCGGTGGAAATCAACGATAATTCTAAAAATCGCTAGGTAATGTGGAGATAACCTTCGCTCTTCAGCCGGCTTCTATCTGTTTCTAACATGTGTTGATACACGCTTCTCTCTCGTGCACAAGCCGTCAGACAAATTTGGTTATCCCTGTATATTATGTCAAATGGTTAGAGATATATTTTTCGGTCTGTAAAATTCTAAATATCTAAACACAGCTCGTGTTATACCAAGCTACATCAAGTAGCACTCAATGTAATTGAAGATACATCAGACCTAGAGATAAGGTATATACGATACTTTAAAACAAAAAAAAAACACGTTTCCATTAAGCTGCATCTATTCGAACATTTTCCTAATGGGTGTATGGCACGGCTGGCATGGCATTGAATTGTGGGACTTGACAGGAAATTGTATTTAAGCCTGGATGTGAAAGCATCCGGTCTCACGTATAGTTATTAACACCAGTGCTCAGGGACGCCGCCGGTATAGAGGAACAGATTTTTATAAGGTTGGAAGTGGTTGTCCTTCGCCGTAGGTAGTAAAGTAGCTTTCCAGGCTAATCAAGTTAACCAAAAAAAGAACTTGAAAATAAACAGTCTGCCTTGAGCAAAGCGAGTCCTATGTAAAGATCACCTCGAGAGAAGCAGAACCTATTATTTTTTTCACTACTAACCCGTGAAATCATTATTGACCACGGTGCCTTATTGAGAAATAACAGTTCCCTCACTAGGTAAATAATGAATACAAGAAAGAATTATACTTACTTTAACGTACTTAGGTAACAATAGTAAAGTTTACTGCATTTTTTAAATTTGGACGGCAAAACATTTTTCGTGATACCAATGACAAAATATATCATTGCTCAGTAGTTAGTGTTTTACTTTGTCAAATATTTCAAATGAAAGCGGCTCCGACGCAGTGAGTTTCAAGTCATTTACAAGCGTTCAGCTGCTTCAAAACTGACACTCCATTTTTCAATATTTTCGAATGAAACTCATACATTATGTTGAGAAGGTAATTGCCCAGGGTGCTATAGAAGCACGTTTTGAAATTTTGTTTGTGCACAAGTTTTATGATGGGTTGAAGTCTGCACTTTTTCTGTTCAACTTCGCGATTTTTTAAAAAGAACCTAGTGAAAAAAAAGAAAAAGTGGATCTATAGCACCATGTGGGGTTTTGTTTCCAACACTCTATGAAAATTTCATCCAAAAATGTCAAAAAATAAAGCGTCAATTTCGAAGCGCGCAAACCTCTACAAATCGTATTTTGGACGAATTTTGTCTACTGTTTCGTGCTGCCAACCGAAGCGTTGCGGCGCAATGTACGGACTAAGAAAGGACGTATTCAGATACTTTGGTGGCCCTATTTCATATAATATCGCGTAGATAAGTCGTTCTGCAAATAGGTACTCATAATCGCGATTGCTGATAACCCTCGATTTTAAAGCCGTTTTACTTCCCACGTCATTGGCGAGGAAGTATTGTAATCGCTAAATATTTCTAAAATGAGATGTTATGTTTTTTTAAGTCATATGACATCTACATCACGAAAAACAGTATCACGCATCAACTTGGAAATAACCGCTCGGATTTTTATGAAATTTCCACACGGGGTTACTAGTATGTCAAAGCTTTGTAGTTTTAGTCCAGTGGCAACGGTGCTATAGGCAAAAAAGAAAAAGTAACAATTGCTGAAACTCCGTTTTTGACGTTACAAGGGTTCCTTATCATTGTCAGAAAAAAATTGTACTGCTTAAAAGGTGGGGGTTGGGGGAAGGTGATTCTAAATGTTGCATCTTTGATATCATTGAAACACGTTCTGTTATTAAGAAGCTTCTGATCCCAGTGATTACATAAAATTTAAGTAACGAAAATCCGACGAATAATATGCTCACGATTTGAAAAAACGGTACCTGCTCGATAGGTTTGACACCAAGAGCCAACAGATCTATCTGCAACTACCGACAGTAGGGAAGAATGACTTCGGATATCACTCCAGTCAAGTATAGGGGAATTTAGCATGGAACTTTAAAATTATCGATATGTCAAGGAAATAAGTTTTTGAGAACGATAATTTGGTAGATTTTATACCATTTTGATTTGAATTTCATGACTCGTGAAATATACCCATTTCGCCGTTACCTTCAACTTGTGTTCTGCAGTTTGTGATGTTTTTTTGGATATAAGCAGGACATAATTGCCTAAGGTGCTATCAGAGTGTTTTACAAAATTTTTGTCTTTGCGCAAGAATTATGGAAGGTTGAAATGCTTACTATTTGTGCTCAACTTCTTGATATGGACTTTGTTTTTAGCACGCTGCAAGAGATTCATTTGGAAATAATAAAAAATGAAACGTAAGCTGTGAAGTGCAAATCGGTTTTTGGGCGAAATTCGTCTACTGTTTCGTCCTGCCAGTCCAAGCGACGCGACGGTGCGTTCCGACTAAGAAAAAATGTATTCAAATAATTTTATATCTTTCCTAAAATAAGTTCAAGAACTCAAATTACAATTCGTTTATTCATGTCAGTAAACACAATTATGTTTACAAGGGTCATGTGGTAACAATTGCACGAGGGTCATAAAATTATCTTATGCCGTCAAAATAAGAGGAAACAGATAGGTAGTTTTTGCAAAGCAAGAAACAGGTAGGCTTATACCTGGATTAAGTACATTTCTTGTCTACTGTAATAGGTAGATGGAGGCGATGCTGTCAGAAATGGATGTGTGCGATCAATGCACAAACCACAAGACTGAACTACCGTGTCCAATGATTTTTGTATTGCCTTTTTTATTGCGTTACTAGAAAACTCTGTTGGGTATATGATGGAGTTTACTAGAACTTTACAGCTTGTTGTCTGCCTTCTTCTACAAACTTCACCAAATCGAGACGCTGTCAACCTTATCCTCCGATGAAGGCGCGACAAAGTCCTGTGATTTGGTGACTTATTCGATCTGCAAAATCTCATCGTCACTTTTTTAAGTTTCCCTAAAAATTTTCGCTTAGCAACCTCCAAATCAATGTAGTTAATGTCAGGTTTTGATTGAATTTGGCTCACTACAGCTGCAGCACATCTTCCATGGTATGACCTCTTCTTGCAATAATTTGTTCGCTTACCCCAATGTATTTTGCGATTATAAAGTTGAACTGCTCGACACTATTGTTGACCTCATCATGAATCAAACTCACTGCATTCGTATTTAAAATGGTCGCATATGACCCTTTATTGTCCATTATCAGCCTTGCTGAGTACCAAAATAAGAAACGATTTACATTTCAGATCGCTAATCGAAATCCGACTCTGTTATTATAAAAATTCACCTTGGTATGCACCCGCAGTCATCCTTTCCTCTTTTAAATAAGCGCCGTCGACCGTCTAGGCCCAGCCCACCCTCGTTTCCTTTCACCCCCCGTTACCACAGCAGATGGTGCTTGTGATTGTAAGAGCCCCGTTAACTACATTTCCTAAGCAAGCAATAAATCGATTTAAAAAGTTAAAAAAAGTACTGCCTTTTTACTCTCTTATAACCTATTATCATGTTTATTTATTTAATACTTATCGAGTGTAATCATATAGTTGTTAAATTGAATTATTAGATGTTGCAAATTTTACCTTTTGTGCTATTAATGTGAATTATAAAAAAATAATATAAATAGATTATGAAAACTACGAAAAAAGGCAATTGGCATGGGCGTGCTATTTTGAGTTTACCTTTAATTGATCCTCGTAATCTAAAACATAAAAGTACCTTGAAATAGAACTAACGGACAATATCTATAGTTTTAGTGGGCAAATTCAACTTGGTGTACATTAAAGATGGCGAATAAAACTTGAATGAATTATAATGGTTTTATCACTATCAACAAAAGTTACAATATGTTTGCCCTATTCAAAGCAACCGACGACTATGTCATACTGTTTGTTTAAAATGCGATAAATTTATTTAACAAGCACGGAAATATGGTTACGGTTACGTTTTGTGTACTTATCTACCGGCATACTTGTATTGCTCAAGGCCAAATTTAACTAATTCCCGCAAAAAAATAACTTCCAGTTTGATAGGAGAGAAATTCTTCAGTTACCGAGACCTCCGCCTATTATAAGGCAATAAATATTAACGATTTTATGGTCAGAACATTCAGGTGCATCGAGGACATTTGCTTTGTGTATATTATGACAAGTGGTTAGAGCGATGATTTGGGAAAACGTGGTATATCAAGTCCGCGTCTAAGTATGATTGATATTTCCAACGAACTCGAATAGATTAGAAGCCCATATCTTCAAATCATCTGCAAACACTCGCACTTTTAAAACATAACACTACAAATACGCGCAACTGTCAAAAAATTGTCTTATCATGAGCGCACTTTGGTCCTCACTAGAGACTATGAGAATTGGAGACAAACAAATCCTTGACTGGCTTCTTCCACCTAGTCTGAATTCGTTGGGCGGAACTAAAATTTTATAATATCAAAATGGCGTACTTGGAACGCAAACTTCAACTTTGAAATGTCTATTTCACAGACTGCTGCTCAAACGGCTTGATGAGTTTTGTCATTTGACATGTGCTTAGATCCGTCTTGATTGCATAATTAAAACTTCAGTCCTTTCAGTTACTACAGTCTGTTTTCTATGTATCTTTTAAAAATGTACTTGTAAATATTTCAGAAACCAAATAGATTGACTTGTAATTCTTGGATAACATTTTAGTTTCATAACCTCTTACTTCTATATGGAAAACATAAATAAGACGGATACCACGGATTTATCAACTTGACTAAAATATTTCAAAAACGAGATGATAGATTGCCTGAAGGTTGTCGCTACGTTTTATTCTCCCCAAAAGTTTCATATGATCAGTTTTGAATGAAAAGGAAAAATATTAAGTTTTTATCTTGGAAACAAAACTGGCGATTTCGTTCAAACTTCAGAAGTACATGAAACAAAACAATGCATTGAACATTCACATATTTCAGACGTAGAAATAAATTGCGAACAAAATTTGCTTGGGGTAACACTATTTTTGTTAAATGTGACTGGACTATAACTCCTTTTGTTTTGTTCCAGGTCAACTCTTCCTCTTCTACAGTATTTTCTACATGGTGCTAGCTGCACTATTCGCCATCTGCATGCAAGGCCTGTTCGCCACGTTGGACGATAACCAACCAACTTGGACCATGGAAAACAGCCTGATAGGTGTAAACCCGGGTCTAGGCTTCAGACCCATCTCGCCCAGAACGGAAGAGGGGTCCCTCATCTGGTATAACATCACCAATCAAACGACGATTAACAAATGGGTCAAGTTGGCAGATGAATTCTTGAAGCGTAAGTTCTCTTTGTTCATCTAGATCTAGATAAAACTTTAGGTACACGTCTATGATGAAACTGAAAATATGGGAAGTTCCTGATTTCAACCTTCAATAAAAATTGTTTTGGCCACAGAACTGACCAGAATATTTTGAAAAATGACGAGAAAGTTTGGTATTTTTTGAAAGATCCTTCAACTACACTAAAAAGTTATCATAAAACGAAGCTTTGTAGCATTTGAATCAAAAGTCCATCAAAATCTGAGTAGTGCTTTTTAAGCTATAAAGGGGATAAAGGGGTCACCCGACAGATGACAGACAGACGGAAATAAGTGACATAGCCTTTTGTGATATCTAAACATGCCATGTAACTTTCAAAAAACTTTCTCGTATTACGAATTCGAAACCTTTCGATATTGCAATACTTCCTCGCCAATTAGTATAGAGCGTAGGGGGTCAAAATCTGGAGAAATAATTAAAAAAAAATTAGATGTAATTGTCTAGTCACAAAGTGGTATTACTGGTATTAAGGTCTCGATACGTAGGACAAAAGTGTCCATGGCAATATGTTGTAGTTAGTAGTTATTTGATATTCATTTACATTCTTATTATCCTACCTCTAGCCATTAACATTAACATGCATTTCTGTCACACATACAGGGTGGCACAAACTTGTATGGATGGACCCTAGACAAACTTTTTAAAAAAATGTTCATTCAGGATAGTAATAATTATATAATTAATAATTATTCACAATGTTTATACAATTTTAGTGAATGAATTCAAAAAGAAAAAAAAACAATTGTATTCTATATCGTGCCTGTGAGAATACATTTAAGAAAGTGGGACTAATGAGTTGGATATCAAAATTGTTTTTTACAGATATTCATATTTTTCTTCGTATGTCTGGATAGATCTGCATACTTTGCATTTTGTCGAGCTTTGAGATATGCGCTTTGTCTAATAAACATAAAAGAACGTTAACCCGTATATTGACGACTTTAATAGATATAGTGGAAAAGTGGTATTTTCAAACGGATTACCACAAACTCGACTAGGTATCTAAAAACAACTTGCAAATAGTAGAATTTGAAAATGTGAAAATATCTTGAATGTCCTATTTGAATCTTTTAGGGAACCATGAGTTACATGTTTTTGATAACTAATGACTCGAACAATTCGATGAATAAGTAAGTATAATTTCATGCTTTTTTAGACAATATACAATGTGTTTGGTCACGACATATTTATATTTAAGGGCTGTATTTTTCAGCTATTTTTATCTACAAATCCACCCCCCTACAATGTCCTACCTCACCCCTCTTGCAATGGCATCAATTTTTATTTTTAGGTTACGGTTACGCTAGTGCAGGATGAAAATTGTAATAACTGAGTACGTAAGTGTCACAGAACTATAAATTTGGTGTCGTTTGAACGTTAGCATGTTGTTATAGCGATTACTGAAAAACTTGTATTGATACTAACCGTTAAACATACTTAAAAGCAGACAAAACAGGAAAAAAATATGCAAGAAAATTGATTATTTTGTGCATTTCCGCACACCATTCAAAAACTAGTTTCTGAAGTTGTACTTTTTTGTGCTAATTCTACAGCTAACTATGTTATCTACAAAATGACACCCAATTTGTTAACCAGTCTTCTACGTTAAGTAATGAATGCTAAAAAACAAAAACAAAAAAAACATTATATACTAAGTGACATATAAATCCGAACGCCCAGTTTAAATGGTTTTATTTTAAAAAAAGTTGGTGAATGTATTTATCTTACTGTAAATAACAAGTGAAAAAATTTTCAGCCTTATCAGTTGGACATTCCGGTTTTTATACTGCTTTTTTTTAATTCACTAACGCTCTAAAAATGAATATTTCAGCCGCAGTAAAGAATCAACGTTGGCGGATGTTGGTTCTTGACATCCTTCACGATCGGTTACGATGCCTAGAGTACGGAGACCTGTGCGATTTCGTCAACTTGATAGGGGCCGTATAGTGGAACTTCGGGAAGCTGGACTTTCTTTTCGGGCAATTGCAGTTAGAGTGCAAAGAAGTGTAGACACTGTGGTTAGGTGTTGTCAGGCATGGCAAATGAATGGTTTGCAGAACACGGAAGACCTATTGGCATGCGAAGTGTTTACCGACGAATGAGAAGTTTTGGCTTGTTTTCATACCGGCCACACTGGGTCCTCCCTTTAACTCGAGAACACCGACGTAATCGTCTTGAGTGGTGCAGACAACGGTCACTCTGGAATCAGGAATGGAACAGTATTGTCTTTAGTGACAAGTCTCGATTTTGTTTAGGCATGCACGCTGGTCGTGCCAGGGTTAGAAGGCGACGTGGTGAAAGGAGGAATCCACAGTTTTTTGTTGAAAGACATGCTCATCACACTGTTGGAGTTATGGTTTGGGGTGCTATAGCTTATGGTTCCAGGTCACCTTTAATCTTCATCAGAGGTAACATGAACGCGCAGCGTTATATCCACGAAGTTCTAGAACCCCATCTTTTGCCCTATCTTGACACCCTGGCAGATCCAACTTTCCAACAAGATAATGCCCGACCACATGTTGCAAGAGTCACAATAGACTTCTTTCAACATAATGATGTCACATTGTTGCCATGGCCACCAAGATCTCCCGACTTATCCCCAATTGAGCACGTGTGGGATATGATGGGTAGGAGATTGCTCAATTTGCAACGTCCTCCTCAGACTCTAGAAGCACTTCGAGAGGAGTTGGTGGTTGCCTGGAATGAGATACCACAGGAGGACATTGACCACCTGATCAGAAGCATGCCTAGGCGCGTTGGAGAATGCGTAGCACATCAGGGTGCATCCACACATTATTAAAGGTCAAAGGGCTTTAAAGCAGTGCAATCATTTTGAAATTTTTATCATTTACTTATTATTCTTCATTAAGTACTTATACAAAATTTTATCAAAATAAAACCATTTAAACTGGGTTTTCGGATTTATATGTCACTTAGTATATTTACCGTATTATAGAAAATACACACACTTAATATTTTTGGCAAAAAGGACAAATCCTCGATCAAATGACCGTTAGCACACAGCCTTACATAAGTAGGGAGGGTGTGAAAATGCCCTGTGTTACACTAATTTACACATACAGGTATATTATAATATATAAACAATATTTTGGAATTTAATGACTTCATTTATTACGAGTATGAACCACTGATATTGCAGAAGAACAAAAATGTATTTACTCACTTAAAAAGTCAACGTTCCGACGGGTGGGGAGCACCGGAGAGGGGGCGAATATGTTATCGTTCAAATGACACCAAATTTATCATTCTGTGTTCTCAGTTATTATAATTTTCATACACGAACTAGCGTAATCGTAACGTAAAATTAAAAATGACTGTCATTTCAAGGAGGGTGAGGTGGACATTATAGGGCGTGGATTTGTCGATAAAAATAGCTGAAAAATACCCCCCTTAAATATCGGTATGTCGTGACCAAACACATTGTATATAAAAAATTCATCAACACGCAAAATTATGCCCAAAATATAAATATCTATAAAAAACAACTTTGATATTTAGCTTAGTAGTGAGTGGTACATGCTGTATAATCCTGAACATTTTTTAATCGTATTCCCACACGGACAGGGCAGGATCATCCTGAACAACTTTGTCCCTCCCTGTACATGTGTCAGAATCAATGGCGCCCGCAAGGGGGCGAGGGAGGGGATGCAGTTGCTCCCCTTGGGAGTCCGGTTGGGACTAAATTTAGATATGTACTCGTAGTATGATTTTGTGTACAATTTTGAAGTTTGTTAGGTTTTGGACACCTTGGGAAGATTTGCTACCCTGGAAAAAAATACTGCTGGCTGAACAGAAGTTTCTTTGCTAAACCGAACAGTAGAGATGATCATACGAACGCGAAAAATATTAAACATCTATTATACGAGAGCGGTCCGATAAGTACTTAGCCTACAAAACAAAAACGATTATAGCAACAAAAATGATTTACATTTATTTATCACATTATCTGCGGTTAATCATAAGAATAAGCTAACCTGCTTATATGCTATTATAACACCAAACTCGGTGAATGAGTCCCAAGCAATTCAAAATCTCGTAAACTCCAGTGAACTCTATTTGGGCAAAGCTTTTAATACTTTTCATGAGTATACAGCTACTATTTTCCGATAGAACACAACCTTGAACTGAAAAAAAAACTGTTTTGGAATTATTATCCGTATCCTTCACGGACATGCTCTGCTTGACTAGCCGAATATAATTATTTACATATGTAATAATTTGATATTAAATTGTATCCAAATAAAAACCAGCGCGTTTGGAGGCTGTTCTAAGAATACAATGGGCTTGGTCATTAACACCGCTTGCTGTTAGCAAACACGAAAAACGATGTCGTAATAATGAAATCGAAACCTGTATAATTATACGACGGTGCCATCAATACTACCATTAGGAATTAAAATACTTAATCGATCAGCGTCGTTTGGGTTGGGTTGACAACTAGGAGCGCGAGAAGGGGATGATGCTATATACCAGGCCCAATGAGCAAGCGATAAGAAGCTTAGGAAGACCGATCAAATTATAGGCAGATTCGCATTTCAGTTCTTGATATTGTTACGAATTGTAGGGGCTTCAGAGAAATGCGTAACGTCTGAGATCTACGTACGTTGAATTTACTTTATTAGTTTCTGCAAGAAATTAAAGATTTAAATGGGTCAAGTTGGCAGATGAATTCTTGAAGCGTAAGTTCTCTTTGTTCATCTAGATCTAGATAAAACTTTAGGTACACGTCTATGATGAAACTGAAAATATGGGAAGTTCCTGATTTCAACCTTCAATAAAAATTGTTTTGGCCACAGAACTGACCAGAATATTTTGAAAAATGACGAGAAAGTTTGGTATTTTTTGAAAGATCCTTCAACTACACTAAAAAGTTATCATAAAACGAAGCTTTGTAGCATTTGAATCAAAAGTCCATCAAAATCTGAGTAGTGCTTTTTAAGCTATAAAGGGGATAAAGGGGTCACCCGACAGATGACAGACAGACGGAAATAAGTGACATAGCCTTTTGTGATATCTAAACATGCCATGTAACTTTCAAAAAACTTTCTCGTATTACGAATTCGAAACCTTTCGATATTGCAATACTTCCTCGCCAATTAGTATAGAGCGTAGGGGGTCAAAATCTGGAGAAATAATTAAAAAAAAATTAGATGTAATTGTCTAGTCACAAAGTGGTATTACTGGTATTAAGGTCTCGATACGTAGGACAAAAGTGTCCATGGCAATATGTTGTAGTTAGTAGTTATTTGATATTCATTTACATTCTTATTATCCTACCTCTAGCCATTAACATTAACATGCATTTCTGTCACACATACAGGGTGGCACAAACTTGTATGGATGGACCCTAGACAAACTTTTTAAAAAAATGTTCATTCAGGATAGTAATAATTATATAATTAATAATTATTCACAATGTTTATACAATTTTAGTGAATGAATTCAAAAAGAAAAAAAAAACAATTGTATTCTATATCGTGCCTGTGAGAATACATTTAAGAAAGTGGGACTAATGAGTTGGATATCAAAATTGTTTTTTACAGATATTCATATTTTTCTTCGTATGTCTGGATAGATCTGCATACTTTGCATTTTGTCGAGCTTTGAGATATGCGCTTTGTCTAATAAACATAAAAGAACGTTAACCCGTATATTGACGACTTTAATAGATATAGTGGAAAAGTGGTATTTTCAAACGGATTACCACAAACTCGACTAGGTATCTAAAAACAACTTGCAAATAGTAGAATTTGAAAATGTGAAAATATCTTGAATGTCCTATTTGAATCTTTTAGGGAACCATGAGTTACATGTTTTTGATAACTAATGACTCGAACAATTCGATGAATAAGTAAGTATAATTTCATGCTTTTTTAGACAATATACAATGTGTTTGGTCACGACATATTTATATTTAAGGGCTGTATTTTTCAGCTATTTTTATCTACAAATCCACCCCCCTACAATGTCCTACCTCACCCCTCTTGCAATGGCATCAATTTTTATTTTTAGGTTACGGTTACGCTAGTGCAGGATGAAAATTGTAATAACTGAGTACGTAAGTGTCACAGAACTATAAATTTGGTGTCGTTTGAACGTTAACATGTTGTTATAGCGATTACTGAAAAACTTGTATTGATACTAACCGTTAAACATACTTAAAAGCAGACAAAACAGGAAAAAAATATGCAAGAAAATTGATTATTTTGTGCATTTCCGCACACCATTCAAAAACTAGTTTCTGAAGTTGTACTTTTTTGTGCTAATTCTACAGCTAACTATGTTATCTACAAAATGACACCCAATTTGTTAACCAGTCTTCTACGTTAAGTAATGAATGCTAAAAAACAAAAACAAAAAAAACATTATATACTAAGTGACATATAAATCCGAACGCCCAGTTTAAATGGTTTTATTTTAAAAAAAGTTGGTGAATGTATTTATCTTACTGTAAATAACAAGTGAAAAAATTTTCAGCCTTATCAGTTGGACATTCCGGTTTTTATACTGCTTTTTTTAATTCACTAACGCTCTAAAAATGAATATTTCAGCCGCAGTAAAGAATCAACGTTGGCGGATGTTGGTTCTTGACATCCTTCACGATCGGTTACGATGCCTAGAGTACGGAGACCTGTGCGATTTCGTCAACTTGATAGGGGCCGTATAGTGGAACTTCGGGAAGCTGGACTTTCTTTTCGGGCAATTGCAGTTAGAGTGCAAAGAAGTGTAGACACTGTGGTTAGGTGTTGTCAGGCATGGCAAATGAATGGTTTGCAGAACACGGAAGACCTATTGGCATGCGAAGTGTTTACCGACGAATGAGAAGTTTTGGCTTGTTTTCATACCGGCCACACTGGGTCCTCCCTTTAACTCGAGAACACCGACGTAATCGTCTTGAGTGGTGCAGACAACGGTCACTCTGGAATCAGGAATGGAACAGTATTGTCTTTAGTGACAAGTCTCGATTTTGTTTAGGCATGCACGCTGGTCGTGCCAGGGTTAGAAGGCGACGTGGTGAAAGGAGGAATCCACAGTTTTTTGTTGAAAGACATGCTCATCACACTGTTGGAGTTATGGTTTGGGGTGCTATAGCTTATGGTTCCAGGTCACCTTTAATCTTCATCAGAGGTAACATGAACGCGCAGCGTTATATCCACGAAGTTCTAGAACCCCATCTTTTGCCCTATCTTGACACCCTGGCAGATCCAACTTTCCAACAAGATAATGCCCGACCACATGTTGCAAGAGTCACAATAGACTTCTTTCAACATAATGATGTCACATTGTTGCCATGGCCACCAAGATCTCCCGACTTATCCCCAATTGAGCACGTGTGGGATATGATGGGTAGGAGATTGCTCAATTTGCAACGTCCTCCTCAGACTCTAGAAGCACTTCGAGAGGAGTTGGTGGTTGCCTGGAATGAGATACCACAGGAGGACATTGACCACCTGATCAGAAGCATGCCTAGGCGCGTTGGAGAATGCGTAGCACATCAGGGTGCATCCACACATTATTAAAGGTCAAAGGGCTTTAAAGCAGTGCAATCATTTTGAAATTTTTATCATTTACTTATTATTCTTCATTAAGTACTTATACAAAATTTTATCAAAATAAAACCATTTAAACTGGGTTTTCGGATTTATATGTCACTTAGTATATTTACCGTATTATAGAAAATACACACACTTAATATTTTTGGCAAAAAGGACAAATCCTCGATCAAATGACCGTTAGCACACAGCCTTACATAAGTAGGGAGGGTGTGAAAATGCCCTGTGTTACACTAATTTACACATACAGGTATATTATAATATATAAACAATATTTTGGAATTTAATGACTTCATTTATTACGAGTATGAACCACTGATATTGCAGAAGAACAAAAATGTATTTACTCACTTAAAAAGTCAACGTTCCGACGGGTGGGGAGCACCGGAGAGGGGGCGAATATGTTATCGTTCAAATGACACCAAATTTATCATTCTGTGTTCTCAGTTATTATAATTTTCATACACGAACTAGCGTAATCGTAACGTAAAATTAAAAATGACTGTCATTTCAAGGAGGGTGAGGTGGACATTATAGGGCGTGGATTTGTCGATAAAAATAGCTGAAAAATACCCCCCTTAAATATCGGTATGTCGTGACCAAACACATTGTATATAAAAAATTCATCAACACGCAAAATTATGCCCAAAATATAAATATCTATAAAAAACAACTTTGATATTTAGCTTAGTAGTGAGTGGTACATGCTGTATAATCCTGAACATTTTTTAATCGTATTCCCACACGGACAGGGCAGGATCATCCTGAACAACTTTGTCCCTCCCTGTACATGTGTCAGAATCAATGGCGCCCGCAAGGGGGCGAGGGAGGGGATGCAGTTGCTCCCCTTGGGAGTCCGGTTGGGACTAAATTTAGATATGTACTCGTAGTATGATTTTGTGTACAATTTTGAAGTTTGTTAGGTTTTGGACACCTTGGGAAGATTTGCTACCCTGGAAAAAAATACTGCTGGCTGAACAGAAGTTTCTTTGCTAAACCGAACAGTAGAGATGATCATACGAACGCGAAAAATATTAAACATCTATTATACGAGAGCGGTCCGATAAGTACTTAGCCTACAAAACAAAAACGATTATAGCAACAAAAATGATTTACATTTATTTATCACATTATCTGCGGTTAATCATAAGAATAAGCTAACCTGCTTATATGCTATTATAACACCAAACTCGGTGAATGAGTCCCAAGCAATTCAAAATCTCGTAAACTCCAGTGAACTCTATTTGGGCAAAGCTTTTAATACTTTTCATGAGTATACAGCTACTATTTTCCGATAGAACACAACCTTGAACTGAAAAAAAAACTGTTTTGGAATTATTATCCGTATCCTTCACGGACATGCTCTGCTTGACTAGCCGAATATAATTATTTACATATGTAATAATTTGATATTAAATTGTATCCAAATAAAAACCAGCGCGTTTGGAGGCTGTTCTAAGAATACAATGGGCTTGGTCATTAACACCGCTTGCTGTTAGCAAACACGAAAAACGATGTCGTAATAATGAAATCGAAACCTGTATAATTATACGACGGTGCCATCAATACTACCATTAGGAATTAAAATACTTAATCGATCAGCGTCGTTTGGGTTGGGTTGACAACTAGGAGCGCGAGAAGGGGATGATGCTATATACCAGGCCCAATGAGCAAGCGATAAGAAGCTTAGGAAGACCGATCAAATTATAGGCAGATTCGCATTTCAGTTCTTGATATTGTTACGAATTGTAGGGGCTTCAGAGAAATGCGTAACGTCTGAGATCTACGTACGTTGAATTTACTTTATTAGTTTCTGCAAGAAATTAAAGATTTGGATTCGGAAACAATGGCCTCTCAGGGAAGTTTTCCTTTCTTGCCGTAAGATATCCGTCGTAATTGACGTTTTGCCTTCCATCCCACAATATCTCTCTTGGTACCAACATTATTTCTATCACATTTCAACGACCTTCTTTCCTGTACGAACAATCCGATTCACAGCTTTGCTAATTACAGCAGTCCACATACAGGAATTAAGCGTGTGAAGCCGATCTCTGCCTGTACCAGCACCGAAACACATTTTTCCCCGAAAATAATGCGAGACGGCGTGTTTTTTTAAGAGACAAAAAATGAAGTAAATAAAAGGATCTTTAAAATAAAAGGGGGAGAGATACCAAAAAATTCTTTTATAATCCATGTAGGGGGAAGGGTTAGTTTTGACCCTTTTCGAAACCTTTAGAGTTTTTCGTAAACGTGGTCGGCACGGGTATTATGTAAAAAACCAATAAAACGTCAAAAAAACCTATAAGATGTGAACTTGCAGACTATAGTCAAAATCACGAAAGATGATTATTACGTCATACCATAAATTGTACTGAAGTAATCAATGGACATACGTCGATGATAAAATCACGATGTCATGAATTTATATTATGATTTTGCGAAGTTAGTTTATTTCACTGATTATTTTTATCTTATCATTTTATTTCATGGTTTTTTTAATAATAATTTTAGTGGGGAGTTTTTGTTTTGAAGGAACAGTTATGAGTAGAATACACCTTAAGACATTAACACCAAAGACCAAAGTATTATTCGAAAACAACCTAACCTGCTTTAAGATAACCTAACTATTCATCTTTCAAATATGATCGATCATGCAACATGAAAACATCGTCTATCTTATCAATACAGTTTGTTTAGACAATAAAAATCTGTTTGTCTCTGTCTAACATATTTGAAACTTCATTAAAAATATTCACAAATCGCTGTCGTTTGTCATTACTACGGACTAAAATGATGACGTAATCGTCATCTTTCGTGATTTCGACTATAGGTAGTTTTTAGGGCGCAGTCATTCCACGTTTTCTCACTAGGATCGTTGTGAACGTCCATCTATGGAGGAATCACTCAACTAAACTACACGCATTATTGGTTGCATAGTTTTGTGAGGCTGAGTGATCCGTGTCTGTAGTTTTTATCTCTGAGAAGAAAGTTGGTTGAATACCAAGATCGCATCTGGATCATTATGTGTATTGGTCTGCATGTGTATAAAATCAGTGTTATTTGCTGTGTGAGAAAATCATTACTGAATATGCCGAATATGACGGGTTATTTATATGTTGTGCTTTCTGAAGAGAGGTTATGTTCAAAGTTATAAATCACGAAAAACTGAGCAGAATTACGGGAAATCATCACAGCGCCCGAGTTGTGTGTAATTACTGTTAGCAAGCATGTATATGGCTTGTAATTCGACAGTGTACATGAATATAATTATTTCTTATCTCTCTTATTTTTGAAATTCAGCAAATTTGTATATGTAATTTCCAGAATGGATAAGAAAAAGTGGATGCGCAACTAATTTCTAGCTTTGAATCTCAATTAAGTGTATTTGAGACAAGAACCCAATGTAATTATCATCAACACATACAACTTACAGCTGAGACCTCCAGTAATGCCTTCTCAGAAGCAGATTTTACATTACATCAGAGCCAAAGATTGATAACAAGCCCCATGACGTTTAGGCAACACGTACAACTAAGTGCTAAGTTAGCATCTTGTATAAAAACCTACATATTGTCAAAAAAATCGGCATAATGTCACTTTTCAAGATACGTGATAACCGTGCCGGTCGTCACCCGGCTGACAATGCGAACTGGGATACAGTTCCAACAGTCAGCTTGGTCGATTCTGGTAACAGATGGCACTGTGTGCTCTCTTATTTATATAGGCCTATTGCAGTGTTGTGTAACAAATTATTTACGCTTGAGTAATTCGAATTGTTAGACCTATTTTAACTAACTGTCTTTTTCACAACCAGAAAAATGTCATGGAATAAGAGCTGTGATTATGATGAGTAAGGCGCATTGATTTTATACCGCAAACAGCTTCCTGACTAAAATCACAATCGGTTTAACAGGCAGCAATAAAGATGTCCACTGTAATTTCCTACGAGTAGTTAATGAGTGACGATGGGACGTGGTGTTCATATGACACCCATTACGTTGATGGTTTAACCGGTTTGAGTTCGCTAATTCAATTGACTCGAACAACTAAGGTCGCGTGTGATTTATATAATCCAATATTTTCACTTGAACTTGAATTGTTTGATACTGTCGCAATAAGGTAATTCAGAAAGGTCAGTGTAAATTTGACAAGATGGAAATCATAGAATTCAACATCAACAAAGAAAATGCAGACGCAAAAAATTGTTTGTAGGGGGATTAAGTCTCCGTAATTAAAAACTAAAAATTCCATACTACATATTTATATATTTTTTAGTTCATGTAATGTAATGTTTCAAATGTGCCCAATTTTGTCAACAATCACTGTTGAAAAATATGATAGCCAACGTTTCCAACGTTTTATTCATAACAAGCATCATCTTAGATCAGTTGTGGTCTGTTTTAGCGTGTACCTCGTACTTATTAAATACAAAGGATCGTGAATGATTGATTTATTAGGGTTCCATTTATGTAAATATGTATGAACGCTTACATGTAATTTAGAATGTTAGGATATCAAACATTGACCTAATAAAACAATCGATATGAATTATAACGTGAGTAATGAGTCAAATTTGTTTTACTAAGGGCCGTATTGTCAGTCGTTCCTACAATTGTAGGACGCCTTTATGGCCTCCTTGATTTTCATAGTTTTCTATTGTTCCGAGTCAGCGCTTTATTTTGAGGTTAGGTTACAAATTTCTATTTGCATCAAATTGTTCATTCTTTTGATTTATATCATCTGTTATATCAGCCTAAAATTTCCTACAATTCAAGAAAAAACATAGCCCGACAATAGAAGAGCGCTGATGCTGAAACGGAACAGTGGAAATCTAGAAATATCCCAGCCTTTCTGGAGGAGAGAAAATACTATGAAAATCAAGGAGGCAATAAAGGCGTCCTGCGTCCTACAATCAGAAAGGCAGGGAGGGCTATTTCTAAATTTCTACTGTTTCGTGGCAGTGCTCTATTTTGAGGTTATATTTTCTTTTTGAATTCAAAGAAATTTCAGGCTGATAAAACTTGATTTTTATCATCTGTTTTATCAGCCTGAAATTTCTTAAGATTCAAAAAGAAAACATAACCTCACAATAGGAGAGCGCCGACGCTGACACGGAACAGTAGACATTTAGAAATATCCTAGCCTTTCGGAACGAGAGAAAAGACTATTAAAATCAAGGAGGCCATAAAGGCGTCCTACAGTTGTAGGAACGGCTGACCATACGCCCCTAAGGAGATTATTACAAATTCTAATAATCCAAACTTGACAATAATTGTTAGTATAACGAGATTTTGAAATGAACTATAATAGACGTTTTGGCATACCAAAATGTTGCAACTTTTTTAGAAATAGCGAACAACTACAAAATAACAATGATATATTTTCTTGTAGCATACAAAGAACCACAGACAGGGGAAAATTTCGTAAACTGCAACTTTGACAAGCCGCCTGGTCCAAACCAGGTCTGCATCACCTCAGTGAACCAATTGGGAAACTGCCATCCAAGCAAGAAATACGGATTCAATTCCTCGTCCCCATGCGTATTTCTCAAGCTAAATAGGGTGAGTTTAATACTGAATGTGTATTTGAGAAAACCACATAATTTCAAAACAAAGAAAATAGTCAGAATAGATTTTTTGCAGTTACCTTTTGAACACGTAGACGTTTTATAATCTACACATAACTTCTTTAATTTCTTTCCTGTAGGTTTTATAATGTGTCCTTTCTTCCGCAGATATATGGATGGAAACCTGATTTTTATACAACTCCCTTGGAAGACATGCCTGATGGTTTGAAGCAACACATAAAAGTATGTATAAGGTACTATTAATCGTTTTTTCCGGTAGAGAAATGAAAATAATATTTGATTTGTACTTGTTTATTATTTTTTAAGTTGCCTTTGTTCTTTGATTGCTGCAAAACATTATATAATATTTGTTTCAAGCTGTGTGTTACGTTAGTCGGTAGGAGCACAAAAATTCTTCAAATATCCAACCTTTTTCTTTCATTTATGTAGACAAGACAAGGTGAGGAGAAGAAGCAAATATGGGTGACTTGCAATGGCATAAACGATTTTGACAAGGAGAACATCAGAGGATTCAACTACCATCCCAGGGGATTCGCGTCGTATTATTATCCCTACAAAAACCCGAAAAACTACCTCAGTCCGATCATTGGTGTGGAAATCGTCAATATCACACGTAAGTTAATTATATTATTTAGTTATAGCCTTCAGCTGTTTGAATGTTTCCGACCGTCCCAAAATGAGTTCCCTTGAGGTGGTTTTTCAACTTAGAAGAACAAGGACTCAAGTGAGATACGAAAAAATACAAGAGCCAAAGAAGTTGTATCTTTAGATGCTTAATCAAACAACAAATATTAACGTTAAAAAAATACAGTTGCGGCTATTTTTTTGCCAATAATATTCGCTAAGAGGTCTCCCGGGACGCCACTGGACCTAATAATTCAAGTCTATTTAGGGATAAATTAGCCTCTTAATACAATCAATAATGTTGCCAAGTTTCAACAGAATCAACTATATATTTTTTAAGATATTAATGAAAAACTTATATTTCTTCTTAAATGTATTATCCTGTATCTTAAAAACTGCATTTCCGGACCCATGTTTATAGAATCTTTTGTCATATTTTTTAACAAGGAATCACCCTCTACGATATCTCCGTCTATTTTTCAAACACCCTGTATACAGTGAAGTTTCACAGTCATTCATAATAAAACGACATTTAATTATCATGTATATACATATATTCCAACTTACACTACTGAAAATATTTGACCTACCACGATCATCATTTTCTTATCTATTGCCGTATCTTCAGTGATCCATGAACTTGAGATAAGACGATAAAAAACTTTCAGCAAACTTTGAATACTCCGCATACTATCTACTATGCGAGAATGAACAATAACAAATAATCTCTCCATTATGCAGTTTAACAAACAAAGTCAGCTGGTTGCGAATTTGCTCGACTTGGGTATGAACACGGAGGTCATTGTTACGTATAATGCAAATATTTGCAAAGGTTAATGTATGGTTGACAATTATGAAAAATCCTATTTAATTAACATAACTTTATTGTGTACAACACGTATACAGGGATTTTATAGGTAACCCATGTACCAGAAGATGTCCATAGGTCTTAAAATGTCTCATTACCAAGATATAGGCTGCTGTAAATTTCTGCGCCATTGATGAGACTGAATAAGGACAACACATGAATAGTGTTCAGATTTCAAATATCGCTACGGAGAGATAGGATTACTATCCTCCTGCATATAATTTTCAATGTTTGTTTGTATGTTGAAGATTTATTTAGCATTAATGCCATTCTCATAGCTTTATTTTGTAAAATTTTTAATTTTGAAAATGTGTTTGCATTTTCTGCAAACAAAATAGTTGAACAATAAAAAAAAATATGATGTTATGCACAATGTTTTTGGAATACATACTATGATTATGGGAAATTCTAGAGAAGTAATTAATCTTCTCTGATAATTTTGAAATAATGTTCACAATGCTTTTGAAACACTAGTTTACTATTCACATATTATACCCAAATATTTGAATCATTCGACTACTTCAATGTTTTCATGAGTAATCATGAGCCTATTTGTTTTGTCGCCTAAATGTTTCCCTATTGACATAAATTTTGTTTTATTAGTGATTAATTTAATTAACCTCAATAATATGAGCTAGTTTCAAAGCAGAACAGGTTCAAGTTTCTTATATAGATTCAAATTCAAAATAATTTTTCTACAAACGGAGTAATCGACTAAAATTTCTCAAGAAAGGTGATTCATGTAAAATTGAATACCGGTTTCGAAAATGCAATAGTTGTTTAAAAAAATTTAGAGGCGTAGAAAATATTTTTTTCTGAAGAGGTCAAAACTTTCTCATTTCTACTGGTGTATTTTATCAAACTCCGAAGATTTTTCGATGTCAGTTTTGACACCTCAAAACACTTAATGGAACTTATACTGTGGTTTTCATGTTCATTAGACTATATTGTCAGGAGTTTAATTAGGTATGAGAATATTTCAAGATCCACCTTTATAAGATCTTTTCATGTTATTTTGTAATTTACGTTTTTCTGAAATCCATGTATTTGTCATAAGATCTAAGATTTTCGCAAATCGGCGTGGTAAGTAAATCACTTCATAATAATGTTAGACTGTTGAGTCTCCTCAAATTTGTGGCGCTAGACGTTAGGAGTCGACGTACCCTTTTGTATCGAAGCTCAACTGGATTCAACGTGGGGTAGTGCGGGATTTTCATCCTGCATACCGCGACGACGCGATCCTGGATGCGGCAACTGCGAGAGATGGATCAGACTCCGACTGGTTCGCACCAGCTCGAACCGGCGGCACATTCACCCCTTCCTACATTCGCCGCCCCCGACGCGAGATCGTCTACCCCGCGCTGGGGCGGCGGCGTCTCGCCGGTTACAGGGTGTGCGGCAGCGTCACGTGCATAAGCGGTGCACCGGAGGACCGGGAGGATCGATTTTACAGCCTAGGAAACAATTACCTTTCTTATTAATAATAAACTTGATTGACCGCAATTATTACCTGAATTCAATTTTGTGATGCCGAAGAGACCAACTCGCTCTAATACAGTTTCCAGCGCTAGGAGTAGAACCAACATATCGGACATGTTTCCTGTTAAAAGGATGTGTGATGTAAATTTGTCAAGGATGCGATATCAATAATGATACGAATCAAGTGATTTTAAGTAGTTTTAAACAAAGTATTTATTTATTTTAAACTCTTACAAACACATTTGGATGAAGTTACATGTAGGAGTGCTTACTGGCTAGTAGAGAAACAGAGAATACACAAAAACTTATAACTAAAAAATAACGACAAGGAAAAACTATAAAAATTAACAAACAAATAAAATGAGATAAGGATGTTTTACTTAAATTTAAAATCATTCGTCGAAAGGAGATCCACATCACAATTTCGTATATAACTATTACACTCATGCATCATTCTATTGATAGAAGAACAACTTACAGTTGAAAAGTGAAAGAGTTTGTTGCCTTTTATTCTCAAGATGATTCTAGTAATATATTATTTATTAGGGAACACTTCGTATATTTTAAATTATTAATTGTGTAGTAAATTAACAAGATATCATTCAAACCACGCCTAACGTAGTGTCGTAATGACACTTTTCCAGATATGGGTCCCTATACTCAAATGTTACACTGAATAACCCCTACAAGTTTGATCCCATAGTTCTGAAACACCCTGTATATGACATATAATACCTAAACCACGTAATATTTCAAGTTCGAAATGTTTCATGCTGATGATAATATTTCCTCGCGTATTGGATGGAAAGTAATAATGAATAATTCCATAACAAGTTAATCTGTGGTAAATGACTCTTACTTGTATATTTAAAATACTCATTCGGAAAAATCAATTTGTCCTATTGACGTCTTTACTGCAAGCCCTGAAACCTGAATAGTAAGTCGAGTCAAAAATATCTCGTCCTTTAATGAATAATTAGAGCAGAACCGAATTTAACCGATCGATTATGATTACGACCATTATGTATTTATAGGTAAAAACAGCAGCTTTTAAGACCTTGCTCCAAAAATAGCTATGTTTGAGAAAATACAGATGTTGATACTATATTTGTATTATCAGGCAAACTAATCAATGATTTTTCAACCTATTGTTGCTTCGACACTCCATACAAAAATAGTTTTTTTATATAGATTGTAAATGGTAAATATTATTTGGACTCATTTCCATTGAAAATATACAGGATGTTCCATTTAAAAAATACAGTACTTTCCTGAGACACAAAAAAAATTACCTGAAATTAGACCCTATAACTTTTATGTACAACTTGTTCTTCTAGGTCATATAAAAAGTTAGAAGGGGTCAATTTATCGCCGGTCAGCCTGATCATATTGAAAAAGCTTTAAAAGATGAAATATCACAATTTTTGTCTAAGGTTAATAATAAAAACTGTATATAAAACGAGACAAATCAGAAACTGTATAAAAACTATAAATAGATAAAAAAATGGGCAAGAGCATTCTTATCAATTGAATGGCTTTCCGAGTAAGTGCATCTTTGAGTATTATACCCTAAAATCTGAAGATTAAGACTGGTAATATGTTCCATCTACTGGGATAAGAAATAACTTTTGTGGTAAGTAAAACCGCGTGTGTCGGAAATTAGTAGCAGTAGTATAGTAGTAATAAAATGCCGTAATTTTTCGAAACTTGCAAATTCGCGAGTACGTAATCTACTTTCGTATTTTTAGAATATTTTATGGAACTCCTTCGGTTCGCGCGTTTGAAATTACATGGGCGGCTCAAAAGATATTTTTGTAACAGGTTGTAATAAGCAAAAATTTAAGTGACGATGAACTGATATAAAAATAGTTCACGAAATTTATTCATTTCAAGAAAAAACTTTACGTTGATACATGATTCAGTTGCATTGAAGCCTTTGGGTGATGCTCATTCCATAGGTGATAGTTATACAGGGTGTTACTGAATGTCGTAATTACAGGTGCGGTTAATCTGTTTATGGAAAAATGGCCTTAAGTAGGTTGAGACCCTCTGAGAAAAAAGTTAATCAGGAATATGTACCGGGTGCGCCATCTTTTATGTCGGTATTGAAACATCGAATGACTTTGATATTTACCAACCGAGTGATTTGGTTATACGTGTTTCTGAAACGTCAATTTACTACAATTTTAGTCATGAATCGCTTTACACCGAAACAGCGCGCCGAAATCGTCGTTCAGTTGTGTTAACGCGACGTGCACATTGTCGAAAATATCGTGGCAAACAGGCAACACTATCCGTCGTTTGGTTTCGAATTTTCTTGGGGACAGTGGGAGATCGTCAACATACCGTTCGTCAACGACCAAGACGTTCCAATGAATTGGTTGAAGCGGTCAGAGACAGCGTTGCCTAGAACCCAAAAGTGTCGTATTGTCACATTTTGGCATCAGTGGAACCACGTTGCGGAGCATTTTGAAGGATGATTTGCATTTGTTTCCTTATAAGGTGCAGTGAACACACGAAATATTGCCATCTGACCGTCCACTTCGCTTGGAATACGCCCAAACAGTCACTTGCATGGTTGATGCTGAAGCTGATTTTTTGAAGCAAATTTTGATGACCGATGAGGCCCATTTCACGCTCTCTGGCGGCGTTAGTAAGCAAAACTGCATTTGTAGGACCAACGAAATGCCGCTGCATGACCAGAAAGTGACTGTTTGGGCCGGCGTTTGCGCCAAAACCATCATTGGGCCATTTTTCTTCAACGAAAACGAAACAGTCGATGAAAATCGATATCGGTGGATGGTTAGCTCATTATGTCTGCCCACAAATGCGTGAAAAAGGTCTTGATGGTAACTGGTTTCAATAAGACGGTGCGCCATGCCACACTGCAAATCCAGTTTCTGCAAAGAAAATTCCCTGGACGTCTGATGTCAAAAAGAGGTGACATTGACTGGCCACCCAGGTCTCCAGCGCTTTAAATGGCGCCTAAAATGGATAGCTTGGCGATTGGCTACTTTATTGGCGCCCAGTATCCAGCAAATTTGTAATCAGTATTTGCTGATATGTGTATAGATTAATGAAACATGAAACGAGGACCAGCGTAAGTTCTGTGCTCTAAGCACAATGACGTTTATGGTCAAATGTCATGTCAAGGTGTCGTGTTCCGAGCATAACAACAACATCCCATCCACGTGTTTCCATTGTCACAATATTACGAGAACATTCGCTCCCAGAAGTCCCGCTCCCTCTGGATCCGCCCCCCCCCCCCCATGTGAATGAACTTATAAGTTTCGCTCACATTACACGTGTCAATCAACCCCCAATCTTTAACCACGCTTTTCAATGAATTGTTTTTTTTTTTGAGTATTATTATGTCAAACTTGGAGACCAACGTGACTGAAAACCTGGCAGCAATGGCAGGACACTTGTTGGAAGCGCGACGCCCACTGGTGAAGCCAGAGAGCAAAAATACATGTATCGAAACCATTTCTCTATCAGTGTAAGCAAATGTACCGGGAAATGTATGACGTGTGAAATACTATATGCCCACCAAGGTCTTCAGACCTCAAAGTTTAGATTTCTTTTTGTGGGGCTATCTTAAGACACTAGTGTACACAAGTTCCATTAACACTGTAGAGGAATTAAGAGAAAGAATAGTTGCCGCTTGTGATAGAATGAAAAACATTCCAGGGATATTTCAACGAGTGCGCAATTCCATGAGAAGGAGGACGGAAGCAGCACAATTTTTGTAATCATTTTGTTGGTAATTTTGCAAGTTACACAATAGAACGGTTTTTATTTTTTTACTCAAAAATGGCGCATCGAAAGAAAACAATTCAAGAGAGATCATTTGTTTTAAATTGAACGGGGAATTCAAAAATAATTTTTATTTGGAAAAAACCAGTGGCGTACCATTTTTTTCTTAAAAAGTCAATACTCGTACACACGCCACTGTTAAAGCTAAAAATTATTTTTGCATTCAAAAATATGCAACTGTATTAACTTTCACTACATACTAAATATCAGTGAAATATCTGAAGCGGTTCTGAAAATATTAATTAATTTCCATTTTTTTCCTAAAACTTCAACACCCCGAGTTTTTGTAAGGAAACATTTTTGGACCATAGTTTATAAAGCCAGCTAACATTAATTTTTCTTGTAGATTCACACCCTTACATATTCGCATATCATTAAGGAACACCTTGTATAACATCAAAAAATTGATGACCTTCCCCCACCCGCTACAAATTCCAATTTGTCACCCCTACAAAAGTCTATCTGAAAATGGGAAGCCTCTGAAACGTCAAAAAACGTGGTTTAAATTATTTTTTTTTGGCATTTTTTGCCCCGTAGCTCTACCGCCACTGAACCAATTTTCAAATTCTTTTTTCTTTCTTGGCAAGGTAGTAACTTTGTTTGAAAATTTCATCCAAATCTATTAATCTGAGCAGTACCTTCCAACTTATAGACGGGCCAAGGATTAGCTGAAAGCCAGACCGACGGAAATGCGTGACATGGCCTTCCGTGATGTGCATATCTTATAACATCCAAAAAACATAATATCTTATTTTCGAAATGTTTCGTGATTACAACACTTCCTCGTTAGAGGCGTAGGAAATAAGGAAACAGCAATTAACAATTTGTTTCCATACAGTCTCTCAACTCGTGGCCATACATACCAATACAGGAGTTAATAATTTCCGGTGGTAGGGTCTGGGATAGTCGGGAAATATTTTACAAGGCACAATTTTGAAACTAAGATAAAAAAAATCTGGATACCAGGTGCTGTTATCCGCCTTCAGTAACACATGTTGTATGGCCACTGTTATTGACAGGTTTGGCTCCATAGACTTTTTATCCAAAGTTCATTTCAATAATCCCGATAATATCGCTAACTTGAAAAAAATATCAGCTACGAGGTAGACGGAATACCCCTAAAGCTTCAGCGTTATTCCAAATGTGATGAACAGATTCCATGAATACTTGTAACGGAATAGACGGAATAGTTAAGGTAATCTTGAAATAAGTGATATCCGTATTTGTGGAGATCTGTTTTCAATAGAGAAAATTTCCCTAAAAGGTATGGTATTTTTTAAAACTTAGAAGTCCTTAATATTCTCTGGGATACCCTGAACATTGATTCTTCTGTTCTCATTTAACGTCTTACCAGCTCTGCAAGATTTTGAACTTTGTTGGCTGAAGATGTACCACAGTAGAACTTTGACCAACGTACAGACGTCCTAGTTCCCTAAATCGAATGTCCAAGTTTCGTTGTAAATGTGATCCTGAGCTAAAACTTTGTGACATCCAAGCTACTCCTAACAATATAATCAGTTCACTATATGGTAATTTTATCTGATGTGGAAGCAATTATCATGATCATTGTGTTAATTTCTAGACAAATCGAGTGAATCCGTCCCATAGCAACCTGGCTAAAAATATACGGAACATCTACACGCGATTGCGAAGGTTACAGTCCAGTTATCCAAATGTATATTGGGTAAGAGACTGGAAGGACACTCCTTCGTCGATCCCTTTGTTTGTCCTTTGCGAGGAGTGGGGGTGCTGGTGTTATACTCGTTTGTTTTTGCTATATATAGAATAAGGATGGCCGACACGGCACACGATGGCTATACATTATCCCTTTTTCAATATTTGCCTATGGCGGACAGTTCATTTGAAGTGGAAACGCTAACGTATCACTTTCGCTTATTCGGTCTAAACGGATCTTTTTCGTACAAATATGGAGTATTCACCATTGTGCGGTATCAGTACCTTTTTCTTAAACTAAAGAAAATATACATCCTCCAAAAAGCACTGCAAAATCAAGGCCAGATCGAGCGTGAAGCATACCGCTTTCTTTTGATAAAACTGGTTTTTGTGTTTAAATCACTCTGCCCTGTTTCATCCACATCTGGCAATTAAAATTTTCTTTCATTCAAGTGGTGAGGAGCCACGAAAAAACTGGTTGCATGCTAAGCCTCAAGTCAAAGCTGCAAAATATGACACAGTAGTCAGTTGACAAGATTGAGTGCAAAAGTAGTTCAATGTGCGGACCAAAAGAACTTGAATATATACACACTGGTTTTGTCAAAAGAACATAAAATACGCACCAGTGCAAAAGTAGTTTCAGCTAAAACGCTATCAGTGAATTGATTGAGCCATTTTTCATGCAGACCTGTTTTTTTTTAGGTACCACCATGTTACATGATGCTTATAAATAGTTCAAAATAGTCGTCCTTCATCTTAAAAAAAACAATTTTGTACTCGACGTTTGCAACATTCCGGCAGAGTTATTACGTAAAAAACCTATATAATGTCAAAAAAAAAACAATAAAATGTCAACTTGGTGACTAGGTAGGCGAATGTGCAAATAGTTCACTCCGCGCTTGCTACAAGTGTACGACAGCTAGGTCCAAGTTGACGTCTTGTAGGAAAACCTACAAAATGTCAAAAAAAAACCGACATAATGTCACTTTTCAAGTTATGTAATACCCCTGCCGGTGGTCTTGTCCACTGTGTCCACCTCCACGTACCTAGTATTTGTATGAAATAAACAATTCTACGCGACGCTGTATGGAAACGACCCAATTCTTGAAGTGAGACAATTAAATAGCTAGTAGAAAATGTTCTATTCCCTGTTTTGACTGCCTTTGACATGTGTTCTGATGGTCACCTTAATTATGCAGTAATGCCCTCGTATAACTGGAACTCTGGATACCAGCGAGACACCTTCGTACATCCACCAAAAGATTGGGTGGTGTCCAGAAACATCGACGCTTAGGCAACCAGAGTTACGCGACTGTGCGAGGCGATTCTTGGTTCGAGAGCATTCTACTTCTACAGACTGGAACCGTTCGAGATGTATCGATTAGTCCATTTCGTAATATAAAGGCGCGACGAAGGACGGTGGAAAGGAGGAGAGGACAGTCAAGTCGACGGCGAGCGTAGAGTTAACATGGGGTAGTTCAGTCAACATGGTTACAAAGTCATAAATTAGTTGCAAATGTTGAAAATTAGTGTTAGATGTTAGTGTTAAAAAAATTAGACTTTGAACAGTAAAAATGGTGTTTTTGTTACAATACTTATTTTTCCAGAAACTATACTCCGTATAAAAGATAGGGCGCTAAAAGTAAAGAAAAGGTTCCTGGTCATTTTCGAAAAAAATTTGTAGGGTTGAAGGGGGTAGGGGGTTGTAAATGTTACGTCTTTAGTATTAGTCAAAAAGTTCTATCATTAAGAAGCTTCTGATCCCGGTAACAATGGGAAAATTAAATGATAGAAGTCCTATGTATAATTTGCTCAGCTGTTCGCGATAAATTCTATTATATTGTTATTGAGAGGCTGCTGATCTCACTGAAATTATGCATCTGTTAGACAAAGCTAAGTATACAAAAAATCGGGAATTAAGCAATTTCAATTATATCTTGAAGTGTGACATAATGCATTTGTTGCATCTAAAATTTGTATTTTGTTTTTTTATATACTCCAACTACCACGAAGGCCTAAGGTCTAAAAAGCCATTGGGTACCGTGGGGCTATAGGGGAATACAGGGGAAACTATACGAAAGATTCATTGACATTTTGTATTTATTAACCATAGCAATCAAAATGCTGCTTATTTTTCCGTATTGTTATCTGCACATTGTGTTTAACCACTAACTTGAGGTAATTAACTCGCAGTGCATTAAACAAGCTTTCAAAAGCGACAGGTGAATAGAGACATTTTACCGATATGTCTCTCACTGAGATAATATATAATAAACGTTGGAGGCATACTACTGAAAACTATACAAGATATACTAAGTGACATATAAATCCGAACACCCAGTTTAAATGGTTTTATTTTAATAAAATTTTGTATAAGTACTTAATGAAGCATAATAAGTAAATGATAAAAATTTCAAAATGAGTGCACTGCTTTAAAGCCCTTTGACCTTTAATAATGTGTGGATGCACCCTGATGTGCTACGCATTCTCCAACGCGCCTAGGCATGCTTCTGATCAGGTGGTCAATGTCCTCCTGTGGTATCTCATTCCAGGCAACCACCAACTCCTCTCGAAGTGCTTCTAGAGTCTGAGGAGGACGTTGCAAATTGAGCAATCTCCTACCCATCATATCCCCCACACGTGCTCAATTGGGGATAAGTCGGGAGATCTTGGTGGCCATGGTAACAATGTCTATTGTGACTCTTGCAACATGAGGTCGGGCATTATCTTGTTGGCAAGTTGGATCTGCCAGGGTGTCAAAATAGGGTAAAAGATGGGGTTCTAGAACTTCGTAAATATAACGCTGCGCGTTCATGTTACCTCTGATGAAGATTAAAGGTGATCTGGAACCATGAGCTATAGCACCCCAAACCATAACTCCAACAGTGTGATGAACATGTCTTTCAACAAAAAACTGTGGATTCCTTCTTTCACCACGTCGCCTTCTAACCCTGGCACGACCATCGTGCATGCCTAAACAAAATCGAGACTCGTCACTAAAGACAATACTGTTCCATTCCTGATCCCAGAGTGACCGTTGTCTGCACCACTCAAGGCGATTACGTCGGTGTTCTCGAGTTAAAGGGAGGCCCCAGTGTGGCCGGTATGAAAACAAGCCAAAACTTCTCATTCGTCGGTAAACACTTCGCATGCCAATAGGTCTTCCGTGTTCTGCAAACCATTCATTTGCAATGGACCTGGTAGTGGAGAAACGGTTCCTTAAGGCGAATAATCTTTGGCGGCGATCTTCACGGTCTGTTGTTCTACGGCGGCGTCCAGTGCCCCTTGCTCTTTGCGTACGGCCTTCTCGAGGCCATGCCTAGCAACACCTAACCACAGTGTCTACACTTCTTTGCACTCTAACTGCAATTGCCCGAAAAGAAAGTCCAGCTTCCCGAAGTCCCACTATACGGCCCCTATCAAACTCACTAAGTTGACGAAATCGTACAGGTCTCCGTACTCTAGGCATCGTAACCGATCGTAAAGGATGTCAAGAACCAAAATCCGCCAACGTTGATTCTTTACTGCGGCTGAAATATTCATTTTTAGAGCGTTAGTGAATTAAAAAAAAGCAGTATAAAAACCGGAATGTCCAACTGATAAGGCTAAAAATTTTTTCACTTGTTATTTACAGTAAGATAAATACATTCACCAACTTTTATTAAAATAAAACCATTTAAACTGGGTGTTCGGATTTATATGTCACTTAGTATACAATGATAAAGCTTGAAATTATGTATGTATGACTTTACAATTATTTCGCAAACCAGGGGTATTTTCGTCTAATACGATTAGACTAAATGTACCTATCTATCGTTAATCTTACACTGATGTGCGTGATATAGACAACACACAACACAACATCCATGGTTCGGAATTAACTTCCAGAGGCGAATATTGGAACCAGCTAGGTATCTGAAAATTTATATCCTGGATTTTTTCCGATTGTTGATTACGAATCTGTTAACAGAATTACTACATTTTTTTCTCACAATGGCCAGTATATTGGAGCCAAGTACCATAATTGATAAAAGTACACTAAAATGAAACTGTTTTTTTGTTACATTTTATATAATAAGAGTACGTTTTTCTGCTTAGAGATAGTCTGTAAAAATTTTGTTAATACTATACAGGATGTTAAAAAATTGTAATGGGTAAATGGGGGATAATCTGTAAATCAAAACTATATGGCGCTAGTTAGGTTGGCCGACATATCTAACGCTATAAATAGCGATCGACCGACACCAATATGTATATCGGTCTACTTAGTCCATATAAATTATAAAGTTAATAACGCTTATACATCGGAAAACAAATTTTAGTTGTATTAAAGTATCCTAGTATTGTTACGGGTATTAAAAGTTGACATTTTCAGTCTTCACTATGCAATATATGTCGTGACGGGGGTCTCGGAATTTGTTAATTCAAGTGAACTGTTGGCTTGTCATTGTGGAGTGTCGCAACCTCTGGATGTTGCTATAACCTGTCATCTTTTGATGGCTTTTTCTTTTTCTTTCAGCAAACGTGATCGTTAACATCGAATGCCGTGCCTGGGCCAAGAACATAATATACAGGGGTGGCTCATTGAACAGGGCCGGTTCAGTCACTTTCGAAGTGCAAGTGGACAGTGAGTACAAACCAGCGTAATACAAACATGAACGATTATTATTGTTTGGTTGATTAACTTTTCAATTTTTACAATCATTGAACAAAATGTACTTATTATTGTAATTGTGAATCATTGTCACAGTGATGGTTATTCGGAGACTGCGTATTTTTTTACAATTTTGACTGATCAAATGTGAATCTTAGAAATAAGAAATCGAAACCGAAAAAGTCAGTATCATAGAGCAATCAATTTATAAACTCTGACGCATAACCTAACCCAAAAATGCACTCTTTTTCACATATTAGACCAAACTTGTCTGTAGATCATTCTGGTTGACAGACAAGAGGTACTAGTATTTCTTTTTTTGTGGTCCGTTTGTGATTTGAATTTTGCAAAAATTCATTATGCAAATGATCTGATATTTTTTATTATTTAGATTTACAAAGTAAAATATAGTAAATAATCTCAAGCGAACCCACGCCGATTACAAAAGCAAAAAAATATATGTCAATGTCAAACAGGGAGAAAAGCACGCGGAAAAAACTTCGCCAAGTCTAGCGTCAACGTTGTGGACTTACGTTGGGGAACTCCTGTTTATAAACAGTTTAACGTCAAGCGCATGATTTAGGTTCTGCTTCACGGGAACGGTACGGCAGTGTTTATAAATTGTCATTTATGGGGATTTTTAAAGATTTTCATTTCAACAGATTAATTGAAATATTTGCTTTCAAAAAGATGAAAAAAAATTCAAATCATATTTAATTATATTTTTTAAACATAACTAGATTTACATTGTTTATTAAACAGATATACGGTTCTCCGAATAATCTCTGGTGCGCAAATACGTACTTATTTTCTGTTGTTAATTTATTTCTACTTATAACCAAAACGGTTGTGTTTTTATTATTTTTTTTTTCTGTTGTTGTGTGTGTTTAACACGCGTTGCATAGTTTGTAAAACCGATTTAATGTGTGATAAGACGCATTTTAGAAATATAGTGACTACTATTTATATTAAGATGTGTTTTATAATGTAATGCTTTTTTGATATCATAATTCGCTTCTCTTCAATTCAACTATGGTTTGTAAATAAACTGTAAAAAGGAAGCTAAATGAGAGGATGTATTTACAGTGGCGGTACGACAGTTGGTATATATTTCTTTCGAATATTATTAAATAAGGAAGAACGAGCAATAGTTCAAGTTGAACAGGTTGTTCGAATTTGTAATACGGTGAGACTTCAGAGTAAATTGTTCCAAGGGGCAACGTAACTAAGAAATGAAATTTAAAGCAAACATGTATTCCAAAACCGCATTAGCAGTGGCTGTTGACGATGATGATAATAATGATGATGGTGATTGTGTCAAGCGTTAGCTTTAGGTGAGGCTGCCCCGGAATTGGCCTGTTAGACAAATTTGTCTGGCTATTCATTCTCGAATAATAAATAATAATAACTAACACAGTAAAGTAGAATCTTCTGGACGATGCGATCCAATCACGACCAATCTTTTTCACTGGCATTGTTATTGTTCTTAAGGTGTCGAGAATGTAGAACCATATTCCAACACAACCTTACTAAATTCTAGTAAAATTAGGCAGTTAGAAAATTGGTTTAACAAGATGTTTAACCTTCTTAGAGTATCCGTGGTACCTCGATGTTTAGGCTCTGCCTCCGCGACTGTTTTAGTATACGGAACGACGACTTTAATGCTCGTTCTTCCTTTCCAGTTTATCTGATATCTGTTTCGTTAGACATTTTTCTGATCCTCAGTATGAAATTAAAAAACTGCCATAATGAATAGCCTTATGTAATACTGTATTCAATAAAAATAGGTCTACTCGTAGTTTCGAATCCCAAAATATACTGTAGGTACTTATCGTGAGGAAAGCTGTACTTTACGAGCAGCCCATTGGAAATAAAAGTCTCGCCTCGTGTGTGGGTTCTAAATCCAAATGCATTTTATATTCAAGCGTTGAACACAATTTGGCATATGCCGAGAATTTCAGAAGAGAAAAAAATATTTCTGAAGTTATGAGATGGGTTGTAAAGTTAGAGCTTTCGTAAAAATACGCCATATGCCGTGCGATTGTAGAATACAGGATAATATTTTCAATATATTGTATGGTTTACTGATACTGATACTGTGCGTCATATGCCGGCACCAATATCAAAAATTTATTGGAATAGAAACAGTCTGCAATGTTTTGTGCAACATGTAACGGACGTTTGTTGGAAAGTAAACAACCTGCAACATGTGGTGATACACGTGCTGGCGAACGTACGTTTTCATTAGTGCAAATTTCTGCAATATGTTGTGCAACATGTGTCGATACATGTGTCTGCAATTTTTAGAGTGAAAACGTACTTTCATATGGAAGAAAATAACTAATGGCGCAGTGGTTCAATACCAAGACGTTTACATGACATATTGATCACTATAGCTTTCTTGATCGTATGCAATGCATTTTAAAAATTGTTTCATCATCTATATGTCTTTTAGGACAATAAAGTTTTTTTAAACTTAATCTCGTTTTTATTTCAAGGCGCCAAGGAATATTTATAGTCCACATCGTATTCATGAGTGAACATAATCGGGGTGATCTTCTAATGAATCAAGATCTGATATTGAAAACCTGACAACGAAGTTAACTACAAAGCCAGCCAAACATTTCCATACAATTAGTCTCTAGTCTCCATGCCTTGCACAAATATATTGACGCCCAAATATTTAGATATGTCTTCTCCAACCTCCAATGTTTACTTCTCAATAAATTTCCAAAAAATGAGCAGCACGTCAAAAATTTCAAGTTTGGGAGATTTTTTTTGTTTTGCCACTGGCCGGATTTTTCGTCCTTGGCGTAGTGACTAACCTTACGTGAAAATTTCATCAAAATCCCAGTAGTAGTTTCGAAGTTATAGCAGTTGAGACATACACTTACCCATCTCCTACAACCCCTAACCCCCAATGGCTCCTAAAATGCTTTTCCAAAAATGATCCAAAGAACGTCAAACAACAAAATTTGAGAATTTTTCCCCTCTCTCGTCTATGATTACGCTGCCACTGGACCGATTTTCAAAACCTACGAAGCTTTTTCGTCATTGGCATAATAGTAGTTAGTAACTTGGTGTAGAAACCTCATCAGAACCCGAAAACATTACTTCCGTTTATAGAAGAACTAATGATTAGCGGACAGACCGACAGAAATAGGTTGCATGGTTTTTCTTGATTCAAAAACCATATCACATTTTATAAAGTTTCGACTGGAGTGAGGCACCATCATTCTGCAGAATATCCAAGTTTCCTATTAGGATAGCAGAAAAGCCAGAAATCATATCTTTGCTGATTGTTTTTATCAGTAAAGGCAGGGACGGATATGCAACCAATAATAGACTCGGGAACAGTGCCATCTATGAAGGGTAAATCTAAGTTTATATTCTAATATGATAAATATACAGGTTTCTAACAGTAAGAATTAGTTTACTAAGTTGTTAGCTGATGGCACTGAGGAGCACAGAGTATTGCGACATCTATTAGCGACTATAATAAGCTGTCGATATGAGAAATATAGATTTCTACACTTCTGATTTTAATACATCTGCTGTTTCTATGTAAGTTGTCATGTCACATGTCAAATGAAGAGAAAGGAAAGAACAAAGCAGTTTTCTGGGCAAAATCGCCAACCTTGGTATTAGGATCGCAGAAGAACGAGAGAGCGAGAGATATGAAACTGCTCGCTAGCCCCTGACAACATGTTGGCGAGTCTTTCAAAATAGTTACATCCAAATTCAAATGGTACATGAATAACAAATTATACTAAATGGGAAGGAAATGGTACTAAATTACCTTAAGTTTTATTTGTATCCGTTACCTAGTTGGCGTGATGGATTGATTATACCTATTACATATGATATTCCATCTTAATGTAGCTATCTAAAAAATGCAATAGAAACATTTGAACATTTTTCGTACTTCATATTATGCAAGTACGATCAGACAAGACTACATAAGCCTGTGTACGCGTTTCTATCTGGCAATAATACATTATTATTATTTATACAAGTAAGAAACGCGTACAGTTTTCTAATTGCAGCAGAATTGCTGTGACACTATTAATGTTAATGCTCAACAGATGGCACATGGCTAAATTGAAACTACGTCCAAACGTCAATCATTTTCATATAGCAGCTGTCAAAAGTATAAAAAGCGTAAATCCATAGCATCATAGCAAACAAAAAATAGTACAATTTTTTTGCTTGTGTTTTTTAAAATAACAAAATCATGAAGCCGGCATTAGTAGCTGATGAGATGTTTCCTGAGGGGGCTGGACCTTACATGGATCTAGAAGAGGTAATAGTTCTATTATGAAGTAAGGTGAAATTTATAGAAACAATTTTTTCAGGCAGGAGGATCTTCCGGACTTCTCATGGACTTAACAGCTAACGAGAAGGCAGTGCACGCTGATTTTTTTAATGGTAACTTCTGTAATCAATTAGTAACTGGTCGAGTAGGATTGTTTTTCGAGGACATGGTCTGTAGTAGAAGGGGCCTCAAGGCAAAGTTAAATTGGAGATAAGTATAATACCAATGCATCCCTCCAATTCTTGTGAGGCCCTTATGTATGAACCTCTTAAAGCTCAATCGTACTCACAGGGGACAATCAAAATTCCCAGAGGAAATTTTCCATTTTAACCCTCCATGGAACGGGTGTGCCCTGAGAGGCCCACCACTTATTCAACACATCAGCTTTTGGGCGCACGCTATTATAGCTCAGTGAATTTCCATCTTCCTTCATATATGGGTACAGATCGGTACACTGGTCAGTGTGATTTATACTGTTGTCGTACTGTTATTGCCCCATTTAGCCTGTAAGGACATACCCATGCATTAACGTGATAAAAATTTCAAGTAAGTTGCATTTAACTTTGTGACTATTTATATGTTATATTCAGTTATTTCGGTCCATTTTAGATCATAATGACTTCAATTAATCCTTATGAAAGAGACCAAGCAGGACTTTGGGTTCTGTGGGAAGAAATTCAATCCCAAGATGAAGCTGACAAAATAGATACAATGGAAAATGATGAATCTGATATTGACACATGTGAAATCTCAATACACAATATTTTTGCCAAAAATGGCTTTGTTTAGAACATGCCAATCACCTCTGTGCTGATTGCATCTACCAAGGTTTAGTTCCTCCAATGGTTCTTCAAAAAAATGTCAAAAATAGTAACATTTTCTAAATAAAATATACTTTTAAATTTTTTAAAATGAGTTTGTGCATCATTTTTCCCCAATAAATATTAAAACAAAAAATTAATAATTGTACAATTTTCCAATTAATATTTTTAATAAATTTATCAACATTTTATGTCCTCATAGGCCACACCTGTGCCATGATGGCATTCAGAATCGCCTGTTCCCTGGAGGGTTAAGGCCCATTGCTGATTATCCTGAATGTTTATCAGTGCTGCACATTGTTTGCCAAGCGCAATGAATGTTTGGGATAAAAATTAATGTTCCATAAAAATAGTTGGGATTGAAAGTGGATTTTGTTTTGCAGATTTTGATGACCTGTATGATGATGATGATTTACAATAGGGAGATACAACTGTTAGCAAGGTTATGTAAATATTTTATTAATTGAAACAGTTTTACAGAAATGTAATTTTGAAATACCAGAGAAGGTACCAAATGTAGTTTTATTTCTCTGAGATCACAGATCGATCAAAAACTGTTAAGTTGTACTAGTTTCTTGTGTAAATAATAAAAAACTATCCTAGAAAATGGCATTTCTATTAGACAGATACATTAATTCCCTTATAAATTACACTGTTAACATAAAAATAGATAACTAATAAAAAATATATATTTGGTCGTGCAAAAAATGAGAGGTTCTCTACAAACTTAATATTGGCCATATGAATGGACAAGAAGTCATTTTTAACTGTATAAAAACTAAAACTATCTAAACGATATATAATTATGTACAGAAATCAATATATTATATGAACAAATATGAGAAAACAAGATAAATCACTCCATACTCATTCAAAATTCTTGGTCCACTACAAAATTCTAACCATTTATTACAAATTTTTAAGCACTTGTTCTTATCACCTTGTATTATATTTTAATCAAGTTTTGGTTGTACCAACAAAAACCGTCCAAGGTGTTCCATTCATTTTTTACCAATAAGTCAATAGATGAGAGGTGTTTTGTGGCATGCATAAAAGGACTGTGTTGTTTTAGAAACGTTTGTAGCTATACTGAAATCTGTCAAACCATCAACAGACCAACATTAATCAAATTCAAGCAGATAACCAAATGAAAATGGTATTTACCATTTTGGGTTGGTATTTACCGATCCGTTCAAGCGAGTGTGGTTTTCAGTTTGGTTATAAGATCCGTGACGTCATGAATCAGCTGTTGTATGTCATAGTTATCACCGCAAAATTGTGGTATTTCCCAACTCCGGAGTAGTTTTATATTTCTGGTTATTATTTGAAATGTGACAAGTTAGAATTTTGCCGGTTATCGGATATTGTTATTGTACTTCATCTTCATTTTTGGGAAACTTGATACAAGCTGACTTCAGTGTTAGCATAAATGGAGCACCTTATTAGTTATACTCATTGCTGTTGTTGGGAACACTTTCAGTCTAGTTCCTATGTTTAACAAAGTATCCTGTGTAGCCATATACCACAAGAATATTCAAATATGGCCATTTAACTCACTGGATGATGTCCACCTGTATACAGTTTTGCTAATATCTTTTTTCATCATTTCTGCTAAATCAATAAATGTTTTCTTTGACATGCGGAAAACTTTAGATAATTGAAAGTTATCATAGCTACAAGACCATGGTTCCATCTTAAAAAAAAAAATCTGAAAAAATACATTTCTCCCATGAATATTATGAAAGGTTTCTTATTTAAACTTTCCATACACCGTTGTAGACAACAAAGCACCGATTATTAAGTGATAATAAAAATAATCAGAGATTATATACGCACTTTTCTAAAATAAACAACTTGCAACAAAACCGCGGTTAAAACCAACGCGTTCAAGCTATTCGTGTAACTGACGTTATCAACCCGTGTGTCATCTTGAACCATATTATAACCGCGGTAGATAACACAGAAATATTGGTTATTCGCTTAGATTTGATTATTGTCAATGCCATTATCTCAACAAATCATTACAAAGATGAACAAACGAAAAATCCCATTTCCACCAAACCTGCAAAATCACATCACCGTCCTGGTATGTAAACAATAAGATGGTCATCGAGATAACTTTGGTCTATTTCCTGTTATGCCAAATATAATGCCATATTCAGGTTTTTTGCATTAAGTATATATGTATAAGTATAATTATATTTACCAGAGCAATTTGCAAGAACTGATGTAAAATATTTATTCAATGTTTCTTTTATTGCAAAATGTGAGAGGCTGCATCAAAATTATTTGAAAAATCAAGTCTGAAACATGTCAGTAGTTGTGTATTCCAAAGATCAGCTGTTAAAGGTCGAAGAACAATTTGGATTTTATCAGTAGACCATCTGATCACAAATGTTTCCTCCAAGTGCTGTATATGAAATCATAAAGCTGCACGCCCACTGGCGAAACATTTCATTGCATATGTTAGACACTCCATTTATCTAGAACCTATTACACTAGCTGCAAGAGTAGCAACATGATCAACTTTGAAGAGTGAGCTAGCACAAAGCGCCATCTATCGCACCAGAATCGACAATTGTGGATCGCGCATCGCTGCTGTTAGTTGGAACTGTCATGGATCTCAGTTCGAGTTTAATAGCTGTGCCGCTAGATGGCTGATGATTCTGGCTGAAAGTAGATGGGTTCTACTTGCAATTGAACGGATTCAACAAGATGCTTGCGTCCGTCCGACCAGATAAGAGAACAAGTCTATACCCTATACCATGCTTATGAGTAGCTAAGAAGCGCGAAACAGCTGTCCATGGTTGGCTGTCTTCTTTTTCTGGCCGAACGGACGAAATCATCTTGTTTTATCTGTTCAACGGCAAGTAGACCACATCTACTTTCAGCCAGAATCATCTTTTCCTCGCAAAACTAGTTCACGTGTTCACCGCGAATGAGTGCCATAACAGAATCTCGATTACCCACGTGAACTAGTTATGAGAGAACGAGTCTGAACTACCGACAATCGTGGACAGGTAATAATTTCCACATTGATCATTATATCTACTACTAGACTAAACCCGCGGCGCCGCTCTCGTGAGAGTATGGGTCATTCGTATTGCATTAGTGTGAATAGTTACTTTGGCAATGAACATCTTTTATCCAACATTTTAAAGCAAAAACAAATAAATTTTAATGTTTCGCTGATTTATATCCTCGACATATAAAGTAAGAAGTTTACTTGAAAATTTATCTGATCTTAACATGACTCTGATGGTGATGGTCGTGTTTATTGGCACACTCATTTAATCGTCAAATGACTTTGAACGTCATAGTCAAGGTCATGGACATACTTGGACATTAAGTTTCTTGCTCTTTTTATTTACAGTGTCAAAAATAGGAGTTTCCATTTAAGAAAACTGTCTTGACCTTCAAACGAGCTTGGAGGTCACAGTCAATGTCACCATTACATGAATTCTTTAAAATCTAATAACTTTATTAGACACATTTTCTTAACAAAATGTATTTTTCCACATATTTTGTCTTTTACCCACGTTCTGGACATCCTCAAAAATACCCATTACATTACAGTCAATGTCATCGGCAAACGTACACTTTAACGTAAAATTTATCGATCTTTTCCAGTGTCAAAAATAGGGCTTTCATTTAACAAAAAAACTATCTTACCTTGAAGGCTATAGTTAAGGTTACGTTCAAAATCACTATTAGATGAATCCTTTCAAATCGTAACCTAGATTTTTTACTTTGTGAAAAAGTTGAAAATAAATAGCTTTTAAAAAATAATTCCGTTTTTTTTTTTGGTACCCCCTCGTATATATAGAGATATGGACATTTCTCTATAAAGTAGCCCACACATTGTGAGATCTTCCTCGCGACATGCCGCGAGACCAAGATCTCTGATAACAAATTGTTGTGAATAAGTATACCAAAAGTTTACTGTAGCTGTTATATATTTAAAATTGGTCAAAGTAGCGACATCTAGTGTCATATGTCGTTACTACTGTGTTTGTCCACTATGTGCATGTCACTCTGTAATGTCAGTGTAGTTGCAATATACCATCATAAGCGTGAACAAGTGTTTTCTTTCATCTCGCTAATCTCGCTTTAAGTTGCGTTTAAGTTCGGGTTGAACTGTGAAAAGTGTGTAAACTCTGTTAAAAAACATCAGGTTATGCGCCCAGACCCACAGTAGGACACCCAGCAGCGAAACTTTAGTGAATCGAGACGTTGAAAGAAACTGTCGTGACGCAAGTGTTTCTCACAGAACAAATATGGCCGTCAACTACCTGACGAGTGTGCCAAGGCTTTTAGGCCGTGAGAATTATGATGAATGGGCGTTTGCCGTCGAGAATGTGTTTGTGCTAGAGGGCTTAAACAAATGCATCGAAGGTACCGAGACCGACACAACGACCCTAGCAAAAGCAAAGGCCAAGCTAGTATTAACCATCGATCCATCTTTGTTCCCGCATGTCAAAGATTTAACGACTGCACAAGAAGTATGGACCAGTCTCAAACGTTTATATGATGACAGTGGTTTCATGCGAAAGATTGGACTTTTACGTACACTCATATCGGCAAGATTAGAGAATCATGATAGTATGGAGTCGTACATAAACCAGATTGTTGAGACTTCCCAAAAGTTACGCAGAACAGGTTTCAAAATAGACGAGGAGTGGGTAGGATCATTGCTGCTGGCCGGTCTTCCAGACAAGTACGCACCAATGATCATGGCCGTCGAGCACTCAGGAATCTGCATAACCACAGATTCAATAAAGACCAAGTTATTGGATATGCAGACAGATGGCGCTAGTGGTAATGGAAATGCAGGTGCATTCTCCGCCAAGAAACCGAGTTTTCGGAAACAGTCGCGAGGTGGCGCTAGTAGGACGAATTTCAAAGGAAAATCAGCTGGTGCTAGCCAAGCGGGAATGTCAACAAACACAGATGATTTCGGGGTTCAATCGAGGTCAAGTTCAAACAGTGGTTTTGGAAATGGACATAATAAAAAGGATCTGAGTAATATCGTGTGTTACAAGTGCAAAAAGACAGGACATTTTATGTCAAAATGCCCTAACAATAACAGACTTGAAGGAGGATTTAGTGCCGTGTTTACAACAGGTGATTTTAAGGTCACAGATTGGTATGTTGATAGTGGTGCCAGCAAGCATTTAACTGCCAATAGCCAGTGGTTAAAAAACAGGAGAAAGCCTGACTTACCTGATATTGTAATGGCTAACAAATCGAAAGTTGTTGTGGAATGTGCAGGTGATGTTGAGATCAAAACAATGACCAATGAACAGCACAAGATTTTACTAGAAGGTGTACAGTATATTCCTGGTTTAACAACTAACTTATTATCAGTAGGCCAGTTAATCAATAATGGAAATAGAGTAAGTTTTCATGAAGAGGGATGCAATATTTACAATAAAGTTGGTGTATCAGTAGCTACTGCTAGTCTACATAACAACGTTTACAAGTTGAACGTTTGTGAGGAGCCAGTGTGTTTTCAAGCTGTAAGTAGCAATTTATGGCATCAACGTTTAGGTCACATTAATGACAGCTACCTGAATAAGACAGCCAAGTTGGTTGATGGTCTTATCTGTAATGGTACAAGCATTGGGAGTTGTGAGGTATGCTGTAGGGGCAAGCAAGCCCGTTTACCTTTTCCCAAAGAAGGCAGTCGAGCACAGCAACTGCTAGAGGTCATTCATAGCGACATTTGTGGTCCTATGGAAACAACATCTATTGGTGGAGCTAAATATTTCCTGACATTTATAGATGATTACAGCAGAATGTGCTTTATATATTTCCTGAAGACAAAAGATGAAACTTTTGATAAGTTTAAGCAATTTAAATCATTAGTTGAGAATCAACAGAATGTTAAGATTAAGATTTTGCGAAGCGATAATGGTGGGGAATTCTGTAATAGAGAAATGGATAGTTTTTTAAAGAATTCAGGCATCATACACCAGACTTCGAGCAGTCACACTCCGCAGCAAAATGGGATGGCTGAGAGGTTCAACCGGACCATTGTGGAGAAGGCTAAGTGTCTTTTATTTGATGAGAGCTTGACCAAGGCATTATGGGCGGAAGCGTGTAATACTGCTTGTTACCTGAAAAACCGTTCAGCATGTTCAAAGCTTTCAATGACACCATATGAGATTTGGACAGGTAAGAAACCAAATCTTAGTCATCTTAGGGTATATGGGAGTACCGCCATGGTTCATGTTCCGAAGGTCAGTAGGAACAAGTGGGACGAGAAGTCAGTGAAGCATGTGCTTGTTGGGTACGATGAAACTACCAAAGGATATAGGTGTTTTAACCCCAGAACAAGGAAAGTCATAGTAAACCGTGATGTAACAATCATAGAGAAACCAAGTTTGGAAATTCCAAGTACAGTGTTGCCGGATAGTGTTCCAGATAAGCAAAGGGAAGTTCCAGATTCAGTGGGAGAGCAGAATCCCATGTATTCAGATGATGAATCTTCTGAAGATGATGTATACTTCTCGGATGATGATGAATATGTGCCTGAAGGTCAGTGCCATGACTTGTTTGATAATGGTGAACAAGTAACTCCAAGAAGATCCCAAAGACAGATCAAGAAGAAGAATTTTCAAGATTTTGTGACATATTTTGGAGGTGTTAACAGCAAGGGTGAAGTCTATGACTCGAGTATCCCTACATCAGTGACTGAGGCTCTTTCAAGGCCAGATGGGCAGAAGTGGAAAGAAGCTATGTCAGAAGAAATACAGTCATTTATCGATAATGACACTTGGGAATTAGTAGATCCGCCAGAAGTTGGTACAGTGGTGCAGTGCAAGTGGGTATATAAAGTGAAGAGTGATAATGAAAGCCATAACCGGTATAGAGCTAGGCTTGTGGCTAAAGGTTTCACACAGAGAGAGGGTGTGGACTATGTTGAAACCTTCGCCCCAGTGGTAAGGCACTCAACTTTTCGTTTATTGCTTGCTTTGTCTGTTAGGCTAGATCTAAAAATTTTACACTTGGATGTGAAAACAGCTTTCTTGAATGGTATTCTGAAAGAAAATGTATTTATGCAGCAACCTGAAGGTTTTGTCATTAAAGATAAAGAAAATAAAGTGTATAGATTGAAGAAAGCAGTTTATGGATTAAAACAATCTAGTCGTGCTTGGAACGAAAAAGTCGACCAAGTTTTGTCAAAAATTGGTTATTCTAAGTCCAAATATGAGCCTTGTTTGTACATTAAAAGGAATAACAGTAATTTGTTAACCATTGTTGCTCTCTATGTTGACGATTTTTTCTGTTTTTCGTCTGATGACAATGAAATGAAGTTTCTTGAAGGTCATTTAAACTCAAAGTTTAAAATTAAGAATTTAGGAGAGGCAAAACAATGTTTAGGTATAAGAATTACTAGGGATTATTCGAAAAATTGTTTGTCAATTGATCAAGAATTGTATATTAATGAACTTTTATGTCGTTTTGGTATGTCAGATAGCAAAGTAGTAAGTACTCCGCTTGACAGTAGTATCAACTTGAGCGATATCAGTGGTGAAATTTGTGATCCAAAAGTTCCATATCAAGAGCTTATTGGAAGTTTAATGTACCTTTCGGTAATGACCAGACCTGATATTTCTCATGCTGTGAGCTTATTAAGTCAGTATAATAACTCATACACTAAAGTTCATTGGCAATCTGCAAAGCGTTTACTTCGTTATTTAAAGGGTACAAAGAGCTTGTCTATGAAATTTTTTAAGGATAATTTAAATTTGACAGGTTTTGCAGATGCAGATTGGGGGTCCAATAAGCAAGACAGAAAGTCATTTACTGGTTATGTATTTAAATATTCAGGGGGTTCAGTTTCATGGAAAAGCTGTAAACAACGTACTGTTGCTTTGTCGACAACTGAGGCAGAGTATATGGCTCTAAGCGAGGCAGCAAAAGAGGCCATATATCTGAGGAATTTGTTGAGCGAGTTAACTGGAAAATTGGATTGTATTGAGATTCATAATGATAATCAAAGTGCTCAGAAGCTTGCTAGCAATCCAATGTTCCATGATAGGTCAAAGCACATAGATATAAGGTACCATTTCTTGCGAGATATTGTGTTAGAAGGTAAAGTGAAATTAATGTATACACCTACTAACGAAATGGTTGCAGATGTTTTAACGAAACCATTACAAAATGTTAAGAATTCAAAGTTTGTAAAGGGTTTAGGTTTAAGTTAAGTTGTGCATGACAGATATTTTAAAAGGTTTTAGAGAACCATTAGTAAACTTTTGTTAAGTGGGAGTGTTGTGAATAAGTATACCAAAAGTTTACTGTAGCTGTTATATATTTAAAATTGGTCAAAGTAGCGACATCTAGTGTCATATGTCGTTACTACTGTGTTTGTCCACTATGTGCATGTCACTCTGTAATGTCAGTGTAGTTGCAATATACCATCATAAGCGTGAACAAGTGTTTTCTTTCATCTCGCTAATCTCGCTTTAAGTTGCGTTTAAGTTCGGGTTGAACTGTGAAAAGTGTGTAAACTCTGTTAAAAAACATCACAAATCTCATGGTGTGTGTTGCGGTATCGATAATTTTTGTATCGTGTGATACCGTCTCAACGAGACCGACGCGGGCGGGAGACTGAGACTTGCCGCGAGGAAAAATCTGACCAGTCTCAACGTGTGTGCCAAAGTCGCATGAATCTCGTGAGATTTCGTTGTTCCGAAATTGTTATAATTATTATATTATAAAGAAGATGAATAAGGAAAGAGAATTTTGGGAAGAATTTATTGAAATGTACAGGAGCAACCCATGTTTATGGGATGTGAAAGCTAAAACGTATATGGATAGAAATTTGAAAAACTCAGCGTTAGATAGACTGGTGGAAAAATGCAAAGAAATATATCCAATGGCAAATAGAGATTATGTCTCAAAAAAAATACATAACATGCGCTGTGCTTTTAGAAGAGAGCTGAAAAAAGTACAGAAGTCGAAGCCTACGGGTACACAAGCTGATGATGTATATGTACCCAGCCTTTGGTATTTTGACCTGTTAAGTTTTATTTCGGACACTGAAATCCCTAGAAAAGGAATTGAAACTATTACTAGCGAAGACGAAAGTCAAGAGAGTGAAATAACAGTAAGTAGTTTATTATTTTATTTAAGACATTTCAGTATAAAAACTTAATACTCTTTAAACGACCATCCTGTCCTGAAAATCGGTTGCTCCGCTGTTATTGAAATAATTTTTAAAATTATCTCGAATTTCTCTCGCAGACACATTTGAAGCACGCGCTATTCGTTGCAGAGGTATAAGTTCTCCTATTTCTCTCCACTGGCCAGGTATTATTTCTCCGGAATGTACGTCTTCAGAGTCTGCATACAATGGCGGTATATATCGATTTGAGCCATTTCGTGTTAAAAAGTTGTGTAATGCACAACTGGCTAATACTACAGCATCCACATGTCTTACATTTATGCTAATTATTGTGTGAAAAATTCTAAATCGTGAGGCCATAATACCAAATGCATTTTCTGATACTCTGCGTGCTCTACTGAGTCGGTAGTTAAACATTTTTTGTTCTCTTGTTAAATTTTTGTCTGGATATGGTTTCATTAAATTTTCAGTTAATGGAAAAGCCTGATCTCCAACAAATGTATATGGTAACATCACATTGGTTGCATGGGGTTCTGTCGGATCGGGCATACATAATTTTTTATTTATAAGCTTTTCATAAAACTTGGTTTCACTCAAAACTCCACCATCTGATACCCTACCATTGGTCCCACAATGAACCATTATAAATTCGTATTTTGCATTTGCAATTGCCATTAGCACAACACTAAAGTTTCCTTTATAATTATAATAATATGAACCACTGTTTCTAGGTTTTTTTATTTGTATGTGTTTTCCATCGATCGCACCCACGCAATTGGGAAATTGCCACAAACATTCGAACTCCTTTGCAACCCCGCGCCATTCTTCCTCGGAAGATGGAAACTGTAATAAAAAAGTAGTATTAAATTGTTTGAATTAATAATAATTATTTGTTTTAGAATCAAAACAATGTTCGAGATGAGGACAGTTATGATAACGCTTTTTCTCCTCCTGCTCACTCGGAATCTTTACCAAGTACTACTAGGCCAAGTTCATCGGCTTCAACATCAACTCCAACACTAGGAACTAAAATATTAAAAAGAAAAAAAGGAATGGAGGAGAAAAAAAATGAACTTGTGGAACTAGCTCATAGGGCTTTGTCTAAACCCCCTACATGTGCGGAACCTGAAAATCCCTGCGACATAGCAGGAAAAAAATTTGCTTCTGATTTAAAGCAAATGACATCTAATCAGAGAGTAATTGCAGAAAAGCTTATAAATGATGTAATGTACTACGGCAAACTGAATAAGTTAAATGAAAACTTTGAAGTACGACAGGCCCGCACCCATGTGGAACCGAGTAATACTTTTTCCAATATAGCTTATACAGTACAGCAATCTGAGCAGCAACCTCAACAACCAACTGCACAGGGAGATATTTATTCATATTATGAAAACTTCCAAGACTAGTTCTGCCACTGGAATATTACGTTAACTGTATTACTACTCGTTTACTGAATTATAAGTATTTTTTGACAGCATTAGCTAAGTTTAATGTTTAATATGTTTTGCATTTAAAATAATAAAAAGTATATTATAAAAACGTACCTTCAAATACTTTTCCTTTAAAGCGTTGTATATTGCCCAGCAAGTTTCTGGAATAATTTCACCCAGTAACTGTGGAGAAATAGCACAGGAAAATTTCAGATCTTCATAATTTCGACCAGTAGCTAAATATCTAAGAGTAACGACCAATCGCTCTTCAGCTGATACCGCTTCTCTTAATACAGTATTTTTCTTTTCAATGTCTGGCCGGATTAAATTTAAAAGAAAATTAAATTGTTTTTCGTTCATACGCAAATAGTTCAAAAAATCTTTGGGTTCTTTTTGCTGCAATTCTTTTAAAAGTGGCATGTGAGAGAACTTCTTCCTTTCAAGAAACCAATTCTTTGACCATTTTCTTTTTTCCTGTTTTTCCTCGAATAGTACCAAACCAATGGCAACACCAAGTGCAACTTTTTGTTTTTTTGAATATTCATGAAAGGCCATTTTATATTCACTCTCAAAAAAATAGCGAACTGTGTGATACCGTCTGCGATACTGTCTCAAGGTGTGGGGTGACGAGTGACTGGGGACTGACGTCTGCCGATATCATGAGACCTCGCCTCGCGACGTACCTCGAGGCAAGTCTCACAGTGTGTGGCTTACTTAAAGGGTCGGGTTGAATATAACCATCATTTTCCAAGTCTCGACGTAAAACTTAGACAAGTTGTATGAGGTTATTTAACTAATTACAAATATACGGTAAAAGATGGATGGCACTTGAGATGTCTTATTTTCATTAAATTTTATAAATGGGCATGCAATCATTGAGATATTAAATTAATACCCAAGGAATTACAAGCAATCCTTGTATTAAAGGTATGTATTATCGATAAAAAATCTGAACTAGTGGTAACAAAAGTTAAAAGTGTATCACACATTACTGAAGATTTTGAAAATTGAAAACAAAAAAGAAGTACCCATACGCGGTCACCCTTCCAAGTACTAACCGCACCTGACGCTGCTTAGCTCCGACGATACGGTGAACCGCATCGTTCTTGCGTAAAATATTTCGTTCTCCAACTATATTTTTATATTTTAAAAAATGTTTTTGTCAGGAGATATGTCACAACATAATATGTCATGGGTTTTCTTCTTGAAATTATCAAAAGGGTCACTTCCACATTTTTTGTCTTCTGGAGATGGAGGTACTTAGATGTCGACCAGCAAGATCTAGATTATAATTTCTTCTTTCTTTCATCAGCTAATATCCATTAATAAAACATGGTTTGCATACAAGCTCCACCCAGCGCCTGTATTACAGACTATACCGTCACACCTCCACCAAAACACCAAAGCCATCTCAACGACCACTCTATTAAACAAGGATCCCAAAGTACATAAATAGAAGTATCACTAGTTGAGCTCCATGTCACTGGACATGTCCGAATCGACGTCTTCGTCAAAGTGTATTCCATCGCACTTGGTGACGGCGTCTAATTTGGACGATTGACGTAGGTTCTCCTAGTGAGCGAAGATCCCCAAGTGAAAGACAGAAGAGTCACTAGTTGAGCTCCGTGTCACTGGACATGTCCGAATCGACGTCTTCGTCAGAGTATTCTACCGCGCTGGGAGACATGGCATCGAAACTGGACGACTGGCGGGAGTTTTCCTCGTCCAGCGTGGCTTCCACGTAGTCGTCGGCGGTGATAATTGAAGTATTACCAGCTTTTGCTACTTCCAGGATGGTTTCCAGGGTTGATTGGCCACTTGCGATTTCTAAGTCGGACAGAAAATGCGTTAGAAAAGGTACAGATATGTTACACGCCTTTATTACATAAAAAATCAAATGACGAGCACCGTTGCTGTCAAACCGTTAACGTAAGCTACCATATAATGTATTCTGGCGGCCAAAAAGGAATCTAAAAGATACTGGCGCCATTTCTGAGACAGTAGCGGAACACAAACATGAATTTAGACATATAATAATAGTTATTCAAAATGTTTACATTCAACATTCGAATAAATTTGAACGATCTCATGGAAGCCACAAAGCCAGAGCTTGGACATCATTAAAAGAAGAAATTGAAAAAATAGAGTACAGATAGCAGACTTCGATAATCAATTACATATCAACCATTAATTATAAAAAAACATACTTTATTTCCTTCACCTCTTAAGCAAATAAACTATCACTACATAATCAGCTAAAGATAAAGAAAACAAATCTTCAAAATGAATATATATCACGTAATCTGTCATCTATCATAATTTTTGATTTTATAAAGAAGAAATATTCAGTTTTTGACAATGTATTTCGTGTATATCCCAAAGGAGTTATGGGTCTATATAGAAACCTAGATATTGTACAGTATTTTTCCTTCTAATTACTTCGTTAGTTTCAGTCATCAATAAATGTTCGGTAGTGAGGCACATTTTCGGGATACAATGGAAATGGCATAAAGTACGTTTTACTATAATTTACCGTTAGAAGACGAGATTTAAACCAATTTATTATAGTCTTAAGTTTGCAGTTAGAGTGTTTGGTTCTGCTATTGTTTCATAGATGACGTTAGTATCTTCAGCTCTTTTTGACCTCTCTAATGCCTAGTTTAATTCAGGCATTGATCAATGTATTTCACCTGATTATACCCATTTAAAATAAACAGAGATACCAAAACGGGATTTAAAATCCTACCGCCATCTAAAGACAGTAGCTGAACTAAATTAAATGATCGAAGTACTTTTAAAGTAGATTTTTAAATTCATGTGTTGTGACTTCTCATAGATGGCGGTAGTACCTTTTGGACAGTTGGATATCTTCGTGTTAACTTCGTGTTTAAAGACGCGACTGTGAGACTTCCACACTTTTTTCTCTAGAATGACTGGATGAGCGAGTTTTCCCTTAGTGTTAAGAAATACAGTTCACCAAAAGGTAAGAGAACCACGCTCACTTTTCCTCCAAGAGTAAGGTCCAGGTAGGATACGATAATCGATGGTCAAACGTAATTCGGACTTTGTACCACCTTAGTACTACACTGCTGCGGTAACTCTCACACTGTGAATGCCAATTGTTTACATAACAAAGTACCGAAAAGTGAAACATTGATAAATTGCAAATTGTAGATGATCGTTTCTTTATAAATATTCTAAAGCTTCAAAGGTTCTCAATTTTCTGTTAGGAAATCAGGTAGTACTCACTATGCAGGTATGGCCACAATGATTCAGGTATCAAGGTTTTAAGTCTCTCTAAATCCTCCGAAGTACATTCTCCTTTATCTAATCCTGTAAAAATACATTTTAAGAAATGACCAAGCATTGACAAAATTCATCATTTACCTGATAACATTCCAATGGCTTTCAATATTTCTACATCATCGTTTATTTCGAATTTATCGTTAAACTGAAACAGGTACTCCATTCTGAAAAAAAAATTGCATATTTTAACTTAAATGCGAGTAAGCATTTAAATAAAAAAGAATTAAATCAGTCAGTTATATATTCAGTCAGTCAGTATTTGGAGACACTTAAGTAGACATGGTGCTAAAGTGTCGCAGCCATTGTTGTCATTTACAATCCTTACGATGCTTGAGATGTGTAATATCAATGGTACCAAACTGTATAAGGCAGTTTTTGAATAAACTGTGTACTTACTTGTCGTTTGAGATACTACAGTTGATGATGGTCTTTTTGTTGGTATTTACAACAATGAAAGGTAACTGTATGTAAGAGTTAGGTGGCGGAGGTCCATGAAGCCTTTCCATTTCTCGATTACGTTGCGCCAAATTCTTAAACGCAATCTGATTCAGAATCAGATCGTCCAATTGTCGCTCTTTCTGCTTTATCACCGAAATCTTTTTCTGCATTTCTTTTTCCAACTGGCTGCATTCTTGCAACGAATTTGTTGGTAAGCCTATCCATTTTATTTCTTTCTTCTCTTTTGATATTATGTTCATCGCCATGAGTACATTAAGCGCATCATAAACCTGAAACCGGAATTAAAAAATTATGGAATACAGCTGCGACTCGATAATCCGAATTGCTATGTTTCGCTAGTCCGGATCAGTCAAATTCTTAACAAGTTCAATCTTGTTAAATATCACACCATGAACGACGCGACCGACGCAAATAAAGCAGAACCTTTCCACGGGTCAGTCATTCAACAACAAACGCCATGGTGCGTGGTGCCTACACGAAAACATAACTTTGTCGATCCAAAAGGAGGCTTAAATTTTAGATGAACTAAAACGAGCTGATAGTGGTAAAAAGTTAGCTGGAATGTATGGAGTGGGAACATCCACCAAATCAGATATTAAGAAAAACAGAGGCAAGATAGATGCCTAAGAGTTATACAATTTTGAAAAAATGTTTTTATATTTAATGCATTTAATATTTTAGTTTTATGAAGTAATGCATTTCTGGTCCAAGTAGCAGAAAAACTTTACGGTCCGCTGAACGTCCTGAAATGGAAAAGAAACTTTACGAGTGGTTTCTGCAACAGCGTGATCGGCATATACCAGTAAGCTACGATATTCTAGTAGAAAAAGCAACATATTTTTTTAAATAATGTTACAATAATGATGCATTTGAAGCGAGCAGAGGTTGGCTCTTGAAATTCAAGTCACTTCATGGACTCAGGCATCTTCAAATATGTGGCAAAAAACTCTAACGATAATTCTGCTGTTAAACCTTTTATACAAAAGTTAACTCGGATCGTAAAAGAAAAAGGGCTATCTTCAAGCCAAATCTATAACGCTGATCAGTCCGGCTTCTTTTGGAAATTGATGCTGCAAGGAACATTAGCCCACTTAGTGGAGTATACGTCTAGTAAAAATGCATGGATGACTTCTTATTTATTTAAAGAATGGTTTCATAAATCATTTTGCAAGCAAGTTTCAGAATTCTTGAAAAAAGAACACATTCCCGAAAAAGCTTTATTTCTCATTGATAACGCACCTAACCACTGAAGTGAAAAGGAATTGGTTTCTGAAGATGGTAAAATAATCACAATGTTTTTACCGCCCAAGTGCACCGTATTGATTCAGCCGTTAGACCAAAATGCAATAAGATTAACCAAATTATTTTATAGAAAAACTTTATTGGCACACATTTTCTGTACTGTGGAGCAAGAAAACAATGACCTTAGTACATCTTTAAAAAACTTCAACCTAAAAGACGCAGTTTGCTTATTACATAAGGCATGGACAAAAGAGTCAACAGCTGCTTTAGAACAGTGTTGGAAAAAGTTGTTAGCTGAAAACTTAGATTATAATAATAATAATAGACGTCTTTATTTATCCACAATTACATTGTAGTATAGCCAAATGTCAGACTTACATGGCGAAGTTTAGCATGCTGCTACTCTTACACTTAACCATATAGTCTCTAGCAGATGTTCAAAAGAATACACTATGACCCGGAAGATTTAATACCATTATGCTTATTGCGCGTACAAATAAAGCAGCAAATAGAGACTATTGAGGACATTTCAACAATGTTAGAAAAAACATCATCTGAACAATTTATAGAAGGGGAAATCTTGGAGTGGGTGGAAGACATACTCTTCAAGACGAATTTTAAGATGACTATTCTGAAAATTCACTAAGTGACGTAGAAACACAAAATGGAAACCAATTTACTGTTCCAAAAGTTAAGCATGAAGAGGCAATTGCGCATTTTACATCAGGGATTAAATGGGCAGAAGACAACAATATTGCACTTACCTCAATCCTTGCTTTAAAAGACTTAAGAGAAGAAGCTGTTATTAAGTTGCATTCTGAACATAAAAGGCAAACAAAAATAACTGATTTTTTTTGCACCTGGTTTTAATTGATCCGGATTATCGAGTCGCTACTGTATTTTCTTTTTTAAGGAAATATCTATATTTACGTCGACAATCGATTTAAACTATTAAGAAGCAATTTTGTCTAGGTAGAAAACACACTATCTTGGATGTTTTTGTAAAAATTATGTTTCTCCTATACAAATCATTTTCTACAAATGTAGCAGAATGACCTAATAAATGTTATATTTGCCTTTTCATAGCCAGTCATCGCATTAAAACATATCCTATTTTAAAATGCGATAAAGTCTCACCCTTCTCCTGATATTCTTCTGATCATACTGATCAGCCAAACTGTTGTTACTGGAAGCACTTGTGAATTCACCAACCAGCTCATCTGCCACTTCATTATATGTCGTCGTGCCTTTCTGTTTCACTTTTTCACAAACTTTCATCGAAAAATGCCTGAGACCTTTACCGAGCTTTTCTGGTTTTCTACTCCTTTTTCTGAAACGCAAATGTTCCTTTAAAACTGCAGACAGAATCATCGACAGAATCTCACAGTTTTGAGTTCAAAAAGTATTCTGAATGTTTTTACTTTCTTCTTTCAAGGAGAAGTGGCGAAACTGAAGGTGCTGCATTTTTGGACTCTAACTTGAGACGGATCAAATCGACCTCTGCAAGGAAGACTATTGTAACTCAGTTTTGGTTGAACTGAGATACAGGCATTAGAAGATTTTCTGATGAATTTCGTTGTCAGAAAAACGACGATTTCATCAAAAATATGTTGCACATTGCATTCTTGTATATTGAAGGTTATAAATGGTATTACTATACAAACCTAGTGAAAATGACATTTTTTATAAATTTTGCTGACTTACTATAGTTTTCATTGGATCAATTAAAGACAAAAGGACACTTGCTCTAGACTTAGTAGGATATGCATTCATTTTTCAAACCAATGGTCGAAAAAAGAACCTCTTTAATGCCAATCTGAGTCACTCAAATTATATTCATCTTCGTCTTCTCCACTATCATCGTTCTCAACTCCTGTATTTTCAGCACTGTTAATATTATGTCCTCTTTGCATTTTTTATCTTCATTGGCTTTTAGAGAAAAATGAAGAGCAGGTAAGCCTCAGGAATGTTAGGAAGACTGTTTGCTTTGATTTACATAGGTCTAATAAACCATTTAATTTTCTGGAAGCAAGCTTGTCCTGAAGCGTATTGTTTTGCGGTCTCATTCGCTGATGATCAATATTATTATAGTGAGATCATCAGCATAGTCACACTTATATTTCATTTCACGAGGCACTTATTTATTTTCAACTTTTCTCCACAATCGTCTTTGTTGCAATTTTCCGATTTTACCTTTTATTGAAAACTACTGGATCCACGACCAACCGCAGCCAGGGCTCTTTAGCCCTCATCAGTACGACATAACTCTGTAATATAGGTCTCTATCAGGTCCAGACTTGGAGATGAACGAATGAAAAGCAAACACGCGAGTGTCGTCTTAGCAAAACCGTGGACTGTAGTAGTTGAATTATCTGTTAAAACTTTTTTATTTTACAGGCATGAGAGAGTGTGATGCGACAGATCCGAATGCGGAACGTGCAGAAGAAGATGCTATGTTTGAACCTTTTTGTTGTGTTAAAAGAATTCATCATTATTTATGAACCAAACTTGCCTGAATTTAACGGTTCAGCAACTGCACTTAGCTTCTTTGCATCTGTCAGAATTATTTTGGTTCTTGAATTCATTTTAGTTCGCTTTGAAAACTGCTCTTTTCATACAGCTAATACTTGAAACTTTTTTGCTATTAATTAACGTAACCTTAAACTATGCCGCGAAAATCATAGTACGTCAGATAGTAGGTTTAACAGTTAGTTAGGCTTCCGTGATTTTTTTCATCGAAGACTAAGGTAACTTTCGCGTAAGCAACCATCACTATTATACTTACTATATGACGTCAAAGATTTACTGGTTGCCTATAGTTGCATGACTGAGATACCGAATTCTTCCACCAAAGAGAACCCGAAAAAGTCTGCCGATACCATATAGTAACTCAAAGGCAAGGATTTTTGTGTTACTATAGTCTTCGTTGCAGTGGTCGAAATGTACTCACGATTCTGGAGCATAATCCATTTCTGTGGTATCGGGCCTCTTCCTGGTCAAAATAGGCGGTGAAGCGTTTTTTGGAGATGCCTGTTGGGGCACTATAGGCACTGAAGTGGTAGCTGTGGACGTGGTACACGTTTGCTGAACTGGCACCTTCTGGTTTGGCGTGACGAATTTGATGTTTTGCTGAAAGCGGATGGTGATAAATCGTATCTCAAATACAAATTTGTCTCAATGAATTACCATTTGAGATGGTGTGAGCCTTATCGTTTTCGTGTTTCGTGCTATGTTGCCAACGTGTATTGGTACGGTTTCTGAAAATAAAATAAATATTTTGTAGAATAAATACAGTTGCAAATTATTGTTTTAGAATTATCATTTTCATTACAAAATTTAGTACTCACTCGTAACTATTTTAGGGGTACCAATAGTTCTTAAAACTTGTGCTGTTGTACCAGTAGTGTACATCTGTAATAAAAGATACATATTCTTCTATATCATCTCTCATCATAGTTATTGTTAGTAGGGATATGACATAAGGTCGAATCTGTAGTGACATGTAATAAAAAAAGTTGTATAAGGTATTGATGGAATTATTTTTTCATTTGAATACTAGACCGTTTGCCATCAAGGGAATAACTAGAATTCAGTTAGGTTAGATACATACTGCAGATTCGTTAAAAATCGGACCCCTCGTGCCAGCATGCGAAGTCATGTCGGACATTCGAATGATGTCATATTCGATAAATATCATGACATACGACATATGGATTTTCAATTAAAAAATAATTTCGTAAATGCCCACACAGGGGTTGTTTCATGCCATTCCAACATCTACCCTTCCTTATTGAATATCCCGTTATAATGTTCCCCTCATATACTAGGCCAACCTTCATGTGCCTTTCGAGAATTCATCTTGATCCTAGACTGACAAGTTTCCAAACCCTATTTGCCATTACATTATTCCATTAGTGAAATACCTACGAACCTGCCTAATATTCTTGTATGTTCAAATTCTCGCCATCAGTGGTATCTCGGAATCCGTAAAAGATACAAAGTTATGTATTTACGTGACTTTAAGGTTGCGTCGCGATACAGACCATCCATTAATAATGGCCTCAGTATTTTTTATCAAACATATTATATTAGGAATTTGTTATAGGTTACTCTCGTTTGAACTTAAGAATACCCTATGCTGCATTTGGAAGTTCGCATACAATGGGGGCGTGCATTGGAAAGCTAGAAGTATATGGCGCTTGTTAGGTTGCCGTTCACGTCTAAAGTTATTAAGAGGCAGGACGTGGTGAAGTCACGTACACTAGTAGTAGTGGGGGGGTGAAGCCAGGCTAATATCCCGAATATCTCAGCCCAGGAGCTGGAACACTATCTCATCCTCATGCCAGCACACGGGGCAGGTTGGATCTCTCCTTACCCTTAAAAAGGTTAAGTGTCTGTCTGCAGTGGCCGGTGAGAACCACCACTTAAAGGTTGAGCGATTCTCTACCCCGGGGACCCAAAGCAGGGTCATGTGAAAATAATGTAAACATTTGTTTTTTTTCTCATTAGTCTAATCATATTAGACGAAAATACCCCTGGTTTGCGAAATCATTGTGGAGTCTGGTTTTATTGGTGCAAGTTGTTCAAGGGGGTATTCAAAACATGGACGCATAAAATGGGTACACAAATTTTTGTGGGAATACTTTTTATTCGACAAAAAAGAATGAGAAAACGTGTTTTTTGGATGTCAATCGAAAGTGTTGGCAGCAACGGAAAACCTCTTCATATCAGATTTTCAGGTATTTATGAGACCACACGTAAAAAGATCCGACTAATAGCAAAAAAGTTATGGTCGAAAACGAGGCAAACTGCAGATATTTGAAATTCTTCAAATTCGTACTTCTAAATAACCAAAACAAAATTGGAGTAGATTGGTCAAGTCGTTTTTAAGAATCTCTAATTATTGTTTATCCCAAAACACCTGTTTTCCGGCCATCACTACTAGTCGATTGAGAAATATACAGGGTTAGTTCAAAGGGCATCCTATAGCAAAATACACTAGTTTACCTTGCCGATATGAATCGCAAACCATTCCGGAAGATAAATGTTATTTTTATGCAAAAAAGGATGGGTTACGTTTTTTCTTCTAAACAAATTCAAACATTTCGTATTTGTGAGTAATTCTCAACAAAAGATGATAGACACATCCGCGTTATTTTAAAATGTGTATAGTAACGTATGTTTTTCGAATATCGTAGCGCATTTTTTCAATTACCCACAAATACGAAATGTTTGAATTTGTTTAGAAGAAAAAAACGTAACCTTTTTTGTTTCGCATAAAAATAACATTTATCTTCGGAATGGTTTGTGATTCATATCGGCAAAGAAAACACGTGTATTTTGTTATTAAATGCTCTTTGAAGCTGGGATAAACAATTAGACATTCTGAAATAATTATTTGACCAATATAATCCAATTTTGTTGTTGTTATTTAGAAGTATGAATCCTACGGATCTAAGAATTTCAAGTAGTTGCGTGACATTATCGTCGCATTAGCAACAACTACCAAAACCTGCATTTTGCCTTGTTTTTCGACCATAACATTTTTCCTATTAGTCGGATCTTTTTACATGTGGTCTCATTTTGTAGCTCTCATAAATACCTAAAAATCTTATATAAAAAGTTTGTTCGTTCCTGTCAACACTTTCGATTGAATCGAAAAAAACACGATTTCTCATTTTTTATTGTCAAATAAAACGTTATCCCACAAAAATTGATGTACCCATTTTATGCGTCCATGTATACCCCTTTACAAGTATTTCGGGGATATTTTCTAATATGATTAGACTACATCTATCTACCTTTGACAGTTTGACCTCCAAGCACAAAGCGTCGCTTAGGGGCAGCAAAATTGGATTTCGCTGCGATGTTACCAGGTATGATCGCAGTAATTATCTTAGAATTATCGAAAACAGTCTGCATTTTCCTTATAAAGAAAATGGTTGATTCCTGAACATGAGAAGATCGCGCCTCTACCTTCCTGGTAATTCATACTAAGACTTCGTATTCTCAGAATTTTCCAATGAAAGAAAAACCCATAACACAACGCTCACACCTAAAGACGGTGGTCGACTAGGTAAGCATAAGTGGTTGGCGGTGCTATGTACGTATGGTTAATTTCGCGGAGGCACGACTTTCAGCTGTATGGGTATCTTCTATCTATCTTAAATCAATAGTTACACTGAAGATAGGGTAGAGGTGGTTTCCTAATGTCACTGGATCCAAGAGACCTGCGATTTATACCGGGTTACGCATCGCACTCAAAAATAGGTAATTTCACAAGCGTTTTAACACTTGTATAGTGTTTCTCTGTAATTTCAACTTGTATCTGTTGAGAAATATACTAAGTGACCTATAAATCCGAACACCCAGTTTAAATGGTTTTATTTTAATAAAATTTTGTATAAGTACTTAATGAAGCATAATAAGTAAATGATAAAAATTTCAAAATGATTGCACTGCTTTAAAGCCCTTTGACCTTTAATAATTTGCGGATGCATTCTCCAACGCGCCTAGGCATGCTTCTGATCAGGTGGTCAATGTCCTCCTGTGGTATCTCATTCCAGGCAACCACCAACTCCTCTCGAAGTGCTTCTAGAGTCTGAGGAGGACGTTGCAAATTGAGCAATCTCCTACCCATCATATCCCACACGTGCTCAATTGGGGATAAGTCGGGAGATCTTGGTGGCCATGGTAACAATGTGACATCATTATGTTGAAAGAAGTCTATTGTGACTCTTGCAACATGTGGTCGGGCATTATCTTGTTGGAAAGTTGGATCTGCCAGGGTGTCAAGATATGGTAAAAGATGGGGTACTAGAACTTCGTGGATAGAACGCTGCGCGTTCATGTTACCTCTGATGAAGATTAAAGGTGACCTGGAACCATAAGCTATAGCACCCCAAACCATAACTCCAACAGTGTGATGAACATGTCTTTCAACAAAAAACTGTGGATTCCTCCTTTCACCACGTCGCCTTCTAACCCTGGCACGACCATCGTACATGTCTAAACAAAATCGAGACTCGTCACTAAAGACAATACTGTTCCATTCCTGACCCCAGAGTGACCGTTGTCTGCACCACTCAAGGCGATTACGTCGGTGTAAGGGTTAGAAGGCGACGTGGTGAAAGGAGGAATTCACAGTTTTTTGTTGAAAGACATGTTCATCACACTGTTGGAGTTATGGTTTGGGGTGCTATAGCTTATGGTTCCAGGTCACCTTTAATCTTCATCAGAGGTTACATGAACGCGCAGCGTTATATCCACGAAGTTCTAGAACCCCATCTTTTACCCTATCTTGACACCCTGGCAGATCCAACTTTCCAACAAGATAATGCCCGATCACATGTTGCAAGAGTCACAATAGACTTCTTTCAACATAATGATGTCACATTGTTACCATGGCCACCAAGATCTCCCGACTTATCCCCAATTGAGCACGTGTGGGATATGATGGGTAGGAGATTGCTCAATTTGCAACGTCCTCCTCAGACTCTAGAAGCACTTCGAGAGGAGTTGGTGGTTGCCTGGAATGAGATACCACAGGAGGACATTGACCACCTGATCAGAAGCATGCCTAGGCGCGTTGGAGAATGCGTAGCACATCAGTGTGCATCCACACATTATTAAAGGTCAAAGGGCTTTAAAGCAGTGCAATCATTTTGAAATTTTTATCATTTACTTATTATGCTTCATTAAGCACTTATACAAAATTATATTAAAATAAAACCATTTAAACTGGGTGTTCGGATTTATATGTCACTTAGTATATATGAATAAAATAAAATAAAAAATCTTTCAGTATACATGCATCCGCATTGGCGAAATATTCATGCGAATATTGTGTTAATATGAATATCAGAAAAATATTATATGAAAATAATAATGTTGGACATATTATGTAAAATGATCGAATAAAGACAATTTATTATTATTATTTGAGTAAAACAAGAACTAACAATTTTCTTTGTTAGAAAAGCTGTTGTAATACACAAACAAAAACTTTATTCCTCACTTTTTTTCCTTGATGTCATAAACAGTCAGATATTTCTCATTAGAAAACATAAGTTGCGTTCGTTTTGTTAATGAAGTGAGACAGTCCAAACAGCGATGATGCTGTCCAATGAGTGAATCTTCGGAGTCTATAAAGCTGAGCTAACACTGATCACAGCATAACATAAAAATATAACTGTGGGCGTAGTTAAAACTCTCAAAATTTCAATGACGACAAATCTCGATCGGCTGAGTTTTGGTAAAAAGCACGACCACTAAACCGAGAAAACTAAAGTGAGATTGTGTGTAAAACGAATGCAGATGTAATTAAGGAATAAGTTCATCAAAGAAACAAAAACATATTCTTTTTCACTTTTATCGGTCCTTGATTGTAAATATTTTACAAATAAAAAATACAGAGAGCAACGACAATTATTTTCTTGAACTTGTTGTGGAAAAGGCATGTTTTTTACCAACTAAATACTTATTGTATTTTTCTTATTTTTTTAAAGAGCAATTCAATCAAGCTGAACTAGAGAAATAATAAGCTTTAAAAGTAAAAGCTTCGCAGTCGTCTTCTCTCAATCAAGTACGTTTTGTTATGGTGTATAGAGAAGATAATCTGAACATTCGTATTCGCGAAAATTGACATTCCTTACATCTTTACTCCAAAGTCTCGTAAATTCCATAACCAACAATAACTTCTACTGCTCGTAATGCCGCATACCGTTGCCATCGATCCATCCACATAATATCAAGTTTCTTCAAGGCGGTAGAAAAGCAGAATGCGAGAGATATGTGTGACATTAGAATGGTATCTTCACGATGTCGTATTTTTATACCGTTTGTACGTAGATTACATTCACTTCATGAGACGTTACGTCTAAAATAGCGTCAGTATACTTTTACATGGATCTCCATATTACTATCATTTTGGCTATCAGCCTTTTATAAAAGATTTTTATACATTATGACGACAACTAAATTGAAGTCGACGTCGTCACAGCTTAGAAATCTCCGAAGAAACAAGATATTCATAAATTCTTGATACAATATTTCGCTATTTTGTACTCTTTTTTTTTAATATTAATTTTACATTTAGACTAAAGGCCTATTCATACTCAGCGGTGACGTGTCAATGCTGTGACCGGCACGTGATCCGCCCGGCGAAACTAAAAAGATTCTTCCTGGAATTTGGATGAACTGATTCACACTACACCGGCACGTGGAAGTGACCGTGTTTTCACAGTGCCCTCGACGATGCCGTACCGTGATCATCGCATTGTTTTGGAACGATATTTTTCGATTTTCACGGCCGTTTTTTATGTAATTTCGTGAATATTTTGATATGATTGGTCAAAAACATGAATGATGAAAAAGTAATTGAATTTGTACGCTGTAGAACCAGTCAAATTCAAAATACGTGGGTGAACTTCCCTATTCTTCTCGTTTCTTCTTCTTCATCTTCCGTAGGTGGTAGACGGTCTCTGACTGTCGAACGCGGAGGTACCACCCGGCGGATGTATACAGGTTGGTGTATTAATACAACAAGTTAAAAAACAAATACAGCACAATATTAATTTGTCTATATACTATTGTCCAGTACTGTTGTATATTTTTAATGTATGTACCTCCCACACGCAGTAACGTTTTGCCTTTACATATTAATAGCATGCATAAAAAGCAGGAATAGTAGGAAAACCCTAATGTAATTTTAAATACACTATATTTAGTTTGTAACTGCCTGAATGCACCCCATTTAAAACCGGGCGATAATGGCATGCGAAGGGTGACCTATAATTTTTCTCACCAGTGGCGCAGGCATTAAAATTACGGCACATTCGGCTACGATCACTTTGTGGATTCATTTACATGTTACGGATACAGTCGACTCGTACCTTTATAGTGTTTACGATCTGAACAACTAGAACTAATAACGTAAGGCTGCGATTATGCTTTTGAGCTGGCAGGTGACAGGTGATAATCCATTTATACTTTTCATGGTGTCAGGTACAAATTGCGGACCGAAAAAAGAACAAATCGTAATAGAAGCGAAGATGTCGTTCAGAACAGGACGTGCTCTTTTAGTTTGAATGATGACTATGATAAAGATTTTTATAGAAGAAGGGAGTTCAGCATTCCCCACAGGCGTGCAGTGTTGCCAGACAAATTATGATCAAAGCCTTTTGCCCCCGACTCGTATTATCTCACCTCACCTCAAGTGGCTTCACATGTCAATGCGTTTCATTTGCCAAAGTGAGTTGTAATTTCTTACTTCCCCGCTCGCCCCTGGACCATGCGCTTCTCGGTACATGCCTTAGGGAGTTTTTGCTCATTTGATTGGATGGGATTGTTTGCTGGTTATGTTTATACAGGGTGTTCCTTAGTGATATGGGAATATTTAAGGGTGTGAATCTACATGAAAAATCAATGTCAGTTTGCTTTATAACTATGGTCCAAAAATGTTTCTTTACAAAAACTTGAAGTCTTAGGGAAAAAATGGAAATTAATTAATATTTTCAGAACCGCTTCGGATATTTCACTGATATTTAGTACGTAGTGAAAGTCAATAAAGCTGCATATTTTTCAATACAAAAATAATTTTTAGCTTTAACAGTGGTTGAAAATTACTCTGGTTACTAAAGCTCAATTTTCTTCAACAACAGTTGCCTTTGCTACTTGATGATGTTCCGTTAGTAATAAGAAACAATATGTGGTACATGCATGATGGTGCATCAGCGCATGTCAGTGTAGCGGTTCGTAATTATTTACAAACTGTTTATCCAAATCGTTGGATTGGCCGCGATGGGCCCCAAGCATGGCCACCAAGGTCACCCCGACCTCAACAGTTTAGATTTTTTTGTGGGGCTATCTTAAGACACTAGTGTACACAAGTCCCATTAACACTGTAGAGGAATAAGAGGAAGAATAGTTGCAGCTTGTGATAGAATAAAAAATACTCCAGGGATATTTCAACGAGTGCGCAATTCCATGAGAAGGAGAGCGGAAACATGCATACTAAGTGAAGGTTGCCATTTCCAACAATTTTTGTAATCATAACGTTGGTTTTAATGTTATGTTTATGTTGTCAGTTGTTGTTGTTCATTACCCTTAATGTGTTCAATTTTTCCAATTAAATTAATAATAATTTTGCAACTTAGACAATAGAACGGTTTTTATTTTTTTTACTCAAAAATGGCGCATCGAAGGAAAACAATTTATTCGTTTTAAATCGAACGGGGAATTCAAAAATAATTTTTATCTGGCAAAAAAACATTGGCGTAACATTTTTGTCTTAAAAAACATCGAAATCAATACCCGTACGCACGCCACTGTTAAAGCTAAAAATTATTTTTGCATTGAAAAATATGCAACTTTATTCACTTCCATTACGTACTAAATATCAGTGATATATCTGAAGCGGTTCTGAAAATATTAATTTCCATTTTTTTCATAAATCTCCAACACCCCCAGTTTTTGTAAGGAAACATTTTTGGACCATAGTTTATAAAGCAAACTAACATTAATTTTTCATGTAGATTCACACCCTTAAATATTCGCATATCATTAAGGAACACCCTGTATATCTTCTGGTGATTGGCGAATTTTGGTTAGAGTAACCTGAGTAATTTTCAACCACTTTTTCTGCGGCCATTGTATTTCTTATGAGAGATGCTGTGGTTATATTTTGCCAATTTTGTGCACTTTTTGATAACCAAATGAAGAAAATAATCAATCATGAGAACAACAAGTTACAATACTATTATATCCAAGGTTTTGAACACAGGAAGGAAAGCGCACTTTTGATGATCCAGAAGGATTACTTTATTCTATTTTCGAACGCATGGGTTAAGTACGTCAAACAATTAAGTATAGTCAACGCCAAACAAAGTGGCGTGCACGTCATCACGATAAAAATTCCCCGACCTAATGCCTAGGTTTCTATCACAAACAATTGCTCTATTGCAGTTTCATATTAATGTGATATATAAATTGTAAAATGGTCATTACTCTCTTATTATGGTTAATAGTCATATAAACATTGTTATTAAAATATCACATAAGTTGCTTTCTGATAAATTTAGACGCATTATGCGAAATAAAATGTTTTGCAAACGCTCCAATCACTTATCGACATGTAAACGCACTAAACCGATTTCGCAGCGTTGACACATTGTCACCTTGAAACTTATTTAAACTGGGAACTGACATTTGTATTAATTTTGACACTGAATCAATTTGTGGCATTTCAAATCTTTATAAATCCTTTGGCCCCGCATACTGTAAATCAACAACTGTTTGTTTCAAAACAAAATTATTCATTTTACGAGTAGATAAAGGCAATTTTGGTATATAAAGATGCCCAAACAGTTAAATAGTCGGTGTAAGGAACTCGTGGCCTCGTTAATGCACTACTTTGAGCAAGAAAGGGACAACAACGGGCCTTTGTTGCCTTTAAATGCTGTTCAAGAGGTAGGTTACTAATAATTATATGTAATGTATATTAATAATAGTGAAATTTTATTTCATTTTTTGTAGCGTGTTGCTGCTGCTTTAAAAATTAGTTTAAGGACAGTTAGTCGTATTTCCGAGGGTGTGAAAAGTGATGCAAATTTAGAATCGCCCAAGAAAAAGCGGAGTTATATTAAACGTGTAACCAACACAGCGACATTGGATACAAGTGCCATTCGAGAAGTGATCTATAATATGTATCACAAAAGTAAGATCTTATTATAATAACTTATCAGAAATTTGCATTAATTTGTTAACTAAATTATAATGTCATATTACACATGGTTTCAGAAGAACAAGTTACGGTACAAACTTTATGGTCTCGATTAAGAGATAGGGCATTATTTGATGGTAGTGCCACGTCTTTAAGGCGGTTGCTTAGAGATCTTGGATTTAAGTGGCTTAAGGACAATCCGCGACGAGGCTCATGGAACTACCAAGTATAGCTTTGAAAAGGGTGGAATTTCTAAGGCAATACAATCAAGCCAAGGTTGAGGCATTATACCAGTTTGTCTTCCTCGATGAAACTTGGATATTTCAAAATGGGACCATAGGTCACTCTTGGCAAAATGGAAACCAAAAAAGCGTGAAAGCTATTAAAACAGATGGTAAAAGGTATGTACTTTTACACAATTTGCACTATAAAATTTAAAACTAATATATTTTAGATACATTATATTACATGCTGGAAATGAAAATGGGTTTATTGAGGGTAGTGAAGCGATATTTTCTTCGAAAACAAAATTGAGTGATTACCATGGAGAGATGAACCAGGACAATTTTTTGAAATGGTTTCAACATCAGTTATTAGAAAAATTGGAGAGTCCATCTATGATTATACTGGATAACGCCCCTTATCACAGCATGATATTGAACAAAGTGCCCAATAATGCATGGACACAAAAAAATATCCAAGACTGGTTGACAAATCAAAACATACCATTTTTAAACACAATGTTTAAAACAGAGCTATTGAGTATTGTTGCTCGGTACATAATGCTTCTTAATTATATATATTTTGGTCGACAGTTTATATTTCTTTTGTTTATTCCTATTCTTAAAATAACTGCTTTTTTAGAAACAAACCACCTAAAATATACGTGATTGATGAATTGGCGGAACAACATGGGCACAAAGTTCTTCGTCTGCCTCCTTACCATTGTATATTTAACCCTATTGAGTTAATTTGGGGCATAGCAAAAGGTTACTATAACAGACATATTGGTAGAGATGGTAACAGTGAAAAAGACTGTTTGGATATGTGGAACGAGGCTCTACAAACGGTTACCCCAGACATGTGGAAAAATAGGTGAACTAGTTCATCATTCCTTGAAAAACTCGTTCACTGTGAACGACTGGTATTAGGAGAAGGAACACAAGTGTAAGCAGAAGGTTGTATTTTGCTTGGAGGTTATAAAAAACAAATAACAAATGCTAAATTAGCTAACTTTAAAAAAAGATCATAAGTTGCGGCTCATTAAAAAATTTAAAAATACTAAAATGAAAATGTAGATTCACTACGAATTTCCATTTAAAAATATTTGTAGAAAAAAGATAAACCAAAACTTCACGCTAAAAATGAGGATCATTCTCCCGAAAGAACATCTGACAACACTGATCAGAGGTACGTTTTATTTATTAAAAATCTTGCGAACTGATGAAAAAAATACCAAAGCGTATCCCACATTATTTGACATTGTTAGAAAGCGCCTGACGCTGCTCAACTTCGGCGATCGGATGAAAGATTGAGAGACGATGCTTTTACTGACATAATTGTTGTGTAAAATAGTTCGTTCGCGAAATAGTTAATAGAACTAGTTCGTTTTAGTGACCGCGACCTTCTGAGCTAACATAGTACACGCAAATGAACTAGAAAGCACATTACTACTCGAGCCGCACGCGTTTACACCTAAACGAAAATAATTGGAGACGCCACTGACTTAACGCTAACGGTCTTAGCACATTCGGTTGCAAAGTGGTGGTGCAGCCTTATCTCGAGGGGCAGATCAACGAGTTTTTTACATAGGCATTCGAGTAGGTAACATACCAATACTGTGGGCTGTGAAAAATATAATATTTAAATTTCCAGATGTACCCAGATGTGAATTTATAGTTACAATGTTGTGCGTTTTATCAGACATTTTTATTTTTACTGTTCACTTCAACAGGCGAGGTTGAAGCATCATAGGTAGGAAATCTTTCAGGTGGAAATAATTCATCTGGTTTCATGGTAAATGAGCTACTAAACCACAGTTCCAACAGCTCAGTTTCCATCAGTTTGCAGTTGTCGATTCTGGTAATACATTAAATGAGATAGAATATGCAACTGCGACTGGGAGTGCTGAAATTTTGAGCATACTTTTGCAAGTTTTTCAATAAAAAAATGTTTCTGGGAGTACTAGAATTTTTGTTTTTTTTTTTAAGTCAAGCAAAACACACCTGCTCCAAATTTCATTCAAATCGGACTACCAGTTCGAAAACGTATACGAAAAAATTTGTTTTAAAAAGAACGTAAATCATGCCCAAAAATACGTGGTACTTCTTTGTCCACGTAATATTGGAACGCCCTGTATACAGGAGAAACCTTTGACGGCTTGAGTTCAATGTCTACGAGAGAGAAGCGCGAGAAGTGTGTATCAACACATGTTAGAAAGAGATAGAAGCCGGCTGAAGAGCGAAGGTCATCACCACATTGATTATCGATGGTGACGTAGAAGGTCGTGCAATCTGCCGCGTTGCCATTATGTTACACCAGAAAATGTTCGCACGGGCTTCTACGATTGGTTAGGTTACTGTCAAACCTAAGAAGAAGGTCTATCTATTTAATTTAATAATTTGTTTTCATTTTAATTAGACCTATTTACTTCAATTTTAATTTCCGCTGATTGTAATAAAATAACAAATCCTGAGTTATTGTTACATTTTGCGACAGCGCTACAGCCGGAGAATGTAACAAATAACGTTACGCAATACAAATTATCACTGCATGCGTGTACGCAGGTGAAAGCTATTTCGATGCAGGACGACACTCCGCTAGGAGCGCTAAATGGGTACTGACCAAAATCGCTCAATTATGATCATGGAGGTGGAAACCTTGCCTTGGAATGTACAAGATGCGGAATGCCGAATTAGTGAATCTTGAGCTTTTATTTCGACCTAAAAGGGCGCGCTGTTAGGATCGATCCGAAATCGAACCTTAACATAATCGACACAATTCACAATTCAAAAATGTGTATGATCAAAATAAAACCATTTAGCGTAGAGAATAAACTAACGGGTATTTTCAACATGCATCTCAATTCAAGAAATGTGTGTAACATATTGGCAACGCGTCATACTGCCGTGTCAGCATTGCTGGACAACGCGGTGAGGAGCTTCGCTATCCATCCGAATTCTATCTCATTCTAGCACATGTGTTTATACACACCCCCCTCTCTCTCTCTTGTACACTTTGAGCTCTAGCCATCAGAAAAATCTGGATTTCAGTGTAAATCTATGTGTGAAGGAAATTGATGCATGGAAGTAATTCCTGTAGTTTTACTGTGACCTGCCAAAAACCGTGAGAACACCTACAGATGACATAAAATGAGGCCAAATATCTACACCATTTAGAGCAATAAATATTTTTAGCATGTAACAATTCTACTCATAAATTTAAATACAGATAATCTATTTTATTGCAATAATATATTATAGCTTCTGTTGAGAGAATTTTTCCCCACCTTCCCCTGCTAGTTCCATCCCTATATTGTCTTTTTCACGAGTATCCAATAGGGTAGAATAACAGCTGATTATTGAGTAATATTTCAAAATTCCCCATATCGACAAATAACATATAATTCTGACGGACCTGTCTAGCCCAGGTCGGCAGAGCCGTATATTGTTATGGTTTTTGGTAGCCTATATATTCATTTTGTAGTTGATAACAACTCTCTTATTGAGAAAAGTTCATTTGCTTACAAAAAAAAACCCTACAAGTTTTACTAGTTTTGCACCCGATTCATTATTGCGAACTTTATAGTCGGATACGTCACTTTTTAATCAGCTGTTCACCTCAGTAGACGTGAAAACGTGATGGAAACTCGTAAAATAGGGTTTATGAAAACTGTTACAGTATTGTCAAGCTGTTCGACTTTCATTTGAAACTTCAGGAAACTCATCTTGTATAAACAACATGCATGTTAAAACTAAAACAAAGTCACTGCTTTTCTTGATTGATACTTTAGAAACTTGCAAGATTATAACTGTGTTTCAAAGATATCCTGTTTTGGTTTTGAAAAAAGGTTCCTGGGTGTTGGACTTTGTCCTGAATAACAAACAAGTAAAACATCAATAATTTGCATAAAACAGAATACAGGTGGTTCATAATGTAATAAAAATTAGTAAACCATGATGAATCAAAAACGGACTAAAATGAATGAATGTATAAACTTTTTTATGCATACAGAGGTTTTAGACTTCCAAAACACGTATACAAAACTAACGTATCCTAAAAAATATAATGTTCAAATATTGCCAAAAGCTAAGCTAAAAAGATCCTGGTACCTGTCCATATGCGAAAAAAACGTGATACGGTTAATTGAACGAAGGTGAACAAGCAAAAATAACAATAGAGGGTTATGAAACATCACATAAAAAATTATACCGATTATAATGGATCAACTTACCTGTGAAGAATCTGGAGTGTTTGTAGGCGGTTTGAAAATTTTTACTGGCTGACCAGCTACGGTAGTGGTAGTCATAATACCACTTTTGCCACCTGACTGCACCAACTTGATCATTTGTGGCTGACCTACGTTGATGTAAAGAAAAACGTTAATTTTCTTGTTTATTTTACTTTATTTTCTTGGACATTATATTCTCTACCGCCAATAATTCCCCATGAAAGTTAGCTCCATACGAAAGATTCTATTCGATACGTCAATTTTCTGACTATACAATGAAGTTTTGTTTATTGGAAAATTGAGTTACTATGACAGAAAAATTCAAGGTACATCGTGCATCTATGAGAAACATACGAATGAAATGTGCTGAATTTTCGAAAATTACCATTCGATCCTTGTATCACCCAGTTCGTTGTATTTGTTTGTTGCGTCATCGTCGATAACTTCGGGACGTGGAGGTATGGAAAATGTCTAGGAAAACCCCCGAAAAATCCCTTTATTTTCGCGAAAACCCTAGACACACATTCGCTCCCCACATCCGTTTACCAAAATGGCGACCTCGTCAAGGCGATTTTCCGGCGCCTCCTGTTCGGAATCCGCCCGTACGAAAAGCAAATTGAGTGGCTACTCAAGTTAATAAATTATTGCACTTTTGTATTTTGTACGAATCTGAATGCTGGAGGGCTTTTTAACACGCACACAAGTTCGGAAAGACGAGGTGTTTCGTGCAAATGTACTTCCAGATGAGCTTGGCGGCGGGCACAAAGGTTGGCTCGCTATTGGTCTGACGCGGTCACGTGAGATACGCGCCTATTTAATTCCACAAATCGCCACTGGATTTCGAACACGTTTTGAATCAGCCAGGCATTTGGCGCCACAGGCAGCACCAGTGCTCAAGCACTTACACGTAATCTGTATGCAGTACAGTTCATTTTATAGGCACGTATACAGAGAGTTGCCTATGTGTATATTTCAAGACGAAAAGTTCATCACTACAACCACTTTTTGTTCTACAGGATCTTGACATACAAAATGTCGAAAAATATGGTAATTCTCTACCTTAACTACACCAGCGGTTTTTGATGAAAAAATGATTTCAGACCCTAGTTTTTGGATCTAGATGAAGGAATTGGGACCGAAAATGACCGCAAACACGAAAGTTCTGAAATATTTTACTATGTAATAGGTTTTTATTTAATGTTTATTTTCAAAGGTTGTGCGATGTTGCCAGATTTCATTACTTCATAGGTTTTCGTGTTGATGGATATTCTTGATAATTAAATGTATATGTATGAGTTTGAACTCGACACAACCCTACATAATGTCTAATGCACTAGCGGTGCGCTGCAAATGTCGTTATTATGAAGGTTTTTATACCTTTAAAACCCAGATAATATCAACAATATTCTGCAACTAACCCATTTGCGGGCATCTTTGATCTCATTTCCATCATTTACAACCCAAACCTAATGCCTATTCGGCCGAAGAAACAAGAAATGCTGGTGTAACTAAGCTAGAGAATTACCAAAAATATATTCAATTATATCCTCAAGTGTTTTAAATCGAAATTGTAGTATTTTAGATTTAAATATGACAAAAACAGGTGACAACAGCCATAGGCGGCGACAAGGCTGCTGGGAATGCGGTTAGACCTTAAAATTTGCATATCTAGCACGATTTTGGGTATAATTTTGAGGACTTTTCGATTTGCCTCCTCCCCTGGGAAATTTGCTACATACGCTCTTCAAAATGTTTTGGGGGCCGGTACACTTTCACAAAAAGTTATCTTTTGTCAATGCTCCCCCTCCTACGGACGCTCATGGGCATCACGAAAAACCTTGAAAGTCACGTCTGACCGCCTATCTTTACCCTATTTTACGAGTATCCATCATGGTAGCGTTTTGTTTTTTGTATACAAATAAACTTTTATAAATAAAAAAGCTTTTAGCAAGTACAAAATGAATCTGTAGCGTTCAAGAAGCCAACACAACATATGGCGCTGTCTGCCTGGCACCGTCGGAACCGTCACAATTATGTGTCCTTTGCCTTGGGGAATGGACAAGTTTACCATTTTTTGGTATTAGCTCAAATGAAAGTTTAGGAAAAATGAAACAAGATGGTGAAAAACTTATTAATTTATCTCTAAAAACAAAAAAGTTGCAGCCTATCTAAGTTGCGCTCTGCGAGAATATTTTTATTCCGCCTGTACGCTATGCGTGACGTTTACACTTCAGTATCCAGTTGCAACGCCCGCGGCCGATTCCTGGGCCCGAGCCGACTCAATCACCTAAACACATGCATAGGCACACACATACAGTGGGACACATGGTAGGCTAAACGTCTTCCGCCCCAATTTGCATATACGATGGGTTATGAGCGAAATAAGGAAAAAAGGTTGTTATACATACTGTACCGTTGCAAAATGTACGAGCACAACAATGACAGCCCCTAATAAACATTTTTTACCTTCACATGAAAATATAAGGAAGAAATGGTGCAAACTTATGAAGCGTGATTTGATTGGACCAAAAAGGACAACATACGTCTGTGAGGACCACTTTGTTGTGAGTATATCACTTTAGTATTTATACAGGGTGACTTTGAAGTTGAGTCATTAATTTTCAGATAATGATTGTAGAAGGAAGATAAACCAAAATATGTGTGTAAAAATAAAAAAAAATTAAAATGTTACCTTGTTTTATAAAGTATCCTCCCGACAAGTATTTCAGTGCGGACCTGTATTTGATCGTGCGGTCTTGGAGCACCGGCATGCCCTCCCCTGTGAGGTCTTAAGTCACCTGATTCACGAGCCCTTTGTACTACATTAACAAAGGCACGAGGGGTTGGTTGCACTCGATTGGGAAACCGATCCGCATAAATCCGTGATGCCGCGTAAATAAGAATCATGTCCACAAGTTCAGCATTTTCGTAAACATGTGCCATTTTTGATTTCATTTGAGTCACGCAACAGACACCACTATTCACTCACGCGTTACCGACTGACACTGACTGAATACAACTGAATAAAATAATTGTAAAAACATCGTTTCAAATTCTTTCGCTTTTTTGTTTCCGATGCGATGAACCGATAAGGCGGATTATATCCGTTGTTGCCAAACACGAGCACATAATATTATTATTGAGACAGGGCGGTACTCAAACTTCCAAAGGGCTATAACTTTGTTACTTTAATTTTACCAGAAAAATGGTAAAGAAAAAAACATTTCTTTTGATCAGATCTACTCACTGTTAAAATAAATGACTCAACTTCGAAGTCACCCTGTAGTTATTATATGATTTCCAAACTCATTTCACTGTACACACGGCATTTGGAGGGGAAATATCTATCAACTAATATTATAGATCACTTATTTCAACTCAGCGAGAATAGCTGTGAGCTACTGTAGTGTCACTTACCCCCCTAAAAAGGCGTCAGGTAGGTTGACTCTTTACTATGTGCATGTGTAATGTTATTATAAACCTACTTTAATGAGATTTTAGAAAAGTATCGTGTCATATTCGCAAATCTGTACTTATATTAAGCATCAACACTAATTTGTTTAAAACCTCAGTAGGGTATCGCACATTTTGCCGCTAGTTGTGATAGTGTAGCAGTAGACATAAATACTTACTTCCAAAGTTTAACACCTTTTATTTCCGCGCTTGTGTATGATGGATTCGAAGAAATAAATTCCATCACAGCATAAATGTCAATTTTAGGCAAATTGTCATTTAACCCTTTTACAAATCCGGCTTCCATAATGGTATGAACTTACGCAGTACTCAATAGTTATCAACTGGAAACCACGTGTCCGAGCGCACAGGTGTGTCTTATGAATTGTCTATAGACTAATGACTAAACGCACAGACGCTGTCGAACACCTACGCGACGAGACGCTGAGCACTAGTGAAGTGTGACGTCAGACGCGAACGAACGTCAGCAATAATTTCGCGCTATAATGCGCCACATTTAAGTATCAATTTGTCTATCATTCATTGACTGATTTCAATAATTTTTCCACTGGTTGATTAAATTTAGTCTATATTTTGCTGGTATGTCATTACATATGCGATTCAGAATATCACGAAACTTCTCCATTTTGAAATATTACTAGATAATCAGCTGCCATTCTACTGTAATGGATACTCGTGAAAAAGGTTATAATGTTGTGTAATCATTTCCTTTTCTATAACCTGAAAATAACGGATCCAAATATGATTTGATCATTTTTCTTTTATTAGGTTATACCTCCTACTATGCCAAGCTCTAAAATATATACTTTGTGAGCTTGGGCGCTCGTAGAAATAGTGTTGCGTCGTTAAGCTTTGTTTTTCTTTATTTTGGTGAGATTTTTTAATAAATCCCAAGCACCTGTGTTTATGACTTTGACAACTTTGGGATTACCGTACTTGCCGTCAAAACAATCTTTTTAAAAGCGGTCATCAATTTTGAAATGTAACATTTTAAATTTCATCTATAATACAGATGTTGTGTAGGTATCTAAAATTTCAAAATGATCCTATATTGAAACGTGGAAAGTTCTGAGAGTATCAATAGCTACTACAAACTACACTGCATATTTTTTTTTAAATTTGGTAAACATATAATTTTGTGTGATACAATTTCATGGTTTAATTTTATTCATATGCTTGCAAGCCTCGGCATAGAGAGTTTGCAAACCTGTTCGATAGGTGCCTATATTTGGAATGTCACTTTACCATCAAAACGACTTTGAGCCTTTTTCAGTAGAAAAGAAATAGTGACAGTGAGAGACAAAGATCGACATGCCACTAAAACTAGGTTAGATTAAGGTTCGAGCAGCGCCACCTTCAACTAACGAGCCATGAAGAGAAAAAGGCAACACCGCATCATGGCATTTTGGGGTCCGGCCGTCCAGCTGGTGTGTGCCGTTATTAAGGCGCGTTTTCACGGGTCGATCTGAGTCGAACAATTTGTGTCGAACATTGAATCGAAAGCAAAGTGGTGTCGTTTTTATTTTTGGTCAACATACATCGCCTATCGTGTAAACCTTTTTGCTTTCAACTCAGATCGAACCATGGTTGAATAACCCAGGTGGTTCAACTTAGATCGACCCGTGAAAACACGCTTTTACAGAAACTTCGATTCGAGCATTTTTTTGATGAATCTCAAATTTACGAGTACAAAGTACAAAACAATTTCACTAAACATAAGTTCAAAATCGAAATAACAGAATGTGAATACTCTATGCAAACCCTAGAGAGGGAAATTCACAAGAATACTAATTATGTAGTGCTTCTTATAACTAAGTTGTTTGCTGGCAGACGTATACAGGAGTAGAATCGTACTTGAGATGTATAAATGAGGTATTGCATTACCACACCAAGTTACCAATTTATATCGGGAGGTTTTGCCAAGAGCCATATATCTGTGGTACTAAGGCAAAACCCAATATGTCAAAAAATATTGATTTTTTGTTTTTAATGTCAATATGTACACCAAATGACAAAGTATTCTATGGCAAGACCCGATATAATTTATAAAATTTCCGTAACACTATAAATTAATGTTATTTTTTTAAGGAGGAGCTTAAAATTTAAAAAAAAATTGGAATTACTAAAAAAATTATATTCAGAATAAAGATAAGAAATAAATAAAATACATAACTGGAAACAAAACAAAAAACAGTGTACAAACTAAAAACAACTATAACTGAAAATTAAATAATAAGAGAAAATAAAATAATTGTAACAAAATAATAACTAAAAGGATATTAAAAAAGATATTGCACATTTTATATATCATTCAAACATTGAAGGTGCTCAGCTTTCTCCGCTTTTGCAAATCAAAGCTTGTGACTGGGGATTCAGTTACACTATTACGGTTGGCCAGAGAAGTAGATACATTTTGTTTAAGGTTTGCTTTGTCAATTAATTTTGTATTATTTTTAAATTTAACATAATCATTTAAAACAATATTTGAAAAAATTGATAGGAGGTTTAATAGGATATCTCTATAATTATTCCCACATAAGCAAGTTTTTTGAAAATTCCTCATAAACAAGATCTGATTCTATACTTTGCAAGGTTAGATGACATAAAATATTTTTCTGCTGAGTACTATGTAAAAACTCATTTTCTAGTCTATCTATGTTTATTATAAATTCGAAAATGGCATACATGTGGTAAAAAATAATATTGACATATTCAGTTGGAATAGACAGTCCTCCTCTTTGCAAATAATTAAAATATTCACCTCCAAAATTTGTTCCTTTTTCCTTTACAATGAGTGAAATGCATATGGTACAATTAAGTTTTTTAGAAATACTATGTGAGGCATAACCAGAAATGTACATCTTAGTATCGTCTTCTAAATCACAATTTGATAAATAATTGCTACAAAAGATTTCTGAGAATATATCAAAACTTTTGTCAGGATCTAAATTTTCACTACTTCCTGGTGTACATGATAGATTTTGAAATTTGTTCTTGATTTCTGTGAATGAAAATGATTGTGATGGTGATTTAATAATGTGTTTGAGTCTGATCTTCTTCTCAGAATGGATGACATCATCACAGGAAACATTATAATTGCAACCACTTAAAAGACGATAATTACCAAACCGTTTTTCTAGAGCATCAGTGGAAAATTTACCAACTAAAATATGGGAAACAGGAAACTTCTGGAACGAGTGTTCTATGATTTTTAAAATGACTGTAGTTGTTAAATACAAAGCAGTGAAAGTCTCATTTGTCAAGCGGCCATTGTTGTTTGGAATACTGTCCCATTGCTCGAGCCAAATCAGAAATTTTCTCAGATATTGGCACCGGAAGTCATCTACACTAGAAACAGGCTTTGAAAATTCATTTAACTTACATATACCCTTAATGCAACTTTTATTATTCATAACATCCCACCAATTTCTGATGATATCTAAAAATCCTGCAGTTTCTGTGAAGCCAAAATCTTTAAGAGCTGCTATAGTTGAATGGTGGAATAAGTTATCTGCAAGATGTACCTTTTGTCTATCAAAATTATTTGGGTGTATTGTTTTTTCATTTAATTTGAAAGCTTTCTTAACTACGGAATGTTTTTCTAGACTTACTTAGATAAGATGGCACATTTGGAAAGACTGATGGAACAGCACCTTCTGAAAGTTTTGGACGACTCAGTGTGACTGTGTTAGCTGATCCATCCTGCAGAACATAAGTTTCCGTACGGACAATTTCTGCTTGTTGAAAATGTGCATCACAAACAACAGAATCTTTAGAAGGCGACCAGTCCTTTCTTGGTATTGAAGCTAGCCACTTACTTTTCAACTCCTCATTTTTTGGAAATCGAAACACTGACCTGTAGGGTGTCGATCTCAATTCTGCCTCGTAGTTTCCCTTGCAGCCTGGTACACAGCAACGCTTAGGCATATTAATTAAAAGAAAAGATGTACCCACTCGAATCTACACACTATACAGACGTTTCTAACAAGCACCGATTCACACACACTTTAAACACATCAAAGCACGATTTTATACTACCTAAAATAAATACTTTCTGCACGGTTTGAAGAGCAAAACTAAGTAGATTACTTTGGTTTGTATGAATTGCACTGTTCCCAGAGATTTACAACAAAATTGCACCAAAAAGTCGGAGGTTAGGAATATAAACAAACGAAAAGGCCGGCAAACACCTGTCTGTGGAAGACCCCAAAGCTGCGTTGCCATATCTACTGTTCATGGCTCGTTAGTTGAAGGTGGCGCTGGTTCGAGTAAATATAACATGGTCAGGCAAGACAACTGTTGAAATGTATTCTACTAGACACTAGAAATTTTTGCCGAAATCCTTGCACAACACTTAAAAAAATGCAAATGAAAATTGTCGTTTTGACGTTCTAAATGACTACGTCGGTACCCCGGGATAGACATCGGTCTTGACAGATAACCTTGTCATTCTTGCCACCTGAATTGCGGCGTTGCCAGCTCATCGGACTATTTTGCTACCTCTGCTATTTTGATAGAGGTTATGAAAAAAAGAAGTTTTGAATAAAATATTGAGGAATACCAATTTGAGGCGTAGCAATGTTTGCCAAAAAACTAAACAAAAGCTGTTTTTTACATTTTGCGTCGCCTGGGTTCTATGCGGCGGAACGTTAATGTCTGAACATTTTTTAAATTCCCAGTTTTATATGATAAAATACTTTTTGAATACGGTACTTCTTACAACAATTGAAAAAAAACAATGTTTTATTATATGAATATATTTATTAACGATTTGATCTAAAATTACATGACCATTAAGAGAAGTACGATTTTTATTTTACTCTACTATTCATTAGTATCCGTCTTATACGCAGAGATATTAGGTATTCATTTTGAGGAAGCTAAAAATGTACAGCTTGACAACTTGAATCCAACTTATAACTCGTCGATCATGTGGAGTTACATGCAGACGCGTTTTGGACGCATGACATCCCTACTCTTGTTGGACATTTGGTGCCCACGTATCCTCCAACAACCGAGATAAGACATTGTAGTTTCCTAAACACGGGACTGAGATTCCAGGTTTGAAAACGCCGGAGAATCAACGCTTGATTTTTTGCACCATATTTAGTAAACATAGTGCCAAGGGCTTAGTGTCAAAGCACGATACTGTCAATTATAGGCTATCACCAATTCCTTGGACTAAAAATAGTATTTTGATCGAGATTAGTTTTGAGAAATGAATGTAAGTACATAAGAATACTTAAAAGAACGTTAGATTAGTGCACGTTATTGTGAATTTCTTTTTATAATAATGTATTACAGGGTGGTCAAGATAAGGATCAGACTAGGTTAAATTCATCAGTAATCACATAATCTTACATCAAGCAGTTGTTTGCAACGCCTACTTAAATAAAATGAAAAAATATAATAAACACAACTTAAAAAAACAAATGTAACGTGATAGATCGTTAAAGTCGTAGAAAAAGATGCTATTAGATACAGAGTCGTACTTTTTAGACGTTGTGCACTTCGGGCACATTTAAAATCACCATCATGCAATGCCATTAATTTTTTGACATTTCTTAAAATACATTCAGACAAAAATAAAAACGATTTGACCAAATTTTAGTTTTTCCGAAATACCTCAGTATATGAGTAATCTCTCAGTGTATACAATGTGCACAATTTATTTAAAAGACATAGGATGTCAACCCTAACACACAAGTAGATGAGTATTCAAGATACACCCAGTTTGCTGTTTCCCTCAGAAGAGTTGCAAGTAGACATAATTTCCACTTGACACCCACGTCACAACACTAAAACACCAAAGCACCACTGAGAGACAATCGAGAACCCACTACTAAAAAAATAGCTTAACCGAATAGAGCTCGGCTCGGAGATGTGAACGCGTGGATATTCCGCAGCGCTGACGGTTGCCGAGAGACTGAAGCGTGTGCATGATGTACCTCGCTGTGGGGATATGGTACGGCCGGTTAGCTCAGCCACACCCCTTTCCAGCTCCCACTCCACGCGTCTGCTCCCGGTAAACGTAAACATCGAGTCGCTTCGTATCGAAGCAGCGAAGTACAGCACTCACACACTTCAGTCTCTCGGCAACCGTCGGCGCAGCGTTCACAGGTCCGTGCAGAGCTCTATTCGATTTAGCTACTTTTTTTTAGTAGTGAGTAGTGGTGTTCACTATAGGATTCTCGATTGTGCCTGTGGTCTATTTCCAACTGTTCTGAGGGAAACAGGATATCTGTGCAGCAAACTAGGTGAGCCTTGCACACATACTTGTGTGTTGGGGTTGACATCCTATGTTTTTTTTAAATAAATAATAATTATAAAAATATAGTCATAAAACGGCTATAAAACCGAGAACCGGAGGCTTGATGACAGAGACAGATCTGAAATTTTCAAACATTTTCTCTTGCAAGTCTGGATGAGATGAGATATTACTGAATCAAATTGTTGAAGTAACGTTGATTGCTATTGTAATAACTTATTTATCTAGACTTTAGTTAAAAATTCATACTAATAACTAAAATATACATATGTATATGATGGTATCGATGTCAAAGATGTAAAGTTACTCAACTAATTTGCTGTGTTGAGGAGCCTTCCTCCAGGAACACGCACTTCAACATCATTCACCAAAATACATATTTCATTTCACTTCCACACTTGACCTCTTTATTCAAAAAATGTGCTACAAAACTTAATCCTTTTCTTCCGAAGAATATGTTCCCGAGTACCACTCTGCTGGATTCACCTGCGTTCGGGGGGAGGGGTTTAGGTCTTCATAGCGCAGTCACACTATGTGAACTTTTTGCTATGACAGTTTCGAAACAGTGCGATTTTTTAGATTCGCTACATTGCACATTGCCCAATTGTATAATTCATACAGATGAAACAGATTCCATTAGTATTTATACCAAATAATATAATGACCGTACTTTATGGCGGGTCGGTAGCACAAGGAAGCAGAAAAATGTGAATCAGTACAATATCGTTGTCATTTGGTTGGTTTTTGCGTAGTTAGGCCGTCGTAAAATACTTTTATTTGACGTTACTACTGTAGTAGCTCATAGGACTCCAAACTGTGAACACCTTCTGAAGATGCCAACCACTCGTAGAGGCGAAACGTCAAATAAAAAATATTTTACGACGGCCAAACTACCCAAAAACCAACCAAATAACATTGGCTGATGGCTGCAAAAGCTTTTCGTAATATCGTTGTCGTCTACGATACTTGTATACTCAAACTTTGAAAGTAGCTAGGAAAATGTTAGGGAATTTTATTTGGGCACCCTGAGATGTGGGGGCACACAGGGAATGCAGTCACTAAAACACCATATTCCCCTAATAAAGAGTAGAGAAAATGAAAATCGTACTTCTCCTATTAATGATCATGTAATTTTAGATCAAATAGTTGATAAATATATTTGTGTAATAAAACATTGTTTTTGCCAATTGTATTAAAAAATTATTTTATCCTATAAAATTGGAATTTATAAAAGTGTTCAGACATTAACGTTCCGCCGCATAGACGCCAGGCGACGCAAACGTAAATAACAGCTTTTTTTTAGTTTTTTGGCAAACATTGCTACGTCTCAAATTTCATATATCTCCTGGTATCCCTCAATATTTTCTCCAAAGCTTCTTTTTTTATAACATTCTAGCAATATAGCTGAGGTAGCAAAATTGTCAGATTAGCTGGCAACGCCGCAATCTAGGTGACAAGAATGATAAGATCATATGTCTATCCCGGGGTAACGACGGAGTCACTTAGTAGGTCAAATCGGCAATTTTCCAATCTTCGTTTGCATTTACGGGTAGTGTTCTAGAGTCTAGTAGAGTATATTTCAATTGTTTTCTTGCATGGAAATGTTATCTTTACTCGAGCCTAGATTAACACGTGAGCATTAAGAATTCATGAAAAAATAATGAAATTCATTGAATTTTTCATTTCCTAATTTGAAGCACAAAATTTGAACATGCCACCACGTGATCGATGACAGCCACAAGTGACAGAAGCAGTCACCGATGTCACAGCCGGCACCCCCCAAAACGTCAAATCCTCCCTCAGTTGTCAAACAAACCCCAAAAAATGGATGCTGCAAAGGCGACCTTACTCCCAGACAACGTTTTAGAAGTAATATTCTCGTTTTTGTCGTTGCACGATCTCAGAAACTGTTCGTTAGTGTGCAAACGATGGTACGACTTCTTGAACGACGAGAATAACGACGTATGGAGACTCCACTGTATCAGGAAACTTGCTGAGGAGGCACTGAAGTCCGACCTGCTATCTTCAGTGCCCACGTACAAAGCAAAGTTACGGGCCTTCTACCATGCCTGGAATCCTAATGACTGCTCTAGGAACATCTACATAAAGCCCAATGGGTTCACATTGCACAGGAATCCTGTGGCACAGAGTACTGATGCTGCTAGGGGAAAGATAGGTACTAACTATGATTAATTTAACTGCCGTTTGTTGCTTGCCATAGTAGTAGAACTACTCCAAATTTTCATCAAAACCTGAGTGGAACGTTCCTAGTTTTAAAGTTGGTATAGATTATTAGTTTTTTTTTATCTCTGTTGGAACTGGAACCATTTACTAAATCTCCAAAGTTTTTTAATCCTTAGAAGTTTGAACAAAATTAGAGCCTATGGGCATTGGAAGTAAAAAAGGAGAAAAATATATTTGTTATTGTCTGTAGGACCTTTGCTCTTGGATAAACTATTGTAGGTTAATTAGGTCTTAAAGTCTGGTTGCCCATAACTCATGTATTTAGATCCTAATTTTCGTTTTTTCAATTCACTGATTTTGAGAGTAGTTTCAGAAACATTACAAATGTTTTGAAATTTCTAATGTGTGTATAATTTAGAAGTAGATTTATGTTAAATGCATATATGAAAGTCAATAGACTTTTGCTATTTTTACTTTTACTTGTAATCATGACAAATTCCAAAATCAGATTTTGAGTTATTTGATCTTTTGACATTATACCTGTGCATCACAAATGTATTTGTTAGTTTGTGTGTCATCAGTGTTTCTAGCTGGTAATCTTTAGTTCCACTATGACTTTGAAATCACCTTTCAGATTTTGATGAAATTTTCACATACGGTTATTATTATGGTAAGAATAAACAAGATGTGTGGCTCTTGAAAATTGGTACATTGCTGACCTAGTTACTGGTGAATACTCCTGGTCATGTTTCAGAAGATTTAAGAAGGAATGAACATTGTGGTCTGTGGCTGTGAGTCTCGATATCTTTCACACATTTTTTTCTCAAGAGAGAGAGCCTACAATCAATCTACTTGACCCAGATATTATTCCACCTCTATATTATTTAATGGATATATTTTGTGTACTTTAGGGTTTCGGCATGGAAGACATGCATGGGAGGTGATCTGGGAGGGCCCATTGGGCACAGTGGCAGTAATAGGCATTGCCACAAAGGATGCGCCTTTGCAGTGTCATGGGTATGTTGCATTGCTAGGTTCTGATGATCAAAGCTGGGGCTGGAACCTGGTTGACAACCATTTGTTGCATAATGGAGATGCACAGGGGAACTATCCATTACTGAATAATGCTCCAAAATATCAGGTTTGTTGATTGTAGATTGATCATAATAGGTGCATTTCAAAATGACTGCAATTGAAATCAGCAGCTATTTGCGTTAAAAGAACACTGACATTAAGCACTCAAAGTGCTGTAGTTCCTGGGATGTGCTCATTGATATTTATTTATTTACCTTGCATTGCTTCACTGGAATTGAAGTCACTAATTAGTACCACTGTGTTGTAGTACTCCAAAATACTCTGAACCAAAGAGCAGTATAAAACGCAAAAAACTTTTACATAGATGTAGATCTAAAAATCTATCCCAATATTTTATCTGATTTAGAAGTATTTTCTCTAATGTGCATTTTAAAAGTCAATTTTGTGTCAAAATTTATACCTAAATCCCGAACTGTATTAGTTTTCACGAGGTCTCGATTTTCAACTTTATATTCACACATGAGAGAATTTGAACTACAGACTGAGATTTAAGATATCTCTTTGTAAGTATTCCGCATCGTGGTTATTTCTCACTGTTCTGAATAATTTAAGATCCGCAAAAATCAAATAACTGCTCCTGCAACATCATTAACAAATAAATTAAATAAAACTAGACCAATGTGGGAGCCTTGGGGTACACCAGAAAAGACATTGATGGGATTAGATAATAAACTAGGTTATCTGACACACTATGATCATACTGACAGGTAGCTCCTAACCAGGATGGTTGACTGCTTGATACTCAAAAAAACTTTCTAATTTAGCAGATCGTGATTTACTTTATCGCAAGCTTTTGTATAATCCATGTAGATAGAGTCTACTTGAAGTTTGTTTCCTAAAGCAGGTATTATGAAGTTTTCTCTTAAATGATTAAATCTGTAGCAGTTGATCTTTCTGCAGTGAAGCCATGCTGTTGGTCATTACTTAAATGTTGAGTCTTCAATGACAGTTTATTAGATATCAGGTGATCTAAAAGCTTGGGAATTTCAGATTGGAGACATACTGCCTGATAGTTTTTGACATCACTCTGATTTCCTAAATGTCACATTACATCATTACTGTCCCTTTTATATGTATAATTTGGAACTTGGTAAACGTGCTCGTTTATATATACTGTTGAGATATATTTAGAAATTTAAAATTATTCTATGACAGGGGGCAATATTTCACGTGTCGTGATTTTTCTCTGGATGGATAAATTGCAAGTGAGCATAAACAAGATAGGGCACTTCTCTGTTTATATTGTTTGCATTTTATTAGCGTTTTTGTGGTCGTTTACTAAAATATTCTTGCTTTTTTTTTGTGTATGAAGGGTCTAAATGAGGTTGTGCTGAAAACCTTCAAATAAAGTCGTAACCCACCCTTTTTGTGGATGCAATTGTGTACGAGCATGTTTGAAAGGATTCGAGAATATTCATCTGGACGCCGTTTGCAAATTACTGCTTTTTAATAGACAGAAATGATACAAGAGAGAATACAATTTTTTTTCGAGTACCAGCCCTTCAAAGAAGCCAGTTTGTTTTACACTGTAAAGGCGAAACCTGAAATTTACCTACAAAAAACACGATTATTAAAAACATTGACGGCTAGAGCGATGTAAATACAGATTTTGTATTTGCATTGGTATAGTTGTTAGCTAGACCCACACAACTTTTTTCTAAAGGACTCTATGCAACGTTGGTTGCACTCAACTGCTAAGAGTTAGTGCTGCTTAACCTAGATTGCTAGGTGTCATTTGAATGGACATCATTGAACATTTTTGAAGACCTTCAGATTGATCGTCGGAAGTTACGTATGTGAAACATAATGCTGCTAGTTTTCAATAGCGAATGATATTTATCAATGGAGCTAAACCATACTTCATGTAGTGCTAGCTCTGAGCAGCTAACTGCAATTAAATGTAATCATTAGTTTTGTAACCATGGAAGAGCTACAAAAACTGACCCCTTTAATTTTTAGACTTCCAGTCATTTCATATTATTTTCCATAAATCAGTATGTGCTGGTGTTAAATAAAAGATTACAACTTAGGTAATTGATGTAGTTTATTTTTAATCAACATAAACAGAATGACAAGAATTTTAATGTGCATGAGACAAATAGAGAATGTCTTCATCAATGTGGTAGCTATTCAATGGTTCCATTTACTTGTCCACTTTTCCGCAATGTCTTCTGTAATACATATGCGTCCGCAGGTTCGATTCTCTTATAATAATGTTCTTTGGTTTCTACTATCTCAAATCCAAATTTTTTGTAAAAATTAATGGCTACTTCATTATTCACTTGAACATGTAAAAATACGCTGTCAAAATTCCCATCCTGCTCAACATAATTCAGCACATGTTGTACCATGATGGTGCCAATACCCAGTCTCCGATATGGATATAAGCATCCCAGCGTCATGATGTAGAGTCTGCGGAAATTTTCAGTGACATCTATCCTGCAACAGACTGCGCCTACAACTATGTCATTGTAATAGGCTAACTTAGCTAGTTCTCCTGCCTCCAGGACATCTTTGTAGAATTTGTCATTGTAGGAAACTGGGAACACTACACTGTTTAACCGTTTCAATTGTTTTATGTTGTGTGGAGTTACATTGCCGAGTTCTATGTTTTCCCTGGTCATTTTTTGCTACCACCTAACTTTTTGGCAATATCTGGAAGAAAATATGCATATTTTAGATCCAGTCTGATATCAAAAATCATATATTTTGTGGAAAACAGTTATGACATCAATGTCATACTTTTTCAGGTAGGAGAAAGGATAAGAGTTATTCTAGATTGTGATGATAACACCTTGTCCTTTGAGAAGAACTATGAGTTTTTAGGAGTTGCATTTAGAGGTAAGGGTTATGAATCATTGGAATGTATCTATTAGAGAAAGTCAGTAGATAGTCATCAGTTGACCAACTATCATAAGTTGAGAAAAATGGAATTACATCAGATATTGTTTAAAAAAACAGGTGAACAAAATTTCAAATATATTTTGTATCATTAAAAATTACATCTGAAACTACTTAATTTGAATGTGATTAATATGGCTAGCACCAAGAGAATGCAAGTTTTCAATCCACTATCCATCATATGTTTCTGTTAAAAACTCTCAAGATTCACAAGGAACATTACTGGTATTTATTAGTGGATGTAATTCAATAATGAATGATACAGTTCTGCAGTCAGTAACAAACAGACTTGCATTTTATATGCACTTATCCCACTATTTTGAATCAGTATATGTTGCTCATTTTGATTTCATATTAAAATTCAAAATGTCATCTACAGTGTGTGAATTTTATAGGACTACCAGACAAGAAACTATATCCAACAGTTTCGGCTGTATATGGTAATACAGAGGTATCGATGGTATATTTGGGCCCACCTTTAGATGGCTAACAGAACCTAATACTGTTAGCCTAAAATGAATATGGAGAGAGAAACACATGTCTGCCTCTAAGATGGTTAGTCAATAGAGATGGTCATTTGAGGAAATTGATCATTATGGGTGATCAGAAAAGATCTGGTTTATGATTATATTCCTAGCAGATGCATGTATTCATGGTTTTTTGAACAATTAGACAAAACACATTTTTTCAGTTTGCATAAACAATCATAAACACGTGTATTTGATAGTCGGAGACTATACAAGAAATCCTGAAATTACTGTACATAGCACTGTGAGAAGAATTTATTTTAATGAGATTTGTTTTTTTTATACACTACCTAGGAACTTTTTATTGTGAAATTCAACTTTGGCTAAGCATGCACATATTTCTTTCCTAAACCGCTATAGCTCCTGTTTTTGGACTGCAGATTATAGAGATGATGAAAAAAGGGAAAAGTGATATTTGCCAGGTTTTTCTGAATTGAGGTTTGTTTTGCCACATTCTTGCGAGTTACGTACTTACCGAACAAGTATCGTTATTATTTTGTAGACATTTACTGGAAATGCAGTAGTTACCAATAATTGGCCTAGAATTCAATACATTTTATTATATTCTATCGAAAATTTCTTTGAATTGTTTGAAAAATCTAAATTTTTTTATAGATCGGCATCTATTTAGACAGTTGACATGTGGTCGACAGTTGACATGCGTTTGACATCAGTTTCGTCCAATATTGCAGCGACGTTGCCACATCTAATTAATCTCGTGAAATTCAGGGTAGACTGCTCTATAATCAAATCCAAGCGAATAACCAAAATTTCTGTATTATGTACCGCGGTTATAATATGGTTCAAGATGACACATGGGATGATGACGTCAGTTCGTCGAATCGCTTGAACGCGTTGGTTTTAACCGCGGTTTGTTGCAAGTTGTTTATTTTAGAATAGCGCGTATATCATTTCTGATTATGTTTATTATCACTAAGGTCCGTATCGTCAGTCGTCCCTACAATTGTAGGGCGCGTTTATGGCCTCCTTGATTGTCATACTCCTTTCTCTCTTTCAGAATTTTCTAGTTTACTCTTGTCCCGTGTCAGCGTCAGCGCTCTCCTATTGTGAAGATATGTTTTCTTTTTAAATTGTAGGAAATTTAAGGCTGATAAAACATGATATAACTCAAAAGCAAGCACAATTTGACGCAAATAGATGTTTGTGACATAACCTCAAAATAGAGTTCTGACACGGAGAAGTAGAAAACTATGAAAATCAAGGAGGCCATAAAGGCGCCCTACAATTGTAGGGACGACTGACGATACGGGCCTTAATAATCGGTGCTTTTTCGTCTACAACTAGAACTAGATTTAAAGTGTCCGCAACAACAGTATGATTATAAATAATAAGGTGCTCTCTTATGCTAAAACTGAAGTCGGCCTGTATCAAGTTTCCCAAAAATGAAGCTGAAGTACAATAAAAATATCCAATACCCGGCAAAATTCTAACTTTTCACATGTTAAATAATAACCAGAAATATAAAACTACTCCTGAGTTGGGTAAATACCACAACTTTGCGGTGATAACTATGACATATAACAGCTGATTCATGACGTCGCGGATCTTATAACTAAACTGATAACCACAGTCGCTTGAACGGATCGGTAAATACCAATTCAAATGGTAAATACCATTTTCATTTGGTTAGCCGCTTGAATTTGATTTATAGTTACGAATCATAAAAAATGGCATCTTCGGTGAGTGACAATGGGAAAGAAAAAGCGTGAGCTATAACCAAAGTGGAATTAATGAGGTTTTGTAATACATTGAACAAACCTACCTTATTCGTTTCTAAAATCGACAGAGCTCGACAATGATCAGTTTCTGCCGTCTCTATTCCATTGGTAGGTCTGGTTTGCCCATGTGATATAATATCCTTTTGATAGTCTGTAATCTTTTGGATATACTGGTGTTGTTGTGAAATCATGGTTGTAGCAACAGCTGGGGAAAGTTTTGATTCAAGGCTTTGATTGGAGTAGATTGCAAAATTATTAGTTGAATATATTAATAGTTCAAGACTAAATTCGTATTTAAAAATCTTGACTGATTTTTCGTTTAATGTTTTTTTGACGAATAAATTTAGGTAAAACCTAGTAGGATGGCAACGTCGACAACCAGCATCCCCGCGAGGTACCGTGACTGGTGTTGTTGGCGGTAGTTCAAATGACCGGTAGAGCTAAATATTGAAAATGAGGCTAGTTCGCCACCCTAGTTTGACAGAATTTCTGCTATGCCAGAGTGCGTAGTTACAAAGGTAAAAGTAAGTAAAAAGAGGATCACAAATCTGAATTTGAAACCTGAATACTAGCAATGGAAGCTGAGAAGCTTATAGAAGATATTTCTGATGATGAACAAATAGAAGCTATCGATGAAGTGGATGGCGAAAATGAAGTTGCATTTGATGAAGAAGAGATGTTCGAACAAATGAGAGACACGGTTTCCTGTTTACAGGATCAGTTGAACCGCTTCCGGAGAGTGTTCAATGTTGTGCGACTATCAGTAATTCCTTTGGAGGATTTTCGAAAGTTTTTACCCAGTTACCTTACACTTTTGCGTTTGGCACAAGAAATAGAACTAGTTCACTGTGCTGTTCTGGATCTCAAAGAAGAACTTGCTGAATTGGAAGAGAAATATTATGAATGAAATCAATGTTGCATCATAGTTAAGTTTCAATAAAGGGTTTTTTCAATGGCTGCATCTGGTCTACTATAATTTCATGTTGTATCATACGTAAGTGTCAATAAAGGAATATTTTCAATGAGTGCAACTGGTGTACTCCAATCAAAGTCTCTCGGATGAAGAGGTCTATTGACTTTACAAGGTTATGCGAAATTATATACAATTTATGGAATAGTCCATATCCATATATAATCCTTATTCCCATAAACTTCCTACAGGTATGATTTGTATTATTTTGGATATGGCATGTTTACTGCATTTTCAGTTTACTGATTTAATACAGTATTAGACATTATTTTTTTAATGCAGTGCCAATTTTTTTATTTTTCACACTTCAGATCAAATATCCTTCCATCAGAACTTAAAATTATATATAGTATATTTATAGTAAAGTTAAAGCACTTGATGTATGTATAGAAAGCAAAATCACCATACTGAGGTAAGTTCAATTTGATTTTACCTCATTTTTTTTTTAATTCAGTTATTCAAACTGTCCAGTTTATTAAAAAAAATCATATGCTGCCAGATATTTATTTATTTTCTGAAAGACAAAATGCCTGCATACCTGCTAAGGAAAAAGTTCGATATAACAAATTTAGGGCTAATGGCATTGATTCTCTGTGTATACAAAGAAGGCATTGCATGGAAAATGTTATACTAGATTCTATAACTGCTGTATAAAGCATTTCTTACAAGAAAGTTAGAGGGCTTTATAACAGGATACCTGTTTAAAGCGTCTGGCAGATCTTTTGGTCAGCAGGAAGTGTCTGGCAGTGCTGAATATTGCTTTAAAATAATTCATTCATAATTCAAGACAGTATTGTTTTTACTTAACCTTTCACACCTGATAGCAAAAACTCGGCCAACATAGCAAGTACACAGGCGTTGAATGTAAAATACAGGTTTATTTTTCAGAAAATAAGTAATATGTGGAAGCCTTGGTATCTTACTCTATAAAAGAATAGTACAGAAAATAATTCTGTAAACCTTCGAAGTGAGGTACAAGCATGAAAAATCACCCCATTTTCGTACATCAAACAAAAATTTCAATCTGCACGTTATTTATTTTGAGTTATGAAAGTGATTAACTTGTGCTTAGTCTTTATGAATGTCCTAAAATGTTTGCTCCGATTGTTCTATAGTTTTTAATGTGAAATTTTAGTCAAAAAAACCAAGTCAGAAATGACAAATAGAAATGTTAAAGCCTAATAAATTGGTCACATTGATTACATAAAAATACTTCCTCAGCATTGTACCCCTGAGTTACGACTGAAATCAAATTAGTTTGACCATTATGATATGTGCAATTATTGCTGTAGTATTATTCTAGAATTAAGTTTTACCGTGACCTCTATTATTTTCAAGATGCAACATGGATATCTAAAAATTGAGAAGGCAACAGAATCCCGTTTTTTCGATTCGTTTTACGCACCTTATTAATTTACTATATGTAAGGTGCATCTGTGTAAGTTAAACTAAACTTATATGATATTTTGAATGGAATTAATCTCAAAACCTATAGAAATGCGATATTTATAAACATTGATGAACGTTTAAAAGATTTTTTCGTCAGTGTTAATGAAAATTTGTCACTTTTGGAAGCAAGACGCGTTGGTCATTCCATATAGAGCAGTATAGTTTCTAACAATCATTATCACTGCATATAGGTCTCTTCAAGGTTTTTGGCAGGTCACAGTGGAGGGTGCGTCTTGGGAATCTGAACCCCCTTCGACATATCCGGATAAAAAAGTTTGGAACGTTGTTTTTCAATTTGCACGCGACCCACTTCGCCGCAAGACGGGCATCTTTCTGGTCATAAATCCTGAGTCATCGCCCCCTCCCCAACCCCCCAAGAATGTTTAAATTCATAAGATTCTCCCAAAATAAAAATACAACTACAGGAATTACTTTCATGCATGTTTTTTTTTCTTTATGGGCCTCAGAATCTGGGAGTTAGGGTGCCGCACATCTCCACAATTCAGATCTAGCTAGAAGCAAAAAAACAGACACGTCACTAGTTTCTTGAGAAACAGGTACCCTATTAGGTAAATTTTGCTGTATGCCTGAGGTAGATGGGATGTATGAAAGTAATACATGTAGTTTTACTGTAACCCGCCAAAACCGGTAAAAGTCCTATATCTTGAAATTTGTTAAAGTGGATGTATCAAAAAATGGTTTTATACGTAGATTGGCTTTAGTTGCAACATTTTGCCTTTTTTGTACCATTGTTGCCTTAGGTGTTATAAGTGTATTTTTGTTCTGTGATATTTTTTTGTACAAACTTTATTTTTGGCATTCGTTGCTTTTTATGATAATCATTTTGCTAGTCTAATTCTTAAACCAACCGCCAGGTTCGGTTTGATGATCTTTTAAATACAATTGTAATTATAGGGATAAGAAAAAATCGTGAAACCTTTGAGTTAAATCCTGCTACATACAGATAGTTGATTCCAATTTTACAATTTCCTACAATAAAATTATATACTTTTTAAGACAACTTAGTCCTTTTGTACAAAGTAAATGGATAAGCAATTATTGAAAAGTCAAAGTTCTAGTTTTATAGAACTATTTTGAGTAGTATATATGTTGAAGAATGAATTCGCAGTTGTAGAAGTACCTATATTTTTAAAATTTTGCACCTTGTTGGAATAGTTACGTAATTTTTTATATAATCGTGCAAAATTTGATAAGGTGCATCTAAAAAGGTGTATTTATGTGAACATAGTGATACAATAAAAATGTACCAACCTTTAAAGTCTAATTTATTCACTATAACTTGTGAAGTTAATTTAACCAAACTATATCCTTTTATCCACTCGAATTTGGATGGCATTACCATCGGTAATAAAATGTGCACTATTCTTAAAAAATATATTTTTGGCCATTATATACATATAAAAAAACATCGAAAGTGTTACAGAGAAATTATTCACGCAACAAATAACTCACGAATTGATAATTATTATAAAATTATTTCAGGAAATATACTCATTGAGCTTTTATCACTACAATTAATCATCCTGTACGACAGAAAATACTAAAAATTCTATACAAGGAAATATTGTACATACAAATAATACTGAAACAATTAAACAAGGCAACATGATTTAAAAGATAAGTTATTATCTTCATTACAAATATCACAAAGGGTACATAGCTTTTATTAATCAAACCACTATATCTGTATTCTTAACAATTACAATTATTGAAATTACTATGAATGGTGTTCAATTTCAGTTCAAATACAATTAGCTAGGATCCAAAATTCATATATTAGAATATTACAACTATTTTCCACTAGTTCAACATGTCAAAACGTCTCAAGAATCGTTTAGTCACTAGTCACTTTAGTGTCATTCAAAATACACCATATCAGTGATGCCGGTGTTCTCCCTAGCAAAGCATAGTAGTCCATTTATACAAAAACATTGAAATAATTCAAAAAACAACGTAACGAAAACAAATAAAAATGGTTACATATTTCAAAGTTAATACCATAAATACTTGCCTTCATTTACTCCAACTCTATGTCACACTATTAAACTTGAAGTTGTGGTGTATCATTCATCACTTTTACATAGCAAAATTGATTCTGGATCATGATAAATAGGGTATGAATGCCCATATAATGTGCATTGAACGGATTGATACTTTTACCTTCACTTTTTTATGTTAGTATTATTCAGAGAATTTTTTAATAAGATTGCGCCTTTGAAATTGCTTTCAAAAGCTCTCGCAGTGACTTCCGATTCGGACTCGGTCACCAGAAAACACCTAACTGACATGAGGTTGGGCTTAACAGCTCGGCTTTCTTGAAAGTGTCTTTGATATGACATTGAAATGTCAAACTAGCCTCGGATTTGAAATTGGCGACTCAAAAAATCCGGCAGTAGGGGAGACTGTTGTACCTTGGGCATAGTGTACCTTGGAACACATACCATTTTTTCATAGTTCTGACATCTAGCGGCCGGAAAATAAATTTCCTAAATTAGATTACCGTTACAGATCCCTTACAATAATTTGAGCTTTCTACTGATCACCCCGTGGTTTTTGTGAGTAAATATTATTTTTCAAAGACAGAAGTAAAAATTTTTAATTTCAAATTCGTTTTCTTTAATCGAAGGTGCTAGTCGGATTGTGGACTTTATTAGAATAATAGAAGTCCTTGTAATGTGGTGAGTAGATTCATCCTCTTAAACAATCAGTTTACGACAGTTTGTAGGTTAGGAAGCGATTTTGTTTCGGCAAGGTCCCTTCCTGCACCTTGGAATATAAAACAGCTTGTACCTTGGAACACGTTTCATGGTACATGACGATACTTTTTATCGAGTTTTTCTCTTGTTTTAGGTAAAATGCCTCGCAGCAAATTGAACGTCAAAAGACCTCCTGTTAATTCTACTGCATTAGAAAATGCTGTTAAGGCAGTTTTGGATCCAGAAAATATATCTTTAAGAGAAGCATGTAAAATATTTGGTGTTAAGTTAACAACTTTGTCAAGACATCTTTCTCGGTTTCGAAAATCAGAGAGTCAAACTTTCGAATATAAACCAAGACTGGATAACAAAAAAGTATTCACTGATTATGAAGAGAATTGTTTGCTCCTTTATATAAAAAAGGTGGCAAAAATGAATTATGGCTTGACGAAAAAAAGTGTAAGAGAACTCGCTTTCAAGTTTGCTGCAGCAAATAATAAAGCTTCTCCAGATACATGGCACCAGAATCAAATTGCAGGTGAGGAATGGATGAGGGCTTTTATGAAACGTCACCCAGACTTATCTATAAGGACACCTGAGGCTACTAGCTTAAGTAGGGCAAGTAGTTTCAATAAAACCAATGTCAGTGCTTTCTTTGATAATATTGAAAGTGTGCATAACCGCTTTGGACCTATTCCAGCTGAGCGGATTTGGAACATTGATGAGACTGGCATGAGCACTGTCCAAACCCCTGGAAAAAATGTGGCACCAAAAGGAATAAGACAGGTTGGTAGTGTGACTTCTGCTGAACGTGGCAATTTAGTTACATTGATAACAGCAGTCAGTGCAAGTGGAAATCACATAAGTCCTATGTTGATTTTTCCCCGTGTACACTTCAAAGAGAGGATGTTATTTGGCACTCCACCGGGATCGGTTGGGGCTGCTACACAGACAGGGTGGTCAAATGAAGATACTTTCTTACAATTCATGAATCATTTCATAAAAAGTGTAAGGCCATCCAAGTCAGATCGTGTACTTTTAGTTATGGACAATCATGAAACCCACTTAAACTTAAAAACTCTTAATTTGGCTTCAGACAATGGCGTTGTCATTGTGACATTCCCCCCACACACTTCTCATAAATTGCAACCCCTAGACTTGTCAGTCAACGGATCTTTTAAATGCCATTACAACCAGTTAGTGACGGAATGGTTGTTTAACAACCCTGGACAGACTTTTGACATTTATGCTGTTGGACAAGTAGTTGGCAAGGCATATCCACGTGCGTTCTGTCCAATAAACATTTGCAATGGATTCCGGAAAGCCGGTATTTTCCCACTTGACAGAAACATTTTTTCTGAAGAAGACTTTTTACCAGCATATGCTACTGATAGGCCAGATCCAAAATCTATTGGCCCAAATGATGCAAAGGAAGGCTCAATCACTCTTCATAATTTCGAAAAGGAATCTGAGAATAGGCCTAAAGCAGTGTTTCCTGGAACCAGTGTGGACTTTAATTTACAAGGGCCATATCAACCAAATTTGAACATATCAAAAGAGACACTTAGTAAACCAGGTACTTCCGAAATCAAAATAAATACTGACTCAAATCAGTTTCCCATACTAACAGAAAGAAAATCATCAACGGACATTGTAAACTTACTACCTGAAGACGTTGTACCTTACCCAAAAGCAAAACCAAGAAAAGCTACCAATAAAGGAAGAAAGCGTGGCAAAACCATGATTGCAACAGACACTCCGGAAAAAGAACGGTTAAAAAATGAAAAGAAAGTCTCCTTTAAACGTCGTATAAATATAGAAGAAACAAATGAACAAAATAAAGACAAATCAAAAAAATTAAAAGTAAGGAGGCAGAAGAAGAATCAGCAAAGGAAACAAGTTCAATATTCATCTTCTGAAGAGGAGGACGATATAGTTCATCTTGTAGAAACTGATGATGAGGACAGCAATGACGAGGAGTGCCTTTTTTGCAATGAATCGTTCAAAAATGACATTCATGGAGAGCAATGGATCCGATGCATGTCCTGCTTAGGATGGGCCCACGAACTCTGTGCTGCAACTAAAGAAGGGTGCAAAATATATATTTGTGATTTTTGTGTTAAACGCTGAAACAAATCTTTTCTTATATTTTTTTTTCACTAATGTTTGTTGTTTTAGTTATTTGTAAGGTTTTATTATTTGTGAGTCATTTGGAACATGATTTATTAAAAATAATACTCTGGACATCTCTCTTTTTGCATTCCATTTACCAAAGTACCTGGGATTTATTATGTTCCAAGGTACAAGAGTACATGTTCCATGGTACATTACGGTTGTGTACCATGGAGCATTTGACATGCCAGTAAAAATATCCATTTTATTACTATTTTAAATTCTAATAAGTGATAACTCTTACAAAAATATAAAGCCAACACCTAAACGAACACATTGGCATACATTTTTTGTTAAATAAACAGTTACAAAAAATTAAAACATAAAAAATGTTCCATGGTACAACAGTCTCCCCTACTGTATGTCGTATAAATGCCATCGAAACTGTATTTTTGCCAGTTTTTGATGTGCAACGCTGATACTTTTGGGTAAGTTTTTATACAATCAGGATAGTTTTGGTATAAAATTAAAACGAAGCAATTGATATGATCTTGACTACATTTCAAGTTAGCTGAGAGAACAAATTTTAACATCCACCTAAAATAGTTCTGAAACGCTAGTGCTAGTCTATGTTAATAGATTCACTATTATCAACATATAATTGACAGAAGACGGTACTCGAAAAGACTTTAGACTATGTTGAAATATCATGGAAAATAGTTTACTTTTATGAGCTGAAGTAGATTGAAGGATCAAAGTTAAGATTCACCAAAAACGAATGTTGGATGGCAAATGCCAAAAAATTATCAGGGTGTCCACTAACTGTTCTCAAATTACATTTTTTCTGAAGCTTCAGGCTTCATAGAGTTTATATTTTCACAAAATGCATGCAGTAATAACGGTAATATTGGCAAGAAAAGTATAACACACATATCTGCGAGTGACTTTTCGACAGACCTGAGAGGCAATGCTCCATGGGGAATCATCTGAAATTCTACTGCTGTTGATTTTTAGCAAATAAGTTTCTTTTTCTCGTGCTATTTATCAAGATAATGACCGGGGGAAGCGAAGATACATTGGTTATTATACTACCTCCTTTTCAAGAATTTGCCTCTTGGCGTTTTTCTTTAACAACCTCGGATCACTTTTTATTTTAGTGACTATAGTAATTTTACAGATTTTGGACACCCCGAGTATACAGAGCTACATACTTTATAATGTCATTGTCAATTTTTTTATAACTTTAATGAAAGTTCAAAGCAGAAAAAATATGGTACGGTATATATTTCGCCTACCTTTATGGCTCTGAGCGCTATAAGCAATATATTATTTATTGATTATACCTCTAACTTTCAGCTAAAGATTTTTATTCTGTTTCCGAAGTATACTCAGACTTGTCTGAGGGTTCGCCAGTGAGTATGTTTCAGGTTCAAAAACAGGAGGATATTCTAATCCTGGGTAATCTACATGAGGGCTGATGTTCATAGGAAATGTTTCTGGAACGATAGGTGGCGCTGGCGTCTCTATGTCGTACGTACTCTCAGACATGGGCACCACCTAAATAAAATGAATGGTAAACATGATCTGATAGTACAAATTAAAGACGGGGCGTCCCAAAAGTTGGCATTCTACACGGTTTATATAACAATAAGTACCTTTCCTAGTAACACATAATACTTTAAGAAAAGAAACAAAAATATCTTCTAGATCAGGGCTGTCCAACTTAATGTGGCCCAAGGGCCACTTCAAAAAAAAAAAATGCAGTTTGGAGGGCCACATTATAAAATCTTTCTATACAACATTATTACTGAGTTTTAATAGGTATACTATATATACTATATGGTATACAAAAATAGTTTTTCTATTATTTTTATTTATTCAAAAAATATGAAATTACAAAAAAATCAGTGGGACTTTTGAGGATGTTGGTTTTCTAATACTAATGCATCAATATTAACATTAATATTTGTTGTTGATAAACGAAGTAATTGAGTCAGTGACTTATCAGAGAGGGAACATCTATACTTTGACTTGATAAATTTCATGTTGGAAAAGCTAATCTCGCCCGAAAAGGCGGAGAGTACTAGCAATTTTAAAACATCCGTCCTTTGTGGTGGACCCTGTATAAATATAATCGTTATTTTTAATGTTTTCAACTGGGGCTGCCATGGTTTATTTTATGCAGGCAGTCGAGGTGGAAACGGTAGAACACCTTGTCAGCCTGTCAACATGTTACAAATTTAGGAAGAAATTGGCAAATTTCGATTTATTTTGTACGTTTACGCTGCTGTTTTACGGAAATTAGCTTTGTTATTTAGATAAGGCAGGTTCCAACTTTCAGGACACCCTGCATTTATATATCTAAGGTAGATGTTTATTTAGGACTTTCACCACCACTTTGATATCAAAAATCATGTTCTCGAGGCCAGTGTTTTAAACAAATAAAATTTGTAAAAATTAACTTGAATAAAGATTTGTTTCTAAAAAAACAATTAATCAAAGTATTTTACCTGAGTAGTTGATGCAGTTGTAGGCCAAGTGGTATCCGGTCCTGAATTATGTTTCCTGAAAATCGCTCTGTGCAGTTTAGGTGAACCTAAAAAAGTTTTTTCTTTCTTCGCTTCGGATTTTCCGCTTCCAAACATGTTTTTCAATTTTCCGCCTTTCTGGGATTTTTCATCCAAGTTCAATTCGAACGCGAATTTTGGTTTGGATTTTGGATCCTGACTTAGAGGCAACGATACTGGAGTGTACTGGATAGCCGACTTCAATTTCACCTGTGGAATGGTTCGACTATATGATCGGGAGCTTCATTACGAAAGTAACAACTTTAGGAGAGAGTATTGCTTTCAGGAAATCTTTTAGACACATCTGTTTAGACCAGTAATGGTGCAGTTTTATGACTACTAGACTACTGATATTGGAATTAGAAAGTTCAATAAAATACATTTATTCAGTCGATTCTTACCTTCGAAGTAGACGAATCATGCACCTTTTTCGACTTCTTATCAGCCAAAGTAAAGCTGTGTTGTTTCTTCAAACTCAGTCCTTTTTTCGGCGCATCATGGTACATGGTATCATCCAAAGTACGATTCATAGCATACTGCACATCATTGGTAGTTTCTGGACAATAAATCATCTCATAACTTCTTTCTTTATACTTCGAAATACTTTGTTCTGTTTCGTAGGTAGTATAACTATCTAACATCTTATGGGTCCTCGGCAGTGATCTGTTCACTTTCTGATCATAACCTTTTGTAGTTTTTGGGTAAGTCGAATTTTTATGCTCGAATTCTTCGGTCTTATTCGAGTTCTTCTTCAGGGATCCTAGTCGTTTTCCGAAACACGAACTGCTCGAACCATGTTTCTCGCTGGAAGACTTTGACTTTGAGCATGTTGACTGCACTTCCAAAGATTCTTCTGATACCTTGGATCTGATTGGAACTTCTCCTGAAGATGAGAAAATCAAATGAAGTTGAAACGGTATATAATTAAAAACAAAATACGTAGGTCAATAGGTTGAATCAATTATAGCCTTCTTCAATTGTGTGCAGGAGGACACACAGTGCGTCGTCCTATGCACAAAAATATAAAAAAAAAACAGATTTTTTATAGGGCTGTTGACCTTTTGTTATTTTTAAACAAACCTCAGACAACAATTCAGTAGGGATATCTCGTTGTTTGCATTTTTTCAAATCAACACAATGGAAGAACGTCAGGAGTATGTACGTTTTGTAAATTATATCGTATTAGTCGCAAATTATGATCCATTCACATCCCATTACGGAGAACATCATTGTCAGAATTTTTTGGCAACATTCTCGACGACTATGAATTTATTTAATTTGGCAGATCTTGTTATTTGCTTCTTTTTTATCTACTATAATAACATATATATATATTTAATATCAAGCACCCGACGCTTTTTTTTACTGTAACTGAATTTTTTTGTTAATATCTAATTTTTCTGTTGATCTTATTCCAAATTAACGCCATACTTAATTGTTGGACTTTCTATTGCAGTAACACAGACTCTCCTATACTTGAAAACTATTTTCTACTTTTGAGTTCTATTTGCTATTAAAGCGTGTTTTTTTATTTTTTTAAACTATAATTTATTTATGGTTATGGCCAGTCAATCTATCTCTCTATCACTCACCATAAACGACATCTGGTTTGACCATTTGCAATCCTTTGGTGACCTCTTCAACAATATGATGAGGATTCATTTTCCTTTCTTCTGTCTGCTTGATCATCAGTTCCTCCAAGGTCATTAGCCCAGCCAAATTCTCTTGACAAGGCTTGAAAGGCTTTTTATTGAAGGCTCTTGGTGGAAGACCAGCGTCATAATCACCAGTACTGCATAGGCTTGGATTACTGGCGTGAATGTAGTTTATAGGTTTTGGTTTCATCAGCTTTGAAGAGTGTACCTGTAAGAGAAAAATTAAGAATGGATCAGTGGTATAGGATTTTTGTTATGTCAGCTGATCAGTTTTACAGCCATGTTAGTGAGGTTTGCATTGCCAATGAAAAGAAGGAAAAGGAGAAACGGGAAAAAGGAGCAGTGGAAAAGTTCATATTCCAAATTTGAATTACGCGGCAACTGTATACGCGAGGAAGTGGGGAGAGGTCTTGTTCGACGCGTTCGGCGTGAGGGTTAAATAGTCACAATGGAACGTTGGACCGGAGCGTAACGTGCTTTTGCCATCGAGGCTTACTTTAAGAGTGGTGATTCATACGCAGCTGCCCTTGGGAAAGTTTGTACACAATACAACATTCGCCGACTAAGAGATTCACCAAGTAAGAACCTATTGAAAAAGTGGATTAAGAGGTTCTGTGAAACCTATACTCTTAGTCAACTCATTCCTGGCCCCACACCTACTATATCAACCGAAGAAAATGTGCGTCGAGTAAGTGATTCGGTCATTACAAATCCTCGGCGTTCTATGCTGAAGCATTCCGCTGCTTTGGGAATCACTAGGTAAACACTGCATGTCATAAAGAAGAAAAAAAAAAAGGTTTTTCATCGTTATAAAATACAATCAGTACATGCTTTAAATGAAAGTGATTACGTATTACGGAAATCTTGTGCTGAACGGATGTTGAATCTTTTTCCTACGCTGCGCAAACAACCCAAAAGAGAAACATCAACAACAGCTACATAGTCCAAAGGTGTCTGTTTGGTGAGTCATATCCTCTAGCGGTGTTATTGGTTCTTTGAAGCTGGAGAGGGTCATGCATTGACAGTCAATTTCGAGCGATACAAGGACATGATTGTCACTTTTTTGCTCCTATTGTAAGAACAGAACGTCAATTTAACAGAAACAGATGGTTTCAACAGGATGGGGGCTACTGCACATATTTCCAGAGAATCGATGGACACGGTGAAAGCACTTTTGCCTCAAGAAGTTATATCGAAGTTTGGATACAAAGTGAACTTTCCCCTGTATTAGAAAACGCATCAGGTGCAGGGGAAATGGATAGATCAATTGTGATGCATTTTAAAAACAAATTTATTGTATTTAACGTTCTTTTAACTAAAACTAATTGAATATTTTACCTGATCTTGCGTAGTCACCTCCATTGTCAAGTTGGGGATACTGGAATTTGGTGCATTGCTTAAATTGTGTGGAGTGAAAAAAGGCACATGAGAGGTAAAGTTTCCTGTGGTAACGCTGCTTGACTCGCTAGAACGTATTTTTCTGTATGACCTGAAAGAAAAAATATTCTCAAATCTCTACAGAACAAGATGACACAAGAAAAATCAAAATTTTTAGATCACCTCATGTCAAACTCACCTAAACTGTGCAGTTGGTATAGGCAAGGAATTCTTAGGTTTCTCACTACTCTTATTGAAAAACCACTTTCTATCCAAACTTGTACTTCCGGTGTGACTGGCGTCGTTATTCTTCTTTGAACTAAATTTCTTGAGGGAACCAAACTTTTTTAGCGAGTCTGATTTATCTGGAGGCCTCTTCTTGTCACTAATTTTACCTTCGTCATCAAGCTCATCTTCAGTCTCTGAGTATAGTGTACTTGGTAACTGTTTCAATGGCTCATGATGCAATGTAACCACCTATAAGCAAGATAGTTATAATACGAAGTCAATTCAAAAGCAATTAATCGCAAAGAACGACACGTGGATTTGTTTGTACAGTTAATCTTCAAAAATTATTGTATGCATCTGGCCTTACTTACTTTAATTAAATCTATCCACTGTTGTAACGTATCCGCGTCATCTGCGGAAAAATAGAAAACGGTTCCGGTATGGTACACCTTGAAAGCGTTCATCCTTGATTTTACCTGAAATTACTCGATATTACAAAATACTCTGGGACAGGCAAAATCTTTGCAAACATTTATCAGCATTACCTACTAATCTAAACCCATGTCATATTTTACTCAGTATCTTTTACAAACTATGAAAATCATTTACCTCGCTAGCTACAGCAACTGTAAATTCAGAAAGAAATATAAGGCAAGCTGCTTTAGTGTCCTCCTTCGTTTTGAAACCATATAAGCAGCTTCCTAATAAAACAAACCACCTTTTCTCCCAATGCACATTTTGATTATGTTTCCCTCTTAACCTCTGATACAAATATCCCTGTATGTCTGCTGGAGATAGTTCCGTCACACTAACTCTCCTACGCTCTAGAAAAAAGATCAATTATTGCAATTATTTTAAAAGGAATTAAAGAGTTATTCATTTGGAGATATGGTTATAAAAACTTAAAGAGACTTAAATCAATAACAGTACTGTTTTACAAAGATGATGTGAAAATTTATCAGTCTGACACTGACATGGGGCTCCAATCAGCAAAAAATTATAACTGCAGGGAGTTACATAGAGGAATTAAATCATTTTCTAACTGAAATCTGTAGCCCATTATTGTCAGATAAAAACTTTTCACATTACCCTCGTATACCTTTTACTGATTGCAGGGCTTGATTTCAATTATTCTGGAGTTTTAGCATTATCAATATTTTTCCTGACCTATGTTGTCAAGAGCACACGAACACTGGCTTGAACAAACTATACTTACTCGCCATAACATTGTTTTTCTTTTTCAAAGATTTCCCTTTGCCAGAAATCATTGCTTTGACAATTGAGTTAGTGGGCGAAACTTTGGATTCAGTTGAAATTTTTTGTACTTCATAATTAGGCGACGCCTTGTATATTGTGTCTGCTTCGAATCCCATTTTTGTTTTAGTGACAGGTGTTGAAATTGATTTAGGGTCAAAGCTTCTTGGTGTCAAAGGTGGTTTATCATCGTGGTGTGGTTTTGGATGAATTTCCACCTAGAAAATAAACAAATTATGTTTTCTGTGCAGATAATATATTGAATATAATTATTTAAGTAAAATGGTGTGACAATACACATAAACCTAGGAATCACGTTTGGCTATTAGTATTTTGATAAAAGAGCACCAGCAGAGACATATATCAGAAAAAGAGTATATGTATTTGAATCAGAACCCAAAATTGGTTTACTTTTTCACGAAGTATTTCATACCTGAATGCTAGTTGGTAAAGAATTTTCAACTGGTGAAGTGTCTGGGAATTCAAAAACAGGCTTGGAGGGCTCATTTTTGCCACCTTTTAGTACTTCTGGAAGACTTGGTTTTGGTGAGTCTGCTGGATAAGCTGGTTTACTGATATCTACAATATTTCTTGGGGGTGGTTTAGGTGGTACATCAGATATCTTTACCTAAAAAACATCGGAATAAGCTCGTTACACAAAAAAGTTAGAAAACTGTTGCAAAATTTATTTTAACAGCAACACTTACCTCAGGTTCATTGGTTTCAACTTTTGACGATATAATTTCATGATATTCATGCCTCTCGAAACTTGAGCTGACAACAGGTATGCCAATAGTATTGATATCTTCAGCAGATGCTATGGTTTCAAACTGAGTTTCACTTTGATATTCTTGTGATTTTTCAATACTTGTATCAAATGTGTTAACCCCAGAATCACCACTCATTTGGTGTTCAATATTTTCCAAATTTGGCTTATCAGCAGTCTCGTTGTTTCTTGAAGACTCCGAAATATTTCCAGAAGTGTCAGAGCTTCTTTCAGATGATGCATTTTCTTTGGATTCGCTGGAGGTTTTGCTGTCAGATTCATTCAAGGCATCCTTTTGCGCAGAGCGTGAATCATTAGGAGATTCAAGTTTTCTTTCAGCAACACTTTTGAGCAACGTTTCAGGTTTCTCTGGAAGATCCTCGCTAAGATCGTATGCTGGAGTGCTGTGACTTTTGTCCAAACGTCCTCGGAGTTTCGTTGTAGCGCTACGTGGGGGAACAGCCGGTTTCACTTTACCTGTTTTAATGAAAAACTAATTAATATTGAACCAGAATGATTTCTCACATAAAACAATTGGTAACTGCAAACGACTTCAATCAGACTTAGGACCAAGGGCGAATCCAGGGGATCAGGGTTTGCACGTATCTCTGTTTAGTTTGAATAACTGTTTTGTGATAACTGCATTTGTAGTGGACTGCTGTGATCCTATTTATTATAACGATCAAGGTACTTTCCCATGGCGTTTTTGTGTTTTTTGATGTGTTTCAGTTGGAGGAGTATTGACCGTACGACTACGATATAAATTCGCTAGTATGCAACTTAACCTAGACGTCGGTAGTGTAGATCAACAAACCATTACATTGGTAACCGATAGCTGTTCAAAAAAGAAAACGGCACACTCATACACCAATAGCGAACTAGTCGACATGCTGTTAATTTACGGTCGACTGTCTTCAAAATGCGACCGAGGCTTCGCGAGTGGATGCAGATCGTGTCTGAATAGGAAAACCACAACTTTGTGGACACCCTGTAGTCAGTAGTCTTGAATCCACAACTTTAAAACGGGATTACCAGTTGCTCTAGTGGGAACGCTAAATCAATACAAGCGTATGCGAAATGAAGTAGAATTGCCGTCGAGTTGTGCCCTTGGAAAAAACAGTGCCTAGTGTCATTTTATCATGGCATAGTAAAACATTTACCTTCAGGTTTCTGAGGTACATCAGGAGGTTTCTTCACCAAAGACCTAGGTAACACTTTTGGTCTAGCCAAATTATCATGTTTTTGCTCGTCGAACTTTTTTATGATATTGTGTACGTTGATTTCTGACAAAATTGGATCCTTCTCGATCACCGAGCTGGGTTTAGTTTCAACAGGTTTCATTTTGATTGTCTCAATTATCTCCTCGACAATTTCTTTTTGCCAGTTCAAAGCCATACTCGTTCGATCTGTCAAGTCTCTTCCTTCATCTATGAATGTTATGTTCTCGTTGTTCAAGCTTGCTAAACTATTGACGCTTACGCTTTTTTCGGTACTCAGATTTGTTGGTTGGAGCGCTGTTGGTGGTTTTTCTTGCTTTTTCTGATTTTCTTTCTCTTCCTCAAAGTTGACCTACAATTTAATCATTGAGTCTAATATCCGATTGCACCAGCCTAAGGTCAACTTTAAGTTTAGCTGAACCTCAACTTTCACGTTTCTGTTGCATCAGATTCATTTAAAACTTGAGCGGCTTTATACAGGGTGGCGCAGAGGAAACGTATGATTTTCGCGTAAGCATAACATTTTTTATGTTTAAGATAATTTTATTTTAACTACAACTAAATGAAGTAATAATAGTGTTTAAATTAATTATGATAAATTATGCCACTAAGTGACGCAGAGCTGGAGCTTGTCGCCTAGTGGACCGTTGAGGACTATCAAGGACCACTCTTCCCACTATTCTCACAGTAGTTCGAAATGCCTCAACCCATCGGAGTATCGTATATTGATCTGGTATTGACCTTTGGCGTTCAACATTGAACTGGCGACGGAATAAACGTTGCATGGTAACTACAGAATCATTGTTTCGGAAAAAATGCTCAACGGCAAACACACGATGCTCAGTTGTCCACGGTGCCATGGCTAAAACTGCATTGCTGGTGTTCTCTGCTGGCGGTGAGGCAAGGTCAACCCACTTCTCTTTGCGAAATACTATTCACTCCGAAAACATGCGTTTCCTCTGCGCCACAATGTATAACATTTTAATAGTAATAACCATAGACATAAACATAAGAGTTGAAATCCGGATTTCTTATGTATGCTTCTTACATGGAGAGACCGTCACGTATTTTTGACGGGAGATCGCGTGGTAACAAAAAATATGCTCACCTTCTTCTTGAGTGCCTTATCCTTAAAACTCTTTTTATGCGAGCTATTTTGTCCCAATCCAATCACAGTCGTAGGTCTAGGTGTCAGATCAAGACCAACATTGCAAGAAGCACTTTTGTCTCTGAGGAAATTTGAATCTTGCTCGAACTTGACGCTATTTATGTTGCACGTACTGGAATGGGCGGTATTCGAACGCGATTTTATGAAATCCCAATACTGAAAAGACACCAGACTTGTTAGTTGACCGGCATAACATCAGTTAGTGTTTGTTTACATCTCAGGCTGCGATAGAGCCGACGCTATGTTCATTGATAGTACAGGAAAGCTAGCTCAAAAATTACAAAACAGCTATTAACAGTATAGTTGGAGTCACCGTTCTTTGTGGGTCAAAGTAAGACTACCAGTATCCCTTTATACAATATCTCCATCTCCCTCATGCATACACATGTAACATACCCCTGTATGTGAACGTGTCTCTCCGTCTCGAAAACTTTGTCGATACGTATGATTGCCCTTCAATCGTATTTGTCATAGTGACAACTTACTTGACATTCAAGTTGTCCTGTTATCAATCCTCAATATAAAATTTTACAATGCGCGGAAATATGATCAATGGAGAAGGCCGAAAGCTTGTGCTAAATTTATTATAGTATCGCCAGGAAGAGATTGAAAATATCGGTCCCCTGATACCCACTTCATGCGTACTGGAGAGAGTAGCAAATGCGCTGAAGATTAGTCTGCGCAGTGTTCCGCCCATGGTACGGAGACTCAATCTGTTACTTATTCCATATGGCGTTGATGACGTAACCGGCAAGAACGGTGACTACAACTATATCACATTTTATCTGATTGTTCAAACAGACTGTTAAACTGAAAATCTATAGTAATCTACTTTTAGTAAATTTATTCTTTTTGAGGACGTAGAATAAATTATGATGTTTTCATTTGATCGAACTTGACTAAGCTATTATAGATTTATTATCACAGGATGTAAAAGAAGGCTGCACGACTTGGTCAAAGATAAATTGATTTCCTCACAAAAATGAATCATGTTCCATTATCAAATATTATAAATAGAATCATAAGCAGTTGATCTTGACATATTACAATAAAAGATTCACGAGATACAATTATAAAAATTCAGGATTTGATCTAGAATAAAGCTTTTTGTAATCATATTAGCGTTTAGTAGATAAAAGTAATTTGTAGTGTCTATGAACAATCTCAATTTTATAATTTAATGTTATCTTCAATTCAATAATTTTCTACCCAGGCATAACATAAAAATGTGCAATGTGAATACGAGGGTGAATCAAATATGAACCGGACTTTTTTAGTAATTTTATTGGTATAGTAAACACAAGTTTATTTACATCTTATTTTTCTACATAATCTCCTCTCTTATTGATGCATTTTTCCCATCGGATCGGAAGTTTTTTAATTCCCCCATCAAAGAATGAAGCTGATCGTGTCAGTAGCAATAGCGCATGAACGTGTCCATAGCTTCGTCGTCGTCAAAGTGGTGACCTCCCAGGTCTTCTTTAAGTGGCCTAAACATGTGATAGTCACATGGCGACAAATCGGGACTGTAAGGCGGGTGTTCCAAGTGTTTCCCAATGAATTTCGCGTAATTTTTCCTGGGTCAACGCAGCTGTGTGTGGTCGACCATTGTCAATGGAGCAGAATGGCACTTCGTATGTCTCGCCTTTTTCGCTGATAGGTCAGTTTCACTTTTTTAAGCAGTTGGCAGTAGTAAGCAGCATTAACCGTTCGGCGATCGTGGAGAAAATCAACTAGCAGTACACCTCTGGAATCGCAAAATACCGTTGCAAGAACTTTTCCTGCAGAAAGATTGATCTTAGATTTTTGCGGTGCTGCCTCTCCAGACAAAAACATATTTTGCCAGTTGTATACTTGTGTCCTTGAAATTGTCTTATCGCCGTACTGTGATGTTAATCGACGCAAAATTTCGGAAGGCTTTACGACCTCCAGCAACATCTGACATCCCCGCCCAATGGATACCAAGACGTCGCCCCACTCCATTCACCTATGGCGCATTTAACAGAAAAGTCCGTTTCATATTTGATTCAGCCTCGTAATTCTCAGAACTATACATCCACAACATTTCTTGTTTAAACAAGCAGTTATATTGGAAACTTATCGTAACTATACTACAACTATTTAAAACTGTAATGACTCATACGCGCGATCAACACGTGATCAGAGCTCGATCTCGGCTTCCTTCCAGTACAGCCGTATAGCGTACGATATATGTCGTTTCAGTGGCTTTGCGATGGTCAACAGCACAGACAGAGATGGAAATAATGGCTGATTGTTCTCCGAAATGAAATCAAAGACGCGCCTCGACCGACAGACTCATAGGCGTCGGCAACGCATTGGAACGTGTTTCGTTGAGCGATCGCATATTGTGTGTTTTTATAAGAATTGATGTGTGATTGTTATTTTTGTGGTTTCTGTGGTTACTGTTTTGGTTATACTTAACCATGGAGAGTACAAATGGCACGAGTGGAAGTACTGAAAGCCAGGGAACAAGCAGACGGCTTCGTAAAGCACTGAAGAGGGACGCGAAAGAAATCGTGGTCAACGTGTTCAATTATCTGAACAGGCGTTCCAGAGTGGACCATTCGCAGGGTGGTGCATGAAAAGAACAAAACTGGAGCTACTACTGATCCAAAGTTTAATTTGAAGGGACGAAAGGCCGTTAAATTGGATGACGATAGCAAAATGGCGTTAAGGCGAACCGTACATTCATTCTTCTTTAGGAATGAGATACCAACCCTCAAGGCTGTACATGCAGCGATCAAGGAAAATGAAATTATACCCCAAATGAGCGTCGAGGTAATGAGGAAATCCCTGCACGAAATTAATTTTCGTTACGAAACGCGTAATCGGAAGTCAGTATTGATAGAGACCTGAAATAGTCGCCTGGCGTCGAAAATACCTCCACGAAATGATTGAATATAGGCGACAAAGCAGAAAAATCTATTATTTGGACGAGAAATGGGTAAATGCAGTTAAAAAAACCTGGATAGACAAAAACGTAGTGAGTAACCGACAAGCAAGCATTGAAGGTTTGTCAACAGGTCTTCGTGAACCGTCAGGGAAAGGTCAAAGATTGATCGTAACTCATATTGGTAGCGATAGTGGCTTTTTAGAAGAGTGTGACTTGATTTTCGTCTCTAAGAAAGGAGGTGATTACCATGACGAAATGAATGCCAGCTGCTTCGAGAGCTGGTTTCAAGGCGTGCTTCAGCGAGTTGAGCCCAACTCTGTGATCGTCATGGATAATGCTTCCTACCATAGTCGTCGAGCCGAACGTGTACCGACTATGGGATCTCGAAAAAGTGACATGTAGCAATGGTTGCGTAAAAAAGGAATCCCGTTTGACGATTCATGTGTGAAAGCGGAATTGTATGAAAACATTAAACAGCACAAACCTGCGAACATTAGTTACGTGACTGATGAGATGGCCCGTCAATGTGGTGTCACTGTGCTGCGGTTACCGCCCTACCACTGTGAACTGAACCCAATAGAGCTCATCTGGGCTCAAGTGAAGGGTTATATTGCGCGCCATAACACAACATCCAAATTACCAGACGTTAAGGTTTTACTTGAGACTTCCATACAGCTAGTAACGCCCGAAGCTTGGCAGAATGCTATCCGCAATGTTGTGAAGGAAGAAACAAAAATGTGGCAGCTTGTCCACCACATCGACACCATCATAGAGCCAGTTATAGTCAATTTCAACGAGGAAAGCGATAGCGACAGTTTATTACTGTCAGATGTAAGTGGAAGCGACGATGAATAAAGGTAATTCCCAAATTTTTGACTTACAATATGTTTCAAACCACTCTTTATTAAGCATGTGACAAATCTAGTTCACCCATGTTAAACATTCATAGCCCGCCTATGAACAGCCGACTACTGGTAGTTAAGTGATGTTCACGTGAACATCGATGAGTCATTACAGTTTTAGATAGTTATAGTCTAGCAAGGATCACCCAGGTGACAAACTTAGTGAGTTTGATTTCATCACAAATACACTAAACAATTTCCACTTGCATAATGATAATATTTATTCATACAACTATAAACTGTTTATAAATCAATATACCATAAAGTTATTCTATTCTTACCTGGTCAAGAGAAGGATATGGCCTTTTATTGGTAGGTGTGGCTCCAGAAATGGTATTCCTTCTCTGAAGTATTGGTCTTGGCTTCAAAGGATACATTCTACAGCTGCCATCCAATGGACTGTCTGGCGGTTCACTATCACTGCTGCTAAGTTCTGTTTCTATATCATGAATCTCCTTACTTTCATCAGTTCTGCAAAAGAAAAACAGTATAAAATAGTACAAGTATTCAATTCTTATTTGGTTTGTTAAGTCTGAGGACTCAAGTTCGTTTTAAGTATACTTACTTAGAAATTTTTATAGGTGGTAAGTCAAGTATTGGCAATAACCTAGGTGATGGAATATTATCATTCCACCTTGAAGACCATGTCTGGCCATTAGTTTTTCTAGATGGTAATCTGTAGGGTTTCATGTAGATCTGACCATAAACTTTTGTATGTCTTGGCCTTTTTCTCAATGTTAGTACAATTTCAGGGGGTGATTCTTGTAGCAGCATCATGACTTTTTTACGCTGCCATCCAACTACTGTCTGATAGTTCACCTTTAAATAATAATAAAACAAAACAACATACAGTATATGATCAATAAATATTACACAGCTCAAATGTATAGGAACATTGTACAGTTACTGCCTATTTAGTCATGAATTCCAATGTGCAACTCTTACTGAAGTCTCTCAAAATAATTTTCTTATTACACATACCTGGACAATTTCATCCCCTTCTTCAATTTTTGAGCTACTATGTGCAGGAGAACCATGCTTTATATCAGCAATTTGATGCACCGCATGGTTATTTGGAAGAATAAAAAAACCCAGTTCCTGTTCCCTCTTCTTCAATGTTGCCAGATCTAAGGATGTTGGTTGTAATATCATGGGATCCATAACATCCTGGAATTCAAAGCAGAAATTTTTTTCAATGGTTTTTGGTAAAGTAGACAACATATTTCTCCAATTTCACTGAAACTAGACAATTAAAAAAAGAGTAGGAAACTATTATGTTAAAAATCTCACAATGATAGATACAGAACAATTTTTTTATTTTAAATAGTTATCAAATAAGTGCCATCCAATGTGCTTACCTGTATAATATGGTCTGCAATTATTGCTAACTTCTTGCATATTTTTCTGATAGTACAGACAGGTTGCTCAGAAAAAATACCCCTATTGGCACTAGTTGCCATTTCAAAACCATACTGTAATAGATTTGTTTTGCAATCTATATAATCTTTATCACCCGCAAATGGAGACCTAGAAATATGAAAGCATTAGCAAATAGAGTCCCACTGAAACTAATATTTCAACGGAAACAGAAATTTCAGGTCATTTTTTGTTTCACCTGAAAACAACACTTCCAACTGAGAAGTATGAGATGGGAGGTTGGGAGATGTGTATCTCCAAGAAAAAACAAAGTCAGTCTTTATAAAGAAAGCTAGTTTAATTTCTATTGCAAGCCACATTTAAAATTTTGTAAGCAGTGTTTACTTAAATAAATTTTTGGAGTTTAAAGGCCGTCTAATTCATTTTTAGTCTTCAAAACTGGATTTTATTGGTCATGATGATATTTTAAATGATTTAGGTATTCTTAAACTGATAAATAGTAGTTTCTATAACAATTATTCAAAAACGACAAACAAAAAGTATTTCCAAGATATTAGTAACCATCGCATTTTTTAGGAAATTTAATTTGTACAGTTTTGAATATGCTACTTGAAATTGAGCCTTGCACAGGAATTCCCTGAAAATCTGTGAGTTATCTACCATCTTCAATTACATCAAAAAATCCCTAGATTTTTGTACTCTTACAAAACTCAAATTCAATGTTCGTGCAACAGGCCATTAGAATGGGATCTAATAATCATAATTTAACAGTCTGATCTTATATGACATGAATAACAATTTTTCAACATTTTCCCCTAGCAAATTTGACTTTTAATCTGAATAAATGTGCCCTAAGGCAAACAGATGAACGTTGTTTTGGTTGCAGTTTCGACCGATTTTCTGCAGAAACAAAAGCTATACAAAAACTCTGATTTTTGATTGAAACCGAAAGTTCGGTCGGACACTATTAAGAAAAAAAAAAGCTATTTTTTAGAAGTCAAAACAATAAATAATAACTTTCATGGGCTACAGTCTAAATGGGTTGATGAATTGTGACATATGAAGTGTTTCATGATTTGTCTTGACAGTGGGCATACTAAAATTTTACAAAATCAAAATGGCGAATTTTGATAAAATCTTCCAACTTTGAAATTCATTGATGGATTTTGACACGAGATGACTCTAGATTTGTTTTGATAATGTGAGAGAAATTGGATGTATTCAACTTTTATAGGATCAAAATGGCAGATCTTAAATGTAAACTTCAACTTTGGAATTTTCATTTCACAGGCTGCAGCCCAAATATTTCGATGGATTTTGACATATTAGGTTTCCCTGATAGCACAATTAAATTTTGATTGTTTTCAGTTACTGCAGTTGGGTTTTTAAAAATGTACTTGTTATATATACCAAGTAAAAAAAAATAACTTACCTATCAAGCCAATATACTAAGGGCTTGATTGTGGTAATGATTGTGTGAACATCAGCCATGACTTGTGTTTGGAGAACTGAGCAATTGTCATCTACTAATAGTAATTCCTTGTACAAAGAATTTGCTGCACATGATAGCTTTAAAGCTAAGGTTTGCAGATTTTCTTTGTCCAACTCAAAATGCTGCAACAAATATATTATTGTTTATTATTACAGTTGCAAAATATTCAAGATCACATAACTGGGAGATTAAGTATCAGTAGTTCAATAGTAAAAGTAGTAGTTGTTCTGATTACATTAAAATCAATGATCAATGTCATAAATGATTCTTATAAGGAAACAAGAGATTGCAGGTTATACATTTATAGGAGGAATTGCACACATCTTTAATTGGCAATATGAAGGTTATAATCAATGATTTCCACTGGACAAAGCTAAAGATGTCCTTGAAATAAGGTAATCAAAATCAGAGGCATAGATTCATAAGAAAAATTGGCTTCAAGCTCTGGGGGCCAATGCAATTAGTAGACACTGCCTCAGTGTGAATGTGTACTTGTCCTTTTTTTTGCTCAATTACCATCTGAGGCAACTTTCTCTAGTCCCAGCAGTTAATTTCGATTTGATACCTGTATTTTGCATAGATTACATTACATAATGATGCCGTTAGCTTAAGTTATATATGTAAGATTAAGAACTCCATAACATGTTTGCCACATAGGCTTCAAGAGAGCTGTCACTGGCTAAAATGCCAACACTGTTTCTTATTTCAACATAGTTCTACTATTGCTAGTCAGTTGGTGTATAAAAAGCTAGAGAAAATAGCAAAATAATTTTCTAAAGGTTTTGCTACATTAAACTAGTTTATTGTATAATTGCAATGTGATGACTTTCAAGTCCTTTACTTACACCACTTCTTCAGCCTGAGTTACCAGGGGCTTGACTCTGAATGGGTTTCGACTGTTGAAATTGATTTTGATGGCACCTTGTGACGATATACTTGATTCAATATGATAATTTTGACATCTGATTATATTGATCTATATTCAAATTATCATGGCAGTGTCAAAATTATCATAGCTGATCAAGTATATCGTCACGAAGTGCCATCAAAATCAATTTCAATTTTTTTCAATTGTTTCAAACTAAAAACTGCATATATTTATGTACAAATTCCTTTAAACAAAAACCACTTCATGTGTGTAGACAAGACACATGGCAGATATGAACTTGCATATGCATGAACTTTGACAGGTTTAAACAGGCTGAGAGAATCACAGAAGTTGCATAAAAAGTTATGTATATATAGCAAAAAATGTACTTGAAAACGAAAAATGGCTACAACACAAGAGTTGCTAATATAAACTTACAAAATTCCTCAAATGCTCCACAGCCTCTAGAATGATTTCTTGATGGCCCAAAGTCTTGACGCCAAGGTGTTCAAGATCATCCGCTCTCAAATTCAAAAGCTGATGTCCAGTAACGCCGTTATTTAAAAAGGAAGTATTATATTGGAGTATTACGCTGTCGAGACCTAAAAGACGAACAATGTATACAGGAAATTTAATTTTATCATCGCTTTATCACCTTTCAACCAATCGGTCACTTGGTCCACTGACCAATCTTTCACGTTCACGTACGCCATAATTGGTGATTAAATGGACAATTAACCGCGGCCACTAGTCACTTCTTCAGCCGGTTTATTTGATAAACATTTCGGACAACACAATGAGTCATTTCTTGATCCAAATCACATTCTTTTTGGATTTTCACATTGCTTCGAGTTCGAACTTGTCGCTGTCTTCGAATGTCACTGTCACTCAAACGTCAACTTTACAATTTTTAGGTTAGAAATCTCCCAGAAAACAGACTGCAGATGACATCAGATTGTGCGTATAACGCTCCGTCTCAAATAGTATTTCATGTATCTAGAGCGAAAAGTATTCCTACAGAGAGCCATTCATCCTTAACATTTAAAAAAAATATACAGCATGCTACAGAATGTTGGTAGGAAAACAGCATGTTAATGTCCAGGGTGATTCACAAGTCGTGACCAAAAATGAAACATCAAACACAGGACCGCATTTCAAGGGGAGTCTTCTATGTAACATTTTTTCCTCGAGGGATTCATTGAAAAGATAGTTTAAAATAAAACCGTCAACTGGAATGAACTAAATTTTGGTATGTGGATTTACCTAAGTATTGTCCACATTCAAAAGTACTTACTTGAAATTAACGTGCACCAGTGGCGGACATACCTACAGTACGTCACTGTTATTTTTTTCTCATTATGAACATATTTGGTCGTTAGAAAATCCCCGTTCTGTAAGAATTCACTCGTTTCAACACATATTTTCTAGAAATGTCTGGTGCGGCATTTTCAATGGCCAACTGTTTATGCACGTATTGCCATAACCTTTAAATGCAAACTAATGCTTAGATTTTCTAGACAATTACATAGAAAATGTGTTACTTGTTAGCAACGAGAGTACGAATGTATCAGCACGACGGTGTCCCACCGCATGTTCGTCGTGACCGCATGGTTAAATAATCATTTTAGATAACGATGGATTGGCAGAAAAGGACCCGTACATTGGCCTGCGAGGCCTCCTGATTTGAACCCCCTGAATTTCTTTTTGAGGGGCGCTTTTAAACGACTAGTGTATGCTGAACAAATTAATACTGTTGATCAGTTAAAGCAAGAATAGATAATGCGTTTCATAAAATTCAAACCAGAACAAAATTGGCGGAAATACGTTTTTCTTTATTATAAAGATGCCGCACTTGTATTCGTAAGAACATTTATGGAAATAAAGCTTTGATTACCTAATTTGTTTTTTGTATTCTTACGAAAACAAAGCACCCTAGGAAAAAACACAAAAGTAATTATTTGTAACAAATTTAAGGTAACATCCGAAAAATTTCGCGTTTCGAAAAAAAAAACAGTGACGTACTATTTTTATTTGAAAAAATAATGCTACTAATCCTCTGTTCTCCGCCACTGGTGCACTTTAATTTTAAGTAAAGACTTGAATGTGGACAATACTTAAATCGACATACCAAATTTTAGTTCATTCCAGTTAAGGGTTTTAGAGATATTAAAAACAATTGTTTTTTATTTTTAAACTTCAACATATTCAACATCTTTTAAATGACGCCCTCGAGGAAAAAAATGTTACATGGAAGGTCCTTCTTAAAATGCGGTCCTGTGTATGATGTTTCTTTTTGGTCACGCCTTGTGAATCACCCTGTATTCAACGCCCCAAACCCCAAGTTATCTTGTTATTATACAAAGGTCCGATAGCCATCGATAAGAAAAATGGATTTTTAGCACTCAAAGTTGGAATTTTTCGCTAAATAATTACATTTACATGTTCAACGGGATTAGATACATGTGAAATAACATCAGATTCGGCTTTCTCAACCCAAAATACGTACGATAGAGGCCATTAGAACCGCACTTAAAGGATTTTAATTTTTTGGTGTATTATGTTCTAAAATTGCAAAAATGGGTCAGTCGAGAATGTAAAGTCAACCATTCTTATAATACGTTTTTGGGTCGCTAAAACCGAATCCGGGGTCAATTCAGTCCAAAAAGTCCTCGTTTTCGGGATAATGGCAAGAATTCCACTTTGTCAAAAAGCGACTAATAAAAAATCTAAAAAAACTGTTGGAGTCTATTATCTAGAAAATGTAGATTCACAGTTTTTGTGTGGCGGGACACTGGGCACGGTCACCCGCAGGTGACGACACCTGTACGAACAGGGATTGATAGAATAAAATATTTTTTTGCCTATTTCTTTTATGGAAAAAAAAAACAAAGTTTTACTATATAAATATATTTAATAGTTATGTGACAAATTACACGATCATCAATAGGAGAACTATAATTTTCATTTTCTCCAGTATTTATTAGGGGAATATGGTTTTTTGGTGACTGCATTCGCACTTGGGCAAGGGAAACCCCTAGAAAACCTCAACCGTCACTGCTCAGATTCATTGTATTAGGTGAAGAAAAATCAAGTCCTTCCACAATTCTGGGTTCATTTGTACAATCGTCAGCATGACACAGTTATTAACCTGAAAAAAAGTAGCATTGAAGTAACGGTTTATACGAGAGTCATTGTTTAAGTAAGAACCGTTTTGTGATCGAGTCAGAAGAATTTTATTTATGAATGTAAATTGTATCACAGACTAAAATATGAACATCTTTTTCATTTTTTAACACAGTCACCATAAACATTCACGCTTTTTTTTAATTCCATATACGTTACCCCCGTCCATAGTCCCGAAGACACCAAAAGCCCTCCAAAAGAACGCGAAAGCCCACCCAGCACTGTTGTCGTAACACACTGGTTAATTGTTATGCAATCTTCGGTTAAAATGTTGCAACCTCAAAATTTGCACTAAGCGAACACGTATGGGAAACAGGACAATTACAAAAGGAATGTAAGGGAATCAGACTATATAAATTTAACAATAATTGTCTTTCTAGTTCTTCTGTGACCCAATTTGGTTGAATATACTCGAAGGAAAGACCTTATTGATATTTTCCAATCAAACTAATTGATCATTAGTTTTTTATAGCGGCGTAATGTAAAATTGGCCAAGAGTGTCCGAGATTGAACGGTCTTCACGTTACAGGATGCGCAACTGGTTCTTACTTTAAAAACGCCCCTCGAAGTTCACTGATATCTTTCTGATAAGTTGTTAGAAAAATAAAATTTGGTAAAAGCTTTATTCTATGGCACCGCCGCTTTTTCCAATAGGTTTCAGAAGTTATATTTACTGATAATCTTGACTTATCATCGGGTAAGACGTCAGTGAAACATGTTTGTACAATAAATAAGTTTCAGATTATGTAAAAAATACCTGTTCATTATTTCGATTATCAATTCAATTGATCTTTATATAACTTTTGGCCTCATCGAGTTAGTTTCCCAAATATGTCCCTTAATTCCTTCTTAATTTCTTCAGAAGTTGTATAGAATCGTGAACATTTTTAGAAGCTTTTATTTGGAACCTGGCTGCATTTCGTAAAACTTCATCAATATATATTGACAGTAGACCATACTATTATCCACAGATTTATCTACAAAGAGAGTTCACATAAATATTCCCATTTAACTAACATCTCTGCTTATTTTGAAACATCAAGTAGGTTGACTTTGTATTTATTTATTTAAGTATAGTTTGAGCGGAAAGCGCTTAGCCTTCTTAAGGTAAGTTTATAAAATACATCTCTTGGGAACGTCTCCAAGATCCTTAACAGTTCTATCCATAATTCAGTGGTTCAGTTCAAAACCAACCTTCTTGATGCCATACTCTCCAATGCTTACCCTGTAAAAATGATGCCGTTGTTTTCATGTATTGCAGCATAATATAGATCGGGACTTTAATCATTCTTAACATGTTTCTATTGTTCTTATTCAACATCTATCTTTCCCCGACTCGTGTATGCCCAATGAAACATTCATCCAGCTATCCAGTTAGAACATCTTTTGGAACATATACAAATCATTATCATCAATATTCATATCTCGCGTTTATCACGCTCGGGAGTGTCTATAACGTATGCCATTCCTGAAATTGGGGGTGTCCAATCCAAATGATTCTGAAAGAAAACCTGAAACTTTTTGAACAGCAGTACTATAAAATACGTAAAAATAAGAAATGTGCAATCACATCTTAGCTAAAAATATAAAATATGTACCTAATAGAAATAGTAAATACCAAATGTAAGCTAAAATTAAAATTATAATAAATATATCATTATCATCAATATTTTTCATTGTTAATCACCATTCCTGAAATGGTATGTTCTCATTCTCACCTAAAAGCTGAAACAAACGAAGAAAAACACTTGCCCTACGATTTTAAATCATAAATAATTATAGACAACAGACCTACGAAATACGTAAAAATAAGAATTGCTTGTAAATATATTTTCTCATAAATAAAGGTGTTTTATCCAGCTGTACATAGTAAAATAGGAATAGTGAATAGCAAATATAAATAAAAAAACATATAATAATAAATATGGTTTTGGGGACCATCGCGGGGCCGCAGCCTGGAGTGAGTACCAAAGTTTTACTAACCACTGTGCATGCTCTTGCCTCATACCTGTAATGATCTACTACTAGCCCTACTATCACTAAGTGTTACCAGAACTACTACTACTACCGCTACTACCTTCTTATAGGGTTACTTAGCATCTAAGGACGCACTTATGAAACCTGAAATTTTTACATATCTTCTTCCTCAGAAACACTGGACGAATTTACGTCAGCCACGTGTTTTGCAAGACATATCTCCGAAGATGATGTTCATTCTGCATGTACTAGCCTGCAATCATCTTCAAGAGGGTGAAGAAGTATAATTTTTAGCCTCAGAATGTTAGCTTTCCAAATATATCCCTGAATTTCGTCTAAAGCTGTGTGAAAATCGTGAACATTTTTAGAAGCTTCTGCTTGTATCCTGGCTGTAAATATTTCGTAAGGCTTCATCAATATATTGACAGTAGACCATACTACTATTATCCACAGGTTTATCTACAAAGAGAGTTCACGTAAGTACTCCTATTTAAATAATACCTCTGCTTATTTTGAAATATCAAGTAGGTTGACTCTGTATTTATTTATTTATTTATTTAAGTATAGTATGAGTGGAAAGCGTTTGGTCTTCTTAGGGTAAGCTTGGAAAATACATCTCTTAGGAACGTTTCCAAGATCCTTAACATACTTCAGTGGTTCGCGAAGTTCAAAACCAACCTTCTTGATGCCATACTGTCGTCCAATGCTTACCATGTAAAAATTTTGATGTTTGCTTGATTGCTGTTTTCATGTATTGTAGCATAGTATAAATCGGGACTTAATTCATTCTTAACATGTTTCTATTGTTCTTATTCAACCTCTATCTTCACCTATCAACATTCATCCAGCTATTCAGGCAGAACATTTTGTGAAATCGTTATCATCAATATTCATTATATCATGTTTATCACGCTCAGGAGTGTCTATAACTTGTGCCATTTCTGAAACTGGGAGTGTCCTCCCTCCAAAACTAGATAAACATATTTGGGCTGTGATTCTGAAAGAAAGCTTGAACGTTTTCGGACTGTAGTTCTGTAAAATATATAAAAATAAGAAATGTGTGATCACATCTTAGCTAAAAATAGATGTTCGTAAAATATGTACCTAATAGAAATTAAATACCTAATGTAATTTGAAATTATAATATATCATTATCATCAGTGTTTAGCATAGTATATCACCATTCCTGAAATACGAAATGTCCTCACTCTCACCTAAAAGCTCAAAAAACTAAGAAAAACACTTGTGCTATGCATAAATAAATATAGACAACAGACCTATGAAATACACCATATTGATTCTTAGCAGGATTCTTTTAAATTCTGGATCCCTGTTTAACAGCTCGGCCGTGGACCCAGGGGAAGTCCTTCCTCAGCTTTCCCCTCTCTGCAAGGGTTTGACGAAGAGTTTTCTGTTTCCCTCGACGTGCCCCCACATCGCAGAGTGCCCAAACTAAATTCCCTAACACTTCCCTAGCTACTCGCTAATCCCGACCACTTGATTGGAGTTCTCTGACGCAAACCTTTTTATTGAAGCTTATGTATTATATGATAATTCTGATTCTCTCTACTTTTAAAGTTTGCAACCATTTTGTTATTTTTACTAACTTTCCAACTGAACCGACGCTCTATCCTAGTAATTCCTAACTAACTAAATAGGGCACCCTGTCTAGCGAGGACAGTATGAAGAGTCGTCCGCCACATTTGTCAACCATGCTCGCTCTTCGCATTGGGCCAAATTAGTCAGTAGCGACAAGCGAGATAGATCGATGAAGTCGATCGATCTTACAAGTCAAGATCCGGCTCCCCAAAGTCCTCTTCCAACCCCGAAAAAGACAATGGTTCTACAGACCAAAAAAGCCCTCCGCCCTTTCATCGCTTGTTGTGTCCAGCTATCCTAAGGTAGTGTAGAAACCGAAGGAACATTGAAGATGCCCCTTCCAATTCTATCCTGTCGCTCATGGACCTAAATTTTCTCGAAGCCATGTGCAATGCCTCGATAAATTCAATACATAATCGACAGCCTACCGAGGATAAAAGGGCTAGTCAACCTCTTTCGCAAAATGTCTCGATTCACACTAACAAACCGGTTGTATAAGGTAGTTAGACCTTATACAACAAGTAGGTTTATCAATCTCACAGCTCTCGCTCTGTTCGGCTGAAAACCCTACACCAATAAGAAAACCCTAAATGCACTTACATTTCAGCAAACTGCTCTTGTCCCTGTGCCCCTGCATGCTCTGAGCATGGGCATGCGCATGACGCGTGTCTGAATCCCTCGATGGCACCTGCTTTTTCTCAGCAAGGACATGGTAAAGAGTTGTCTGTATCTCTCGACGTTCGACGTGCCCCCACAACGCAGAGTGCCCAAACTAAATTCCCTAACATATTTCCCTAGCTACTCGCTACTCCCGACCACTTGATTGGTGTTCTCTGACGCAAACCTTTTTGTTGAAGCTTATGTATTATATGACAATTCCGATTCTCTCTACTTTTAAAGTTTGCAACCGTTTTGTTATTTTGACTAACTTTTCAACTGAACCGACCCTCTTTCCTAGTAATTCCTAACTAACTAAATAGGGCACCCTGCCTAGCGAGGACAGTATGAAGAGTCGTCCGCCACATTTGTCAACCATGCTCGCTCTTCGCATTGGGCCAAATTAGTCAGTAGCGACAAGCGAGATAGATCGATGAAGTCGATCGATCTTACAAATCAAGATCCGGCTCCCCAAAGTCTTCTTCCAACCCCGAAAAAGACAATGGTTCTACAGACCAAAAAAGCCCTCCGCCCTTTCATCGCTTGTTGTGTCCAGCTATCCTAAGGTAGTGTAGAAACCGAAGGAACATTGAAGATGCCCCTTCCAATTCTATCCTGTCGCTCATGGACCTAAATTTTGTCGAAGCCATGTGCAATGCCCCGATAATTTCAAGACATAATCGACAGCCTACCGAGGATAAAAGGGCTAGTCAACCTCTTTCGCAAAATGTCTCGATTCACACTAACAAACCGATTGTATAAGGGAGTTAGACCTTATACAACAAGTAGGTTTATCAATCTCACAGCTCTCGCTCTGTTCGGCTGAAAACCCTACACCAATAAGAAAACCCTAAATGCACTTACATTTCAGCAAACTGCTCTAGTCCCTGGAACAAGTTGGTATAATCAGCATGAGCATAAAAGTACTACGTTATTAAAGGTCTCACGCTCACACTTCGGGAGGAAAGGAGGATGGAACAATTCTAACGAGCGTTTCAGCATACGAAAAGCTATAAAAGCTGTTTCATGTCAAAACATGTACCGCTCGTACTATTTTCGTAGTTTGTTTTCATCGTATGGTACACATGTTTTCTAATATTTGGTTAAATAAATGAATAGAAATAAAATAGTTCGCTATAACATATTGACACTTTTTATAAAAGCTGGTTCGCACGCACATGGAGAATACCCCTTGCACGTAAGCGCAGTCCGTGGAGGTTGTAGTTACCAACGATGAGCTACTGCCAATAACTTATCAAGATATGCCGAAAAATTGCCATTAGACAATAAATAATCAGCCTATTTTCCTATATTTGTATCTTTGTCCTTACGGAACATTTTTACAAAATAAAATTTCCAAATATTTCAGAAACCACTATCTTGCGTCAACCTTATAGAAAGCTATATTTTTATTGTTTCATATTATAAACCATAAATACAGATGGTTCCATAACGAAAAATACTTTATGGGGTTTTAAAGCTGAATTTTTACTTTGTTACATACTAGTATGTACTCTTTTTTACCACCCTGTTTATTAATTATCCTAATATCGAATGAAGTCTACTAAAGTAGATCTTCCGTGAGATAACCGTTACAATTACGTGACAAGAATACAAATATAATAAGATTGAAGTTTTGCGATACGTTACGTTTTCAACATCTTTATTCGCCTTGTACCTTCGAAACGAAGGCGTTTTTCAAAAATGATTTAGGCACAAAGTAACCTTCGAATAGACTAAATAATTAGTCCTTGTTTTTTAGTGAACATACTGCCAAAAGTAAATATTTCCACTCGGTGAATTAAAGAGTGTTGGGCAATATTGTTAGAATTTTTGAAAATAAATATATGTAATTGTGGGCTTGCTGCCCAACAATGAAAAACGACACGGGTATCATGTATCTGGAAAAGTGACGATATATAGATTTTTTTGACATTATATTGTTTTTTTTAGTTAGCTTGAAGTTAAAAACGTGCAAAAACGTAGAATTCAGGTCCAGACTTGACATTTAATTGTGTGATGTACCATTATGTTACTAAATCTAACGAAGGGTTTTGGTGTGGTGTATATTAGAATTTTCTACGATTCAGGGCATTTGCATTCTAAATGAAGTTCCCCTAAAGCACAACTCATGTTGTTGTATAACTTCAGTTAAATCACAAAAAATTACTGAAAAAGCTAAATAGGGTGCATTACCTTACTTGTAAGGTGTGTGTTACTCCTTTTTCGGCGAAATGTAATTCATTCAGAGTATAAATCACAGGGAATTGCACTTAAAATACAAGGAAATAAGAAAGATGAATCAGATCATGAAAATGAATTCCCAAAACATCTTTTGTTAAAATTTTGAATTTTTTGTCACTTAATTCGTTAAAAATAAGATATAAAAAATATCTTGAATGGAAATCTTTGACTTTTCATTGAAAAATTCAAATTTCACAACATTTATTCGGAATATCCAAGAACTGCCCTCCACACTAAGCTCTTCACTACCGTATTTACAATTGTTTTTATTTATATGTCAACAATCATCTTAGCACTACGATCTTTTTAACATGTTTTTATTACAAAAAAAATAGAAAAACTCAAGCGTTTTGTCTCCAGCAACCCCTTTTCTTTCATATATCTAAATTTTTTTATACCTCAAAACATTATTTATCACTATTCATTAATGGTTTAGTTACATTTGAAACATAAGTGTTTCAAATAAAAACGCTTACCTAGTTTGCCATTCTGTTGCGCATTCAGCCACCTAGTTCTGCTAAGTTTTCCATCTCAACTGGACCTTGGACCTGAAACAAATGGAAACATATTTTTGAATCCCACATTTTTTCCGACATGTAGAACTTGAATCAAAATGTTTGAAAAATATAGGGAAAAGTCAAGTATATTGTACCGGTTTTTAAGTCGTACCATCTCAATATTTACTGACTTTTAGATTTCTAACAACACCTAGTTAGCATGTCTTATACCTTGAGGCACCAAAACAAATCTTAACAGAAATTGTAACCGACGGTCGTTTGTGAAAAATGTAGGAGTTTAACAATCCCTGCACCAAATTCAACTTCAAAAGTGGTGGACTGGAACCTCCTGTGAAGTGTCCTGGCCAGCGCGTTCTCCGGATTAACACCTCTGGACTGTTCTGTTTCGGGTTTTACTGAAAACCAAGCTTATCAGCATTTTTGGTATGGTTACACCAGAAATGTTACGTGATATTTTGAATCCTACTATTAGAAGATCATATTTATGTTTAGAAAATTATGGCAACAATAAAGGGTGTCCGGTAACTAGTACAACAAAAAAATCGGGAATATAGGCGAAAGGCAGATCTACAGCATATCAAAAAATGACCCTAGTAAAAGTTTCTCTGTTTTTGAGATACTAATTTTGTATGTATTTTTCGTTTGATCTACCTTTTGCTGGTAATTTATCGTAGTACTTTGCAGTAGCGGTCTAGTACATTTTTATTTCATTGCTGAATACCAAAGTTGACTAAATTAGTTTTCTAAGATAAAAATTACGGAGAAGAAATTAGTTTGTCAAGTTTACATACTTGTATTTATCGGAAATGATATTTTAAATGGCAGACCAACTATCTGAGAATATTTTGCGAAAAAAACCGAACAGATATCCTGACATTTTTCGAAAACGACAAAAAAATTAATATCTCAAAAACCGTGAAACTTTTACTAGGGTCACTTTTTGGTGTGTTGTAGATCTGCCCTTCGCCTATCGTTTGCCGTACTATTTACCGGACCCTGTATTTGAGCATCTATTGTGAATAAAAAAAATAAAAATAATATTAGAAATGTATTCGTTACTCTGAATATCACTAGTTTAAGCATTATTTTATAAAAATTTTACCCCATCACATCGTTATGTCATATGCATCTATCAGTAATCATATATTACATTGAAATAGAAAAAAAACATTTTTTTTCATAACTAAGAAAACCAATGTAATATCTGCTACTAGGGTTATTGTTTTGGGTATGTTGTAGATCTGCCCTTCATCTATCGTCCCTATTTTTTGTCGTACTATTTACCGGACCCTGTATTTGAACACCTATTATGAATAAAATAAAAAAAATGTATTCGTTATTCTGAATCACTAGATTGAGCATCATTTTACAAAATTTCTCATCTATCTCATCATCTATCAGTAATCACATAATCTTACAACGAAATAGAAAAAACTCATTTTTATTTATAACTAAGAATACTAATGTAACATCTGCTACATCGTTGAATTCGGAGAGAAAGATGGGTTTATTTTTTTTCCGGCCATATAAAAAAATAAAGATGATGATTTCTCAAAAGCGAAATGTCGGGCACAAAATTTAAAAACAGCATCATTTAGTACCTAAAAAGTTTCATTTGTTTTTTGATATCTCTTAAACTAAAATAATAAAAACGATTTGGCCAAATTTGCTTTTCCCAAATACCTCAATAAGGCATGAAAGTTTCTTAACAGCACAACATGAACTATCACTACACAATTTTCTATGATAAAACCGGGTTGTCCATATGCTCTGTGGCTTGGGAATTCGCCCTTGTAATTACGGCCTATCATTAAGTTTACACACTGTTTATTCAAAAAACAATATATGAATCCTACTATTAGAAGATCGTATTTATGTTTAGAAAATAATGGCAACAATTCAGGGTGTCACGTAGTACGACCAAAAAAAAAATCGGGAAGATAGGCGATAGGCAGATCTACAACATACCAAAAAATGACCCTAGTAAAAGTTTCATTGTTCTTGAGATATTATTTTTTTGTCTTTCTTGAAAAATTTCCTCGCTTGATCTACCTGTTGCTGCTTATTAAGCAGATAATTTATCGCAGTACTTTGCAGTAGCGGTCTAGTACATTTTTAATAAAATAGTTTTCTAAAATAAAAATCACTAAGAAGAAATGGTTTGTCAAGTTTACATACTTGTATTTATCGGAAATGATATTTCAAATGGCAGACCAACTATCTGAGAATAATTTGCAAAAACAACCAAACAGATATCCAGACATTTTTCGAAAAAGACAAAAAAATTAATATCTCAAAAACAGTGAAACTTTTACTAGGGTCACTTTTTGGTGTGTTGTAGATCTGCCCTTTGCCTATGGTGCTTATTTTTTTGTCGTACTATTTACCGGACCCTGTATTTGAGCATCAATTGTGAATGAAAAAAATAAAAATAATATTAGAAATGTATTCGTTACTCTGAATATCACTAGATTAAGCATTATCACATCGTTATGTAATATGCATCTATCAGTAATCACATAATATTACATTGAAATAGAAAAAAAAACACATTTTTCTTCATAACTAAGAAAACCAATGTAATATCTGCTACTTCGTTGTATTCGTAGAAAAAGATGCTATCAGATGGATGTAGTTTTTTTGGGACCATATAAAAAAATAAAGTTGATCATGGTTTCTCAAAAGCAAAATATCGGGCACAAAATTTGAAAACAGCATCATTAGGGCCTAAAATGTTCCATTTGTTTTTGATATCTATTAAAATAAATTTGGCCAAATTTGTTTTTCCCAAATACCTCAATAAGGTATGAAATCTTTACACAACATGAACTATCACTACACAATTTTTCATTATAATTAACCGGGTTGTCCATATGCTTTGTGCCTAGTACTTTGGTTTAGGAATGCGCCCTTGTAATTACGGCCTATCATTAAGTTGCACAACGTTTATTCAAAAAACAATATACACACAAGTACTACAAACTCCCTAAGCAAGTAAAAACGTACTTACCATCACACGTTGCCTCATGATATAGAACACGTTACGAACTGCACAAAAAACGCGTGGCGTTACGCGAGTTGGTAGAGTTGGTAACACTGACCGACCGCCGATGCGCTACCCCGATAACTGAAGCCACGCAGTACCTTTCTGCATAACAGCTCTTCATTTCCCCTCATTTCTCCTACTCTCCCCACCGCGTAGCTAAAGGCGTACTGTTTACGCTGGAAAAGATGCTGTTTTTTATACATGTACGTCGATTTTTACTACACAACTGAATCCGTATATTTGAATATCATATACAGGGCGTTCAGAGCAAAGCGATAGGTTTATTTTAATAATGATATACTAAAAATTACTAAAATATGTATGTATGTTTAAATGGATATAGGATGTGCAAACTATGATTATTAGTAGTGGAAAGATATGAATCTATCATTCCAAAGACTTTGTGAGTCCCACATTTTGAATTTTTCGTTAGACAATAAAAATTGTATCACCGACAAAAAACCAGTTTTAAAGTACTTTTTGGGCTTAATATAGTATTCGAGTTCTGAAAGATTGAAATTTTGATTATCCATTACAGCACATATTAATAATGGAAAACGGTCGAAAAACTGTTATAGACTTACGTTGTTTTGTCAGGTAAATAGGGTTAGTGGTCATTATTGAGAATTACACCTGAATGGTGACTTATTAAAATGCCAAATGTTTTAATTGTGCATGTTTGAATATTTTTAATATATGGGGTTGTCCAAAACGGACGCAGGAAAGTAAACGCATATTAAAACAAGAAAGATCGATATTCAAATCAAGTTGGGTACTTTATTTTGAAGGTTCTTATTACCATTTATGTATGAAAAATAATATCGCTCAAATGTTCACCACGACTGGATTTACATACGTCCACGCGATGGTCGAAATTTTCAATGACATTTTGCAACATGGTCGGTTCTAAGGCATTTATCTCGGCAATGATGTTGTTTTTGAGTTCTTGGAGGGTGGCTGGTTTGTTGACGTAGACTTTGCTTTTCAAATATCCCCATAAAAAGAAGTCCAAGGGAGTCAAATCGCACGATCTTGGTGGCCATGGCACATTTCCTCTGCGCGAAATCACGCGATCACCGAAGAAGGACTGCAATCGATGGATATTGACGTTGTTTGTGTGGCATGTTGCACCGTCTTGTTGGAAATAAACATCGTCCATATCCATTCCTTCAAGTTGCGGCAAAAAATAGTCCTCTATCATCACGAGATATCGCTCAGAATTGACGGTAACGGCGTCCCCGGCCGCATTTTCGAAAAAGTAAGGACCGATGATGCCTTTTGACCACAATGCACACCACACAGTCACTTTTTGAGGATGCATCGGCTGCTCTTGATACTCACGGGGATTTTCGTTCGCCCAGATGCGGCAGTTTTGCTTGTTTACCGTCCCATTCACAGTGAAATGCGCTTCGTCGCTGAACATGATTTTTGATGAAAAATTGGCATCAATTTGGCGGTATTCAAGGAGCCAATCTGAGAACGTTCGGCGCGAAAAATGGTCGGCCCGTCGCAGCTCTTGCGTCAATTGCATCTTGTAGGCGTGTACATTCAAATCCTGGTTCTCGAAATGCCCAATTCTTGGGATCGACGCGTTGATTGTTTCGGATCGTCTCTCACACTCTCCTTCACAACAGCAATATTTTCCGGTGTTCCAACGCTCCTTGGCCGGCCAGAGCCTGGCAGATTTGCCACAGAACCTGTTGCCGCGAATTTACGCACCAGACGACCGATGGTTGTTTCGTTTGGGCGGTTGTTGCGACCGAAATGTTCACGAAGCGCGCGAAACGTGTTTTTTATTTTTGTACCATTTTTGTAGTGCTCTTGAATAACTTCAATGCGGTCTTCAATCGAATACAACTCCATTGCGATCAATGGTAAACATTCAACTAACAAAATGACATGTCGGTGACAGGAAACAAAGATGGCGTCTATGTCAAATTGACGTTTACTTTCCTGCGTCCCTATTGGACAACCCATTACATAGGGGTCATTTCCCGTTTTACTAAAAACCAAGCAGTTACGACAATGTGTAACTGAAGCATTTAGTATGATTACAGAAATGTTACGTGATGTTTTGAAACCTGAAAATCGAATTGATGTTTAGAGAATAATGGCAACCTATTTATAATAATAATGATAATAATAATAATGGTAATATAATAATAATAGTAACGTCTTTATTAATTAACCACGGGAGACATAAACAGCTAAAGGGTATGTACATATGCAGAGTATTTTTCTTGTCTATTTGAGAATCTGTATTTTCAAAAAGTATAAAAATGTATCGGTATCTGGCATTGATGCACAATTTCAATCAAAACTTATTAAAAAATGTCATAATTTTATCACAGTCAGTCTTTGATACGAGAAATCACACAATTTTGATAATCCAAATATTGCACTTGTTGATCATACAAAACGTTAGTTATTTTTTACCCGTTTCAGAAATACAGGATATCCCAAAATTTTCCAGTCAGAAAGCTACAGTTGAGGAGACCAAAATGAGTCGATTCAAATTTAAAAAAATACTGCCAAATCAATTATTTTGCAGGTAACAGATTCAAAACACGTTTTTTGATGGTGTTCGAAGGTTACATGATGTTACAGTATGTTTTTGTGAAGTTCTGATTGAAATTCGTATTTGGTTATGTAATCGTATATTACTACTATTGAAAAATATAACTCTCAAAAAACAAAACGCACTTTAGTCCAAATATAAGCTTGAAAAAAATGGTAGAATACTCGTATTATTTAAAAAAAAACTGTAAATATACAGCGTTCCATTTATAGAATTTTTCACGAGTATCTATCGCGGACCAAGGTCAAAAAGTGACAGTTTTGCATTGCTTAAGAAAATTCTTTTTGAGCGGTTGTGGATCTGGTTGGCCTTGAGTGACATAAAAATGACAGAATTTCCATTCAAATTTTTCCACATTCACTCAAGGTCAACCAGAACCACAACCGCTCAAAATGAATTCTCTTTTTGCATGCATGATCAGCTATCCTTTTTTGACACTGTTCCGCGATAGATACTCGTCAGAAATAGTATATTGCTTACGAATAGCATACTTCTCATTTAACTTGAATCAAGTTCTTTTCTTAGCGGTTCTGCTTCTGGTTAACTTTGAGTGACATAAAAATGACAAAATTTGAATTGAATTCTGTCATTTTCATGTCACTTAAGGTCAAGTATAATATAATTCGATCTGGCAAGTGGTAGATTTTACTAAGACCGAGTTATTGTATGGACTAGTAAATAAAACAGATGGCGCGAGCATCTTGAACGAAAAACTGTAGAATTGAAGACCCGAACTGAAAACATGAAAGCTTTTTGAAAAACTGTAAATCTACAATTAAATCTGTACGGTTGACAACCCTGCTGACCACTGTACGAACAAACCGAAAACTGGGAGTTTATAAAAGGGTCATAAACGTTCTACCGCAAAGACGCCGGGAGAGTTGTCGAAGTATTTATCTTTTATTACGACTGGTCTTGGCATTTCCTCAGATTCGGTTGCAGTGACCCAAAAAACGTTATTGGGCTCACGTTCCCGACTGACCAATTTTTTGCAGTTTGTATCAGGTGAAGAAAAATCAAGTCGTTCCACAATTCTGGGTTCATTTGTACGTCGGATTACACTATGAGGGTAATCCCAAAGGTACTGTCGTTTTAAAACTACAAAAATTATTAGCTTCCAATAACTGATACATCATTAACGTTCGTTCTATTTTGCAGTTTTTAAATATCCATGTCATACCAGATCTTCGCCAGGTTCTTGATAAAGCAGTGAACCTCATCGATCACTTCAGTGTCTGAAATAAATCGCTTCCGCCGCGCAATCCGGAAACAAGAAAGAGTAATTTTGAGCAAGTGTTTAACATGTTCACGACGACATGGTACACCGGTGGTACATCGCCTATCTTGCCAAAAATCGTCATTGGTCACCGGTGGCACAGTTCCAATTGATTATTTCACGCGCTACCAATCCTTCCGGTTTATAGTAAGGAATTGTATATTCGGGATACGACTATAGATATAGTAAGTACACATTAGTGCGCCTCCGGTGCCGCATTTGGCTATAAAGAATCCCACAAACCGGCGCGAAATAATCGCGGCGAAGTATTCGCAACGAAATTCAGAGCGAAATTCGCAATCTGTTTCGCCTGTTTATTCATACCAAAGCGTCTTATTCGCTCCGCGAACGTGAAGGTTTCGACAGGTTGCGTACATTTTATTTTAGCCTTTTGCAATGAGCTCGTCTTCAGAAGAAGAGGAGGCACTTCTATTTCTTGCTTTAGAAGAGGAACAAAATGCACGGTAAGTTATGTTTATTTAACGCCATTTGATAGTTGGGTATGTATTAAGTTTAACGAAGTACATAAAACAAATATTTTCAATTTTGTTTAGGAAACGAAGGAAGTGGGTACATGATATTAACTTGGAACGAAATAAATTTGGGGAATACCATACCTTGATGCCACAACTTCTTCTGGATGAACAGCGCTTTTACGTATATTTTAGAATGACTTCAGAGTGTTTCGATGAAATATTGAACTTGGTGAAAGATGAAATACGAAAATCTGACACAAATTATCGTGAAGCTATTTTGCCAGAAGAACGACTTGCTATTACACTCAGGTAAAAAAATTATATGTATTAATATTAGTAGGCTTATCGAATACGAAAACTTCAGGGATCGTGAAATAAATATTTTATTGAAATAATTGGACTACATGTTGCCACTAGGATTAAATGTTGCTAAATAATTCGAGGCAGAATTTGCCTCCTCTGTTGGGTATATTATTGGAGTAAACCCAGTGCCGCTTGGGAAGGACGACATACTACTATCATACATACTTGCAGAATTCTGGGTAGACGCTGAAGACATTTCTTCAATATGTTCAAATTCTTCGTGCGCTTTTAATTCGGCTATTTTTAGTTTTATTCGTGCTTGACGCTTTAAGGGAAGTGTTTTCACAGTCTGTGCATGTGCCAAGAAAAGTGAATCAATGGCCTCGTTCTCTTTTTTAGGTTTTTTACCTTCAAAATAATCAATGAGCTGTTGTACAGACGAAGATGGTGGTTCATAGCGTTTTCTGCTCGTTTTATATTTTGGTGTAGTTGCAGTCTGCGGAAAGGTGTGCCCTGGAGTAGTCACTGCTGTAGTGTTCAATGAAGAAGGTGGTGCTGTCTGTGTTGCCGAGGCGTTCTGTGCATCTTCTGCATCTACATCAGCATTTTCATCTTCTCCATGGCCGCGGTCTTCCAAATTTTCGGTTTATACATTTCCAGCCCTTTCCTGATATATATTTGAGTTAAATTCGGCAGTCTCATAATGTATGACGTCAATATCTTTCACATTAGACGACGTTTTGGCAAATGCCAAAAAAGGACGGAAAAATTCCATGTAGTCAGCCCACTGCCATTTCTTTATGTTGCCCACTGCTTGGCCGGTCTTTGGTTTGGTAGATTTTATATATTTTGCATGTGTCTCTGATATTCTTCCACCTTTTTTTTTACTTCATCACCTAAAAACGTTTTTTTTTATAGATTCCTTGCCACTGGTGACACCTTCTATACCATTGGGCATAGCTTTCGAGTTGGCTTTACAACAGTGAGTGCAATCGTAACCGAAGTCTGTGAAGCGATATGCAGACATATGAAGCATATATATTTACCAGAACCAACAGAGAATATATGGAAAAAATGTGCTGAAGAATTTGAAAATAGATGGGGATTTCCCAATTGCATTGGCAGCGTGGACGGTAAACATGTAACAATCAAGAGACCTAACAACAGTGGCTCCAATTACTGGTTCTATTTACATAAATATTCAATAGTACTTATGGCCATTGTTGGCCCGGACTATAAATTTATATGTGTTGATGTTGGTGGTTTCGGAAAAAATAGTGATGGGGGTATTTTCGAAATCTCAAACATGGGAAAACGATTTGAATAAAATTTAATGAGTGTCCCTGCACCTAGATTTGTCCCTGGGCAAAATGAAATCTGCTCGTACGTCTTAATTGGTGATGAAGCATTTGCTTTAAAACCATACTTTATGAGACCATTTCCTTATAAGCAGACTTTAACAGACGTCAGAAAAGAGAAATACAACTTTGTCGAGCTAGAAGGGTCGTGGAAAATGCGTTTGGTATTTTGTCTCAAAAATGGCGAATATTTTACAGGCCATTAGAAACTAAAGTAGATACTACTATTCTAATTGTACGTACGGCATGTGTTTTACACAATTTTTTACGAAGTAAAAGTGGCGATGACAAATATTTTCAATTCTTAGATCCCCCAGAACCCGTGCTTGGAGCTTTTACTGATATAGCAAATGATCCTCGGCGGGCAGCAAGGCTAGCATTTTCTACTCGTGACAAATTCGTAAATTATTTTAATTCTGATATGCCTATGCCCAATATATAGAATGTTCGTTTTCACATTTGTGTAGACTGTAAATTATTTAACAAGTTAATAAAAAATATTAGGTACATACCATTTGTATTTAATTCTTTTCCTATTTCCATCCAAATCTTGTCTTTCTCACATTCCTGTATTCATCGTTCGACAAATCATACAAACAAGAATACTTTTTCACTATTTCTATCAATAATTCCGTTTTTGCCATTGCGAATTTTTGAAGAACGGCGTCAAAAACGCGGTCAAAGGCGAACTGAAATACGCCGCGATAAAAACGCTGGAACAATCGCATTCGCTTCGCACAAGTCTGAGCCTGTCCGTAAACCGCCGCGTTTCTGATCGCGAATTCATCGCCGCGAAATTTTCGCAGCCAAAGCGAATATTTCGCGCCGGTTTGTGGGATGCTTAATTGTGAATTTTATATGACATTTAATTAGAGGTGTAAAAATCCATGATTTTATTTCTAAAACACATTGTAACTAAACCAAGTAAGGGGCTTATATAATAAGTGAAAAATAACGCTAAAATCTTTTTTCTAATAATGGAAGTAAGCACTTATATATACAGGGTGTCCGCAAAGTTGGGGTTTTCCTTTTCAGAAACAACTACCCTTGAAATAACAAAGGTAATGTGTAGTGAAACGAGGGCGACCAACTAAAAAAAAAATAAAGGATAAAGTACTCACTCTCCAGTTGACGAGAAGGGCTAACTACGTCTCTGCCCGAAATCACACCGCTTCAACAGAAAATGAAATCAGCTGATGCGCTACCGAGCAGACGCAGAATCCACATTGATTGTCTTACACTTAATGGCACATCTTCTAACAAGGAAGGCAAAATGTTGCGTAAAAAGTCTAGGTATTGCATCCCGTCCAATCGATTTGGGAGAATAAATAGTCCAATGAGCATACCGTTCACCATGCCAGCCCAAACATTCACCGAAAATGTTTGTTGGAAATGTGCCCGACGGACAGCGTGCGGATTTTCTACTGAACAAACATGAGTGTTCCGAAAGTTATTCACCCCATTACGCGTGAACGTAGATTCGTCTGTCACCAATATGCACTTCAAAAAGTCCGGATTATTGTCATGTTGATGCAACAACCACTCACAAAACCGCACTCTTGCTGGAAAATCGTCAGGTTGAAGGGCTTGTACACGTTGGACGTGAAACGGATACAGCCCCTCTTCACGCAGCGTTTGCCACACTTTAGTTTTTGATACTTGGACTTCTCTAGCCACGTCTCTAGTGCTTGTTGAGGGATTCTCGTCTACGCGATTACCTCTACACGCGTGACCGTAACCGTCGGTTGAAGGTTGCATACTGACCTGACACACTGACCCCGACCCAGTTCTGTCGTCGGGTTGAGCCAGTGACCTTGTACCAGTCGGTGATGGCGCGGCTACAGGACGGTATTCAGATATTTTTAATGTTGCAGAGCCCTTTATCTCGGTTCCCTTAAGACATTGGTGTATATGGTACTAAGAAAAATTGCTTATGTTTTCAAGATCTATACGTCGTGTAAAGGAAAACCCCAACTTTGCGGACACCCTGTATATATATTGTATACAGGGTGGCCCATCCATGTGTGGACGGAATATTACTTATAAACAAATACATTTTGGGAATATCTATTTCTGAGATGTCCCCATTTCGACCTACGTATCAAAGTTGTGATTTTTCAACTGTAATGTCTCAAATTTTATTGCATATTTGGATAAACCGATTCAAAAGAAGAAAATTGATATAACGTACTATGGGGTTTTGGTAATTAGCTACTGAGATATATAAGGTGTCTAGAAAAACCCCCCACTTCGGCAGCCCCTCAGCCCGCCATTTTGAAATTTGCAGTGCAGCATTTTGTATCAAAAAAACTTACACACCTCAGCTTTTATCTTATTTGTTACTTTTTCGAATTTTAATTTTTGCTCATACAGGGTGGACAAAAACGCAAATTGTGGCTTTTCTCAAAAATTTCAAATGCATCGCCCTGTATATTTGTGCAAGTTTGGATTTAATTTATGATAAGCTGTTTTTTTGATACTAGACACATAAGGATTTTTACGGCTATTTTTTTTAGGTTATTAGCACGTCTTTTATGGACGGCTTAATTCCCTAAAATACCCGGTAAGTGCACGGCAAATTGAAGCAGAACTTCTGTCCATATCACCTATGATTGCATCAAGGCCTTCGTCCTCAGGATTTCGCAGCTCGAATGGAGTTTAGTAGAATATTGCTAAATAAAGTGAGTGAAGACGCTACTTTCCTGGATAAGGTTCTTTTTAGCGATGATGCAACTTTTAACAGCATAGGTGTTGTCAACAGGCATAACATGCACTATTATGCGACGGAAAATCCTTACTGGGTTAGGCAAATAGATTTCCAAAATCGATGGAGCTTGAATCTTTGAGGAGGAGTTATTGGCAGACAAGCTATCGGGCCTTTCTTTTTCGACAACAGATTCACAGGTACAGAATACTTGAATTTCTTGATCGATCATTTGCCTTTGCTTTTGGAGGATGTCAACCTGCAAAGTCGGATGCATAATTATGTACTTCCAACATGACGGCGCGCCTGCGCATTATCGTAATCGTGTGCGTAACTATTTGGACACCTGGAGTAACAAGCGTTGGATCGGTCGTGATGGGCCTATATCTCCTAGATCACCAGAAATGACACCGATGGACTTCTTTCTATGGGGCTACGTTAAGCAAGAGGTTTATAGATATTCACCATCTACCCCGGAAAATATGAAGGAAAGGATTAGGGATGCTTTTCTGAACATAAGGGAACACATGCTGAGGGATGTGCAACGGTCATTTATCCAAAGACTACGGCTGTGTATTCAACATTGTGGAGATATCTTCGAGCAGTTTTTGTAGAATAGGTCTTGAGTAGTGATAGTTGTTTGTTTATGATGTTATAGTTGTTTTTCTCTATTACGCTTGAAGCTGATTTACACTGTTCTGATTGTTATTAGTTTTTACGTCAACTCTGTACTCTTTGTGGCAATATGGAAGTAGCCCACTTTTTCCATGGTTGATGTGATTTTTTTAATAACTCAAAATCTAGTGATTTTATCTGAATAAAGCCTCATACCATAAAGAAAGCTTATAAAAAATTGAATCCAAACTTGCACAAATATACAGGGTGACGCATTTGTAATTTTTGAGAAAAAGTACAATTCGCGTTTTTGGCCGCCCTGTATGAGCAAAAATGAAAACTCCAAAAGTAACAAATGAGATAAAAGCTGAGGTGTGTAAGTTTTTTCTTATACAAAATTTAGCACTCCAAATTCCAAAATGGCAGAGAGAGGGGTTGCCGAAGTGGACGGTTTTTCTGGACAAAAAACCTTACATCTCAGTAGCTAATTACCAAAGCCCCATAGTAAGTTATATAAATATTCTTCTTTTGAATTGGTTTATCCAAAAATGCAATATAATTTGAGGCATTCTATTTAAAAAATCACAACTTTGATATGTAGGTCAAAATTGGGACATCCTGTATAATTACCAATATCTTAAAAATGTGCCCTCAAATGTCATGTATAACATGCCATTAATAGATTTTCCCAAAATATATTTGGGAAAATCTATCGTGGATGGGCCAACCTGTATATATATTTATATATTTATATATATATATATATATATATATATATATATATATAACATAATTTCACCTATGAATTTCATTAAAATATTGAAGGCATAGTGTCGGTTGGTCTGGACAATCTTTACAAGATGTAAAGACACGCTTGGCTTTATTTCTGGCCTCTTTGACACCGCTTGTGTTCTGAAGTTACCATTTCCCTTAGTGGTCACTGGTGGTACACGACGGCTATAATGAAAAAAAGAATCATCAAAGCCGTCGTGTACTACCGGTGGTACATATTGAAAAAGGTATTCAAAACTCAAATTAATACACACACATTTTCTAGAAATTATATTACAGAAAATGAACGAACTGTGAAAAGGAAACGATTGTGGGCTGGTCTTAGACGGTGGTCGGCGCTACTTTAAAAGAGGAAAGGATGACTGCGGGTGCCTACCGAAGTAAATTTTTATAATAACAGAGTCGATTTCGATTAGCGATCTAGCCTGTAAATCGTTTCCTATTTTGGTACTCAGCTAGTGATCAGTTAGTATTGTTCTACCCTTATTACTGTTCGTCGATATTGTGTTGTTGAATTGTTGTGTTGTACTCTTGTTGGTGTGATTGTTCTTGAGTGATTTTTTTTATAAAGGTTGATAATAGCCAATAAAAGGTCATATGCGACAATTTTAATTACGAATTCAGTGAGTTTAATTCATGATGAGGACAACAATAGTGTGGAGCAGTTCAACCCTATAATCGCAAAATACATTGGGGTAAGCGAATAAATTATTGCAAGAAGAGGTCAAACCATGGAAGATGTGCTGCAGCTGTAGTGAGCCACAATACCGAGCGGCCTGTCTATGTGGTCCAAATACATTTGCGTTCTAAGCTTAGTCCAGCCTCGCTTATCACTAAGATGGAACAAAATCTCAAACGCAAGAATCTTGGAAAGAAACTCAGACCAAAAAAAGTTGATATAAAAATAACTAACAATTCGGATAGCAATTCCAAAGAAAATATATAATAGTTTTATGGCGAATTCTGTCAAAAACAAAAACGACATTGATTTGGAGGTTGCTATGCAAGAATTTTTAGGGAAAAAGTGACGACGAGATTTTGCATATCGAACAAGTCACCAAATCACAGGACTGTGCCTTGTGGCGTCTTCATCGGAGGATAAGGTTGACAGCGTCTCGATTTGGTGAAGTTTGAAGAAGAAGGCAGACAACAAGCTGTAAAGTTCTAGTAAACTCCATCATATACCCAACAGAGTTTTCTAGCAAGGCAATAAAAAAAAAAGGCAATACAAAAATCATTGGACACGGCAGTTCAATCTTGTGGTTTGTTTATTGATCGCACACATCCATTTCTGGCAGCATCACCTCCATCTACCTATTACAGTAGACAAGACATGTACCTAATCCAGGTATAAGCCTACCAATTTATTGCATTGCAAAAACTACCTAACTGTTTCCTCTTATTTTGACGGCATAAGATATTTTTATGACCCTCGTTCAATTGTTACCATCTTCCACACGACCCTTGTAAACATAATTGTGTTTATTGACATGAATAAACGAATTAGAATTTGAGTTATTGAATTTATTTTAGGAAAGATATAAAATTATTTGAATACAATTTTTCTTAGTCGGAACCCACCGTCGCGTCGCTTGTACTGGCAGGACGAAACAGTAGATGAATTTCGCCCAAAAACCGATTTGCACTTCACAGCTTACGTTTAATTTTTATTATTTCCAAATGAAACTCTTGCAGCGTGCTAAAAACAAAGTCCACAGGGTGCTAGCGATCTACTTTTTCGATTTTATCCACTAGGATCTTTTTAAAATATCAAGAAGTTGAGCACAAATAGTGAGCATTTCAACCCACCATAATTCTTGCGCAAAGACAAAATTTTGTAAAAAGCTCTGATAGCACTCTAGGCAATTATGGTCTGCTTATATCCAGAAAAATATCACAAACTGCAGAATACAAAAGGTAACGGCGAAATGGGTTATGAAATTCAAATGAAAGTGCAGGTATAAAATCTACCAAATGATGGTTCTCAAAAACATATTTCCTTGACATATCGATAATTTTAAAGTTCCACGCTAAATTCCCCTATACTTGACTGGAGTGATGCCCGAATTTATTCTTCCCTACTGTCGGTAGTTGCAGATCTGTTGGCTGTTGGTGTCACCTATAGAGCAGGTACCGATTTTTTGAAATCGTGAGCACAGTATTCGTCGGATTTTCGATACTTAAATTTCCTGTAATCACTGGGATCAGAAGCTTCTTAGTAATAGAACGTGTTTCACTGATTTCAACCCCCCCTTTTTAAGCAGTACAATTTTTTTATGTCAATGATTAGGAACCCCTGCAACCTCAAAAACGGAGTTTTAGCAGTTGTTACTTTTTTTACCTGTAGCACCGTTGCCGCTGGAATAAAACTACAAAGCTTTGGCATACTAGTAACCGCATGTGGAAATTTCATAAAAATCCGTGCGGTAATTTCCAAGTTGATGATGAGTGATACAGTTTTTCGTGATGTATATGTCATATGACTTAAAAAAACATAACATCTCATTTTAGAAATTTTTCGCGATTACAATACTTCCTCGCCAATGACGTGGGAAGTAAAACGGCTTTAAAATCGAGGAATATCAGCGATCGCGATTATGAGTACCTATTTGCAGAACAACTTATCTACGCGAGATTATATGAAATAGGGCCACCAAAGTATCTGAATACGTCCTTTCTTAGTCCGTACATTGCGCCGCAACGCTTGGGTTGGCAGCACGAAACGTCCAAAATACGATTTCTAGAGGTTTGCGCGCTTCAAAATTGACGCTTTATTTTTTGATATTTTTTGATGAAATTTTCAGTGTGCTGAAAACCAAACCCCACAGGGTGCTACAGAGCCACTTTTAAATTTTTTTCACTAGGTTCTTTTTAAAAAAATCGCGAAGTTGAACAGAAAAAGTGCGTACTTCAATCCATCACAAAACTTGTGCAAAAACAGAATTTCAAAAAGTGCTCCTATAGCACCCTGGGCAAATATCTTCTCAACGTACTGTATGAATTTCATTCAAAAATATTGAAAAATGGAGTGTCAGTTTTGAAGCAGCTGAACCCTTGTAAATGGCTTGAAACTCACTGCGTCGGAGCCGCCTTAAGGGCCTGGCGGTAAGCTGGTGCGAGATGGACAAACGAAAACTGTGTTTTCTCATTTCACGTACATATGTCTCCAGGTCAACAGCGGTGGCGACATCTACTGGAATCCAGTTTAACCACAGTTCCCTATTCAATTTTGACATTCCCGAAACGACTAAACAATCCTTTCTCGATTAGGATTATCTAAGAGACAACAAGTTATGATCTGGATATGTTTTGTGACAAAAGAAATGATAGCCGTATATTCGTGTTTGGATACCTTGTAGAAAGCTGGTATCAAGGACATCCATTAGCATAATAGACAAAATAGCTAAAGCTAATTATTCTTCTGGCGCACCCGCGTCTGGTATCTGCATTCAGCAATCTGCACAGTACCAGGTGAGCGGAAAACATTGCGGTGGTTCTAGGTCGCGGTACGACCGCGACGATGTCGACAGTTCAGTATACTTCGACGCGCGTTCACCTGCAGGTACACCGCGGCGTTAGATAACTTGGCGGTGGTGTGAAGTGGTACCTCGGACATATGGTACCATCAACAGCCCATGGCACAGTCAGAGAAGATGGTCTACACGGTCACGCCGACGAGTACCACCACCAAGGAAGACAACTGGTGCGAAATGTGGTGATTTTAATAATTTAACAAAGCTTGCTTCTTCTTTTGTTCTTGCTTCTACTATAACACATTGATGATACCGAGCTTTAGATCTTATCAGCAAGCGCGAAAACCTGGCATTCGTTGGAGAACCTGTTCATTTTTTTTAAATGATTCCTATGTATTTTTCTCCTCGGGCATAGTTCTGTTTAGGTTCCTTCTGGATTAATTCCAAACAAAAAAATGACTTTATGAACTTTTTTTTTAAATGTCCGTATTTATGTTATATTCATTTTAAAACATAAAAATGGCCATTTTAAATACATGTAAACTCGGTTAAATATCATTTATCCGCTACAAGTCTATAACGCTTTAGGTTTATAATCAGTGATTAACCTAAGCTCTGGAAAATAATAATTTTTTCATTTTATTAGCAAGTTTTCGTAATACAGGAGGTCATAGAAGTCTTCGTCAAACTGGGCTTTCAAAAGAAATCGGAAATATCAGGAAAAACCTACACCCTGTGATGATCATTTAGTTCGCATTACTACAAATTTCAATTTTTTCTTAGATGCAGTGACGGACAGTGTCATTCTACGAAGTGACAGCAAGATAGATGGCAACGCCACTTCAGTTAAATCGGGAGTGTATTTATCACATTGACAATAAATGTTCAAACTGCCTTCCTATAGCAGAAATGCAAGTTTGACATCTTAAAGATGATCGGGTTATCAGGCAGGCGAATCTAATCTTCCGTTATTAACAAATACAGCTTCTTCCGTTATTCTGTCCAGTAGCTGAGCTAAATGTTTGATTGGCTGAGTATACTTTTTCTTTCACCGCCTCCCAGATAAAGAAATCGAGTGGATTTAAGTCAGGTGAACGGGCTGGCGACGATTTTGTACGAGACCGCCCTATCCATCTGCTCGGGTATCACATGTCTTTAAAAATGCTAGTGGCACGTCTTCCAATAAATTTGGTGTATGATTTTGTATTGAAAAAACTCAACCGTTGGAAGACAATCCTAATCCCGGGGTTACACAGATTATACTCGCTGTACGTGGTACGGTTGGAGCTGGTTCTTTCCCAAGATTTGGTGGGCTGTAGTTTTGGGCACCCCGGCACGGGTATCACGTATCTTGAAAAGTGACATTACGCCGATTTTCTTGACATTATGCTGCTTTTTTTTTGACATTATGTAGGTTTTTCTACAAGATATTAACTTAGCACTTAGTTGTACGTGTTGCCTAAACGTCTTTGGCTCTGATGTGAAGTAAAATCTGCTTCTGAGATGGCATTACTGGAGGTCTAAGCTGTAAGTTGTATGTGTTGATGATAATTACATTGAGTTCTTATCTGAAATACACTTAATTTAGATTCAAAGCTAGAAATTAGTTGCGCATCCTCTTTTTCTTATCCATTCTGGAAAATGTACAAATTTGCTGAATTTCAAAAATGAGAGATATAAGAAATAATTATATTCACTGTACACTGTCGAATTACAAGCCATATACGAGCCCCTTCCCACTTCATTTGGCCCACTTCAAGATTTGTACCAAAATATGGCTATATAATAAACTAAACATGACGAAAATATTTACTTCTAAAACAATTTATTTTCTCAAAAACATGTTAGATACACTCTAGTCGTAAAAAATACATATTTGAAATCACTTATACCTATAACTAATAGAACATCTGAACAAATAAACAATGTGCGAATAAATGCGCGAAGTTAACAAAGCAACAATTGAAAGATTACCATTTGGTAACATCACCTTTATTTTTTATTACGGCTGAAATTCTTTGGGGCATAGTGTTAACCAAGTTTTTGGCATAAATTTCGTGTAAAACAATCCCATATTTCTTTAAGCTTTTGTCTCAGTTCGGTGATTGTACGAGCAGGATGTTGCCGTAGAACCTTTTTCATCTCGTGCCACAAAGTTTCAATAGGTGACAGATCTGGACTGCCAGAAACCCATTTCAAAAGTGGTACATTATTTTCTTCCAACCATTTTACGAGTATAACCTTTTTTGAGGTATGGCACGCTGCACTATCTTGCTGAAACACAAAATCTTGGCCGGATGTCAAACATTCTTCCATCACTGGTAAAAGCGATTCTTCTAAAATTTCCAAATATTTGTTTGTACCCACATTTCCATCAATAAAATGAAGTTTTCCTACTCCTTGTGATGACATACTGCCCCAGACCATAATGGATGCTGGAAATTTCACTTTTCTCTTCAGACAGTCAACATTTGTTGAGGTGTCCATTGTCTATGTTCTTTAGCCCATCTAAGCCGGTTTTTCTTTTGCAGTGGAATTAATAGTGGCTTTTCTTTGGCCTATAAACTATAAAGTTGTGCAACTTTAGGGTTTTTACTTCACTTTTTTTTTATAAGAAAACTTACCTTGCAAGTGCTAAATCCCAGTTTGTGGGCCTCTCTATGAGTTGTGGACCTCGAAATTCTCCTTCCAACAGCGTCACTCCACAGAGCACTTAATTGTAAATAATTGGCACGCCTGTTTTTCACGATTATTCTTCTTAAGGCGGCTCCGACGCAGTGAGTTTCAAGCCATTTTCAAGGGTTCAGCTGCTTCAAAACTGACACTCCATTTTTCAATATTTTTGAATGAAATGCATACAGTATGTTGAGAAGATAATTGCCCAGGGTGCTATATAAGTTTTATGATGGGTTGAAGTACGCACTTTTTCTGTTCAACTTCGCGATTTTTTTAAAAAGAACCTAGTGAAAAAAATGTAAAACTGGCTCTGTAGCACCCTGTGGGGTTTTGTTTGCAGCACACTGTGAAAATTTCATCCAAAAATATAAAAAAATAAAGCCTCAATTTTGAAGCATGCAAACCTCTACAAATCGTATTTTGGACGAATTTTGTCTACTGTTTCGTGCTGCCAAACCAAGCGTTGCGGCGCAATGTACGCACTAAGGAAGGACGTATTCAGATAATTTGGTGGCCCTATTTCATATATTCTCGCGTAGATAAGTCGTTCTGCAAATAGGTACTCATAATCGCGATCGCCGATACTCCTCGATTTTAAAGCCGTTTTACTTCCCACGTCATTGGCGAGGAAGTATTGTAATCGCGAAAAATATCGAAAATGAGATGTTATGTTTTTTTAAGTCATATGACATCTACATCACGAAAAACTGTATCACTCATCATCAACTTGGAAATTACGGCTCGGATTTTTATGAAATTTCCACACGCGGGTACTAGTATGCCAAAGCTTTGTAGTTTTAGTCCAGTGGCGACGGTGCTACAGGCAAAAAAGAAAAAGTAACAATTGCTGAAATTCCGTTTTTGACGTTTCAGCGGTTCCTAATCATTGACATAAAAAATTGTACTGCTTAAAAAGTGGGGGTTGCAATCAGTTCTATTACTAAGTAGCTTCTGATCCCAGCGATTACAGGAAATTTGAGTATCGAAAGTCCGACGAATAATGTGCTCACGATATAAAAAAATCGGTACCAGCTCTATAGGTTTCACACCAACAGCCAACAGATCTGCAACTACCGACAGTAGGGAAGAATAAATTGGGATATCACGCCAGTCAAGTATAGAGGAATTTAGCGTGGAACTTTAAAATTATCGATATGTCAAGGAAATATGTTTTTGAGAACGATCATTTCGTAGATTTTATACCTGCATTTTCATTTGAATTTCATAACCCGTGAAATGTACCCATTTCGCCGTTACCTTTTGTGTTCTGCAGTTTGTGATGTTTTTCGAGATATAAGCAGGCCATAATTGCCTAGGGTGCTATCAGAGCTTTTTATAAAATTTTGTCTGCGCAAGAATTATGGTGGGTTGAAATGCTCACTATTTGTGCTCAACTTCTTGATATTTTAAAAAGATCCTAGTGGATAAAATCGAAAAAGTGCGGTGACACCCTGTGGACTTTGTTTTTAGCACGTTGCAAGAGTTTCATTTGGAAATAATAAAAAGTAAGCTGTGAAGTGCAAATCGGTTTTTGGGTGAAATTCATCTACGGTTTTGTCCTGCCAGTCCAAGCGACGCGACGGTGCGTTCCGACTAAGAAAAAATGTATTCAAATAATTTTATATCTTTCCTAAAATAAAAACAAACAGAGGTAAAAGTGCGCAGCAGCTACTAGTAACTTGAGCTTGTTTCGGTTACTTGTGCAGGTCTTTCTAATTCTTTTATTCTAAGTTGCCGTCATTAATTTGCAAATAGCGATAAATGTGGAGAATATCACTTTCGCAAATTGTGTCCAGTATATATCCTGTAGTAATGCACGTCATTTAACGTATTTTACAGCTATCCCAATGGGTGTTCATTCCTAAAAAAATGAAGTTTAATTTACTTCAAAAAATTACGATGCGCATTACCTGTCCCGTGCTCGTGCGCGCTGTTAAATGCAAAACCAGGCTGATGTACGATTGCACCAACATGAAATTACGCATTAAATTTTTATAATAATTTCTGAGTTATCATGCAACATTCAAAGTTTCCATTGCCGTATTTTATTTGTCAATAATTGCAGTAATTTATGTTATTCGCGCACTATTTGCCGTCTGTCCCCGATCGTACCACTGGCACCCCCTAGTGCATACTGCCGAGCGGGCCCTTTTCCTTAAATCCGCCACTGGTCCGTCAAAAAGTATTTTTAATCAAATTTGCTCACTGCTCAAGCGTGCGCGAAGAAGTTTTTCTTAGGTACATCAAGCTGAGCCCATAGGCAACCAGTCTTGCGCTCTATGAACTTACAGTTAAATCAAAGTTGACGAATGCAGTGCTGCCAGTGATTAGCAGAAAATACCAGTACGGCATCCATTTAATATGTGTGCATTACAGATTTATCTAAGAGATTTGGAACTTTAAAAATTGGTGGTCGAACGAAATTCGCCTGGGGGGGGGTCATGACCCCCATGAGTCCCCCCCTGGATCCGCGCCTGTTACATGGAATACTGGAATATATCTTAACACGATTTAAATGTAGTTGAGCACTCAAATAATCTAAAAATGTATACAAAACAACAGAATTGCATTCCATGCTATGCGAATATTTATTCATGCAGTGCTTTTTAAAAAGGTCTTCCCCTATTATTTTTTGCATAGATCAGTTTAGCGGGCTTGAATTCAGAATGATGAAAACGTCCATGAATACTATATTTTAGCGTCTAAGTGGCAGTTGAACATTTCAACATGGCGGTTGGGCGACATCTTCGAGCATTTTCTTGAATGAAAAGTGGGGTTGTGTGATCTATTTTGAAGCTCCCTACGAGTAATTTATAACACCAAAATATAAAATGGCAAACTGGTAGTCCATCATAGTTGAATCGTTCATAACTTCATAACCAAATAATCAATGCGCTATAGTATGTTATTTTGTTTTTGAAGGACCTATCCGACTATATACGAACATTCTATTTGCAAAAAAGTTAAAGTATGTCAAAGTGAGGGGATCTTGTTTAAAAGCACTTTCACCTCGTGATTTATCGATTTTATTTCAGTCAATTTTTTAAATTTCTATCAAGGAATTCAAAACAATGAGCAAAATCCTATTCACGAATGAGAACAGGTTGCTGATTATTTACAAAGCGAGTCATAAAATATGTCATAAAATATGCAATACAGAAATGTTTGTATAAAGCAAACAGAACATAATCTCAGTAAACCTACGTATATGTTTTTGGGCAAATACCCAGTTTTATGGAAATAATAGACTATGTTTGTCTAGAATAACTACATTTATCTTACCCATGATCCAGGATATGTGGAATCTTGTAAAATACATTACTGAAAAATGCCCTTTCTTACATCGACTCAGCATTTTCAGTGCAAAAATACAAACTACGAAAGAATCCAAGGTCCTATAAAGATCCAAAAGACAGAGACATAGTTAAAAAAAGCATGCATTATTGATTTTTCTTCTAAAGGGGTTGGAATAGGGTCAAATCCTGAAAACTTCGAATTGATTGTACTCAGATATTTACTTCGTGTTTGTTGTATAAAGAAATTTTGTCACAGTTGAAACTTGAAACTAAATAATAGAAATATTTTTTTAAAACATAGATATGTTTGGTTTTCAGTGAGGACCCGCCATGGAAGTTTTGGAAGAAAAGAAGATATGTCGTAGCTCTTTTAGCATTTTTCGGGTTCTTCAACGCTTATGCGTTAAGAGTGAACTTGAGCATAGCCATCGTGGCTATGACAGAATTCAAAAACGTAACTTTAGAAAATCAGACTGTGATAACTGTAAGTATATTTCATGCATATTTTGCATTAGTTTATAAGAAATGTAGAAGTTAAAGTAAATTGTGGTGTTTTTAGAGCCGAGAATTTGATTGGAGTACAAAAACTCAAGGGTACCTCCTGAGCTCATTTTTCTACGGATACATAACGACTCAGCTAGCTGGAGGCTACCTGGCCTCCAGGATAGGAGGCAAAAGAATATTTTGCTTAGGCATTGGAGTTACTGCTGCATTGACTCTGATTACTCCTTTCATTGCTGCTAATGTGACGCTTTTTCTTATAGTGAGGATCGTGGAAGGAATTTTTGAGGTGAGTATCTTTTGTGTTAATTTGTGACCTAATTCTGGATGATTTCACTTATCCATCGTTTTTAAACTAAGCACTGTTATCAGTGAATTTGGTAAATCATTTGAAAAAATTAGAATAACAAAATTGGTGTTCGAATAATATTCACGAACTTTGGTATACCCTGAACAACAAAACTTTGAAGAAAAAAAATGATTTTTGGGATTCAAGTAATTGTTCAAAAAACGGCGAATAAGGTTTGTAATTCTGGTAAAAAAATGTATAATATGCCATATATTGACATTGTCAAACCTTAGTTCAGAAAAACAGTATTTCCTAGGTAGGCCTTATAATTATCAGATAATCATTTGTTTCGTATACCAGATCTATTCCAAAATAATGTGTTAACTTTCCTTACAAGTTTTTCAATGTCAATGTATGATATACATTTTTTGAATTGGAATTAAAAACTCTATTCACCTGTGCAAGAATCCAATATGGCGACCTTAAGAAAAACAAGTGGATGCTGGAGGACAAGAGACGAATGTCATATTGATATTCTAAAATATGTTATCTTGTATAGGAGAAAAAGTGTCGATTAATGGGCAGTTTATTTTGGAATCCCGCTACAAATAAAGTCAGGAAAAAATTAAAAAGGTTTTGGGAAAATTCGGTTTTCTCCGTTTCTCTCCGGGAGCGGTACTTTGTTAGCTACCTAAATACACAACTTTGCCCCCATCTAAGCAACTTCGTATATCTTATTGTTCCTAGTGATCCTAATGGTGAGGGTCAAATTTGATACACCCGGTATAACATCGATGTAACTGCAGCCTCTCGTTTGCTATTGCCATAACAATTACGATGATACAGATTAAAGCAATAATGAATACTCATTTTATCTATCAATGTCGCTATACAAATTGTTGTTAATTTTTACGAGCGTAGAATTATTCCCATAATGCACTGCAGAACTTACGTGATGTGTTTTCTGTTACCCTCTCGCTATTTTCATTCTTCAAACACTACAAAAAGCCTGAATACCAGTGGCCAAAGTGTGGCTATAGAGATACATCTGCAAAAAGGAGCGTATTATATGGATGTGACATATGCAAACATTCTAGCCCTAGCATCAATCTTTGTCGGCTGACGGAAAACCATGTACCACCTAAGCAGACAATCATAACGATACTGAAGGCGGGACATTTATTTTTTCCTATAGATCAGACTAACTAGCTAAAATTGTATAAATGGCTTTCACAACGGAATTATATTTTTAAATGCAAATGTTTTCCGTCATGAGATACCAAATATTTTGCTTGACAACTTTTTTATTAAACGTCAAAGCTGGAAAAATCACTTTCTCGTACAGTATATATTCAAGAAAACTGTGAGATATTGATCTAGAGAATGAAATGACCTTTATAATGATACCTCATTTGTACAATTTCGCTTGCGTAAAAATGACTATATCCATAAAAAAATAAGTGCTGGTTTCCAGAGTATGTTGAGCATTTTTTATTTTCTTCGTCGATCGCTACAAAGGCTCCAGTTTCGGCTACTATTTTATGTTATTTGTTATGCATTTTTTTGTAAAAAATATACTTTGATATCGGTGATACTTTGCTGATATCAAAAATGAAACTTTTAAAATCTTCCTACAACCCCGAACCCCATTTTCAACCCCTACAACAAAGTTTCTTATAGGTGCATGGAATTACCGGCGCCGAAAGCCTACGGATACACTACTGCAAAAAAGTGAGATATATCGTCCCCCAGCCTCTACAACCCTCAATTTTGAAACACAAACATTTTTCTGTAAATGATCAGGAGTCTACGAAATGTCGTTTTACGTTCGTAGCCCTGGCGCTACTTGACCGATTTTCAAAACGACTTTTCTCCTTTGACATAGTAGTAACCTTTTTGAAAAAAATCATCAAAATCCGAGCGAAACTTCTCAAGCTTTAACGAGCTCAAGGATAAACGGAGAGACTACAGACAGACGCATGTCATATAATATCCAAGACATATCTCACTTTCGGTATTTTTCATAATTACAATACTTCCTCGCCAGCGGGAAATAAAAGTAAAATTTTGTGTATCTCTAGATAAAGAAGCTTTTTATTTACCCAGAATGATATCATTCTGTTGAAAAATTTATCTATAATTTTTTTTCTGAAATTCTCGTATCTACTATACAGGGTGTCCGCAAAGTTAGGGTTTTCCTTTTCAGAAACAACTACCCTTGAAATAACAAAGGTAATGTGTAGTGAAATGAGGGCGACCAAGTAAAAAAAAATAAAGGAAAAAGTACTCACTCTCCAGGTGACGAGAAGGGCTAAAGTACGTCTCTGCCCGAAATCATACCGCTCCAACAGAAAATGAAATCAGCTGATGCGCTACCGAGCAGACGCAGAAACCACATTGATTGTCTTACACTTAATGGCACATCTTCTAACAAGGAAGGCAAAATGTTGCGTAAAAAGTCTAGGTATTGCATCCCGTCCAATCGATTTGGGAGAATAAATAGTCCAATGAGCATACCGTTCACCATGCCAGCCCAAACATTCACCGAAAATGTTTGTTGGAAATGTGCCCGACGGACAGCGTGCGGATTTTCTACTGAACAAACATGAGTGTTCCGAAAGTTATTCACCCCATTACGCGTGAACGTAGATTCGTCTGTCACCAATATGCACTTCAAAAAGTCCGGATTATTGTCATGTTGATGCAACAACCACTCACAAAACCGCACTCTTGCTGGAAAATCGTCAGGTTGAAGGGCTTGTACACGTTGGACGTGAAACGGATACAGCCCCTCTTCACGCAGCGTTTGCCACACTTTAGTTTTTGATACTTGCACTTCTCTAGCCACGTCTCTAGTGCTTGTTGAGGGATTCTCGTCTACGCGATTACCTCTACACGCGTGACCGTAACCGTCGGTTGAAGGTTGCATACTGACCTGACACACTGACCCCGACCCAGTTCTGTCGTCGGGTTGAGCCAGTGACCTTGTACCAGTCTGTGATGTCGCGGCTACAGGACGGTATTCAGATATTTTTGATGTTGCAGAGCCCTTTATCTCGGTTCCCTTAAGACATTGGTGTATATGGTACTAAGAAAAATTACTTATGTTTTCAAGATCTACACGTCGTGTAAAGGAAAACCCCAACTTTGCGGACACCCTGTATAGTAATCGAATAGTAATCGACCCTTCGTAACTAAGCGCGGTTTGGCTTCTTTTTTTCGAGCCGTATAAAAATGTTATTGGAGTTAAGAAACAATGCTTGACGATGGAACGTCATGTTCGCATCGTAACAATCATTATCCAATCGGAATAATTCATCCGTGATTGGATAACATGAAAAAGTTTGTTGCGCTGTTGGTTGGAACCGCAGGCGTCACAGGTATTTTGTTTTCTTGGATCAGTGAAACAATTTCATCATTTAAAAAACATAATGTTCCATTCCAATATAGTACAACATATTTAGTACCTACTTTGTAAAGGAGAAGAGAATGAGAATCGATTTTGACTTAATTTTGACGAAACGTTACTGACTTGTAGGTACTTTACAGGAGAAACCTGTATTCACATCTGAATCATTTCCTGGGATTCTGCCGAATATCAGATTATGATTAAGAGTGTGCTTTTCACTTACCACCATTTTGAGTTTGAGATATGATGGTTTTCGGTAATCCTTGACCCCGCAATGACTAGAAAGGCGCCTGTCGGATTTTGATGTTTTCACACAATGTTATTTGGGGTTTTGGGCCATAGAGGATATGAGGCTGTATATTGCATTTTTGGAATCAATGAAAGACACAATATCAAACACATTTCGCATAATATTTATGGCTGTGACTCCAGCAATAGCAGCTATCCAGGCACTCGCGACATCCTTTACCTGCGAATGGTCCGATCCGAAATCAGCAACGCCGACGGTGCTCCCAGCCATCGAGGTCGCTGACGATCGGTGACGATGTAATAATACCAGGGCGTGTATGAAAGTTGACTCGGAGACCCGCGATGCATGATCGAGTACATAATTTCAATTTTTTAAATCAACACTGTCGTTTTTTTTCACTGATACTCATCCTACTCTACGGTTTTATGTCAAGGTGCAAGGATTTTTAAGGCCGTCGAATACGAAGAAAACAGAGTGTGAAGAAGTTGACAAAATCAACCTTCTTGACGCAAATTTTTTTAATATTAATTCATTCTTGATATTGATAAAAGATTTGTCTGGTCGTACTTATGCTTTATAAGTGATTTTTTTAAATCGTCAAATAATGTTTTAAGTTGGTGCTGATTTTAGGCACCACAGTTATAGTATCTACATATGTAATATCAGACAATTATACTAAGTGACATATAAATCCGAACACCCAGTTTAAATGGTTTTATTTTAATAAAATTTTGTATAAGTACTTCATAAAGATTTCAAAATGATTGCACTGCTTTAAAGCCCTTTGACCTTTAATAATGTGTGGATGCACCCTGATGTGCTACGCATTCTCCAACGCGCCTAGGCATGCTTCTGATCAGGTGGTCAATGTCCTCCTGTGGTATTTCATTCCAGGCAACCACCAACTCCTCTCGAAGTGCTTCTAGAGTCTGAGGAGGACGTTGCAAATTGAGCAATCTCCTACCCATCATATCCCACACGTGCTCAATTGGGGATAAGTCGGTAGATCTTGGTGGCCATGGTAACAATGTGACATCATTATGTTGAAAGAAGTCTATTGTGACTCTTGCAACATGTGGTCGGGCATTATCTTGTTGGAAAGCTGGATCTGCCAGGGTGTCAAGATAGGGTAAAAGATGGGGTTCTAGAACTTCGTGGATATAACGCTGCGCGTTCATGTTACCTCTGATGAAGATTAAAGGTGACCTGGAACCATAAGCTATAGCACCCCAAACCATAACTCCAACAGTGTGATGAACATGTCTTTCATCAAAAAACTGTGGATTCCTCCTTTCACCACGTCGCCTTCTAACCCTGGCACGACCATCGTGCAAGCCTAAACAAAATCGAGACTCGTCACTAAAGACAATACTGTTCCATTCCTGATCCCAGAGTGACCGTTGTCTGCACCACTCAAGGCGATTACATCGGTGTTCTCGAGTTAAAGGGAGGACCCAGTGTGGCCGGTATGAAAACAAGCCAAACTTCTCATTCGTCGGTAAACACTTTGCATGCCAATAGGTCTTCCGTGTTCTGCAAACCGGCCAATAATCTTAGGTGGCGATCTTCACGGTCTGTTGTTCTACGGCGGCGTCCAGTGCCCGTTGCTCTTTGCGTACGGCCTTCTCGAAGCCATGCCTGACAACACCTAACCACAGTGTCTACACTTCTTTGCACTCTAACTGCAATTGCCCGAAAAGAAAGTCCAGCTTCCCGAAGTCCCACTATACGGCCCCTATCAAACTCACTAAGTTGACGAAATCGTACAGGTCTCGTACTCTAGGCATCGTAACCGATCGTAAAGGATGTCAAGAACCAAAATCCGCCAACGTTGATTCTTTACTGCGGCTGAAATATTCATTTTTAGAGCGTTAGTGAATTAAAAAAAAGCAGTATAAAAACCGGAATGTCCAACTGATAAAGCTGAAAATTTTTTCACTTGTTATTTACAGTAAGATAAATACGTTCACCAACTTTTATTAAAATAAAACCATTTAAACTGGGTGTTCGGATTTATATGTCACTTAGTATACTCGTATTTCCACATTACTCATAAAACATACCTTGAAAATTATGTTATGCAAGTCTTTACAGCATCTAATTAATGATAGAATATTTGGAGTATTAACAATTCCCTAACAATACATGGGTAATACGTGACAAATAGAGGAATGTACGGATTAGAAGCATTGTGCAGGCCACGTGATCAATTTATTGATGTGTGGTTGTATTTACAAATATCATGAAAAACTGAAAATTTATAGGTTTCGTTAATTTTACATAAATATTCTCCATAAACGAAATGAGGCAGGAAGAATTTTTAAACATTAAAGTAAATGCTTTTATAATAAGTTCAGCATATCGCCTTGTCAATATAAGGCGGGATCTCGAATATTTATTTTGCACTGCTTATCCATACACTATCCCAGCAAAATATCCAAACATCCTATATATTCATGTATGTTGTCCCTCAGACAAATTCTATTATTTTCAGCCTAAATGAATAATGGTTCTTAATGATGTGGTGGCTTAATTTCCAGGGCGTCACATATCCTTGTATGCACGCTGTTTGGGGGAAATGGGCCCCACCTTTAGAAAGAAGTCGCTTAGCAACAATAGCCTTCTCAGGAAGCTACTTTGGAACAGTGGTTTCGATGCCACTTTGCTCCTACTTAGCTGCAAGTTTGGGATGGCCCAGCATTTTCTATTGCTTTGGTTAGTATACAATACAATTTTTTATTCTTATTCACAGAATTTAATTTGATTCAACTATTTTGATCAAATTTTGTATACGGTTAGATGTAAGCAAGTCGTAGTTAAATTTTAAAGTGAAACCGTTCACTTTATCGCCAGATTTCGCTTATAATGTGTGAGGCTGCCTTAATGCCTTATATGTGCATTCGTGTCTCATCTCAAACTGGCAGCACTTGATTCCGAAAAAATTACACCGTTGCTAGATAAAGAGGTCACTTTTCCACCCATCCTATCGCACACATGTTTAATGGGCGAGATATCTAAGGAAGAATGTTGATTTTACCGTTATTGTGGTATTTTAACTTACATCTAGCAATGTGGAGACGACCATCATCTTGTTAGAAAATAGGGTTCTTAGGGACTTAAAGCAACGTTGAAAGATGAGGTTCTAGTATTCTCTGAATATGCCGTTGCGAAGTTATCCATCTTCTAATTGAAACTGGAGGTGACTTGGTACCATATGTAGTGAGGTTTACATCAGGTGTTTCTCCGAGGTAGCTCCTGACTCGTGCTTGTCCATCATGCATCGCAAAAACAGACTTGAAGAATCGAGAAAATTGGGATGCTGAATATCAGAATATTGTTCTGTTTAGTAATGCATCATGGACGTTTGTTAAATATTTGTAGCGATACATTTTATAATATTTAATAAACATATTTCTTATTTATTCATAAAATATACCTACATTATAGATATTTGTAGTATATATATGGTTCATATATTTTTGTGATATTTTTTCCAAATATTTAGAAAATAATGAGGACATATTTTTAAATGTCAGTTTTACATTTTGATGAAATACCTAATATTTTTCGTAAATATATATCTGATACATATTTTCAGTGTATATAGAAAATTCTTCATTGGTTATTTTAGCAAAATCTGTAGGAATGCTTTTATAAATCTGGGTCTATAAAGAAAATTCATTCTAATTTAATTTGGTAGAAAAATATCATTAAAAAACAATCTAAGCCTCTTCTGCATTATGCAAATCCACTCCTCTGAAAAAAAAACAAACTTACTAATTACACTGAAAGGCTATAATACACCTAAAAGGACCCCACATTTTCTTCCTATGAGACTTCCAAATTTTGTTAATTCTCAAGAAAATTTAGTATGTTATTTTAGATATCTTGATGAAAAATATCCATGGGCATAACTTGATCCTTTGACTAACTTTCAAAGAAAAAGTTTTCAAAAATAGACCTGTTATTGATTTTGTTTTCTCTAAACTACACAACATTACATGATAGACTTTTTGAAGACCGATTTCCCAGAAGTCATATGCGAGAAGATCACAGCCAAGCATCCTGACCTGTACTCTTCTTTCAAAGTTGGTATCTATGGTTCAAATACAAATAAGTTTTTGGATCCAAGTAGATGGACCACCGGAACGTGGATTAATAAATTTTTTCACATAAGAACAAAGAAAGCGACAGACGCATAGCTTCAAATGAAGATAGTTATATGATCAAGGCGCGGGAGACCGAGGTAAATGGAATGCGAATATGCCATTTAAATGTCAGAAGCCTCCGAAATAAAGTAGATGACTTGGATCTTCTTCTCCATGAAATCAATTTTCCTGAGGTTCTATGTGTTTCTGAAGTTTGGTGTGATGCAGATGAAATAGGTAACATTTATTTGACTGGTTATGTTCTAACTGACTATTTCACCCGGGTTAATAAGAAAGGAGGTGGTGTAGCAATTTTTATCAAAGATTGTATCACTTTTAAAGTGAAATCAAACAAGGTAATTAAAACAGAATCTATGTTTGAGTATGCGTTAACATCTGTCAAGTATAATAGTAATAATGTGACAGTCGGATGTATTTATCGATCACCTAACTCAGACGTTTCTGCATTTTTAGATTATCTGGATAGCTTCATAAGTGTTTTGGGTAACAGCGCAGTATTTATATGTGGAGATTTTAACATCAATTTTGACGTAGGCATTAATGATAAAAATGCTGTTGCATGTAAAAATATATTCAAGTGTTATGGTTTTGATCCTCTATTTTTTGATCACAGCCGAGTCCAAAATAATTCGGGTACTACAATAGATAATATTTGTTGTAATGTCGACTCGCTGCGTTTGAAGGCTGAAGTTGTATCATGTGACCTATCCGATCATTTTTACAAATAGCTGAGCTAATTTTTGATGAGTCCAGCATGTGCTCATACAGCAATTATATACCAAAAAGGTGTTTTGATGACGAAAATAATCTGTACTATTTTAGGCTGTTACTCTCATATCAGGACTGGGGTTGCTTGGAGAACCTGGAATGTTGTGGTATTAAATTTTCTTCATTCCACGATATTTTCATAGGTATAATGGATAAGGCATTTCCGTTAACTAGCTTCAAATTAAGTAATAAGCCCATAAGAAAACCTTGGGTGAATGATAACATTATCGAGGAGGGTATACTTCTGAGATATATCCATGCTGCTTATAAATATACAGGGAGTGCAGACTTACACGAACGATACAAAACTCTGAGTTTATACACCGACGTAAAATTCAGGAAGCTAAAAGCAAATACCATGCTGAAAAAATCCAAAATTCCTCAAACATGCCTAAAACTGCATGGAATTTAATAAAACTACACAGTGGGTCTAGGATTAAGAGTCCAAACGTTAATTTTCTTAGACATGATGGATCGCAGCTCGTTGGCAAAGAGTTAGCTGACTCCTTTAATAATTATTTCTTGGAATCTGTGCAATCCTTAACACAAAATCTCAATCTTGATACTAGTACCAAGCATATCGCTAAAAATCCTTTTTCATTTTTTCTTCATCCATTGAATCACAGCGAAACCATAAACATTATAAGTGAGATTTAAAAAAAAAACATCCAGTGGCGATGACGAAGTACTCTCGCTGCTAGCAAAAGTAGCAGACCTATTAGCCAAACCAATTTGTTATCTTATTAATAACTCTTTTACTGATGGCGTGTTTCCATCAAGACTAAAAAAATAACAGTTATCGTCCCTATTCACAAAAAGAATGATGTAACTGTCATAGCCAATTACAGAGGAATTGCACTTCTCTCTGCGTATTCTAAGGTATATGAGAAAGCCAGACTTGTTCAATTTATTTGCCAACAAAACTTACTTAATTCAGTGCAGTTTGGATTTATCAAAGGACGGTGCACTCAAAATGCTGTTTTATCATTATGTAACGAAATTTCACAAAATGCTGAAAATAAAGAAACAACAGCATGCATATTTTTTGATCTCAGTCGTGCATTCGATACAGTTAATCACTCTTTGTTGTTGAATAAGTTGGAACAGTATGGTATAAGGGGTGCGCGTATAATTGGATTATTTTGTGCTATCGGGGATCACCTGCATCATATCGTAGCAGTTATAGTTAAGGGCGCCATCAAAAAATTCGTGTTCAGTCTCTTCTAGTTTTCATTAGAGGCGGTATGACAGGTAATACATTTCGTCAAACGCTTGAGAGCTTTGTTTTTCAACAAGATAATGTCCGTCTCCATGTAAAAGTCACATCTGTCTATCGACCACCATCATCAAACCCTTATACATCTGTAGAATATCTTGAAAAATTTTTGTTAGATAATAAAAATGCCATACAGTCACACCATAATATCATAATAGGAGATATGAATATTAATATACTCCAACATACCAAATTAGTAAACAAATACCGCACTGTAATGCAGAGCAATGGATTCATATCAAATATAATTTACCAACAAGAGTAGTCAATAATAGTTCCAGTTCTTGCATTGATCATTGTTTCATGAAAAATTTTTCAAATTTCTTTCGGTACATACCGTTAATTGTTGAAAACCATATTACCGATCATTTACCCACTGTAATACTTATATCATCACCAGAAAAAAATAAAAGTAGATCCATCTCCAATAATGAAACAGTGAAATTTAGGTGTTTTGTCGATAATAAAAAACTACTTGCAAATATCAAATTAGAATCGCGGACAGCAGTGTACTGTGCAACGAATGTTAATGATGCTGCAAACACACTCATTGAACGCATAAAATATTTAATTGAATGTAGTACAAACAGAGTTAAAATTAAACATTTTGACAGAAGCAGGAATCCCTGGATAACTAAAGGTTTGATAAAGTCTGCCAACATAAAAGAGAAACTATACAAAATAATGAAAGCATCGCCATGTGCAGATACCTCCCATAAATATAAAGAATATAAAAATATTTTTATCAATCTAGTTAGAGAAGCAAAACGCCAATTCTATCTAAAAAAATTACACGATGCCAAATCTGATCCAAGAAAACTGTGGTCTGTTGTCGATCACTTAACTAACAAAGACGTTCAAGAAAAGCCAAATATTGATGAAATTAAGAATCGTGATGGAACAATATTAACAGAACGAAAAGTTCACAAAAATCCAACTTCCCAATTCATTCTTTTTAGAAAGCGTTAGTCCGATTGAAGTACAAGAAGCTGTCCTATCACTTAAAACCAAAAAAAGTCCTGGTGTAGATGGTATCAAAGCTGACCATTTAAAAATAATAGCCTACGACTTAGCCGAACCACTTTCTTACGTCATTAATTGGTGTTTCCAATCTGGAATTTGTCCTGATGCATTTAAAACAACTGTTATTACTCCTGTTTATAAAAGCGGTGACAGAATGGAAACATCAAATTATAGATCCATATCAGTACTATCGAATATAGCCAAAATTTTCGAAAAATTACTACAAAAAAGGATATTACAATTTTTGGACAAAAACAAAATTATATGTTCTGTCCAATATGGATTTAGAAAAGGAAAATCTACTACAGATGCAATTTTGGCTGCAATGGATGAAATTAACTCTAATGTCAACAAAAAGATACCTACTATTGGTATCTTTGTTGATCTAAAAAATGCCTTTGATACGGTTAAGCATGTCGAGCTTCTGAAAGTTATGGAAAGATTGGGATTTAGGGGAGCGTCACAAATCCTTTTAAAAAATTACCTTTCAAGTCGGGCACAGACTGTCAAAATCACTAACACTTACAGTAAAAAAATGTACATCAAGTGTGGTGTGCCTCAAGGAACAGTACTAGGCCCACTATTATTTAGTCTCTACTTAAATGACTTATTCAAAATTAACAGTTCTGGAAAGATTATATGTTTTGCAGATGACACCCTCGTATTATATAAAGCTGATGACTGGAGCACACTGAAGCAAATAGCTGAAAAGGATTTGATAAGGATCATTGACTGGTTTGATACTAAAATTTTAACAGTTAACTTCAAAAAAACAAAATTTGTTGCATTTACATCCTATTCAAAATTTTTACCTACCTTCGAACAAATTTCCGTTAATTATCATGGCCAAAAGTCCAAAATCGATAGAGTTAACACTTTGAAATATCTTGGAATATTTATAGACTCACATCTAAGGTGGGATAACCATATTAAATATGTTATCAAAAAAATTAGAAATGTTGCCTATAAACTCAAAATGCTTGCTAACATTCTTACAGAAGGTTATCTGCGAATCCTATACCATGCCTTAGTTGAAACCCATATAATATATGGCATCACAGCCTGGGGTGCCGCCTGCAAGACATATATTTCTGACCTGAATATAGCACAAAAATGTTTTGAAAGCCATTTTCCATAAGCCAAGATTATATCCAACGAACAACTTATATCAAGAAACAGGGATACTTGATACAAGACAACTTTATTTCTTACATGCCACCACCTTATACCATAATTATTGTAATAAAAAGAAAAAATCCTATAAACACGAGCATAACACACGATTTCGAATAGGCTCATCTAATATCCATAGACCACACAAAACATTATTCAAAAAATCATTTAAATTCTTAGCAGCTAAATTATATAATGTAGTACGAAACGAAATAAAGATACTTAATTTTGGAAAAAAATTTAGAAGAAAATTGAAAGACTGGGTTAGTAATGTGCAGCGAATGACTATACATAATTATATGGAAAACTAAAACTACAAAATTCCAATTACATTAATATCTTTTAGATTTAACAATAATTGTTATACACATATATGATTGATTGTTAGTTATTAAGATATAAACCACACACAGGCGATGCGTTCTGTGGTTTTTTCATATTTATTTGCCCATTTTTTGTATTTTGGCGAATAAATATTATTATTATTATTATTATTATTATTATTATTATTATTATATTGCTAGATCTGCAAAAGGCTACCCAATAACAAACAAAACAGCGTCCTAGATCTCGAGACCTTACGCACATTAGGCATGTGTGTGTTATGAATGAAAGAAACGTATCCTCTTCACCTCATCCTCCACAAACGCAGCTTGGGATGAAATACCTCAAGAAGACATAAATCACCTCAGCAGAAACAAGCCCAGACAAATGGTTGAATTTATATGGCATTAGGGTTACGTACCACATTTTAAAACAATCCAGCGATACAGCAAATGTTTCCATTTAAGACTTTAATCATTACTTCCTTTTGCTCATGTCTAGCGATATAGAAAATGTCATTCAAATGAAATAATTTTTACTGGATGTTCTAAATAAATATTTTCTTTGCCATATAGTATGTTATATATAATGTGTTCAGCATTTACATAAGTTCAAAGGGACCACCACAGTTTGGGGCTTAAAGAAGCCTGCGACATTAAAGAAACGTTATTCGTTACATATTACAACCCCTGTAATTCGTGCAGCATTTTGTCATGGTGTATTTACGACTTGTCCATATTCTTCTTACAGGTACTGTTGGTCTGATCTGGTGCGTCATCTGGACCATAGTGGTCAAGGATTCACCTCACGAAGATCCCAAGATATCAGAAAGTGAACTGAGGTATATCACAGAATGTTTGAAGGACACTGATACCAATAAACCGGCGAAAATTCCTTGGAAGTCTTTTGTTACCTCGATGCCGGTATGGGCGATAACAGTATCACATTTTTCTGAAAATTGGGGATTTTATACTTTGCTGACGCAACTTCCGAAGTATATGAAAAGTAAGGCAATTCGTATCTTGTTGCTGTAAAAAGAATTTTTATAATTACAATTATCCTTGAACTATTGCAGACAAGTTTATTCAATTGATTTGTCGTTTTAGATGTCCTTAATTTTGAGCTGAAGGATACTGGTTTTATGTCAGCTTTACCATATCTTGCCATGTGTATCATGACACAATTTTCTGGACAATTTGCTGACTGGTTTTTGGTAAGTATAAACTCACAGAGACATGCAGCGTATATATTTAAGAGGAAACTAAGTATGTTAGATAGAATAGATAAGTAATACGACTGAAATAATGGGCAACACTGCCTTTCTGTCAGACTCTTAACAAATTGGGTTGATGAATGTAGTTCTGCAAACTTGACGCATCTAATGTAACTCGTGAAACTCGTCATGTGGTTTTCATGTTCACAGGACTCCATTGTCCATGAACGAAGTACAATGACAGCATCCTTGTTACTCAATATTATCGTACTATAAACAATATTTTAAACATCTAGCTAGACAGTGGAGTCCTATAGAAAAATCTATTGGGGAGGAAAAATCCTAGTAATTATTTCACTTTGAAATGCAGAGATTATAGCAGATATACATACAATTTTGCAAGTCTGGAAGTCTAAGTAAAGGCTGTATGAAGTCTGGAGTTGACTGGTTGACAATATTTTCCTTTTTAGGTAAAAGGAATATTAAATACAACGCAGGTGCGTAAGGTTTTCAACTGTTCTGCTTTCATCGCTCAAACAGTCTTCATGATGGCCGCAGCTTATTGGCTCTCGCCCGTAGGAACTACCTTTTGTTTAACTATGGCCGTTGGACTTGGCGCTTTTGCATGGGCTGGATTCAGGTAAATCAAAAAAAATTGAAGAACCTTGACTGGGAAGCTCTGAAGTTAAAATGTCATTTTAAAAAGCAAGGAAATTGCTCTTAAAATGTGGCTCAATCATACAAGTATAAATTACTGCTGAACGACAACATTACATTTACTTATTTGAAGCAGTCAGAGAAACAGTGATACTTCGACTGTTTAATTTATCGTGATCAACATACTTTTGGTTGCTTCTACTAGAAAATATCTATCCATATTCCAGTATCAACCACTTGGATATTGCCCCTCAATACGCAGGCATCTTGATGGGTTTTGGAAATACGTTTGCAACATTACCTGGCATTGTGAGTCCAATTTTGACAGGATATATGGTTACAGATGAGGTAAGTTATACTAGTTATTGATCTTTTACAGATTTTGAATGAGTTAGGTATGTAGTCCAATCGAACGGATCAAGATAAATGTTTTTTTACATTCTCGAGTAAGTATGTGATATATACATACATAGAACGGTTTTTATTTTTTTACTCAAAAATGGCGCATCGAAGGAAAACAATTCAAGAGAGATCATTTGTTTTAAATTGATCGGGGATTTCAAAAATAATTTTTATTTGGCAAAAACTATTGACGTACCATTTTTTTCTTAAAAAATATCGAAGTCAATACTCGTATGCAAAGCTAAAAATTATTTTTGCATTGAAGAATATGCAGCTTTATTAACTTTCACTACGTACTAAATATGAGTGAAATATCTCAAGCGGTTCTGAAAATATTAATTAATTTCCATTTTTTTCCAAAAACTTCAACACCCCGAGTTTTTGTAAGGAAACATTTTTGGATCAAAGTTTATAAAGCAAACTAACATTAATTTTCGATGTAGATTCACACCCTTAAATATTCGCATACCATTAAGGAATACCCTGTATAATTTCGAAAGCTAACGCGTGTCAAAATTGCTCCATAATCCAAGTGATCTTTCGATAAAAGAGGAGCCGATTCTTAAAAAGATTAATATTTATTGTTCCTGCTATTGTTGCCAAAATTAGAAACAGTTGTTGTTACAGTATTTTCTCTCCAGTTGTTGGAAAGTGTTTCGCCATTATACTCTACTGGTACGGAACCAGAAAATGATTGATAACGAAATCGGGATTCAGTCCTCAAGTACTCTGTAACAATTTTTTTGGAATGTTTCCTATAATTTGCAAAATCAAATAAGCGGGAAATGACGTACTTTCGACCTAGGTATTCATAACAAAGTAAAATTCGTTATTGATTGTGGAAAATTTTACCTGACATTCATATCATTTTGAAAGAATTTGTATAAGTGATCCAAATAAAATAATAGCGAGAAATGTCAAATTCCTTGGAGTTTTTGCGCTCTTACGTGAAAAATTCAACGTCAATTTTGAACAGGATTAGTGCACCCGAGTTTTGGGGGTGCGGGATGCCACATGTCAGTAAGCGGAGTGGGATCCCGCAAGAGTGCGGTTTTTATAGAAGCTTATGTTATTGTGTACTATCAAAATCAGAAAGATTATTATCCCAAATTTATTTTACATTTCAGACCAATGTAGTGGAATGGCGCATAGTATTTTACGTCTCTTCCGGAATCTACCTGGTTGGGGCTGTTTTTTATGGAACATTCGCATCGGGAGAATTGCAACCATGGGCAGTGGAAACTGTACCATTGAAATCATATGACTCAAGGCGACGAAACGATGAACCACCAAGTTACGTGAATAAAAGCTTCCAGCAATCCGATGAAGCTTACAGTTGAGCTTAGGCTTTTCTCATGAAGATGTTTTCATTCAGGATTATGCAATCTTTCGTTTTCTTGTTGATTGTTGACCAGTAGTCCTTTAACTTAACGTAAAGCCTCTGAACTCGACAGTATCAATCAAGTAATTATACGTAGGCACCTATGTGTGAAAGTACAAATTTGCCTTTATCTTGTAGTACTTTGATGAATGTTAGGAACGGTATTATTGGAGGAAACTGCTTTATAATTAAGAATACATTTATTTGGTCCCATACATTGGTAATCAATACAACCGGATTACATGTTTTTATAAAAAAATATATTTCTCTTATAACTAATACAAATAGACATATTACACAACTACGACATGAAACTTGTAAAAAATGTATATTCATCTGTACTAGGTGTAAAATATAAAATATGTAATAGAAGGTTGAAGTACTGATATAATCTTTCCTCAAATTCCTGCTTAATTTCTTGAATATGTGGTAGATACGCATACATTTTGTAAAAATGAAACTCGTTATTATCGACGAATCTATAATGTGTCGTCACATGATATTTGATCTGCTGTAAAATATTACAATAATTAGCATCATTTTTACACTGACGACCCTCACGGTAGACTCAACCAAAAGGTACAGTGCTCCTAAATTTTCAATACCTTTCCAAAAAACAGCTGTACACCGCATCCATAGTCTCACGATCTTCTGTCTAATGAAGTATTATTCTAGTTCTAAGAAATAAATTATGTTTGGATGTGTCCTCTACTTCAAACCTCTAAAATATCCAATTTGCTTGCTGCATTTGAATTACCTTTTGTTTCTTTAGATGCATTATTTTAGGTAGATCTATAGAATATATTTTGGAGGTATGTTGAGAGCTTTCATTCGTTGAAAACCGTTTAGACCTTAATATTCTTCTCCTCCAAACTGCCCCCAAAATTATGACCATTAGGTACTTAAACCACTGAATATATAGCATCTTCAGTTTTGATTTGCGATACCAGAACATATGAGTTTTGCTTCAGCCGATATACGTGTTGTTCATCAACGAGCATATCCCCATAAATCCTTTATCCTTTATTCCACAACAACCTCTTAAAATTCCCCTCAACCCTTGTTCCCGACGACTCTCTTTCTCCTATAAGTGACTACTTTGTAGTCACTCTCATAAACATCAGGAATCTCCATCCTAACCACATCATTGAACACCATGTGAACCGTATTGCATCCAAATAGGCTTTTCTCGTATTCAATCAATTGTTTGAAGAATCCGCAGTTAGGTCTGATCCTCGGCCGGCTTGATTTTACCAGATTGTAGGCTTCGAGGAGGGAGAGCTTGAAGTGCTTCATCAGGTAGGCTATGCAAATGGAAGCTGATCTGCTGACCCCAGCTACGCAGAAAACTAGCGTCCGGCCTCCCATTGCTGCTACCTGTAAAAAAAACAATACACGTGAAATTCGCTTACTAGCAGTAAAGTGGTTGGTGTGAGTCGGCGCACAGGGGTATGGGTACAGTTATGCTGTATTTATGAAAAATATAATTCATACTTAAAAATTTTGCCTTCGGGATTTTAAAAATGAACTTTGTATTAATAAGCAGGAACAACACAAACAAGGGCGGATTCAGGATTTCGTCTAGGAGAGGGCGCAAACGATATTTGGGGCTGGTAATTTTTCTACCTCAGTGGAACTTCTAGAATTCATCCTGTTATTGCTTCTTAAATCTACTGTGTTCTATCTGTTCAATGCCGACTTGAAAAAAAAATCTGGAAAGTGCTCAGAAATCGTCAGAAAGGCAATATTTTATTATATGAGAACAAAAGAATTACGTGGTATTTATAACTAACTAGTGTAATGATATTAAAGATTAAAACATAAAAAACTTCATTGCTCTGTTAACCAAAAAATACATTTTGAGGGACAGCGAGACGTATCCCAGCCATTCCACACAAAACAATGTCTTTGATGGCGAAAACGAACATGAGACCGAAACATTCACATTATCGTATGGACGCTAGACGAGACAAAGAAGGATGTTTATAGACCATCTATAGATCGTGTCTTGAGACCGTCTCCAGACTGCCTATAGACAAATTGTGCAATAGGGTCTACTAGTGTGTACTAAGCTTAAGGATTAATACTCTGGACTACCAGTTAAACAAATCAAGTACTTGGTGTAAATACTCACAATCAAGCACTTCTATTATATCAGCAGGTGATAAAAATATCGATAGGTATAGTCAATTATTTTTTGAAATACAATATAGATGTTACAGTTATTCTTCAGACTTTCGTTGTCATAAATGTATATTTCCAATGTTGCGTTCATCTAACATATAGTCTAATCATGTTAGCAAATTTCCCCGAAATAATTGCAAAGTCCGGTTTTATTGGTGCAAGTTGTTCAAGGGCGCATTTTAAACATGGACGCATAAAATGGTTACACCAACTTTTATGGGAAAACAATTTATTTGACAACAAAGAATGAGAAAGTGTTTTTTGGAATTCAATCGAAAGTGTTGACAGGTACGAAAAATTATTTATATAAGATTTTTAGGTATATATGAGACCTACAGAATGATCCCACACGTGAAAAGATCCGACTAATAGCAAAAATGTTATGGTCGAAAAACCAGGCACAATGCAGGTTTTGGCACTTGATGGTAATGCGACGATAATTTTACGCAACTACTTGAAACTCTTCAAATCCGTAGGATTCATACTTCTGAATAACAACAGCAAAATTGGAGTATAATGGTCAAGTAGTTTTTTGTGAATTTCTAATTGTTTATCCCAAAACACCTGTTTTCCGGACATCACTACTTGTTTATTGAGCTATATACAGGATTAGTTCAAAGAGCATTTTACAGCAAAATACACTAATTTACCTTGCCGATATGAATTACAAACCATTCCGGAAGATAAATGTTATTTTTATGCGAAAAACAAAGGTTACGATTTTTTCTTCAAAGCAAATTCAAGCATTTCGTATTTGTAAGTAATTGAGCAAATGCGCTACGATATTCGAAATACATACGTTACTATTGTTACACATTTTAAAACAAAGCGTATGTACCTATCCTCTTTTGTTGCGAGTCCCTCACAAATACGAAATGTTTGAATTTATTATAGTACAACATCTGCCCTACTTAATCTGCAAGACAATATTTTAAGTGCCTTAGATAAGAAAATGGCACTAGCCTTAATCTCTATAGACTATTCGAAAGCCTTTGACAGCTTCAATCATGAATTATTACTTGCTAAATTAAATTACATAGGCCTTGACAGTGTATCCCTTTCATTTTTCGACAGTTATCTTCATCAAAGAGCTCAGTGTGTTTTTCTCAATCAAGAAATGTCTCAAGTGACAATAATTCCCTCAGGCGTACCTCAGGGCTCTGTATTGGGGCCGCTTCTGTTCCTCATATATACGTTCGACTTAAGCAAAAGCATTGATAATTCTCATGTCCAGTCATTTGCAGACGATACGCAATTGCTTCATTATTTTAACCCAGATAATGTCAATAATACTACTCAAATTTTACAAAACGATGTTAATAAATTAATTAAATACTCTTTAGATCACAATCTACTTATTAATCCACAAAAATCTAAAATGTTATTATTTTGCGCACAAAGAAAAACATACAATGTAACTCAGCTCTTGAACATTCAGATAAATAACCAAATCTTGCAATTTTCTGATTCTGCAAAAATTCTTGGTGTTGTTTTTGATACAAAATTAAGGTTTATTGAACATGTTAAAAGTCTATCTCAGAAAACCTACCTACGGCTGCGCACTCTTATAGCAAACATGTATTTACTAAATTTTAAGTTGCGTAAAAAACTATGTGAAGCATTCGTCATATCTATACTAAATTATTGTATAATATCGTATACTATACTTGTTTAGACAATTTCACTAAAAACGTTATTCAAGTTATTCAAAACAATTGTATACGATTCATTTTTGGCTTACGTAAATTTGATCATGTATCAGCGAAATATCCCGTTCTAAACTGGTTAAAAATTAATGACATGGTCAAGTATCACTATTTAGTTTTTGTTCACAAGTAGCTGCTCACGTCTAAACCTTATTACTTGAAGGAAAAAATTTCATTTAATAATGATGTTCACTGTAGAACTCTCAGAGAAAATAATATTAGAATACCCCTGCATACGTCTACACTTTTTAAACGCAGTTTTTCTTACAATGTTGCTATTATTTATAATGACCTTCCTAAAGTATACAAAGTATTTTCATTACCTGTCTTTCGACAACAAGTTAAACATTATTACTCAACCCTCCAAGCATATAATTTACGTAATCATTCATTTCTTTTTTATTCCATCTTTAATTCAGATTAATAATTTTTTGGTGCATTTGGGTTTGGAAAATATGCCTTTTTCTCTTTTTTTTTTTTTAAATTTTACTTTCGATGTAATGAACCAAATCTGTTTGTGGATAGTGTCTTTTGAACATCTGCTAGAGACTATATGGTTAAGTGTAAGAGTAACAGCATGCTAAACTTCGCCATGTAAGTCTGACATTTGGCTATACTACAATGTAATTATGGATAAATAAAGACGTCTATTATTATTATTGTTATTTAGAAGAAAAACGTATTCCATATTTTTTTTGCATAAAAATCACATTTATCTTCCGGAATAGTTTTCGATTCATATCGGCAAGTATTTTGCTACAAATTGCCCTTTGAACTAACCTATGTATATTGAATTTGAAGAATTTCAAATATCTGCGAGAAACCGTCGTCGCATTGCCAACACGTGCCAAGACCTGCAGTTTGCCTCGGTTTTCGGCGATAACTTTTTTACTATTAGTCGGATCTTTTTAAGTGAGGTCTCATTTTGTAGGTCTCATAAATACTTAAAAAATCTTATAAGCAGAGTTTTTTCGTCCCTGCCAATTATTTAGATTGAATCCCAAAAAACACGTTTTCTCATTCTCTGTTGTCGAATAAAAAGTTTTTCCATAAAAATTGGTGTACCCATTTTATGCGCCCATGTGAATACCCCCTTGAGAACATAATTCACTTTTTACGTGCAATCTGTATAGCTAATATTGGTTAGACTTATATTTGTCACAAGTCACAATACTCGTATATACGTATAAATCGTAAGAATTGTGCTGTAAACGTAAATGATGTCGAAGAGGGACAGCGTTTGGAATACCAAACGATACCAAAAATCGCAATGCCCAGTTCCTATAGCTATAACTTATAGTTAGTATGCCTCTGTCACCATGATGTGTCAGAAAGCAACACAATGGTGTTAGATTTTTTAACATTTTCGTTGACATAGATCCAAATCTTTCAAACTCTAGAGTACTTTCTCATCGTGTCCAGAATGATGGTGTGAAAGTTTGTCAACTTATTAGACTTAAATAAAAGCTAATTATCACAGTTCTTCCGTTAAAGGAGTCCAATACAATATCCTTAAAAACTACCAAAACTAGAACAACATAATATATAAGGTGATTCAAATTGGGTTTCCACATTAAAACTATTTAAACACAGAAGAAATTGAAAATTATAAAAAAGTATGTATTTGTCCTTTCAGGGCAGTTCATTACAATTATACTTGAAAGATCATATCAAGTAAATGACCGCCGCGGCTCATGTGGCATGACGTAATCCGTTTCGAGAAATTTTCGAGTACTCCGTGGCATAAATCAGGTCCTATGTTGGTAATTTCACGTCTGATCCCCTGTTTCAGCTCCGCAATTGTGTTCTTGTAGACTTTGCTCTTGAAATACCCTAAAGAAAATAATCTAAGGGAGTTAAATCACAGGATCGCGGCGGCCAATTGATATCGCCGTTACGTGAAATAACGCGACCTGGAAACTTGCTGCGCAGTAATTGTATCGTTTCTCCTGATGTGTGACCTAAGCTTCAATTCCTGTGTTATTTGGACTCTGTATGGGTGTAACTTCAAATCTTTTGTTAAAATCCGCTGTATAGTGGAATAAGTAAGGTCCAGTTGCTGCGATCGATGACGAATCGAGATTCTTGGATTTTCGGCCACACTTTCGACAACAATAGCAATATTTGTGTTCCGACCGACCTCTACGAGCACGCCTAGGGGTGTTGGTGTTAGCTACGGATCCAGTTTGCCCGAATTTTTGCACCAAATTCCAAACTGTCCTCTCACAACGCCGATTTTGTGCCCCAAAAAATTCACGTAAAGCACGAAATGTATTCTTTCTTGATCGGCCGTTTTCATTATAGGCTTGAATAATTTTAACACGTTGTTCGGTCGCATATTGCTTCATGACTGTTTTGTTTAAATTTTGACATTAGAAATGGCACGTTGTCGTTGACAAATTCAGTGGCGTTTAAAAAGAATTTATTTGTAAAGTGGATACTCAATTTGAATCCCCCATTATGAATGGTGTCTGAATAAGAGCGCCGGATTTGATTTTCAAGAAAAACACAATTCCTTTTCGAATTAAGCGAGTATTTATATTTCAACACGAAGAATAGTTGCGATTAAACATGAAATAGGACATCCGGTAAATGGCTACCACGAAACAACTGTGGTTCTATTTCGTCGATAACGCGTCGTATCTCTTCTTTAAGGCGTTCAAATGTTTGTGGCTTGTTCGCATACACCTTTTCCTTCACATAGCCCCAGAGGAAGGAGTCCATTGGCGTTAGATCGCACGATCTTGGTGGCCAATTTTGATCACTAAACCGAGAGATGACACGGTCTGGAAACTTGATCCGCAGTAACACCATTGTTTCGCGTGCTGTGTGAGGTTGCATCGTCTTGTTGGAAGAACATATCCTCCACATGAATTCGATCAAACTGGGGCCACAAAAACTCGGTTAAAACATTTCGCGATACCGCACACCATTAACAGTTACCGCAGTTCCAGCTGCATTTTCGAAGAAATACGGTCCAATCACTCCGCCACTCCACAATGCGCACCAAACGGTAACTCGCGGCGGATGCATTGGTTGTTCGATTGTTACACGACGATTTTCAGAGCTTCCAATTCGGTAGTTCTGCTTATTGACGTACCCGTTCAGTTGAAACTATGCTTCATCAGAGAAAATGATTTTCTTCGAGAAATCCGCATCAATTTGGTGGTGCTCCAGCGCCCAATCAACGAATTCACGGTGCTGCGCATGGTCCGTTAGCTTGAGTTCTCGCGTCAGTTGAACCTTGTACGCATGCAAGCACAGATCTTTTGTCAAAATTCGTTGCAGAGTGGGTCTGGTAAGGTTCAAGTCTTGGCCACGATACCGAATGGAAATGCCTGGATTCTCGGCCGCACTTTCCCGCACGGCGACTATATTTTCAAAGGACCGACCAGGATGGCGACGAACAGTGGTCTCCACATTCAGCAACATGAACTTTCTCAATTTTGTAATTAAACGACGAATTGTCGACTCATTTGGCGCATTATTGCGACCGAAAACTGTAACTAATTTGCGAACTGATTCCGCGTAATTTTCTCCATCTTTGTAGTGAGTTTTCATAATAATTAAACGTTGCTCGTTTGGATACTGCTCCATCACATGGTCTGGACATGACAGCTGTCATCAAGTAAACACCATACCAAAAAATGTCGGTAAATTCAAATCTGGCGCTCTTGTTGAGACACCCTAGATTTAATTTTTTTCCCGTCTATTATCCCAGGAGTTAAAAATGGTTGCTATGAATATCAGAAATGATAAAAACTAGTATTGATGACTTCATCATTTACCTATCCATGCTTAGGTTTACATCATGACTTTAAGCAATATCGTGTCAGAAAACAATATTGTATTTCGTAAAAAAAGATGTAGATTATAGGAAATTCAACTGCTAATTTGAAACGTAGCTTTCACCACAGACACTAATACGAGTATATCATGCAAGCATTCTTCTCACATGTTTTAACTCGAAAGGTATCCGACTGTGTGACTGAGATGTGTTGTTAGAGTTTAAAGTAGCTCTGTTGGAATTTTAAGTAGCTCATAAATTCTATCACGGTGTGATTTTAATATACAGAAAGACGCCATACTACACTGTTGAGTATTATAACTGCTTGATTCAATTTCTAACTATATTTTTGAAATTATCGTAAGCACTAAGAAGTTCTTTTCTGTTCTGCTTCTGAAATGGCATTACTGGAGGTCTAAGCTGTAAGTTGTATGTGTTGATGATAATTACATTGGGTTCTTGTCTCAAATACACTTAATTGAGATTCAAAGCTACAAATTAGTTGCGCATCCACTTTTTCTTCTCCATTCTGGAAATTACATATAAAAAATTTGCTGAATTTAAAAAATGAGAGAGATAAGAAATAATTATATTCACTGTACACTGTCGAATTACAAGCAATATACATGCTAACAGTAATTACACACAATGCGGGCGCGGTGATGATTTCCCGTAATTCTCCTCAGTTTTTCGTAACTCTTTGGACATAACCTCCCTTCAGAAAGCATAACATAAAAATAACCCGTCGGGCACAGCCAATAGATATACTTCATTGGCAGCATATTCAGTAATGATTTTCTCACACAGCAAATATCACTGATTTTATACATATGCAGACCAATACACATAATCATCCAGATGCTATTCAACCAACTTTCTACCAAGAGATAAAAACTACCGACAAGGACCATTTGGCCTCACAAAACATATGCAACCAATAATGCGTGTAGTTTAGTTGAGTGATTCCTTCTTAGATGGACGTACACAATGATCCTAGTGAGTAAACGTGGAATGACTGTTTGAGCCCTAAAAACTACCTAGTTTGCAAGATGACATCTCATAGGTCTTTTGGCGTTTTATAGGTTTTTTACTACAATCAAATTCTGAACCAGTGGAAGACTGGATGGTGCTTGACGGTGTTTTTTAGTTCTTCATCGACCACTTCGATACACTTTGTACAAATGTTTCTGGATAGTTGCGGGGGCGTTCAAGAGTGGTAGGTAAGTAGAATACGAGTTTCGGCACCTTTATACCACTCCTGATCTCACTGCTTGTGGGGCGTCTTTGCCACATCCTCAATTTTTCATGAGCATTTGGATACATCGCGCAATTACTTTTGCCAGCGACTGTACGTCGTATCGACGTCACATTGACATTATATCGACCGCAGATAACCGTCATGTCGACGTCACATAGACATCATATCGACCGCAGATAGTCGTCATATCGACTTTGTGTTTGATCTTCTATACGACATATTATGACGTCATATAATTGAGTGTGAGTTTAGACCGTCATAATGACGTCATTTATACGTCATTTTTGTTGTTCGGCCTCCATCAGTAGTGCCCTAAAAATGCCGACATTATGACGTCGCTATGTTGACTGGGATATTACGAGATACAGGAGCTGAAGTGTTCTTATGTTCGAATTTGTTGTAACTCCATTTGTACTCACCTGGCCTAAATATTTTCATAGCTCATACTTTTTATTATATCGCATCAAACCATATCATTTCTGGGCAAAGCTTTCCATTACGTTTAGAAATTGTGTGCGTATTTGGAAACAAGAGAAAAAGAAGAAAATAAATCAGTGGCAGTAGATAGAGGTTATGTCACAAACATCTATTTGCATCAAATTGTGCTTGCTTTTGAGTTATATCATTTTTTATCAGCCTGAAATTTCCTACAATTTAAAAAGAAAACATTTCTTTACAATAGGAGAGGGCTGACGCTTACACGGGACAAGTGTAATCTAGAAATTTTTGAAGGAGAGAAAGGAGTATGACAATCAAGGAGGCCATAAACGCGCCCTACAATTGTAGGGACGACTGACGATACGGGCCTTAGAAGCGACAGTTTGCGTGTATATGACGCCACTGAAAGCATACCCTGGAAACCAGTTCCTAGGACGCCTATTCTTGAGTTTGAAAGAGTAGAAATGGTGAGAGAATGTGGCAAAAAGTGGGTGTGGCCCAGAAATGCAGTATTCTTGAAATCAATTCTACCGAAAAGTGGTAGAAATGAATTCAGTTCAGGCAGTCACGATTTCTCTTGGTACCGACCAAGAGACACTGGAAAAAATGTGCGCTATATAACCTAAAAATTGCGTGTTTGGCATTGTTATTGTCGTTTCTGCTAAACATATTGAAAAAAATTGATAATTTCAATCAATTGATGTATCGGAAGGATATTATTAACGAGGATGTAGAGGAGGCAGTGGAGGAATGGGAGATTGGGCACCGAGATCCTTTCAAAATTTCCGATCGAAAATTTGTATAGGTTGACCAAAGATTTGGTATATGAATTGCTGGAGATATTGACTCCATTCATACAACCACCGTCACGAGCTTCTGCACCTTCGATCACAACAAAGTCAAGATTAGATATTAAGTTTTAGTCATTCTAAAACTGTGTCAATTAACGTATGAATGAATTTTCCCTAGTGGATTTGGGGATGTTCTCGGAGAAATTGAATCATTTTGTCCTTTTGTTCATTTGCAATGTGTTTTTTCGGCTCCATAGATAAAATTATAAGGAGAAAATCTTGACCAAAATCTTTGGTTAGCTTTTGACTTTCAAAATTATCTCCATTTTGATTGGTTTAACACGTTTACTAAAACCTGGCAACCCTGTGTCTTGATTTCCCTTCTCCTTTCTATCGAGTCATTTCAAGAATACAGTATTTTCTAATCGATAGAAAACCGCGGTAGTAGAAAAAGAGGGGGAGTATGATTTTCTATTAAAGTCAAGAATAGGGGCACATAGGAGGAATGGAACGAATAACATGACGTGTTTGAGATATACTAAGTGACATATAAATCCGAACACCCAGTTTAAATGGTGAGGAGGACGTTGCAAATTGAGCAATCTCCTACCCATTATATCCCACACGTGCTCAATTGGGGATAAGTCGGGAGATCTTGGTGGCCATGGTAACAATGTGACATCATTATGTTGAAAGAAGTCTATTGTGACTCTTGCAACATGTGGTCGGGCATTATCTTGTTGGAAAGTTGGATCTGCCAGGGTGTCAAGATAGGGTAAAAGATGGGGTTCTAGAACTTCGTGGATATAACGCTGCGCGTTCATGTTACCTCTGATGAAGATTAAAGGTGACCTGGAACCATAAGCTTTAGCACCCCAAACCATAACTCCAACAGTGTGATGAACATGTTTTTCATCAAAAAACTGTGGATTCCTCCTTTCACCACGTCGCCTTCTAACCCTGGCACGACCATCGTGCATGTCTAAACAAAATCGAGACTCGTCACTAAAGACAATACTGTTCCATTCCTGATCCCAGAGTGACCGTTGTCTGCACCACTCAAGGGGATTACGTCGGTGTTCTCGTGTTAAAGGGAGGACCCAGTGTGGCCGGTATGAAAACAAGCCAAAACTTCTCATTCGTCGGTAAACACTTCGCATGCCAATAGGTCTTCCGTGTTCTGCAAACCATTCATTTGCAATGGACCTGGTAGTGGAGAAACGGTCCCTTAAGGCCAATAATCTTAGGCGGCGATCTTCACGGTCTGTTGTTCTACAGCAGAGTCCAGTGCCCCTTGTTCTTTGCGTACGGCCTTCTCGAAGCCATGCCTGACAACACCTAACCACAGTGTCTACACTTCTTTGCACTCTAACTGCAATTGTCCGAAAAGAAAGTCCAGCTTCCCGAAGTCCCACTATACGGCCCCTATCAAACTCACTAAGTTGACGAAATCGTACAGGTCTCCGTACTCTAGGCATCGTAACCGATCGTAAAGGATGTCAAGAACCAAAATCCGCCAACGTTGATTCTTTACTGCGGCTTAAATATTCATTTTTAGAGCGTTAGTGAATTAAAAAAAAGCAGTATAAAAACCGGAATGTCCAACTGATAAGGCTGAAAATTTTTTCACTTGTTATTTACAGTAAGATAAATACATTCACCAACTTTTATTAAAATAAAACCATTTAAATTGGGTGTTCGGATTTATATGTCACTTAGTATATTTCATATGCTTACACTATTCAGGATGTGAACAGTATGCGTCATATTGCTGAGTTCATTGTTGAAGATTTAATTCAAAATTTAGTATCTAACACTATAATTCTGGACGATGATGATGAAAACAAGGTCTTGCAAGACCAAGGGATGGGATTGTTGAAAGAATCTGTGGCTTTAGAAATCGTTTAGTAGGACATCACTTATAACCACCTATCGGATTATACGACGAAGTTTGCATTTATCGGCGAAACTATATTTATTCCTGTATATAAGAGAACCGTATAAAACGACATCGGCTATAACGACATATCGCTTAAAGCGACGTTTGGATAATGATTCACTTAACGAAAATATCGGCTACAGCGACAAACCGTTACTTTTGCCGGTTAAAACTCGTTATTATTACACAATATTTTTTTTGAGAATCGAATATTAGTCTCCACAGTACCCTACAAAAATTTCTAATTTTTAATGAGAGTTAGCAGCCGTTCAAAGCAAGAATGTTTGAAATCTATGGATAAGGAATTTCAATGTGGACTGTGGACTGGAGTAGAAACTATTGTAACGGTTTCACCGTCCGATTGTATTTATTAAATCACTTCTCGATTATCATTTTAGAATCGCAAGTCATTAATCCCATCTCTAGCTTTTTTACTTGGAAACATTTCCGCTTGGAGCGCGCTTGATGCGGAGTTCCTGATCTTTTTCACTTGAGCCGCCGATCTAGCAAGAGCTAAGAATTTTGTTCTCTGTAGCATGAGGTCATATAGCACCATGTGCTAGAATTTTGTAGAATGTGTGTCCGAATAGGACAAAATGATTGGGGTCACCCCCTTTCCCTTTCCCTTTGCCTTTGTCTTTGACTTTTGCCTTTGACTTTGACTTTGCATTGCTTGGCCTATCACTTCACCCATGCATATGCCTTGGCTGCGCCATCACCTTTAAGTTCAACTTCGCCTACATCTAGTTTTGAATCCACTAAATGTGAGGTCACCCCTCATAACTGGGACCTCCACTTCAAGCACCTGGCCATCCTCGCTTCAGTCCAGTCAAAAATGGACCAGCGAAAGATAAGTGTATAGTTTTATAGCAGCGCCAAAGATTTAAAACTTATTTTGTTCTTTAAAATTTCAATTTCATATGTAATGAAAATGCTTTTTTGTTAAATAAACTCTGTTAAATTTTTGTGTTCTGTTTGTTCTTCTATCCTCTAGCCATGCCATGGTCGACACACAGCTACACGCCTGTAGATGTCTTCATGCCACCGACTGAGCTACCGGAAGCTAATGGTAACCCCCTTTCTGTGATGGTGCAGAAAAGTTGGAATCTTCATTGCATTCCATCTTTTCTGGACTTTTTGCGGAAAGGAAGGTTTACATAAATTGGCACCCGCAACGTGAGGCTTCGATTGGTGTTTGGCTTTGTCGACAAGTGGTTTGCTAGTGGAAGATTGGCAGACAGAACATAGTTTTCAAAATTCTTTACAATTTTTGGTAGCATTTCTATTTTTAATTGCTTTTGGTACTCAAATTTCTAATTCTTTAATCATCCTTACTTTTTGCTTATTGTTTAAAATTTTTATCAGAAGATTAAAAATTTTCCACCTGTTTATTTCATAGGCGTACTATGCTCTATTAACTTTTAAATTGTCTTGTTTAGTAGTCAGCGAGATCATTGCCAGAATTTTTTTTCTCACATACTACTATAGCTTTTATGTACTGCTGGGGACAGTTATAACTTTTTTCTCATTGTAGTTTTGAGATCGATGATATTTTGATAATTTTTGTTGAATATTGATAGTCTGGGGACTTTAGGTTTCCCAGCATTTTTGTCGAATATCATCAAACTTTTGATTGAGGTTGTGACTATTGTTGTTGATAGTTTACATATTCTTATATGCTTTTCATTTTTGATCACTAACCTCTTAGTTTTTGAAAGTATTTCTTCATGTGCAGTTTTTTTGATTTCTTGAGACTTCTCATGTATGCATATATAGCCTAATTGTTGGATCTCTGGTGTACTGATATAGCTTTCATGATGTTTGGCACGTAGGAAATTTACTTTCAAAATTATTTTTGCCTTCCCCAAATGTATTTACTTTTTGAATTTTTGACTGTACTTGAACTTTTGATCATTTGTTTTCATTCTGATGGCAATAATCTACTGACTAGAGTTATCTGGAGTAAATCATTTTGCGATTTGTCCTTTTGTCTGTATTGTATGAAATTGATATTCATAATTTTTCGTATATTTTGGCGGTTTACTTTTTTTAAGTATTGACACTTGGACATAGTGCGTTGATACTTACCTTTCTTTTTTTTTTCAAGAAACAAATGATGTTTTTCTTGACTATATTTTTGCTACTTTTCAATGGGGGGGGGGGGGGGGGTGACTCCTAAATCATTTTTACCTATACAAAGACACACATACTCATTTATGATAATTAAATTTCAAATTGTTGTTGAAATAGTATACGTTCCTCAGTAACTATTGTAGTAATTTTGTCTCTTGTTTGGAGCATAAGTTTTCATAATTTTAATGTTTTATAGTTTTATCTGGCATATTCTTTGGGGGCAATTAGAACATTAGTGTCTGATTTTTCATTGGATTAACAGGACTTGAACGTCTCTGTACTTTTTTAATGTATGTCAGATATACTCGTAAAATAACTTTTTTTAAGATTTGGCTGCTCCTGTTTTTGTATTGAAACTTTTTGTTTGTATTGTTAGTTTTTTATAGTGTTTTGGATCCTTGTCATTTATTGATGTATTCAGGTTTTTAACTTTATTTTTTTTAAATATAATAATTACACAAAAAAAACCGCTCAATCGAAGGGGGCGAGTTTTTCGATCTGTACATTGGAGCGAGTAGGTTTTCCTATATTTATTTCCTAGTACAGAGGCGAACGGACAAGAATTTCCTTTGATAATGAATAAACTTATTTGCTGTAAGAGGCAGCTGATTGTTTACTTTGGACATTTAACATCATTGATCCTTCAACCTTTTGAATATTACAATCAGTCCAATACTCATATTTCCGCTCAATCGAAGGGGGCGAGTTTTTCGATCTGTACATTGGAGCGAGTAGGTTTTCCTATATTTATTTCCTAGTACAGATGCGAAAGGATAAGAATTTCCTTTGATAATTGTTAAGCTAATTTCCTGTAAAAGGCAGGTGAAAGTTTACTTTGGACATTAGTCATCGTTGTTCTTTCAACCTTTTGAACTATTACGTCAGTCCACCATTTACAAAATTTATAAGACATAATTATTTTTCTGATTCCAATTTAATGTGTATACTTCATCTTTTGAATATTTCATTTTTCTGAGTGTACTCAAAATTTAAATTGCATTCCCGATCAAAATCATGTGACAAATACGTATAATATTTTATAATGTTTTTATGCGTATATTTTCTGAATTTCTTTTACATACTTACGTACCTCTATTTTTGAAGTCTATTACTTTTGAAGTTTTTGATAGTATCCTCTTTTTGAATCCATTATAACTTTCTTCGAGAGCACAGACTTACATTGATCTTTGGTTCAAACTTTTGATTTTGTTCACATATTTTTGAGTGGTTTTGAACTTTGACAGTATTTTGTAGTCTGGATAGTTAACATAGATTCGTTGCGATGTATGCCTTTGAGGGTCTTGTACTATCTACAGTTTCTTAAATTGAAAGTGTTTTCTTCATATGCATTTTATTTTCTTCTTGAGACTTGTCATATATGCTTTCCGCCTAGTTGCAAATCTGTGCGTATTGATAAACTCTTGAAACCTCTGGCGTATAAGTAAAACTCACTTTTGATATAGTAATTTATGTCTCAGTTCATTTCAATCAAGTCAATTTGATTTGAAGTAATTGTCAATTCCTTCTTGAGATTTTTCATATATGCTTTCAGTCTTTGTGCACATTTGTGCGTATTGCTAAGTCTTGAGCTTGGTTGCGACATAGCTTTCATGTTTCGCTATAGATTTTGAAATATCTGGTGATTTTGCTTTTGCATTATTGCATTTGTTTTGATAGTCTTCTCTCATAGTTTTTTCCGACTTCCTATTTCTTTCAATTTCTGTCTTGACTTGAAGTAATCGCCAATTCTTATAGATTCAGTATAGTAATTCTTTTTTCATACTTTACACTGGTAAATTACTGTAGTTTTTCTAATCTTGTAATATTTCATATTTGAACTTAACTTTCATTTTCCAATGATATGGTTATTCTCAGTGTAGACTTTGAAGTGCGCTGATGATATCAGTGATCTACATGAGAATATTCCATAGACTATAGACATTCTTGTCTAGGGCTTTGGAGTGCACCTATGGTGACCCTAGAAAGTTATCTTTCTCTCATATTTTTGCTTTAAATCAAAATTCGAATTCTTACCTATCATATTTATTTCTATTCCTTGTTCACTAGATTGTTTTTTTATATCTCCAATTTTGCACCTACATATATCGTAGACTTTTGCATACGATTTTTGCTTGCGGCATTACTCTCATGTATCATGATTTATTAAAATATCTTGTGATTTTCGTTTCGCTATTTTGCATTTTACATATGCTCATTTATTACTCATGAAACTTTTAATATTTTGCTTACTTTTGTATTTTTTGAGAATTCTTTATAAAATCATGCTCATATAGCTTTGATATTTCCTTTCACTTTATGATTTTAATACTATTAGATTTACAGTTGCACTTGTGTTGCACTTAGTTTTTTTTGGAAATTTATTTTGCTCTTTTCTATATTGAACTTCAGAATTTTTTTGGTCTGGTTCTTATGTTGTCACATGACCCGAAAATTTTGATTGAACTTACTCTTGACTTTTAGTTCATTGATTGAACTTAAGCTATATTTTGACTTTGAAAATCTTACTTCAATATTTCATAAATGCCTCTTATATACTTTAATTCTCTGAAAACATTTTGAATTATTTTGTAGTCTTACAGACTGCTGGCGCCCGACAATTTTTTTGTGGAATTAGAACTGCACTTAGTTAACATCTTTTTTGATTAAAATACCTTCTTGATCAAGTTTTCATTGGTTCAGTACTTGTAAACTGTTTTGTTATATGACTTGAATTCTTAATAGAATTTGTTAATTTCTTTTACGGAAAGGAAGGTTTACACTATGGAATCGAATTACTAGAAGGACCGACTTTTCCCAGATGTACCACGAACATGTGAACGCTACTCCAAGGCAAGTCTTATCTGAACTTGGATGTCAAATCGTAAATACTAATTTTTACTCTCTTTGGATAAACTAATCCCGTTCCAGGTTCCGTGATTGGCGAGAAGCGTTCGTTCCAAATCATGGCTTCAGCGATATGACAATATTCCAGTTGACACCGTAAAAACGGTTTTGATGGGTGTACAAAATTGAACGTACACATCTTGAATGGGTACTCAATCGATGACGAGCAGCATTATCAACATAAACATAACGCTTTGTACCGGCTGCCTCCTATTTATATCGACAGAAACGTTGAATTGAATACCAGCACACACGCAGACCAGCATGGTTGCATTGACCTATGAAAACAAATTTTCGATCATCGCGAATGCCGCGAATACTTTCGCCCTGGCATTCCGATGATTAAAAATAGACCAATGAATAACGGACTGTTTTGGTTTGTGATACGATTTTTTCGAATTCTCACGTGTTCATATATAAATACGTCAAGTGCACATGTTTCTAACATCTATTTCGCCACATCTGAGAAACAATCGAGAGTGAGTTGAAAATGATCGGAATACAATTGTTTTTGTGTCTACACGGTGTTTCAGAAAAACGTGGTAATATTTCTAGAACGTAAAGAAGACCAAACGTAATTCGAAAAACTCATACAAACATGAGAATATTATATCGTAAGATTGACCATTTCATGAAATGTATCATTATATACCGAGTGACAAAAAAAGGTAAACACCTATGTATGCTTATCCGATTTTAATAATTTTTGGCATATATGTTCAGTAACCCTTAGGAAAAATTTTTCTCTTGGCTATGGATGTTGTGATTGTCCGTAGGTGGTAGACGGTCTCTGACTGTCGAACGCAGAGGTACCACCCGGCGGATCTCATGGAACGTATTTCACAGGTTAGTATTCCACTCTTACATTAGATTATAATTTATTTATTTGAAGTTAAATTCGTATCTGCCAGTTAAAATATTGTTTGTCTATTGAGCTATCATATTAGTGGAAAAGAGGAAAAAAATGATAAAAGATTGGTTTAACAACAAAAAGGAACTACTAAAAAAATAACAGCAATATAATCGTCTTCGCATATCCTTTGTAACCAGAAATAGAATAGTGGTAATATTGAGGAACGAATGCTCTATTATCTATTAGTGCATGATATTGAAAATAAGGACCATGCCAGTTGGTTATCATCCAGTGACAATAACAGGACATAAAAAAGCAATTTTTATTTCATTTTTAGGTTTTACGTCAAAAAAGGAGAGTAAGGTGACCACGCGCGGTAATAACTTAATTAGTGATATCTGATATGTTCAAAAATTTTACGTTGTGCATTTTAAGGATGCTTTGATGCAATTATTTTATTTAAATTTCATAAATTTACCAGTTTTAATGCAAATTTTTGTCGTACTTAAAGAACAATAAACGAGTTCGTAACATATTCTGGATTTTTATTAAATATTCTGTGAACACCCTATTTTAAGATATGATCAATCGTGAATGGCCAAATCGCTAAACGATAACGACTTAATATTTTCAAATTTGGTCGGCTATTTCAATGGTCCATCATTTCATGAAAAGGTCAATTCTATGTTATGGCCACGACAGGTACATACGGTATTGAGGAACACAATTCATTCCCAGCACGTTTTAAGCGTACTTACGTTATTTATAAGATCTGCAGCAACATCGAAGTGTGGCAATATCCTGGAACATCCAGAGTCTGTTACGTCCACCTTGTGATATATCAACTGATCCGTGAGCGGCGAGTCTGGCAGTTCTGGGGCACAAGAGATTACGCAAGAGATCCCAAGGGTTGCCAGAGTGTCGGCATTCACACTTGATGCTGACGTCAGGATGAGCTGTTTTGTGATTTCTGACACGTTTGTGGGAATGATTGGTCTAGGAGAGTCCGGTCTGAAAAAGGAATTAGTTATACAGGGTGTTTCAGTTTATTGTTGCATAACTTTAAGATTCGATAGAACTTTTAAAATTAATGCATAAAGTCTATATAAACATGGGTCGAAAAATGTGTGGCTTCCGAAATACAGGGTGTTTAAATTTACTTTCTAAAATAGTTTTTTTTTAAATATTTCGAACAATATTTGATGTATAATAGTGAAAATTGGTATACAAGGGTTTTTTAGTACGACAAAACGAACCATGGGCATAGTTTTACTGTAGCCGCTAGAGGGCGCCCTCTACTGTACCTGTAGTGTATCAAAATGACCGAAAATTTTTTCTTAGTGCAACTTTTTGCTTTTTCAACAAAAAAACTGATTCTTCGCCCTTTTATGCATAAAAAAGCTCTCCTGTGAGTTTTCGATATAGTTAGCCGTTTCTGAGATATTTCGATTTTTAGGGTTCGATGCATTTTTAATTATTTATGGGAAAATAATATTTTTTAGATTGTGTTTTTAAACACAGCAATAATTCCTAACTCCAAATAAACACAAAAAAACAGAATATTAATTTGTTTAATTTTCCAATATTATTTTTAACAAATTAAATGAATATTGGATGCTATTGACAGTTAGGACAAACATACAAAATCTAAAGTAGTCGCTCGAAATTTAAACCCAATTGTTCAATACACAATTCACATCTACGAATCATCGAACGCCTTATTTCATCACATGCATTCCTGATTCCGTCTATTAGCATATCTCTTGTGGTTACGGGAGTCTGGTACACTTTTTCTTTTAGAAATCCCCACACAAAGAAATCTAATGGATTTAGGTCAGGGGATCGTGGAGGCCAGGCGACTGGTCCTCCACGGCCGATCCATCTTTGTGGATAATTTTCGTCCAGCCAGTTTCTAACTATTCTCAAATAATGAGCTGGACAACCATCAAGCTGGAACCAGGTCAATCTTCTTAAATCTAACATAACATCATCTCACATATTTGCATGTTCAGCCTTTAAAAATTCCAAGGTCGCAGCATTTAACCTCACGCAGAATCATACGGGTAAATATGCGTTGACGAACATTTATGTTTTGATCCCTTTGGAGATTTCCAAAACCATTTTCAATTATTTGGCGATGCACTCTTACAAATACTGAGCGAGTTGGATGTCGTCTGTTTGGAAATCTTCGTGCGTATTCTCTGGCTGCTTCTGCTGCGTTTCCATTTACAAAGCCATACACAAAATGAATATCCGCTAACTCTTGATTGGAGAATAAAAATGGCATTTTTATAAAACTTACAAAAAAAAAACAGGTAAAAGAAACAAAATCTCGTGCATTCACAATTGCAAAAAAACGTTTCAGGTTTCAACAGAGAACAAAACTAACTGTCAACTAATTGACGTTTAACCTTATTCTGCTTTCAATTTCAAAAATATTTGCAGGCACAGCCTACTACTAAAAATTATCGAGATACTGACCTTTTAACGTTATTTTATCATAAATAATTAAAAATGCATCGAAACTTACAAATCGAAATATCTCAAAACGGCTAACTATAACGAAAATTTACAAGAGAGCTTTTTTATGTTGAAAAGTGCGAAGAATCAGATTTTTTATTCAAAAAGCAAAAAATTGCATTAAGAAAAAATTTTCGGTCATTTTAATACACTACAGGTACAGTAGAGAGCGCCCTCTAGCGGCTACAGTAAAACTATGCCCATGGTTCGTTTTGTCGTACCAAAAAAACCCTTGTATACCAATTTTCACTGTTATACATCAAATATTGTTCGAAATATTTAAAACAAACTATTTTAGAAAGTAAATTTAAACACCCTGTATTTCGGAAGCCACGCATTTTTCGACCCATGTTTATATAGACTTTATGTATTAATTTTAAAGGTTCTATCGAATCTTAAAGGTATGCAACAAAGTTAATAGAAGTTATAGAATGCATGTCATTTTTTCTTTACAGCTGAGCAGCCGCGCAGGCAGAAGCCTAAATGCCAAGACAACCGCGGCTACTCTGAGGATCCCAAAAAACTACGTTTATCCGATTTTTGAACTATCTAATGTTAGTAGAACTGGAAAAAGCCTCCTATTGTAGATTGTTCCACAGTCTCGACACCCTAGGGACAAAGGAGAAAGTCAGATGTGACAGTACCGCGCTAACTAAGGTTAGATCCTACGAAGAGGTAGTGGGTTCGAATCCATACGGTGCCGCGTTTTCATTTCCAGCTTCGGTTTCTGGTCATCTTTGTAGCTGATGGGTAATTTATTAAAACACATAACTTTGGCTCTAGCTTAATTGATTGAAGATAAATGTTTGTCACGTATTGTACTTGAATCTGGAAAAAATTATATTCATAGCCACCCTATAATACAGTACTTCCAGACAACATAATATCTAAAACGCTCGAGCGACTCTTCATTCTCTGACATCACCTTCATATCTGACATTGCTTTGCCTATTATTAGACTCAAATCATGATGTCACTACCGCACAAGGTATGACGACTGAATATTTCAAACTCCCACATGTTACTAAAAACAATGGAAAACATATGACGAGGGGTCATAAACAAACTCTACCCAAAGTTTGTTACTGTGGATAAACATAGTCATACGATGACCAGACGTAATAGTATGTAAATTTTTTTCTAAATCTAAAATAGAAGTTGGAGACCAAATCAAAACATTGTTGGACAGATTTATGGGTATTTTACACTTGTACACGAAATGTTTTTAGACACGAGAATCGAATAAAAAAGTGGAGCGGGGTTGAGTGGCGCCTTCCAAGGTTGAGTCATTAGGATTTGTCGTGATTCCGAGAATATATCAGGGTTACTTTTAGCCAAATTCACGAGTGTTTCCAGTTATGGAGAGCAAATTGTGAGAGCAGTGGCGGATCTAGGGTGGGGTCCGGAGCCCTTCTCGCCCGAAATATCCTAGTTGTGTTTTTCAATTCGCAGACGACGACCTCTCCACCGCTCTATAATTTTCAATCGTCGGTATCCCCCCTGCTCTTCAATAACGTTAAATCGCCGATACACCCCGTTCTTGAATTGTCACAAGGGTATTCGCTCTAAGAAGCAATGATGCAGCAGGTGTCGCCACCACCTCGCGCTTAAATTTTCAATCTCCGATACCTCCTCGTCGAGACGGGCATCTTTCAGAACGTTTTTCGAGCTCGTAACTTCAAAAACACCATCCGAACCCTTCTCAAAAATATTTTCTAGATCTGGGCCTGCGTGAGAGCAAAGGCACAGAGTATTATTATACAGAGGCGACACTCTGTCAAAAATCAGGTTCTATCAACGCCAACTTGAGTCCTATGCGTTTGGTGGGATCCGTGTTGCTGTGACATTTAGGATTTGGGAGTTATCGAAAATGGGTTTTGTCAATACTATATATAAATACAACAGTTGATTTTTTAAGAGGTATAGGATTTGATATTCAAAAAAAAACACAAAAAATTTGAAAAAACGATTAAATCTTTATTTGAGTCGATAGAACGGTCGATATAATTTAATGTTTAAAGATTATTTCATGTAAATGTTGGCCGCGGCTCCGGTTTAGATGGCCCATGCGCAAGGTCCAATTTTGGAAAACTCTCTCCAACATATCGGCCGGTATCTCACGAATAAATGCTTCAATATTGGCTTCCAGTGCGTCAATCGTTGCTGGTTTATCCCTGTAGACATTAGCCTTAACATGGCCCCACAAGAAATAGTCCAACGGCGTTAAATCACACGATCTAGGCGGCCAATTGACGGGCCCCAAACGTGAGATAAACTATTCACCGAACTCGCCTCTCAATAGGGCCATTGTTTCGTGTGCGGTGTGGCATGTGGCACCGTCTTGTTGAAACCACATGTCAGCCAAGTCCAGCTCTTCCATTCTGGCCAAAAAAAAGTTTTTTATCATCGCACGGTAGCGCTCGCCATTCACAGTTACGTTCCGGCCATTGTCGTCTTTGAAGAAGTACGGCCCGATGATGCCACCGGCCCATAATCCACACCAAACAGTGATTTTTCGGGATGCATTGGTAGCTCTTGCAATGCTTCTGGCTGTTTTTCACTCCAGATGCGGCAATTTTGCTTGTTAACGTACCCATTCAACCAGAAATGAGCTTCGTCGCTGAACATAATTTTTCGATAAAAATGTGGATCTTCCTCCTACTTTGCCAGCGCCCATTCACCAAATTGGAAACGTTGTGGGAGGTCGTGTGGCTTCAATTCTTGCATCAGCTGTATCTTATAAGGTTTTACACCCAAATCCTGTTCGCCCAATTGCTGCGAACGGCGGCGAATCGACATTTCTTGGTCATCACTAACACTGGCGGATACAGCCGCAATATTTTCTTCAGTCCTCACTCTACGTCTGCGTGTTGGTGGTTTAATGTCCAATAATGTAAACTGGGTTCGAAATTTAGTCACAAGCTTCCGAATAGCACCCTCAGTAGGCCGACCAAATTGCCCATATATTGGAAGCAGTGCTCGATGCACTCTCTTAACCGAGCATGAATTTTGATAGTAAAATTCAATAATTTGCAAGCGTTGTTCGTTCGTAAGTCGATTCATGGTTAAATTATAGACCAAACTGAACAAGTTTGACAATGACACAAGACACGATTCACGCGTCACCTGTCAAAAACAGTGTTGCCAAAAAGATACTAGCAAAAAAATCACCCACTATAAAGAGCTTTTCAAGAAATAATAATAATTATGTCCCAAAATGCATGTAGGTAAATGAACAAAAATAAATTTCTTGATTATGATGTTTGACATATGACATCCGTGACGTCTTGCTAATTACGCGTAACAACTCCTAGGAAAAAATACTCCGGACGCTAATGAACATAAGCGGGAAATGCGGTAAGCAGTTGGGGACACGAAGATCACAGGTGTCGCATCTGTATAATGTGTGGTAATGGCTTTACTACATAACATGTCTGAAGAAAAACAAATCACTAGGGTGGTTCACAATCCTTTCGAAATACGTTATCTAATTATTAAGATATGTAAACTATAGGTGGATCATTGGAGAGACTTGAGGAAAAAGGTTTGACAATATTTTTTATAGTCTATATTTTGGTCGTTTCTTATAAACTACTTTTATAATTCCTTTCTCCCCCTTCAACGTAATAAATGTCGTAAATGAGATCTTTTTACATCTCAGACCACTGGGGAGGAAGTATTACAATCGCGAAGCATTTCGAAAATGAGTTATGATTTTTGGATGTTATAGGGACGAAAAATGAAAGCACTCATAACTTGGAAAGCACCGGTCAGATTTTGATGAAATTTTCACATAACGTTAGTACCATAAAAATAACAGTTATCTTTCTGAATGGTTTGTGATTCATATCGACAAGGTAAACACGTGTATGCTGCTATTGTGTAGTGATGTCCGAAAAACAGGGGTTTTTGGATAAACAATTAGAAATTCTCAAAAAACTACTTGACCAATATACTCCAATTTTGTTCTTGTTATTTATAATTATGAATCCTACCGATTTGAAGAATTTCATGTAGTTGCGTGACATTATCGTCGTATTACCAACAAGTGCCAAAACCTGCATTTTGCCTCGTTTTTTGGCCATAACATTTTTGCTATTATTCGGATCCTTTTACGTGTGTGGTCTCATTTTGTAGGTGTCATAAATATAAAGTTTTCCCACAAAGATTGCTGTACCCATTTTATGCGTCCATGTTTGCACTAATAAAACCAGAATTTACAATTATTTCGGGGAAATTTGCTAACATGATTAGACTATAGATGATTTTCTCATTTCCTTGATAAATAACGAAATTCGTGTACGATATAAGTGTTAGAATACGTTTTGGCATAAATTGCACCAGGTATGAAATTTGAAAAATGGGAACGTTTCACATGGATATAATTTCTGTCGTCGACGTGGGAATAAATGCGTTTTGGCAACATTTCTAGGGCATACCTTGTGAGGAATTTGTAAGCAAGTATTTCAACAGCGGCGGGTCAGGTGTGCCAACATGCAACATGCAACGGACTGCTAATTGACAGACCGCATTCAAAAATGTCCGATCTAGTAGATTAACTACGCATTTGTGTCCTACAACTTACAATTGTTTATGGTTAAAGCCTTAAATGTATCGTAGGAATCCTCAAACATTTTCCTACACATATATATATATATATATATATATATATATATAAATAAAAAAAAGTAGGAAAATAAGGGGCAAAATCCGCAATAAGGATGAAAGTTGATTCGAGCAGAAAATAGGATAGGTAACCCGAGCGATACGTATTTCTGCTGGTTGGCTTCATCAGGTTACACCCGTATCCGGATGTGTGGACATGTGTATCTACTTTTGTAGTTGCATATGTACATTCATTCGGGCCTGATGAAGCCAACCAGCAGAAATACTTATCGCTCGGGTTACCTATCCTATCTTCTGCACGAATCGACTTTTATCCTTTTTGCGGATTTTGCATATTACTTTCCTACTTTTTGTTATATACCTTTCTCCGCATGATCATTTTCTCTTATATATATATATATATATATATATATATATATATATATCAGCTCCCTTGTCACTGCCTTATGTTTGAAGACAAATCTGTGACCAAAAGGAATAATAGAGCATAACAAGAATGGATAACTATCAATAACGCTAACATGGAAACAGAAAACGATCCAGTATTCAATCTCAGTTCTGGATCGATTAGATGATCAGGAACCACGATCTTAAATTCAAAAAACAAACTTAATAATAATGTTAATAGACGCCTTTATTTTTGTAAGCAAAACATTTATTCATTATCTACAACATAAAACTGCGACGCTTAGTTCATCTTGCTTTTCTTCCATTTAACCCAAATATCAAAAAAAATGTATACACTTAATTAGGTAAATAAATTTGAATTTAAATCTTCAAGCATAAATGTTTTGTCCCTCTGATAAACAATGTGTGTTATTAGTGTGGAATTAGTTGATGGCACTGTTATTATAAGATGTATAAAATAAAGTAAATACAGAAATTATAGTCAAATATACGCTCCTTACGTGGAAAATATCTACAGGATGGATTCATAACTACATGGCAACTGAAATATACATTATTTAAATGGAAGATCCGATATCTTTTATGATATCTTCAAAGTCCTCTGGAGAGGACAGATTTGGATACAGCTTACTGTAGGGTTTGGATCACTACCTCTGGAGCTATGGGGAGACTTTGTCTGGAAAAAATCCAGTTACTTTTGAAAAAATAGTGGTGAACCTTTCAGTAAAATGAGCTTTATATGCCATAGTCTTTCCTTTGCCTATATTTTTTTTAGATATATTTAATAACGCGACTAACACATATGCAACATACACATCCTGGGATGTAAACCAATGCAAGTATCATAATCAGTATAGTTTGTTCCAGAAGTATTGTCGACTGAAAACTCCGTATTCAATATAAAAAGCCTTCAAGGCAAGGGTGGACTTAGTAACATAACTAAAGGAGGGCACAGCATTTATGTTTCGTCTCGAGGGGGGTGGGTAGCGGCAATTAAGATCCCCTCTAAGTCCGCCTTTGGTTCAAGGAAAAATGATTTTTTGAAATTTGTAATCTATTAAATTTACATCATACACTTTCCATTAATGTTTCCACCCTATCTATAATAAACATCATAATGAATGAAACATATACCATGCCTATTCGGTATATAAATAGTAACAGTACTAATAATTTTAATATACTTATCTATTTTCTATTTCTGTAGCAATTTAGACCTATCTAAAGCTGACGTGAAGAATTTGACCTTCCTAGCTATTTTCTGATACGAATATCATTATTCGAACAGCTCTGCCTCTAACAAATCAGTAGAAGCGCGTTGTCGAGGAATTTCTGTTTCGATATGACTTTTATGACGCTACAATTTGTCACTTTTATTTATAGTCCAAAATTTATGGTGCCCGGTCTCTTTGACAAATCAAACATATACACAACATTCTGAAAAGTTATCGATGTTTTGTTGAGTTTCCAAGTCGTTGATGTACTGTGACCGCTATAAAACGTCAAAGCGATGACTAATGTAAGTTTGAACTTGTTAATGTTAGCACAAGAAAAATCCCTTTTGAAGACGAGATAGTGTAATAACCGGACGAAAGTTTATTATTTTTTACGCATTTTCCTACAATTTCTGTAAAATCGTTTTTCGAATTCATTCATTTTCGGCAGAACAGTCGATATTTAAGGGCAGAGTGACGATTGAAGGTTGAGGGTTTTAAAAGTTTTCAGGTTTTTCAAAACTATTGAAGTTCTTAGTTGTCAATGTTTTTATTGTTTTTATAATTCTTAATCAAAATTTCAAAGATAATAATTTTTAGAGTATCCAAAATTTTAAAATGCGGAAAATATTGAATATTTTGAAAATTTTGTATATTTTGTGATAGCAACTGTGAAATGCAAATGTAAAATCTCCACTTAAGGGTGCGTTGTTGCTCGCTTAAAATCAGGATGGAACCCTGATCGGCCCTTAGTCCTTTAGGGTCGACTGTAAGTCTGGGCCTAACTAAGCATTTCATCACAAAATTAATTTTGTCTTTAGATATAAGATTCATGGATGACGGTGAGACTCGAAAAATCATGGAACGTTTTCATAAATTGACATCTTGATATATTGTCAACATCCTTGACCGCGTGTCCATCTGGAAAACTCGATCAAGCTAGAATAAGAAGCGCAAAAAGTCCTTTTGTTTGCCAGTATAAATAGCTATATTACTGATTTCCCTTCAATGTGAAAGTGGCTCGAGACTGGAAAGGAAGTCAGCTACCCATCTGAAAAGCTTTTCTGGAAGGCCGTGTACTTTATAGTAATATCAGTACCTACAGGACCTTTAGGGTGGTGAGTACCGACCAAGAGGATGTGAAAATTAAGTTAGTTTGTTGCTAAAAATGTTTGAAATTCGTGGTAGAATTGGATAGTTGTATGAATGTAGCATAACTGACTAGTCTCAGTGTTATAAGTATTATCTCATTATTAGTATACAGAACTCCTGAGCTCTTGCCGCCCACAGTCTTGCTTAGATCAATCTGATTTCAGGTAGGGAAAAGAGGGAAGAGAAAAATAAGGAGAAGACATGCATTACAATGCTGAGATTCAAGTGTCCAAATTGATCTAGATAACTAATTTTGAGTTTTACTGTTATCTTAAAAATTGAATTTAGTTGCAGCTAAAGTTGCACTATTGAATTACGTTCATAGTGTGAGCCGCGGTCCTGTGTGCTTGCGGGCTTGCTCGACTCTGCAATCAGCCGAGTCGTACCTGACTGTTACGTGAATTTTCTTGTATTTTAACGCTAGTATTTCCGTCATCTCGTGAGCAGTGAAAACCTAGCAGCGTAGAACGGCAAGCCTACATAAATTCTCACGTAATTACCTCTGGAAATAACAAGCACTTTGAAGTTGACTGTTCGATTTGCTGGCGCTGTCATAAAATCCACTTACTATAGCATTTATGACTCTGTGCAAGAAAATAGTGTGGGTTGGATATTTGGAGAGATGTAGGAAGTATATAAGTAAATGCAACCAAGTAGATTAACTTGACGCTTCCTATATGCGAACCTATTTCGATGTACCAACAAAAGCATGTATAAAACATGGTGACATTACGAGGGCGGACCAATAAGTGCTTGGATGCTGGACTTTTCTTCATCAATGGCGCCCAACAAAAATTGGTTTAACGAACTTCAACGTGATCGCACGTCGGATTTTGAAAAGCCTCGCCCAGGTGCCCCGAAAACGGCTACCAGGGAGGAATAACGTGACAAAAATTCACGATCTTGTATTGGCAGACCGCCGATTGAAGGTGTGCGAGATAACTGGAACAAATTCTTTATTAGAAGTACAAAATATATCACAGAAAGTACATATTCTATTGAAATTTTTTAACATATTATCTAGTGACGACTTCAGTGAAATATTTGTTCTTGCCCTTGTAGCTCTGAACGTGAAGTGAGTACGCGACGCAAAAGTCGGTACACTGATGTTGATCTTTCCAAGAAGTGAGGGACTGTCAAATTGATTATTTAAAAGCTTAAACAAAAATATCAAGGTCGCGCAAGTATTACGCTGCTCCAGAGATATAAGGTCAACACGACTGTATAACTCGGTATTGGTAACACCCCTTTCTGGGTAAATTCCATCAATTTTATAAACTAAAAACTTCCAACAACTCTTTTGGTACTCATAAAAGGGATTTCAAACTATGCAAGCATACTCCAGTTTAGATCTCACAAAAGCAAAATACGGTAGCTTAATGGTACTTGTGTTATGGAAGTGTCTACAGTTTCTAAGAAAAAATCCATATAACTGTAAAAAATGTAAAACTAATGCTTCAATATGTTTACCAAATGTCAACTTGTAATCAAAAATCACACCTAAATCCTTAATTTCGGTACAACGCTCCAGAGATAGCCCATCTAACAGATAAATAAAGTGATAGGTGGTTTCCCTCCTAGAATAACTCATAATTTTACATTTGGGTACACTAAGAAATAACTTATTGGCATCACACCAGTGCTGGAGGATGTCCAATCATATGATAACGGAATATATTTTCAAATCATCCGCAAGACATAAACGCTCACTCTGCAAAACTTTACATAAATCATTGATGAATAGCAAGAACAGCAAAGGACCCAAATGTGAACCTTGCGGAACACCGGATGAGGCTGAAGTATCAGAACGAAAATTATTATCAGAAACAAATTGCCACCTCGAAGATAAATACGATTCAAAAAGGTCCCTAGCATCACTAGAAAAACCAAATTTGATTAACTTTACAAGCAATACATCATGATTTATTCGATCGAACGCCTTCGAGAAGTCCGTGTAGATGACGTCAACTTGACTATTGTTGACCAATGCTTCCGAAATATATTGCGTTATGGTAACTAGATTTGTAGCAGTTGAACGGTTTTTAATAAGAACCTCCTACGATCATGCGATAATGATTTTTGAATATACTCAAGTATTTGGGTTAAGTATATCGAGCTATCGAGACTATGTTGAGAAATAAATAGCAACTTTTCCAAAATTTTCACTTTTCTTTTGTATGCTAAGTACTTATCGAACCGCCCTCGTAGATTGAGTTATTGCCACAGTCAATGCTTCCTAAGGTCACATAAAAGTTAAATCTATAATCTTTTCTCCATACCGACAAATTCTGAACCACAAGAATGTTTTGTGACACTGTAGGATAACAACATCTTTCCCTTAGATCACCTAAATACACAAGTATTATTTGATATAAAATATGTGACATACTATAACAAATAAGATTTGCTCAAAATTTCCCCATCTTATTTGCTTGACTAATTCAATTAGAACCTTGAGAAGGCGAGTTCATGAAGTTGACGACTCTCAAAACAAAGATTGAGGCCGGTGTGAATCTTTTTTATTCATTGCTCATAGCCTCGTCATCACTGCCCCGATTCTCAAAATAATGTAGCATTGTGAGCACTGTACAAATCAATATTTCATCAAAATTCATACAGAAATTTCCGAAATTTCGTAAATTACTTGGTTACAAGTATTCCGACAGACAGAACGACAGACAGGTCTGTATATCGATGAATATATGATGGGGGCAGGTTAGGCGATCGAAATTTTTCTTGAAGGGAAGTGAATCAGATAAAATTTGAATAACTAGAAAAAGCTCAATGCACTTTTAAGCTTCCAAACTTCTTTCCACAGGTGTAGGTATGGAAAGGTCTGTGTAAGAAAATGGAGCTGTCAAATGTAACCACCATAATAAATTTCAAACATAAATCAACAAAAAAAACAAATGAAATCAGTGTGTAAGTCATACAACTACACAGATAAATTAAGCTTATAAGTTGCGTCGATCTTTAAACACATTGGACTCATAGCATGATTTAAATTATAAAAAGAAGAATCATTGCACTGTTAGAAGTATATAAAAAAATAAAATACTTACCTCAACTGGATCTCCATTTGAATAGTATCGATCAAAACATCTTGAACATTCGCGCTTTTGACGATAACCAGCCTATCAGAACCACTTGTTTGCCCTAGATCATCTATGGGCGATGAGTCCTCAGTAGATTCCGGAGAGTCCAAGTATTCCTTCATGTTTATTTCGGAAGAAGCCACAGTTTCTTTCATATTTTATTGGAAATTGTGCGCAAGAATGAAAAAGGCTAAGTCTTTGCCTGATGAACGTAACTTCGTTCTCTGACAGAAAGGCACGAGACTATGAAGGAAAGTTGAATGAAGATGGCAAAAAACAGTGTTTGCAAAAGTAACTTTTCAATTCTGATATTGATCAAACGAAAAAACTGAAGTTTTCTTTTTAAAACGAAGTAAACAAAGACACGAGACGCAGTCGCGAGACGTTTTAGTGAAAGTGCTGTTCAGCTGTGATTCTGCTGAAACACTGAAATCCTGCCAAATACCAGTCGCGCTACTGACTCACAGGATCGTGAACTCACCTGCGATTTTAAGCGGGACTCTGACAGGACTGTAATGTTGGATTTTATGCATTCGGCTCATGATAAGGTTAATATGGCTCTAATTACTGTATAAGTTATATATAGGGTGTCGCGTAAACAGACAAATTTCCATGGTGGCCGAATTCGGACTTTGATCGACGAAATCGTAGTCAGTAATCATGAAGCAAATAGATCAAGATGAAGCTGCCATTTGACACTTTGCATCAAATTTGTATTTTTCTGAGAGAACGTATATAAGTACGTGGGTTGCCTGGGGTTTCCATACAGTACTGTGTTCCAGACAATTGTCAAAATTGTCAAAAGACTTTCATGAGCATTTTTAGTAGTTTTTTACTGGTAAGTGTTGATATAGAATAGTCTTCGGCGTTGCAAAGAGGCATGTAAATGAACGTTAAGACATCAAGGCAGTTGTAATATAGCCTTATTTTTTTTATACTAGTTGTTTTTTGCGAAAAATGCAAAACATTGCAGACAAACCAAAATTTATTTAGACACTGCGACGGGCCAACAGATCAACTTTGAAAACCATCTACTCTCATTTTAAACCTACAATTTTTTAGGAAAGATTCTTTCCTTTGCACTTACTCGTTCTTAACGATACAAGATTTTGTTAAGGAACCTCATATCAGTAACTTCCAAGTCTTTTTATTGGACCAATATAGTGACAGTGATCCAACCGCAGTTATTGCCACATAATGTTTAGCTAGTCTTTTGCTTTTAACCAAGATTTTTTTATATTCAAAGCTTCCAAAACAGCGAATCAAAATGAATTTTCATATAATTGTGGATAAATATTTACTTTCGTTTCTTCCCCTTATTTAATTTCTCCCTGTTTTAACAATAAATATATAATTCATATCCCAACACAAATAATACTTCTGCTCTGTTGTACCAGATTATACTCAGTACAAGTGGCTACAGGAATATCCTATCTAAAGGGAATGTTTTTTTTTGTCAAGGATCTACAGACATTGCAAAAGATGTATTGAAGAAGCTGCCAACAATAAACAATGTGCTAGCACTTGGTTAAAAATGTCTCTGTTTATCTAGTTCAAGTTTTCGCTAACATTTAATAATTTTCTTCTTCTAAGAAATCAACAGCAATAATTGTTGATCTGATTCAGGGGAAAATACTGAAGATATAATATTAATCCATCTAAATAAACTACGCCTTAGAGTAGACAGAAAATAGAGAAGCATAAAAATGCAGATCTCGAAAAGTTTGCCTTCTCGTTACAATATTGCTGTTTGCTCTGAAAAATGGCCATATAAATATAAAAAGATTGCTTTCGCAATTCCGCTATAAATGTCTCAATTTTCAAAAAGGTAGATTGAGACTCACCACAAATTTGGTGAACATTCAGGAGTCACGCTACATCATTTTAGTCAGCGGTGATGGGGATAATGTATGGAGCGTTGAAAAATAAACGGACAAAATGAAACAACGTATAATATGCCCATAAAAATGGAATGAACGTTTGTGATACATTTTTTGTCCTTAATACTTCATTAAAGGAAACCGTTATCAGATTACATTTTTCTGTTTCATACTATAAAGCTTTGTTTTTGATCGAAGCGCAATCCCATGCTAATCATACAGGTGTACATCTTATTGTTCTCAAGAGTTTCGAAAGCCAATAATTTGAGACACTCTATATGTAGATCTAACTATATTTGCCAACAAACCGTTACAAACAACAAGATATTAACCTTTGAATGTGAAGGACATATAAAATCATTACTATTGTTCTAAGCGGAATTTATTTAGGTGTGTACTTGTCTTTATTACTATCACGTGTTCTACTGCATAATCACACACTATCATCCAAAAGTTGTTTTTTTGGCGCCTATAGACTGACGTGGTCGTTTATTTGTTTGATATGGCCTTTTCGCGTTTAATAATAATTGAAACCGAATGCTAGGTACCTAAAACTGTATTCATCTTTCTGATTCAAGTACACTATTCCACTAGGAATTTTTCGAACATGCTCATTGTGAAGTACCTATCATAAAAACACTTGCAGTGCAGTATAATGATGAATAAAGACCATTTATTATTATTATTATACTGAGCACCTTGATCAGTGATTTATAGCAATGCGTATAGCAAATTATACCTACATTTAAAGCAAAGCTTAATATGCTTCAGCTTTAATCATGTGCTCCTCCTCATCCGACAATGTTCACGCAGGCGTTCTCCAGAGATCGGTTTTAGCTCCAACATCGTTCGTCTTACATATCAGCTTTGCTGATGACTGACGCAACAGTCTGTGCAGTTTGGTGCTTCCAAAACACAGTACTGTGCATTGATTAACAAGGAGCGCCCTAACGTTTAGATGGCCGAGTTCTACTTGTTTAGGGCTAAGAGGTACTTTTCTTAACATAACTTCCTCACTCTGTACAAGGCGCACATAAGACCTAGCCTGGAGTACTGCTCACATGTTTGGGATGCTGCCGCCCTAATTGCATTATCCATGCTCGATACTGTTCAGAGAAGGGCTGTCCGACTGATCGATGATTCTTCTCTAACGGACGGGTCGGCGGCAATTAGCTCTCTTCAACCGCTATGTCAACCGGCTTTGCTCCGCAGAGCTCTCCCCCATGATGACAGACCTGCCTGATTTAGGGTTCCCATCCTAATCGTGTAGAGCTTCGTACATCCAGAACCGGTCGATACGACCGCTCCTTTGTCCCTAGGGTATCGAAATTGTGGAACAATCTACCTGAGTAGGCTTTTCACAGTTCTATTGAGTTTAGACAGTTCAAAAATCGGATTAACAAGGTTTCTGTAAGTTCTTCATAGCAGTCATTTATGTTTATTAATTGTTACTGCTACAGCATGAACGTCGTTAAGTTTCTACGATGTCTTATTCCCGTAGTCCAGTCCTGGATGCAATATAATAAAAGTTTGTCAGACATGCGCGTGAGTCTGGCATGCCGCCGCATACCTCAGGACGCATATTTTCGTAAACACTGGATTCCGCTTGAGTATTTTCAGAAGTCTTACCACTTCCAGCAGCTGGATGGAGCCACAACGTAGTAGACTGATGATCTATCAGTGATGAACAAAACTAAAATTCCAAGACCTGGCTTGGCGTATTATAACTCAGATCGGGCTCATTTTTTTATGAAGAGTATCTAGAGACACATGAAGCTTTTAGAGTCTTAGCTCGAACGGTCTAGAGAGGCGCTCGAGGTTTGAAGTTTCTCGCTAGGCCCCGTAACTCAGACAATTCCCAAGTAATATTGTCAAAGGAATTCAAAAAGACCTACAAATTGTGATATGATAATTACTTTGACAGACATTAGTTATGCAAATTAATAGCAACTACTAAGCCCAGATTTGCAAGACGTGGCTAAATCTTGGAGGCGCAAGCAGGCTTTCGAAAAAAATATTCCACAGAAACGGCTTTCCAGTTGGTAACTGAGAATTGGAGAAGAGCCATAGACTCGGAAGAAGTTGTCATAGCAGTATTTTTGGATTTGAAGAGGGTATTTGAAACGATTGATAGAGATATTTTGTTAGGTAAATTGAAGGCATATGGTATAACAGGAAATGTTTTAGATTGGTTTAGAAATTATTTGTCTAAAAGGATGCAAGTTACAAAAGTTAATGATACTATTTCATCAAAAATTGAAAATACGTTGGGTGTTCCACAGGGCAGTATCCTGGGACCACTCCTTTCTATTTTATACATAAATGATTTACCTGCCATAGTAAAAAAATGCAAAATACAGATTTTCGCCGATGACACTATGATTTATATAAGTACTAAAAATATTCAGTCTGGTATCTCTTATATAAATGAAGACTTGAAACTTGTCTCAAAATGGTTAGCATCTAACAGACTAAAATTAAATACAAGTAAAACGAAAGCCTTGTTAATCGGAAAAAACAATGTTCCAATGTTCAACTGAACATTGATGGTGAAGATATTGAATTCGTAGAAAATTTTAAATACCCGGGGGTTTTTTGTTGACTCTCGATTAATTTTTGATATTCATTATGAAAAAGTTATAAATAAGATTAGTAGTAAAGTGGGATATTTATCGAGAGTTTCTGGATGTCTGAGTTTATATAGCAGAAAAATTATCTATAATACCATCATTCTTCCAAATTTCTTGTACTGTTCGACTATTCTATATTTAGCAAATAATTCCATTTTTGAAAGACTGCAAATTTTACAAAATAAATGCATGAGAATAATACTAAATAAAGATAAATATGCTCCAATTAGGCAAATGCTTAGCAAATTAAAATAGCTCAATGTAAAAAAATTTATCAAATATCTTGTAATGATATTCATTTATAAAGTAAAAAATAATATATTTCCATCAAGTCTAAGTAATTTAACATCATCAAATGTCGACCATCATTTACATAATACCAGAAATAAAGATGACTTCCATTTAATGACCAAAAAGTATAACATATGCTACAAATCTGTATTCCATCAAGGGTTGATTGAATATAATAAATTATACTCAGAGATAAAAGACAACTATAGGTTGCCCAGCATTTACATCATACACCATATGGCTTGAATTTACTAGATCTAAGTTGTTTACAATTATTCTGTTTATGTAGCCAAATGTGCTAAATAAATCTTTCTACTACTACTACTAGACATTTCAGTCAAAAGTGTTCTTTTCGAATTTTTTCTTTAAGGAGGACGCTGTGAAATTTAAATTTTGCACTTTGGCCTTTAAATTGGTCCAATTTTTATTATTTTGAGCCGAAATTGGCTATTTTCTCATATCTGACGCATTTTTTTTTCTGAAGAAAACCTATAGAGGTATGAGGCTTTTTAAGAGCTCAGTTTTCAGCATTTTTGGCGACATTTTCATGTTCTCGCCATTTCTGTATCGTTGGGAAGCATCAGGCATCGCATTATGCGAATATTCCGAAGTAAAATTGTCCAGAGAATTCTAAAATGGTATTCAAATTACGATTTGATAATTTGTTCAGAGTATTTCAGTCAAAACCGACCTTTTCGAATTTTTTTTGGTATGTCTACTGAAACAAGAATCCACAAATTAATTTTTCTCGTAAAGGAAAAAGATCAGCCTGTGACTTAATGTAAATTGAATTTTGTTCTAAGGCCTCTATATTGGTCGAATAGGCATTTGAAGCCAATTTGCGAGATATTTGCAAGAAATCAATAGTTCGAAAATAGTTAGAGAGAAATGTTGGCTTGAATGGAATGAATGAATCTTGAATTTTAGAGGCATCCCGGCCACCATAAGGAGCCAGTGCATAGGCCGCTTAAGCGGGCCCTTATGCACCTCTACAATACTTAAATCAGAAGCCTCGCCCTTTTAGCGAAGTTGAGAATCGCCTTGAGTCCAAGCTCCTTTACGTCCTGAGGGTCCAAAGTAATGGACCCCAGTATAGTCTGCCTATAGTAGCTCAGAGCTTCACAGCGACACAAAAAGTGCGCCGAGGTCTCTTCCTCTACTCCGCAGCGTTCGCACAAGGGATCCTCAGCCACCCCCATCACGTGCAGGTGCCGCCTTAACGTGTTATGGCCAGACAACAGTCCCACCAGCAACCTTAGGTTGGCTCTACCCAGAGATAGGCAGAAGCGTCCATCCTTAGCACTGGGCCCTTCAATGAGCTCTCGTGCCTGGCGGAGATGTCTAGAGATACTTCTCCATTTCTGAGAGTGTTGTCTTGCAACCCACGTCTCCATTTTCCTCCTAGCTTTATGCGCGGTTACTCCTAGAGCTGGCTCAGGACCAACGAGCTTGCTGGCTGATCCTGTTTTCGCCAGAGTGTCCGCCGTCTCATTGCCCCTTATCCCAGCGTGCCCCGGTACCCATATTAACGATACCGGATGCCTCGCTGCGAGGCAATCCAGAGCCTCCCTGCATTGCAATACAAGACTCGAAGTAATCTTACATGCACTTAGTGCTTTCATTGCAGCCTGGCTGTCGGATAAGATTGTTATTCTTCTCCTAGGCCCACCCTCCTCCAGAATGTGAGATACACAAGCCAGAATCGCAAAGATTTCCGCCTGGAAAATGGTGGTGTACTCACCGAGAGGCAAAGATAGCCTAGTTCTAGGTCCAGAGACCCCAGCACCTGAGCCCTCTTCGGTGACCGAGCCGTCCGTGTACCAGACCTGCCCGCTCACTTCGGAGAGTCCTCGGCTACCGGCGTCCCACTCCTCCCTCGTTGGGTACTCCACAATGAACTTGCGGTTGAAGCGATATTTAGGGGTAATACGATCACCCCTGCTTAGAAGGACGGGGTCCTCCCTTTCTAATTCGACTAATATGGCAGTATGCCCCTTGACCGGATTCAAGAAAGCCCAGCTGCCCTGACTCCACAGTCGATGAGCGACTACTCTCGCTTCACCGCGGATCACCAGATCCAACGGTGGGAGATCCAACAGAGCTTCCATTGCACTCAATGGCGTTGTTCGCACTGCGCTTGTAATGCTAATACAGGCCAAACGCTGAATTTTATTGAGTTTGGCCTTAGTTGACTCAGTTCTAATGCAAGGCCACCAGACCAGGGAGCCGTACAAGAGAGATGGACGTACTATCGTCGTGTAGAGCCAGTATACCACTTTGGGTTTAAGCCCCCACCTTACACCGACAACACGTCTACAAGCCCACATCGAATTGCGAGCCTTGCTAACCTTGTGTTCCACATGCTCTCTCCAGTTCAGTTTGCAGTCCAGGATAATTCCCAGATATTTCACTGACTGTGACAAAACTAATCTAGTCCCAAAGAAGGTAGGCATGACCAGTCCGTCAAGCCTTCTTCTCCTAGTGAATAGGATCAGCTCGGTCTTTTCAGCATTAACAGAAAGATCGACTTCCCTACACCACGATTCCACGGAGCGCAGAGCGCCCTGCATAATTTCCGAGACTGTTCTACAGAAACACCCCCTAACCACTATGCTTACGATCAGCATAGGCTTGCACGTAGACGTAGACAATGTTGGCTTAATGAGGAAAAAGTTGCGTAACACCTTTCACATGCAGTTTACAGAATTTTGCTGCTACTCGCCGATTTTTAAGTTATTTGCAAAAAAGTATGATTTCGAAAATTTGCAAAAGTACACTGTTAAACTGCGTGAGGGTATTTACATTACGCAACTTTTCCTGAGTTAACCAACATTCTGGCTCTAACCGTTTTTGAGATTACAATGCTCATCTGACACACTGTACGTACGTATACTGAACTATTGCTTTTTACAGCGAATATTTCTTAATAATAAATAATAATAATAAATAATCTTTATTTCGAAATAACAGTGCACAATTACAACGTAATGTCCGCTGTCAGGTGAAATATACGTCACATAATGCCATAATAGCAAACAAATGCAAGAAACAAAAATAGTGTCTATTATATGGCTCTAGATTCATTAGTAACTTGTGAATACATTTCTTGAACTCTTTTATATTCTACAACTTTTTAACTTCCTGGGCTAACTTATTGTAAAGCTTTGCACAACTGTAATGCACGTTTTTTTCGGCAACAGTTAGATGATGAATTGGGTAGAAAAGAGTTATATCTCTGTTCCCTGTATTGTAATTGCCTGGGATTCTTATAAAGTATCCAATATTTTTAAATGTAAAAATCAACATTTCCTGAATATACAGGGTGTCGCAGAAGTCGACGTCAAGCCGAAACCGGGTAAATAGGCAAAGTCATAACAGCTATCAGAAAAATATTTAAAAAAAATTTATGTATGTGCTTTGAAAATTATAGGTCTTTGAAAAAAATATAGAAATTTCACACCCTACGGCAGTCTGTCAACTCCTGTTACTACAAATATTAACTTTTTTTGGATTTTATTTTTAGAATGTAATGATGAATAATGCATCTTCAAACTGGTGTCTCAACCTTACTGCCAACTTTTCTCATTCAGGAAAAATTGCCACTTATTTCCCAACCAAGTATTCCAAAGTAAAACTTTGCTCAACTTTAACTGGCTGTACTGGAAAAAATGTACTACGAGAGTTTGGCAAGTAACCTTAAAAGTTGGCGCATTTAATAAGGATTCCAAAATGGTATAACACTTGGAAGATTACTCGTTAACTTATGCCCAATTTTTATTTGAAGAAAAACTGATGAACATTTTTCTAAATTTCCTAATTAAACAGCGATTATGAAAACGCACAAGGACCCTTAAGGATAACTGTTTGCACAACAGTGGGCGTCAAAATGCTGCTGATGATGATTTACCTTTACAGCAAATGCTCAAACTGTTTTCCTTCAGCCCCAATACACGCTCGACATCTTCTTAAAAAAGATCGGGTTATTAAACGAGCGAATCCACGGTTATTAACAAACTCAGCTGCTTCCAATAGTCTTTGCCGTAGCTCAGCTACATTTTGAATCGGCTTGAAATACACTTTTTCTTTTACAGTTCCCCAGTAAAAAAAATCTAACGGATTCAAATCTGGTGACCGGGCTGGCCACGGTATTGTACCAGACCGTCCTATCCATTTGCCTGGAAAGTTTTGATCGAGATACTATCTTACTGCGAGTGCATAGTGCGCTGGGCAGCCATCATGCTGAAACCACATGTCCCTGTAAATACTCAGTGGCACGTCCTCCAATAAATTTTCTAAATGATTTTGCAAAAAACCTAAATAAACCTCAGCAGTCAAAGTCTCTGGGAACTCAAACGGACCGATTATTTTACCATTTAAAATTCCTGTCCAATGGTTTATCTTGAAGCGATATTGAGATTTATCTTCTCTCAACAAATGTGGGTTTGCTACGTGCCAGTCGTGTAAGTTATGCAGGTTCATGTACCCATCTTTCTTAAATGTGGTCTCATCTGACCATAAAATTTTTTCAAAGCACTGTGGATCTTCGCTGTGTCTTTCTAACATTGTGCGACAAAAAGCAACTCGGGGCTCATAATCTCGGGGCAGAAGAGCTTGAACACGCTGTACGTGGTATGGATGGAGCACGTTTTTTGCAAGATTCTATGGGCTGTACTTTTGGGCACACCTGTTTTTAGTTCTATTGCACGCACTGAAGTACTCGGGTCTTCTTCGACAGCTCCTAGCACCACGTCTTCGTAAGGAAGGAAAGATCTTCCCTCACCGTGTGATTGGTTTTTAGTTGGCCCTCTGAGAACAGTAAGCGGTGCACATTTGTAAACACTCGATGATCTGGATGACGAGCTGCATTCGGGTACCTCTCACAGTAAAGTCTCGCTGCAGCACTAGCGTTGAATCTGCATTCCCCATAAATGAGGTGCATGTTAGCATATTCTTGTACGGTGTACACGGACATAGCGGCACTGCACAATCACACTATCAAAGATAGTCTAAGGAAAGCAAATGTTGTTTTGAAGAGCAATTAAACAGTCCAAATCCAAATCACAAGCGATCAACAGTCCAGTTCACGAATCCCAAATTAGTAACAGTACGAAATCAACAAGCACGAACATGTAAAGATGCGCAGGAAACGAAGGAGTACTGATCGGTATCAAAGTGTGCAATAGCAAGTAAGTGATGTGCTTCATCCATACCACATACAGCGTGTTCAACCTCTCCTGCCCCGGGATTATGAGCCCCGAGTTGCTTTTTGTCGCACAATGTTAGAAAGACACAGGAAAGATCCACAGTTCTTTGAAAAAATTTTATGGTCGGATGAGACCACATTTAAGAAAGATGGGTACATGAACCTGCATAACTTACACGAGTGGCACGTAGCAAACCCACATTTGATGAGAGAAGATAAACCTCAATATCGCTTCAAGATAAACCATTGGACAGGAATTTTAAATGGTAAAATAATCGGTCCGTTTGAGTTCCCTTTGACTGCTGAAGTTTATTTGGATTTTTTGAAAAATCATGTACAAAATTTATTGGCGGACGTGCCACTGAGTATTTACAGGGAGATGTGGTTTCAGCATGATGGCTGCCCAGCGCACTATGCACTCTCAGTGAGAGAGTATCTCGATCGAAACTTTCCAGGCAGATGGATAAGGCGGTCTGGTACAATACCGTGGCCAGCCCGATCACCTGATTTGAATCCTTTAGATTTTTTTACTGGGGAACTGTAAAAGAAAAAGTGTATTTCAAGCCGATTCAAAATGTAGCTGAGCTACGGCAAAGACTATTGGAAGCAGCTGAGTTTGTTAATAACCGTGGATTCGCTCGTTTAATAACCCGATCATTTTAAGAAGATGTCGAGCGTGTATTGCGGCTGAAGGAAAACAGTTTGAACATTTGCTGTAAAGGTAAATCATCATCAGCAGCATTTTGACGCCCACTGTTGTGCAAACAGTTATCCTTAAGGGTCCTTGTGCGTTTTCATAATCGCTGTTTAATTAGGAAATTTTGAAAAATTTTCATCATTTTTTTTTTCAAATAAAAATTGTGCGTAAGTTAACGAGTAATCTTCTAAGTGTTATACCATTTTGGAATCGTTATTAAATGCGCCAACTTTTAAGGTTACTTGCCAAACTCTCGTAGTATATTTTTTTCCAGTACGGCCAGTTAAAGTTGAGCAAAGTTTTACTTTGGAATACTTGGTAGGGAAATAAGTGGCAATTTTTCCTGAACGAGAAAAGTTGGCAGTAAGGTTGAGACACCAGTTTGAAGATGCATTATTCATCATTACATTGTAAAAATAAAATCCAAAAAAAGTTAATATTTGTAGTAACAGGAATTGACAGACTGCCGTAGGGTGTGAAATTTCTATATCTTTTTCAAAGACCTATAACTTTCAAAACACATACATAAAATTTTTTTAAATATTTTTCTGATAGCTGTTATGACTTTGCCTATCACCCGGTTTCGGCTTGACGTCGACTTCTGGGACACCCTGTATATTGCCATTATGGTGAGTATTTTATTCCCTTTAAATTCTCCTCTACATGTTTGTCTACGTGGAATTTTTAACATGCATCTCACTGCTCGTTTCTGTACCCGAAAGAGCCTTTTTATCTGGCTACTGTGTCCGTAACAAATTATACCAAAACGTGCAATGAACTCAAAGTTGGCATGGTAAACAATTTTTAGGGTCTTAAGGTCTAGGTACTTACTTAATATCCTAATACTATAACAAGTGCTGTGTAACCATTTTTCTAGATGTTCTACATGTGTAACCCAGGAAAGTCCTTGGTCAATATACACTCCCCAGAATCTACCAGAGTCTGTTATCTTGACTTCTACCCTATCAGCTAAGTGGATCTTCGTAGCTTCGACTTTTTTCTTTAATTTGAATACTATCACAACAAACCACCAAAATGCTTTCTCGCATATGCTCAATGTATTTTCGGCTACTTGGTTGAAATCGTGGCCAGCTATAATCACAATAGTATCATCTGCATATTGAATAGTACATACATTATTCGGGTTTGCTATACTATCACTCAGATCATTTACAAACATCACAAAGAGGAGAGGACCCAAGACGCTTCCTTGTCTGATACCTCTATCTATCTTAAAAGCAGCACTAGCCACTGGGTTTTAAGCAATGTATTGATGTATTTGTAACATAGCTAATCTATATAATTACATCAATCTCCAATAACATCCATATATCCACTAAAATCGTCAATTTTGCCCCAAAATATCGAACATTGGATCTAAAAAGGCCTATTCGACCAAATTAGAGCAAAATTCAATTGTCAGCCCAATGAACCTGTGAACACATTTGAAAAAATTACTCTTGACTTAAATATCTCCGGAACGAATGATCCTGTCGCAACTTGGAGGCCATTTTTCAGTTCCTTGGACAGCCTAACTTATGGAACCTGATGTTGTCAAAGCTCCTGAACCTTCAAAGCTTGAGCAGGTAGGTCTTCAGACCAAACCATTCGAGTTAGGACCCTGAAATGTTACAAAGCTCCATGCCTCCAGGTAGTCTACAGGAGAAAATGAGCCTGATCTGAGCCTCGAATTTACAGTACCCAAAATCCAGCAATCTAGTGTTTTTTGTCCCAAATTGCAAATCCTGTGTGAAATATTTTATATTATGTCCTTGCTCAAAGATTACGACTGTACAAATATTTCCTGGATATGTTTTATCTGTTAAGCCGTATGACCCTCTTAAAAACTTATTTTTAATAGAACTCTAAACAAAAATGACATCTACAAGTATAAATACACAGATTATCCAAAACACATATATTTTTCAGCGCGAGATTAAAAAAATGTGATATTTTTCTCTGTATTTTTCTGTCTGCAGTTCATTCATCTGAATCTAATATTCAAAACATGTTTTTGATTTTATGAAAACATACCTGAATGTTAACTCGTTACTTGAGAATTTCAAATATCAGCGGTATAAGTATTTTAGAAAAATCCTGGCATTACTTTAAAAAAAATTAGTGCTCTTGTTTTGTTGCTCAATTATGATCTTCCCTATTTCGACTTTGCGCAGTAGCGAGACAATCGGTCGCTCTCTGTTATAGGAATAAAAGAGCTGCGTTAGTTATGGAGAATAGGGGAGGACGTATTTCGTAAGGTTTTTTTTTCTTATTCAGCACTGTTGCCAAAATTCGAAAAGCTTCATTAAAATAATTTCAAGTTATAAAAACATGGTTAAAATATAATAGAAATATGAGTAGATCACAGATAATTAATTAATTGTTCTGATTTTTGCTATATACTGCTCATCCATGTGTGTACGGAATATTACTCAATCATATAATTCTTTAGACCGCAGTTTAAAAGAAACCAAACCAAACCAAATTCAAGAAAAAAGTGAAAGAAGTTCTACTTGATCAGCAGCGAAATCTGTTGTAACCCATAAGTGGCCTCATATTTTCCTTATGCATGTACTTAGATTATATTAGCTAAATCTCGCATCCTGTAAGAATATTACAAATAAAAGACGTTAATTATTATTATTTCTTCTTTAGAAAAATTCATTTTCAAACACGTTTTTATTATAATGCTCACAAAGCTAATTTTGACAGTTTGTAACTAATCAACAATTTATTTGTTTCCAAGGATGATGCGATATTTTAGGGAATTAAGCCGTTCCAAAAAAACAGCCGTAAAACCCTTATGTGTTTAGTATCTAAAAAAAGATTATGAAAAATTGAATCCAAACTTGTACAAATCTACAGGGTAAATGCATTTGAAATTTTTGAGAAATACTACAATTTGTGTCTTTGACCACCCTGTATGAGCAAAAATTAAAAATCGAAAAAGTAACAAATAGGATAACAGCTGAGGTATGTAAGTTTTCTTTTTGATACAAAATTCAGCACTCCAAATTTAAAAATGGCAGACTGAGGGATTGCCAAAGTGGGGGGTTTTTCTAGACAGAACACCTTATATCTCAGTAGCTTATTACCAAAACCCCATAGTATGTTACATCAATTTTGTTCTTTTGAATTGGTATATCCAAATATGCAATAAAATTTGAGGCATTCCATTTGAAAAATGTATGTAGGTCAAAATTGGGACATCCTGTATAATTGCCAATATTTTAGAAATGTGCCCTCAAATGTCATGTATAACATGCCATAAATAGATTTTCCCAAAATGTATTTGTTTGTGATGGGCCACCCTGTATATGCAATGTGGCAAGGTAGCCTTTAATTGTAGTTTTGATGGTTTTGTGGTCACTTATCCTTCTGCGCTTCTATGTTTTTAAGCTTATGCGGTATTGTGCGGTTTGCGTATAAATATTACCGAAACCTTAGAGATCCGCCGGGTGGTACCTCCGCGTTCGGCAGTCAGTCACCGTCTACCACCTATGGACAATCACAACAGCCATAGTCAAGAGAAAAATACTGTTGAATGCCTTTTGAAGATACTGAGACTCCCTACTTGGGGGTCATAGAGAAAAAAATGGCGCCAAGTAGGTTGACTTTGTGCTTCACACGCAATTGTGGACAAATGGGCTTTGTATTTGGAGCAATACTCTGAGTTAATCTTTGTATGCTCTAGTATCTGTATTATCTTATTGCCCTGGTATGTTTATTGTTCGCCGGTTTTGAAAATCCATTTGCCCGTAGAGTAGAACGAATGTAAGTGAGAAATGTATCGTTGACAACAATCGAAATTATGTACTTTGAATACGCACTGTGGATAGTATCTGAATAAATTTTCTTACGGTCTGGTGTGTTTACTACTGGTCACCTATGGAAACCATTACAGCTGGTCTTGTGATATTCCGCGTATATTTAACAAAAAAGGAATGTCAGCTCATTTTTTTTTTTTTTAAAAAGTCGAGGATAACTTTCGTACTAATTGGTGTTGTTTGCTTAAAAAAGAGGTACTAAAATTAAATTAAATTTTACAGCCTACGAACGTCTGTTCGGTAACACTAAAGTGATAAATATATCTTAATAATAAAAAATGAAAAATAAAAAATAAAACAAGAAATGAATGTTTTACTTTCTATTAGAGCATGATACTGAAAATAACGATCTGGCCAGTTGCTCATCGACCAGTGCCAATAACAGAACAACTACAGCTCTGAGCTTGTTTTAGTGATTAACTATTTATATTCAATAAGTTATAGTTCCCTTAGAGTCGCAATTGTTACATCGCATAGCTGAGGCGCTATTGACAACCTCTTCTCAGCTGTTCAGGTAAAACAATTCGTCGAGTGGATGCTTGCCAGGCAGCTGCGCACTTTAGATGGGGTTTCTCGCTCTAAGTTGACCACCTCTTAACTTTTTTGCATGATCTTTTAGAAAAACGTTATATACAAAAGTTGTACGGTCTAATATAAATTTATCGAGGCAATATCTTAAGTAGTTTAGATGGGAAGTGCAAAATAATTTTGATATTTTTATTTAAAACAATAGTCGATTTTTTTTATTCTAATAATTATACATGTATGGTTTATTATTACATGACCCCTCATTTGAAAATCGCTCCAAGATGACCTAAGCCGTCTTGAAGTTTCCAACTGCGATTCTTATTCCAAAGTATAATCCAAAGTATTTTAGCTTGTTAGGTAGATTAGTTCAAAAAATAAGGAGACCTTTTTGAAAAGCCTTGCATATTAGGCCTGTATGTCTACTTTAGACAAAAGCTAGTAAAGACGCACCCACAGTTATTTTTTGTCTTTCTTTTTCATTAAATTTTTTATCCCAAATATCAATGTTTACGATAAATAATTTTGTTTATCTGACCCGTCTAATGACTGGTTGAACAACAAATTCCTTTACATTTGGAGTCGATGTCACTATATTTAGTGATAGGCTGAGGCGGCTTATTTTTATGATCTGTGCCTCCAAATTCCTGACGCATACCAGGTTGAGCTTCTGAATGCTTTCCTGACCTTAATTTACGAGAAAAATTTTTCTGCTATTGCGAAAAAATGTATTTTCGATGACATTCCAGCGGCCACTGTAGACGCTTGGTAAACAAAAAGTATTTTCGGCTGATAGAAGTCGCTGATATAGGTATGTGAACTTGGATCGCTCGCATTTTCGTGTCAAATTGGGATCATTAAAATAATGCAATTATAGTACAGGTATAGTAGTATCTGTTGTGAACATATAGCAATCTAAAGAAGAATGATTTGAGTATGTTCATTTAATTGTAATTTATTTATTCTTGGGTGAGTTTTGGGACATCTTTTATTTTCGAAAACTTATTGAAATATTTAGATGACTATTGGTATGTGTTATTAAATTCAGCAGTCAGATTAGTTTTACTTAAAATTATCTTTTTATTGATCAGTCCATGAATCTTTTTGTATTTATTGAGGCTTTGCGCCTTCTACGATGTCGTCGCGCGATGTGCCTGCCAGAAAGACCCGCCAGACTTCGGCCTCCCGTCCTATTAGGCATCTTAAAATCGGATTGAAAAAGTTTAAGTTTCTCATAGTAGGCGCGGTACCCTGGTATTTAGGCTTCTGCCTGTGTCGCTGTTTCGGTATAAAAAAAGAAAAATAGTAATCGAGGTGGGACTTTGATGAACATGAAAAACTCTAAGAATAGACTCAGATGGCCATAAAATTAATCAATAAATTACCGGACTCTCTGAAGTCGTTGCCACTTAGATTATTTAAGAATAGAGTGAAAACTATGTTAAGATAGAAGGCCTACTACTCTACGAATCAGTTTATAATGGACAGAATATTTGCTTAATAATTATTGCTCCCACAGCCAAATGGTGTGCTGGTCTTTTTTAAGTTGTATGTTTATTATTTTCTGCCTTATGATTTTGGATAACTCTGAATGCTTTTACTTAATTTATTCATTCATGCTGGTATGTTATATGTTATGGTTTTGTTTCAATATGTTGAGCAGGTATTTATTTTGTTACTTGTTGTATTTGTCTGACATGCTTGATACAACAATATTTCTGACAATTTCATCAAATCACGTATTTTTTCAGTTTATAACATGATGGTATTTATATCACGCCTGAAGTATCTTTTTCATAGCTTAAGTGTCACCACCCTGGCCACACATTTTATCTGATACGTAGAAGAGCTATCAAAATCAAAATATTGTCTGACCCTGTCAAATAAGTACCACATATGATGTAGTTTTGTGCATAATGAATATGAAAACAAAATAAGCTATTCGCCTTAGTTGACACTGCAAACCCAAATACCGTATACTCAACCGTATGACATTCGTCGAACCCAAATATTTTTACACCTTTTCTACACTTTGGATGCTTAATAAGGCTGGTAACTACACATGTCCGTTCGACCAAAAAGACTGCCGTTTCGTGCTTCTTGTCTACTCGTCAGTATGGACTAGGCTTGGTCTCTTGTCTCTGGACGAACGAATCACACTAGAGTCGTGGTTCTTGCATGTTCTGCCCTCAAGATTGAAGAATATCTATTTTCCCCAAAGGCAAAGATTTTCCATTGTTAAGACGTAGTTATCCTTTGTATGTTTACTTAAAAATAACAATAGTTCCATTCATGAGATGATTACACTTTTGTTACGTACATTTCTTCCCACATTTTTCTTACGTTAGCCAGTTATTTTGGTGTACATACTTTTAATGTTATCCGATTGTTTGAGAGTTATTTTGGATCGATAGACATTCCCGAAGTGCGATTCATGAAAGGCACATCCGTTGTGGCGAAAGCACATTTCATGACGTCAGAACAGATGGCCAGGTTCAACGTCATAACTTTAGAATAAAAATTTGGAAAAATAGAAGAGCGGAAATTACGGAATAATTCGATGTCTCAACTTAATTTTCAGGTAATTGCACGTAAAACTCGAATACAGGAAAAGGTCTTTCCTATTTTGAATGTGTACTTTGTTTTGGAGAGATGGTAGTAGCCTAGGATTGAAGCACTTAGGCGTTTGGAACTTTTTTCTATTATATTCTCTTGGGCTTATTATACCTTGCCCTTCAAATTTACATTACCCAATCCAGCAGGAGAGTGTTCTTTACCAGATGGTACTGGTACTGTTCCAAACTCCCTCGGTTCTAATTTTGGTTTCCGGACGTCCATAAGAAATGTTCCTTTTCCACATTGACTGCAGTTGAGCTCTCCATTAAGACACCTATTTTGTCAGGTGTTCTTTAAGAACATTATGTCATTTTAAAAGGCCTGTAGCTACACGGAGTTGGTTTCTACTAATTGAGAGCAGTTGCAAGATAAATTCTTGTCCATGCCTGCATCCACTCCCTAAGTGCCAATATTCCTTGTGCTGGTTTCTTACCAATTCCCAATTCTTTGTCTTGGTTCCTTATTGTGCAAGCTCATCCGCTCTTTCATTCCCTGCATTACCTGATCGTCCTGACACCCACATCAAAGTTGCTTTGAGTGACGGCTAACTGTCAGTATATATGACGACACTGGATGCTCGCTCATTATTTACTCTTGCGCAGTGCAAGATGGCATACACCTCTGGTCTCAAAGTTCTTTTTGAATACAAATCTACGTCATCCTTTCTTATGTCTTTTTTTTTATGAGTGGGAATGCGTTTATGCACCATACCATAGCCCGAGCTACGGCGTGTGTGGGACTCCAGGTTGTCTTGATGAGACCACCTAATACCCACTAAACCCTAACCTCCGCGTGGCCCGACTCATCAGCGTCTCGGTAGGCCATGTGTTGTGCATGACCTGCGGTCTGCTACAACGTCTCCTCATGTGTATCAGTCTCTGGGACCGCCGGGTTGGTTCCCTTTACCTCGCACAGTTCTATCGATGTCGTTAAGCGAGCATCGATAGAGGGTTTGCTATGTCGCTTCCCTTTTGTTTGTTTATTTGATTGTGTCCAAGCTCCTCATACCTTCGCTTTGGCTGTAACCGTACTCTGAAGTAGCCCATTTTCTCCGACACCAATATAATCAGTGCAAAGTCTAGCATGGTGTCAAGTGCTGCACGGGCATTATTCAGGGTTGGATTATCAGCCACGACAAAGGTAGTATGACCCGGCGAAGTTTCCCTCACGGTACAATCGCAGAACACGTCGTATGCTACTGTTCACATGACGTGCTCTTGGATAAGGCGGCGAGACTTGCGCGCATTGACTTGGGCTATATAAAGCAAGCAGTAGCGTACGTTGTGTTATGCCACTCTCTTCCGTTTTGGTACCGGTTTCGTATAGCTATATGACTCATTGCTCGCTTATAATCTATACTCATATTAATAGGAAAGCATAAGAGGCTAATGGTGAGTTAGTCGAGCATCGTACGGACCTAGTGGATTTTGGAGATTGAGTGGCAGCAAGAAAACAATGGCGTCAAGTAGTTTGACTCCGCGTTTCCCACTACCAGTTCATAAAGGAGTACAACTTAGACCCTCCGAGAAAAAAGTTAGGGCTGAACTATACTTTAGCGTATATCGCAAATATTACATTTCTTATTTTAAAATGAAAGACTAGGACGTAACTTGCACGAAAATATCATTTTTTCTTCAAGGAACCCTTGCTTGCTATTTTATAGAACTTCAAATTTGCATTTTGTGTGGTGATACTGTGGTACAGAATACATTTTTCTTGTTTATACGAAAGATTGCTCAAAATTATATGAATATAACATAGAATGTAAATTACTGTGACACTGTTCATCGCAATAATGCAATTTTGCATTATTTTAATTATAAAAATATGTAGTTCATTGTTAAGTTTATTTTAGATAAATATTCGACAACATTAAAATGCGATTTGGAGGTGTGGCCGGCAGGTTTTACTGTACTAAATCCACTTCGTGACCTACCAGAGCGTTAGCTAGACACTTTTTTGAAGAATTTCTTATACCCTTCACAAAAGTACTTCGGTTATTATATTTACTTTTTGTATGTATGTACTTGAAGAATTATTTAAAGTGAAGCTGATGTCACAAAATATACCTAATTAAATGTGATATATACGAATATATGAGAAATAACTGAAAAAGTAGCGGTTGCCAATCACTAAATAATGAAAACATAATAAAGAACATTGCACGTTTTTTTGATGATTTGATGAAATGATCGCTGATCTTTATTTAACTATAATGTTGGACAATAATATGTTGGGTGGACCTAGCGAGGTGACCCAAATCGACGAATCGAAGTTGGGTTTTTTTATATATTTTTTGTATTTTCTATGTCAAACCAGCCGCTGGTGTATTTTCCACTGTTTAGACGCCTACTGTTCAAAATTTCATCTAGTTTTCGGTAAATATTGGGTCAACTTCTCATAAAACAAGCCATTTACAATAAATTGAGACTTTTATTTTGCAAATAATCTCATTTTTTATCACGTATTTCTCCCAAAAAAAAGTACAACTTGATAAGAATCGACATCATTTATCTTATCTGTCCAGAAATGAACGTTATAAAATGGCCATTCAGAATTGTTTGTACTCTCCAATATTTCTTATCAACGCAAAAACTTTTATCTCATTGAAAATACGTGAAAAAAAATTGTTAAGGAATTTCAAGAAGACTTTGAAAAATCACAACACAATACCTCTACACTGTTTACCAAGTAAATACCATCATTTACGTATGTATTTTAAACTGTTATTTTAGCTAATAAGCTAATGTGTAATAACACGGCTGATTTTGAACCTTTTTTTGCAAAAAACAACGATTTTTCACAGCCTCACATCTGTTTGCCTTCGTACTATACAGAGTATGTCATATTCTTATAATTTCGAGCATCATTTTGTGCAAAAAGCAAAAAAAGCGTATAAAACAGTATTCCATTCTAGAGTATTACCACCAAAAATGCAACTTTGAAGTTCTATAAAATAGCAAGCAGAGGGTTCCTTAAAGAAGAAATGAAGTATTTGCGATATGCGATAAAGTATAGTCTTACCAAAAGTTAGTTACAAACATGTATAACAGGAAAATTAAACGGATCAAGTTTGTCAAACAGTCCCATACAATTAGTCCATCTAAGCATTAAGGACAAATGCACGGAAAAATCTATGATGTCTTATAGATGCGTAGAATTACCGAGATTAGGAGCGTAACATAAAAAAGTTGAGATAGATCCCCCACCCCCTACAACCTCCACTCCATATTTATAACCCCTAAAAATTTATAAAAAATGATTAGCAGCCTCTGAATCATCAAAAAAAATCCTATTATTACTACTTGTTTCTGAAATTTTTGTTTTATCATCATTTAAATTCAATGAGTTTGCCAAACACCACAGGTTAACGTTTTGCTTGCCGTTGTAGGCTATAGGCTGTACGGGGTCATTCTGGTCGTATCATCTGCTTACAGAATAAACTTTAGATGAGAATGACAGTTCTCAATGTCGTTTATGTAAATTAAACATAATGTGGGACCTAGGAACACCATAGCTGATGAAGTCTAGTACAAACGAGTTTCCATTCAAAAGCATATAGTGCTGTCTCTCTGTAAGATATGAGTAAATCAGGTAGATGCTGCTTGCGCTGAAGCCATATTTATTGAGTAATATGACATATGAGAAATGCAGTCCAACTGTTTGAGGAAATCGTAGAAGCTACATGATGAAGACCGGGGGTTTTCACGCTGTTACCTAAAATATGTGAACTGTGGCTACGCAACAAAGGGTAACGTCTAACAATGAGTATCTCATTCCTCGTTAAGTAAAAAACAAAACTTTGGAAGCGCCTCCTGAAATGTTGCAGTTTTTGAGATACGCCCGTATATGTTCAATGTTAGTTTGGGTGATTAACAAGTCGTGACCAAAAATGAAACACTATATACAGGACCGCATTTTAAGGGAGGTATTTTATGTAATATTTTTTACCTGAGGTCTTCATTAAATAGATACGGGGTGTTGAAGTTTATAAATAAAAACAATTTTTTCTAATATCTTCAAAACCGTCAACTGGAATGAAATAAAATTTGGAACGTGGATTTACACAAGTACTGTCCACATTCAAAAGTTTTTACCAAAATTAACGTGCACCAGTGGCGGAGATACAGGGGATTAGTAGAATTATTTTTCCAAATAAAAATAGTTCGCCACTGTTTTTTTAGAAACGCGCAATTTTAGAATTGTAGATTTTTGCTACAAATAATTACGATTGTGTTTCTTTCCTAGGCTGCACTGTTTTCGTAAAAAGAAAAATAAAACAAATTAGGTCATTAAAATAGGAGGCCTTGATACCAACTTGACGTTTCTTGAGAGATGGTTTGTCAAAATTATGTGTTATACGGTTGTTATCATTACTACTACCATTTTCTTTTTTTTTTTTGTAAAAGTCAAGTCAAAAGTTTCTCTCTTTCATTTTTGAGTGTTGCGAAATCGAATTTAGCAATGATGAGTACACCGATATTATTTTTGTATACGGGTTCTGTAATGGAAATGCTTTAGCGGCTGCTCGGGAGTATCAACGTAGATTTCGTAACAGACGCCAACCTACCCCAAAGGTTTTTACGCGTTCATTTCTAAGACTTTGGCAATATGGAATTGCCAAACTTCCCGGAGTTGGAGGCCATGGTGTCCGGCGTACTGTTCAAGAGGAACTGGAATGACTAATTTGGCGTTGGATGATCCTAGTAATTACAAGTACTAGGCGGATTGCAGCTCAGTTACCATCGTCCCAAAGTTACGACTTGTGCATCACCCTGTATAGGGCTTATATGTACTAAGTGACATATAAATCTGAACACCCAGTTTAAATGGTTTTATTTTAATAAAAGTTGGTGAATGTATTTATCTTACTGTAAATAACAAGTGAAAAAATTTTCAGTCTTATCAGTTGGACATTCCGGTTTTTATACTGCTTTTCTTTAATTCACTAACGCTCTAAAAATGAATATTTCAGCCGCAGTAAAGAATCAACGTTGGCGGATTTTGGTTCTTGACATCCTTTACGATCGGTTACGATGCCTAGAGTACGGAGACCTGTACGATTTCGTCAACTTAGTGAGTTTGATAGGGGCCGACTTCGGGAAGCTGGACTTTCTTTTCGGGCAATTGCAGTTAGAGTGCAAAGAAGTGTAGACACTGTGGTTAGGCGTTGTCAGGCATGGCTTCGAGAAGGCCGTACGCAAAGAGCAAGGGGCACTGGACGCCGCCGTAGAACAACAGACCGTGAAGATCGCCGCCTAAGATTATTGGTCTTAAGGGACCGTTTCTCCACTACCAGGTCCATTGCAAATGAATGGTTTGCAGAACACGGAAGACCTATTGGCATGCGAAGTGTTTACCGACGAATGAGAAGTTTTCGCTTGTTTTCATACCGGCCACATTGGGTCCTCCCTTTAACTCGAGAACACCGACGTAATCGCCTTGAGTGGTGCAGACAACGGTCACTCTGGGATCAGGAATGGAACAGTATTGTCTTTAGTGAAAAGTCTCGATTTTGTTTAGGCATGCACGATGGTCGTGCCAGGGTTAGAAGGCGACGTGGTGAAAGGAGGAATCCACAGTTTTTTGTTGAAAGACATGTTCATCACACTGTTGGAGTTATGGTTTGGGGTGCTATAGCTTATGGTACCAGGTCACCTTTAATCTTCATCAGAAGTAACATGAACGCGCAGCGTTATATCCACGAAGTTCTAGAACCCCATCTTTTACCCTATCTTGACACCCTGGCAGATCCAACTTTCCAACAAGATAATGCCCGACCACATGTTGCAAGAGTCACAATAGACTTCTTTCAACATAATGATGTCACATTGTTACCATGGCCACCAAGATCTCCCGACTTATCCCCAATTGAGCACGTGTGGGATATGGTGGGTAGGAGATTGCTCAATTTGCAACGCCCTCCTCAGACTCTAGAAGCACTTCGAGAGGAGTTGGTGGTTGCCTGGAATGAGATACACCTGATCAGAAGCATGCCTAGGCGCGTTGGAGAATGCGTAGCACATCAGGGTGCATCCACACATTATTAAAGGTCAAAGGGCTTAAAGCAGTGCAATCATTTTGAAATTTTCATCATTTACTTATTATGCTTCATTAAGTACTTATACAAAATTTTATTACAATAAAACCATTTAAACTGGGTGTTCGGATTTATATGTCACTTAGTATATGTTGTAGGTACCTAACAGGATGAACCTATATGTTAATCTGCCGCCCTTACTACATTGATGAAATAACAGCTGACAAAACTAAAATAAGCACGTAACTGTGTTATCTTCTTGTTCACATACTTTACCTAAGTTGTGCCACAATTTCGCAAACCGAAGCAGTTGTTTGGGCATAGACAGACGTATTATTCCACATGTTTTTGAAGGCCTTGTAAGTGTGATCTTTTAGTATCTATAACTGTCTCGTCTCCGATGGGCACAGAATTCTAGTTTCACGAATTACTTAAACTCATTCTGGATAGTCGGAAACTACATACTGGGGAATGGCTCGAAATACATACATGTTACATATATATATATCTACATTTATACCTGTTGAAAGTGACTCATGTACACGCTATCCAAAGTCAAAAATATACAAACGCCTAAAGAGTGCCAAAAATTTAATAAGCAACATCTGGTTATTTCAACAAATGCTTTTCCTCGGAATCATAACTAATAACTGGACAAGCATAACAAGACAATAAAATCCCAAACATTTTTATTTTCTACGAGAACTGTTTGGAAACAGATTGTTTTGAGTTATAGGTAAGGTGCAAAAACACGTTTAGTAGCATTTTTGCTGGCAAGTCTTGAAACACTCCGTTCCAAAATAACGATAACTCATTCTTCAAAAATAAACTTCAAGCACAAAAATAAAGTAACATCTAATTAACTACATTAGTTTAATTAGCTAGCAGTTACTTCAAATTGCAGAGCCACAAGCACGTAAGTTAGTATATTCGTGAAAATCTGAAAAAAAAAATATTGTTAGTCATTTCTTCAGGAAGTATAATTGACAAGTTTTCACGGGCCACGGATGGAATGTTTGCTACCTACAGAAATCTCTAAAATAAAAAAAAATAAAAATAGTTGCTAAACATTTGAATATTGTTTAGCTGAACCTTGACTGGCGAAGTATAGAATCTTCAAAACCAAGCAATATCTAGTAGCTATAGTACTTTGAGATGAAATTCGAACAATTGGACTTTCAAAATATCATAGTAATCACGCTACTAAAGAGGAGCCCGAAACATGTAAAAAAGTTGTTTTCTCTCATACCGAAATAGCAACTTTGAGGTCCACTTCGAAAACTCCATTCGCAGTGAATAATCTATGCTGTTCGAGCTTTTCTAAAAAAAGTCGAACCTGCAGAAATGTCTCCTCATCTGTTATTCTGGTGCTGTACTCCAGTAAAATAATTTTCATTGTTTCAACCTACAATTAAAATTAACAGGTTTATTATCAATCAATATAATGAATTTCAATCTGAAGGAAAACTCTAATAATTGAAAGCCCAAAAATTTTTGGCATCAAATAGCATCAAAGTATTCAAAACAAAACACTGTAAAATATGAAGTGACACCACGGGACGTGATCGTCGTTAGACTTGGCAACCCTGCGAGTGACAGATATATATCCTCGCCAGTCAAACAAGCAACATTATCACTTTTAATGATTTTTGGAGTTAAAAGACATTATTTGTGAGAAATTTGTCATAATTTTTTGTCTATGTCCATAGTAGGCATCGAATCGTCTTACACATATTATCTGTGTTTTAGGATGGAGACTACATAATGTCTTTATTGCTTTGAAGAAATGCATTAACCCATAAATTAATAAATGATTACTATTATGATGTAAACGAAGATAAGGTATTGGTTGGAATGTATTTTATATTCTATTTTCTTGCAAAATACAGACAAATCCGCACTATTGAACAGGTATGTAGCTATAATGATAACATATACTAAGTGACATATAAATAATTCACTAACGCTCTAAAAATGAATATTTCAGCCGCAGTAAAGAATCAACGTTGGCGGATTTTGGTTCTTGACATCCTTTACGATCGGTTACGATGCCTAGAGTACGGAGACCTGTACGATTTCGTCAACTTAGTGAGTTTGATAGGGGCCGTATAGTGGGACTTCGGGAAGCTGGACTTTCTTTTCGGGCAATTGCAAAGAAGTGTAGACGCTGTGGTTAGGTGTTGTCAGGCATGGCTTCGAGAAGGCCGTACGCAAAGAGCAAGGGGCACTGGACGCCGCCGTAGAACCACTGACCGTGAAGATCGCCGCCTAAGATTATTGGCCTTAAGGGACCGTTTCTCCACTACCAGGTCCATTGCAAATGAATGGTTTGCAGAACACGGAAGACCTATTGGCATGCGAAGTGTTTACCGACGAGTTTTGGCTTGTTTTCATACCGGCCACACTGGGTCCTCCCTTTAACTCGAGAACACCGACGTAATCGCCTTGAGTGGTGCAGACAACGGTCACTTTGGGATCAGGGATGGAACAGTATTGTCTTTAGTGACGAGTCTCGATTTTGTTTAGGCATGTACGATGGTCGTGCCAGGGTTAGAAGGCGACGTGGTGAAAGGAGGAATCCACAGTTTTTTGTTGAAAGACATGTTCATCACACTGTTTGAGTTATGGTTTGGGGTGCTATAGCTTATGGTTCCAGGTCACCTTTAATCTTCATCAAAGGTAACATGAACGCGCAGCGTTATATCCACGAAGTTCTAGAACCCCATCTTTTACCCTATCTTGACACCCTGGCAGATCCAACTTTCCAACAAGATAATGCCCGACCACATGTTGCAAGAGTCACAATAGACTTCTTTCAACATAATGATGTCACATTGTTACCATGGCCACCAAGATCTCCCGACTTATCCCCAATTGAGCACGTGTGGTATATGATGGGTAGGAGATCGCTCAATTTGCAACGTCCTCTTAAGACTCTAGAAGCACTTCGAGAGGAGTTGGTGGTTGCCTGGAATGAGATACCACAGGAGGACATTGACCACCTGATCTGAAGCATGCCTAGGCGCGTTGGAGAATGCGTAGCACATCAGGGTGCATCCACACATTATTAAAGGTCAAAGGGCTTTAAAGAAGTGCAATCATTTTGAAATTTTTATCGTTTACTTATTATGCTTCATTAAGTACTTATACAAAATTTTATTAAAATAAAACCATTTAAACTGGGTGTTCGGATTTATATGTCACTTAGTATATAAACACTCAGTATATAGAACTTAACAAATTCGAGATTGCCATGCATTAACAAACGTCCAAACCTGCTATTAAATTTAACAGCTAGAAAATCGACCTATTATTTACCGCATTCCCATTGGCTTTGGGGATAACGGATTGTTAAATGTAAAATTATAAGAGAAATCAAAATACATGAAAGTTGTCCTGTTTTCTCTGTACAAAAGCATCATGTTGGAATCAAAAGGTGGTCTTGTTTATAATACAGTCGAATTTTTACGATTTTATTCAATATTTTAATAGAAATCACTGATATTCAGTCACCTTTGACAGTTTCCCACAAATTACATTTTAATAATGTATTTTTCGATTGGCCCAAGTGACCGTCAAATATTAATGATGGTGAAATTGGCGCTAAATGTGTAAAAATAGTGATTTTCGCCGTAGTTTAAATGAATTTTTTTTATTTTAAAAAACTTACGTACTCCCTGTTTGGAGTAGTTCTGCATATATTGGATATTTTCCATTATGAATCTTCATCAAATATTAATTCTCATAGAATCATTGTTCGTTTATCTCTGAATTATCGGCATTTCCATGCAAATTGATTATTATTCAATAGGGCGAGATTAGTGTACTTCAGGGAATGTGCAGTCGATTGGCCTGCTTTTTTCAGGTTATCAATAAATATATTCTAATCATAAATAATAGTTTTCACTCGGTTGTGTTCGTTCTCAGATGGGTAATTTTTCGGATAACGTACTCATTTTTTTTTTTTAAAACGTGATAGCGTTACTTATTATTTATCTTCAAAGTATCATAGTTTCTATGCAGAATTGATATAAACAAGCATCGTATTTCTCAGAAATTTTGTTGTTGGCTTAATTTGTAAACAAATTACCACGGACATTATGTAGTCCTGGTGCATACCTTTGACTCATTTGACCACCAAAATGACAACGTTGTGTCAACATAATAATAATACTTATCCGTGAAAAGATCTAACTTCATTATGCAAATTATGCAAGCAGCAGCCGCGCAGGCAGAAGCCTAAATGCCGGGACACCGCGGCTGCTATGATGATCCCAAAGAAATTTTGTTAATCCGATTTTTGAATCTGACTACAGACTGAGATTTTGGAGACAAACCAATCCCACACTTCCTCCTGCTACCTAGTTTGAATTTGTTGGTTGGAACACCTTTACTTACCATGCTCTTCAGGTGCTGAATGGTACTAAGAAAATACAACAGGCCTGCTGTGTGGATAGCAACAAACGTGCAGTTTGTCCCATGTATGACATCGTTAATAGGGTTAGACTTACTATGGATCATGTAAGACACAATCGCATACCAGCGCACAATCAACACTACCGTTTCAGTTATAGTATGGACTAGAAAGAATAGTTTTCCTACATCATTTGTGATGTCAATTTTTTTGCAAAGTCTTTCATGTCCTATTCTGAAATCAGATCACAAGATGAAATATATTTTTCAGCTACTAACCTGAGAAATCATCAATATTGTCTGTAGTAGCACTTCTCTCCCTAGTGAAATATTGAAAACAAAAAATGCCTACAATAGCTAAATAATAATGTCATTTGAAATTGTGTGCTGCCAATTTCATTGGGTCGGTTTGACCAACTGAACTGGGTATTTCAAAATATTTTTGGACGACTGAAAAGTAATTAACTTTAAGTTCAGCTCCTCATTTTGTTCGATGATCTCGCCATGGTAGGCAACCAGAGTTACGCGATCAGACGCGAGCTCTTGGAGGGTTGTCCGAGGTTCAGGAATAGTCGAGACCCATTTGGAAAGACCTTCTGCCATATAGACTTCTTCCATGGAAGTCCGTGGAAACGCTGGAATGTTTCTTGACTGGTCAACAAATACATAAATATCGGACCAGATGTATAATTAGTGTAGAGGTAATAAATTAGTCTTTGGATAGTGAAAACGATGTGACGCTCAAGTGTGGTAGGCAAGGTGGCCTCTTTGCCTCATCATCCACAACCACTAACATTGTTTTTGAACCAATTACAGCTAGCTTATGATCAGATGTCTTAAGAGGAGATAAATCACCTTATCAGATGTCCCCAGTGAAAACGATGATGCCAAAATGACGTCATTATTCGACCACTTTTGGTCGGAAACGCCAGTGACTGATAAATGACGTCTTTATGCCATTTTTATGACGTCCTTAGTAGGGACCATAGTATTGCCACATAGTCAGAATAAAGCTTGGGTGACACCCAAGAAGTGCCTTGGCCTCCTGCGTCTTCCAGTTTGTACAAACGCTCCGGAAAATTAGCGGGTCTGACACTAGACTGTCATAATGACGTTATTTATATATCTTTGTTGGTCGGCGTACTTCAGTAGTGCCCTAAAAATGCAGTCATTATAACGTCACTGTGTTCACTGGGCCCCGATGAATGGACGAATGTTTACGTCACTGAGGTGGCCCAGCAATTTTTTTTATATAGAAGCAGCCGCGCTGCATAAGCCTAAATGCCGCAACTCCGCGGCTGCTATGATGATCCCGAAGAAATTTTGTTAATATCTACGATTTTTGAACTGCCTAAGGTTAGTAAAACTGGGAAAAGCTTCCTCTTGTAGATTGTTCCACAATCTCGACACCCTCGGGACAAAGTTAGGATGGAAGTTTGGTTAAGAGGGCAGCGTGCCATAGCTGATCGAACGCTTTCGTGATGTCAAGAGTAACGACATGAGCTGCATCATAAGACTGGATGAGTTTACTCCACAATTGCGTGACGTAAGCTAGGAGGTCCCCTGTAGATCGTTGGTGCCGGAAACCATACTGCCTGTCGCTAATCAAGCTGTGACATTCGAGGTAGTGTCCAGAAGCTCGCGATTTATGCACCTCTCCAGGGTCGGTCTAAGGCCCGTATCGTCAGTCGTCCCTACAGTTGTAGGGTGCATTTATGGCCTCCTTGATTGTCATACTCTTTTCTCTCCTTCAAAAATTTCTAGATACACTCGTCCCGTGTCACCGTCAGTGCTCTCCTATTGTTAAGATATGTTTTCCTTTTAAATTGTAGGAAATTTCAGGCTGATAAAACATGATATAACTCAAAAGCAAGCACAATTTGATGCAAATAGATGTTTGTGACATAACCTCAAAATAGAGCTCTGACACGGAGAAGTAGAAAACTATGACAATCAAGGAGGCCATAAACGCGACCTACAATTGTAGGGACGACTGACGATACGGGCCTTAGATACTTTTTTTGGGAGGAACCAAGTCCGGACCAGAAGCTTTCTTGATGTCGAGCGACAAGAGCACTCGTCTTATGGTATTGTGCCTGAACGTTACCTCCCTTATAGTGCTTTTAGCTGACGCCACTTGGGCATTGGGGGGGATGTCCATGGTGGAGTTGGCAGCAAAGATCTTGGCAAGCACTTCCGCCTTGGCCTTTGAGTCGAATACAATAGTTCCATCCTGACACATAAGTGGTGGAAGGCTACTGTGTGAGAAGTTCTTTTCAATCTGCTTGGCCAGCATTCAGAAAGACCGATTGCCATTGCGCTGTGACATTATCCTGTGCCTAACTTTTATATCGAACTGGTTTTTGGCATTGCGAACCGCTTCGTTATATTTGTTTCTGGACTCGACGTCGGCTTGTGGGTTCTCTACAGTGGGGTTTTGTAAGAAGGTTCTGTATGCCTTGATCTTCTGCTGGCGAGCAGTATCACACGATTTGTTAAACCAGCCGTTGGACCCTGGTTTAGGCACTTTCGCTGTGTGAGGGATGTATTCCTCCATTCCGACGTGGATAATTTCTGTTATCGAAGAACAGACAGCATCCGCGTCAGTGAAACAGACATCTCTCCAAGGAAAGCTAGAAAAGAAGTCTCTGAGTCCCTCTCAGTCGGCATGTCTGTAATGCCAAGTTTTGCGGCCTGTACGAGTTTCTGCTGCCACAGCGGGTTCTCACCGAAACCTAACCTCCACAACACCGTGGTATGAGTTACCCATGGGAGACAGGACAGCAGTGCTGTAAGGGACAGGATGCGTGGTCAGAAAGAGATCCAGCAGGCTACTGGCGTGTGACGAGACGCGGGGGAAAAAAGTAGGGCTCGTTTGAGTCCAACCAAAGCTCATTATGGGCATTGAAATCACCGAGAAGAACTACCACTGAAGCGGGATGATTGATGTTCAGAAAGTCGATCTGGACGGCGAGGTATTCGAGTAGGTCATCCCAGTTATGGTCCGAGGGAGAGCGATAAAGGCAGCAAATAAATTTGGGTGATGGTTTGGAGTTGAGGCGAAGCCACACAATGTCCTTCCGATCTGATTCTAAAGAAACATCTCTGGAGCAGGGAAGACTGCTGCGGACAAAAGCCACAACTCCCCCGTTCTTTGTCAGATTAGAGTGCACCTCGTAGTTTGGGAAGTTGAGATGGTTAATCGGTGCAGACTTTAAGGTTTTTGTGTCCGCCAACAAAAGCACGGCGGGACGATTGGCTTGTAGGTAGTGGTGAACAGCATCAATGTTGCTGTTAATCCCGCAGATGTTCGAAAAACAACTTTTATCTTCGATGTTGTTCCCCCGAGCCCACACTCCACCCGGACATTCCGAGAGTAGAGTGAGTCCGGAGTGCTTAGTGCTCGAGGGTTTCATCATCATTAATTTCTTTGTTTTGGAAGGTAACCGACTGCATAGCTTAGGTGTGGAAACATGCAGATATTTATAAGACACCCTGGGAAAAGCTAGCGGGTGGTACCGCCTCGGTCGACCGGTCCTTGTCTACCACCTTCTTTATACGTGTTAGTGATATTAAATAGATCTAAAGTGGCCAGTTGGCGGACTGGTACCGCCACCCGGCAATCCGTATTGAGGTATTCCTTAACGCGTGTACAATCACTTGAACGGGAAGAAGTTGTATACTGGATACAACAACTTCCGGAACAAGCAATTGCCACGGCCCCGCTCAGTAGGGGTCATATTATTAAGGGAATCCGACAATTTAATTACTACTTCCTCTTGTTCATGGCTGACTATATACAAAACCTTATTCAAATAAAATCATTCAGACTGGTTGTTCTATTCTCTTTACCACTGAGTATATATTAGGAAATCTTATGTTTATCTTGATTCATCATAGTTCCAAATTCTCAATCGACCATGTTTATTCTGTCAATCTTTTTCAAAGGTCTTACCTAAGATACTGCACAACCTCAGCCGAAGTCATTTCTCGGAGTCTGCTTCGGACTTTGTGATCACCATTGCAAAGTTTGTAATTGATAAAGAACATTAGTTTTCTATTATTATTATCTTCGTTCAGATCTAAATCCGGGTAGAGTTTTTCGTAACCCAAACAATTACAAACCGTTTTCTCGTGACAGGTAAGACCCGCCTCAGCGCACGAAATGAAGCTGGTATGGATTAAATATACCAGGAATGGGAAGTTCTGCATTGCCCTGTAGATGTTTGCGTGTTAGTACAAGAACCCTCTCAAAAATAAGTTACATTATTATTTTAAACTGTGTCAATCACAAGATAAGTTTGGAAGACTAAAATCGACGTTTTTTTGAACAAAACTCATCCGTTGACATTTTTCCTGTAGATTTTCCTGAATTTCTTTGGGAGCTTTTTGCACCTCCACCGGATAAAGTTGTCATAAAGCTCGTATGTCACGGTCACATTTTTCATCTTATTTCTTTGAAATTGCACAAAAACTATTGGACGGGTTTCTATGTTCTCTCTGTTTGCAATGATCAAATACAGGGTGCGTCATATATTACTTTTTTCTATTTGAAAAAACAACATTACTTTCACTCCGAATGTATATTCTTCAGCAGATTTTGGCCGCAACCGATGTCGAACCCTACTTGCAACACAGATTAAAAAATCGTGTAACGTCACTTTGAAATAACCGTTATAATTATTGGAAAGATCCTTACTTGTAGATTATGTCTCCTTTCAAATTCGTATGCACATACTGTACATTGGAGCGTGAGCTGTAAAAAATACCATCATTAGAATCTTTGAGGCTTTCTGGAAAATATACACTATCACTATATCAGAGACGAGAGTTGAAACCTATGCTCCGCTACTAACTCCTAAGCAATTAAGCTACACTTATTGAAGAATGAAGGCTTTCACGTCTAATTCTAATGTAATTTAGGTTTTTCGGGCTGTTCAGCCGTGGTCGGGTTGGATTTGGTCCATAGCTTTCGACTATATCTGCGGTACCCACCTTCAGTTACGCTGTCGGCGAGAGCGAAGTGCTCGGCTTGGCGGGTCGACTGAAACTGATCGGTTAACTGGATGAGGGTGCGGTTTTATAGGCGATCGACGGACTAAGGACTGAGTTGTCTGGTGGGGGTACTCTGGATCTCTTGAGTGACGAGGCTTCTGCGCTGTGTTTTTTAGAATTGGGAACCACGTTTTGTTTAAAGCCAGGCCTTCTTCTTTTCTATTGAACTTATCATTGTGTTTATAGATTTCAATTGCTTCTCTGTACATTTGGACTGAGTAGTGGGTGGGTGTTGATGGGACTTCAGTTTGGTCGAACAGAACATTGTGGCCGTCTTGGAGTGCGTGTTCGGCCACCGCTGATTTATCAGTTTGTCCCAGTCGACAGATTCTTTCATGCTCCTTGATGCGTGTTTGGAAGCTAGGTTTAGTGGTGTCTATGTATACTGTATCACAGGAATACGGTATTCTGTATACGCCGGCACCGATCAGGGGGTCCCTAGGGTCCTTTACCGATGTTAGGAGTTGCTTGATTTTATTTGTCGGCTTGTAGATGGTCTTCACGTTGTGTTTCTGCCTATTCTATCCGTGATGCCTTTAATGTATGGAAGTCTGCTTGATTGTCGTTAAACCTGTTCTATTTGTTTCCTGCGATAGCCGTTTGCTTGTAAAACCATGTTAATATGATCCAGTTCCGCCTGCAGGTATTGAGGTTCACAAATTCGATGTGCCCTGTCTATCATATTTTTAATGACATCTCTTTTTTGCCCAGGATGATGGTTGGAGTCCTTGTGTAGATATCGGTCAGTGTTTGTTGTTTTGCGGTAAACCCTGTGACCCAGCTTTAAGTTCTCTCGTCTGACCACCAATACGTGTAGGAAGGCCAATTGATTGTCCTCTTATAAAGGGTGATTTTTTAAGAAGTATCGGATTTGATCTTGAAAAAAACACAAAAAATTTGAAAAAACGATTAAATCTTTATTTGAGTCGATAGAACGGTCGCTATAATTTAATGTTTAAAGATTATTTCACGTAAACGTAAATGTTGGCCGCGGCGCCGCTTTAGATGGCCCATGCGCAAGGTCCAATTTTGGCACACTCTCTCCAACATATCGGGCGGTATTCACGAATAAATGCTTCAATATTGGCTTCCAGTGCGTCAATAGTTGCTGGTTTATCCCTGTAGACATTAGCCTTAACATAGAACCACAAGAAATAGTCCAACGGCGTTAAATCACACGATCTAGGCGGCCAATTGACGGGCCCCAAACGTGAGATAAACTGTTCACCGAACTCGCCTCTCAATAGGGCCATTGTTTCGTGTGCGGTGTGGCATGTGGCACCGTCTTGTTGAAACCACATGTCAGCCAAGTCCAGCTCTTCCATTTTGGGCAAAAAAAAGTTTGTTATCATCGCACGGTAGCGCTCGCCATTCACAGTTACGTTCCGGCCATTGTCGTCTTTGAAGAAGTACGGCCCGATGATGCCACCGGACAATAATCCACACCAAACAGTGATTTTTTCGGGATGCATTGGTAGCTCTTGCAATGTTTCTGGCTGGCCTTCACTCCAGATGCGGCAATTTTACTTGTTAACGTACCCATGACGAAATGAGCTTCATCGCTGAACACAATTTTTCGATAAAAATGTGGATCTTCCTCCAACTTTGCCAGCGCCCATTCACCAAATTGGAAACGTTGTGGGAGGTCGTGTGTCTTCAATTCTTGCACCAGCTGTATCTTATAAGGTTTTACACCCAAATCCTGTCCCAAAATTTTCCACGTAGTGGAGCAACAGATGCCCAATTGCTGCGAACGGCGGCGAATCGACATTTCACGGTCATCACTAACACTGGCGGATACAGCCGCAATATTTTCTTCAGTCCTCACTCTACGTCTGCGTGTTGGTGGTTTAATGTCCGAATAGCTCCCTCAGTAGGCCGACCAAATTGCCCATAAATTGGAAGCAGTGCTCGATGCACTCTCTTAACCGAGCATGAATTTTGATAGTAAAATTCAATAATTTGCAAGCGTTGTTCGTTCGTAAGTCGATTCATGGTTAAATTATAGACCACACGTCATCTGTCAAAAACAGTGTTGCCAAAAAGATACTAGCAAAAAAATCACCCATTATCTCCATTGTGAATTTGATTTTGGGGTAAATGCTGTTTAGGTGATTTAGGAACACTGCTAGTTCTGTTCTTCCGTGGCTCCATACCACGAAGGTATCATCCACATACCGTAGCCACCAACTGGGACGATTGGGAGCGGTGTTCAGTGCTGTTTTCTCGAACCTTTCCATGTAGAAATTGGCTATTACCGGGCTTAGCGGACTTCCCATTGCGTAAACGTAGCTTCCAAACACGCATCAAGGAGCATGAAAGAAACTGTTGACTGGGACAAACCGATAAATCAGCGGTGGCCGAACACACACTCCAAGCCTGCCACAATGTTCTGTTCGACCGAACTGGAGTCTCATCAACATCCACCCAGTACTCAGCCCGAATGTATAGAGAAGCAGTTGAAATCTATAAACACAATGATAATTCCAATAGAAAAGAAGAAGGCCTGGCTTTAAACAAAACGTGGTTCCCAATTCTAAAAATCACAGCGCAAAAGCCACGCGTCACTCGAGAGACCCAGAGTACCCCCACCAGACAACTCAGTCCTAAGTCCGCCGATCAAATCCAACCCGACCACGGCTCAACAGCCCGAAAAATCTAAATTACAAGCTACACTTAATTTAATTTTTTTATTTTTCTACTTAATATCTTGCGTTATCAATGCACATGTTCAATCGAGGCTCCAGTATTTCGATAGGCTTCCGGTAAATACTTTGTCCGACTTCTGAAAATTACTCCTCTACGTTAGATATCACCTGTTGGCTGCTCGAAAAAATGTTCCACGTAAGCATACTTGTAGTTTTGAATGTAGTTTGAAATCATTGGGGGACAAGTCTGGTGAACACGGTGGGTAATCTATCAATTCAAGGCGTGTTTAGTAGAAAGCAGATCTTGAATCTTGCATTCGAGATTTGTCGCAAGTAAATGTCGAACGCTTTAGTAAATCGGTAGGTCCAGACAGCTTGAGGTATATAAAGGGTTTTCCATTACGGACCTGACAACTTTCTTTTTAAATAAAACGCGAACCATTTGAGATATCTTGAAAATTTTATTATTGGACTGAAGTATTCTCAAAACAATTATGAATGAAATTCGACCTCGTTCATAATGTATAACCACGGGCACGTTCGCAGCGATGGATTAGTTGAACCCAATTTTCAATGACTCGGCCACACATTTCCGCAGAAACTGCCGGTATCTCTCGTTCAATATTGGCTCTGAGCTTCTCTCACGACGCCGGCTTGTTGGGATATAATAATGATTCAATGTAGCCCCACAAAAAAGTCTAGAGGTGTTAAATCACACGATCTAGGCGGCCATTCGACAGGACCATTTCTCGATATAACACGTTCACCGAATTTTGATTTCAACATGTCGATTGTTTCACCCGCTGTGTGGTTTGTGGGACCGTCTTGTTAGAACCACATAGCATTAATGTCTAGCCCATCCAATTGACCAAAAAATATAACGTTGCAACATGTCTCTGTAGCGATCTCCGTTGACTGTAACGTGTCGGTCATTTTCATCAACAAAAAAAAAAACGGCCCAATGACACCACCAGCATGACAACCACATCATACAGTTACTTTTGGTGGATGAAGTGGTGTTTCTTGAAGCACATAAGGGTTTCTACCTGACCAATAATGCATATTCTGTTTGTTGACGAAGCCGTTTACCCAAAAATGCGTCTCATTACTGAAGATAATTTTGCCATCATTGGTCATTTTGTTGCAACATTTCAAGAGCCCAATTCTAGAACGTACGTCGGTTCATATGATCAAACGGCTTTAGTTCTTGAGTTACCTTGATCTTATAAGGGTGCAGGCCAATATCTCTTCGCAAAATTCGCGTGCGGTCTGAGCGATGCCCAATTCTGGAATCGACGTGTTCTGTTCGTTTGCGATGGAAGCTTGAACGGCAGTAATATTCTCGCACTTCGACCAACCCGTTGTCTCGCTGGCACGGGAACATCCAGCAGCGAATATGTGGAGTCAAATTTTTTTACTAGACTACAATTCATAAATTGCTTGTCTTCTGGGAGGAGAATTACGACCAAAAATTGGCATTTCTTTACCGAATGTTTAGACATTGACAGTTCGGTGATTGATTTAAAGATGCGTTCACCTTAAAAGTTCAAAGTTGTCAACTCCCTATTGGAAAACACGATACGAGGTATCACAGAGTCGATTAAATGAGGGCAAAGTGACTAAAATAATAGTACTTAAAAAGTTTCGCTATTCTACATATATAAATTAGAGTTACATTAACATTGCACCCTTTTCCTGTATAAGATAACATAAGTAGAATTCCAATCTGACGTTTCGTCTTTTGTCTTCAATCATTAACTTTATTTTTTCTCAAATACCCATGGATTTTTGCACAGGTGAATAGAGTTTTTGATTAAAAAAATGCTTGATATGTCATACACTGTCATTGCTGAACCTTGGTTGTCCCAAAAAAGAAAAGCAATTATCTAAGTGGGCATTGAAAGTATCAGTCGTTTGTTTTATAATATCGGTTACTAGATAGGCTTCTTAAAACTGAGGTATTGGCGATTTAATTGGATAAACATGAGTTAAACTGTAATTTCCAAAGCCAATTAACAAAATATTAGCTTTTTTGTAATGAGTTAGGTGATACAATGTCAATGTATATCAATCACAATTATAAGCTCTATTCCCAAAATTTAAATTCTAATTTCACCATATTGTAGAGGAAAATAGTGACAATGTTAATGTGCAAACTCAGTTTTTTCCTCATCTCTCCGGAATTTCTCTGAATTGCGAAACTGCAATTTTCTTAGGGTCGTATTGTCAGTCGTTATTACAATTGTAGGACGTCTTTATAGCCTCCTTGATTTCCATAGTTTTCTAATCTTCAGTGTCAGCGCTTTTGAGGTCGTGTTACAAATATCTATTTCCATCAAATTGTTCATACTTTTGATTTATATCATCTGTGATATAGCCTGAAATTTCCTATTCAAGACCAAAACATAGCTTGACAATAGGAGAGCGCTGGCGCTGATACAAAACAGTAAAACTCTAGAAAAATCCCAGCCTTTATGAAGGAGAGAAAAGGCTATGAAAATCAAGGAAGCCATAAAGGCGTCCTACAATTGTAGGAATAACTGACGATACAGCACTTCGTAGGTTGAATCGTTTCCGAGATCCCAACAGAGAGAGTTGAATCTGAACACCCGGTATATATGTTACATGACCACCGATACCTACCCGTAGAGTTCAACATCGTTATACTCGACACGCTCTTCGTTTATACTGAGTGACGTCAAAAGCGTTATATCAACCCCACATATAAACAAAACGAAGACTATAGCGAAGCATTGCAACTGGCATGTCCTCACACGTGCAGAGGCACACATGAGGTCAGGATCCCAGATGGAGGCGGACCTCAAGCTTCGAAAATTATTTCGAAATTTCAAGAAGGTAATAATCAGGCTGAGGAGTACGTAGTGAGCGTATATTGCATTCGTTATGTCGTTCAGATAGACCAAGGTCGGTTTATCGCCCAGCATATCGGTATAATTGGTGGACGATACCACTATCCAGGTGAAGAAACTGATACCTAGAAAGGAGATTTTAGATACTTGAATAGAATGTGAAGATCACTTGATAGTATCACTATTATGTGAGTTGGTCTATAATACAGGGTGTAAACGTTATGGTAGTCATTATTGAAATGGGTAATAGGAGGGATAAAAACAAGTCAAAAAGTTCATATGACCCATGGTCCAAAAGTCAATAGATTCTTGTCTAAATGGCTTTATAGTTTACAACGTTTAAGACGTTTTTAAATTGGGTAATTAATAAATAAATGGCAGTAAGTTTTTCTAAGTTAAGCCAAAATTTGTAGTCAGTAAGTAAGAAAGTTTCATTAAATGGAATATTTAAAACACACATGACAACAGCGCGTCGGTCATAATCACTCTTATCGAACCGGCAATCGATCGCAAACGGTTAGTATGTTGTCTTGTTTTTGTTCGCGTACGTCGAAAAAATTTTTAATGCGGCTGAAATAATAACTGGACAATTTCGAGGACCTAGAGCATTGATTCCCAAAGTGGTCTATATCGACCACTAGGGGTCTATGACAACCTGCAAGAGGTCTACGTCAGCGAAAAAAAAATTGGGGGTCCATGAAATGAATATGGGGGTCCACGATAGTGGATCTCAACACATACACTGATAGTACCTATTTACTTACATCATACTATCTTATAATATCAAAACATATACATAATTTATAAAAGTACCTATGAAGTAAAAAATTTATTATATATGTTTATAAAATTGTGTAAGTTGTAGGATGTTGGTATTCGCTTTGTGGTCGAAATATATTTTGAACTTGTAAAAACCTGAGAGTCGCAGTCTCAGAGCTTCGCTACCTTGAACTGACTTGTTCAATTCGTCACTCTATAAATACGAATGTGGGACAAATACGTTTATTCGTTTCCTGAATCTTGAAAAGGAAAGTACTAAGAAAATATTTTAAAAAATATAAACAGATAGTATATCACACAAATTATAGTGAGTCAGTGTTATTTTGTTTGAGAGTGCTGGAGAAAAGTAAGTACATTATTTTTTATTAACTTTTAGTTTTGTACTCGTAGTTAGCAAAGACAGATAAATTACGACTTTAGTTATATAGTTAAATATTCAATCATGCAAAATTACACAAGTACTCCTCAATAGTTTCTTTTTATATATATATAATATAATTACAGTGCAATCTCCGTAATTCGAGCTAATTGTTGCAAGAAGATGTTCGAATTATGGAATGTTTTCGGAAAAATCAAAAAATATTTTTCATATACAGCTGCTGGATTTTATGTCATATTTAAATAATTTAATTTTACCCTCAGATGACTGATGCCATGTCCGAATCTAAAAAGAAATGTAGACAGTACAGTGTTGATTATTTGAAATTTGGCTTCATTCCATCATTGCCGGACAAACAATCGCCTATGTGCCTTTTATGCAACAAAGTTTTGGGCAATGACGCTATGAAACTATCTAAACTGCAAGATCATCTGAGAAGATGCCACCCTGATAAAACAGAGAAAGATTTGAAATACTTTCAAACACTCAAAGATAAATTTTAGAAGAGACCTACACTGGACAGAATGTTCGCTTCGACGTCACAAAGAAATGATGATGGTTTGCGGGCGTCTTACAATATCTCGTTACTTATCGCAAAATCCGGAATTCCCTTAAGCAACAATACTGTTGAAAGACGTATTGATGAAATGAGTTCTGATATTGAAAGCTTATGTAATCATTTGCAAACGACCCATTTCTCTATACAACTGGACGAGTCAGCTTTACCTGATAATGCAGCATTATTATTGGCATATGTTCGTTTTATTATGAATCAAGAAATCTAGGAAGAACTGCTCTTCGCAAGAACTTTGATAACCGACACTAAAGGTGAATCAATATTTCATGTTTTGAAGGATTACTTCATTGAAAAAGCAATTCCTTTATCAAATATAATATCAGTAGCTACAGATGGAGCACCTGCCATGGTTGGACGTTATCGTGGATTTATAAGCTATTTAAAACAAAATGTGTCAGGGGTGTTAGCAATACATTGCGTCATCCATCGACAACATTTAGTTGCTAAAAATTTGAGTGTTAGATTGCATGAATCACTTCATTTAGTCATTGATGCAGTAAACCGAATAGAAAGCAACGCGTTGAATACGCGGTTATTTGCGCAGTTGTGTGAAGAAAATGACGAACACTTTCATCAGTTACTCCTTCACACTGAAGTACGCTGGCTGTCGAAAGGCTTATGTTTGACAAGATTTTTTGCGCTTTTTGAGACCATTTTAGAATTTCTGGATACTAAAGATAACATTTTAAAAGAAAATTTAATGAAGAGGAAAACAGACATCGCCTATTTAACAGATTTGTTTACAAAATTTAATATGGTTAATTTGCAATTACAAGGCGACAGTTTAAATTTGATTAAAACAAAGTCCATCTTATCAGCGTTTCTTGCCAGATTTAAACTAATGAAGCAAAATATTGGACGGGCGCATTTTCTCAGTTCCCCAATTTGTCACAGACAAGCTGCCAGGAAGACGACGTTTCAACTTACGTTCAACATTTAAATGCCCTCTATTCAGATTTTGAATCTAGGTTTGAGGATATTTTGACTATGGTAATACCACCGTGGATAATGAATCCATATGGTGACATAGAAGAAACGAATGTCATAATACAAGAGGAACTGACTGAACTGAGTACAAACGAAGAACTTAAGGTTCAGTTTAAAAACGGATATCAGCAATTCTGGCTGCAAAACAACATACCCGTTACTTATCCCGTATTATGGAATATAGCGAGGAAATTTTTAATTTCCTTTCCATCGTCATACCTAGTGGAAAGGGGGTTCAGCGCTGTTACCAATCTCCTAACGAAAAGGAGAGGAGATTTAAGATTAACCCTTACAAAATTGACGCCAAATGTTGATAATTTATTATTAAAGCATCAGGTTCATCCGTCTCACTAAAAATATTGACTTATTACTTATGTTATTTTATTTATACTTTATTTTATGTTTATTGGTGTCTGACCAATAAATGCCCGCATTGGGCATAAGTGCCCACATTGATTTTTTTAAAGAACCCCTATTATAGAAAATATTTTTTTTTAAATTATTCTGAAAATTCAAGGATAGGTACACACTAAAATTCGTTAATTTTTTGCCTATTTTTAGATAACTTAAACGTATAAGAAGCGGAATTTAATCAAACTAACAGTGAAATTATTGTAGAACACACGTTTATGTTATAATTAATAAACGAACTCGCTTATTGTACTATTTTAAGTAAAAAACTTTTTTTTTATTATTTTTCACTTTTTTTTTATTTTATCCCTCTTATTTTTTTTCAATGCGGGCACTTATTGCCAATGCGGGCACTTATTGGTCAGACACCTGTTTATTTAATGTTTAATATTTTACATAACAGATACAAAATTTGATTTTGAGTAGTTTTAATTTAAATTCAGTTAATAAATGTATAAATTAACATGTCTTTTTACTTTTTAACACTAAACTTCACTACAGTTAGATATTTACAGGAAATCAATATCAGGTAAGTAGGGTGTCTACCCAACAAGGAAAAACATGGCAAGGGGTCTACGACACAAAAAAGTTTGGGGAACTCTGACCTAGAGTAAGAAGAAACCGGAAGAAACTGGTTTCGTCGTAATGAAGCTTGTATGGAAAGTGGAGGACGACATTTTGAACACCTTCTTTAAATACAAAAAAAGTGCAGTGTGGGCTTTAAAAAGAAAAACAATGTATGTATCAAAATTGTGTTTCCTATTTATAAGTGGATTTTTTTAATACGTTCAATAAACTTTCACACACCAGGTGAAGCGCTGAGACAGTTAGTGGTAAGTACGTTTTTTTAATTGTTTGCATTTTACGAGTACATTATCAAATAATGAAATAATACCTAAGAGCCAAAAATAACAAACTCCATCTTTATTTACACTGCGTTCCGTCGAAATTTGCGTCGGGCATTGCGGCGTTGTCAGATTCTCTACCACCCATTTAAATAATGACTATCATAACGTTTACACCCTGTATACTACTACTAACCTTGCTTGCTTGACTCAAACTATTTGCGAAACATTTGATGATAGGCGCCAACTTGATGTTGTTTATATGGACATGGAAAAGGCATTTCATAGAATAGATTTAGGCATCCTATTAAAAAAAATGTGCTTTTTTATCCTCTTATCTCTTCAATAGGAGGCACTAGGTTGAATACGAAGGATACCGTTCGCGGGTTATAACGCCTACTACAGGAATTCCCCAAGGCTCATATTTCGGGCCCTTACTCTTTCTGTTATACATAAGCGACTTGAAAATTCACTTTGTAACATTAGAAGTGTTATAAACATAAACAATAATTTCGTCAACTTGATTTTTTGGCAATGAGAAAGTCTTATATCAAGAATAATAGGATAACATTCTCACGAAATTTTATTGACAAGTAATGAGAAAAAAAAATGCTGTGGGTTTAGAAAAAAAAATAAAAAAAAAATTAATCATGTGAAACCATTAGACTAAACTACCTGACCAATTGACTCCAATTTTGTTGTATTTATTTAGAAGTATACAGCCTACAGATTTGAAGAATTTCAAGTAGCTGTGTGAATTCATCGTGCATTAGCAACAAAAGCCATAACCTGCATTTTGCCTTGGTTTTCGGCCATAACTTTTTTACTACTAGTTCGATCTTTTTATGTCTGGTCTCATTCTGTAGATCTCGTAAATACCTAGAGAAGTTTTTTGATTCCCGACAACACTTTCAATTGAATCCCAAAAAAACATGTTTTATCATTCTTTGTTGTCGAATAAAAATAAAATAAGGAATAAAAGTTTTCCCACAAAACTTGGTGTATCCATTTTATGCGTACATGTTTTAAATACCACCTTTAACAACCATCAATAAAAACCAGACTTTACAATTATTTCGGGGAAATTTGCTAATGCGATTAGACTAAAAGTAAAAGTACACCAATTGGTTGATCCGTTTAATACTTCCTATTACTGAAATATGCTTAAAAACATTTCTTTTTTATTGCTTTTGATATTTTAAGGTGTGAATTGAATGTTTTGTTGTTATGCAGTTTTGGAATTTTGGCTCAAATTACTAATTTGATTAACGTATTGGGTATAAACCTTCCCATTCAAAAGTCTATGCCTTCTGTGGGTTTCCTATTAGGTAAATTGCATATTTCTGTAAGCTTTATTTTATTTTAAAGATAATAAACGAAATTTTGAATTTGAATTTTGCGTTACTTCGTCAGAAACTTGTCCTGCCGACTGAATATATATCAAAAGTAAGTACAATATACCTACCCGTCAATGTATATACGCACCAAATTAATGAACATTCAAACTTGCATTCCTCCTCATGGTACCAAACAACAGGAAAACATAAACAAAGTCGCATGATAATGAACAGAGGGGTAAACACTCTGCAAAAACACATCATATCCTCTCCAGCTTTTGATATCTCTATCTTGCTGGTCTTGGATACTGACTTCAACTTCATCGTTACTGATCATCAGTTAGCATTAAGCACCCAAACCGTTGTGTTGTCACCGATGTAGGGTTTTAAGTCGTGAACATTCTGTGATACTACGTAATTTTGATTTTAATTCATTTCTAATGACAAATTAATCGACCAATATGTTTAATGAATCTGAGTAATTGGCGAATTATTAGGATATCAAATATAATCATGATATCTCTAATATAATCTACATCTGAAGCTTTTAGTTGATTTAACATATTAGTTATTACACTCTCAAAAAAAACTTTCTGGACTGAATGAGATCTATCGGTGTTACTGTAATAGCAATGCCTTTTGTGCGCTTAGAGTGCCTTCAATGCCAGATTATCGAAACAGATCGATTTGATTTACCTTTGACTTTCTGGTGTCGTTTTTCAAACTAATTCTTATCACTAGAGACAAATCTTAACGTACAATTACTACTATCACTAAGAATTCATGCACATGCTATGCTTTAGATATAAAACACTACATAAGTTCGTACACTTGGTCCTCTTCGGGCAGCGTTTTGGTTGTCCAGAAGCTGCAGAGATTCCGCATTAGGTTTTTGATGCAGCCTTTCTTTGTGGCTGGCCGCTACTTTTTCGATCTCGTCGATAACTAAAGCGATATTCAAATCACGATGAATGTCCCTAATACGAACATAACAAGCGGCATATACCTGTTCCTCAGAACTTTATTTTGAAGTCTTGGAATGATCTCGATGTTTGACTTCTTCGAACAGCGCCAAACTAGTCAAATATAGAGCCATACAAGTTTTAAGATCTGATTATAGATCATTATTTTGTAATGGACCGATAGCTCCCAATAACTAATAATATTACTTGTAGCGAAAGTTCAGTTCTTTCCTCTTTTGTATTGACATGGAGCTTCCATTTGACTCTTAGTATACCTAAGTATTTAGCGTTTGACTCCAATAATGGTATGATGGTTCCAGTAACGCTCATTTGAAGAGGGCTTATCAATCTTTGTTTCGTAAAGCAAACGCGGATCGATTTCCATTCGCTCAGTTTGATTTCCCACTAGACTGTTGGTAGCAGGAACAGGACCTAATAGCAATGAAGGCGAGAACATATTCAGACCGTTACATTGAGCTTAAAATTGTATTTGTGTTTTTTGATTTTCAGGATCCTCACTCAAGTTTCTGATCAATAAAACACAGTTACTTCTGACATATTTATTATATATATATATATATATATATATATATATATATATATATATATATATATATATATTTACTGAGTATAATGCAATATCGATTTTTTTTGTTACAAGTCCTGAGTATGACACAACATCGATCTTGTTTAGCCCTCAGATACTTCAAACTGCAGAGCAACCAGCACGTATGTCAAAATGTTGGCAAATATCTGAAAAAATATTGATAGTTATGTCAGGGTTGGTCCCTATACTCTCTTTCTGCCTCCCTTACAATAAAGCTACACTAAATTTATATTTTTGAGAGGTAATATAGGAGGTATGGGTGGAACACTATCTCCCTGGTGAACTAATAGCTACTTTTCCGCCGTCTTTTTTTGAGAGTACCTATTTTGTGATAAAGTCCTCATAATAGGTGTCACTTTGATTCTCGATGTTCATCTTGCCACACTATCCCATTTTAATCTCCACACCTAAATGTTTTGAAAACTAAGCATCCTAGAATAAACGAAAGTTGTAGGGTTTCGAGGGGGCAAGGTGATGGTGACTTTGAATATGACCTTGACCGCGACATTTGAGGTCACTTCGAAGTCAAACGAATATTTTCAAATGGGACTCCCCATTTTCCACCGGAATTGGAAAGAGGAGGAAAACCAAAGATGATCTTGATCATGACCTTGACCATCATCTTCAAGATCATGTCAAAACTTTACAGGTTGCCTTATAAATAACATTCAAGATTGACATGACCTTAACTTTGGGTTCAAGGTCACAAGCGGACGTAAAATTTTCTGATTTTCCCAATTCTAGGATAAAAATGAGGGGGTTCCTTGGAAAATTTTCGCTTAAATTTGAAGGTGTCATGGACAAGGTCATGATAAAGGTCAAATTCAAGGTTATTGTCAAGGTCACCTTTGAGTGCCCCCACAGACCTCACAACTGTGCTGTCGAATGTTTTTGCTAGAGCAAATTGTTTTCAATGTCGAGTTGAGCTTGAAATGTCCCAGAAGGTCATGTTTATGGTCATGGCCAAAGTCATATTCGGACGTAGATTCCCCTCCTCTTTTCAATTACGGTGTGGCGAAGGGGGTTCTGTCTGAAAATTATCGCTCGACCTTCAAATGACCTTGAAAGTCAACGTCATTTTGCCCCTCGAATTCTTAGAGCGTTTCTTCCAAACATTTTTCTAGGATGCGTAGCTTTTAGAACATTTAGGTGGGGAGGTTAAAATGGGAGATACCTATTGTAACATCGGAGGCTCCTTTCAGACTCTTTGAGAACTAGGGTTATTTTTCGAGCGGGTGCGTGTTGACAAAAATAACTAACGGGCTAAGCTCGAAACGGCTTGTATTGATAAGTCGTAGCGTTACAGATGCACTACTGCCATAGTAATTTTAATAGGATGTCATTCCACACTTACCAGCGTTTGACTGTGCTATAACAAACGGCACACCTTTCAGTAGGCGCCATAATGTTTTGGTGAATATGAATATGGCATGTCGCTCGACAGGGTGTCGCACATAACGTCAAAACAGCTTAAACTTAACATTTTGTTAAACTAGCAACCTTTTTAACATTTATCAAATAAGCATCTGCAAACGGGTCAGTGGTGGTGCAAAAAGGGTGAATATGTTGCAGTCAAAACTCACAATGGGTCAAAAGCACTTTTTAAAAATAGTTGGATTAACTTTTTGATGATTGTTCTGGTAATTTTCAGTAACTATCCTAACTTATTATTAGTTTTGATCGACAGTCTGAACCCCAAGTCAGGCAAAACCAATCTTGACCAAGAGCATCGGTCAAAAGCACTTTAGATTGGTTACGAGTTTTTACTGCATCGTATATTCGGTGATTCAGGGGTTTAGAGTAGCCCAGGAATGTCACACTGCAAAAAGTGCATCTGATATTTTTTAGGAGTAAATGCCTAATATTCCTGGGCTACTCTTAGTCGGAAAACTAAAAGGCTTTTAGTTCATACCGACACTGCAACTTTGAGATCAATTTCATATACTCTGTTAGCAGACAGCGGACGGTAATGATCCAACTTTAGCAGGAAGATCCGGATTTGTTGTAATGTCCGTACTTCCGTTACTCGCGTGGAATATTCTAGCAAAATGACTCTCATAGTTTGAATCTGAAACACAAAAGCAGACAAATATGACTACGGGTCAGAAGTTTTGTAATGATCGTGGTTAAAGCTTATGGAATAAGAAGTAGGCTGATGAAACCGCCGCTGACCAAATGTCTTTCTCAACATTGTTGGCTATCGTAGAAAAAATCTCCTCAGTATATTGAAATTTAGGAGATAACTTTCAGTATCCAACACAGCATGTCCCAAACCTAGCAACTTAGATGAATTATTGCTGATATTGACCATATCCACAAAGTAGTGATATGTCTTACATGACGCCTATGAGAAATGCTTTACACATCTCAACGTCTAATAGTAGATAAGCTAAAATTGTATGAGCCTTGTAAACAACCTAGGCAATTACAGTTTTGGCATTTGTATCAACTTGGCATGAGAAAAATAGCTTTGCCTTATAAAACGCTTGGCGATCTCCCATTTTTTTATTTTCTTCTTGAATATTTGGAAATATATCTATTAGGTGGTCAGAAAAGATTGATGTGATGTGAAAGCAAAACTAAAGCTAAAGTGAGTCAAAGGAAACAGAAAAAACATTTTAGGGAAACAAAAAGTCGCCGTACACCTACAGGGTGTCACAGGATAAGTTGGCAGTTGCGAATGTGCATAGACCACAAAAAGTAATGCCACATGTTCTTATCAAAAATGTCCTGCTAAGCTTTTTATGAATATACAATCCGCTTAAGGGCGTTACTGGAAATTAATTTTCCATAACCCCATAAACAACTGTCAAATGATAGCGTATCATTCGACGAAATTTTAACAACGTGGAAATTTAATGAGGCTTTACGTGATAGTGTGAAACGGAAATAACTAACACTGATTACTAAACTGGTGTTAATATTTCATTGAATTACACAGTCTCGTTCAAAATATAACATGATTTTCAGTAGCGTTCCTTAGCTGTATTTGAGAGATAGACACTGTACTTATATGCCAAGGACGAAACAGTTTAGCAGTTTTTGAAAATCAATCTAGAGGCATCGAAGCTCCTGGTAATGAATGTAAAGATGCTTTGTAATTCCCTTCGTTTGGTTTTTAGCGTTTTAGAAAAAAATTGCGTGGGTTAAAAATTGGGGGTTGCAGGGCGTGGGGAGTGTATATCTCAACTTCGGTAATTCTATGCATCTATTTAACATATTACACACATTTCAGATTTCCCAGTATGTTTGCACTTAAAACTTGATAGAGAATTATTTCCAATACACGCAACTCTGAATATATTTACGCCACGAGTAGAGAGGGTAGTCATAGCAACGTTGGCGGATGGTTGATACTGTCGAAAAGGCAGAGGTGAAACTTTTAGATTGCGGCGTTGTCAAGTGGGTGGGAACTATGAATCAATTGTATAAACCTTTTTGACTAACCTGATCCATTTAATTTATTTTATTATATGTTCGTAGGTAGCTTTTTTTCTCACTTGTCCTGAATGTACTTTATGAAGCAATAACGATGTTGCGTGAGGAGTGCAGAGTCAACATGCTCTATGCCATTTTTTATATAAACTTGTGGCATAGTTCGTTCGTGTTCTATAGCATCCAATAGATTGTCATATGATTCTCGGATACCCTGCGCAACTGGGCATTCTGTCCATTCCTTAAAGTTAGGACTTTCCCTTTCAGCGTCAACTACGTTTGCAATGCCAAAGCTAATTTGCTCAGAAATACTGCCCTGTCACATTTTTTGCTTGAATATTGCTTGAAGTTGTCGCTGTTCGATTCAAAAACATTTGGATCTGACGAGGCCATCGACTATGTTCAGTCTGACGGCTTTGGTACGATATAAACAAACAGATGCAGCTCTGATGAAAGGAAACATCGAGGACGATCTCGACGTTCTGTTCACACTCGCGGAGTATCAAGAGAATCTTGAAGATGATCATATCAAAAGTTGTGGTATATATGTTACTAAAAAACATGCTTATTATTGCCTGACCTATACGCTCTGTAAAAAAGTCTCAACTCTGAGGACACCCTGTATTCCAGTTTGATATCCTGAAACATAAATTGCTTACCAGGTCCTTCATCTTATGGGCGATGTTTAAGAAGTAGATTAAACCTATAGTATGAAAAAATACGAAGATACAATTCCTGGTGTGAATTGCAGCATTAGCAGATCCTGGCAGGTTGTGTACCATGTGAACCAGCACAGCGTACCAATGGATCACCAACACCAACCATTCTACAAGCATATGCACCAAAAAGTACGGGTTCCCAGCAGAGTTCACCAGATACAAAGTTTTGCATACTTCTTCATGTAGGAATCTTAGTCGCTCTACAACTTCACATGTCGACTTTTTTCTAAAATCTTTTGAGACGTTATGGTCTTCGCTACAGACTCTATAAGAGAGAACGAACAAAAATTTCCGGTTGTTGTTAGATTCGTTCAGATCCACGTTTGGATATAACTTCACGTATCCATAGGCGTTTTTAGCTATTCGTTCTTGGCATACCATTGCAAAGTCCACACATCCAATGAAAGTTGTCTGAATCAGATACGTCGCGAACGGATAGCATTGAGTTAGTCGATTCAGCAAAGTACGTAGTCCATCCTCATTATATTCATTGGTAAAATTTACCCATAGTAACAGTACAGCATGTATTATAACGATAAAATAATTAAAATACATCATGTACTGTTGAATCTTACGACCCGTTTTTCTAGCAGAATTGCAAATCAACTCTTCCGGCAAATTTGCAAATGTTTCAAGATTTTTCAGCGATTGAGGTACTCTGAGTAGGTTCACTGCAAGTGTTGCAAAGACGTAGTGACTGTAAATGACAGATGTTATGTTATCCAAAGCACTGAGGACCGGTTTATCCGCTGAAAACATTGTAGAGTAGCTGGCGCATGAAACTGCTAGGTGCCCCTGAGCAATGATGCATACAAAGGTGTATATTCCCCAGGGCCATGACCATGTATAGATACACTTGCCGTCATGCTTCCATGTTAATGGGAACAAGGCAAACATTCTTATGGTCTTAAAAAGAGGGCCAAACATTTCGCAGAAGCATATACACTTGGTTTTGTTCACATTTGTTGGAACGACTTTCATCGTTTTGACCATTTTGCTACCAAAGCAAAGTCAGTCTTTTAACCACGCTGAGCGAAACTGGAGACCGACGAGGACGTAAGTTAGAACTGTGCCAGATATCTGAAACATAAAAAGACATGTAATAAGGGCGTGTTCAGGAAGGGGCGGCTTTGAGGCTAAGTCGTTTTCATCTGATTATCTCAAGGTAAATCAATTCATCGACCCCAATGTCCTTTAGGCTCTTTACTGCCCCCCGCAGCGCCCACAAGGGGGCACTGTTGTCCACTTTGAGCACAGGTTTAGATGAAATCTTGTTGCAAAAAAGTTAATTTGAAATCACTGCAATTTGCAAAACTGGCTAACTGATTTGCCTAAAGCTGACTAAAAAAGTAGAGTGAAACAAGAAATAAGTTCAACCATAATACTCACAGATGCTAGCAGCTGAGAATTTATCGTGACTATATCTGATGCTTTGACTAAAGGCTTTTGTATAATCAGTGTTTTTATCAGCATTTCAAACTAAAAAAAGCCATCGTCATCATCAATAATCACAATAAAAAATGGATGTATGTAATAACGATAATTTAATGTACAGTACTTACTTGAGCTGCTTCTAATTTCGTTAATTTACTCACTGGATATTGGAACATACATATCGTGACATCATCACTCTATAAAAAAATTATGTGATTAAATAATTTCTATCTTACTGAGACAGCTTGAGCGTTTCAAGCTTGTAGTCAAAAGTCGGAAATAAGCAAAATGGCAACGTCGCGTTGTCAGTAAGGGAAAGCTGCTTATTTGACAGGAGATAGATGGGAACATATGCTGCTTTCTTTGTACACAAAATTGGGCTGAGATAATTGTGCATACACAGATAATGACGTCATTACTCACTTGCAAGAGGAACAGTCAAACGCGAAAATGACATTTTGGTTATGTGGGCCTTATTTCGATTCTGCCGCCTTCCATTTCATTTTTTGTTTCCGTTTAAACACAGATATTTTAGCTCACCGAAAACTAGACTATGATATCCATCCTATTTATAAACTAAATAACGTATATACCTGATTCTTTCAGCAACATAGTTCCCTTCTCCTCAAAATTCATAGAAACAGTAGCAACTTTTTTTACTCAGCAGAAAAACAAAATAGGCGTAACCTCTGTAACCAGGACCAGCCGCAGACAGCGCTGTTTCGTACTCATTAGCAGATCATCATTGCGGTATAGGTGTAATTATCTTGGAGACATATGAACGGAAAGCAAATAAGTGGGACTAGTCGCTTGAAAAACTCAAAATACTGAGCACAGGTAGACGAAAAACCTGACGATCTCCACCTACCAATGGTTTGCCTGAATCACGTCACAGTTGAGATTTATAATATAATAATAATAATCCGGCTTTATTTATTTTTATACAAAGTATAAAAAGGAGAAGTGTCGCTAAAAAGCGTTTTTGAACTTAACCCAACAAATATTTGTATACATTTTCTAATCCCACTGAAAACAAAAAATAAAAAAAACCTGTAATGAGTCCCTATTCATAGCCATGGTTTACTTACTGGGCAATGAAATTAGAGATAATCAATCTTTTTTTGAAATTCTGTATAGAGTAGTGAGTGAACTCGGTAGGCAACACGTTGTATAGCTTGATAGCAGTATATGTATATGTACGATCTTTTAAATAGAGATGTTGAATGTTTAGGGATAACCAAGATATGTTTATTCTTTGTGTTCAGTTGATTAACATCTGAGTATCTGATAAATTTGGTTGATAGACATGGAGGGGCTTGTGTTGTTGATTACTTTATTGGTCAAGGTCAATACGCGCATTTTTTGTAGCTCTTCTATTTTTTTAACACCCAGCTCACGATATTTATGTGATACTGTCTCAAATTATTTTCTCACTCCACAAGCAAATCTGAGACACGCATTTTGAATAGTCTGAAGTCTCCTTATCTCACAGTAGTGAATTCTAGATCATATTAAGGTTTCGCACAACTTCAGCTTGAGACCAGTATTCATACTTTTCCTATAAGGAAATAATTGCTTCAAGACACCCAATGATGTTCGGCATAGTTGACTAACATGTTTTTCAAACCTCAAATCAGAATCAATCCAGAGGCCTAAATTCTTGCACTCATTTTTTATAGGGATCGGTTGGTCTAAAATGCTCAATGACAGTAATGGTTTTGCCTGACTTTTTTTGATTTTTGGTTCAAATATAACTGCGGATGATTTTAAAGGGTTGATTGTGAGATTATGGGCACAATATACGTTAGATAAATTCATTAAATCATTATTAATCAAATGTTCGGCATTTTTTAAGTCTTTAATATCAAAGCCAAAGTACAATTGAGTGTCGTCAGCATAGTGATGAATACTGCAGTGTTCAACGTACTCGTGGAAGTTAGAAATGTAAATTGAGAAGAATAATGGTCCCAGAATGGGACCCCTAGTTAAACTGGTATCTCCTTTTATATACTTGACCCAATCACAACCATGACTCCTGTCAGTGAAATAACTGAATACAAAATTAATTGCAGACTCCGAATAACCGAAGTATATAAACTGTTCCACAAGAATAGATGGTTGCAGAGTATCAAAAGCCTTTGTATAATCAAGTAACACTAAGCATACTAAATTTCCTTGATCTACACATCTGATTAAGTTATCCGTGATGCCAGCCAGAACTGTTGTTATGCTGTGGTTTTTCCTGAAGCCCGATTGGATTTCAGGAATGATACCATTAGAGAAGACTTAGTCAGATACCTGATGTTTCATGGCTAGTTCTAATAACTTGGAAAATGCTGGTAGTATATTTATCGGCCTCAGATGTGAAATATCTCTAGGGTTACTTATTTTAGCTAGGGGAGAACATTTGATTTTTTCCAAAAGTTGGGGAAGTTTAACGATGCAATTGCATAGCTGATGATGAAAGTTATATTTTCAATTAGCAAATCGAATATGATTGTTAGCATATTTAGGTTGATTCCGTCAACACCCAAGGCATTACTTTTGATACTCTGGAAAAATCCCATAACATCGTGGCAAGTTATTTGGGAGAATGTGAATTTTCTGGCTTGCTGGCTGGTGTTATATTTTTCCAGCAGTTTGATTTGTAATCCAGACTTAACAATGGTAGGTAAACTAGAAAAATACTTATTTACGTCATTAACGTCCTGCAGATGGCCAGGTAACTCTTTCAAGTTGCTGCTGATGATGCTTAATCTCCGAAGACAGCTCCAGGTAGCTTTAGAATCTTTTTTTTTTGACAGGATAAATTCCATATACTCCGTGTAAAAGGAAAGCAGCAATAATCTACCTTGCAGTGCGACGTTGCCATTTAGACTATTTGGAGCCAAATTGAATATTTCGTAATTTGTACTTATATCGTATAAGCTTCTTTTAATTACTTGAATGTGTAATTTGATTCTACCGACTTTGCTACCCTTAAGGACATAGAAACATTCTAAGATAACTGTTTACAATTCATATACAGGGTGTCCCGAAAAAAGTGTGCAATATTCTACCACCGGTTTCTAGAGCTTAAAATAGGAAGAAAAGTTTATATAAATATAGGTCGACAAACGTTCCCTAAGGGCGCTACGGTCTTTTAAAGGGGCTCCCCTGAAGATGGTTTTTCCTTAATATTTCCGAAACGTGTTAAGATAAAGACATAAAATTTGGTATCCTAGCCTAGTTTTTTATGCTGCATTTAAAAATATTTACAGTTTTAGACAGTTTTGTTTGGAAGCGTATGTGATTCTATTTTTGAAATTCAATTTGAAAATTTAGGGTTTTCTACATAACTCTTATTGAATATCGATAAATTGTGCCAGTTTTGAATAAAATCAAACTAAAAAATTTGTCACATGATAGGAAATATACTGCGAATTTAAATAAATTGTTGATTATACATAGTTAGCTATGACTGCAAACAAAAGTGGTTTTGATTTGTTATGACTTATTTTGACGTTAAGCTGTCATTGTTAGCAGTGTAAAATTACTAGATTAAAATCAAAATTTTTATTAAATCGATTTAAAATGCTAACATTTACAGAGAGAGAACTGACTGACATGCATTTTGTGTACGGGTTTTGCAATGGCAGTTCATTGGCAGCCGTAAGAGAATATCAAAGAAGATTTTCCAATCGCATAGTACCTGGACGTGGAATGTTTACTGATATTCACCGGAATTTGTCAAACCATGGAAGTTTTCAGTGCATGCAGGTCTCAGGAAGGCCACTGGGAAATCATCGTATGGATATTGCTTTAAATATGTTTGTAAATAATCCGCAAAAAAGCATACGAAATGTTTCAGAAAATATGGATGTACCTCGATCAATAGTAAGAAAAATGTATGAATACCTATTTGAGAGTTATCCTAAAAATAATAATTTTAGATAGGAAGAATGACAAGAATGCAAGGATTACATCCTTATCATTTTAAACGGGTGCAGCATTTAACGGAGACAGATTTTTTACCACGAATCGAGGTTTGCCAGTGGATATTAGCAAATGAAAACACTATTCCTAGAATATTATGGTCGGATGAGTCAATATTACTAGGAATGGTGCTTTTAATTTCCATATCATGCATCACTCGTCAGATGAAAATCTAAAAGTTGTTCGCCGTACAAATTTCTAACATAGATTTTCATTGAACTTATGGGCAGGAGTAATTGGGGATCAAGTAATTGAGCCTATTGTACTTCCCAATCGTCTTAATTCAGAGGTGTATCTGAACTTTCTTCAGAATGAGCTCATGGATATAATACCATTGAATGTGCGCCAGCAGTTTCAAGAAAATATGTTTTTTCAACATGATGACGCCCCTGCACATTTTGGACGCAACGTTCGAAATTGGTTTAATGTCAATTTTCCAGACAGGTGGTTAGGCAGAGGAGGTCCTATAGCGTGGCCGCCACGTTCACTTGACCTAAATCCATTGGATTTCTATTTTTGGGGGTCATTAAAAGGCCTAGTTTACTCGACTGAAGTAAATACTCAAGAAGATTTACTTCAAAGAATCCATCAGGCTGCAAATGAAATAAGAAAAAAAAGGTTTTCCACTTTTCGGGCTAGGCAATCATTAGTTCGACGAGCGAGACTCTGTATCCAACAAAATGGGAAATTATTTGAACACTTATTGTAAAGCTAGTTTTAAGTATATCCAACTGTATGTCTTCTTTTTTAAACAAATTTCAATTTCGTTCGTAGAAAAAATTTATTTCTTTTGTTTTTGCCTAAATGTTAGCTATGTTGCAATAGAAATATGTATTTATGTAATATTTATCAATTATTAAATTATTTTTTCCGTTGCCATGGCTAATTATTCACAATTCATTTAAATTCGCAGTACATTTCCTATCATGTGACAAATTTTTTAGTTTGATTTTATTCAAAAATGGCACAATTTATCGATATTCAATAAGAGTACCTTTTTTATGTAGAAAACCCTAAATTTTCAAATTCTAAAATTGAATTTCAAAAATAGAATCACACGAAAATGTTGGGGCTCAAATAACCTGAGTCCGTCCCTGTTACATACTCTTGCAAACAAAACTGTCTAAAATTGTTAATATTTTTAAAGCCAGCATAAAAAACTAGGCTAGAATACCAAATTTTATGTCTTTATCTCAACACGTTGCGGAAATATTAAGGAAAAACCATCTTCAGGAGAGCCCCTTTAAATGACCGTAGCGCCCTTAGGGGACGTTTGTCGACCTATGATTTTATAAACTTTTGTTTCTATTTTGAGCTCTAGAAACCGCTGGTAAAATATTGCACGGTTTTTTTTGGGACACCCTGTATAGAGTAAGTCTATTCCTATTCTTTGTGAACGTTGCTTGACAAGTAAGCTTTTACAGGTTGTGTTACGGAAGATTACGCATTAGACTAAAGAACGGCAACGACCGTTGCCGTTTTTTTCGCTTTTTAGATTTCGCACTAAGTAATAACTAAATACACAACCTGTACATTGGTTTACGAACTTACGATATTGGCCATGTCAACGTGTACGATCCAGTAGATAAGCAGGATCAACAACATGCCTGTTTTCCATGCTAGCAAAAGGTATCCAAGAGGGTCCATCGGAATGATGAACAAAGAATAGATGTTAATTATGAGACTGGAGGTAGAAGCAAGGATCCAAAATATGGCGATATAGTTGTAGTAAGCAGTCAGATGTCTCAGCATGTATCTACGAAAAGTTTATTCAATAGAGGCATGGATTTTGAGGTCGAAACGATTAACAACAGGCTGAAATTTGACACGATGTTACATAATTGTACTACGAATATAGATCATTTCTTACCCCATCTGAAGTAAATGCCGTCCTAAAAATATCGCCATTTGAATGTAGAAATATTCTTCTTTTCTCAATATTTCATAATGTGAATTGTTATAGATGAAGTCACCGTTCTTGGCGGCTCAAAGTCAGACTACCAGTATCCCTTTATATATCTCCGTCTCCCTCATACATACACATGCAACCTACCCCTGTGTGTGAACGTTTGTTCGGTAAGCTCAAAGACATACGTTTTTTAGTTGTGTGTCTCAGTCTCGAAAACTTTGTAGTTAGGTATGAGTGTCCTTCAATCATAATCAATATAAACTTGTACAATGCCCGGAAATACTATCAATGGAGAAGGCCGACAGCTCGTGCTAATTTTATTATAGTATTTCCAGGAAGAGAATGAAAACAGCAGTTCCCTATTATCCACTTCTTGCGTACTGGAGACACTAGCAGATGTGCTGAAGATTAGTCTGCACAGTGTTTAGAGAATAAAATCAGAAAATACAAATGCAAGAAGGGTGATGCCGTCAAAACAGAAAGTAGGAATGCTTTCTACGATATGAGAAGTAAAGGACAACATATCACGACTTCTGTGCTCAACAGAAGCTTAAAAAATTTACATGTACAACGCTGTGTCATACTCTACCCATGTTTATGTACTAGCTTAGAATATTTTTGAAAATTACGATTGGTAAATAATTTTGAATTGGTTTCCCTTAGTTAGGAAAATTTAGATCCGCCCGTGGTATGGAGACTCGATCTGTTTACTTATTTCATATGGCGTTGATGACGAAACCGCCAAGAACGGTGACTACACCTATAGAAATCTGTGTCGAGAGAATAGAATCCAAGAAAATATATCTATATGTTGATTATGCGCTAAACACTGGAAATATGGTTTAACTATTGTTCTGTTTTGCATCATGCCAATTCAAAATCGAAGATGGTGGTAGGCTAAATAATCCCATTATCTCGGTGGATTAAATGTATGAATGTGAAAAACGAGCAAATTATCTAACATTTTTTTTACACTTCCAATCAAATCCTACTTTGAGTATTCATACAAAATTCCATGTATCTATGGATAGGATAGAATAGATAATTCCTATAACTAATAAATCAAGACTACACACATGGATCAGTCAAAAACCAAAATCTCTTTCTCTCTGAAATCGTTTCATGCATTGGTTGGTTTATGTGCGAAGTTTCTGAAATGAAAGAATATTCTCAAAATAATTGGTGAGCTCTACTGGTACGCTTACATCATATATTGCATAGCATTTATGTCAGACACCAGTTCTGATTAATGTAAACGACCAAAAATTGATGTCTGAAATATATGTATCAGTCTTTGGTAATATGTGTCGAGATATCTATACGATTAAACATGCTGCTCTTACAAGTCTCGACGTGCTGGAAATAAATCGCGCTAGTTTACTAGACGTCTACTTTTGAAGAAGTGTCCTGCAATTTATTCTCGCATATACACGATGGGTGATAAAAAAGAATGGTTAAAAAGTGGAATTGATGAGCTAAGTAATGTGTACCGCAATAAACCAGAAATTTGGGATGTTAAATGTAAAGTTTATAAAGATAGAGTGAAAAAACGAAGTGCTCTAAGTGAGATTGCTGAAAAAGTTGGAACCACTGTGGATGAAAGAACGAGGAAAATTCATAACTTAAGGAATCAATTCAACAGCGAATTTAAAAAAAATTGCTAAAAAAAGTCAGGCCAGGCACCGACGAGCTTTATCCATCAAAGTGGAAGTATTTTAAATCGCTTTTGTTTTTACAAAGTGGTATAGTATGCAGATCAGCAATGGGAAATATAACAACGGCAAGAAGAAAAAAAATTCAGTTTTGTCTTCTTTATTTTTTTTTATATTATCCTGATATTAAATTATATTGCCAAGGAACTCCATCTTGATGGCTAAAAAAATACTCTCGAACCTCTTCTCTGATTTCTCTTGCGTTATTCGTATAGTTATATCCACTATACCGAGACACCGCCTAGTCTAAACTGAGCTACCCTTCAATGTATATTTAGTTTTTGGAATATATGTCCCACATAAGTATATTACATGAATTTCTAATAATGTAAACAGTTAATGCTACTTACATATATCAGATGCTCTTAGATAAATATCATACAATAAATGTGAGATGTAAATGTACCTTAAGTCCGATCAATTCAGTATGCACATTCACCATTTTATACAAGTGGTGTCTACATATTTTGTGCTACTACGTTTCAGCCAAGTGATTAGAAAGTCCATCCAAACGAAGATTTTTGCTAATAACTGCTAAAATCGTAGAGAAAATAGTGAAACAAGCGTAACTAATATTCTCTTATTTTAGCAGTTTGCCTGATCTGTTTAATCATACACATTCACCATTTTAACAAATGTCGTCCTCGGATTTTGCGCTAATACCTATCAATCAGGAAGCGATAAGAAAGTCGTTCAAAACCTAGATTCTTGATTTTTGAGTACCCCCGGAATCATAGAAAAATCGTGAAACAAGCTTAATAGATCTTTTATTGTATCAGTCTGCTTATCAGTTTAGTATGCACATTCACCATTTTGTTGACCAATTAGGAAATTTCCTAATTGCATGACTTGAATTGGCCGCCATTTCTGCAGATGGCGCCAAATGTTACTATGATTTGAAAATTATGATGTAGATATATGGAGAATTAGTTTTCAACAAGCCATGGAGGGACATACACCTTAAGAAAGTGGAATTATTGTTTCTGCTGATTTGACAAACTTTCAGTCTGTCTGCAGAGAGAATTTATGAACATTAACGAGATGACACTATTTGGCATTAGTAGACTTTCGTTGCAACAAAATTTGGTGGAAGATTTGAAAATGTTCCCCTACAGAGAGCAATCTGTTCATGAATTGCTGTCTTTTGACCGTCGGACAAGGTAAACTTACTGCCATATTCTGTTAAACTTGGTGTAAGAAGAAGATGATTTCATATCAAAAATCATAATGAGCGACGAAGCCCATTTCTACTCAAGGCGTTATGTCAACAAAGAAAGTTTGGATGTCTGGGGCACAAAGAAACTGCATGAAATGCCAGGAGAGCCATTGCATACTCTGAAAGTAACTGTTTAGTGCGGCATTTGCAGTAAAAAAGTGATTGGCCCTTTTTTTGGTGAGCGTTACAGGCAGAGCCATGGAGACACCAGTTGCCCGGGCGAGTGATCTCCCGTTTTGTAGATTCAACCTGGCCATCCTGATCGCCAGATCTAATAGCACCAGACTTTTTCCTATGTAGTTTTTTAAACTCTCGGGCGTGCTACAACAAACCGCAAAGCTTGCAAGTCTTGCAAACTAACACTGAAGAAGAAATCGCCAATTTGGAGCCATGTGTTTTGCGAGCAATTCAAAATGCCGTGAATCGAGTGCAATTCAATTATGCATCATCTCGGGGGGTGGCCGTTTGACCGATTTATTTTTTCCTATTAATGTCATCAATTATTCTTAATTTATAACAAAATGGCAGTCGCGCGTCGAGGTTTGGTCGTAACGTCACAATATATAAGTTCGGGTTCTGCGCCGGCACGGGTATCATGTAAAAAACCTATAAAACTTCAAAAAAAACCTATAAGATGTCAATTTGCAGACTAGGTAGTTTTTGGGGCGCAAACAGTGATTCCACGCTTGCTCACTAGGCTCGTTGTAAACGTTCATCTATGGAGTAAACATTCAACTAAACTACGCATTATTGGTTGCATAGTTTTGTGAGGCTGAGTGATCCGGGTCGCATTTTAACACTATGATATAGGATTCGGCACCAGCCTTAATTTTATTGGTCAATTTCAATTTATTCAACCAATAACAAGCCGGGTGCCGAAATCACTACCGGAATGTTAAACAGTGCTGAACATGGAGTCAGAATGTTATCAATTTAAATTTAAATTTACTTACCTTCCGCTAAAAATACGTAAGATAATAATCAACGCACGTTGTTTCCTATTACGATATTTAATGATTTTAAAATTAATAATTTGGTTTAGCAATAAGAACAATTACATGAAAAATTTATATATATTTATATAGGTGAAAAATTAAAGCTTCCGCCTTTTGTTGGGTACTTCGACAAAATTTAAGCAAGGAGGACTCTTTATACTTTTTTATTCTCTCTAGCTTTCAATGGTCTTTGCCATCATCATCAGGAGAGTAGTATGTGAGGATGTTGCTAATTGTTGTTTACGTTAAGGATGAGGGAAACACCCAATTACATGGTGAAAGCTGGATAAATGGTACAATGATCAAAATTATATAAAATACACACAGCTGTATGACAAGAACAAGTTAAAAACAGATAAAATTTTTTTTTAGAAATTGAAAGTTAAACATTACATCGTGAAGCCACTTGGTGATTGCACAAAATGGTGGGCATGTGCAATCATCAAGTGGCTTCACGATGTAATGTTTAACTATCAATTTCTAAAAAAATTTTTAAACTCTTTTTAACTTGTTCTTGTCATACAGCTGTGTGTATTTTATATAATTTTGACCATTGTAACATTTATCCAGCTTTCACCATGTTACTGGGTGTTTCCCTCATCCTTAACGTAAACAACAATTAACAACATCCTCACATACTACTCTCCTGATGATGATGGCAAAGACCATTGAAAGCTAGAGAGAATAAAAAAAGTATAAAGAGTCCTCTTCCTTAAATTTTGTCGAAGTACCCAACAAAAGGCGGAAGCTTTAATTTTTCACCTAACTGGTCTAGACGACAATGACCACGTCTCATGTTATATTTATAAATATATTAGTAGAAGTAGTTTATTGATAACATTCTGACACTGTTTTCAGCACTGTTTAACATTCTGGTAGTGATTTCGGCACCCAGCTTGTTATTGGTTAAATAAATTGAAATTGACCAATAAAATTAAGGCTGGTGCCGAATCCTATACCATAGTGTTAAAATGCATCCGGGTCTGTAGTTTTTATTTCTGAGACGAAAGTTGGTTGAATAGCAAGATTGCATCTGGATGATTATGCGTATTGGTCTGCATGTGTATAAAATCAGTGATATTTGCTGTGTGAGAAAATTATCACTGAATATGCCGAATATGACGGGTTATTTATATCTTGTGCTTTCTGAAGAAAGGTTATGTTCAAAGTTATAAATTACGAAAAACTGAGGACAATTACGGAAAATCATCACCGCGCCCGCGTAGTGTGTAATTACTGTTAGCATGTATACCTATAGCTTGTAATTCGACAGTGTACAGTGAATATAATTATTTCTTATCTCTCTTATTTTTGAAATTCAGCAACTTTGTATATGTAATTTCCAGAATGGATAAGAACTAATTTCTAGCTTTGAATCTCAATTAAGTGTATTTGAGACAAGAACTCAAAAAACGTACAGCTTAGATCTCCAGTAATGCCATCTCAGAAGCAGATTTTACATCACATCAGAGCCAAAGATTGATAACAAGCCTCATGTCGTTTAGGCAGCACGTACAACTAGGTCCTAAGTTAACATATTGTAGAATAACCTACATAATGTCAAAAAAACTAGCATAATGTCAAAAAAAATCGGCATAATGTCACTTTGCAAGATACGTGATACCTGTGCCGGACTTCCTAGACATAGTAGTTCAAAAGTCCTAAAATAGGCCAAAATTAGAAAGATTTCCTAAATTTTACAAAAAATAATCCGTTTCTATGCGTTACAGGTCGATAACGAATATAATATCCATTTGTCAAACATCCCAATGGCGGATTTAGTATGGTGTACATATTTGAAAAATGTTTTTATTGAACTCAAATTTAAGTTTTAGATGTTTTCAGGGTCTCTAATAACGGATTTTATATCGACTGATCAAAAATCAAGCTAGCGGTTCTAATATGTCGGCTATGTTTGCAAAAAATGATCACGCTCAAAATTAATTTTTTTGTGTGTGTCTTCAACATCGCAAATAACGAATTGAATATGGACTGTCAAAAAACCTAAATGGCGGATTTAGTATGACGACTATGCATGCCAGCAAATTATCGATTGCACACAAATTACAATTTTATATGGCTTCAAGATATAATATATGTATTATTGCATAATGTGCTATAACTATGAAAGCTGGAGTTAGCTGCAGCAAAAATTGACATATTTCTTTGCTGGAGGCTACTCGAAATAAAGTTGATTGCAACAGGCTTTTTTAAATCTTTTTGAATTCACTAATTATAATAAAGATATTAATTACATATTGTCGTATAATATAATGTATCGATTGACAAGTAATACATTGCCATATCATAATAATCATACATATATACTAAGTGACATATAAATCCGAACATCCAGTTTAAATGGTTTTATTTTAATAAAATTTTGTATAAGTACTTAATGAAGCATAATAAGTAAATGATAAAAATTTCAAAATGATTGCACTGCTTTAAAGCCCTTTGACCTTTAATAATGTGTGGATGCACCCTGATGTGCTACGCATTCTCCAACGCGCCTAGGCATGCTTCTGATCAGGTGGTCAATGTCCTCCTGTGGTATCTCATTCCAGGCAACCACCAACTCCTCTCGAAGTGCTTCTAGAGTCTGAGGAGGACGTTGCAAATTTAGCAATCTCCTACCCATCATATCCCACACGTGCTCAATTGGGGATAAGTCGGGAGATCTGATCTTGGTGGCCATGGTAACAATGTGACATCATTATGTTGAAAGAAGTCTATTGTGACTCTTGCAACATGTGGTCGGGCATTATCTTGTTGGAAAGTTGGATCTGCCAGGGTGTCAAGATAGGGTAAAAGACGGGGTTCTAGAACTTCGTGGATATAACGCTGCGCGTTCATGTTACCTCTGATGCAGATTAAAGGTGACCTGGAACAATAAGCTATAGCACCCCAAACCATAACTCCAACAGTGTGATGAACATGTCTTTCAACAAAAAACTGTGGATTCCTCCTTTCACCACGTCGCCTTCTAACCCTGACACGACCATCGTGCATGCCTAAACAAAATCGAGACCCGTCACTAAAGACAATACTGTTCCATTCCTGATCCCAGAGTGACCGTTATCTGCACCACTCAAGGCGATTACGTCCGTGTTCTCGAGTTAAAGGGAGGACCCAGTGTGGACGGTATGAAAACAAGCCAAAACTTCTCATTCGTCGGTAAACACTTCGCATGCCAATAGGTCTTCCGTGTTCTGCAAACCATTCATTTGCAATGGACCTGGTAGTGGAGAAACGGTCCCTTAAGGCCAATAATCTTAGGCGGCGATCTTCACGGTCTGTTGTGCTACGGCGGCGTCCAGTGCCCCTTGCTCTTTGCGTACGGCCTTCTCGAAGCCATGCCTGACAACACCTAACCACAGTGTCTACACTTCTTTGCACTTTAACTGCAATTGTCCGAAAAGAAAGTCCAGCTTCCCGAAGTCCTACTATACGGCCCCTATCAAACTCACTAAGTTGACGAAATCGTACAGGTCTCCGTACTCTAGGCATCGTAACCGATCGTAAAGGATGTCAAGAACCAAAATCCGCCAACGTTGATCCTTTACTGCGGCTGAAATATTCATTTTTAGAGCGTTAGTGAATTAAAAAAAAGCAGTATAAAACCGGAATGTCCAACTGATAAGGCTGAAAATTTTTCACTTGTTATTTACAGTACGATAAATACATTCACCAACTTTTATTAAAATAAAACCATTTAAACTTGGTGTTCGGATTTATATGTCACTTAGTATATGTATATTCGATTCTGCAATTCTTATTTTAAGAACAATATTTGCTTATGCAATTTTTTTGGCAAACAAGGTAAAAGGAGTATAGCCCCTCTAGCCGCAAGATGATCACTATAACAACATTCACATTATCCCGAAATAAAACAATAGTCAAATCTATCCCCCGTTCTCGTTTTCATCAATTAGGTTATCTATCGATCATAATAACATTTATTTTGATCCTTTTTACCATACAAACTACAACAAAATGATATTTACAGCAGTACAATGATATTTTCAAAAGAGGTAATTTTATTGTTCCTGTACCACTTCTTTCTTCTATGTTTTGGCACAGGTAAAAATGTTTGTACAATATACAGCGTGTAAAGTTAGTAGTGGATCAACGGAAGTCAGGTGGTAGAGGGCCTCAAAATATATCGAATGAACCCCTAGATATACTCGTATGTGTGGTCCGAAATTTTATAGTTCACGAGATATTTGCAATTTTGTGAAATTTCAAAAAAAAAAAACGGGATAAAGAACTTTCAATCGCAATTACAACTAAACCATTAGACTTAGGGCTGTGATTTTTTTTCTGAGATGAGCTAAATCACTTTTTAACAGAGCTTATTAGAAATGAACGCAAAAAATCGAAAATTCATTTTTTTTGTGAAAAGTCCCTTGCATCCCTCAACGCGGGCGGTAAAAAAAATTGAGTTTGTATTTCATTATTCATTTTATAGTAAAAACTATTTCAATCTATGTAGAATAAACTCGGAAAATTTCTGCTTGCTACGATGAGTGTATCATGTCACATTCGTTGTTGAAATGCGATAAACGTAAGAAACGGTTTAGTTGTAATTGCGATTAAAAGTTCATTATCCCGTTTTTTTTTGGAAATTTCGCAAAATTGCAAATATCTCCTGAACTATAAAATTTCGGAACACACCTGACTTCCGTTGATCCACTACTAACTATACACCCTGTATAATTCTTAAGTAAATTGTAAAGAAGAAGCAGAGCCACGTTTGTACATCATATATTTATTAATTTCAGCCTGTTTTTAATTTTCCTGACGATTCAATAAACTATTCTTCTTGAGTACTGACTAATGCTGCAAACAATTTTCTTCATGTACCTATCAGTAAGAATCATCTTGATATGACTCTGGAACACCCTTCCAATCGGTGTACACAACACTGTCCCCTTTTTCAACATAAGCGCCTCTGCTAGGTACTGCATCTGCATTCTATTCATGCCCCTATAAAGGGTGATGTACCTGCAGTACACAAATACGAAAGTTGGCTGGAGCGTCACAGCCAAAATGGCCGTGATCTTGCCGAAGAGTCGGGAAGCAGTCAGGGCTTCGTTGTGCTGTTGAAGTTGGTACAACTCTGCCGCTAGGTATGCGAGTTGTACCGTCATTACCACCACCCTTAAGATGACTGTACTAAGATTGTGGCGTTTGCATGTTTCAGATGTTATCAGAGGCCCCAGGTATCTGTAAGATAATATATAGGGAAAACCAAGTTTCTCTGACGGCTTGAGTTTAATATGTACGAGAGAAGTGTGTATCAACACATGTTAGAACGAGATAGAAGCCGGCGGAAGATCGAAGGTCATCACCACATTGCCTAGCAACGGTGATGCAGAAGGTCGTGCAATCTGCCGCGCTGCCAATATGTTACACCAAAAAATGTTCGCACAGGTTTCTACAATATGTTAGGTTACTGTCAAACCCAAGAAGGAGGTCTGTTCGAACATTTAACTTAATATTTTGTTTTCATTTTGATCAGAATTATTTATTTCAATTTCGATGCGACTTGGTGTTCAATCAAAATCAAATCAAAATATCCTGAGTTATTGAGCCGTATTCATAAAACAAAGGATATCCTTGTACTTGCAAATCTTGAAGGTATTGGTATTGATGGTATTTATAATAATTTGAAGCAAATGCTTTTGCCTTTTGAGTATAAGCATATCCTTCAAAGAAGTGACATAAGTAAAAGGATATTCATAATCTTCACCTCACACTTATATCCTTCAAAAATTCTGAGTGTGGTCAGTAGCAGACTCAACTTCGTAACGAAAGGTGGTCAAACGATGATGGCGGAAATTGTAGATGTTAGGGATGTTAAAACGTACAAACCTCGTTTACCTTCACTTGGTCGTGACTTCAAAAAATTATATCGGTTCGACGAAGCAAATGTACAATGGCTTGCGGACAGATTTCACTGGACAACAAATTTTAGTTTTTTAATTGTATCTTGTGGGAAAAGTGCACTTCTTTGTTACTTTTGGGGCGCCGAATCCAAAAATGACAATGAAATAAAAAAATTAGTTGCGGTTTAGAAAAAAAACTTTTTATTTTTAAGGATATATTAAAAAAAGTAACAAGACTCATATACTTATAAGAATCACTATATGCGCTGTCTTTTTGCTGTTCTTTTATGGATAGTTTCTGGAGCATCTCTACCAAGAGTCCAACAGTAGTCTGCAAGCATGGAAGGATTCCACTTTCCCTGGTACCTTTTTTCCATTGTTGAAATATCCTGATGAAAACGTTCGCCGTGCTCATCACTTACGGCTCCGCAATTGTCAGGAAAAAAGTCCAGGTGTGAGTGTAGGAAATGTATGTTAAGAGACATATTACAGCCCATCTTTTGATACAATGACAGCATATTTTTGACAAGGGTTTTATAGTTGTCAGTTTTTCTATTTCCCAAGAAATTAGTGACCACCAGACGGAAATCATTCCAAGCAGTTTTTTCAATACCTGTTAAAGTGTTTTCAAACTGTGTATCTTTCAAAATATTTCGAATCTGTGGCCCAACAAAAATACCTTCTTTAACCTTTGCCTCACTTAGTCTTGGAAATTTCTGACGCAGGTATTGAAAAGCTGACCCATCTCTATCTAATGCCTTGACAAAGTTTTTCATTAGGCCCAACTTGATATGCAGTGGTGGTAATAAAATTTTTTTTCGAACCTACTAATGGCATATGCTGTACATTTTTTTTACCTGGTTCCAGGAATTGACGAATAGGCCAGTTTTGTCTGGTGTAATGAAGTGCCTTTGCCCGACTGTCCCATTCACACAAAAAAAAGCAAAACTTTGTGTAGCCTAGCTGCAGCCCAAGTAAAAGTGCAACAACTTTCAAATCGCCACAAATATGCCATTGGTGCTCATCGTATTTTATGCATGTCAATAGGTACTTCATATTGTCATATGATTCTTTCATGTGAACTGCATACCCTACAGGAAGAGATGGTAAAATATTTCCAATATGCAATAACACTGCCTTTAAACTCAATGTTGAACTGTCTATAAACAATCTCCATTCTTCTGGGTTATAGTTTATATTTAAAGCCGCCAGTAAGCCGTTAATGTTACTGCAGAAAACCAAGTTATTCTCCATATTGAAAAATGGTTCTAAGTATTTGTGGCGTTTACGAAAAACACATACCGAAACATCGTCTTCTAACAATTTCCACTGCTGCAGTCTTGATCCAAGTAACTCTGCCTTACATTTTGGAAGTTCTAAATCTCTTACAAGATCATTTAATTCTGACTGTGTTATTTTGTGCGGTTGGTGGCATGACGTGCTCGGTATAAAATCTATATCTTCTTCCTGACGAATCACTCGATCGCCATGATCTGATTCGTTTTCTGATTCGCAAGTGTAGGATTCTGGGTGTTTTGGAATAGGATTTTCGTCACTGTGAGGCACAGGTCTCATCGCAGATAGTATGTTTGGGTAGTTAATAACATATATATTAATAACATTTTTTTTCTTGGACATACCTGTGGCTTGTCAAACCACAAGGTACCATGCAAAAGTAACAATCATTAATATGATTTGTAGGCTCTCTCCAAACCATTGGGACAGCAAAGCGCATAGACCGTTTTTTGCCATTTAACCAGCTCCTCAGACTTGAAGCACATGTATTACAGCAGATGTGGGGTGCCCACTGTTTGTCTTGATCACCTAGTTTACAACCGAAATAAAGCAGAAATGCCTTTGTTATTAGTGGAGTAATAGACCGTCTCTGAGACGCAAAAGTCACATCACACACGTAACAAAACTGATCTGGATTGTTTACACACTTTTGAGACATCTTGCATGAACGCTGTCAGCCAACTGAGGAAAAAATGGCTAATATAAAACAATATAATGTACACGTATGTATAACGTAACACAATCATGCCGATTACATCATCTTTCCTTGCCGAATATAAAAATGTAGCACGTGCATTCTTGTGAATTACAGTATATTAACACTGTCACAGCAGAAACACATATAATTACCGTATCTCGAAAACTTGAACTAATATTGAAAAAATAAGTTTCATTCCGGTTTTAGCACATTAAAAATAGTAATATTTTGTTGATTTTATTTAGGATATTTTTTGGCTGTTGATCAGTGATTTTTAGTTGAGAATGAGGATGATGTCTCGGTGACCCTGGAACTTGATGTTAGTCAAGCAACGGTATCTCGGACTGTGGATAGAGTTGTGAACAGCATAGTTGCACAGTCGAACGAATGGATCAAGTTTCCAACTACCAACCATGAACTGATGGAGGCCAAGCGGATATGGCAAAGCATGTATAAATTTCCGACAGCAATTGGTGTAATTGATTGTACACATATAGGAATCCTAAAACCAAATCGACATGGAGATGAGTATATCAACCGGAAAGGGAAACCTATTTTAAATGTACAAGTGTTGACGTCAGTTGGCGTGGATCAGTGTATGATTCCAGAATATGGAGAAATTCACAGACTAGATCACAACTAATAAATAAAGAAAATGTTGTACTACTTGGCGATCACGGTTATGGTATTGAGCCATGCCTTATGACTCCCTTCAGAAATCCTACTCCAGGTGCAGAAATAAATTATAATAAGCTTTTAAAACAAGAAAGAGTTATAATTGAACTCTGTTTCGGCCAACTGAAACGCCGGCTTCCTGTCCTGCAGTATGTTTGCCGCGTAAAGTTGAAAAATGTGCCGAAGATAATTATTGCTTGTATGTACTCCATAATGTTGCGAAGAGCTTGGGCGATCCTGACTTTGAGTTAGTTGAACAAGGCCCAGATGAAGATGAAGGAAATCATGGGAATGACGAACTTCCTCTCCGCCAACTAGGTCAACAAGTAAGAAGGAACTTGAGTATTATAATAAATAGTTTTACTGATTCTAGTATATTTATAAGCTATAATAAGTTTTATTTTCGTGAACAACATAAGTTACAGGAGGCTTCTGACGCTGCATCATTTCTAATTCCGTTTTATAATAGTCTTGTTGTAAAATACTTGTTTGGTACTGCTGTAATAGCACTAGACGTTGCAGTTCTTTTGTAGTTAACCCTTTGGTTTCTTCAGTTTCGTATTTCTCTGTTGCTAATTTTCTTTTTGGTGGCAATGTGTTCTGAATTGCTGACGCTGTAATACTAACTGTTTGCTCACTGCGCTCGTTATATAGTTCACTTCCTTCTTCTTGAACACTACCAACCTGAATGGCATCTCTAATTTTCCCAATTGTACGATTACAGTCACCTTCCATAGCTTTCAGCAACTTTCCTTCCCAATCTAACAATTTAGTTGCTTTATTACCAGTTTTTTTTACATCTGTTTTTTTCTTCAATCTTGATTTAATGTTGTGAATTTTTATAATAAGCCTTTAGTATCCAATGGTTTACCGAATGTTGATTCGTATTTTTTCAACATCTTCTTCAAGGCATCGTCCTTTCTCATTTTCACTTTTGGAACTTGTGACTTTTGCAAAATAATGGGAGCAATGGCAATTTCATCTGCGATGAACTGCAGGTCGTTGCCACATTATTTTCTATAGTTTCCTCATCACTTGAGGATGACATGCTTATTAATTTGATAAAAATCTGTATCCAGTAAAAATACGGAACGGTATGTGTAAGCTCTGGAGTATAACTGTCAGTGATGCTGACTGAACGAGCTCCCACGTCAACTACAAGCTGGAACAAGTCAGGACATGTCGCTCAAGATACAAATACCAGTCAACCTTTTACTTCTTCTTGGAGGATATCCTCGCGAGTATAAGGTAATCATTATGAATATGAAAACAAGGATATGCTTATACTTCTACCTTTTTCTCTGAAGCAAGCAGGGGCGTAGCTATCCTAGGGCAAACCGGGGCAGTGCCCCGGGGCCCCGGCTTATAGGGGGCCCCCGGCCATGCGCCTCAAAAAAATTGTTTTTAAGCACCGATCAGCAATAAATTCATTAAGTGCTAATATAACCTAGGTATACTAGAAAGAAAAATAAATAATAAATATAATGATAAATAATGTTTATTTTTTAAAACGCTACATATTTGAGGAAAACGCTTGCGTTCCTAAATGAATGTAGCTATAATCCGTCGGACCGCGACGGGCTTGGCACCACCGCCTTAATATTACGACTCGTCTTTGGGGATTCCCGGATCTATTGTTTTGATGATCATGATTTAACTACCCAGCGTGCCCTATGTGATATTGATATGTGTCCTAGTCGTGCCGTGGTGCCCGGCGTGGTGTAAAATAACATTACTATATTTGTATTGTGACTATTGTGTCTCGTTATAATAAGGTACCTATTAGAAAAAAGGTAAGTGTAAGTTATATTACTTAATGAATAAATGGCTCGATTTTGATTTGTGCGTAATTTTGTTTGTAAATGTACATTTGTCCATTACCTTGCTGAGTAAAGGCGCCCGCAGAATTTCCGTAACGTAAGACTTAAGAGTCAAGTTTCATTTAAGACAGATTAAGACTTAACCGCAAGGAATTATACAGAATTCTGATCAGGTGATTTATAAAGTATAGTCAAGACTTAAGCCTTAAGGCATGAGAAATTACGTTACAGCTTAAGGCGTAAGTCTGGGTTTAAGTCTTTTGTTACGGAAACTCTGCGGGCACCTTAAACCCGACACTAAATTCGAAAAGCTTCTTAAAGACTAAAAATGATCTATTGACTGTTTCAAAAATATCGACTAATTTTTTTTCTCTTAAGTATATAGTATATCGAACAAATTGTAAGAGATGACGAAAAAAAAATCCTGTAAAAGTTACAGCTCTTTAACATTTCTTCATTAACATGGGAAAAAAATGTTTTCAACTTTTATTTTTTTCTCATTACTAAATTATCATACGGATGAGTTCATAGTTTACTCTTGTAGGGAATTGAATGCTTTACAAAAAAGGAGAATTTTCCGATAAACATACTCGTTCAAAAGTTTTTCGAGGGAAATTGAAATTTTCGATGCGGCACCACTTAATATTAATATTAAGAGCTATTACTTTTACAGGATTTCTTTTCGTCATTTCTAACAATATTTTCGACGTACTTAAGAGAAAAAAATAGACGATTTTTTTGAAACAGTCTAATTGATACACAACTATCGAACTATTTAATGCATTTAAAAATGGTTGTGTATTCTTCTCTTTGCAGAATTAGCAGATTGCGGAACAAAACGCAAAAAAATAAAAATGGAAGATAAGCGGAAATATCAGTCTGGAGCACAGAAACGAAAATTGAAATTAGAAAAAGAGGAAAAATTAAAAAAGCATGCTGAAAAAGAACAAGTAACTATGCAAAATATATATTCTTTTTTTGGTTTAAGTATTGATAGATGGGATCTTTTAGCTTCTTTTACCAGTGAATCCAGAACAACTTTAAAAACATTAAATCCAACTCGTTGGTCAGGAAGGATATTGTCTATTAGTGCTGCCAAACTTCGTTATCTTGATATTATTAAATCATTAACAGAAATAGAGTTACAGTCTCATAAAAAAGAAGAAAGAGAAGAAGCTTCTTCCATTAAAAAACAAATGTGTTGCTTTGAATTTGTATTTATTTCAACAATATTGTATAAAATCTTTACCCAGGTTAACTTCGCCTCAAAGGTCCTTCAAAACAAAAATATTGATTTAAGTGAATCTGTGACTGTTTTAGAATAAGTGGAAAAGAACCTTACTGACTTAAGATCTTCTTAGGAAATTTTAATGATTGAAGCTACGGAACTGGCTAACAAATGGAATATTCAACCGGAATTCAGGCAAAAACGTCAACCTAAAGTTAAAAAACACTCTTTGACGAACTCTTAAGTGACTACAGATTTAATAATACTCAAATTTTATTTAAAATAAATGTTTTTAATGTTGTTATGAACCGTGTTCTGACACAGATTTCTAATAGATTTAGGAGCATGAAAAACATTAATAAATTGTTTGATTTACTTCTTCCAAAAATTATATTAAGTTGCGATGAAACATCCATTAAAAATAAATGTACAGCCATTTATAACAAATATCCTGAAATATTTGATTTAAATAATTTAATATTTCAGTATACCAATTTGTTAAATGTTTGTAAAAGAGACCTTAAGAATGATCTATCAATTAAGGAATATTTCAATATAATTTTAAGTAAGTATGGGGTACTTGAAAGCGACTTAAGTGAAGTTTACTTAATGTTCCTTTTATTTTTTACGTTGCCTGTAACTACTGCATTTGTTGAAAGATCATTTAAGAAGCTAAAACTTGTAAAAAACTATCTTAGGTCTACTACAGGCCGGATTAGATTGAGCGATCTTGCTTTACTCTCTATAGAAAATGAAGAAGCCCAAAACCTTGATATAAATGATATTATCAACGAATTTGCAAATAGAAAAGCAAGAAAAAGGAATTTTTAATTTTATTATAGCTTAATTTTTGACTTTTGTTATTTCATTACTTTAATTTGTGTTACTTTTTGTTTTTATGACAATAAACAATTTTTTTATTATAACATGATATTTTTTATTCTTAAACATACTCATGAGGGCCCCCAAAAAATGTTTTCCCCGGGGCCCCATGACTTCTAGCTAAGCCACTGGAAGCAAGACCTTATACTTTTACCTTATGCTTCCGAGGATATGCTTCTCTTTTATGAATACGGCTCATTGTTACATTTTGCGTCAGTGCTGCTGTTGCAGGTGAAAGCCAGCTTAAAGCAGAACGACACTACCCTACGAGCGCTAGGTGGGTATTGATCAAAACCGCTCAACCATGATCATGGAGGTGGAAATCTTGCCTTGGAATGTATGTACGAGATGCGATGATATCAAATGAACCAATGACGCAATGTTGCAGAATTTGTGGCGATCCAGATCTTCAATTTCACCCTAAATGGAGCGCCGCTAGAACCGATCGGGACACAATCCTGAACAGATTCGACACAGTTCATTATCTAAAAATATGTACGTTCAAAATAAAACCATTATTTGGAATTTCAGAATGACTAAACGCATATTTTAAATATGCTGCTTAATACAAGTTACTAATGTAACATATAGGCAACTCGGAGATGAGTTTCGCTATCCAAGCTGCTTCTACCTCTTTCTAACATGTGAGTCTGTACACACTTCTCTTTCGTACACATTGAATTCAAGCCGTCAAATAAATTTGGTACTCAGTGCATAAGAGGTTATGGGAGCACATTCATGCTATCCCATACCTCGCTCGGATCCACTACCAAAGATGCAATAATTAAAACACCGTGGTGCACGGCAAGTGCGACCGATAAGCATGCGATCCAACTTATCATATTTTTTCTAAGTTTTAACGGCAAATGTAGTATGATGTGCAAAATATACTAAGTGACATATAAATCCGAACACCCAGTTTAAATGGATTTATTTTAATAAAATTTTGTATAAGTACTTAATGAAGCATAATAAGTAAATGATAAAAATTTCAAAATGATTGCACTGCTTTAAAGCCCTTTGACTTTTAATAATGTGTGGATGCACCCTGATGTGCTACGCATTCTCCAACGCGCCTAGGCATGCTTCTGATCAGGTGGTCAATGTCCTCCTGTGGTATCTCATTCCAGGCAACCACCAACTCCTCTCGAAGTGCTTCTAGAGTCTGAGGAGGACGTTGCAAATTGAGCAATCTCCTACCCATCATATCCCACACGTGCTCAATTGGGGATAAGTCGGGAGATCTTGGTGGCCATGGCAACAATGTGACATCATTATGTTGAAAGAAGTCTATTGTAACTCTTGCAACATGTGGTCGGGCATTATCTTGTTGGAAAGTTGGATGTGCCAGGGTGTCAAGATAGGGTAAAAGATGGGGTTCTAGAACTTCGTGGATATAACGCTGCGCGTTCATGTTACCTCTGATGAAGATTAACGGTGACCTGGAACCATAAGCTATAGCACCCCAAACCATAACTCCAACAGTGTGATGAACATGTCTTTCAACAAAAAACTGTGGATTCCTCCTTTCACCACGTCGCCTTCTAACCCTGGCACGACCATCGTGCATACCTAAACAAAATCGAGACTCGTCACTAAAGACAATACTGTTCCATTCCTGACCCCAGAGTGACTGTTGTCTGCACCACTCAAGGCGATTACGTCGGTGTTCTCGAGTTAAAGGGAGGACCCAGTGTGGCCGGTATGAAAACAAGCCAAAACTTCTCATTCGTCGGTAAACACTTCGCATGCCAATAGGTCTTCCGTGTTCTGCAAACTATTCATTTGCAATGGACCTGGTAGTGGAGAAACGGTCCCTTAAGGCCAATAATCTTAGGCGGCGATCTTCACGGTCTGTTGTTCTACGGCGGCGTCCAGTGCCCCTTGCTCTTTGCGCACGGCCTTCTCGAAGCCATGCCTGACAACACCTAACCACAGTGTCTACACTTCTTTGCACTCTAACTGCAATTGCCCAAAAAAAAAGTCCAGCTTCCCGAAGTCCCACTATACGGCCCCTATCAAACTCACTAAGTTGACGAAAGCGGCTGAAATATTCATTTTTAGAGCGTTAGTGAATTAAAAAAAAGCAGTACAAAAACTGGAATGTCCAACTGATAAGGCTGAACATTTTTTCACTTGTTATTTACAGTAAGATAAATACATTCACCAACTTTTATTAAAATAAAACCATTTAAATTGGGTGTTCGGATTTATATGTCACTTAGTATATATAGTTGCATAGAATTACCGAGGCTGGAAGTGTATTAATATACTGACATAAAAAAATTGCGATACGGGCGATTGGCCGACAGTCAGACAGACGGACATTCCGACCAACAGTGATGTTCATGGCATATAACATCAAAAAAACATAATATCCATTTTCGAATTTTCTCGAGATTACAACACTTCGCCAGTCGTGTAGGAAGTAAAAGAAAAATTTATTTTTGGACTCATCCGCGCTAAACAGCGATGGTGGACGAATGTGCGATGGGTTGTCGGTGATTTGGCTCCGCTATACTTTTTATTCTACCTCCGTCTAGTACCTTTTTTTTTTATACTCCAACTATGAAGGCCTAATGCCTAAACACCCATTGGGCACCGTGGGGCCTACAGGACGGTACGAGTATTTTATTCTTTTACGGCGGTGATTCTAGCAACAACGGTCACCCAGCAACAAACGGTAGTCCCTCTTCTCACCAGCGGCCGCGTCGCGCTGGACACCATCGCGCGTCGCTACAGCAGCGAAGCCGGCGCAGCGTAAGCAGGCGGTGCGGCACCGTCTTCCCATGTAAAACGGTGTTATAGTATCTACACAAAATTATATACATTGTGTGTTGTCAGTGTTATCACACTAACTATTACATTCCGTGGCCGGGAAATATTAGTCCTACCAGAGGGAGCGAAAGTTACCTATATGAAACGCACATGGAAATTTGAAAATTAAAATACTACAATTTTTCTTCAAATCAACACCACTTTTTTTTTCACGAAAATCAATGCTACAATGCATCCTTCATATCCGGGATCGATTACATCTCGTAGCCGGGGCATATTAAGCCTACCAGAGGGAGCGAAAGTTACCTATACGAAAAGCACATGGAAATTTGAAAATTAAAATACTCAATTTTTCTTCAAATCAACACCACTTTTTCTTCACGAAAATCAATGCTACAATGTATCCTTCATATCTGGGATCGATTACATCTCGTGGCCGGGGCATATTAAGCCTACCAGAGGGAGCAAAAGTTACCTATACGAAACACACATGGAAATTTGAAAATTAAAATTCTCAATTTTTCTTCAAATCAACACCACTTTTTTTCACGAAAATCAATGCTACAATGCAAGATAAAGAATGCACACGTCGTATGGTAAAAAATAACAGACTTTATTGCAGGAACGAAGAGTGGTTACAAGTATTGAACAAAATCTGTCTGTGCCTCGATATAATTCTAATCTTTATAGGAAAAATAACAGAGCTGAATCGAAAAAAAGAAGTAAAAAGCAAATGTTTCTTAATGGGCTTGCTTGCCATACAATTCAATTTGTTGGAATAATGGGCTTGTACCACATAGAGTCAACGCCAAACAAAGTGGCGTGCACGTCATCACGATAAAAATTCCCCGACCTAATGCCTAGGTTTCTATCACAAACAATTGCTCTATTGCAGTTTCATATTAATGTGATATATAAATTGTAAAATGGTCATTACTCTCTTATTATGGTTAATAGTCATATAAACATTGTTATTAAAATATCACATAAGTTGCTTTCTGATAAATTTAGACGCATTATGCGAAATAAAATGTTTTGCAAACGCTCCAATCACTTATCGACATGTAAACGCACTAAACCGATTTCGCAGCGTTGACACATTGTCACCTTGAAACTTATTTAAACTGGGAACTGACATTTGTATTAATTTTGACACTGAATCAATTTGTGGCATTTCAAATCTTTATAAATCCTTTGGCCCCGCATACTGTAAATCAACAACTGTTTGTTTCAAAACAAAATTATTCATTTTACGAGTAGATAAAGGCAATTTTGGTATATAAAGATGCCCAAACAGTTAAATAGTCGGTGTAAGGAACTCGTGGCCTCGTTAATGCACTACTTTGAGCAAGAAAGGGACAACAACGGGCCTTTGTTGCCTTTAAATGCTGTTCAAGAGGTAGGTTACTAATAATTATATGTAATGTATATTAATAATAGTGAAATTTTATTTCATTTTTTGTAGCGTGTTGCTGCTGCTTTAAAAATTAGTTTAAGGACAGTTAGTCGTATTTCCGAGGGTGTGAAAAGTGATGCAAATTTAGAATCGCCCAAGAAAAAGCGGAGTTATATTAAACGTGTAACCAACACAGCGACATTGGATACAAGTGCCATTCGAGAAGTGACCTATAATATGTATCACAAAAGTAAGATCTTATTATAATAACTTATCAGAAATTTGCATTAATTTGTTAACTAAATTATAATGTCATATTACACATGGTTTCAGAAGAACAAGTTACGATACAAACTTTATGGTCTCGATTAAGAGATAGGGCATTATTTGATGGTAGTGCCACGTCTTTAAGCCGGTTGCTTAGAGATCTTGGATTTAATTGGCTTAAGGACAATCCGCGACGAGGGCTCATGGAACTACCAAGTATAGCTTTGAAAAGGGTGGAATTTCTAAGGCAATACAATCAAGCCAAGGTTGAGGCCTTATACCAGTTTGTCTTCCTCGATGAAACTTGGATATTTCAAAATGGGACCATAGGTCGCTCTTGGCAAAATGGAAACCAAAACTAATATATTTTAGATACATTATATTACATGCTGGAAATGAAAATGGGTTTATTGAGGGTAGTGAAGCGATATTTTCTTCGAAAACAAAATTGAGCGATTACCATGGAGAGATGAACCACGACAATTTTTGGAAATGGTTTCAACATCAGTTATTAGAAAAATTGGAGAGTCCATCTATGATTATACTGGATAACGCCCCTTATCACAGCATGATATTGAACAAAGTGCCCAACAATGCATGGACAAAAAAAAATATCCAAGGCTGGTTGACAAATCAAAACATACCATTTTTAAACACAATGTTTAAAACAGAGCTATTGAGTATTGTTGCTCGGTACATAATGCTTCTTAATTATATATATTTTGGTCAACAGTTTATATTTCTTTTGTTTATTCCTATTCTTAAAATAACTGCTTTTTTAGAAACAAACCACCTAAAATATACGTGATTGATGAATTGGCGGAACAACATGGGCACAAAGTTCTTCGTCTGCCTCCTTACCATTGTATATTTAACCCTATTGAGTTAATTTGGGGCATAGCAAAAGGTTACTATAACAGACATATTGGTAGAGATGGTAACAGTGGAAAAGACTGTTTGGATATGTGGAACGAGGCTCTACAAACGGTTACCCCAGACATGTGGAAAAATAGTGTTCGACATACTGAGCAAGAAATTTTTAAATGGTATGAAAGAGAACGAATTTTTGATCGACCAGACATCGAACCTTTAATAATCAACTTTGAGAGTGATGAAGATTCAGATTCAGACAGCGCTGAAGAAAGAAACTCCGACTAACTTTATTGTACAGAAAAAGCTTACACCAGTAGCTTACCTAATTTTAGAATGCATTTTTCTGTATGAATTCTGTAAAATAAATACCATGCATAAAATTTGGAGGACCCCATTTGGATTTTTATTCAGTACCTTTAAGCTATCAATTAAATATGGTAGTTTCATAGTGTCATCTGATCAATAATTGTCATACTTAATGATTATGCAAGTACAGATCTATAATTTTATTATACTATTATTTTTGTTCTCATTTGAGGTTAATATTGCTTATAAACCTAGATATGTAAATAATAAATTTTATTATTTTACAAAAAGTTTGGCAACAATGTAAATTTTTCGACACACCCACCTTGATGACGTGCACGCCACTTTGTTTGGCGTTGACTATAGTTATGTTACCAACAGGATTCCATAACTTGCATCCTTCATATCCGGCATCGATTACATTCCGTGGCCGGAGCATATTAAGCCTACCAGAGGGAGCGAAAGTTACCTATACGAAACGCACATGGAAATTTGAAAATTAAAATACTCAATTTATCTTCAAATCAACACCAGTTTTTTTTTCACGAAAATCAATGCTACAATGCATCCTTCATATCTGGGATCGATTACATCTCGTGGCCGGGGCATATTAAGCCTACCAGAGGGAGCAAAAGTTACCTATACAAAACGCACATGGAAATTTGAAAATTAAAATTCTCAATTTTTCTTCAAATCAACACCACTTTTTTTTCACGAAAATCAATGCTACAATGCATCCTTCAATCCGGGGTCGATTACATCTCGTGGCCGGGGCATATTAATCCTATCAGAGGGAGCGAAATTTACCTATACGAAACGCACATGGAAATTTGAAAATTAAAATTCTCAATTTTTCTTCAAATCAACACCACTTCTTTTTCACGAAAATCAATGCTACAATGCATCCTTCATATCCGGGATCGATTACATCTCGTGGCCGGGGCATATTAAGCCTACCAGAGGGAGCGAAAGTTACCTATACGAAACGCACCGGCCACGAGATGTAATCGATCCCGGATGTGAAGGATGCATTGTAGCATTGATTTTCGTGAAAAAAAGTGGTGTTGATTTGAAGAAAAATTGAGAATTTTAATTTTCAAATTTCCATGTGCGTTTCGTATACCTAGGTAACCTTCGCTCCCTCTGGCAGGCTTAATATGCCCCGGCCACGGAATGTAATAGATAGTGTGATAACACTGATAACACACAATGTATATAATTTTGTGTAGATACTATAACACCGTTTTACATGGGAAGACGGTGCCGCACCGCCTGCTTACGCTGCGCCGGCTTCGCTGCTGTAGCGACGCGCGATGGTGTCCAGCGCGACGCGGCCGCTGGTGAGAAGAGGGACTACCGTTTGTTGCTGGGTGGCCGTTGTTGCTACACTCACCGCGGTTATTCTTTTTCAGCGGTTGCGATAGGTATTTTCGAATGTATTCCTTTGTCTTCACGTAAGATAATATTCCATACCTGAATCGTTCAATTATGTAGCACCAGGCATTAAATCCATTTATAAGGCTATACCTCCCCAAAAAGATTGCTACCAAGTTGATGCTAATGAACCCATTCCAAACTATCTCACTCATTACGGGTAAGCATTCTTTTTCGAAATTACATAGCTCAATTTCCTTACGAAGACATATCACACCACTCGAAAAAATCATTACTAATGTGATCAATATAATAGCACTTCTTTTGAAGTATTTAAAATGGGGTATGTTCGCGTGGTACTGCTTAGAGTGTTTGCAGTACCCTTTTAATGGGCTAATTATGATAAAGCTGGTCCTTGTTGAGCACACAAGACAGTCTTCAACGTCATACTGTTCGAACATGTTCCAGAAAAACTTCATGCTGATGGACATATTATGTGTTGTTGAAGCTCTAAGTTGATGCGATGGAGCTTTCAATAAAACAACTGGCTAGCAAGTTGGAAGTTCTAAGTTGAGAATTAAATGTATGAATGACGTTTTACCGAGGACTGGGGTCGTAACTGGGAATATCTTCTAATATAAATCACTGATGATCTGCTATTATGGGTGCATTACCACCTCATGCAACGAACTTGATATTATCGGCTGTTTTTACAGTTTGTAGCTTATATTATCATTAATGGAAAATGGTAAGTAATGAACTTATTTGTGGATAGGTGGGAAAAATTGACGATTATGATAGAAACTTTAAACTTAAAAAAATTCCAATTAAATTTCCATTGTGACTCGTACTGCTAAGTGCAATTCAACAACACCTCATATATGTCAAAATCCATCAAACCGTTTGGATTGTAGCCCGTGAAATGGAATTCTTTGTTCACATACACACATACGCACGCGCGAAGTACATAACCCTCGCTCTGAGGTAGTCAGGTAAACATATACTAAGTGACATATAAATCCGAAAACCCAGTTTAAATGGTTTTATTTTAATAAAATTTTGTATAAGTACCTAATGAAGCATAATAAGTAAATAATAAAAATTTCAAAATGATTGCACTGCTTTAAAGCCCTTTGACCTTTAATAATGTGTGGATGCACCCTGATGTGCTACGCATTCTCCAACGCGCCTAGGCATGCTTCTGATCAGGTGGTCAATGTCCTCCTGTGGTATCTCATTCCAGGCAACCACCAGCTCCTCTCGAAGTGCTTCTAGAGCCTGAGGAGGACGTTGCAAATTGAGCAATCTCCTACCCATCATATCCCACACGTGCTCAATTGGGGATAAGTCGGGAGATCTTGGTGGCCATGGTAACAATGTGACATCATTATGTTGAAAGAAGTCTATTGTGACTCTTGCAACATGTGGTCGGGCATTATCTTGTTGGAAAGTTGGATCTGACAGGGTGTCAAGATAGGGTAAAAGATGGGGTTCTAGAACTTCATGGATATAACGCTGCGCGTTCATGTTACCTCTAATGAAGATTTAAGGTGACCTGGAACCATAAGCTATAGCACCCCAAACTATAACTCCAACAGTGTGATGAACATGTCTTTCAACAAAAAACTGTGGATTCCTCCTTTCACCACGTCGCCTTCTAACCCTGGCACGACCATCGTGCATGCCTAAACAAAATCGAGACTCGTCACTAAAGACAATACTGTTCCATTCCTGATCCCAGAGTGACCGTTGTCTGCACCACTCAAGGCGATTACGTCGCTGTTCTCGAGTTAAAGGCCAGTGTGGCCGGTATGAAAACAAGCCAAAACTTCTCATTCGTCGGTAAACACTTCGCATGCCAATAGGTCTTCCGTGTTCTGCAAACCATTCATTTGCAATGGACCTGGTAGTGGAGAAACGGTCCCTTAATGTCAATAATCTTAGGCGGCGATCTTCACGGTCTGTTGTTCTACGGCGGCGTCCAGTGCCCCTTGCTCTTTGCGTACGGCCTTCTCGAAGCCATGCCTGACAACAGCTAACCACAGTGTCTACACTTCTTTGCACTCTAACTGCAATTGCCCGAAAAGAAACTCCAGCTTCCCGAAGTCCCACTATACAGCCCCTATCAAACACACTAAGTTGACGAAATCGTACAGGTCTCCGTACTCTAGGCATCGTAACCGATCGTAAAGGATGTCAAGAACCAAAATCCGCCAACGTTGATTCTTTACTGCGGCTGAAATATTCATTTTTAGAGCGTTATTGAATTAAAAAAAACCAGTATAAAAACCGGAATGTCCAACTGATAAGGCTGAACATTTTTTCACTTGTTATTCACAGTAAGATAAATACATTCACCAACTTTTATCAAAATAAAACCACTTAAACTGGGTGTTCGGATTTATATGTCACTTAGTTTATTTCATGAGCAAATGTAGTCATTAGGCAACAAAAGTTTTTTTATCAACTTTTTTCTATATACAGGGTGTTCCTTAATGATATGCGGATATTTAAGGGTGTGAATTTACATGAAAAATTAATGTTAGTTTGCTTTATAAACTATGGTCCAAAAATGTTTCCTTACAAAAACTCGGGATGTTGAAGTTTTATGAAAAAAATGGGAATTAATTAATAGTTTCAGAACCGCTTCAGATAATTCAGTGATATTTAGTATGTAGTGAAAGTTAATAAGATTACATATTTTTCAATGCAAGAATAATTTTTAGATTTAACAGTGGCGTGCGTACGGTATCGACTTCGATATTTTTTAAGAAAAATATGGTACGCGAAGAGTTTTTTGCTAAATAAAAATTATATTTGAATTCCCCGTTCAATTTAAGATAAATGATCTTTCTTGAATTGTTTTCCTTCGATGCGCCATTCTTGAGTAAAAGAATAAAAACCGTCCTATTGTCTTGCTTGCAATTGGAAAAATAAAAAACATTAGGGGTAATGAACAACAACAACTGACAACATAAACATAACATTAAAACCAACGAAATTATTACAAAAATTGTTGAAACTGGCCCCCTTAACTTAGTATGCATGCTTCCGCCCTCCTCATGGAATTGCGCACTCGTTGAAATATCCCTGGAGTTTTTTGTTCTGTAACAAGCTGCAACTATTCTTTCTCTTAATTCCTGTACAGTGCTAATCGGACTTGTGTACACTAGTGTCTTAAGATAGCCCCACAAAAACAAATCTAAACTGTTGAGGTCTGGGGACCTTGGTGGCCATTCTTGGGGCCCACCGCGGCCAATCCAACGATTTGGATGAACAGTTTGTAAATAATTACGAACCGCTACACTGAAATGCGTTGGTGCACCATCAGGCATGTACCACATATTGTTTCTTATTATTAACGGAACATCATCAAGCAGCAAAGGCAACTGTTGTTGAAGAAAATTGAGGTCTGTCCATCAAGTCGTCCCGGCAAGAAGAATGTGCTGATAAAGTGGTTGCCTATAATTCCTGCCCATACGTTAACCGAAAATTGGTGTTTTAAATGGGTTTCGGTTACGGCATAGGAATGATTATTGTGGAAATTCTGAATGGCATTTCGAGAAAAATTACCTTCGTCCGTGAACAGAATCATCGCCTCAAATTGCGGATTTTGTGTAATTTTTTGAAGATACCACTGACAAAAGGTCACACGCCTTGGAAAATCAATGGGAAGTAATGCCTGTACTCTTAAAATATGATAAGGATATAACAAAAGTCCACTAAAATTCTCCAGACAATTTGATGGCGGCAAATATTTAAGTGTCTAGCGATCTTCCTCGTACTCGTTTCAGGATGTTCTTCGACTTCGTGCAGCACTGCTTCCTCAATTTCAGGTGTTCTCACACTTAGAGGCCTACCTTCAGACGATGATGAATATTAGAAAAGGTTCGACTATCTGGCAAAGCACGATCGGGATATCTCTGGTGATAAATCCGTCTGGCTTGCTCACCATTACCGTCGTCAAGGCCATATACGTAATGCATTTCCGCCATTTCTGCATTTGAATAATTCACCATTATTAACAAGATTGTAAAAACTAAATAATGAAAAAGATGTCACAGCGAACAGATTTAAATAACAAAGGCTTGTCAGATATCAAAAGCCAGTGACATATTCCAGAGCAACTAGATATTTATTGCTAAATTGCATTCTTCAATTATTACATTAATTTTCTCGGACAATAGAACGGTTTTTATTTTTTTACTCGAAAATGGCGCATCGAAAGAAAGCAACTCAAGAGAGGTCTTTTGTTTTAAATTAAACGGGCAATTCAAAAATAATTCTTATTTGGCAAAAAACTATTGGCGTACCATTTTTTTCTTAAAAAATATCGAAGTCAATACCCGTACGCACGCCACTGTTAAAGCTAAAAATTATTTTTGCATTGAAACATATGCAGCTTTATTAACTTTCACTACGTACTAAATATCAGTGAAATATCTGAAGCGGTTCTGAAAATATTAATTAATTTAAAATTTTTTCCTAAAACTTCAACACCCCGAGGTTTTGTAAGGAAACATTTCTGGACGATAGTTTATAAAGTAATATATTAATTTTTCATGTAGATTCACACCCTTAAATATTCGCATAACATTAAAGAACACCCTGTATATAATATTTACAGGACCGTAACAAAAAGATCAAAGAGCTTTTCGAAAATATTTCAGAACCTGCCGCATTATCCAGAAATTCTCATTATGCTACAGAAGACTACTTCAGTTATCTACATCCAAATTTTTATCCATTATAGAATTTTCGCAAGCTTTTGGGAAAATTGTTGTTCCCTTACCAGGCTATTTAGATTACACTCATACATTGCAGCCTAGTGCGGTGGACGGTTTGTAATAGCTAATTACAGCGTTAGAAGATAGAATGTATAAAAAAATTACTATATCTACCTGTACTTTTCAATCATGCTGCACCAAGCGTTTAACCCAATCAGAAAGAGCTTCCTTCGTAAGATCAGCACGATGACGTTGTAGAGAGCGAATACGGAGCAAATGATGTTACCCACCGTCGGCAGGCATTCCATTTCCCTACGAGCGCAATATGAAGTATCTTGAATCTGGTAGAATATGCCAGGAATTAGGAAAACCATCGCGGTCGCTAAAATAAATGTGTTCCAGCAGGAAAACTTGTAGCAGGCGGTTTCTGAATAGTACGAAGATGAGTGCTTGCAGTAACCTTGCACAGGGTGCAGCATTCCCCAAAGATTCAGTCTGGTAGTGCATACTTGACAGTTTTCTATTTCCAAGCGTTTCAGCCAGTTTGAAATGAAACCCATACTTGTATCCTGATTTATATGCCTACAAAAATTTTTGTCTACTCAATTCAATTTTATGGGAGGCTCCATATCAAAATTTGTGGGGGGACCTCATCGAATTGTGGCGCACTCCCATATGGAGGGTAAAATTCGAGATAGAGATAAGAAAAAATGAGTAACACTTGTACTAACTATCAATTTTTACAAATAACTTTCCAAGAAACGCAAATAATAACTGCAGGTACGCTTTTCTAATCCTTAACCCACCCAGCCGTAAAGGAAGGAGGTAGTTTAATTGCGAAACTTTTAGAACTTCAGATAATTTCTCTTGTGTGATGTCTAGATCCCGGAAATCTATATTACATATACTAAGTGACATATAAATCGGAACACCCAGTTTAAATGGTTTTATTTTAATAAAAGTTGGTGAATGTATTTATCTTACTGTAAATAACAAGTGAAAAATTTTTCAGCCTTATCAGTTGAACATTCCGGTTTTTATACTATCTTCTTTTAATTCACTAACGTTCTAAAAATGAATATTTCAGTCGTAGTAAAGAAGCAACGTTGGCGGATTTTGGTTCTTGACATCCTTTACGATCGGTTACGATGCCTAGAGTACGGAGACCTGTACGATTTCGTCAACTTAGTGAGTTTGATAGGGGCCGTATAGTGGGACTTCGGGAAGCTGGACTTTCTTTTTGGGCATTTGCAGTTAGAGTGCAAAGAAGTGTAGACACTGTGGTTAGGTGTTGTCAGGCATGGCTTCGAGAAGGCCGTACGCAAAGAGCAAGGGGCACCGGACGCCGCCGTAGAACAACAGACCGTGAAGATCGCCGCCTAAGATTATTGGCCTTAAGGGACCGTTTCTCCACTACCAGGTCCATTGCAAATGAATGGTTTGCAGAACACGGAAGACCTATTGGCATGCGAAGTGTTTACCGACGAATGAGAAGTTTTGGCTTGTTTTCATACCGGCCCTTTAACTCGAGTACACCGACGTAATCGCCTTGAGTGGTGCAGACAACGGTCACTCTGGGATCAGGAATGGAACAGTATTGTCTTTAGTGACGAGTCTCGATTTTGTTTAGGCATGCACGATGGTCATGCCAGGGTTAGAAGGCGACGTGGTGAAATGAGGAATCCACAGTTTTTTGTTGAAAGACATGATCATCACACTGTTGGAGTTATGGTTTGGGGTGCTACAGCTTATGGTTCCAGGTCACCTTTAATCTTCATCAGAGGTAACATGAACGCGCAGCGTTATATCCACGAAGTTCTAGAACCCCATCTTTTACCCTATCTTGATACCCTGGCAGATCCAACTTTCCAACAAGATAATGCTCGACCACATGTTGCAAGAGTCACAATAGACTTCTTTCAACATAATGATGTCACATTGTTACCATGGCCACCAAGATCTCCCGACTTATCCCCAATTGAGCACGTGTAGGATATGATGGGTAGGAGATTGCTCAATTTGCAACGTCCTCCTCAGACTCTAGAAGCACTTCGAGAGGAGTTGGTGGTTGCCTGGAGTGAGATACCACAGGAGGTCATTGACCACCTGATCGGAAGCATGCCTAGGCGCGTTGGAGAATGCGTAGCATATCAGGGTGCATCCACACATTATTAAAGGTCAAAGGGCTTTAAAGCAGTGCAATCATTTTGAAATTTTTATCATTTACTTATTATGCTTCATTAAGTACTTATACAAAATTTTATTAAAATAAAACCATTTAAACTGGGTGTTCGGATTTATATGTCACTTAGTATATTTTTGTCGGTTTGTGTCCCGGTCCGTCTGTGTGTTGGCATATACTATTCTCTGAAACGTCTGCATCGATTTTGATAAAACTTGGGGACCAGATGCTTTGGGTTCATTCGAGTAATTTTTAAAAATCGTTAAACTGGCAGCGGTATTATAACCAAAAAACAAAACATCCGTATTTTCTAATGTTTCTTTTTGTTTGCTTTACAACTATCTGAAAATTTGTAGGCGTGATCAAGAGTTTTAGAGAGAGGTTACGATTTATAGAAAATTTCAAAAACTTGTCTTTTTATGAATACTGCAGGTTAAAACATATTCGAAAACGTTGTTATAGAGCCCAAAAGTGTTGAGGCTTATTCTTGACTTAAGGGAAATCTGAAAACCGAGTCAATCTACTTACAATTTTTATCCGTAAACACCTTTGTTAAATAATTCTTAGCTCATAGGAGGATTTAGATAATCTAATTACTTTTAGTTTTGAAAACCTTGTTGCATTTGCAATTTGGAAGGTCAAAAATAGGAAGGATGCTACTATAACCTATTCATACGATCTAAACATTTAGCGCTTGAGAATTTATAGTTAGGCTTTCGGTCTAAGAACTTGCATGATACTGTGGGTAACATTTTAAGCGATTTTTCTGACATGGGTCGGGGAGCCTGAAAGGTGGGGTAGCTACGTCCCTGGATTGAATCCTACTGACATTTCGGTTCTTTTTTTAAGACTAGAGGATATTTTTGACTTGCCTGATCTCAAATACAGATGGCGAAAAACTTTAAGTGAATCTGTATATCCTGTTGAGCTTGTCCTTCAGGGATGAGTTCTGGGACCACTGTTATTCAACTTACATATACGAGGCCTGTAATTTAAGCGATGAGACTGGCAACATAGTGTTCCATCTGGAAACACTGGAGGTGCTGAGCTTGAAAGGGACACGGAGGAACATGTGATCCGGTTTCAGTGCAAGTCTGAACTCGCTCGAGTCATTTGGTTGTCCATAGAGATTTTTTTGTGAAACAGTTTTTCCTATTGTGTTCTAGCGCACGTTCCCATAATGCTCGTACTACGGACTTTTTTCAAGAAGCAGGCGTTAATATTTTTCCGTGGCCATCGAACATGTGTGGGATATGATGTGGAGGAGGCTATACACTTTGAACCATCCTGTCCCTTACAGTACTGCTGTCCTGTCCCCCATGGGTAACTCAGACCACGGTGTTGTGGAGGTTAGATTTCGGTCAGAACCTGCTGTAGCAGCAGAAACTCGTACAGGCCGCAAAACCTGGCTTTACGGACATGCTGAGTGGGAGGGGTTCAGAGCTTCTTCTCTAGCTTTCCTTGGAGAGATATCTGTTTCACTGACGCGGATGCGTCGGCTGTCTGTTCTTCGATAACCGAAATTATCCACGTCCGAATGGAGGAATACATCCCTCTCACAGTGAAAGTGCCTAAACCAGGGTACAACGGCTGGTTTAACAAATCGTGTGACACTGCTCGCCAGCAGAATATCAAGGCACACAGAACCTTCTTACAAAACCCCACGTTAGACAACAGATAAGCCGACGTTGAGTCCAGAAACAAATATAACGAAGCTGTTCGCAATGCCAAAAACCTCTCTTCATCCCACAACGTCAACGCGGGTGTTCCCCAGGGATCGGTCTTGGCTCCGACACTGTTTCTCTTACATAGCAACGACCTCCTTTCCTGCACGATCAATCTAATACACAGCTTCACTGATGACAGTACTCTACATGCAGGAATTCACAGTGACAAGCCGATCTCTGCCGCTGAGCTGGAAAAAAGAAGACTAGCGACGACTTCCTCTCTTACAAGAGACCTGGAGGCTATCACTGCTTGGGGACGCAACAATCTTGTACAGTTCAGTGCTTATAAAATATAGTACTGTACTTTGACGAACAAAAAGCGTCCTAGCGCTCTTCCGGTTTCGATGGATGGCCGAGTTCTGCCAAAGAGCCATTCATTTCAGCTGGTCGGTGTCCAGATCACCGAGGACCTGATCTAGCACGAACACATCTCGTCAATAGCTGCAGCTGCTGGGAAAAAGATAGGCTATTTTTTAGGGCTAAGAAGTACTCTTCTCCGCATGACCTTCTCACTCTATACAAGGCCCAGATAAGCCCTAGCCTCGAGTATTGCTCGCACATTTGGGGTTCTGCCACCCCGACTACATTATCCATGCTCGATGCTGTCCAGAGAAGGGCGGTCCGACTGATCGATGACTATTCTCTAAAAGACAGTCTTGGGACTCTTTCGCACCGGCGGTTGTCGGCGATCTAGCTCTTTTCTACCACTACACCAACGGACTTTGCTCCTCAGAGCTCTCTTCCATGATGCCGCCGCGCGATGTGCCTGCCAGACAGATCCGCCTGACTTTGGCGTCCCAACCTAACCGTGTCAAAATTCGTACATCCAGAATTGGCCGATACGACCGCTCCTTTGTACAGAGGGTGTCGAGATTGTGGAACGGTCTATAAGAAGGGGCTCTTCCCAGTTCTACTGACCTTAGGCAGTTCAAAAATCGTGTTAACAAAATTTCTTTGGGATCATCAAATCATCATAGCAGCCGCGGTGTTCTGGCACTTAGGCTTCTGCCTGCGCGACTGCTTCGATATACAGGGTGTCCCAGAAGTCGACGTCAAGCCGAAACCGGGTGATAGGCACAGTCATAACAGCTATCAGAAAAATATTTAAAAAAAATTTATGTATGTGTTTTGAAAATTATAGGTCTTTGAAAAAGATATAGAAATTTCACACCATACGGCAGTCTGTCAACTCCTGTTACTACAAATAATAACTTTTTTTGGATTTTATTTTTATAATGTAATGATGAATAATGCATCTTCAAACTGGTGTCTCAACCTTACTGCCAACTTTTCTCGTTCAGGAAAAATTGCCACTTATTTCCCAACCAAGTATTCCAAAGTAAAACTTTGCTCAACTATAACTGGCTGTACTAGAAAAAAATGTACTACGAGAGTTTGGCAAGTAACCTTAAAAGTTGGCGCATTTAATAACGATTCCAAAATGGTATAACACTTAGAAGATTACTCGTTAACTTATGCACAATTTTTATTTGAAAAAAAACTGATGAAAATTTTTCAAAATTTCCTAATTAAACAGCGATTATGAAAACGCACAAGGACCCTTAAGGACAACTGTTTGCACAACAGTGGGCATCAAAATGCTGCTGATGATGATTTACCTTTACAGCAAATGCTCAAACTGTTTTCAAAAAAGATCGGGTTATTAAACGAGCGAATCCACGGTTATTAACAAACTCAGCTGCTCCCAATAGTCTTTGCCGTAGCTCAGCTACATTTTGAATCGGCTTGAAATACACTTTTTCTTTTACAGTTCCCCAGTAAAAAAATCTAAAGGATTCAAATCAGGTGGTCGGGCTGGCCACGGTATTGTACCAGACCGCCTTATCCATCTGCCTGGAAAGTTTTGATCGAGATACTCTCTCACTGAGAGTGCATAGTGCGCTGGGCAGCCATCATGCTGAAACCACATGTCCCTGTAAATACTCAGTGGCACGTCCACCAATAAATTTTGTACATGATTTTTCAAAAAATCCAAATAAACTTCAGCAGTCAAAGTCTCTGGGAACTCAAACGGACCGATTATTTTACCATTTAAAATGCCTGTCCAATGGTTTATCTTGAAGCGATATTGAGATTTATCTTCTCTAATCAAATGTGGGTTTGCTACGTGCCACTCGTGTAAGTTATGCAGGTTCATGTAACCATCTTTCTAAAATGTGGTCTCATCCGACCATAACATTTTTTCAAAGAACTGTGGATCTTTCCTGTGTCTTCCTAACATTGTGCGACAAAAAGCAACTCGGGGCTCATAATCCCGGGGCAGGAGAGGTTGAACACGCTGTATGTGGTATGGATGAAGCACATCACTTACTTGCTATTGCACACTTTGATACCGATCAGTACTCCTTCGTTTACTGCGCATCTTTACATGTTCGTGCTTGTTGATTTCGTACTGTTACTAATTTTGGATTCGTGAACTGGACTGTTGATCGCTTGTGATTTGGATTTGGGCTGTTTAATTGCTCTTCAAAACAACATTTGCTTTCCTTAGACTATCTTTGATAGTGTGATTGTGCAGTGCCGCTATGTCCGTGTACACCGTACAAGAATATGCTAACATGAACCTCATTTATGGGGAATGCAGATGCAACGCTAGTGCTGCAGCGCGACTTTACTGTGAGAGATACCCGAATGCAGCTCGTCATCCAGATCATCGAGTGTTCACAAATGTGCACCGCTTACTGTTCTCAGAGGGCCAACTACCAAACCAATCACACGGTGAGGGAAGATCTTTCCTTCCTTACGAAGACGTGATGCTAGGAGCTGTCGAAGAAGACCCGAGTACTTCAGTGCGTGCAATAGAACTAAAAACAGGTGTGCCCAAAAGTACAGCCCATAGCATCTTGCAAAAAAACGTGCTCCATCCATACCACGTACAGCGTGTTCAAGCTCTTCTGCCCCGGGATTATGAGCCCCGAGTTGCTTTTTGTCGCACAATGTTAGAAAGACACAGGGAAGATCCACGGTTCTTTGAAAAAATTTTATGGTCAGATGAGACCACATTTAAGAAAGATGGGTACATCAACCTGCATAACTTACACGAGTGGCACGTAGCAGACCCACATTTGATGAGAGAAGATAAATCTCAATATCGCTTCAAGTTAAACCATTGGACAGGAATTTTAAATGGTAAAATAATCGGTCCGTTTGAGTTCCCAGAGAAATTTATTGCAGGACGTGCCACTGAGTATTTACAGGGACATGTGGTTTCAGCATGATGGCTGCCCAGCGCACTATGCACTCTCAGTGAGAGAGTATCTCGATCAAAACTTTCCAGGCAGATGGATAGGGCGGTCTGGTACAATAGATTTTTTTACTGGGGAACTGTAAAAGAAAAAGTGTATTTCAAGCCGATTCAAAATGTAGCTGAGCTACGGCAAATACTATTGAAAGCAGCTGAGTTTGTTAATAACCGTGGATTCGCTCGTTTAATAACCCGATCTTTTTTAAGAAGATGTCGAGCGTGTATTGCGGCTGAAGGAAAACAGTTTGAGCATTTGCTGTAAAGGTAAATCATCATCAGCAGCATTTTGACGCCCACTGTTGTGCAAACAGTTATCCTTAAGGGTCCTTGTGCGTTTTCATAATCGCTGTTTAATTAGGAAATTTTGAAAAATTTTCATCAGTTTTTCTTCAAATAAAAATTGTGCATAAGTTAACGAGTAATCTTCTAAGTGTTATACCATTTTGGAATCGTTATTAAATGCGCCAACTTTTAAGGTTACTTGCCAAACTCTCGTAGTACATTTTTTCCAGTACAGCCAGTTAAACTTGAGCAAAGTTTTACTTTGGAATACTTGGTTGGGAAATAAGTGGCAATTTTTCCAGAACGAGAAAAGTTGGCAGTAAGGTTGATACACTACTTTGAAGATGCATTATTCATCATTACATTGTAAAAATAGAATCCAAAAAAAGTTAATATTTGTAGTAACAGGAGTTGACAGACTGCCGTAGGGTGTGAAATTTCTATATTTTTTTCAAAAACCTATAATTTTCAAAACACATACATACATTTTTTTTAAATATTTTTCTGATAGCTGTTATGACTTTGCCTATCACCCGGTTTCGGCTTGACGTCGACTTCTGGGACACCCTGTATATAAAAAAAACATCCGCCACTCTTTGCCACAGCTAATCCACGAAGTTCGAGTTGCTTGTAATGAAGTGCCACAATCAGACATCGATCGACTCATTTTGTCGATGCCTAGACGTATACAGGAGTGTGTGTATGAGCTGCGGGGTTTTCCGACACATTATTAATTTTTTCCTTGTGTCTTCATATCGTCGGTTGACAGTCAGAATGATCGGAGAAGAGCCAAACTTGACTTACACCACCGTTCATCAGATCAAGAACAACTGGGTGTTGCAACACTATGATGCTCTTAGTCACACAGCAATGTAAATAAGTGAGCTTTTGCCCAGTAAGAACATTCCTGTGGCTTCTCAGCCTCCTTATTCGCCTGACTTGAGTCCTTGTGACTTTTTTCCCGAAGTTGCAAGATCACCACAAGGGAACTAATTTTTCTTCAAACGGGTGTAACCGACCAGCTGAAGGCTAGTCCAGTATCGGAGTTCCAGCACTACTATTAAGAGTGGAAGAACCATCTCTCGCGTTATGTGGCTTAGGAAGTTATTTTAAGGGAGACAATAAAATTGTAATTATATTTAAATAAAAAAAACAGTCTCATTACTTGATTTACAGACCTCGTAAGTGCAGTCATACCTCTGAGGGATTATAACTATGTTTGCAGATGACATCACAATAAATGTATCTGCAAAAGATGTGAATCACCTTCATACCAAAATTCAATGCGTACGAGTATTGGATAATTTTCTATCCTGGTGCCAAAGAATCGGGTATCCTAAATTCGAGTGAGACTACTGTAATATATATTTCAACATCGCATAATTAATATAGAACTGAATATATATGACTATTTTTTATCTGACTCTTATAAATTACTGGGTACAGATTTTGGCAGCAGACTAAATTTCCTTCAGGAACATATTGATCATGTTTGTAAAAATTTAAGTGTTCCGCCATTCTGCTGTTAAAATATTCTCTATACGAAAAAGCTCTACTGAACACCCATTATGCACTGGTCTATAGTGTGACCCAAAAAAGAATAGTTAGAATAATTGTTGAAGTAAGGCAAGTTGTGTCCTGGAGAGAAATTTTATATTATATTCTTATTCTGTATTGCGCTCATATTTTGAAATTCGTATCCTAAGTTAAGAAGTATAAGTTTCCAAATAATAGTGTTTATTACGAGTAAAATGCAAGAAATAAAAATTTAATAATATTCCAGGAACATACTAGGCAAAACCTGGGAAAGAGCCTGGCACATGTGTACCAATGTGAAGCGCTGGCCTGGGTCCTTTTCCAGATTACCAGAAAATGAGGCTGCTTTATCCCTATTTTGCACAAAATTTCCCAAATTACCACTGTATCATGTTATTCAACCAATTGCCAGTAACAATTAAGCAAATATGTAACTATATTTCATTTAAAAAAGTAACTGGGTACTCAGAATATAATAACTTGCAATTAAGTATGTAAAGACGATTTTAATAATGATGTATTGTTATATTTTTGATCTATACGTATATTGCTTTGTATTTTCTTACAACATATAAAAACCTGTACCAAGGTGATATACACCGCCAGGTTTCTAATATATCCTGATATTTTTTAAGCTTTTGTGCAAATACAATAAGATTATGACTGTAGATTTACAATGAGACATAGATACTTGCCTTTGTTACGAAATGTGTCAAACTATCTACCAAATGTAACCACATGCATATCTGGATAGCTCTAAATTATAGCACACACTTCTATTTTACCCGTAATCACAAATGATAGCAGTTAATGGATAGTGATATCGTATCGCCCTTGGTAAGATTTGATCTGCCCTTATTTCTATGAATGGATAGATTTAATCATAAACGTACAGGGCGTCCCTCTATACGTGAATTGACCTCCCTCTTAACTTTTTATATCACCTTCTAGGAAAAAATATAAACAAAAATTGTAAGACCGGTTATGAAGTTTTTCAAGTCTTTTTTGTATGCCGAGTGTCTCAGAAAAGTATCATCAGATTAAGTTGTTGTTGTGATTCCAAATATACAGTGTGTCCGAAAACTGAACAATGATCCTGCAGCTGAAATGGGTCGCATCATGAGTTATTGTTTGGCAAAATTGTGTTGTAAAAAGTCCCACGATTTTCGAGATATCAGTCTTTTTCAGCAAAAATCGTCACTCGTCTAATTAAATTGTTGCCATTTCTACAAATATCAATTTTTTGAGCCGGATTTGTTTTATTTGTATGTTGCAGCAAAATCTATATGAAAACTGTTCTAATGCAACATGTCGATGAAAATCAATTTATACGTCTTTGACACCTTGTAGTTGTTGTAACAAAGAATGGGTTAGGATCGCCGTGTCATATACTCCAAAAAGTTGGTTATTTAATTCCATTCTTGCAATGACACTATATTCTATTCTATTTTCTATTTTCTTTCGTATAGTGAAATTTGTCTAGCAGTTACCAATTACTACAAGACGTAGCACGTGAATGTCCTATCAGGTGTTTGTTGTAGCTCAATTATTGCATTTCATGGCCTGCCTATTCATATCAATATATTATTTTTATTGGGCACCAGTATTGAATTATCAATTTAGGTAATGGATGCTCAATCGATAGACGTTCATTTGTTTGAATGAATCAATGCTTTGTATATCTTTAAAGTATAGCTGCTCCATCTAGTAGGCAGTGGAGTTACACAGATAATAAAGCATTCTCGATTGAGCTTAATTATTTGAGAAACCGTTTATGAATCAGTGTTGAACGAAACCTACTAGCATAGATGGTAGTTTTGATTGAAATAATTGACAAATTCAGACTTATGTGGAAAAGCAAGGAGATATGTTAAGGGATAGGTCTGACCCAATAAAGGAGGAGAGCACCTTAAAAAAAGGAACTCAATGACGAACATTGGGCCTAAAGGGAAATGAAGCCCTGTCTAAAAAATATATAGGGTATCCAAGATAAGGTTATATTAGAAAAAAAAAGTTGCGTTCCTTGGAGCGTATTTACATGCTGTTGAGAAGCTAGTAAATATTTCATGGCTTACTGACGTATTTGGGAAAAACTAAAATTTGGCCAAATCGTTTTTATTTTTTCTGAATTCGTAATATCATAAAACTAATGGAATTTTTTCAATAGAACTTTTAAGGCGCTACATGATGGGGTTTTTATATTTTGTGTCCTACGTTTCGTTTTTGAGAAACCATCATGAAACTTATTTTTTTATATGATCCGCAAAAAGTACACCCTCTATCTGATAGCATCGTTTTCTACAAATTCAACATATTACATTTGTTTTCTCCGTTATAAAGAGTAAATATGCTTTCTTATTTTATTTAAGTAGGCGTTGCAAACAAATGCTTAATGTAAAATTATGTGATTACTGATACATGTATACTGCATATTACATAATGATATGATGAGCATTTTCCTAATTTGACCTAAGCTGTATTTTCCACAGGTATTGAAATCCCCATGCATAGGATCTTTATGTTGGACACCCTGTATAAAAACGACAAACTTAGAAATTATGTAATCTTTTGTTAAAAATTAAGATGGGGATTCAGGGAATTGTGCATCTAATGATAGATATATGAGGAGGTAACCAAAAATACCCGAGTTGTCGATCTGGCTTGTTTCGTTCCTTATTTTTGCTAGAACTGTTTCGTTCTTGTTTAATTTTTTACGATGTCAAGCTTCAGTGAGCAACGTGCAGCTGTGAAATGTTGCTTTCTAATTGGTAAAAGTGCTGCTGAAACTGTTTTAATGTTGAAAATAGCTTACAAAGATGATGCTAAGGGAAAAACTCAGGTGTACGAGTGGTTTGCTCGACTTAAAAATGGCGACATATCGATTGATGACAAACATCGCTCTGGACGTCCATCAACTGCCCGAATTGACTAAAATGTTGAAAAAATACCAGAGCTTGTGCTTGCAGACCACCGACTGACAATCGATCAACTATCCGTGAGTAGAGGATTGTCCTGCAGTTCTGTTCAGCGAATTTTAACAAGATTTGGGAATGAAAAGGGTTGCTGCCAAGGTGGTTCCTCGGGCTCTGACAATCCAAAAGAACACCGAGTTGAAACACGTCGTGCTTTGAAACAACAGCTTGAATCTGATCCAAATTTTCTGTCAAAGATCATCACTGGTGATGAGACTTGGTGCAACGGTTATGACCCAGAAACGAAGCAACAGTCAAGTCAATGGAAGACGCCATCGTCACCCCGTCCAAAAAAATGTCGTCAAGTCAAATCAAACATCAAAACAATGCTGATTTGATTTTTTGATGTTAAAAGCGTAGTCCATTCCGGGTCTGTTCCCCCAGGTCACACTGTGGCATTTCTAAGTAAGACTTCAAAAACCGTTTCGAACAGTGGAAGCACCGGTGGCACAAGTATATTAGTTGTAGTGAACAGTATTTTGACGGAGATAAGGTTACTTTGTGAAAAAGTTGAAAACAAATAGCTTTTAAAAAATATTTCCGTTTTTTTGGGTACCCCTTCGTATATCAGAAAAAGGATGTGCTTTTAACTATCAAGCTACGACGTGAAAATACCAACTTACCAACTAGCACCACAGTCATTTTGGGCTTAGTACTTTTAAAGATTTGTTAGTAAACGAAAAGCTAGCTAAATTCAGTAAGTACTTTTGACATTTCCCTTCATATTTCAAGGTTATATAATTTTGTCAGATATAAATTGAAATAAAAATCCGACAATCTAAACATATAAGGTATGGCAGATAGCAATGGTCGAAACGAAGAGAACTTCCGGTAAGCTTTTCATGGTATTATCCTCATTTACAAAAAAAACAACTGCTCTTCCTCCAACGATCCGGAGCCACCTCATGAACGACTAGGTTTTTCCAAGGGGGCACCCATGCAATCTTATTGAGTTGAACGTCATTGAAAGTATAATTTGATCTGAATGCACTGGGAAAGAGCCTGGCACATGTGTACCAATGTGAAGCGCTGGCCCGGGTCCTTTTCCAGATTACCAGAAATTGAGGCTGCTTTATCCCTATTCTGCACAGAATTTTTACCCGACTGCCTCGAATGGAAGGATATGTTTTTCGAGCGTGGCTATGTGTATGTACGGGGTGCGGCAGACAGGGTGGACGGTTTTAAAAAAAATCATAAAATAGTTAACTTTGACTCGAAAACAAATCTATTGATGGAATCAGGTTCACAAGGAAATAGCATTTGAGACAGTCACGTGTGGAAAATCACATCAGGCATGTGGTGGCCGAAATCGTTGATGCAGTGCTGGAGGCGTTCTTGGAAGTTCGCGTAGACTCTCTCCAACATCGCTCTCTCAACTTGGGCGACTTCCACGCGAATTTCGCCGTGCAATTCGTCCAGAGTTCGGGCCTTGTTCGCGTATACTCTAGCCTTGAGGTGTCCCCATAAGAAAAAAGCACATATGGATAAATCTGGGGACCGAGGAGGCCAATGAACATCGCCAAACCTGGAAATAAGGCGACCAGGGAAGAGAGGGCGAATAACGTCCATGGATGCTCGGGCTGTGTGGGCGGTCGCCCCATCCCGCTGGAACCTCACACGTTGGATTGGAACACGTCGCCGTCGGGGTTCAGGGAGAAAGAAGTTGGTGATTATGTCGACGTAGCGCTCTGACGGTAACATCATAACCATTACCGTCTTCGAAGAAGTAAGGGCCAATGATGCAAGTTGGCGATACAGCGCATCAAACCGTTACTTTTGAGCTGTGCAGCGGTCTTTCGTGTAACTGTTGCGGATTTTCATTAGCCCAATAACGACAATTCTGCTGGTTAACAATGCTGTTTAGGTGAAAGTGGGCTTCGTCACTCATAGGCGAAAACGCGGGGTTCCACCGTCCAAGGCTCCATAACGACAACTGGTATAATAATGCTAGGATCTCACGGGTCAAACGGCACCCTTCCCACCTCTCTCGTACACGGAGGCGGAGAGTACTACCCATCCCAAAAACGTCCGTCCTCTCTGCCGCACCCTGTATCTATCCAAAAAGTCTATTCCACTGGCTAGAGGCCAAGCGGCTTGATGGATTCTGAGAGATGAGATTTGTCTTGGCAGCGAGAGTGATGCTGAGTATACCAAAACTTCGTTTAAACAAAATGACGGGTTTTCAACTTCAACCGTGTAAGTTCTATTTCACGTGCTACAAACCAAACGGCTTCATTGATATCATTATTTGGTGTGTCGTTGAATCGTCTTGATATGATTAAAAATTCATTCTTTTCAAACGGGTCTTTTATATTTTAACAATAATATACCTATTTCTCAACCATTGAACTTCTCTCAATAATTTGTCAAAAAACGAATCCTATATTACGATAATTTTTGTTTCTTCTTATGTACCTAATTGATTATTCTACCTATTGTTCATATTGTATGACAGGCTGTTACCAAGAATACTGAATGGAGGCTTAGCAGGCATAGTAGGTGTTATGTGTACATTTCCTCTAGATCTGGTGAAGACGAGGCTTCAAAACCAACAAGAACATGCAGGTATAAAGGAGTACAAAAGTATGTAAGTGGAGATAAGCGTTTTCCTTGACATCAAATTTTGCATTAATAGAGTCCCTTCAACAAATAGGTTGGAAACATGTTTATTCCACAAAAAATCAAGTACACCTTTTCCTTGAAGGTAGGAAATTTTGGATTAAAATTATCAAAGTTCTGCCGACAACACGATCCGTACAAGCCGGTGTACTTCAGGGTTCGGTGCTTGGACCAATTTTCTACTTTTTCTCTACTCTTTGTACACCACACATGATTTCTGTGACATCAGCAGCTGTGAAGTCCATCTCTATGTTGACGATACCATATTGGTGGCCGAGTCGTGGTCTGGTGGCCTTACCGTGAGAAGCTACAAAACGGGGTGGAGCCGATAAATAACCAACAATGACTTTACTTGATTTGTGGGTTACAGTACATTGAGATTGTTATACAGATATTTCTTTCCCAGATGGCAGAAAGGTCTTAACGGATAGTATAAGGGCGGATTTAGGAATCTGTCTAGGAGGGAGGGGGAGGGTCGCCCCCTCGTTCCACACTTAGCTTGCCCTCTCACATCATGATATGGCTAATACTCTGTTTTAGTGCCGATGCTTTTAAGAAAACATTACGTGCAGAAGGTTTTCTAGGAATGTACAAAGGTTCTTTAATAAATCTCATATTAATAACTCCAGAGAAGGCCGTTCTTCTAGCCGGTAACGATTTCTTCAGGTATCACCTTCAAACTAAAGACGGGTAAGTATATACATCTTTTCAACATACAGAGTTACCACAAAGTTGGGACTTTCCTTTATATATATTTTCTTGAAGAATAAACAGTTTTTTCTAGTAATATATACTCAAAAGCTTCAAGATTACCATTATTTTCAATGTTTCAAATTTAGATTCACTTACAAAAATAAAGGGTTACTTCTTCTAAAGTGAACAATGATATGACGGTTATAACTGACCGATTTAGAAATAGCATGAAACTTGTATTGCTTTGAGTTATAAAGGGTGGCGCATCGAAAACGAAACAGACGCATTTACTGGCAGCTCAGTTTTTTTTTTTTTTGGAAAAACGCTCAGACCCGTCGATTTTGTTTTCGAGGGGGACACAAGTTTGGCACAAATCACGTTGACACGCCCCCTGGGCGGTGGTGACACGTACCCTAAAATCTTAAAGGGAAAGGGGAGTAGAGTGATACCTTATTTTAAAGGTCTTTCAATTCCCGTTATAATGATGTAAAATAGATGAGCTTCAGTTCAGTAGTTTTGAAGATTTATTGATTCAAAGATTAAAGTAGACTTTAATAGGTACATCAGATTAGTTTGTACTACTTTCAGAAGAAATTTGACTAAAAGAATTTACTTAATAAGTAAATGCTTTTCTTCACTACGCCCATGGTTTGTTTATCATTTTTTTGCTGAAAATAGCTATTGATGCGTTTTTTTGTGGTAAAAAACTTATTTCTTGAAGAAAGATAAGGAAATATCTCGTACTTATTTTAAATAGGAATTTAGTAGGTACATAGTTTGCGATTGATTTGACGAAACATTGTTGCTAAAACAACTTGTAACGCTTTCAATCTTCAAAACTACTGAAGTGAAGTCCATTAATTTTATATCATTATAAAGGGAACGGGAAGACCTTTAAAATAAGGTATCACTCGACCCGCCTTTCCATTTAAGATTTTGGGGGTGGTGTCACCCCCGCTTAGGGGGCTGCACTTGGTAACGTGATGTTTTGACAACTTGTGTCCTCCTCGAAAACAAAATCGATGGGTCTGAGCGTTTTAAAAAAAACTGAGCTGCCAGTAAATGCGTCTGTTTCGTTTTAAATGCGCCACCCTGTATCTAGTAGTTCATTTTTGTAGAATCAGCACATTTTCTAAACAATTTTGAATTGCGAATCTACTGTCAAATAAGGCAAATTACGAGTAATTGATTAGGGCTGTGCTTTTCCCTACTTTGTAACCAATTGTTCTTATAATAAAGGAAACCTTTGCTCGTTGCATTTGGTTTACATGATTAGTAAAATCTAATTTATGATCAGCAGATAGTCGTAAAAATTAGCCGGTATCTCTTTTTGTGTATAAATTCGTAATTTAAAATTATAAAATCGAAGGAGTTTTTAAATGTTATAAATTTTGTCGTATCAGCATTGAAAGCTAAGTAATTGTGATCACACCATTTCTTGATTGATTCTACATATTATTATTACTGCCAATTTTTGTCGCAATTTCATTTATATCTGTCTTGACAAAGTATTTTGGTATCGTCAGAAAAACTATGAATTCAGCATTTATGTTCAAGGTTATTAAATCGTTGATACACGCTAAAAAGAAGATCACGTCTAGTACTTTCCAACTAACAATTATCACTCCTATTAGAGTTGCAAGAATGATTATACAGTATTCCTTAAACAGCATTGTATACTGTAAGAACATTGGCAAAACCCTCTTAGAACAGCTATACAAGCGGAATGGGCACACCTAATAGGACACTTCAGTCATTTAAGAGGTTGTATAAGGGCTGCAGGTAACAATTATAAAACAAAAGTGTAAGCCTCTTGCAGCCGCTATAGGACATTTGCGCCAGTGTAAGATTCAGTTTTTGTCAACTATACAACTATTCTGTTACGTGATTCTACTTTATTGCAACCAAACTATTTCTTATGTATTGTATAGACGAAGTGAAGGATATATAACTAACACATTACAGTCATCTTGTTTACTATATCGGCCATTGTGAATTTCATACACAGGTATATGATAAACTTCTACACTTTGATATAGGGCTATTGAATTACTTGCACAGCAAATTTTATTGTGATTATCGTGCAAATTAGTTATCCAATTTCTACGGGCTTCGTATGTGATTCATATTTTGACAAAGATCAAAAATATGTCTAGATTTTTAAGATGGAAAACTTAACTTATCTGCGTTAAATCTTCCACAAATCCTATATTTAGACACAATTACACTAATGTTTATCACTTTGTATCTGTAATTTCGAACTGAAACATAGTTATTTAATATTAAATAGAGGAATAAATGTTCGCCCAATATGGCAGGTGGCTGTGTACAATCATGGCATCGTCTATGTTGTCGTTAGGTTATTAGAATATTTTGGTGTAGCCTGCAGGTGTTATACAACAATTTGACAGATGTCTGAAATGAAATACTGACAGAGTCGAATGATTTACCCAGAATTTGTACCAGATCTATATCTTCTGTTTGAACAGTTGATAAAACCTTCTGAACCAATATGCATGCGTTGTTTGTCTTAAAACATTGGTTATGGCATTTTAACAAAAATATGACAGCAGAAAGTTAGGTTATGGTGACGTTGTTTACCAACATATTAAGCATACGTACAGCCTTTAACAGTTACTAAACAACAGTTGTATAAGTGCTTCCGTTGGGAGCAATTTGTTGGCTAATGTAGTAAATTGCACAGCAAAACAACAAGGCTCGGGTTTGTTTTATAAACGTCACCATGGATGCCACAACACAACCATTTTGACTAACTTGCAAATATGCCGTATAAAATAGTTGTATAAACGTTTATGCAACAGTTAAAAATTTGCCCTATAAGGTGTTGTATAACTATGCTATAAGAATATTTTAAACACCTCATTTTAGAGCAGATATGTTGCAGAAAGCAAATTTGCATTCCACACAACATTAAGCCAGCATTTTGGTGTTCAGGCAACAACAATAGAGAGCTTTTATGGCTGAACGGTTCTTTTACCAAAAGCTTATACCACTACTTTGCTAGTTGGGTTGTCCTTGAGGTGCCCCTCCCTTTATATGTTTCTTACTTTAAATATATGTTGTTAATTTTACAATTTGAGATCGATTATTTAAATATGTTTCAAGCAAATTGAGTTCCAATATAAGATTTGTTTGATTTTTTCAAAGGTATATCACGATTTATACAGGCAAAAGCTATAGAAAATCACAAAAAGATCAATTGAAATGACCTCCCATAAAACATATGGAAAATGGACTCGAGTTAATTTATCTGAAACTTGAGTATGATATATTTGTTGCTTTCCCGAGCAAACGTTCCAATGGATCCAAAACAACCCTATGATTAGTTTCTGAGAAATATGGGCAGTTTGTCAGATTTGTAAAAATGGTGAATGTACCTGTTGTTGTTATTCACCAAAGAAAGAATTTCATTTAAAATCCTTTTGGAAAGGGGTGTTGGGAGGTGACAGGTTAACTTTGGTCATGATCCTTACAAGATCAACTTAAGGGCAAGCTTATTTTTATACGTTGAAAATGGAATGAATTTGGCACGGGTTGTTCGAGAGTTAAAAAAATCACTCAAGAGAACCGTTCACTTCAGAAGGACACGGAGGAGTCGTGGTTGCTTAGGTGTCGTTGATTATGACATTTACAAAGTTAATGCAAGGTGATGTTTATTTTGAACCAGAAAGCGAAGGATACAGTGCACTATTGTGAACCTACCTCTGGGGTATTGTAATTGATTGACTATTAATTTGAGTTTTGATGTTTTGGCCTGCTTCCGGTATATTGAACTGTTTGGAAAGCATATAAAAAAGCATGTCTAGGGTTTGGGTGCCAAATTTACACCTTTTTTTCGGTCATAATGCACAGGCAATATTGCATAATCATCAGGTAAAACCGCGTTACTTTCATAAACCTGTCGATAAGATATACAGGGTGTCCCAGAAGTCGACCTCAAGCCGAAACCGGGTGATAGGCAAAGTCATAACAGCTATCAGAAAAATATTTAAAAAAATTTTGTGTATGTGTTTTGAAAATTATAGGTCTTTGAAAAAAATATAGAAATTTCACACCCTACGGCAGTCTGTCAACTCCTGTTACTACAAATATTAACTTTTTTTGGATTTTATTTTTACAATGTAATGATGAATAATGCATCTTCAAACTGGTGTCTCAATCTTACTGCCAACTTTTCTCGTTCAGGAAAAATTGCCACTTATTTCCCAACCAAGTATTCCAAAGTAAAACTTTGCTCAACTTTAACTGGCTGTTCTGGAAAAAAATCTACTAGGAGAGTTTGGCATGTAACTTTAAAAGTTGGCGCATTTAATAAGGATTCCAAAATGGTATAACACTTAGAAGATTACTCGTTAACTTATGCACAATTTTTATTTGAATAAAAACTGATGAAAATTTTTCAAAATTTCCTAATTAAACAGCGATTATGAAAACGCACAAGGACCCTTGAGGATAACTGTTTGCAAAACAGTGGGCGTCAAAATGCTGCTGTTTTCCTTCAGCCGCAATACACGCTCGACATCTTCTTAAAAAAGATCGGGTTATTAAACGAGCGAATCCACGGTTATTAACAAACTCAGCTGCTTCCAATAGTATTTGCCGTAGCTCAGCTACATTTTGAATCGGCTTGAAATACACTTTTTCTTTTACAGTTCCCCAGTAAAAAAATCTAACGGATTCAAATCTGGTGACCGGGCTGGCCACGGTATTGTACCAGACCGCCCTATCCATTTGCCTGGAAAGTTTTGATCGAGATACTCTCTCACTGAGAGTGCATAGTGCGCTGGGCAGCCATCATGCTGAAACCACATATCCCTGTAAATACTCAGTGGCACGTCCTCCAATAAATTTTGTAAATGATTTTGCAAAAAACCTAAATAAACCTCAGCAGTCAAAGTCTCTGGGAACTCAAACGGACCGATTATTTTACCATTTAAAATTCCTGTCCAATGGTTTATCTTGAAGCGATATTGAGATTTATTTTCTCTCATCAAATGTGGGTTTGCTACGTGCCACTCGTGTAAGTTATGCAGGTTCATGTACCCATCTTTCTTAAATGTGGTCTCATCTGACCATAAAATTTTTTCAAAGACCGTGGATCTTCCCTGTGTCTTTCTAACATTGTGCGACAAAAAGCAACTCGGGGCTCATAATCCCGGGGCAGAAGAGCTTGAACACGCTGTACGTGGTATGGATGGAACACGTTTTTTTGCAAGATTCTATGGACTGTACTTTTGGGCACACCTGTTTTTAGTTCTATATCACGCACTGAAGTACTCGGGTCTTCTTCGACAGCTCCTAGTAAGGAAGGAAAGATCTTCCCTCACCGTGTGATTGGTTTGGTAGTTGGCCCTCTGAGAACAGTAAGCGGTGCACATTTGTGAACACTCGATGATCTGGATGACGAGCTGCATTCGGGTACCTCTCACAGTAAAGTCTCGCTGCAGCACTAGCGTTGCATCTGCATTCCCCGTAAATGAGGTACATGTTAGCATATTCTTGTACGGTGTACACGGACATAGCGGCACTGCACAATCACACTATCAAAGATAGTCTAAGGAAAGCAAATGTTGTTTTGAAGAGCAATTACACAGTCCAAATCCAAATCACAAGCGATCAACAGTCCAGTTCACGAATCCAAAATTAGTAACAGTACGAAATCAACAAGCACGAACATGTAAAGATGCTCAGTAAACGAAGGAGTACGGTATCAAAGTGTGCAATAGCAAGTAAGTGATGTGCTTCATCCATACCACATACAGCGTGTTCAACCTCTCCTGCCCCGGGATTATGAGCCCCGAGTTGCTTTTTGTCGCACAATGTTAGGAAGACACAGGAAAGATCCACGGTTCTTTGAAAAAATTTTATGGTCGGATGAGACCACATTTAAGAAAGATGGGTACATGAACCTGCATAACTTACACGAGTGGCACGTAGCAAACCCACATTTGATGAGAGAAGATAAATCTCAATATCGCTTTAAGATAAACCATTGGACAGGAATTTTAAATGGTAAAATAATCGGTCCGTTTGAGTTCCCAGAGACTTTGACTGCTGAAGTTTATTTAGGTTTTTTGAAAAATCATTTACAAAATTTATTGGTGGACGTGCCACTGAGTATTTACAGGGACATGTGGTTTCAGCATGATGGCTGCCCAGCGCTCTATGCACTCTCAGTGAGAGTATCAAAACTTTCCAGGCAGATGGATAAGGCGGTCTGGTACAATACCGTGGCCAGCCCGATCACCTGATTTGAATCCTTTAGATTTTTTTACTGGGGAACTGTAAAAGAAAAAGTGTATTTCAAGCCGATTCAAAATATAGCTGAGCTACGGCAAAGACTATTGGAAGCAGCTGAGTTTGTTAATAACCGTGGATTCGCTCGTTTAATAACCCGATCTTTTTTAAGAAGATGTCGAGCGTGTATTGCGGCTGGAATATCGCTTGAACTTTCATTATAAATAGAAATAACTATTGATGTTTTTGAATATTCTGGGTACACATGTATTAAGAGAAATAAAGGTTGCTATAAAATATATTTCTGATTCCAAGAAAGCTACCGCTCTTCAACGAAGTAATGGCTGCAGCAGCTGCGGGGTTTCTCGCCATCGGCATAACGACACCTATGGAGCTGCTCAAGATTCAAATGCAAGACGCTGGAAGGATCAATGCACAAAGAATAAAGAGTTAGGTGAATGCAATTTATAAATTATGGGATCCACAAAGTTACTTAACGCTTTAATGGCGAGAACTGTTTTAACTATTAGCGTTGATTAACGTATTCCAACTTGATTCAGAAAATGGATGCCTGCATACAAATTGCATGTTGGCAAATGATACGACTTAGAAGTAATAAAAATATACATCATTCTCATTTAAAAAGAATTATTTATTCTTGGATACAATACTAACAATACTAACCCCCCCCCCTAGTAACTGCTCTTAGAATGTACTCAAAAACAGAAAGAAAATAGCCAAGATCTGCGTATATTTAGATATGCAACAATATGAATTTTGTGAGCTCGTACAATATCGCCCTCTACTCGACAAGGCGTTGTAATGTTAAGCTACCTAAATTCCCCCTACTCGGAATCATATGGAGTCCCATAGACAACGCACTTATTCGAAGACGTAAGTTTGACAGGTATACGAGGGTGGTCCCAGAAGTACCCGACCCAACAAAGAAAACAAAAATTTTGTAAAAAAACGTATTTATTTTTCAATATAATCTCCTTTGAGTTCTATACACTTTTCTCAGCGATGTTCAATAAGTTCGATACCCTTTTTATAATAAGAATGTTTTGCTCCTCAAAGTAGCCATTAACTGCCGACATCACTTCTTCATCGTTGGAAAATCTTTGACCACTGAGCCATTTTTTCAAGTTTGGAAACAGAAAATAATCCGAGGGGGCTAAATCTGGTGCATGAAGTAGCAATTCAATCTTTAATTCGTTAATTTTGGTCATTGCAATAACGGATTTGTGAGCTGGTGCATTGTCTTGATGAAACAACACTTTCATCTTAACCAAATGCGGCCGTTTTTGCTTGATTTCATCCCTTAAACGTTGCAATAAGTTCGCATTTTAACCGCCGTTGATAGTTTTACCTTTTTCAAGATAGTCAATGAAAATTATCCCATGCGCATCGCAAAAAATCGACGCCATAACCTTGCCTGCAGATGAAACGGTCTTCGCCTTCTTAGGAGTCGGTTGTCCCTTCTGAGTCCATTGTTTTGATTGTTCTTTTGTCTCGAGCGTGAAGTGATGGACCCATGTTTCATCCATGGTTATCAAATGACGCAAAATGTCGGCTTTATTGCCGTGAAACTTCGCTAAACACTCAATTGAAACATCTTCACGACACTGTTTTGGCTCGATTGTGAGATGAACTGCACTTTTTGAAGTGCCTACTATGTCTGCTAGCTCACGCACTTTCAGTCGACGATCATTTACTACCAGCTTTGTGAATTTTCTGCACCATTTCTGGAGTCGTCACCTCATTTGGTTGACTACTGCCATGCTCGTCTTGGCAGCTGATACGGCTTCGTTTAAGCTCTGCTACCCAATATTTTACTGTTGTAAACGAAGGAGCAGACTCACCCAGAGAAGAATCCAGTTCAGCTTTTATATTGGTTCGGCTGAGGCCTTTGAAATAAAAGTATTGGACCACATAACGATGACCAATTTTCTCCATTTTTACAAATTCACTGAAACCGTTCAGTATTGATGGTTGCCAAACAAATACTAAACAACGCGGCGTCTTCAAACTTGACACATATGCTTTATAGATTGTATACTTTCTAATACAATATTTTTCAAACAACTATCGCCATCTCTAGGTCAGGCCGGGTACTTCTGGGACCACCCTCGTAATAATAATAATTGACGTCTTTCTGAAGAGGCAACCAGTTTGTTAAAAATGTTATCATTTTAATACTTTCTGAGAAGGCGGTGAAGCTCATACATGTAGTTGTCTAAAGAGGCATCTATGAGATACTCACCTTTTCAAAGTAGATTTTTAGTTGTTCATTGCGGAGAGGAAACACATAGCGGTAATGAATTTTCATAGATGTCGTCAGGATATCACATACAATATTGGATAGTTTTTCGGGCGCCGACAGAACGGTTGCATATCTCTGAGCCCCTTCCCACTTCAGTTGGCCCACTTCAAGATTTGTACCAAAATATGCCTTTATAAACTAAACATGACGAAACTATTTACTTCTAAAACAATTTATTCTCTCAAAAACATTTTAGATACACTCTAGTCGTAAAAAATACATATTTGAAATCACTTAGACCTATAACTAATAGAACATCTGAACAAATAAAGAATGTGCAAATAAATGCGCGAAGTTAACAAAGTAATAATTGAAAGATTACCATTATTTTCTATTACGGCTGAAATTCTTTGGGGCATAGTGTTAACCAAGTTTTGGCAAAAATTTGGTGTAAAACAATCCCATATTTCTTGAAGCTTTTGTCTCAGTTCGGTGATTGTACGAGCAGGATGTTGCCGTAGAACCTTTTTCATCTCGTGCCACAAAGTTTCAATAGGTGACAGATCTGGACTGCTAGAAACCCATTTCAAAAGTGGTACATTATTTTCTTCCATCCATTTTATAGTCTTTTTTGAGGTATGGCACGCTGCACCATCTTGCTGAAACACAAAATCTTGCCCGGATGTCAAACATTCTTGCATCACTGGTAAAAGAGATTCTAGAAAATTGCCAAATATTTGTTTGTATCCACATTTCCATCAGTAAAATGAAGTTTTCCTACTCTTTTTTATGACATACTGCCCCCCCCCCCAGACCATAATGGATGCTGGAAATTTCACTTTTCTCTTCAGACAGTCAACATGGAATGCTTCATTTTTTGCGAATAACTCTACTGCGTCTGTCACCAACACAAACTTCCAATCGGGTCTCATCACTCCATTGTATTGCACACCATTGTTGAGGTGTCCATTGTCTATGTTCTTTAGCCCATTTAAGCCGATTTTTCTTTTGCAGTGGAGTTAATAGTGGCTTTTCTTTGGCCTATAAACAAGTTGTGCAACTTTAGGGTTTTTACTTCACTTTTTTTTATAAGGAAGCTTACCTTGCAAGTGCTAAATCCCAGTTTGTGGGCCTCTCTATGAGTTGTGGACCTCGAAATTCTCCTTCCAACAGCGTCACTCCACAGAGCACTTAATTGTAAATAATTGGCACGCCTGTTTTTCACGATTATTCTTCTTAATGCTCTTCGGTCGGCATTTGTGATATTACTTTTTTTCACATATCGTGGCTTAATATTAACTGACCCAGTTACGTTATATCTTCTACCAATATTTCTCACACTGAACCGCGATAAGTCTAACAAAGTTGCAATTTCCGAGTTTGATTTCCCAGAATAAAAAAAATTAATTATCAGTAACCGAATTTTCTCATTAATAACCTTTTCTCTGCCCATTTTGAAAACCTTTACTACCCAAAACAATTTTAAGCGTATTCTGACAGCTGTGATTAATAAAAACAATTGTCATGGCTTTTATTTTTCACAGCCACCTATGCGTTATAGACTTATTTTGCATTGAAATGAAAATAGGTTGATATGCTGTAATTGCAGCATGTGTTATTTTTATGCTGCAAATTTGATTAGGGAGTGATAAAGTTGGTGTTTTCTACTATATATTATCAAAATGTTCATTGATAATATTTTAAACCTATAACACCATGCTACATTTTTATTATTTGTGTTTGATAAGAAAGAAACTAAGATTTCAATAGTTGGGCCAACTGAACTGAGAAGGGGCTCGTATGTCCAGGTGAAATATGTTAATCAATGCTTTTAACTAGGAACTGTAGGTCGACCTACTTGGCATAAAGGTTATATTTACGGTCACTCAAGGTGGCTTGACATCATGTCATCCTGTTTTTCCGCGCATTACTTAGTGAGAACCTTGCAATAATTACAGTTGGCGAGGAAGTATTGTAATGGCGGAAAATTTTGAAAATGAGTTACGCTTTTTTGATGTATGACATGTACATCACGAAAAGCCATGACTCATTTCCCACGCACAGTCTATCTGTGAGTCTGTCTGCTAATCCTTAGCTTCACACAAGGTTACTACCGTTCCAAGAACGAAAAAGCATCTTTAATTTTTGAAAATCGGTCCAGCGACGACGGAACATAAGTAAAGCAAAAATAAAGTCGTTCAAGCTAAGTTTCATTTTCAGAAAATTGTTTGCCCTAAGTATTTTAATGAGCTTCCAACCGCAGTAGTGCTAAGCAGTTATCAGACATATTGCGCATATCATAGATCTCCCCGCACATTTGCAAGACAAGATTTAGAGAGGAAAATATTTTCAATATGCGTATCTCTGGATATATCTGCGTCGCAATCTGACCGATGTGTGGCTGCATGTGGCGAGGTTAGTCATAGCAAGTTGCCATATGGTCGGTACTGTTGGTCGAGCAGGATAACAATGTACAGGTATAGACCGCAATGTTTTCAAATAGCTGGTGACTATAGAGTAATTGTATGGACATGTATGACTAACTTGGCCCATTTAATTTTCTTGTTACATTTGTTTGTGGCTAAGTTGTTTCCCAGAATATAATTCTTTACAAACTGGTTTCAGTGTAGCGTGGTGAATACATAGGCAACCTACATAACGCCAATCAAAAAATTCAAATGTATCATTATGGAGAGATCGTATAAGTATTTCTGTAGGATCTGTCATCATTAACAATATAGTTTGATATAGTGCAATTTTGAGATTACATATTTTATATATCTTCCACAGAAATGTAAGAGTATAAATAAAATTGGAAGTGGGAAATACTTTATTCCTGTATTTTATGTATCCAAAATAAATTTGTAGGTGGTCAACCGTCGTTGCATTTAAGCCTGCCGAAAGTGATCATAGATCTGGTAGCAAAAGAAGGACCACTAGCGATCTTCAAAGGAGCATCTGCGACTATGCTCCGGGATATAAAATTTGCTATGATCTATTTTCCTATGTTTGCCAAACTTAACGCAATGGGCCCCAAAAAGGAACATTCTGGTAAGTATGGACGAATAACAATTAATTGAAATAATATATATAATAATAATAATAATTTGTCTGACGGCTTGACTTCAATGTGTACGAAAGATAAACCCGAGAAGTGTGTATCAGCACACGTTAGAAAGAGATAGAAGCCGGCTGAAGAGCGAAGGTCATCGCAACATTGCCTAGCAACGATGATGCAGAAGATCATACAATCTGCTGCGTCGCCAATACGTTACACCAGAAAATGTTCGCACAGGCTGCTACAATAGGTTAGGTTAATGTGAAACCCAATTCTGATGCGTTTTAGTGTCTTAATTTATTTTAGAAATAACTTTGATAAAATCAACATACGTTCTTACATTTTGCGACAGCGGCCGGTCATAAAATGTAAAAAATACCATTACGCAAATTTCTATTTGTAATTTTCACTGCCTGCGTGAACGGTGAAAACCATTTCGAAACAGGAAGACACTCCTCAATGACCGGTATATGGATACTGACCAAAATCGCTCACCTTTGATAATGAAGGTGGAAACCTTGCCTTGGAATGTACGAGATGCGGTGTTGCCAAGCGAACCAATGACGCAATGTTGCAGAGTTTGCGGTTATCCTGGCCTTTCATCTCGGCCTAAAATGGAGCGCCGTTAGGACCGATCCGAAATCGATCCTAAACAGACTCGGCACCCACAATTCACAATTCAAAAATGTGTACGCTTTTAATAGAACCATTACTTGGGCATAGAGAATAAACTATCGCATATTTTGAACATGCGTTTTAATTCAAGGAACTGCACGGGTATTAAGTATTTTGAAAAGTGACATTTTGTCGGTTTTTTGACATTGTACTTGTTTTTTGTGACACAGCGTAGGTTTTTATATAACTGTAAACTTAGCACTAGTTGTTGTACACTTATTGTGAACTGGTTTTGTAGTTGTACGTGTGGGCTAAATGTCATGGTGCTTCAGCTATCAATGATTGGCTCTGATACGATGTAACACCAATCTGCTTCAGATATGGCATTATTGGAGGTCTAAACTGTAAGTTATACCCTATAGCTGGAAGGAAACGGCAGGTGCATAGTGAGGATTTGTGTGCTAATAATCTGTGTTGATGATAAACACATTGGCTTTTTGTCTCAAATACACTCTTATTTGATATGTATTCTAGCTAGAAATTAGTTGCGCATTCATTTTTTCTTCTTCATTCGATAAGATAAGAAAAGAAAAACCCTGGTTGGTGAAGTAATTAACTTTATGTGGAATCTTATATTTTCGACAAGTATACAATGCTCTTCAAAAAGGCCCTTCCTTACTTATTTTCAGAGTGGGTCAAGCTTGCAAGCTCAGATTTATAGGATTTAACTTGATGCATAACTGCTACATTTGAGCGTAGGCGTCGGTCGAAAATTTCAAGATGGCGGTTGAGCGCGTTTTTGTAACATTTTCTTAAATGGAATGGGGGACATGTAATGCCTCATTGTGAAGCTCCGTATGAGTACTATACAGGGTGTTTCAGTTTATTGTTGCATAACTTTAAGATTCGATAGAACTTTTAAAATTAATGCATAAAGTCTATATAAACATGGGTCGAAAAATGCGTGGTTTCCGAAATACAGGGTGTTTGAATTTACTTTCTAAAATAGTTTTTTTTAAATATTCCGAACAATATTTGATGTATAACAGTGAAAATTGGTATACAAGGGTTTTTTGGTACGACAAAACGAACCATGGGCATAGTTTTACTGTAGCCGCTAGAGGGCGCTCTCTACTGTACCTGTGGTGTATTAAATTGACCGAACATTTTTTCTTAGTGCAATTTTTTGCTGATTCTTCGCACTTTTCAACATAAAAAAGCTCTCTAGTGCATTTTCGTTATAGTTAGCCGTTTTTGAGATATTTCGACTTTTAAGGTTCGATGCATTTTCCGACCACAAGTGTTAGGAGAGTTTCTGGTGCCTTGGGAATTTCAGCAAGCCATGTTCACCGTGTTCTTAGAAATGAACATAGACGTCCTTACCATTTGCAACCTGTGCGAAGACTACAGCCAGGGGACGGAGAACGAAGAATCACATTTGACAGTGGATTCTTGATAGAACTGATAATAATAGGGAGTTTTTAAGTAACGATTTATGGACCGATGAGTCATGCTTCACTAGACGTGGAGTGGTAAATTTTCATAGTCAACATATTTGGTCGCATGAAAATCCGCATGCAGTTCGGGAAAGAAATTTTCAGCATGAATTTAGTGTGAACGTGTGGATTGGTATCTACCGTAATCGACTATTTGGACCCTACCTTTTGCCTGCAAGGTTAAATGCTGCGACCTTCTTGGAATTTTTAAAGGCTGAACATGCAAATATGTGGGATGATGTTATGTTAGATTTAAGAAGATTGGCCTGGTTCCAGCTTGATGGTTGTCCTGCTCATTATTCGAGAATAGTTAGAAACTGGCTGGACGAAAATTATCCAGAAAGATGAATCGGCTGTGGAGGACCAGTCGCCTGGCCTCCACGATCCCCTGACCTAAATCCATTAGATTTCTTTGTGTGGGGATTTCTAAAAGAAAAAGTATACCAGACTCCCGTAACCACAAGAGATATGCTAATAGACAGAATCAGGAATGCATGTGATGAAATAAGGCCTTATTTGAATAATGCTATACCACGTTCGATCATTCGTAGATGTGAATTGTGTATTGAACAATTGGGTTTAAATTTCGAGCAACTACTTTAGATTTTGTATGTTTGTCCTAACTATCCAATAGCATTTTAGTTGTAAATAATTAATTTGATTTGTTAAAAATAATATTGGAAAATTAAACAAATTAATATTCTGTTTTTTTGTGTTTATTTGGAGTTAGGAATTATTGCTGTGTTTAAAAACATAATCTAAACGATCATCTTGATTACTTGTAATGCCCAAATCGAAAATGTAAAAAAAATATTATTTTCCCATAAATAATTAAAAATGCATCGAACCTTAAAAATCGAAATATCTCAAACACGGCTAACTATAACGAAAACTCACAGGAGAGCTTTTTTATGTTGAAAAGTGCGAAGAATCAGTTTTTTTATTCAAAAAGCAAAAAATTGCACTAACAAAAAATTTTCGGTCATTTTAAAACACTACAGGTACAGTAGAGAGCGCCCTATAGCGGCTACAGTAAAAATATGCCCTTGGTTCGTTTTGTCGTACCAAAAAACCCTTGTATACCAATTTTCACTGTTTTACATCAAATATTGTTCAAAATATTTAAAAAAAACTATTTTAGAAAGTAACTTTAAACATCCTGTATTTCGGAAGCCACGCATTTTTCGACCCATGTTTATATAGACTTTATGCATTAATTTTAAAAGTTCTATCGAATCTTAAAGTTATGCAACAATAAACTGAAACACCCTGTATAGATCATTCGAATGTTTTTGACCTTGCTTATAACTCAACAACTAATCGTCAAAGTGTTATAGCAATCTTTTTCTCTTCGAAGGGTATATCCGGATATGAATATCGCGAAGACAGAACGCTAGCAGTAGCGTACAACTATTTTCCATTATGGTGCTGATACTATAACCGTACAGAATGTGACTCGTATACACCTAATGTCGTTGAGCATATTTTTAATAAACATCCATTCTTTTGTAGGTGAATCTCAATTCTGGGTGAATTTTCTGGCTGGCGGGGCAGCAGGATGCACTGCTGCTGTCCTATGTACCCCTGCTGACGTAATCAAAACTCGATTGCAAACTGCTACAAAGGGCAAAGGTGAAGTTACCTATACGGGTATCATGGATGCATTTAGGTAAGTTAAATACATGTAATACTCCCAGCTCCCAGAGGAGGGTGGACTTAGGAATCTGTCTAAGGGTGGGGGGTAGCGACGATTAAAATTTGAAGTGCTGAGGGGGAATTCGTTTTATATTTTTTAATTAACTTTGGATGCCAGAAGTAATACCGTTGTTTAATGAACCACCCTGTATATCAAGTTATAGAGGTTCAGTAGTTACTCCTCGTATGGTTTCCGGTTACAGTATTTATCACAGGATCTTTGGGATAATAGGGAGCATACATTTTTTTTATATTCTCTGTCGATTATTCATTTAATATAATAGTACCGTAAACACATATTTCATTAATGGACGTATCTGTATTTACTTTTGATTGGATAGATGCCAATGACGTTAGCCGTTTTGGCATTGTACTTGGGGCAAGTTGTATCATGCGTTCTTGTTTTTATCTGCCGGACTGCTCAATATTAATGAATGGTGAATGTGTCATGTTTTGGAATCAGTGCATTCACCATTATTGAAATAATAGCCGCTCCCTTTTTTTGTGAGGGGGGAATGCGTTTATGCACCATTCCATAGCCCGAGCTACGGCATGTGTGGGACTCCAGGTTGTCTTGAGGAGACCACCTAATATCCACTAAACCCTAACCTCCGCGTGGCCCGACTCATCAGCGTCTCGGTAAGGCCATGTGTTGTGCGTGACCTGCGGTCTGCTCATTTGTTTCAGTCTCTGGGAACGCCAGGTTGGTTCCCTTTACCTCGCACAGTTCCATCGATGTCGTTAAGCGAGCATCGATATAGGGTTTGCTATGTTCTCTTAAAACTCTTGTTTTCAAAAAATAAAGAGTTTCAAGTCCTCTATTACTTGTATGTTACCTGTCCTGATGGGTCCTGGTCCTGGTTGGTCCTGGTCCTCCTTCATGCAGGCGTTTAAGCATTAATTACTAAATATCATAGGCGTAGTCAACCCAATCTCCCGAAGGGAGTGCGCCGCCGGTTAAACAACGGCAAGAGTGTGTATTTTGAAAGTCAGCCGCCAAAAGTTTTTGGGCGGGTAGCAATTTTTCTCAGAGGGCAATATTGTAGACAAAGGCATGGTAAAATATTCAAATTTCAGAAGGTGACTGGAATGGTGCCACGGCCCTCCCTGTCCCCTCACCTACGTGCCCCCATTGTGACCAATAAAAGTACAGTGAAAGCTCTCCTTGCGGACAGCTCCTATAAGCGGACATCTCTTTTAACCGGAAAAAGTTCCTGGAACCGAATTTCAGCCATCAATTTTCAATGTTAAATGCATTCCGATAAACGGACGCTCTTATAAACGGACGCGGACACTAGATTTTCCTGTATGTGATCAAAAAATCTCCCATAAGCGGACGCGAAACTCTAATACCCGGACGATTTTTTAGTTCCGCTTATTACAATGCACATATCTACATACATAAAATTCGGTAATTCCCCGATTTATATTAGGTGATTCCCCATTTACGCATTTCGTTGGGTAGCCTGTATGTAATCTTGTGGCTTGTCTTCAGTTCAGGCAAATTCGTAGTTGATTGAGTTACGTATTTTATTATTGTAACTGTAAAATGGCACCAAAAAAAAGGATGCTCTCGTTAAAGGAAAAGATGGAAGTTGTTAACGTATTAGACAGAGAAAGTGTTTCAGTTCGTCATTTGGCAAAGAGGTTTAATATTGGGAAAACGCAAGCAGCTGAAATTGCCAAAAATAAGGAAGATATCAGGAGTAAATGGCAATCAGGAACTAATATAAATCAAAAGAAGGATTTTTTAAAAAAGGAAGGTTTTGCTATAGACAAAACATGTTTTGAGTGGTTTGTGAAAGCTAGAAGTCAGAACATTCCAATCTCAGGGCCGTTAGTGAAAATGAAAGCTAAAGAAATCGCCACTACTTTGGGCTATAATAATTTCAGTGCGTCCGACGGGTGGCTGCAAAAGTGGCGCAAGAGACATAGTGTGAGTTTCAAATGCATATCTGGCGAAGCTGCTGCAGTAGATCAAGTTGATGTGTCACAATTTTTGGAGAAACTTCCGTCCATGTTGCTTGGCTACAAACCAGAAGATGTGTACAACGCAGATGAGAGTAGACTTTTTTTCGCGCATTGCCCGACAAAACTCTGTCCTTTAAAGGAGAAACATGTGTGGGTGGAAAGTTGTCTAAAGATAGACTAACCATTTTATTCTGTGCAAATATGGCCGGTGAAAAATGCGATTTGATTGTGATCGGGAAAGCGGCTCGTCCCCGTGCTTTAAAATACGTTGCTATTAAGGATCTACTAGCGACTTGGAAATCCAACAAAAAGGCATGGACGATCCGAGAAATCATGTCTGAGTGGTTAGTCGAATTCGACCGGAAAATGAGAATCCAAAAAAGGCAAGTTCTTTTATTTTTAGACAATACATGCTCTCATCCTCGTGATATGAAAATGAAAAATGTGAAAATTATATTTTTACCGCAAAACACAACTTCTGTTTGTCAGCCCATGGATCAAGGTGTCATACAGAACTTTGAATTTTATTATCGGCACTTGATTTTAAAACATATTTTAACAAAAATTGACGATGGTCAAAGCTTATCTGAGCTTACAAAGTCTATCAATGTGTTAGAAGCTTCGTATTTTATAAAAACAGCATGGAATAAAGTAAATTCCTCTACAATTAAAAACTGTTTTGGCAAAGCTGGATTCAGAAAAAGTGAATGTAGCTCAGAATTTGCTGAGCAAAATTATTGCGATGCTGAAGACGATCTGCCCTTAGCGACACTTGCTCAGTTACTGCGACATGCCAAACATTTAGGAGTAGCAGATCCCCAGAAAGTAGATGATTTCCTGGCCATAGACAATAACATAACAACAGAAGAAAATGCCATTGGCAACTTTTCGAATTTGGATGTAGAAAGCCCAGGCCAACTTGAATATGGTAGTCCAAACGACAAAGAAGAAGAAGTGGAACTGGTGGACTCACTAAGCGGTTCAAAAACGATAAATTCATATGGGGAAGCTCTAAATCATATTTCTATATTGAAAAAATTTGCTAAAGATGATTTCACTGCATTTCAACATTTGAAAAATTTAGAAAGTTATTACGAAAATTGTCTCCTTCAGCAAAAGATGGTGAAATTTCGTCAAACATTTTAAACTTTTTTCAACAAGCTAAAGAATAATGTTTTTTTTAAATTCTCGTACCATATATTTATGTTTTTGTATGCGTATATGTACATATATTATACGTATATAGATATATAGCATAAATACATACTTTAAAAATGTGGCGAGTTTCTGTTTCATTTTTCTCATGATTATAATACCTCATTTCCTCATGATTATATACCACGTTATTTATACTCTATACTTACATACTCTCTTTTAAACGGACACCTCCCATAAGCGGACAAAAGTTACGGAACCGTGAGTGTCCGCTTATGGGAGCTTTCACTGTAATTAACTACACATGCTCTAATACATTTTAAGAAATATTTGTTAAACTTAGAACAGCCATTACAAGCACTAGATATAAGTACTTACATTATTAATAAAATAAACTTCAAATAATATAAGGAACTTGAAGAATACTAAACTAGAACGCAGTTCAATTTTCGATCTTCACTTTGGAAGATGTTGTTATTTCAAGATTCATATCCTGATGGCTATGTAAAAAGCAATACCTGCTAATCCATTCATTCTTCGGTATAGTAGAATTCCTAAAAAATCATGAAAAGCTCAGTTCTGGAACCCTACACTTATTGCTGGACAAATCTTATAACAATATCCGCATGTATACTATACGTTCAAATGTCACATGTCAACCTTCACTCATGAATCCTCGGAGCATCATCATTGTGCCACTCCCTTCCTCAATCTGTCACTGCTTCAGAGGCCACGAAATATTGCTTTAGTTTATGAATGACATTGTTGCGAAGGACGATACATAAAACCACAAACATTTGAATGACGATTTAATAACTTTTAACATGGAGATTCCACCATGAATAGTAGTAATACTGCTTTCGTCTGTCCGATCACAAACGGCCAACCATGGACCGCTGTTTCGTGCTTTTTGGCGACTAATCAGCATGATCTATGCTTGGTCCATGGTAGGTCAACGACCGAAGGGAGAGCAACTATTTACAGTACTCTCGCAGCGATCGATTCGGGTAACAGATAGCACTTTGTGCTGTCATATTTCCACTATGATAAATGTCAGGTGTTACGTTAAAATGCTTAAGCATCGCGAAGCCCTATTTTTAGTCGAACATTGGTAGTTTTTAGCGTAAATCTGATTAACAAATTTGTGATATACGCACGTAACTCTTGGTAAAATTCGGCTTTGGTCGATATTGCAGATATACAAGAGCTTTTCAAAAATTCATTAGTATGATTTTAGCTGTTTTTTTTTAATTTCGATCGATAGTCAACTTTCGTAGCTTCCGGTGAACAAAACTGGATACACTCACACTGTAGAGTGTCGAAGCGGATATTTAATCAGTCATAAATCAATCACGCTGCTTAATTTGGAGTGATAGTAAGTGGAGAGCATTTCGTTATATTTTATTCTAATTACAGACAGACACTGAAGAACGAAGGGCCAAAAGCTTTCTTCAAGGGAGGAGCATGTCGCGCTATGGTAATTACTCCGCTACTAGCAATAGTGCAAATGGTGTACTATATAGGCGTAGCAGAGTATGTTATGCGAATACCGAAGACAACGGATTAAGATATAAAGATTTGCTATTCCTGACATGTACCATTTTTTCCAAGAAATGTTTATACCACTATCTCCTTTTTCATTTTTGACTATCTATATCTATGAGAACTACTATAAAACCAAATGACTAAAAACGTTGGCGTATCAGTAGACACAGTAAGGTCTAACATGATGATTATTATTATCACACCATATAAAAAAATCCTAACCGTGCCTATCCCTCTGTCTGTGATAAGCTGAAAATCTTCCGAACGGATTCTCGTATGAATGAACAGCGTACTCTTGACGAAGATTTTAAGGTATACTTCATTATATACACTATTCGCCATTTGTTTGTCTGGGCGGTCCGTCAGTACTGGTTGCCCAGAAACCAGGCAATGTCAAGGAAACAGAGAAAGGGAAAGAGAAGAAAAATGGAGAAGAGCAAGGAAAAACAGAAGTGTTTAGTTTAAGAGCAGACACGTGCGCTTTTTGACTTGGTGCACGGATTAATTTTTAGGTGAACTAAACAAATTTTGATTCGGTTTTGTTGAATGTAATTTTAGGGTTACTAAAAGTTCGCGCTAATTTTTGATTACAGTGCGATCCGTGGCCTTGAATGTTTACGAACTTGCTCCACTGTGTCGTCCACTGAGTCGCGCAACAGAGGGTTGCTGTGTGATTCTGCTTGACCATAACGTCACTGCGCCTGAAGTTTGACATAATTTTTCAAGTAAGGAATGTCAAGGTGTCTGTGTAGTTTCTCGTGTGAGACATACCATGGAGCGTTGCAAATTGTTCGCAAAGTTCTACTTTGCAGTACTTGAAGACTTTGCATATGTATCTTGGCAAGAAAACACCAAGCTGCACATGCATAAGTAATGGCTGGTCTAATAATCATTTTAGATAGTCGAACTTTGTTTATCAAACTCTGTATGTTTCTGCCAGGTCATGCCTTTATCAAGGGTGACATCGAGGTACTTGGCAGAATTTGTCCATGGTGCACGATTGCCGTCTACAGAGACCTCTGCTGGGGGGCCGCGATGTTTTTTGGTACAATAAATAGCCTGCGTTTTCGAATGATTAATTTTAATCAGCCACCGTTCCGCCCACTCTAGTACTTCTTCTAGCGCCCTCTGCAACCCCTCGTGAACCAGATCACCAGTACACGACTGGGCAACAAGTGCAGTGTCGTCAGCATAGAGGTAGACTTCACAGTTGCTGGGGCAAGGGACATCATGGATAAAAAGCGAATAAAGGATTGGTCCTAGGACCGAACCCTGAGGAACACCGGCCCGTACTGGCCGTCTTGTTGACAAAACATTGTAAATTTTGATCCGGAACTTCCTTATTTCAAGAAATGAATTCAGTAATTTTAGGAGCCAAAAAGGAAAACCCTCTTGGTTTAGTTTATAAAGGAGGCCCGCGTGCCACATCTTGTCAAAGGCTTTTGAGACATCCAAAAGCAAGATGCTAGTACTCCTGCTGAGGGTGAACCCTCTGGTTGCATGTTCCACCAGCCTGACTGCCTGTAGCTCGGTGCTATGCTCGGACTGAAAACCGAATTGAATGTCAGGAATCACATGGTGATTTGACGAAAAATTATCAAGGTGACAATAAATCACCTTTTCGCCGAGCTTAGAAGGAGCTGACAGCAGACTTATGGGACGGTAATCCTGAGGAAATATAGAACCTACCTTATTTGAAATCATGATGACCTCAGCAGTCTTCCACCCAGCAGGGAAGTACTGGATTCTGAGCGTCACATTGATTATTGTCACCAAATATGTCAGGGCTTTAGGCGCCGTGTTGGTGATTTGATCCTCCCCAGGTGCTTCACGCACCTTGAGGTCTTTAATCTGACTTAGGAGCTCCACTGTTGTGCAATGTGGAAACTCGGAGGGTTCGCTAATGTGCTATGTGGAGCCTCAGACGAATCTTCTGAAGAAGAGTCATCTGAAGACGATTCAGTGCCTCCGCTAACGCCGTTGGCCCTAAAATATCTCCTGACGGATCGTACGATGTGCTGTTCCTCGTCGAGGTCATTATCAAGATCATAGTTGGGAGAGAACTGTTTTTCCATGGCATCAGCGAACACCCTTGGCCTTATCCTCCGTTCTGAAGACTATGCCTTCAGGACCGTGGATGTTCGGGGAGTTGTTCTCGCTTTCCGTTTCTGAGTGACTTTGCGACCCTCCAGAGATGAATACTTGAATTAGAAAGTCGCTCCATTGCTCGTTGCGGAGTTCGTGCAGTGCGTTTCTCACTTCATGGACAAGATTTGTAGCCCTACGAATGTCATCAGGTTGAACTTCATTAGATGTATCAAAAACTTGCCAATAATATATAGAACAAAGTTCTACAAGCTTATACCATTGATCATAATTCCCGTAAAATGACCACTGGGCTATATGCTTAAATGCTAAAGTTAAGTCTCAATGACTAATTTTTATTCAAATTAGTCACTTCCGTGTAAGTGAACACTCGTTTGGGCGCAACATAGGCAAGCACTATACTGATCAATGTCTCCGCCTCTCACAGGGTAGATCGGGGTTCGATTCTCTCCCAGAGAAGACTAGTGTTTTTAATTTGCACCCTTGGGTGTACAAAATCTAAACATAATATGCCTCTTTTCAACACACAATCCAACAGAACTTCTTAATGTTGTATACAAAGAAACATGTCGCCAGGGTTATTACGTAAAGAACCTATATAATATAAAAAACCGATAAAATGTCCACTTGTTGACTAGATAGCAGGTAGTGTGCAAATAGTTTATTCAGCGTCAAAAAAAAACCAACAGAATGCCACTTTTCAAGTAATAGTCTTGCAGGGCGGGACGCTGGTAAAACATATAAATGATACCAATAATATTGATAGAAGTCTGGCTACTTAAAACCACATATTCATAAATTGCTTTTTACTGTCATTTCGGCCACAACGGGGCGCGGCAGCCTTTTTCAAAGAGCAGTGGCAATGACAATATATTTTACATTAATATACGTCTTCCAGGTTTTCTCTTTTCATTGGATTCATCAGTGGATAGGGGGAGGTAAATCTGGTATTTCCGGTACTTGGATAGAATAACTGTGAGGCTCAGGTTCATCCTCGTACAGGGTGTCGCACAGGTCGATACAAACATTTTTGGGACCATAAGCGTACTTATCTAGGGCTAGCTCCTAACGTTGATTGACGTATTCTACCTGAAAATAGTAAACCTAATACTGTATTTAAGCGTCCAAAAATTATCCAAGCTACCACAGAGTCATGTATGAGAATTAGTTACAGCTATGTGTCTCCTTTCAGCAATAACTAGAAATCAACTGTGAAAAGATTAGTATCAAAGGTGGTGCTACAGCGTCGGTACTTCTTTGAACAAATGATTATACAGGGTATTTCAAATTCGACCCTCACCATTGGGATCTCGGAAACTTAAGAGATACAAAGTCGCTTAAATAGGGGCAAAGTTAAAGTACAAAATAAATGGCACATTAATATTACCACTTTTTCTCCTCTACAAGAAGGCATAATTAGAATTTCGTCTCTTGTCCTCCAGCATCAACTTTATTTTTTTTATGGACGCCACGAAGTATAATACGTCAAACATTGACATTGCCAAACCTCAGTGATTTCAAAAGAAGCAGAATTTCCTAGGTAGGCCTTGAAGTTATTGGATAGTCATCTGTTTTCGCATACTATATTTATCCCAAAATCATTTTTATTTTTCCTGATTTCATTTGAGACCGGATTTTAAAATAAATTGCATGTCGTCATTGTTACTTATTCTCCTATAATATGACGTAGTCAAATTTTCAATTCGACAATTCATTTTTTTGACTTCCATCGCCAACTTTGTTTTTTCGAATATATTCTTTATTAGAATACGAACGTTTAAATTTTAAATGGATTTTTCAGTTTTGAATTCAGTCATGTATTTACTTAATTGGCCATGCATTTGTTGTTGGAAGAAAATTATAAGGAATTAAAAAGGCATGGTGAAACCTGAATACAAAATGAAAATTTCATGAATGGTAATAACAGTAATAGTCATAAATAAGTAGAGATAAATGATAGATGTTCAAAATGTCGTCCGTTATTTTGTAGGCAAAGCCTGACTGTTCTCTGTACATTGTTCACTGCTCGATTTATTTCTCTTCTTCTCAGTTTTCCAAACTCTGTTGCTATGTTTAATTTGAAGTCTGGTCTGGTATATGAAACAACTGTATTTGATAATTTCAAGGCTTACGTACGATGTTCTGTTTTTCTAGAATAACTAAGGTTTGGCAATATATACAGGGTGACTTCGAAGTTGAGTCATTTATTTTAACAGTGAGTAGATCTGATCAAAAGAAATGTTTTTTTCCTTTAACATTTTCTGGTAAAATTAAAGTAACAAAGTTATAGCCCTTTAGAAGTTTGAGTACCGCCCTGTCTCAATAATAATATTATGTGTTTGGCAACAACGGATATCGGTTCATCGCATCGGAAACAAAAAAGCGAAAGAATTTGAAACGTTTATCACGTTGTTTTTCGTCAGTCGGTAACGCGTAGGTGAATAGTGATGTTTGTTGCGTGACTCAAACGAAATGAAAAATGGCACATGTTTACGAAAATGCTGAACTTGTGGACATGATTCTTATTTACGGGGGGGCAGTCTTTACAAAATGCTGCCGGGTGCATCACGGATTTATGCGAATCGGTTTCCCAATCGAGTGCAACCAACCCCTCGTGCCTTTGTTAATGTAGTACAAAGGGCTCGTGAATCAGGTGACTTAAGACCTCACAGGTGAGAGCATGCCGGTGCTCCAAGACCGCACGATCAAATACAGGTCCGCACTGAAATACTTGTCGGGAGGATACTTTATTAAACAAGGTAACATTTTTTTTTTATTTTTACACACATATTTTGGTTTATCTTCCTTCTACAATCATTATCTGAAAATTAATGACTCAACTTCAAAGTCACCCTGTATATAAATATAAATATTATACATTTTTGAAATCCGAATTAACAAGTTTATTCGTGTGTGCAAAAATCCAATGTGGCATCCGTACGAAAAAAAAAGTTAATGCTGGAGGACAAGAGACGAAACGTTATATTGAAATTCTAATTATGCCAACTTGTACAGGAGATACAGTGGCGATGTTAACATGCAATTTATTTCAATATCTCACTACAAATAAAGTCAGGAAAAATTAAAATGATTTTGGGAAAATTCGGTTTTTTTGTGAATTACCTAAATGCGTAGCTTTGTCCCCATTTAAGCGATTTCGTATCTCTTACAATTTCCAATATCCCAATGGTAAAGGTCAAATTTTAAACACCTTGTATAGTGAACTGAGGAAGGTACACTAAAATAATATAGTGAGTCCTATAGTCTGGTACCGAAGTGGAAGGGATTAGCAAAACACATCGCACGCGGTTTGCTTTTGAATTGACAAAACCGGTGCACACGTATCTCGCCGTATTCAAACAACTGGCGTGGCACCAGTGGCGGTGCGATGTGTTTTGCTGCTCTCTTTATTTTCGGTACCAGAGTGTAACAAATACAAAGTAGTCACTATTGATGTTGAACCTAGAAGAGTTTTTTGGTAGGAATTCTCTCGGTCCACTACATGATGAAAATACACCTTCCCCCATCAGGCTAAGTAGTAGTAGTGATGGGGAGGCTTGGCAACTGGTCGACATTTCATCTTTTCTGTCTACCCCATAGGTATGTACCAACTCTTATACTCCAAATACGCAAATACCTGTTTTATTGAAGCTTTCTGATTTTCTAATGAAGGCCACTCCGCAGATCTCTCCTCTCAAAATAAGGTATGTGTCCAGCGTACAGTGGCCAGTGAAAATCTCCACCAAGCAGTCAAGCTTTTCTCTACCTTTGTCCGACGCGCGACGTCTGGGCCCGCTAAGAACCCCTTAGCCTGCCTGTAACAATTTCTCTTTCACCACACTTTTACCAGATCTCTCTATGCCAATTCACTCAATTCAACGTTGACTTGGCGCCTAGGCTCGGGGGCGATACAGGTGTCCTTGGCCCTCATCCTAGCCATATCTGCTCTCTCATACCCGGATCTAGACTATGTCTGGGAACTTAAACAGGATCACTTCTGAGGACCGAGATAAACTATAAAGATTAGTAGTGTATTGATGAAAAAAAAAACACGCAAATGTCATTGCTTTCAGGGCCATTGGTGAAGGAAACCGTATCTGCTTCAGGTGTTTGGAATAGGACTAGACAGAATCACAATTTCTAAGCGAATGTGTTGCTAAGAGACATTTAGCATGATGCAGTTTAATAGCGAAAATGTACTAATACTTATCAGAAGATCCTGTAGGTTCGACCAGAAGTCTTAAGAGGGATAAGTGATGAAAGTCTTATTGTTAGTTTACATCCAAATCTGGAGTGGGGGCCCAGTTTTGGCAGGCTCTTAACCGTCGCTACTATTCCATGGAAAGAGACACTTTCCAAGCTTAACAAAGCAACTTCGACGACGGTCCCAAATCTTCGGTGTTCATTCTGCAATTGTGACCTGCAGTCGAAGCTCGTTTGGCCATTATCATCCGGCATCGATCCCGCATATTATCCTCCAGTTTTCCCCACCCTGTTACCGCTCCTAATGAAGACCCACCGAACAAATCACTCAACTACCGGGCCACCGTATGGCAACCATGGGGTTTCCCGGCGCCGTGATTGGTCAACGCCGCGATAGCGAGTTCTGTCATTGGCGGGCGGCGCCGTGCGTACCAGTAGGCGGGGCGCCTAGCAGGCGTGGTCGGTGATAATAGGGGTCCAGGAATTTCCTCATCGTCAGCCGCCTCAGTGCCTCTCCGGTCACGATGTGGTTTGTGTCACCGGGCGGAATGTGAACGAAGTGATGATTCTTTGTGATTCGTCGGGATTTGGATCATGTGTGAATGTATATAATGAGTTGTTCTGAAGTTATGTACCAAGCGTATTATCCGTATTTGTACCAGAGGGCGGGAGCTGCACCACCGGTGTCCGCCCATCATGTGCCCAGGACCGGGCCCTTCACATCGCCCTTTGGAGCCGCACACCAGTATGACAGGGTAAGTTCAGATTTTATTAATAGCGAATGAGACAAACTCCTTCAGAATAACACTACCTACTAGGAATAGGAACCACCTTTTTAAAGAACTCGATTTTATAACCAAGGATCATCTTAAGCTGAGGGGCCCCTGAGAACAGAGGAATCTCGGGGCCCCCCAAGGCAGCGCGAAATGCGGGGTTCCGGGGAAAATTTTTTGAAATTCCGTTTGATTTTTGGACATTTGGGGGCCCCTCATCAAGCGGGGGGCCTGGCCAAGGGCCTGTGTGTGCGTAGGGTAAAGACTGAATAGCTTATAACTGACAAACCCTAGAAAGTGTTTCAGCGCCAGTAACTTAAATCAAACTTCTTGGGCAGTGTCGGAAACTCACTTCCAACCACTGCTGTTGATGACACGTCAAAAAATATGTATGTGGAGGCACTAGATTCCAATATGATCTCTAGCGACGCATAAAATTATAGGAAAAAAAGCGGTGGGTGCGTTAAGTAATTCGGTTAACTTTGGCACTGTGGCCCTGTGGACCAGAACAAGTTCCTTCTTAGCCGTGTACCCCCCATAGCACCAAGGGTGGGGATGAGAGGGTTATGACCCGCCCCCTGGACAAATCACTAACACTTATTTGCGATAATAAAATGTATCCCAAAAAAGTCTGATGCATCCTTGCTACACTGCTAGTTGGTGCAGCGACAGTGGAAAGCTCCTTCTTAGGAGACTAAAACGCGGTTGAGAGTGTTTATGGCAGAAGGTCGCTTACCTAGACTGATACTTCTATACGTTTCACAAGATAACAAGAAAAAATGTCTTAGCAATAGTTTGCTTCGCTAAATTAGATTGGTTATTTCGAACGCATTGGGGCTTGTCCTGATTGGACTCTGTTTCAAAGGCTCGATCCGCCCGTTGTCTATGACCATAACACAAGAACAAAGAACCACCACCAACACGGGAACCTTCTTTACCATAGGAATTTGCTATCCGCATAATATAAGTCTCCATTAACAATATCAAAAACCAAGGGAGAGAAAATTGTATACAGGGCCGTCTTAAGATATGTAGGGGCCCCTGGGCACACAAGAAGCTTGGGGCCTGCAGCTGAAGGAGTCCCAGATGAGACCGTAATCCGGAGACTTATTATGTTGTTTGGAAAAGAATTGAAGAGCGGGGAGCGGAAGGGCCTCACATTTTTTCCACTTTCGTCGGATCTTTGGGTATTTGGGACACCCCATCAGGCTGACGCTCTCTGCAGGCAGTCCGTGTGTCTATAGTCTATAGGGTGAAGACAGAGTAGATTTTGTGTATGAGGCCTCTTAAAGAAATAGGTTGTTTGAAAGATGTTCACTAAACCAATGAGCACAACATTTTACATCGACCAGAGTACCTACAGCATATTTCAAATTACCATTACATTACACAGCGATGACTTCCGATGACGACACTTTCGCACATCTCGTAACGCGAATTTTTTTTATGCAGACCATCCCACTTTGACTTCAGCTGCCAAATATAAAGAACTATTTAAATCGTATCCCGCAAGGCTGCGTTCGTGAATTGTGAGTGTACTTACTTTGTACTACTTTTGGAACGTCAAAAGTGAACTTTTCTTCCCGTGCCCAAAACCTTGGGAATAAGTCTGTTGTCACTTGCCATTCTCATGGTTCATTGTTTTCTTTATTTGGTTAACAGCAAATGCAGAATATATATCTTTCACAATTAATGTACTATATCGTATCCATAGCGTTTCTTGAAATAAAAAAGGGTCGCAGCAAAGGTGGTTAGAAATTAGTGGGCTGTCATTAGTGTCATTATAGGGTATTACATTACCAAGTGATTTACAAAACGCTCCCCAGTAGAACCAGAACAAGTATCATGCAAAAAACCTATAAAACGTAAAAAAAAACCTATAAGATGTCATCTTGCAAACTAGGTAGTTTTTAGGACGCAAACAGTCATTCCACGTTTGCTCACTAGGATCGTTGTGTGAACGTCCATCTAAGGAGGAATCACTCATCTAAACTACACGCATTACTGGTTGCATATGTTTTGTGAGGCCAGAAGGTCCTAATCTGTAGTTTTTATCTCTGAGAAGAAAGTTGGTTAAATAAATAATAAATCAGTGATATTTGCTGTGTGAAAAAATCATTACTGAATATGCTGCCAATGAAGTAGGTATATCTATTGGCTGTGCCCGACGGGTTATTTTTATGTTGTGCTTCCTGAACAAGATATAAATTACGAAAAACTGAGGGAGAATTACGGGAAATCATCACCGGCCGCGTTGTGTGTAATTACTGTTTAGCATGTATATGACATCTAATTCGACAGTGTACAGTGAATATAATTATTTCTTATCTTCCTCATTTACGGAATTCAGCAAATTTGTATATGTAATTTCCAGAATGGATAAGAAAAAGTGGATGCGCAACTGATTTCTAGCTTTGAATCTCAACTAAGCGTATTTGAGACAAGAACCCAATGTAATTATCATCAACACATACAACTTACAGCTTAGACCTCCAGTAATGCCATCTCAGAAGCAGATTTTACATCACATCAAAGCCAAAGATTGATAACAAGCCTCACGACGTTTAGGCAACACGTACAACTAAGTGCGAAGTCAACGTCTTGGCGAAAAACCTACATAGTGTCAAAAAAACAGCATAATGTCACTTTTCAAGATATGTCATACCCGTGCAGATCGGCAAGGTAATCACGTGTAACCTATACGTATATAATCTCAAAAAAATCTGTAAAATGTCAACTTGTGCACTAGATAGTCATTCCGCAACGAAGTACGACAAGTGTGCATGTCTCTTTTTAAGTTACGTAATACGGGTCTTAGATAAATGTACTAAAAATTTTCTCTTGACAAAATTCAAGACAATCAACCTTGCTCCACACTTCTAGCCAATACTGTAGTTCTGAATGCTTATCTATTCCCTCCACATTATATCATAGACAATAATAACAAGCTGGAGAACTGATAACGGAACAACTAATGGGCATATACACATGTTTTGCCGCTTGAACATGTCATTATGACTACAGCTTATTATTTGAGTAATTAAGGTTGACTAAGGCGTATCGATACGTGTCGATAACGACGATTTTGTCGAGCTATGCACATTCTAATTATTGTATTGACATTATTAAAATTGTTAGGTGGATACCTGCGCAGGTCGGCATCCGCTTTTAGTCGATGTTAATACAATAATTAAGTTATTAGCAACATTTCGATTACGATATTACAAAAATAATATACCTATGGTAATTATTTCTAATGAAATGTATTCATATTAGATCATTCCAGTACATGACAGTTGTGAGCGCAGATCGAATAAATTTGTGCTCAAGTGCTTATATTTTCTGAATAATTAGGAATTAGATAAAAAGACTTTGGTTAGAGCTCTAATGCTTATTCTTATACACCTACAGCAAGATCAAGGATCATTCAATTTTAACATTACTGGTTTGCTCAACATGGTTTGCACATTCCTTTTGGTGGTATTGGAATAGTATCTTCCACAAGCCAAAAAGTCCTTGAGCTAAAGCTAAAGATTGGTCATTAATCGAAACGATGTTCGTTTAAATAAATAAGTATTCATACCTCAGAATGATACTAAATACATGTTTAGTGTTCGGAGTCAAAGCATTCAATTCCATAATAATGACGTAACCAAATAAGAAACTTCGGTTAATACAGGAATATTTGACGAATTATAAAGAAAATATGGACTACAAGCCCTATCAATTTTCCAATAGAGTGAAATATGTGAATTGCATTTCCTAGTTCAGTATGAGCCGAGTTATTAATATTCTGCCTTTGTGCAAAGACATCTGGTTGGCTGAATCTGCTCCGTATGAAACATAGTTATTCAGTCCATGTAGAGTAAAATTCCGACACAAATAATCATGTATGGTAAGCTTCAGTTTTTGACATTGCAGGTTTTTTTTTCTTTGCTCCGTTGTGACCTTGGCTCTAATGCAATATTACATCAAACGTTGTTGAAATTAGATAAAACGTGATGATATTTCGATAATTATGAATACCTAAGTTCAATGAAGTAGCTGCCAATTGCAATAATGTAAAAAGGAGATCCGAAGTTAGTAAGAATTTGATAAACGTTTCAGTTAACGCATACATGTATATTTTAAATAGCGGCATCTAGAAAATCTTAAAATCCTCTGAAATAAACCGAAAATTCTTAAAATCATAATTTTTTTTTATCATAAGTCCGGTAATGGAGACAAGAAATGAAATTCCTCATTGACTTTGTTTAAGAAGGTAATTACAATACAAAATAATTCATTTGGACTATCATGCATTTAAGAAGAGCTACATATTCTACATAAAAAAAGTTCTGAGATAACAACAATAACATCAGGAGTCCCTCAAGGTTCTGTTTTAGGACCGTTGTTATTCATTATATACTCAGCTGATATCTTGAAATCCGTACAGTACTCACACATTCAACCTTATGCTGGTGAGACGCAGCTTCTGTTTCATTTTGAACCATCTCTTGTGGATCAGGCAAATGATATAATCAACACTGACTTACGAACAGTATCTGACAATTGTAAAGAACACAATTTAAAACTAAATCCTGATAAACGAAACTTGCGCTTTTCTGTTCTGATCACAAGCGAGAAAACTTGAGCAGTGGTCTGAATCTCTTCTTGAATGAACAACAACTTTATTTTTCAACTAGCTGTGATATACTTGGTTTGATCATAGATGACAAGTTACCTTACCAACAATACATTAATACAATATCTCAGAGGTGTTATTTGAAACTGCGAGTACTGTATGCCAATAAGTACATTATTAACTTCAAGACGAGGAAAAAGCTGGCTGAAGGTTTAGTGCTATCAATTATCAGTTATGGTTTGATAGTTTTTTATCCATGCCTGGACTGTTCGACTAAAATGCGCCTGCAGAGATTCCAGAATAACTGTTGCCATTATGTCTGTAACTTACATAAATTTGACCACATATCTAATAGATTCAGGCTTTTAGAATGGCTTAATATCAATTCTCTGTCCAAATATTTTTACCTAGCAATATTATATTCTAAGAATCCTGTAAATTTAGTAGAAAAGCTGGTCCCTAAGTCAAGTATATTTAATGTCAATATAAGACATCAAAACCATTTTACTGTATATGTAAAATACCATATTTGTATGTCAAATTGGCAATAAGCTTTAGTCTTTTGAAAGGTTGAGTGTAAGAATAGCTGTGCTAAACTCCGCCAATAAAGCCGTTTATTATTATTATTATTATTATTATTATTATTATTATTCACATAGCTACTTATCAATGAAACATTTTTGCAATTATTATATCCTGCAATAATGGTGATTTTTAAATGAAGTGATCATTTGAATTTGAAAGCAGTTTGGCTGGATATTCTTCCTAAAATACTAGAGTTGTGAGATATCTGGAAAAGCCTTTTGAAATACTCTATTCAATATCTTATCGGTTGAACTATTTTTTCATAGATACTTATATGCGCATACGATTAAATTACCTATTGGTTCAATTCTTACTTCCCACGCCTACTGGCGAAGTATTGTAATCGCGAAAATTTTCGAAACTGAGATATGCTTTTGGATGTTATATGGCACGCACATCATTAAAAACCGTCACTTATCTCCGTCTGTCTGTCTGTCGCAATCTTACCTACTATGCTTGGGACTCAAAAGCTTTGTACTCTTTAAAAATTGTTCCAGTGGCGCCAGAAAAAAAGGCTAAAGAATATTCTCTGCAGACGGAACGCGTACCTACCAACCGCCTTGGAGAGTGTTCTGTTGTTGGTGTTACACGTATTTCTGCAGCGCCACAGCATAGTGTTTCCTATGCTCTGACCGCGGTGCTACGCCTGACAGGGTTAAAAATTGGGGAGAGGCAACGTTTCCAGATGCACTACCGGTAGGCCAGGGGAAAATGCTTATGGACCGATTTTTTCTTAGAAGTCTTACGTATCGATCAGTCACTAATTTCGCTTCCCTTCGATTTTGTATAATTACAGGGAGTATAATAACATGCTAACAAGTGGAATAAAAAATGTTTGTTTCAGATCTAAGATATAAGATCTTTTATTTTAAAATCTTCCAGTGTACTACTTGACGCCTCGAAATTCCGTTATACTGTTTCATCTAGCACTAGAGACGTGGCTAGAGAAGTGCAAGTATCAAAAACTAAAGTGTGGCAAACGCTGCGTGAAGAGGGGCTGTATCCGTTTCACGTCCAACGTGTACAAGCCCTTCAACCTGACGATTTTCCAGCAAGAGTGCGGTTTTGTGAGTGGTTGTTGCATCAACATGACAATAATCCGGACTTTTTGAAGTGTATATTGGTGACAGACGAATCTACGTTCACGCGTAATGGGGTGAATAACTTTCGCAACACTCATGTTTGGTCAGTAGAAAACCCGCACGCCGTCCGTCGGGCACATTTTCAACAAACATTTTCGGTGAATGTTTGGGCTGGCATGGTGAACAGTATGCTCATTGGACCATTTATTCTCCAAAATCGATTGGACGGAATGCAACACCTAGACTTTTTACGCAACTTTTTGCCTTCTTTGTTAGAAGATGTGCCATTAAGTGTAAGACAATCAATGTGGTTTCTGCGTCTGCTCGGTAGCGCATCAGCTGATTTCATTTTCTGTTGGAGCGGTATAATTTCGGGCAGAGACGTACTTAGCCCTTCTCGTCAACTGGAGAGTGAGTACTTTTTCCTTTATTTTTTTTTTACTTGGTCGCCCTCGTTTCACTACACATTACCTTTATTATTTCAAGGGTAGTTGTTTCTGAAAAGGAAAACCCCAACTTTATATATATAATGACTTAGACGGTAACTTCGCTTTCTATAACCAATTTTAAGGAGCATGTAAAAAAGTAGCTACTTGGATAGCTCTACTGCCTCGGGCAACGGTGGTATTTTTGTTTTAACCTTTACTGTTCTTATGATCTTGTTAAGTGTGCATTTTCTAATCATCGTTGGTTACATCCTTGCTCAATAGTCTCCGTGTTCTGCACTCCAGCTCTCTATGTTTTGACTGTTTTAGCCTCTGTTCTTATTAAGTCTTATTGTACTATGTTTTGTATGAAGACATTTTTTGTACCTATTGATTGTAAAACTGAATTTATTCACTTTGTTGGGAAAGCTGAGTAGAATAGTTTGTTTAGACTTCCTCTTCTGAGGAGCATTATACAGGTATTATATTGTATTCCTCAATAGAAACCTATTATTATTACGATTATTATTTCCATTATTATTAATAGTATTATTATCATTATTATTATTATTTTAAATTAGGTATATCCTCTTAAGGTTCTTGTCATCCGTTGTCCTGAATGTCCAGTCTTCGGCCCAGTTTGAACAGCCTGCCACGAAGTAAAAGCTCGGTAATAAGGCTCATTTTCACTTCATCGAAACCATACATAATGGAACAAAATAAAAATATTGTTCGATTGGCGCTTCTAGATGAGAGACAAAACTCGTTTGTCCGCGACGTGGAATTCGCATGCAAAAAGTTAAACAAACCCATTCTTCGTGACGACCGTTCAACAAACTGAAGACAAAGGGTCTCTTTCGGCAACGTGAAGAATGGGAATTAAGGCAATAGGAATCAGACGCTCATAGTTCTCTGAAGTTGGTATGTGCTGGGTGATTTCCAAAACCTGGGACGGAAGTTCGACTTCAAGAAATCGTTAAATACAATAATATTTATTTATATAAAATAAAAACAATGTACAATAATCTAAATGTAGTATAGCTATAGACATGCTTATATTCAGTTTTTCTCCTATCATACATTTTCAATAACTAAATAACATTGTCACTCCACTTCTTACAAGACTTCCAATAACACTCACACTAGCACTGCACAAAAAATTGGCACATTTGTTTTAATTTTCACAATTCACAATGGACCTACACAAGAAGGTAACAAAAAAGTGAGCTAAATTTATATCTACTACACCGCTACTACTACATAAATTTTAAATAATAGCACTTTGTTTAGAATATGCATCATTTATATGTTCTTTATGTCAACATATCGATTTATACTAAGTGACATATAAATCCGAACACCCAGTTTAAATGGTTTTATTTTAATAAAATTTTGTATAAGTACTTAATGAAGCATAATAAGTAAATGATAAAAATTTCAAAATGATTGCACTGCTTTAAAGCCCTTTGACCTTTAATAATGTGTGGATGCACCCTGATGCGCTACGCATTCTCCAACGCGCCTAGGCATGCTTCTGATCAGGTGGTCAATGTCCTCCTGTGGTATCTCATTCCAGGCAACCACCAACTCCTCTCGAAGTGCTTCTAGAGTCTGAGGAGGACGTTCTACCCATCATATCCCACACGTGCTCAATTGGGGATAAGTCGGGAGATCTTGGTGGCCATGGTAACAATGTGACATCATTATGTTGAAAGAAGTCTATTGTGACTATTGCAACATGTGGTCGGGCATTATCTTGTTGGAAAGTTGGATCTGCCAGGGTGTCAAGATAGGGTAAAAGATGGTGTTCTAGAACTTCGTGGATATAACGCTGCGCGTTCATGTTACCTCTGATGAAGATTAAAGGTGACCTGGAACCATAAGCTATAGCACCCCAAACCATAACTCCAACAGTGTGATGAACATGTCTTTCAACAAAAAACTGTGGATTCCTCCTTTCACCACGTCGCCTTCTAACCCTGGCACGACCATCGTGCATGCCTAAACAAAATCGAGACAATACTGTTCCATTCCTGATCCCAGAGTGACCGTTGTCTGCACCACTCAAGGCGATTACGTCGGTGTTCTCGAGTTAAAGGGAGAACCCAGTGTGGCCGGTATGAAAACAAGCCAAAACTTCTCATTCGTCGGTAAACACTTCGCATGCCAGTAGGTCTTCCGTGTTCTGCAAACCATTCATTTGCAATGGACCTGGTAGTGGAGAAACGGTCCCTTAAGGCCAATAATCTTAGGCGGCGATTTTCACGGTCTGTTGTTCTACGGCGGCGTCCAGTGCCCCTTGCTCTTTGCGTACGGCCTTCTCGAAGCCATGCCTGACAACACCTAACCACAGTGTCTACACTTCTTTGCACTCTAACTGCAATTGCCCGAAAAGAAAGTCCAGCTTCCCGAAGTCCCACTATACGGCCCCTATCAAACTCACTAAGTTGACGAAATCGTACAGGCCTCCGTACTCTAGGCATCGTAACCGATCGTAAAGGATGTCAAGAACCAAAATCCGCCAACGTTGATTCTTTACTGCGGCTGAAATAGTCATTTTTAGAGCGTTAGTGAATTAAAAAAAAGCAGTATAAAAACCGGAATGTCCAACTGATAAGGCTGAAAATTTTTTCACTTGTTATTTACAGTAAGATAAATACATTCACCAACTTTTATTAAAATAAAACCATTTAAACTGGGTGTTCGGATTTATATGTCACTTAGTATACTTCATGTCTAGGGATGTTTGAGCTTTGACTTGAACTATTCGTCAGTTGGGTTCGACTAAGATTTTTTGGTATAAGGTTATAAGTTCTGGGACCCAAAAATAAGAACGACCTCCACTTGACATTTGACAAGCTGTAGCTGAGCAGTTCTATCCCGGCAGCGCGTAGCAGATCGAGTTCGAATACACTCCTTGGAGCAGACCGTCTGCTTTAATTCAAAGCTACTTTAAATTATCCAAACCGCGATATTCTGACAGAATATGTCGTCGATTCACGGAAAGCATTAATGCCACTATGGAAACTAAAAATGTATTTTTCAAACGTTGATAAATATAACAACGGCACAGCTGTCATCATGCTTTAATAGTGTTTGTTATGTGCCTGTTGTGTTATGGGGCATAAAATGAGAATACTAAATGTATGCCCTCAATGAACACGCACGTAAATGCTCGACCATCAGAGCCAATGCCCAATTACATTCTTTGTCTGTGACAGCTGCATGCGTATGTAGAATGCAAGGCTTCAATCTTATTTTCATCTTCATAGACCAAATACACCAGGGTCGCCTCTTATTGAGCTATTGAGACTATTCGCCGGAGTTGTGTAAAGTAATAACGTTGTCATGCTTTTTCTAAAAGCTCACGAGCAATGATGCAGATTTGCTGGGTGTCACCCAACGAAAATTATAAAAAGTTCAGCAGCTTAATGGAGTCTTATTTCGATAGACCCTACATTGGATAGAGGATAGTTGTTCAGCTTTCGTTCGTTGCCCTACCTGAAACCAAGTCTAGACCTTGCTGAAGGGTTGCCAAATAGCATGAAACAGCTGTCCGTAGTCAGACGAACGAAAGCTGTATTACGAATTTATGACGTAAGAGCTGTAGTCTTGCGTTCTGAGGTATCAGTTATTTCTGACAGTTTTCCAGTCCGTTATTTGTGAAGTTAGTGATTGTAAATTATAGAGATATGAAGTCCTCATAAGCAGCTTCACAATGTAGTGTCACATGAGCACATGATCAATATTCAACGTGAAAAATGTTACAAGATAGCGCTACGCCGCTGTATAAGTACATATAAATACCTTGAATAAACTTCTTTCGTGAGGTAAAACGGTACATATAAATAAGAGGTACAACGTTTGTAGTACATATTTATTGATTTTGGATAAAATTATAAGATGTGTTTAAATATCAATAGACAAATTCTTAGCATCTATTTAGTAGCGTCTTCAACATTCCAAAGGATAATTTTAAACTTTCCAAATAATTCAATTCCTTTAATGACCATGATAGGATTAAGATGACAGCATATTTTTCTTATGTAAACAAAATTAAAATATGGAAATATACAGGGATCCAAGGCGGACCATATTGAGGTCCAAGCTTTTCCGTATTTTTATTGTAGATTCTTTTGCGGTCTGAAGGAAGCACCGTAACCAATACGAAACTGTATTTCAGGCGTGAATATGAATAGACACATATTGTTGTGACTGCTGGTTTGTTCACCATTTAGCAGGGCCAAATTCATTAACCATTTTTTTTTATCAGTAAAGTATCTGGGACATAATTTATATTTTTTTCTTGCAATTTTTCAGTGTTTTTCCGTGATATTGAGTAGAATGCGTACTGTGTTTTCGTGCGATTATTTTTGATCAGCTACCGATCCATTTATTCCAATACCTCCACTACATTACTCCCAGCAGACTGTCGGTGAGAAGCAGTGGCGTCTAGAGAAGTTGAGCTCAAGGGGAGGCCACAGGTCTAACAGGAGAGGGGGGTGTGAGGATACACACCAAAATGCAAATATCAAAAAACCAAAATTTTTATTAGAATGCGGGAAGAAATGTGCGATGCAACGAGAAATGGAAGAAATTATGATGAACTGACACAGAATGTAAAAAAGCCTTAGCAAACATAACGTAAACATATATTTAAGTCTTTAATTGCTATTAAGACAGTGTCGCGAGGAATGTTTATGCAGTTTCAGTCTTTTTATGAGGTTTGTTTCTGAATTTCAAAGTAGTGGGCTACAAAGGATACTGAAAAAGTGTCATTTTGCCTCTAAAAAAACCGACAACTGGAAATTTTCGATTTTTTTCGTGCACAAAGTTTTATTTCTTCACCTTATCGATTGAAAAAAATATAATTTTTATGGGTCTTTCCCGACTTCTCGATATGGTGGGCTTTAAAAATTACAAAAAAACTTTATTTACTCATTGAAAATAGTGTCATCATAGTTTTTCGAAATAAGTACCTACGTAAAATTTGATTTCTGTTATTATCTGATACTGTACAGTACCAAAAATACCTTTGAGATTTTTAGCATCTTTGATGTGGTGTGACTCAAAAATTGTGTCGGAACCATTACAAAATGAACATTTATGCATACTTCTCGATGCGTTGCTAAACGGCTATTAAAAACGGATTCAAAAATGTTTGAAGCTAGCACCTACGAAAAAGGTACATATAAGTTGGCAGAGTCTTCAGGAATTTTTGATTCATTTCTATGCTTAGTCACAAAGCTAGAAAAAAGATAAAAGTGTTTCTGTGCCCGTAGCTAGGTTTATTTTTTTGGGCCTGACATCTTAGTCGTCTCTCATTTCGAGACCTATCAAACACTACATCATTAAAATGTTAAAGTCCTCGGTCGGGATCCCTTAATCCTAAAACATCCTAAACTTTGACGACAAAGTAATAGTTCACCTAAGAATTCGCAAATTTGCCCAAAATTTGTTCAGCATTTTGTCCCGTCCAGGGGGACCTTTATACTATAAGTACTACTGGTAGGAGATATAATTTTTACAAAGTGAGTAAAGCAATGCTTCAAAAACCCTCAACTTTTTGAGCCCTATCAGATATTTCCTATTTTAAGGAAGATAGCGACCTGTTACTAAGATCTCGAGTAGTTCACATGTTCCGAAAAGTATTCCACCAAAGCATCGCTCGCTTCCTTACAAATCACAGACACGGTTCCCGAATGAAGGCAAAAAAATCCGTCGGCAGTGTCTGACCGGACAGGCATGGGCAGAGTGTTCAAATGTGTCCAAACCAGCGATAAATTCCGTGGACATCGGGCCGAAGATCGAAGATCGGTTCCCAATCACATCTGATTCGGCTTTTAATGGCACCCATACGGTTTTCTCACCGCGTCCTACCTATGTAAATTCAAGCGATTTATTTCCCCGGACCACATCAAAAATAAGAGCCGACTTATGTTAGACAAAGTCGCCGTGAGACATTCAGGGCCGAACTAGTAGCTCGTACGTTGTATAAGAAATCTCGCGGGGCGGGGGGTTTTTTTGGTGAGTGGGGAATGCGTTTATGCACCACACCATAGCCCGAGCTACGGCGTGTGTGGGACTCCAGGTTGTCTTGAGGAGACCACCTAATACCCACTAAACCCTAACCTCCGCGTGGCCCGACTCATCAGCGTCTCGATAGGCCATGTGTTGTGCGTGACCTGCGGTCTGCTACAACGTCTCCTCATGTGTTTCAGTCTCTGGGAACGCCGGGTTGGTTCCCTTTACCTCGCACAGTTCTATCGATGTCGTTAAGCGAGCATCGATAGGTGTTCTTTTGAAACTCTTGTTTTCGAAAAATCAAGAGTTTCAAGTCCTCTACTACTTGCATGTTACCTGGTCTTGATGGGTCCTGGTCCTGGTTGGTCCTGGTCCTATTGGATCCTGGTCATTGCTGGTCTAATGCTTGTCTTGCATCTTGGCCTCGAGTGCATCCAGGCGGGTTAGGATGGCTTGCATCATAGCTAGCAGTCTGTCATCGCCGTGTTGCTTCTGCGCCGTAGTTCCAGTAGCAGTGGTGGCTGCTGGGGCATAAGTGGACTTAGTTTTCTTCACTTTTTCAGCGTAAGACGTCCTATTTGAGGTGGAGGCTGCTTTGGGGGCAGCAGCAGCTTTCCTCGGGGCCTTACTACATCCTTTGTAGTTGGCTGGGTGTCCTTCTCCGCAAAGGCAGCACTTGGCATTTCGTTGCCCTGTTGGCGGCGTCGGCAGACTGCAGTTGGTGCTGTTGTGGTCCTCACCACACTTGACGCACCGTTCAGCGAGACGGCAGTTTCGCTGCGTGTGCCCGTACCGCTGGCAGCGGTAGCATTGGCTGGGCTCGGTCGATCTCTTTTTCCTCTTGAAGCTGACCGTGAGCATGGCCAGCCTCTGGACCTCCTGCAGCTTTTCCGCCATCCTCGTCTTCACGAGGAAGGGCGGTAGCGGCTGCTTGGTGTTCCTGGTCTTCATCTGTTGAACCTCGGCGTCTGCGATCCCTTGGCTCACTAGATCTTCTCTGATGGATGTCTTCGGTAAGTCCTCGAATCACCCTCTGGTCCAACTTATCCTCCTTCGGCTGGTAGGTGAAGAATGGCCTCTTCATTGAGTCTAGCAGGGTAACTAGCTGCCGGTAGTCTGCAGGTGTGTTGGTAAACACCTTCACACTGTTTCCCGCCATCCTTGCCTTAGAGAATTGGATTCCCTTATTGTTGATCATCCTGCTTAAGGATGACCAATCAGCGGTGCCCTCAATGTTGATTGGTGGAACTCCTGTTCCTGACATGGGGACTACGATGGTCCTGGCTTCTCTAGGACTCTTCTTCTGGGTGGCAGCTGGCTTCTTTGGCTGCCTGGGTGCATCGTCTTCGTCGGAGGAGGAAACCCTTACTCTTTTCTTCCGCGTGGTGACGACACTGTAGTCCATGTCGCTCTTGTCTGCTGACGTATTCTGTTCTTCTGTGTCGTCCTGTTGCTGGCTGTCCACTTCTTGGGTATTACAGATCTCATTGGGTTACCCGAGATTTCCTCAGATTGCCTATGTCCTCTTTGGTTTACCTAAAATCTCCTTGAACCACCCCAGGTCTTATTAAATCACCTCACCCCTAATCTCATTGGATTCTAATAGCAGTGTTGCATTTCCTTAGTTTGTACTAGTGGCGCACAACGTATTTTATATTAAAATTCGTCTTTACTGTAAAAGCATCACAACTATCAGACATGCTTCTCTAGAGTACAAATATTGTCGACAACAAAAAGTCTTTCGGTTTGATACAGTATTCGACAGATACTTTTCACGGAAAAAACATTGAACTTTACTAGCTTTTTGTTATTTAAAAATAGTCAGCATTATGACAAATACAAAGCCGAAATGAAAATCGTTCTAGGTAAGGTTTATATGGAAGTTCTGGCTGTCACTGTAAATAATTTTCGTTCTATAACTAAGTCCTGATCTGAAAGACGAGGCAGGGAAAAAATTCTAATAGGCGGAAAGCGGTCTCTCTTTATTACATAAAGTCTACGGTCGCCTCTTTTGTCTCTGTGGCTAACAAGAATGCAGGTTTTTGCATGAATTCCAAGGCATCGAGAAATTGAGGTGGACGTGTTCCGTTTTGTCTATGGAACCCACAACTTTTTGGGGTCATGCAGGCACAAATTCCAAGGAATGCACCAGTAGAGCGATCTTGGTGAATGGGTGCTCCAGTTGTCATCTTATGATTCACTTTTCCGGAAAACTGGAACTCACGTGAAGCCCATCCCGAGGAAAAGGGATATAAGACCAACGTTTTAAGTGCAGGCCTGTAGTTCTCCCTTCTGTTATAAGTAAGGTGATGGTAAGGTGCATAAATAGGGAGCTTCTGGAGCACCTTGAGTATAGTAGCTTGGTTCGCTATAGGTAGTGTGGTAATCACTTTTTATAAACGCCAGAGCTACAGAATGGATACATTGAAGCGGCAATGTTTATTCTCCAGGAGGCGCGAAATGGTATCACCAAGCATTTGAGGCCTAAAAAACTATGTCGGCCATATGGCGTCCTTGGGCCGAAATGCAGGAATCAAGCCTCTCCCGAAATGAGCCCATTGCGTCGGCCAGCATCCATGCAGGAATTAGGGTTACTTCTCTTCTTATTTCCTCCTTCAAATTGACGAGGGTCCGAGGCTTGCTTTGGTAAACTTTTGATTTTAGGTAGCACCATAAAAAAAATCACACGTTGACAGGTCCGGGGGCCATGGAATATGGCCATGACGTGAAATGAGACGACCTGGGAATTTTTGCCGAAGAAGTTCCATCAAAGTGCGAGCTGAGTGAGATGTTGAACCATCTTGTTGGAACCACACTGTTCTGAGACGGATACGTCGAGGTTCCGGAAAAAAAAGTTATTCAGCATATGGTTGTAACCCTCTGAAGTCGCAGTAGTTGTTTCTCTATCATCCTCAAAAAAATAAGGGCCAATAATCATCGTTGGCCTACTGCACACCAAACTATAACTTTCGAGGTATTCAGGGGATACTCATGCAACTGTTAGGGGTTGACTGGAGACCAATATCGACAATTTTGTGTATTGACGTATCCATGTAAATAAACAACGTCATGTCATTGTTATCCAACTGTTCAATCATGAGCTGTGTAAAATTAACACGTTGTGCATAATCCCCTGGCAACAGTTGTTGACAAACTGGGATTCTGTAAGGATGAAACACTAAGGGCCGATTTCACCAACATTAATATTATGGACCAATGGGAAAATACCTTATCGAAATGCAATTTGACAGAAGCTGTCAAAGGTCTCTGAATATTAATGATTTCTATTGAAATTTTGAATAAAATCGTGAAAATTCGACTGTATTATAAACAAGACCACTTTTTGATTTCAACATGATGCTTTTGTACAGAAAAAAAGGACAACTTTCATGTATTTTGATATATATTATAGGTTTACATTTAACAATCCGTTATCCCCCTCAGCGAATGGGAATGCGGCAAATAATAGGTCGATTTTCTAGCTGTTAAATTTGGCAGCAGATTTGGACGTTTGTTAATGCATGGCACTCTCGAATTTACCAACTTCAATATACTGAAAGTTATCATTACATACCTGTTGAATAGTGTGGATTTTTCTGGATTTTGCAAAAAAATAGAATATAAAATACATTCCATCCAATTCCTCATCTTCCTTTTCGTCATAATAGTAATCATTTATTAATTTATGGGTTAATGAATTTCTTCAAAGCAATAAAAACATTATGTCCTCTCCATCCTAAAACACAGATAATATTCAAATTCAAATTCAAATTCAAAATATTTATTTCGTCATGAATAAACATCATAAACAAAAGAAATTCTACATATAGAGTAATGACGAAAAAGGACAGTCCCTCGATTATAAAACCGATACATTGGACCCTTTAATACAAAGAGTCCATGCGAGAAAGCCCTGAATACCCTAAAAGTTCTTAAAAAAATAACAAATACAATAAAGAGGCAAATGAAGAGGCGGTGAAACACAAAAAAGGCAAAAACGAAGAGAGAACCCCCGGGAGCTGGCAACGGACGCGAAAAACAAATCTATACAACTTGTCAGCGAGTAGGAATGTAAAAACGTTATTTTTGCTCACACAAACGCTGCTAAAGTAGCTGGTGATTCTGTAACAACGTTTTGGTCAGTTTTGAGAATGTTTTCGACGATGAGCTTTTAACTGAAGTTGGTAAATTATTCCATAAGTGAACCGCCACATAGGCAAACGATTGTCGGAAGGAACGCGGTTCTATGCCTAGGTACGATAAAATTGAGATTATTTCTACTTCTCTGGGCACTAGGCAAAGGCACAAATCTTTCTCTTAAATAGGGCGGTTGACCTGTTTTTATAACCCTATAGATAAAAGAATACATGTGATATTTTCTGCGATTCGTCATGTTTAATATGTTGTAGTTATTCAGATAAGGAGTGATATGGTTTCGATATGGAATTCCAAATGCAAATCTCATGCAACTATTTTGAACTTTTTGTATGCATTTTTTGGTTCGCGACGATAGCGAATCACCATAGACGACATCTCCATAGTCAAAAAGTGATAAAATTAAGGTATTACACAAATAATATTTTTGTTTGGCTGATAAATGTTTTTTTAATTTGTTTATATTTTTTAGTCGCATGTAAGCTAAATTTGTTCTGTTTTTTATATGACTGCCGAAGCCAAGCGAGCTATCAAATATAATGCCCAGATTTTTTGTCTCCTGAACTATGGGGATTCTGTCATTGTTAATAGAAATTACTAAATTTTGTTCAAAATGTTCTCTTTCAATACTGTTTTTATTCATAACCATTACTTGCGATTTTGAGGGGTTTAGTTTAAGATTGTGATGCTTTGCAAATGTGTCAATTCTTTGGAGATCTGAATTTAGTTGTTGTTGTGCAATATGGATTGTGGTTTTATTGACAGGGAGATATATTTGTGAGTCATCTGCATATTGTTTTATCTTTGCGAATTTTACCGATTTGACCATGTCAGATATGTAGATTGAAAATAGCAAAGGAGATAAAATTGAACCTTGAGGAACTCCTCTTTTTATAGGTTTAAAATCGGTTTTGTAAATAGCAGAATCATTTGCTAACATAACACAGTTTGAGCGGTTACTTAAGTATGTTTTTATTAGATTTACGGAGCTCTGCGAAAACCCCTGGTAATGTAACTTAGATAGTAACATTTCAAGATTCAGAGTGTCGAACGCTTTACTAAAGTCGAGAAGAACCATGCACGTACTATTTTTTTGTTCTTGATGATGTCTGATATCTTCCAAGATATTAACTAATGATGTACTTGTGCTAAAGTTTTTTCTAAAACCGGATTGACTATCTGGTATGATATCGTTTGTGTCACAAAAAAACCTAATTTGATTATAAATATGCCTTTCTAAAATTTTGGATGTAGCGGGTAATATGCTAATAGGCCTCAAGTCTGTAAATTCTTTAGGTTCTGCTATTTTTGGTAAGGGTTTAACAATAGCTTTCTTCCATATTTCTGGAAATAATCCCCCCAAAATACATGTGTTGATTATATTCAGCAAGGCATTCATACAAAATGGGATACATAACTTTAGGTCTCTCATAGAGAAACCATCCTCTCCAATGGCATTTGATGAGATATTAGTTACAATTTTGATTAGACTGGCCCTGTCTAACAGTTGGAAGCTAAGAGAATCGTTAATGTTTACATTGTTTTTGTAAAAATTGATTAATTCTTGGGAAGCAGTGTCTGGTAAATTGTCGGTCTGCTGGAAGTAATTGTTTTTTTTTTTTTTTTTTTTTTTTTTTATATCGAAACAGCCGCGCAGGCAGAAGCCTAAATGCCGGAACACCGCGGCTGCTATGATGATCCCAAAGAAATTTTGTTAACACGATTTTTGAACTGCCTAAGGTTAGTAGAACTGGGAAAAGCTTCCTCCCGTAGTTTGTTCCACAATCTAGATACCCTCGGGATAAAGGAGCGGTCGTATCGGCCAGTTCTGGATGTACGAAGTTTGACACGGTTAGGATGGGACGCCGAAGTCAGGCGGGTCTGTCTGGCAGGCACATCGCGCGGCGGCATCATGGAAGAGAGCTCTGAGGAGCAAAGCCCGTTGGTGTAGCGATAGAAAAGAGCTAGATCGCCGACGGCCCGCCGGTGCGAAAGAGTCCCGAGACTGTCTGTTAGAGAAGAGTCATCGATCAGTCGGACCGCCCTCCTCTGGACAGCATCGAGCATGGACAATGTAGTCGGGGCGGCAGCACCCCAAATGTGTGAGCAATACTCGAGGCTAGGCCTTATCTGGGCCTTGTATAGAGTGAGAAGGTCATGCGGAGAAAAGTACTTCTTAGCCCTAAACAAATAGCCTAGCTTTTTCCCAGCAGCTGCAGCTATTGAAGAGATGTGTTCGTGCCAGATCAGGTCCTCGGTGATCTGGACTCCGACCAACCGAAATGAATGGCTCTTTGGTAGAACTCGACCGTCCATCGAAACTGTATGAGCGCTAATTCGCTTTTTGTTCGTCAAAGTACAGTACTGTGTTTTGGAAGCATTGAACTGTACAAGATTGTTGCGTCCCCAAGCAGTGATAGCCTCCAGGTCTCTTGTCAGGGAAGAAGTCGTCGCTAGTCTTCTTTTTTCCAGCTCAGCGGCAGAGATCGGCTTGTCACTCTGAATTCCTGCATGTAGAGTGCTGTCATCAGCGAAGCTGTGGATTGGGTTGATCGTGCAGGAAAGGAGGTCGTTGATATGTAAGAGAAACAGTGTTGGAGCCAAAACCGATCCCTGGGGAACACCCGCGTTGACGTTGTGGGATGAAGAGGAGAATCCGTCAATTACGACGGATATCTTGCGGCCAGAGATAAAGTCAGCCACCCATCTGCAAAGCTTTTCTGGGAGGCCGTAGGATGGAAGTTTGCTCAAGAGGGCAGCGTGCCACAGCTGATCGAACGCTTTCGTGATGTCAAGAGCAACGACATGAGCCTCACCATGAGGCTGGATGAGTTTACTCCACAGTTGCGTGACGTAAGCTAGGAGGTCCCCTGTGGATCGTTGGTGCCGGAAACCGTACTGCCTGTCGCTAATCAACCTGTGACGTTCGAGGTAGTCCAGAAGCTCGCGATTTATACACCTCTCCATTACTTTACTTATAACAGAAAGCAGAGCTATAGGCCTGTAGTTGTAAGGGTCGGTTTTAGATCCTTTTTTTGGGATGGGCTGTACATGAGCAAATTTCCAGTTTTCTGGGAAGGTGCCGGATTCATAAGATATCTGGAAGAGACGCGAAAGAACTGGAGCAAGCTCAGCTGCACATCTCTTCAGTACAATGGCAGGAATCAAGTCCGGACCAGAAGCTTTGTTGATGTCGAGCGACAAGAGCACTCGTCTTACGGTCTTATGCCTGAATGTTACCTCCCGCATAGTGTGGGGAACCCTTTGAATTGACGGCACTTGGGCGTTGGTGGGGACGTCCATGGTGGAGTTGGCAGCAAAGATCTTGGCTAGCACTTCCGCCTTGGCCTTTGAGTCGAATACAATAGTTCCATCCTGGCACGTAAGTGGTGGAAGGCTACTGTGTGAGAAGTTCTTTTCAATCTGCTTGGCCAGCGTCCAGAAAGACCGACTGCCATTGCGCTGCGACATTACCCTGTGCCTAACTTTTATATCATGCTGGGTTTTGGCATTGCGAACCGCTTCGTTATATTTGTTTCTGGACTCGACGTCGGCTTGTCTGTTCTCTACAGTGGGGTTTTGTAAGTAGGTTCTGTGGGCCTTGATCTTCTGCTGGCGAGCAGTGTCACACGATTTGTTGAACCAGCCGTTGGACCCTGGTTTAGGAGCTTTCACTGTGTGAGGGATGTATTCCTCCATTCCGACGTGGATAATTTCGGTGTGTATGTCATTTACATTTTGTAAGTGTTCGGGTATAGTTGAGTGAGTTTTCTTGCATGTTATGTTGAGCTTTTTGGTAGTGTCCCAAAATTCCTTACCTTTCTTTGTTGAGAGTAAGTTAAAGAATGTATTTTTTTCTCGGATAATTGCATGCTTTGTATAGTTCCTTAGTTGTTTATAATATTCAAAATGAGCCTGTGATTTTGATTTTTGAAATTTTTTATGAGCTTTATCGCTTAGTCTGATTAAAATTCTTATATTTTGAGTTATCCAGGGTACATAAGGTTTTTCGGTTATTTGTTTTGTTTTTATTGGAGCATGTTTATTCAGAACAGTTACTATATTTTTATTAAAGACTTCTATTTTTCGGTCGATTTGGCTTATATAGTAAATATCCTCCCACCCAAGTAGAAACCCTTCATTTAAGAAGGATTCTCTATCTATATTATTGTAGTCTCTATATTTAATAGTCTTTTGTGATTTATTTATTTTTGATTTTCGAAAGGCTGAGTAAATTAAGTTATGATCTGAGAGATTTTGAGAAACTGCCAATGATTTAGAGTCGATAGAGATAAGATCCTCACTAGCACAGATTATATCAATGAGGCTAGCCTCTCTTGTGGCAAAATTGAATCTTGTTGGCTCACTGATCCTTTGTGATAAGTTAAAACTATGAATTATATTTTTGAGGCGATTTGTGTATGCAGAATTATTTAAAATGTTAATATTTAGATCTCCTATCAGTAATAAATAATCATATTTGACACTGACAAAACCGAGAAAATTTTCTAAGGAGTCTAAAAAATAAGTGACACTCTCAGAAGGCGAACGATAACTATTAACTAAAAGATAAGTTTTTCCACCTATCTTAAATTCTATACCTATGGTTTCTGCACAGTTAATTTCCACATTTACCCTTGAATATTTCAACCCGCTTTTTATGTATAAAGCTACCCCTCCTCCTCGACCCTGCCTATCATTCCTTATAAATTTGTACCCAGGCTAGCAAAAACTCTCACTTCTTAAAGTTGGATTGAGCCACGTTTCAGAAACTCCAAAAATATCAAAATTGAATTCTGTCATATAATTACAGAACTCGTCAAATCCAGAATTTATGGATCTGATATTTAGATGTCCGACTGTGAAATGGTTTTGATGTGGACTATCAAATATTGATTCATCATTAACACTCTCCACTCGCTGACCCATGTTATCATTATCCATTATCCCTTATTTCCTCACTATTGCCAGTCCCCGAAGACCAATCCCCGTCATCCCCATGCCCCCGCGTCAACCTATAACCTCTATGTAACACTATTACAATTTTGTTCTTATTTAATTTTGTAAACGAGACTAAACCTAACAACCTAAAAATAATTGCCATTCTTAAGTATACATGCGTACTTGCATACATACCCTCACAGCAATGCGTTTATCTGTGGCATTAGCAGGTCCAGAGACACAACTTATGTTTTTCCCAAAAATTATCAGAATTAAGTCCATAACTTGCTGCGAAAAATAAAAACTGAAACCACTGCCACATCTTTTGAGGTTTTTCCAAAAAACAACGAGTATACGAATGAAACAGAAATTCGTTATTTATTCTCTTAATTTAATTATTCTTGACATGTATTATAATATGTGTAAGACGTTTCAATCCATACATCTCCCTGATGCATAATGCAATTACTATGGACATAGACAAAAAATTATGAAAACTGTTTTACAAATAATCATCCAAAAAATCATAAAAACTAGTAATGTTTTTCTTTTTGACTGGCGGGGATATCTATCTGTCACTTGCATGGTTGCCAAGTCTAACGACGATCACGTCCCGTGGTGGAGGGTGCGAAATGAATTTTTTACATTTGCTGGTTTTGAATTTTTTTCGTGAAAATTTACTAGGTATCATGTGATTATAAGCATCTTTGGTACATTGTTCGATCCGGAATGGGAAAGATCTCCTATTTATGAAAATATTTTTGGTATCATCTAACCGTTGCAATCAGTGCAGTGACATATGATTTATTTGGGCATGTCTGGTAACAACGTATGAAGTGAAACTCGCTAACTTCACAAATTTGAAGATTTTGTACAATTTCTTTGAAACTAATGAAAGATATGTCGGATTTGGCAGGGTAATGTCGCAGCCAAGTGGCAGTCACTCTTTCTGACACAGTCCGGATCGAAAGATGACTATACTCGTGAAACGTATTGATACTTCTAAATATAGGATCGTATCGAACATCCCTACTGTGAAGATGTATAACCCAACGTACCAACGGAGCTATTTTTCGGCGTCATGGAAATAATTTTAAATTTTCATTTGCATTTTTTCAAGTGTTGAGCAATGATTTTGGGAAAAATGTCACGAATAGTCTTATAAAGCATAGTAGAGTATATTTCAACAGTTGGCGGAACTTACTCCACTGGGACCAGGAGGGCGAAACGGGATATTAATGCACAATGTGGCAACCCTGTCGCACCCTCACAAAATGGCCGCTGACAAACACAAAACACCGTGTTGTCATTGAATAGCATGGAATTAAACCTTCAGAGTATATAATCAAATCCAAGCGAAAAACCAAAATTTCTGTGTTATGTGCCGCGGTTATAATATGGTTCAAGATGACACACGGGTTGATGACGTCAGTTACACGAATCGCTTGAACGCGTTGGTTTTAACCGCGGTTTTGTTGCAAGTTGTTTATCTTAGAAAAGCGCGTATATAATCTCTGATTATTTTTATTATCACTTAATAATCGGTGCTTTTTCGCCTACAACTGTATATGGAAAGTTTAAATAAGAAACCTTTCATAATATTCATGGGAGAAATGTTTTTTCAGATTTTTTTTTTAATGATGGAACTATGGCTTTGTAGCTATGAGAACTTTCAGTTCTCTAAATTTTTCCGCATGTCAAAGAAAACATTTATTGATTCAGCAGAAATGATGAAAAAAGAAATTAGCAAAACCGTATACAGGTGGATATCATCTAGTGAGTTTATATGGCCATTCTTGTGGTATATGGCTACACAGGATACTTTGTTAAGCATAGGAACTACATTTAAAGTGTCCCCAACAACCGTAATAAGTATAACTAATAAGGTGCTCCACTTTATGGTGAAACTGAAGTCAGCCTGTATCATTTTTCTCAAAAATGAAGCTGAAGTACAATAACAATATCCAATACCCGGCAAAATTCTAACTTGTCACATTTCAAATAATAACCAGAAATATAAAACTACTCTTGAGTTGGGTAAATACCACAATTTTGCGGTGATAACTATGACATATAACAGCTGATTCGTGACGTCACGGATCTTATAACCAAACTGATAACTACTCTCGCTTGAACGGATTGGTAAATACCAACCCAAAATGGTAAATACCATTTCCATTTGATTATCCGCTTGAATTTGATTTATGTTTTGTGACTGGTACCAAGTGTTGACAGATCCCACACATGTGTCACTCGTTGAAATGCAATAATCAGCTGTATTCAAATAATGTCTAATATAAATATAACCTAGAATGTGTACTCCTGAAAAGTTTTTTTTGCAGGTTTTAGGTTTGCTGGTAGCTTTAAGGCATATATTTGGGAATTTCTTAATCGCTGTGAATATAGTGTGGATGTTTGTTCAGTTTCTGAACAAGGAAAAATATTCAACTTTATGGATGTATGGATATCAAAAAACCTGAATGGTTTTGTGGGAATATCAATCTAAGGTGCCATAATCAAAAATCCAACATTTCTTAAAATTTTGACTGAATTATATGTAATTTATTAATATTCAATAAGCTGGTGATGTTTCAATGACAAGTTGTCATCTCATACTTTGATAGTATTTTGTTTTCAACATTTCATAGATATCGGTTGCTAAAATTTGTTGATTGGAACTTGAAGCTCATTAGCTGTATCTGACGGTCTGTTACCCTATAGGTTGAGAATAACGGACTATTGTTGGTAAAATTGGCCCTAAATCTTTTTTCAAGATGCGACGTACAGAGGACGCGTGGATCTCTAGGGAACTGGCACCCAAACGGACGGAACGATTCGGGCTTTGCAGCGTGTCAACTCTCACCCTGTCTACGTTTTCGGGTGTTCTAACAATGCGGTTTCGCCCTGGCGGATTTTTTTTATCACATTAGTGAGCCTGGCCTTCCCAATTCAGCTCGAATTAAAATCCTAAGTGAAGTCACGGCTATTCCAGCCCAAGCTCCAAATAGGAAGTATATGTTGAATACTTCCACCCATCTCAAAATGGTGTTACGGTCTGGTACTGTCCCACTACGTGGAACACGAAAATGAACTCGAAACTCACGTTGCGTTCGAACGACAGGCTCGCCATTTTGAAAGTACCGACGTACAGTGAACACACGATGCTCAACGTTCGAAACCATCTTGCCAACTGAAACGCCACTTCTCCGACTATCCAACACGCCCTTCCCCTTCGACACGGTACCAGCCCCCTTGATGTTGTATCCATTCGAAAAACATACGTTCTTTCTGACGGACCCTGTATGCCCCCATTAATATGCACTTTGAGGTGGACAGTGAGAAGCTTTCGTAACAAAAAAGCGTTCTATCAGTAATATCCAGTCAAAGTTCTTGCTTTCAAATTGATAATACCGAGCGAGTTTTTCGGAGGCAACCTACTTGACGCCATATAATTACCATACTGTGGGTGTATCGCAATACAACGACCGTCTCATAATTTCCCCAAGCATGAATATTCATCACGCACAATCGGAGGTGTGCTGATGAATGCACATATTTTAGACAATTTAAACAAATTATTAAATCTTAATGATGTCCTCACGCTGCCAACAAAATAAATGATCGTCAACAATAATTAAAAGTTCGATAGTTAATGAGCTGATTTGCACAGCAGGAATGCATTACTATGCCAAAACCAATTATCAATAAATTGGATGATGCGACAAGGTCTATTTTTGATTTGTAGATTTGTACGAGCGTGAACATATTGATAGTACACATAGTATGTTACATACTTAGGTCGAGAAAGTTGAAGTAGCACTTTTGTTACAAGGTCCGTCATTGGTTTGTACATTTGTACAAGCGTGGACTACTTGATATTGAAAACAGTATCTAGGTTCAGAAAGTCAATATTTTGATTTGTAGATTTGTATAAGAGTAAGTATATTGATAGTGGAGATAGTATGTTCCTTAACCCTGTTGATAAAAAAGTAGTGAGATATACAGGGTGGCCCATAAGCCCTTTGAGCTGGAAAAAAAGGAATAAAACCAAACTAGTTACATTATGAAGAATTATTATATTTTGTTATCATCTTTATTGAATGGGAATTATTTTTTAAAAATCACATCGTCTAATTACAATCCATTACGATCACGGCACTCATATAAACGACGTCTAAAATTGTCGATGACTGCGCGGCAAGTCAACACTGTAATGCTTGCCATTTCTCTTCGGATATTTTCTTTCAGGACATCAACTGATCGCGGAGTGGTGTCGTACACTTTACTCTTGAGGTAGCCCCATAAAAAGAAGTCCATTGGGGTCAAATCTGGACTACGTGGTGGCCAGGAAATGTCTCCTCTTCGAGAAATTACTTTGCTGGGAAAAAGTTGACAGACGACGGGCATAGAAGTGTTGGAGGTGTGGCAGTTGCTCCGTCCTGTTGAAACCAGGTCTGCGTATTATAGCCTGGAAAATTCTGCAACGCTGGTGTCAAAAACTCTTCTATCATTGCTACATACCGCTCCGAAGTAACTGTTAATGCGCGACCTCTGTCGTCCTCAAAAAAATAAGGGCCTACGATGCCATGCGCTGACATAGCAGCCCAAACTGTAACTTTAGGGCTGTGTAAAGGCTTCTGATGCTTACGCCTTGAATTTTCGGGGCTCCAATAACGGCAATTTTGTTTATTTTATGTACATGCCCGTTTAAATGGAAGTGAGCCTCGTCCGAGAACAACACATTATTGAGCGAAGAAAATCGATTCAACATTTCATTCGCAAAGTTTAGTCTCTGAATAGCGTCATTATCTTTTAATTCCTGCACTAACTGAATTTTGTAAGCGTGCAGACGTAAAGCTTTCCTTAAAATCCGCTGTAAAGATATTCTGGGTACGTTTAGTGCACTGGAACGCTTCCGAGTAGACTGGGTAGGATTTTGACGAACACACTGTGCCACAATGTTGATGTTTTCTTCAATACGAGTTGTCCTTGGTCGACCCCACCGCTGTTTATCTAACGTCGAACCAGTCTCTTCGAACTTAGCAACCCAGTTCTTAATCGTTTGAGCTGTTGGACACTTTGTAAAATTGTGTAAATTGTGGTATTCTCGATATTTACGCCGCGCAATGGTTGCCGAATCATTATTTTGATAAAACGCGCGCACACAAAAAGCACGATCCGCTCCAGTGAAACACTCCATGGCGACTGAATTCCCAGACACTGAAGATACTGCCCCCACCTCGCCCGCGCCGCTCACGCTCACCCGTTAAATTTTATTCAAATTTGAAATTTCAAAGGACTTATGGACCACCCTGTATTAACGGATGTATAATAAGAGTTCTCAATGACTGCCGGATAGATTCAGATGAATTCAGGCGATGGCGCATGGGTTAGGTTGAGCTTGAGGACATCCATGGACTTCAGACTATTTACACAGACCATTGATTTTAGATGCTATGTATCTTCAAACAACTGTTTTGGGCAGATTTTGGACTAACTGGTGTTATGGTGTTATTAGACCTTTTCGAGAACAATCACCGTAAATGTTGAGGTCGAAAATAAGAAACGTGTATTTTCTTTCCAATATAAGTCGCCTTGTGAAACTTTTTTAGGTCTATACCAACTAGCTACGTATTACCAACACCCTCCAAGTCAACATAACTCAGGTTATCATTCATAATCAGGATCAAAGGAATTGAACATTATTTTCTAATCTATTCCACTGTTTGAGACCATTTGAATGATATCCGAACGTTCGAACGTCCAAATGCTTGGAAATTTTTCAAAAATTGTGTTTCTTGTTCTAGTGGATCTCACCCTTAGGGCCATATGATTCCAAAAAGCTGTAAGATTGTATTGTCCTAACGTCGGAAATGGGATATCTTAAATGTTCAGAATTTTATTAATTCGCAAAAAAACTCGTTTTAGAAATAAACATATGAGAACGCATTACGAAATGCCGAAAATTGAACAGTCCGACAGTTATTCAGCAGTAAATCACTAACTTGATGATTAATATAGTAGAATCAGACGAGCTGAAAACCTTGCAGTCCTAGGAAAAACGTGTTTATTTCAGAAACATGTTTGTGGAATGCGTCTTAACATCATTCAAGAGGTTCCCGAGCTGTAACAGGTACAAATTTGTATAAACCTTGCTTTTAAACCAATTACAATAAATTATTTTTTTTTGTCCTGTCCAGTTGTTGTTGTTCATTACCCCTAATGTGTTTACCTTTTCCAATTAAATTAATAATAATTTTGCAAGTTAGACAATAGAACGGTTTTTATTTTTTTACTCAAAAATGGGGCATCGAAGGAAAACAAGTCAAGGGAGATCATTTGTTTTAAATTGAACGGGAAATTCAAAAATAATTTTTATTTGGCAAAAAACCATTGGCGTACCATTTTTTTCTTAAAAAATATCGAAGTCAATACCCGTACGCACGCCACTGTTAAAGCTAAAAATTATTTTTGCATTGAAAAATATGCAGCTTTATTAAATTCCACTACTTACTAAATTTCAGCGGTTCTCAAAATATTAATTAATTTCCATTTTTTCCTAAAACTTCAACACCCCGAGTTTTTGTAAGGAAACATTTTTGGACATAGTTTAGATGTAGATTCCCTCTTAAATATTCGCATATCATTAAGGAACACCCTGTATAATTGCTAATAATCGCTACGCGGTGGCCCATAGCGTGTTAACAGTTGAATAACAATGCTTTGAAATGAACTAAGCCCAAAATACTTTTCGAGGTGTTGTAGGGGAGGATTGGAACTTGAATTTAATCACTTGGCTGACTGGTAAACGATGAATTTTAATCCATTTTTCAAGAACTGAAAATAGCCATTTTTAGGGTTTTTAGACCTTGAAGCATTTTTATCTCGAAAACGGTCAACTTTAGGGAAAAGCTTAAATATATTTGCACCTCATCTCCAGCTAGTCTAATCATATTAGACGAAAATACCCCTGGCTTTCGAAATAATTGTAAAGTCTGGTTTTATGGCTACAAGTTGTTAAAGAAGGGATTCAAAACATAGACGCAAATTTTGTAGTAAAACTTTTTATTCGACAACAAAGAATGAGAAAACGCGTTTTTTGGGATTCAATGGGAAGTGTGACCAGGAACGAAAAAACTCTACAATATAAGATTTTTAGGTATTTATGAGACCTACAAAATGAGACCCCATGTAAAAGGATTTGAGTAATAGCAAAAAAGTTATGGCCGAAAAGTGAGACAAACTGCGAGTTTTGGCACTTGTTGGTCATGCGACGATGGTTTCTCGCGGATATTTGAAATTCGTCAAATTCGTAGGATTTGTACTTCTGAATAACCATAACAAAATTGGAGTAGATTGGTCAAGTAGTTTTTGAGAATCTCTAATTATTTATCCCAAAACACCTGTTTTTCGGCCATTACTGCTAGTTTATTGAGCAATGTTCAGGGTTAGTTCAAAGGGAATTTTATATAAAAATACACTAGTTTACCTTGCCGATATAAATCGCAAACTATTCCGGAAGATAAATGTTATTTTTATGCAAAAAAGGATGGGTTACGTTTTTTCTTCTAAACAAATTCAAACATTTCGTATTTGTGAGTAATTCGTATAATAACGTATACTTTCGAAAATCGCAGCGCATTGCATTTGTTCAATTACTCACAAATATGAAATGTTTGAAATTGTTTCAGAGAAAAAAACGTAACCTTTGTTTTTCGCATAAAAATAACATTTGTCTTTCGGAATGGTATGTCATTCATATGAGCAAGGTAAACACTTGTATTTTGCAATGAAATGCTCTTTGAACGAACCTTGTATATTGTTCAATAAACTAGTAGTGATGGCCGGAAAACAGGTGTTTTGGGATAAACTATTAGAAATTCTCAAAAAACTACTTGATCAGTATACTCCAATTTTGTTGTTATTATTTACAAGTATGAATCCTATGGATTTGAAGAATTTCAAGTAGTTGCTTGAAATTATCGTCGCATTAACAACAAGTGCCAAAGCCTGCATTTTGCCTGGTTTTTTGGCGATAAAATTTTTGCTATTAGTCGAATCTTTTTATGTGTGGTCTCATTTTGTAGGTCTGATAAACACCTTCAAATTTTATATAAAAAGTTTTTTCGTTCCTGTCAACACTTCCGATTGAATCCCAAAAAACACGTTTTCTCATTCTTTGTTGTGAAATAAAAAGTTTTCCCACAAAAATTGGTGTACCCATTTTATGCGCACATGTTTTAAATACCTCCTTGAACCACTTGCATCAATAAAACCAGACTAAGCCCGCAACTCTTTTGAACAAACGTGATCATGAAAAAAATCGCGTTTTCTCCTCGTCTAAATGTGAAAATTAGATTAATAGACGATGAATAAAAAACCATTGCTATCAAACCAGCTATGAGCCATCATCATAAAAAACGGTGCGATAAGAACAAGCACCCATTACCTATAAAAACAATCGGTAAAATCCCTCAAATCTCTCCGAGTCATTTATTGATGAGCATTAGGTACGTATTTCGCCATACAAGCGGTCAGTATTCATCCTTTTTATCGGCAACTTTTTGCGCGCGGAGGTTAAAAAGAAGTCAAAAAGGAGTTAAAAAGACGACTGATGACAGTGCGGAGCTGAAATCACACCCATAACCGTACACTTCGGAAGAATTTCTTTTTTCGGTCGGTGGCGTTTCTGCGGAACCCGCGAAAAAACGGAATTTACATCGCGGACCGACGGCTGGGAGGAATAGCCAATGAAGGCGGTTGTTCTGCCGTGTACAGTGCACAATACTAGGATGTGAAGCAGTGACGTGGACTGAGATTTAGTTCCTGAAGACACTGAATAGTAGAAACATTTTTGTGCAATGGTAAGTGTTTAACAAGGTTCAAGAATATAATAATCAGCCTGCGTGGACGGAAAGTGAAAAGAAGACTCCTTTCATCGCATCGCATTACTTACTTTATGCATGACATGAGTTTGAAGTGGGAACTGCAAAGCTATTCGTCGTTACTTCTTAAGGCGAACCGCACCCATATTAAACCTAAAAAGGGACATTATTTCGAATGTTCATGACATTATGCAAGTATTGTAATCGCGAAAATTTTCTCGGTCCAGTGGCGGAAGGGAAAAAGGCTAAAGACATATACAGGGTGTTCCTTAATGACATGCGAATATTTAAAGGTGTGAATCTATATGAAAAATTAATGTTAGTTTGCTTTATAAACTATGGTCCAAAAATGTTTCCTTACAAAAACTCGGGGTGTTGAAGTTTTATGAAAAAAATGGAAATTAATTAATATTTTCAGAACCGCTTTTCATATTTCACTGATATTTAGTACGTATTGAAAGTTAATAAAGTTGCATATTTCTCAATGCAAAAATAATTTTTAGCTTTAATAGTGGCGTGCGTACGGGTATTGATTTCAATATTTTTTGAGAAAAAAATGGTACGCCAATGGTTTTTTGCCAAATAAAAGGTATTTTTGAACTCTTCGTTCAATTTAAAACAAATGATCTCTCTTGAGTGGCTTACCTTTGATGCGCCATTTTTGAGTAAAACAATAAAAACCGTTCTATTGTCCGAGAAAATTAATGTAATAATTGAAGAACGCAATTTAGCAAAAAATAAATATCTAGTTGCTCTGAAATATGTCACTGGCTTTTGACATCTGACAAGTCTCTGTTCTTGAAATCTGCTCGCTGTGATATCCTTTTCATTATTTAGTTCTTACAATCTTGTTAATAACGGTGAATTATTCAAATGCAGAAATGGCGGAAATGCATTACGTATATGGCCTTGCCGATGGTAATGGTGAGCAAGTCAAATAGATTTATCACCAGAGATATCGCGATCAACCTTTTCTAATATTCATCGTCGTCTTGTTGAAACTGGTTCTGTCCGAAAAGGAATATCTGAAGGGGGTATTTATAAATAATTTTTATTTGACAAAAAACCATTGGCGTACCATTTTTTTCTTAAAAAATATCGAAGTCTAAAAATTGTTTTTGCAAAATATGCAACTTTATTAACTTTCACTGGGTAGTAAATATCAGTGAAATATCTGAAGAGGTTCCGAAAATATTGATTAATTTCCATTTTTTCATGTAGACTCACACCCTTAAATATTCGCATATCATTAAGGAACACCCTCTATATCCGGGGCCACCCGTGAATACTAGCATTAAACTGACATCGATTTTGGAATCTACGCACTCAGTTTACCTTAAAGCACAAGCTTCTATCCAGATCAAAGCAACAATTTTTGAAGATTTTTTATTAGTAATTTTTACTTCCTATGCCTCTGGTCGGTGTTGTGATCGCGAAAATTTTCAGAAATCATATAATATGTTTTTTGGATGTTATATGGCATGTACGTCACGAAAAACTATGTCACTCATTTCCATCGGTCTGTGTGTCTGTCGGTCGGTTCCCATTTTGAGAAGAATTGCTCCAATTTCGATGAAATTTTTACACAATGTTACTACTAAGCCAAGGACGTAAAAGTTATTGATAGTCGGTTTAGTGGCGGCAAAGAAAAAGGCCAAAAAACAAAGAGAATGAAAACCGTTCAAACTTCGTTTTTTGACCTTTCAGAGGATCCCGATCATTTTGAAAAAAAATGTTTAAAGTAAAAAAGACTTGGTGTTGCAGTTGCAGGGGGGTGGGGAGGGTCTGTTTCGTTTTTTTGATTTTAGTACATTTAGACGCTATCACCCTTGGTAACTCGCCACGCCACAGCATAGTGTTTCCTATGCTCGGTGAAAGGCGACGGTTTCCAGACGCACTACCGGTAGGACTGGGAAAGAATATCTATGGAGTAATTGTATGGACCTGTTTGACTGACTTTTTTCTCAGAGGGTCTGGTTTGTGCTAAACACAAGTTGAAGTTTTACCGATTTTTTGACATTATACTGGGTGTTTCACAACTTATCCGATACATTTTACCCACATATGCACTGTTACGAAAGAAGTTGATTTCTCAAAAAAAAAAAAAATGTAACAAGAGTCCTACAGAAATTAAGTTATAAGCTTGAGTTTCAATAATAAATTGAAAAATAAATATCTGTATTTTGCGTTCCTCGTCGTGATATTAGAACACGCATTACTAATTTATTGTAGCAAATATTGTACCAAACAACTGACGAAAACAAAATACCAGCAACTTTTTGTTTCTTCATAGTGATAAGAACGTGTAAATAAGGTTTAATCTGTATCGTGGGTGATCTGAATGAAGAACGGTCGATTTTTGTTAAGCTAAATGGGAAAGTATTTTGCGAGTTTATGTTTTTAGTTGTTGATTAATAAAAATGCACATGTTTACACTAATGAGGACATTGTTTTAGCGCAGGGAGAAGCAGGTCAAAATTCGCGAGCGGCTTCTCGTTTGTATGCACACCGATTTCCGAATAGGAACATACCACATCACGAAACATTTAGTTCAATTGTTTTACGTGCACGTGCTAGGGAAGATTTGCGCCCCAGACGTGGAGTGGATGGGGGTCGGGTTCACCCACAACGCGTTTTAAATGCCGAAGATGAAATTTTGGATATTGTGGAAGAAAATCCGGTAATAAGCACTAGGCAGTTAGCCCAACAGGTCCCAGAAGTGTCACATGCAACATCGTGGTGCATATTACATATTATTTTACTCTCTCGATTTCTGTAGGACTTTTATTACATTTTTTTTTTGAAAAATCAACTTCTTTCGTAACAGTTCACATGTGTTTAAAATTTGTCGGATAAGTTGTGAAACACCCTGTATAGGGTTTTCACATAATAACCCTAAGCCGTTAGATGTTCAGCAGTGGGATGGTGGTCGAGCTATCGCCCGTCAAAACTACATACTGGCAGTGTCAGAGCAACTATATGTTCCCGAAGAAATGTCAATAGAAAATAGCGGATTCTTATGAAATTTGTATGTAGTCTTCCGCTGATCTTTTGTCCTGATTGATAATGGCAGCTCCTTAGTGTTAATTTTACACTTTTGATGGATACTAAATTGTTACGCAGATAATGACAAAAATGCGCTTACGCCTCTGGCTTACGCAGAATGACAGTTATTGTACTATGCGCCTCGCTCTAAGTCATCAAAAGGACGACCCGTCAATCAGCCAAAATACGTAGTATTCTCAAAGCCACCAGCAAAAACAATATGTACAATGCGGTGGAATTAATTAATTCATTGATTTTAAAAATACGCACAGTTCAAGCTGAATCTGCTTGTCGTCCGTCTCTATTACCATGAACAACCGTATACAACGTTGGTTCATGCTTCCTAGCAGTGATCAGCACGATATAGGTTTTGTCGCTAGAGAGCTTGTTTGCTTGTCTCCAACAACGTTGTATGCAGCTGGTAAAGGTCAAAGGGTCGTAAAACAAACAGTTTCAGCCCATCTTACTAATTGTTGAGACTGTCCCTATGCATCGCGCTTAAGGAATTCTTTAGCAATTATGTAAACTGAAAAAGTTGGTTGTGGCCGAGCCGTCAATTTATATTTATACAGGGTAATTCAAAAAGCAGTGGCAATATTACAACGGCAGAATGTACGTATATAATTCCACGGAACCTTACTGGGTCATGAAATGTACCCAGAAATACAGGGTGGAGTGTCTGAAAGTAAAATAATATAGGGTGAATACATAGAAATATTTTTGTTACTTCAATTACACCAGTGGCGTAGTTACACGAATATTTATATCGTTACATGAGAAGAAGATAAGTATGCTCTTTATTCAGACACTTTTGGCAACTAAGTCTTTTTGGAGAAAAATCGGTTTGACATATGAAGTAAAATTCGTAGAGATCCATTCTATCTTAAAAAAACGCAGGTGGTTATTCAAGTTTGTCATGGAAAAGTATAATAATTATGAAAACAACGTCATCTCATCACTATCTCTGATGATAATAGGACCTATTCTTTGAATAGTTCTGTATTTGTCAGTTAGAATTTCGCAACCTAAGGCTTCAGAGATTCTATGCCGTTCCCTTGGTCGTTCCTTACTCAAACCTGCCGCGAGCATTAAATATCACCCTCATTGAAATATAGGACAGGAAGTGAAAATAAGGAAATCGTGTAATGCCTTAGATCTAACCGCTACCCCACTGATTTGAATTCTCGTGGCGTCCACGCGGTAGATGCTGAAGAAGAAAAGCAACAATTCTCACTAGTAGAGTCGGCTGTTCATTTCTTGGTATCGACGACAACCTCAGATCGATACTTGATTATGCCAGATAAAAAAAGCTTTCAAGTTTCAATCTGTCTATCGGTCGCGTCAGCTGAACGCTAGATGAGATGGCTTCATAGTGATGGTATTTTAGAACTGTACAGGATAATAAAACAATAAAATGAAATTGTAGAAGCTTAAACTGAAAAACCTAGCTAAACTGAATCCAAATTCAAGATGAGATGTAAATAATAACAGTTCTCTCGGTAACAGGTGGGGACGACGCCTCTTATTGGTCAATTCGCCATTAAATTTCAAGCGGCCTGCTGGCGGAATAATGCGCGGGGCAGGGGCAGGGCAGGCAGAGTTGCACTCAGGCCACCGTCCGTCGCGTGTATCACTGCGTGCTCGTGTTTTCGTATTCACCTTGCTTGGTTGTTGCTGTTGTTGTTGTTAAGTGTATTTGAGTAATTTGTTAAGTTTCTGTTTCTGTTAAATACTGCCTTCTTTGTTTTACAACACGTTGGTGGTAGTTCATCATTCGGAGGTAGCCCTGTACGCGGTCCTTGCTTTTGGAAATCATGCATCCATTCTATCTTGGGTGTAAATACACTATAGTTGAAAACACCATAATTTTATGATCATGCAGAGACGTTATTACGATAACAGGGCGTCCATTAGGGGGGCAAGGTAGGGCATATTCCCCCCTGCCTTCCGCTTAAGAAGTAAAATATACTCGAGGTTTCTTAAGCAACGAGTGGCGTGTATTGTTTTTTTTGGTTTACAAAGCCTCCGCGAAAATTGAATTGAATTGAATTGTGGAGATGTGCCGCCGCCGTCCCCCCCCCCCCCCTAACGTTAAGGCCCATAAAGAAAGAGTCACGTATATTCTTAAAAAATACAAGCAATCCGACAGAAACTGAAAAAATGAAGAATCATTTGTGGTATCAAGACGAATCTAAGGACACCTCAAATGCCAAAATCGATCAAGTTGCTTTGAGACTAGCCCACGAAATAATAAAAATATTAATGTTTACTGGTTGAAACTCAAAATGTAATATCAATAATACATAAAAATATGCTAATAAACATGGAATATCCAAAAAAGTATGAACTTTTAAAGATGATGTTTTTGTTTAAAATCTACAACCTTAATTTTATATAACTCTACTGTTACTCGTACTATCAAGACAAATCTAAAGAAACCTTGTATGTCTAAATACATCAAGCTCTTTAAGCTGTCACCCACGAAATATCAGTTTCAAGATTGACATTTTTTATTAAAATCTGCATTTTGATTTTATGAAATGTTACTATATCTTGTGTAAGTCGCACTGTCCACATATGCTCTCATATCATATGCTGAAGCTCGAAGAATAGGAGCTTCAAAGCTTTTCGCCATTTTGGTTTTAGAAGCTTTAATTTACTCAGTGTCATTTGTCAAGACAAATCAAATGGCTTTATTTTGAGCGTACACGTTTCTGAATTGTGAATTACTTCGAATCCGCTTAGGACCCATTCCGTATCGGTCCTAACGGCGCTCCACTTTAGGTCGAAATGAACGGTCAGGATCGCCACAAATTCTGCAACATTGCATCATTGGTTCGCTTGGTAACATCGCATCTCGTACATTTCAATTTAAGCTTTCCACCTCTATGATCATAGATGAGCGATTTTGGTCAGTACCCATCTATCGCTCGTAGGGGAATTTTCACCTGCGTACACGTATGGTGTAATGGAATTTGTTATATTTTCTGATCGCTTGCTGTCGATACCTCAGGATGTGTTGATTTTATCACCATCGGTGGAAATCAAAGATAATTCTGAAATATACTAAGTGACATATAAATCCGAACACCCAGTTTAAATGGTTTTATTTTAATAAAAGTTGGTGAATGTATTTATCTTACTGTAAATAACAAGTGAAAAAATTTTCAGCCTTATCAGTTGGACATTCCGGTTTTTATACTGCTTTTTTTTAATTCACTAACGCTCTAAAAATGAATATTTCAGCCGTAGTAAAGAATCAACGTTGGCGGATTTTGGTTCTTGACATCCTTTACGATCGGTTACGATGCCTAGAGTACGGAGACCCGTACGATTTCGTCAACTTAGTGAGTTTGATAGGGGCCGTATAGTGGGACTTCGGGAAGCTGGACTTTCTTTTCGGGCAATTGCAGTTAGAGTGCAAAGAAGTGTAGACACTGTGGTTAGGTGTTGTCAGGCATGGCTTCGAGAAGGCCGTACGCAAAGTGCAAGGGGCACTGGACGCCGCCGTAGAACAACAGACCGTTTCTCCACTACCAGGTCCATTGCAAATTAATGGTTTGCAGAACACGGAAGATCTATTGGCATGCGAAGTGTTTACCGACGAATGAGAAGTTTTGGCTTGTTTTCATACCGGCCATACTGGGACCTCCCTTTAACTCGAGAATACCGACGTAATCGCCTTGAGTGGTGCAGACAACGGTCACTCTGGGATCAGGAATGGAACAGTATTGTCTTTAGTGACGAGTCTCGATTTTGTTTAGGCATGCACGATGGTCGTGCCATGGTTAGAAGGCGACGTGGTGAAAGGAGGAATCCACAGTTGCCTGGAATGAGATACCACAGGAGGACATTGACCACCTGATCAGAAGCATGCCTAGGCGCGTTGGAGAATGCGTAGCACATCAGGGTGCATCCACACATTATAAAAGGTCAAAGGGCTTTAAAGCAGTGCAATCATTTTGAAATTTTTATCATTTACTTATTATGCTTCATTAAGTACTTATACAAAATTTAATTAAAATAAAACCATTTAAACTGGGTGTTCGGATTTATATGTCACTTAGTATAAATTGAAACACTAAGTCGCATCGAAATTGAAATAAATAATTCTAATAAAAATGAAAAGAAAATATTAAATTAAATGTTTGAACAGACTTCCTTCTTGGGTTTGAGAGTAACCTAACCTAGAAGCCTGTGCGAATATTTTCTGGTGTAAGATATTGGCAAAGCGACAGATTGCACGACCTTCTACGACACCGTTGCTAGGCATTGTTGTTATGACATCCGCTCTTCAACCTGCGTCTATCTGTTTCTAACATGTATTGATACACACTTTCCGCGATTCTCTCTCAGACAAATTTGGGTCTCAGTGTATAGACATCTCTCGAAATGTAACTTTCGAAGTCGGTAACACATCTCACTACCCAGCGTCCTTCGAAATCAGGATGATAAGGCATTTTGTTTTTGATTTTAACAAATATATATATTGCCTTTTTCACACCTAAGAAAACAAATTGCAACGAATCAAAAATTCCTGGCTTAAGCACATCGAAACTCTACTTTGTGTTCGAGTCAGTCCATAACAAGCCCGATTTTATTATGTAGATATGAATCTTGAAGAGATTCACAGCAAATTTATGTTGTCGTGTCCAAATTCCCTAATGAAGGCTCATACGTGGCTGAATTGATGTCATGGAATGTTCGGCCATTCTGACCAGTATCGGCAATCGGTCGCAGTCTCAAGAGCACCGCTAATGTGATGATTATTCAGATCGTCCGTCGGTTTGTCTGTCTGTCGGTTGTAGAGTGCTTGCAGTTTAGGTTAATCGATCTGTTACAGCCGACGCGGTCGATTACGATCTGCTTTGCGCGACAATTAGTCCAAACGTAAAAAACCCTATTCGAAGCTTCCAAGAAGCTACATTTATATTCTGAGGATGCAGTATGGTAGCAGTAGAATAAAATTTGCTTTCACTGACCAATTATGCGAACCATTGATGCTTTCCTTTTGATTTTAGATCGGGCGAGTATTTCTGCCAATTAGTTTGTTATTTCTCGTAATGTACCTACACTGTGTTTGGAGCGTAGTCTTTACAGGAAAGAGACGTTTTGTTAAAAGTATACATGACACTGCCACCTATGAGTAGCTTGGCTCAACTGACCCCTACGTACTGCAGCAAGAAACTCAGGCACCATTGCCCACCCAAGACCTCAATCTTGCAGGAAATGGGAATGAGGGAGAGACCACATGGTTTTTTGTTTGAAAACGGAAAACCAATGTGTATGCTGTTCTTACACTGCTGCTTCTTATTTCGCAAACAGCTTGCAATACAAAGTAGGCACCCCGCACTACTTGCCCCCAAGACGTAAGTCTGGACTCCAAATTGTATAATTGTGTCTGTGTCTCGTTTTGAAACAACTAGCAGTATCGATATATGGCAAAATGGATTATGTAGTTGTAGTGGATACTTATTTACGAGTTACGGTAAAAATTCAACTCACAAATTCTGCATTTTATCAAGATGTTCAACAAGTACGAAGATATTTTTCCCTGTGCCAAAATATATAATTAGATGTGCCTATTTTCAAAAATATCATCATTTGTACTGATTTGAATGTCATGTTGATGTAAGTATTCAGGTGTTTATGGCATGAATGATCAGAATAATTATTATTAGTGAATATGTATGCCTATTATGACGGAGAAAAAACCTAACTTGTATGTAAACGGGAACGAATATAGATTCAATTATTGCTTTTAACTCAGGATATTGTTATAGCGATCGTTATGTTTCTAATGTATAGGCGTGGTTCAGGATCAAAAAGCCTGATCAAAAGTCAACAAAAGTTTCCGAAGAAACACTTGTGTAATGTGACGCCACGACAGAACCTCGATGCACGCGGGCAGTCGGCGACAGTACCCAACACAGAAAATGTCATAGCCTTAAATTTCAAGTTATCGGTTATTTCAGATTTGTCAAAAATACTAGTTATACTATTATATGCAAGTAAAACTAGCATTGATTCTTCCTAATACTCTAGCATGCCACGCTCCGTGAGAACGTAGCTTTAGCTTGTATAATAATTACATTTGCTATGGTATCCTGTTGCGTAAAAAATCGGGGCCTAATGTTTGACTTCTAGCTTAATTTATCTCTGTGAGCATCTGTAGCGCACATTTTTGTGCATTTCTTCATTCCTAGGATGCTACCGAACCTAATAATTCTTCAAGACAACGAATCGATTTTACGCAGCAATGTAAACAAATAAAAGAAGTTGTGCCAACATTGCTAAACAAAAACGTCCAGGACAAAGTGAATGTCCTGGTAAATATTTCAGTCGAAGTACAATCAATCAATCTTCAATTAAAAGAAAATACATGGCTGCAACCCGCATCGTAAATATAGAAAATATTTGGCAACAAAATGCATAGGATGAGACTCGTTGTATAAATATTTAAACAGTGTAGTTAAAAAAAGACCACAACAAGGATATCAATGTCAGTATGTCAATCCATCAGTGCGGGCATAGAGATTTACTGCTACTATTTCTGTATAGCTTTCTAGCATTGCCAAACTGGAAAGTTTTTCCTTTGTAGTTTTTCTCTGCATCGATTAATACCTGCATTATTCTTTTGCCACTGCCTAGATTCCAAAGCTTAAGAAGTTTCCGTTTATTAGAGTTATTCAACAGCTGTCGATTATTTAAGAATTCCATCTGATGATCCTTTTTGCCCTTTATCAGAGCTACTGTTATCGGCCTCCAACTTCTTTATTGATTCAATCCGTCATCAAAAGCCACCATAATTTATTCACATTATTTACACAATTTTAGTGAAAAAATTCAAAAAGAAAAACCACAAAAGCATAGTGTCCTTGTGCGTGGTTGCAAATAATCCGACAGTTCTCAGAAACTAGTACTTCAAATCTATTTAAAGGAAACGGGGTATATGTGATGTAAAATTCGTTTTACATCTTTCTTACAATTTCGATAAGATTTTTATTGCAAATTTATTATTTCTCTTGCTATAAGGTTGTATACTAGTGGAACATGAGCGACCTTAACATGATGTCTTTTTTGGTGTGAGTAGACGAATTTGGATATATTGTTTCGTATTCCATCAACCGCTGACAAAGTCCTAGACTAGACCCCAAACCCATTTCTTTTGTGTATCTAAGTTACTCAACACCTGCTTAACCCGTATTCTCTATAAATTCCAACCAAGTCTTTCTATAGCCCCTTTAAGGTCACGTTTTTGGCTCTTCCCAGTGTAAATGGTAACCCCTCCCTCCCTCCATGACTTACTGGCCGACTCAATTCCCTTTTAAAAACTCTATAAGGTGGGCCATTTATAAATTTGAATCAACAAAAAAGAAACTACTACTATTTTTTCTAAATTTCTGGCTCACCACATTGGGAACGTATAGAGTTCCATTTTGACAATGTTAAACATGTAACTTTTCTAAATGACATTTCATAATTCGATATCAACCCTGTATAAGAACTAACCCGTCTTTGTTTTGTTTGTGTTTTGTTCTCTAATATCTGCTTAACCTGCATTATCTAAAAATTCCATCTGATAAGTCCCGCCAGCGCAGTGTGGGAAAAAGCGCGCGCATGCGTTGTTGTTTTGATCCTCGTTTGTTTTTCTCGATCGGTCGGCATGGCCTTCTTGATACCCGCGCCCGGCCGGACAAAAACGGGCCGCGGCCTCCGAAATTAGGAGTCCGGGAAGAAGTGCAAGGAATGCTTTGAGCCGTACCGACCGGTACTACTGCTGACTGACGGCGTGGACGCGACGGATGGTACCGAACGGCTGGCGGAAGAAGATGAATTGCTTGGATTTTTTGATGGTCGTGCTTTCGTTAAACTAAGGCCGATTTCTCCATGCAAAATTTCAATTATACGGTCTTTCGATGGTAAGCCACCAATAATGCACGCTGATTTTTTTAGCATTTGTTGTGACTGTGAGCTAGAGAAAAGAAGACTAGCAGCGACTTCCTGACGGTTATCACTGCTTGAGGAGGCGACAGTCTTGTACAGTTTAATGCTTCCAAAACACAGCACTGTACCTTGACAAACAAGAAGCGTCTTAGTACTCATCTGGTTTCGATGGATGGGTGAGTTCTACGAAAGAGCCGTTCATTTCGGGTGGTCGGAGTCCAGATCACCGATGACTTGATCTGGCACGAACACATCTCGTCAATAGCGGCAGCTGCTCGGAAAAGTCTGGGCTGTTTGTTTAGGGCTAAGACGTACTTTTTTCCACATGACCTCCTCACTCTGTACAAGGCTCAGCCTCGAGTACTGCTCACATGTTTGGCATGCTGCCGCACCGACTTCGCACCGGTGGGCCATTGGCGATCTAGCTCTCTTCTGCAGATACGCCAACGGGCTTTCCTCCTCAGAGCTCTCATCCATGATGCCGCCCTGCGATGTGCCTGCCAGACAGACCCGCCTGACTTCGGCCTCCCATCCTAACCGTGTCGAACTTCGTACATCCAGAATACGAGCGCTCCTTCGTCCCAGGGTATGGAGATTGTGGAACAGTCTATATGAGGCTCTTCCCAGGTTTATTAAACTTAGGCAGTTAAAAAATCGGATTAACAAATTTTCTCTAAGGTCCTCATAGCAGCTGCGGTGCCCTGGCATTTAGGCTTTTTCCTGCGCGACTGCTTCGGTGTAAAAAAAAGGTTGAAAAGCGTTATTTGAGGACTGCTTATCAATATCATTTATTGGACTTGTAACCAATGAACACACTCTTCTGTATATATAGTGACTAGGATAAACCACAGTTTCATCGATACTAAATACCTACTAACCATGTCACAACCATTGACATACTATGCGAAAGTTGCAATAAACTAAACACAGGCTGAATATGATGTGTTACTGATGATTTAGAGGGGGTGAGAGAAGCACGAAAGATGACTATTACGTCATACCATAAATTGTACTCAAGTAATCAATAGACGTAAGTCGATGATAAAATCACGATGTCAGGAACATAATGACAACAAATTTACATATGTTATGATTAGGTTAGGTTATTTCACTGATTATTTTTATTTTCATTTTATTTCAAGGTTTTGAGTGATACCTTAATAATAATTTTAGTGAGGAGTTTTTGTTTTCAAAAAAAAAAAATAGTTATGACTAGAACCTTAAGACAGGAACACCAAAGACCAAAGTATTATTCGAAAACAACCTAACCTGCTTTAACATAACCTATTCATGTTTCAAATATGAAAACATCGTCGGATACATGCAAATTAGTAGTACAGTCTGTTTAGACAATACAATTCAGTTTGTCTCTGTCTAACATATCTGAAACTTCATTAAAAATCTTCATAAATCGCTGTCGTTTTCTTTACTACAGACTAAAATGGTGACGTAATCGTCATCTTTCGTGATTTCGACAATATATTGCTGTGTGTTGGCCTAAAAAATACCTTGCTATACCTGAATCCTGAGTCTTGGATCCCCCCTAGACGAATCCCACAACCCTGCCCCCCCTCTTCAATTTTTAATCGTCGTTACCCCGCCCCACGAAAATCTTCCAGAACCTGAATGCTGTGATCACCGCTGCGCCCCCCTAGACAGATTCCGAAAATGTTGTGCGGCTTCCTAAGTGGACTGTTTCATTCAGAAATGCCGGAAAATTGAGAATTCCTGCTACTGTACGGAGTGGTCGGTAATACCACGATTGCCGAAGAACTCCTAGAAGGCAGTGTCACTTTTATTTTTCGCACTATTCTGCATACACATCCCAAAAGATTCCTACCAGGAATCGAGCTGCACATAGGTTAGACTGGTTGTAAGAACTGCATGGCCAGATTGTATCTCTGGATGGCGGTTAAAGGTTTTGTCTCGTTCTGGGAAGTGGTAGTGTTGGATCTCCTTTAGATTTTAAATTGCGTAACATTTGCTTCTGTATGAAAGTTTCAAGAACAGTTAAGACGTCAATATCCAGAATATACGCCATATTACAATTCACTTATTTCGTATAAATCAAGATATACGATAACCGCGGAATATCGTAAACAATCACGATTATCCTTGGCTAACGATCTACGGCTGGTTTGTCGGTAAGGCGCATTATTCCCATAGCAAACCGAAAGAGACTTGTTAACAAGTCTTTCTCTGGCCTTGACGGCCGCCGTCACCGCAACTCTTTTGTTTTACCATCCAGCGCCAGCGGAGATAACAGCGCGGCAGTAACGATACATCAAAATCGGTGACGTCTTAATAGGCATTTTTTGACGTTCTGCCGTGACACGATTTTTTACCGGGCGGCACCGAGCGACGCACCGGCGGCTAGATGAATTAGCAGGAATATAAACGTTATAGTCAGGATTATTAATGAAAACTGATTATGGGATAAGTTGGGACGAAGCCGCGAGTACTCCGGCTGGCGCTTTGTGATCTGATGATAAGATTTGTTGACAGGGGCGTAGATATCATATAACGAGAGGAATGTTGTTAATCCTCCCATGCAAGGCTGTCATCAATTCATAAGGTATTATACTTGGCACAAGTTAGTACCTCCTAGAAAAAGATTGGCTACGAACATGTATAACAAAGGAATTGAATGGATCGTACAATCAGTTCAACAATGCGATCTAGCCTACCGCAAAAGCAACAGTATCAACTATCCAGCACGGGGTTATATTATACACGAAAAAAAAAAGGAAGACGGCTCAGTCATCCCTGGCCATCTAAAGTAGAGGGGCGCGCGCTCGTCGAGTTGTTCGGCAGGCGTACATCAAAGTTATTAATATTCAATTCATGTTTCAAGCTACTGAATTGGTTGAATATTGCAAAGTTATATACATGTCTCATTTATTACGCTATATTCACAAGCTCCTACATACTTCGGTTCCTTCATATAAAGAAATATTATCTCGAGTATAATCACTTTCGGAATATTCGATTCGGTGGCAACTATGCCTCTTCACAAAACTTTATTAGTTCATACATGCTTTACTTATAATGCGATCAATCTATAAATGAATTACTATCGACCACTAAACACACTTCCCTAAGAGAAGTAAGGGAGCAAGAGAAAAATCAAAAATTTTCAGTGAATCTTTGACAGGTTGTATTCGGTGAAAAATGGTCGTATCTAGACTTTAAGACTAGCATTTTGAAGCTTTAAGGTTCTAGTTTTTAATCTTTGTAATCAAAAAGTTTTAGGAGCAGCGGCTCTTATGCCATTCAGGTAGATAGCTCAAAATTTTTGCAAAATTTTTCACTTATTTTTTATAGTTCACGGACTTGAATTTTTTTTCCTGTTAGGTCATCAAATGGATCAGATAGCCTGTTCATTCAGCTTCAATATCCTGTTTTTAAAATCTCAAAACAATCACTTGGCGCGGAGATATCTTCGTTGAAAGAAAAAGGATCTTTTTGTCATCGACCACTGATACCTCGGTAACCAGCGATCATGCAGAGGATGTAAGGGTATTTCCGATAACTGGAATAAATCATCGATAACATTTGATTGCAATCTTTGTTGATTTTGACAAATTAAAAGAACACTTTTTGCCTTGTTTTGGAAAAACGACAGTATTTTTGGAACTGTTAATCAGAAAAGTAATGTTTTTAGGTTTTTTGTACCTAAATGTACCCTGGTCACCCTACACGACGGCAGATTGATCCATTGTGCGGTTTCTCCGGACCGATTGATGAACATTTGAATGAAACCAAAGGAGCAACATTTTTGTATCAAAACATGCTGTCATCTGGTTGAAAATGGAAAAATCATTTTTCTTCTTTTGCTTTCCCTATAGGATATCTGTAACACCTTCAATTTTAAAAATAGCAATTGAAAAAATGTATTCTTTAATTCATGGGATATTCCAAAAAACAAACTGACCAGGGCCGGATCTAGAAAACATTCAGTGTTCCGTCCGACCAAATTATTTTGTTGGAACTGTTTTCAATTTTCTAGGGCTATTATTATTATTATTATTATTATTATTATTATTATTATTGTTATTATTATCATTATTATTATTATTATTATAATTATTATTATTATTATTATACAGGGTGACTTTGAAGTTGAGTCATTAATTTTCAGATAATGATTGTAGAAGGAAGATAAACCAAAATATGTGTAAAAATAAAAAAATAAATAAAAAAAAAATGTTAGGTACCTTGTTTAATAAAGTATCGTCCCGACAAGTATTTCAGTGCGGACCTGTATTTGATCGTGCGGTATTGGAGCAGCATGCCCTGACCTGTGAGGTCTTAAGTCACCTGATTCACGAGCACTTTGTACTACATTAACAAAGGCACGAGGGGTTGGTTGCACTCGATTGGGAAACCGATTCGCATAAATCCGTGATGCATCCGGGAGCATTTTGTAAAGACTGCCCCCCCGTAAATAAGAATCATGTCCACGAGTTCAGCATTTTCGTAAACATGTGCCATTTTTGATTTCGTTTGAGCCACGCAACAAACACTTACTATTTATTCACTAACGCGTTATCGACTGACGAAAAACATCGTGATAAACGTTTCAAATTCTTTCGCTTTTTTGTTTCCGATGCGATGAACCGGTCAGGCGGATTATATCCGTTGTCGCCAAACACGAACATATTATTATTGAGACAGGGCAGTACTCAAACTTCCAAAGGGCTATAACTTTGTTACTTTAATTTTACCAGAAAAATGGTAAAGGAAAAAAACATTTCTTTTGATCAGATCTACTCACTGTTAAAATAAATGACTCAACTTCGAAGTCACCCTGCATATTAATAATTCAACTTTTAAGGGCAATAGTACGAGGAAACCTTTGATTTATAAAATATGTCTAAAAAGTGCGTTCATTTACCTGGGTTAGAAATAAATAAATTGTTGCCACAAAAATTGCCAAATACTCTCCCCACCCGCCATAAACCCCAACCTCAAATGTGTAACCCATGCAAAATTTTTCTGAAACTTCAGAAAACGAAATGAAATGAGTGACACATGTTTTTCGTGATGTACATGTCATCTAATATTCAAAAAACGTATCTCATTTTCCGAAAATTTTCGTGATTAAAATACTTCCTCGTGCAGTGGCGTAGGAAGTAAGAGTAATTAATTAATAAGTGATTTCTTTTGGCTGGTAAATCATGGAAAGTTCTTTCTTTAAACAGGCTGTTACGGATATACTAAAATAACAGGGTATTTCGCTTAAAATATACTGCTTCTGTTACCACGTAGTTAAAAAAGATCCTGTAACGAACAAAATATTTTTCAAGTAAGAAGCGTATAGTTACCTATAAAAGTTGTGAAAAAAAATTTCAGTTATTCATATTTTAAAATAATGGAGCTATCGATCGATTACACACTTCTAAAAGCTCACCCCGTGAGGTGATATTGCCCTAATTTTTGTCCACCGCTGACAATTTTCCGATAAGGCGGTGTCAAACCTCAATACTTCAGAATCTTAGACTTACTGACAAAATGCTGATGTTCCATATTTAAAAGATTGATCCAGGAGGGCTCGAATATGTATAAAAGCACGCCTATGTTCCACATTGTTTTGGTGTGTTGTAGAACGATACTTGCGCACGAAAGAAGATAACAGATAACATGTTACGATGTGTAACTTGGACAGACTGAACAGAATGAATGATAAATACATCATATTTTGTTATCATTATCTTCATCTCATTGGCAGATTTGTTGGCCGGTTAATAAATCTTGTTTATGTATCAAGATCAAAGCTCTAGTGATCGGCTAACAATCTCACGGCATCAGAGGCAACAAGTAGTCAATAAATTGACAAAAATCGAACAATAAGAAATTCACCAATCTGCATCCATGAAAAATTCTCAAAGCTACTAGAATCCAGAGAAGAAGCATCACTGGATGCCAGTTCGAGTATGCTGAAATTATTGCCAATAGAAAACAATTGAAGACACAAGTGGATGATCGTGTCATGTAACAAACTCATTGTATAGAGAAAACTAAACATTTTTTTTGGGACTTTTTACTTTATTGACGTTTTAAATATTCAGTTTAATTAGTTTGTTACTGTATTGTTTTGGCAATAAAGTAATCACAGAATGAAAGAATCACTCTGTTAATGCAAAAAAGTAATTTAAAAAAATATATTTTGTTTGTCTTCAATTCATTTCTTTAGATTGTCATTTATAATTCATTCTTAAGGAAAATAAACATGGTGGTTTCACTACAATCTCTGAAATTACAGCTACAGGGTGAATCTATGCAAATAAGTCGCTAATAGAATTGGTTGAAAAAGCACAACAATCTATTCTAAGAGTAGTATTCAATAAATCCTTGTTATAACCATCCGAGTTCTTGTACGCTGAAACAGAACACAAGTTCTTACGATTTGGTCTTCTTCAAGTATCTGATATCGTCGGTATTACGCTAATATCAAGGGACATTGGTCTTGTTCCTCGGAAATTCATCTTAGAATCATTTAATAATTCTGCTGTTTGACTTCTTAATGAAGTTGACAACCACGGAACCACACAGGTTTTGAGATCTGACTCTACTCGTGTATCATGTTTTTGCTATCTTTGCTTGTACATCCTTTCTGTTTTCTTTAATTGAAAATAGTGTTACCAAAACTCATTTCTTTGTTTCAGTTTAACGTGCAGCGATTGCAGGACGCGCACTCGCTGGCTTCGCAGGGCGGCGCATCTGCAGGGGGCGGTCTCGTGGATCCGCACACCGCGAGCAGCAGCTCGAGTACCGCCCCTCTGGCCGCACCGACCGCCTCCGCGCACCCCCTCTACCTGCAGCAGGGAGCCCACAGTAGCGGGGGTTCGGTCAGTTCGGCGGGCGGAGCATCGCCGGTCAGTCCGCTCGGACCACGCCCACCCGGGAAAGAGGAGGACTGCAGTTTGCACGGGCGGAGCAGTACGGATGGTAAGTAGGCGGGGCTATATTAGGACAGGGATGGATTGAGGACTGTTTGGCAAACATTGTCAGTTCGAAACTACCTATCACAAAAGTCAGTTTAGGATATTCAACATGCTCTTAGATATAAGGTGTCAGAAAAATAGAACGGCAGATCCAGCAAGCTAAAATACAAAAGAATGTTCATACAAACACTATGCCCGGAAAGGCTTTGTCTCCATAATATGGGGTGTTGAAGCTTGTGCGTCTTAGATAGTGAACCTTATAATCCACGAAAGCAGATTGAGATGATTTTTAAAGCATTTATGGCAATGGCGTTCGTGTCAGCAAGTCTCTTTGTTAGGTGAAAGAATAGTATCAGTATATTAAATACAAAATGAGTCTACTTAAAAACTACTTCCTGGAGTTCATTCGGTAAATTATTTTTCAAAAAGTAAGCCAATCTATTTAGCGTTAAAAAACGATAATCGAAATGAGCGCACGTAACTAAAGCTTCAGGAGGCACTCTTTAAGCAGAACCAATATATGTCTGTGGCTTTTTATCATATTTTTAGACTCCTTACGTGCTAAATCTAAAGGATGGAGGTAACAAGAAATGTTCAAACTGTGTTTTTTGATGTGTCAGAGGTTTCTGATCATTTTGTTGGGGCTGGATTTGTAGGGGGTTGGTGGAGTTATTGTTTTGACGCCGAGGTGACCAATGTTCTGACATTGGATAAGATTATATTTGAATATTTATAATCGGATATTAAGTAGGTATTTGTATTTCAGTTGCTGACATAGTGGAATTGAGCGTGGAACTCTAAACTTGTCGATAGGGTTATAAGGAAATCTGTTTTTGTGACTGATAATTTGCCGAGTTTTATACCAATCACATCTTTTCCTGAATTAAACGAGCCACGAGAATATCCAGTTCGCCGAACTTTTAATTTGTGTTGCTCCGTATGTTTTTCTGTAGATAAGTAGGTATTTATACAGGGTGTCCGTTTACTTGAATATATGGTTGTATCATCTGGCCTCCTTTATACAGGGTGTCCGCAAAGTTGGGGTTTTCCTTTACACGACGTGTAGATCTTGAAAACATAAGCAATTTTTCTTAGTACCATATACACCAATGTCTTAAGGGAACCGAGATAAAGGGCTCTCCAACATCAAAAATATCTGAATCCGTCCTGTAGCCGCGACCCGCCGCGATATCCCAGACTGGTACCGGCTACTAGCTGAACCCGACGACAGAACTGGGTCGGGGGTCGGGGTCAGTGTGTCAGGTCAGTATGCAACCTTCAACCGACGGTAAAGGGTCACGCGTATAGAGGTAACGAACCCGTATAATCGATTGCGTTTCAAAAAAAAAATAATAATAATGGCACACTCATACACCAATAATGAACTCGTTGATATATTGTTAATTTATGGCGAATCTCTTCAAAATGCTACAGAATCGTCGCGAGTGTATGCAGATCGTTTCCCTAGACGACATCATCCAAGGCCCCGCAGATTTGTGTACCTGGTCCAGAGAGTCAGGGATACGGGCCATTTGGAGGAATTTCGAGGTGGGCACAGTGGGAGGCCTAGACAACCACGAACGGTGCAAGTTGAGGAAGAACTGCTGAATCGCGTAGACGAGAATCCCTCAACAAGCACTAGAGACGTGGCTAGAGAAGTGCAAGTATCAAAAACTAAAGTGTGGCAAACGCTGCGTGAAGAGGGGCTGTATCCGTTTCACGTCCAACGTGTACAAGCCCTTCAACCTGACGATTTTCCAGCAAGAGTGCGGTTTTGTGAGTGGTTGTTGCATCAACATGACAATAATCCGGACTTTTTGAAGTGCATATTGGTGACAGACGAATCTACGTTCACGCGAAATGGGGTGAATAACTTTCGCAACACTCATGTTTGGTCAGTAGAAAATCCGCACGCTGTCCGTCGGGCACATTTTCAACAAACATTTTCGGTGAATGTTTGGGCTGGCAGGGTGAACGGTATGCTCATTGGACCATTTATTCTCCCAAATCGATTGGACGGGATGCAATACCTGGACTTTTTACGCAACATTTTGCCTTCCTTGTTAGAAGATGTGCCATTAAGTGTAAGACAATCAATGTAGTTTCTGCACGATGGTGCACCGCCCCATTTTATATGCGAAGTGCGTGAGTTTTTGGATGAATTATTTCCGAATAGGTGGATCGGACGTAATGGACCCGTAGCGTGGCCTCCGCGATCTCCAGATCTCCACCATGTGATTTTTTTCTTTGGGGAGAAATGAAACGCTTAGTGTACAAAACTGAAGTGCATACGGTTGACGAACTTCGTCTCAGAATTGAACAAGCTGGTGCTTTCATTCGGGGAAGGGACTCCATTCTCAAAGCCTGCACCGATGCTTGGCTACGTCGTGCACGCACCTGTGTTTTTGAATCAAACGGCGATAACTTCGAACAATACCTATGAAGTACGTTTAGATAGATATATCCGTATAAAAGAACAGGATTTTCCACGGGTGTAATAACGAGAAAGGGATGTCGTTAGGTAGATTGACTCAGTACCTCTCACGCGTTCATATACGCACTGCATTTATTAAACGCGATTCCTAAAGGTGAACCTTAATATAAATATAATTTCTTAAAAACTGATATACACGTGTTCATGATTCAAATAAGTGTGCGATTATAATCTTGTAAAATGGTAAAAGCAAAGTGATCGGGCTATTTGCTAAGATGTGAGATAAGGTGACCACTTTGCTGAGAATGAAAAACATTTGAAGGTCTTCAAAATTGATCCACTGGTGACGGAAATACAAAAAAAAACAGAAAATCGCTAAGTTATCGAGTGGTTGAAAATTGGGGGTTTCGAGTTGGGCGAGAACAGTTGCAAGTGTTGCATTCTTGATATTTTGAGACGTTCTGTTAGTAATAAAGCCTGCAATTTCGAAGGCGTGAGAAGTATAAAATCAATCTACCTGATGGCAATTTTTAAGAAAGTGTCGCATTTGTTTTGTAAAATACTTGCAAATCTGCGCGCATCGTATTGAAACAATCCTGTACACGCATCGTATTATGCGTAAATGCATTCCATATCTCGCGCATATGGCGGCCATTAAGTGGCTAATAAACACAGGATAATCTCGGTTGGCGGAAGTAGCCGGCCATATCGTTATTTCTCGGAACGTCCTCTTCTGAAGGCAGGTTATTATCGCAGCGAATAGAGCCCAAGAAAGGGCCATTCGTTTCAGGAGTAAGAGCGCATTTGTAATACATCGCCGGCTGTACAGTTGATAAATGGCCGCTTTTTGTCTGCAGCCCGTGTACAATAATGCCGCGTATATAAGTATCTAATGTAATTATGTTAATTACTCATTACTTATTCGGCACAATAGAATGCCTTCTCAGATAAATTGCACTAAATTGTTGTTTAGATCCCTTTTTGGTTTCAGAACTAGAATATATGTATCTGTATTCTGTAGTAAAGTGATACGATTTATTCCAATAACATGCCATGGCCAATACAAACGATCAAATTCCAGCTTGAGCGTCAATTAGTGTCCTTCTGCTAGCTTAATGTCCTTCTTGATAGCATACAGGACATTTCCAAAGAAATGGGACACAAGTGAGATGTTGATTCCCTTAGAAAATTTTGCACTTTTATGATTAACGAACGTATCTGCGGATCCGATTGTTGGCTAGTAATAGCTACTTGGTATACAAAACACAGCGTCACTGAACCAATAAATTTCTAATGTGAACCTTCGAATCCCGTCGCAAGAAATGGTAAACAGTCACAGGCCGTCGAATGTGGAGGTACCACCAGACGGATCTCTTAGACGGTGCCAGATTGTATATATGTTACGGCACGGTACGGAGATAAAAAATGAAGAATATATCTCTCTATAGTTTGTGTCAATGTTTTCCAGGTCGGGTTGAAAAACAACATAAGCTGACACTCCATCTTTTCGTCACTGTTCCTTTTAAACCAATTATTTTGTAATCGTGTGACGAATAAAGGCCATTTATTATTATTATTATATCGGAAGCAAAAGCCTACTACTAGGTAGACAAAAAAGAGGTCTTGGTTCAAGATCAACTATCCTCAATTGAGGAACCATGACTTCGATATGTTTCTAAGACATAAATCTTTGCATTAAGGTCAATTTCTAAATTGTGCTACGTTTCTTTAAAACAACGAAATTACCTCATTTGAAGTATTTGTGATCTCGAATCAATATCATAATTTCATAGAAACACATGCACTTGAATCAATAGCCTTTCTTGTATGTACTCTTAACAAAAATCCTCCCCACCCCTGAATCTCCACGTCATAGGCTGGCGGATTACTATCATTACTATTTTCTACATTCATCATCCATTTATTATTGATGTAGACAGGAACTGTTGATTTATGTTTTTTACCAGAAGATTATTTTCTGCAGGCTACATAGAATTGATCAAAGGAGACCATATTTATTGAATTCTAGTTTTGAATTCAAAATCCTGCTGTGTCCAACTCACATCGTGCTAGTCCCATAAAAAGTCAAACATTTTGTTCAACCAATATCTAAAATTTATAATTGAAATTGTGATATCATTCTTGATATGGTCACTATACGAGTATATGTTAGGTCAGGTACTTAATTATACACTTTTAGTACTTCTCATGAAATGAGATTGCAAAAATAACAATGTAGATACATTTTCATTCAATCTTGACCGTAAAGTATTCCATAAATAACCTGAAAGCCCGGCATGATTTTACACCTTTTGGAGGAATACTCAACAAATTGTTGTAGACCGGATCAACATACTTTCCTATTGATCCAACATTTTCGTACAGAACCATTTTGCTTAAAGTGTGGCAGACGTGTTATCTGAAATTGCACGAGGTTTTTATTTTGTTAACACTTTAATTGTATTTTATATTCATTTGTTGTTCTTTACGCAAATAAATACTACTTAATAGGTACTATTTTCAATTCTAGTTTTACTTAATACAAAATATTGATTACCCTGGATTTTGTGATTTCAATACGAGTATTTTTAAAATCTTTATTTGATACAGTATGCCAGTATTTTTGTAATCCAGGATCCCGGCCAATACAGCAAAAATGCAGAAAAATGTATACAGATACAATTTCTCTGTCGTGTACTATACCTATACTATAACACCTTTTTTTGAAGAAAAAGCCCCAATTATAATCATTCCTAGTCAAAATACGAGCCCCTTCCCACTTCAGTTAGCCCAACTATTGAAATCTTAGTTTTTTTCTTATCAAACACAAATAATAAAAATGTAGCAGGGTGTTATAGGTTTAAAATATTAACAATGAATATTTTGATAATATATAGTAAAAAACACCAACTTTATCACTCCCTAATCAAATTTGCGGCATAAAAATAACACATGTTGCAATTACAGCATATCAACCTATTTTCATTTCAATGCAAAATAAGTCTATAACGCATAGGTGGCTGTGAAAAATAAAAGCAATGACAATTGTTTTTATTAATCACAGCTGTCAGAATACGTTTAAAGTAGTTTTGGGTAGTTAAGGTTTTCAAAATGGGTAGAGGAAAGTGAGAAAATTCGGTTACTGATAATTAAATTTTTTAATTCTGGGAAATCATACTCAGAAATTGCAACTTTGTTAGACTTATCGCGGTACAGTGTGAGAAATATTGTTAGAAGATATAACGTAACTGGTTCAGTTAATATTAAGCCACGATATGTGAAAAAGGTAATATCACAAATGCCGACCGAAGAGCATTAAGAAGAATAATCGTGAAAAACAGGCGTGCCAATTATTTACAATTAAGTGCTCTGTGGAGTGACGCTGTTGGAATGAGAATTTCGAGGTCCACAACTCATAGAGAGGCCCACAAACTGGGATTTAGCACTTGCAAGGTAAGTTTTCTTATAAAAAAAGTGAAGTAAAAACCCTAAAGTTGCACAACTTGTTTATAGGCCAAAGAAAAGCCCCTATTAACTCCACTGCAAAAGAAAAATCGGCTTATATGGGCTAAAGAACATAGACAATGGACAACCTCATCAATGGTGTGCAATACAATGGAGTGATGAGGCCCGATTCGAAGTTTGTGTTGGTGACAGTCGCAGTAGAGTTATTCGTAAAAACAAATGAAGCATTCCATGTTGACTGTCTGAAGAGAAAAGTGAAATTTCCAGCATCCATTATGGTCTGGGGCAGTATGTCATCAAAAGGAGTAGGAAAACTTCATTTTTTGATGGAAATGTGGATACAAATATTTGGCAATTTTAGAAGATTCGCTTTTACCAGTGATGGAAGAATGTTTGACATCGGGCAAAGATTTTGTGTTTCAGCAATATGGTGCAGCGTGTCATACCTCAAAAAAGGCTATAAAATGGATGGAAGAAAACCAACACCAAATGTTTGCCAAAACTTGGTTAACACTATGCCCCAAAGAATTTCAGCCGTAATAAAAAATAAAGACGATGTTACCCAATGGTAATCTCTCAATTGTTGCTTTGTTAACTTCGCGCAGTTATTTGCACATTGTTTATATGTTCAGATGTTCTATTTGTTATAGGTCTAAGTGATTTCAAATATTTATTTTTTACGACTAGAGTGAATATAAAATGTTTTTGAGAAAATAAATTGTTTTAGAAGTAAATAGTTTCGTCATCTTTAGTTTATAAAGGCATATTTTGGTACAAATCTTGAAGTGGGCCAACTGGAGTGGGAAGGGGCTCGTATATACATAATTGATTATGCTCTCCTGAATTTCAACTTGTAAGCTACGGCAAACGAGGCCGATCAAATAAATCAAGAATCCAAGATGTACGATGTAGTTTCTTTTTCCGAACAAATAATGCAATCAGAGTGAGCACATATGTACAATTGTACATAGTTGCGCGAGAGTTTTCTTGATATAATTTAGCAAAGACTGAGCTATAATTAGACATAATTCCCGCAATTAGAGAGTATGATCGTCGGTTAGTTTGATATATACTGTTGCATTGAATCATGGCGGGCTGAATTAGCAGCTTTTTGCTTTCATCGTGCGACTTTTCCTCTGATCGCTTCTTGGAAGATAATGAATCGGTTGATATTCTTACCGATGTGAATGTAACAATCTATTTTTCTTTGATTACAGCAAATAATGCTACCACATTTTACAATATCTATTGATTATGGATATTGTTGAGAAAGGTAAATAAAAAGAACAATGACTTTAATCTCTCGCTACAAAATTAATGGTTGTGCGGATTGTTTCAAACATAGGGCTTGTACTATTTACTTTAGATATGCATATACCATACTATACAGGGTGTCCGTAAAGTTGGGGTTTTCTTTTTCAGAAACAACTACCCTTGAAATAACAAAGGTAATGTGTAGTGAAACGAGGGCGACCAAGTAAAAAAAAATAAAGAAAAAAGTACTTACTCTCCAGTTGACGAGAAGGGTTAAGTACGTCTTTGCCCGAAATCATACCGCTCCAACAGAAAATGAAATCAGCTACCGAGTAGACGCAGGCAAACAAGGAAGCCAAATGTTGCGTAAAAAGTCTAGGTATTGCATCCCGTCCAATCGATTTGGGAGAATAAATGTTCCAATGAGCATACCGTTCACCATGCCAGCCCAAACATTCACCGAAAATGTTTTCTACTGACCAAACATAAGTGTTGCGAAAGTTATTCACCCCATTACGCGTGAACGTAGATTCGTCTGTCACCAATATGCACTTCAAAAAGTCCGGATTATTGTCATGTTGATGCAACAACCACTCACAAAACCGCACTCTTGCTGGAAAATCGTCAGGTTGAAGGACTTGTACACGTTGGACGTGAAACGGATACAGCCCCTCTTCACGCAGCGTTTGCCACACTTTAGTTTTTGATACCTGCACTTCTCTAGCCACGTCTCTAGTGCTTGTTGAGGGATTCTCGTCTACGCGATTACCTCTACACGCGTGACCGTAACCGTCGGTTGAAGGTTGCATACTGACCTGACACACTGACCCCGACCCAGATATTTTTGATGTTGCAGAGCCCCTTATCTCGGTTCCCTTAAGACATTGGTGTATATGGTACTAAGAAAAATTGCTTATGTTTTCAAGATCTACACGTCGTGTAAAGGAAAACCCAAACTTTGCGGACACCCTGTATAAAGGAGGCCAGATGATACAACCATATTTAAGTAAACTTCTAAATAAGGTGAAATGACACTGTGTTGATAAAAGATCTGCAACTTCTAATAATGAATCCAGGCATACTTGAAGCAGATTTAAGTTTTTCATTTAAATGTGTTGAAAATGACAAAAATGAATAGTATTGCTTCCTGTAGTCAAGTTTGTGATTGACCACTGTATAATCTAGTATCTAGTATGGTAGACTGGTTTCCTATCCTCTGCAGGTAGCCGTCAAAACAACCATATCCTGTGAGGAACTGGGCGGCACCTCCTGTTGCTAAAATTTCTAACCCTATTGAGATCACGGTTTCAGGTTTCATCATCCTAATGGTAACGCTCGCACTTCTTTGCACGAATCTAAAGATTCATGAATGTTGTCATCGAGATGAACAGGCTGTGTTGAGAGGCAGCAACCGGGCCGTCGAATTCCTCATTAATTAGTTAGAAAGAAATGAGAGAGGCCAGTCCATCGTGCCATGCTGGACGGTAAAAAGTTGCCCGAGAAACGCAGCCGTCAGGAGACAGACTGATACTTGAACGGCACAACAGTCAAAGGCGTGCTCTATGGATGATCCACAACATCACCAGTTTACAACACGAATAAAACGTCACACGTCGTAGTCAGACTTTCATCATGGAAACGTTCTAGTTTAAATCAGCCCAGCTAGTACTTGCCATAATGGAAGGGAAGCATGGGCGCCCGCAAAAATTTTGCTCAGGGGAGGGTCGATTATTCTTGTAAAAATGGATCTACTCTCAAAACGTTTTGAAAAAAAGGGGGGTATCAAAGCTTCTCAGGTGGAGGTCAAATGTTAGAGGAGTCACACAAAATCGTGCTAAATATGCAAATTTGGAGATTCAACCGGCTTCTCAGAAGGACCACGGCCTCCCAGGCACCCTCCTGTGGGTGCCCATGAGGTGAGACGAAACCATACCATTCAATACAAAACGTTCCATGACTTTTCATATATTCTTCCCAATGGAATGGAAGATTTCGTATCATTTCCCAGAATACGCCTAGTAGGTGTTTCGTTACTAGATTTCGTGGTACTGAGGTAATAGAAAAACAGAGAAAGTGGGCGTGGCTCTTTCTTTTGGAGCAAACGCTTTAGAGGAGTCGCTCTCTGAGCCTTTGTGATAAAACGCTTAGTGATATAAGGAATCTGAGAACATATCATTTTGCCGAAGGTGGACGCAATCACAAACTTTTTTGACAAATTAAAGTAACAACTTTCAGAATTTGAGATATTTTCCAAGAGAACTTTCTATTATTGAGAGGAAGGGATGCCTTTTGAGTTTCCAGTGTCCTGTGAAAATTTTCACCATCAGGTTTAACGATATGGAGCAGTCTGAAATCATCAGAAGTAATGCTGAGGTTTTTCGGAATTCATCACGATGTCTTTTTGCCTGTTTGCAGTCGTGTCCGTCTCTATATCCGAACTTCCTATTGCAATCTTCGGCTGTAGCTCGTTTAAGTCATGTGTTGCGAGATGACCTGGAACTTGGTATAACAAACTTTCAAAAAGAAGTCTGAGTGTCCACTGACGTATCTGTGCCTGTTTTAAGCTTCCAACCGACTTCGGCGTAAACCTTTACGCACACATGATGACAACGATATTTACATAAGTGTCCTCGGATACAGCTATGCTCTGGAACTATTCGAAACTTCCAAGCTATTTCGTCTTAACCCTACGAACCCACAAGATCCGAGCCCAGAGCTCTGGCTTGACGAATGCTACCAGATGTCCAACAAATAGAAATGTCTGGGCACCCTCTCATGCTTTCAATGTTCTCCAACAAAATAGGATACCTGATTTCGCTCTGCCCTGGGGACCCTTCAGCCACAGGCCCCGTGAGTCTTGTGTGCCCAAAGGTCCCTAAATAGATCAAGACAGCCTCGTCGTCATTCTGCAACGCCCGAAAACTCAATAGCGTTACATCTCTTGACGACTTCTTATCTGTATAGAATTCCACGCTTTTCTTGACGGTTCTGGACTTTTCGCTGTTTAAATTAGGAATGGATCTACTGTACCTACCCTGCTCACTATCGTACCGCTGTTGCAATTTGAATTATCAAGAAGGCACATAACTATATCAGAAAGAAGACAACTTAGCACTTACCAACAGCTTTTGGAATTGACGGCACACTCGAGTGAACATATGTTTTCGGAATTTGACTTCTACAGAATGCTTGGTTCTCTTGATTTATGGTGTGGCGTCCCACATATTTTTGTATAACTTATGTTCCTCCAAGTTGCAGGACTTGCTGAGTCTCTTTGGTGCCAGACAAGGCGGAAGTTGTTCAGGAGCAGCCAAAACACTTAGCCTTAGGGCTGCCGTACTTGGGAGATCCTAAAAGAAAGAAGAAGGAAACACATAAAGCTATTTTATCATGTTTTACCTGTTCCAAGGCATTTATACAAACGGAAGGTTCTTTAGTTGCTCCTCAGCAGTTTCCAGCAGCAAGTTTCTGATATCTCATAAAGAGGTCTAGGATTCGTACCCTATCACCTCCTCAGTTTTCGGCGGTCAAACTTTGCAGGTGCGATTGAAAACATTTGAAACGGGGCCTCAATGTTCTCTTTGCCCTAGGACGCCTTGAACTGTAACCCCGACCCTGGTTCAACAACAACCTTCCGGAAAACATTTTGCTGCTACATCCATGACAGGGACACAATGGCGGTACTTTTTACTGGCGTACGGTACTTCAATGGTACCTTGGTACGACCAATGGTCGGGCCGATGGCGTTCCTGGTAGGCCGCGAATTATGCCGCACTCACCAGCAGATTAACTAGTTCGGTCCGCTTTGGCGGCACCGAGCGCTGCCGCTGGACAGATTGATTTTTTGCCTCTTCCGCGAGATGCCAAGCTGCTATATGGACTTCTTGCATTTCTCAATGTGATGGTATTGTTTATTTTTGCATTATGCATTCCGGCAAGTCGAGTCTCTGTCGTTTGGCTTAGGAGAAAGGTGGTTCAAAATCTAGCTTCGCTGATATGGCGAGACAATAATATGCATAGGTAAATGCGTGGTCGCCAAACTTTTCAGTGATGAGCTACTTTGATAATTTTAGAATAAACAGGCGTAAGCAATGTAAGTCAACTTAAATGAAATTATACACAGTTGTATGTGACATGCATGTGTTTATTTTACTAATACTAATACATACTAATAAACTTAAATTAACTAATAACTAATACATACTGCATAACTACATCCATTTCTATCAATCATAGGTGATTGAAAAATAAAGAAAATTTTTCGTCAGCTACAATGTCATGTCACATACGATTTAGTAAAGGTAATTAAAAATAAAAAAAAGCAACGCACTATTTCAAACAAAAATATGTCCAAATAAAAAATGCGTGTTCATATGTGAAACCTGACACTCGGCCTCACTGACAATTTTTTTAATGTTTGGAATATAATTTGATACCGACATTCGAATAAAATTATCCAAATATTCATCTGTAAGTCGATTACGGTATTTGTTTTTGATAAACTTCATACTTCATATTTGAAAATGAAGTTTCACACAAATAGGTTGAACTAAACAACGCTTTTACTTTCAAGGTCACACATCATAAAACTGAATACATTTTTATCTTTACTTACTGAATGCCAGATACATTTTGTATTTGAGGCTAATGATTTTAAAGCTGAATCATTTTGAAACGCAATCACTTCCATTTCTGTCGCAGCGATGTCTTCGCTAAAGTTCTGTGTACCTAACAGAAGTTGCAAACAACAAATTGTGCCACTATAGCAATTTATTTGAAATCCTTGAAACGATTTTTGAAGTTATAGTTATATTTTTTGATAAACGCTATTATATCAGAAATCATTTCTGCTAGTTCTTTGTCTCTCCCCTGAAGCTGCAATTAAGTTCATTTAATTTTTCTGTATTAAATTTACGGAAGCTTCTATGATTTTTACATCTTTTTAAAACATGTTGAGAGCCACTAGGATTGCCTTTGAGAGCTACCGGTAGCTCGCGATCGACGGGTTGGCGAGCACTGATATATGTGAACACAGCAGGCTTCCGGAACCATAGCGATAACACTTCCTACTTCAAGTCTATAACAAAACACAATGAAACACAAAACTTATACAAGATGGAAGTGAAGTCAAAAGTTGAGGTATCTTGTACTAAAATATGTCAAATCTTTTATTGTATTTATTATGAGCGCAGTGTTCCATCATTTCTGTATATACCTACCTTGTATCTCATTGTGTTTTATCAAAGATTTGAAATAGATTTACGACCATGCGCCTCATAAAAAATGGCGACAAGTAGATTGACTCTATACTTGCCATGTCTTCGAAACAGGTTCTGGTACAATTTTTGATGTGGTGCAATGGCATCAAAAAGACGTACATTTTTTCGAAACCAAATTCTCAGATTGCAGCTGTCACCATCTCCATACGATATAGTCTCATTTCGGTGGAGCTCTGGTGCAAAACTTCCTATCATCGATGATAATAGCTCTTGAATTACCCTCCAAGCATAACGCTCAAATATATCTATAGATAGATAGATAATATCGCGCCCATCTCGTATGTCGCCGAGTCGCTAGCTTTTATACGTCAGTCGGATCGAATACCAAAGATGCAATATTATAAATAACACCGTGGATAGGCAACTCATTTGATGAAATAGTTAAGGGCAAATGTACAGGCAAATTTATGAGGTGTCTAAGTATTTCTAATAGGGGTGTGCCGAAGTGTATTAATATACTAATGTAAGAAAATGAGATATACTCTCCCCACCTTCCACAACCCCCAACTTCGGATTTTTAATCACAACGAATTAGTTTCTGACAATGGCTCTCGAACGTTAAAACAAAGTTCAGTGTGTTTTTATTTTTTTGTGTTTATATATATATATATATCCCTCCCCCCATCGCCAGAGACTCTCACTCTTCAATTTTCTACCCCTAATTCTTTTTCTAAAAAGATCAGGGACCGCTGAAGCGTCAAAAACGAAGCTTAGGCGATTTCCATATTTTCTGCTTTTGGCCTTTTTGTCCGCCGCCATTGGACCGACTTTCAAAATCCTTCCCGTCCTTGACAGTAGCGACCACGCGTGAAAAATTCATCCAAATCCGAGCAGTTCTTTCCCAGTTTTAGGCGATCCAAGGAATAGCGGACAAAAAGACATCGACATGCAGACAGACGGAAATAAGTGAAATGGTTTTTCGTGTAATGTCTCATTTTCGAAGTTTCACACGATCATAATATTTCCTCGCCAGTGTGGCGTGGGAAGTAAAGAGTAAAGCATACTATATATATGTACGTATATATATATATAAAGAAATGAATGTGTTTTCAACATACATACTAAAACCGCAAACTTTGTCAATGAACAATCAAGTACGATAATAAAAAAAATATTGATAAAAGCTTGAAATATTCAAATGCAAAAACCTTGCTACAAACCCTGATCCTTCTGCGCCACTCTCGGCCAGTGCCCTTGTTAGCCAAACCGAAATGTTACGTAACAAACTCATAACCTACTGAATTATTCAAACGTCACTTTGCATAAAACCAGAAGCAAGCTTGGTGTTGATATTGATTTAAAATAGTCCGAAGGGTCTCTCAGCGCTCGCTCGTCAGGATACCTGTCCCGAACAATAAAACACCTATTTAAAAAGACACCCTGTGGTTACATAACAAGCCGTAAACTATTCGTGAGGAACACAATAAACCATTTTTGACGCTTTTATGTTGGAGACGTGTGCTTCTACTCAGAATCTAATAGGTCAGGGTAACTAGTCAAAAGACAGACTAGCAATGCTATCAGTCCAGATACAGGGTGGCCGATATGTAACTGACTGGTTTGTATCTTGCATATTTGTGAAATGAAATAAAATACGTCCTTTTTTTCTTATTTTTTTATTGAAACTTAGAAATTATGCATGAAAAATAATATCAGAAAAATTAATGTCCGCTTTTTGGTAGGTTTCGAGAGGAATATTTTCAAGCGCTTCCGTAATATGGCTCTGCAGCTGGTCTACAGTATTCGGTTTGTTAACATAAACCCTATTTTTCAGAAATCCCGATAAAAAAGTCACGAGCCGTTAAATCCGGTGACCTTGGTGGCCAGTTGACAAAACCAAATCGATAAATGAAACGTCCCGGAAATATTCTTCGCAATAGATTCATTGTTTTCCTAGCTGTGTGACAATCCATCCTGTTGGAACCACATGTTTTGCAGGTTAAATTGTTGCATTTGACGAGCCAGAAAGTTTTGCACCATATCACGTAAGAGATTTACCTGCAGCATCTTCAAAGACGTAAGGTAAAATAACACCTACATACCAAACACCGCAACAAACTGTGACTCCACGAGGATGTAGTGGTGGTTGATGGATAACACGAGGGTTCTCCAATGCTCAGATACGACAATTTTGCTTATTAACCAATCCGTTCATGTCGAAGTGGGCTCCATCGCTTATTATCAGTTGTCGTTAAATATCGTTTTTGGGTATTCAGCTGCAATATTGCATGACTGTATTGTCGGCGTTTTTCATGGTCACTAGGCTGTAGTTCTTGGGTTAACTCAATTTTGTATGACCGTAAATGCAAGTATTTTTTTTAAATAGTGCATAATGACGTGCGACGAGTACCCAGTTCTTGAGAACGATGTCTGGTAGACGTCTCAGGGCGCTCGACTACACTTTCACGAATTCTCTCGATATTTTCCTGAGTACGAACAGTTCGAACACCCCGACCTTGGCAAGTTTTTAACTTCACCTGTTTGTTCAAATTTCCGCACCGCGAATGCTGTTGACACTGGGCTACCGGGCTACTGGGCTTCTACCGAAATCTTGCCGTAGCTTCCGAATAGTTGCAACAATCTACTCATTATTTCAGTAAAACGTTTTAACAATACGGACGCGTTGTGTGATCGTGTAGCGCTCCATTATAAATTGGACACATGTGCTTTAAACAACTACTACGTCGCCACCTACTGAATATGCGTGTATCAAAAATTGCGCGCAATTTAAATCAGTCAGTTATATATTGGCCACCCTGTAAATTATTAACAAAGGAATGCTCTTGATAAAGTCAGTCAAATAGGCCTATTTAATTAGTTTATAGTACCCAGGCCCTAGCCCCCCCGAGAATCTAGCTGTCTCATAAAATTCGCATATTTAAGCATAGTTTTGTATAAAATTTGCGGCTCTTCCTCAGAAAATTTGCTATCCCAAGATCTTCAAAGGATCTTGGGGGCTGATACATGCCCATGCCGTACAGAGATTTTCCTCTTGCCAATGCCTAATCGCCCCTTCCCCTCCTAACCCCTCTGAAAACAATTCCTTCGGGCGCCCATGTCTGAGCTCGGGATATTTAAATACGCGAGCCTTGGAGTGGTGGTGCTAGCGGTCTAGTGTTATGCCCTGTTCAGACTCACGCGCGAACTACCAGCGACCCATGAGTGTGGATCCTATACGCGTATTCTTCACGGCTTCACGTCGCGTTCGCGCATTGTTCCCGTTTGTTATCGGTTTTTTGTCCCGCGACGAAGGGTTCGCAAGGCGCGAACATATCGCAAACATGACTATACTACAACTATTTAAAACTGTAATGACTCATACGCGTGATCAACACGTGATCAGAGCTCGATCCCGGCTTTCTTCCAGTACAGCCGTATAGCGTACGACATATGTCGTTTCTGTGGCTTTGCGGTGGTCAACAGCACAGACAGAGATGGAAATAATGGCTGATTGTTCTCCGCCGGTAGAACCAATGAAATCAAAGACGCGCCTCGACCGGCAGACTCATAGGCGTCGGCAACGCATTGGAACGTGTTTCGTTGAGCGATCGCATATTGTGTGTTTTTATAAGAATTGTTGTGTGATTGTTATTGTTGTGGTTTCTGTGGTTACTGTTTTGGTTATACTTAACCATGGAGAGTACAAATGGCACGAGTGGAAGTACTGAAAGCCAGGAGACAAGTAGACGGCTTCGTAAAGCACTGAAGAGGGACGCGAAAGAAATCGTGCTCAACGTGTTCAATTATCTGAACAGAACTACATATGTCGCAGGGAGATGCACTCGCGCGTTGTGAAAGTATGACAGGCGTTCCAGAGTGGACCATTGGCAGGGTGGTGCATGAAAAGAAGAAAACTGGAGCTACTACTGATCCAAAGTTTAATTTGAAGGGACGAAAGGCCGTTAAATTGGATGACGATAGCAAAATGGCGTTAAGGCGAACCGTACATTCGTTCTTCTTTAGGAATGAGATACCAACCCTCAAGGCTGTACATGCAGCGATCAAGGAAAATGAAATTATACCCCAAATGAGCGTCGAGGTAATGAGGAAATCCCTGCACGAAATTAATTTTCGTTACGAATCGCGTAATCGGAAGTCAGTATTGATAGAGAGACCTGAAATAGTCGCCTGGCGTCGAGAATACTTACACGAAATGATTGAATATAGGCGACAAAGCAGAAAAATCTATTATTTGGACGAGACATGGGTAAATGCAGGTCACACAGTTAAAAAAACCTGAATAGACAAAAACGTAGTGAGTAACCGACAAGCAAGCATTGAAGGTTTGTCAACAGGTCTTCGTGGACCGTCAGGGAAAGGTAAAAGATTGATCGTAACTCATATTGGTAGCGATAGTAGCTTTTTAGAAGAGTGTGACTTGATTTTCGTCTCTAAGAAAGGAGGTGATTACCATGACGAAATGAATGCCAGCTGCTTCGAGAGCTGGTTTCAAGGGGTGCTTCAGCGAGTTGAGCCCAACTCTGTGATCGACATGGATAATGCTTCCTACCATAGTCGTCGAGCCTATGACATGCAGCAATGGTTGCGCGAAAAAGGAATCCCGTTTGACGATTCATGTGTGAAAGCGGAATTGTATGAAAAAATTAAACAGCACAAACCTGCGAACATTAGTTACGTGAATGATGAGATGGCCCGTCAATGTGGTGTCACTGTGCTGCGGTTACCGCGCTACCACTGTGAACTGAATCCAATAGAGCTCATCTGGGCTCAAGTGAAGGGTTATATTGCGCGCCACAACACAACCTTCAAATTACCAGACGTTAAGGTTTTACTTGAGACTTCCATACAGCTAGTAACGCCTGAAGCTTGGCAGAATGCTATCCGTCATGTTGTGAAGGAAGAAACAAAAATGTGGCAGCTTGACCACCACATCGACACCATCATAGAGCCAGTTATAGTCAATTTCAACGAGGAAAGCGATAGCGACAGTTTATTACTGTCAGATGTAAGTGGAAGCGACGATGAATAAAGGTAATTCCCAAAATTTTGACTTACAATATGTTTCAAACCACTCTTTATTAAGAATGTGACAAATCTAGTTCACCCATGTTAAACATTCATACCCCGCCTATGAACAGCCGACTACTGGTAGTTAAGTGATGTTCACGTGAACATCGATGAGTCATTACAGTTTTAGATAGTTATAGTATAGGCTCCTCATTCGCTGGTGTTTCAATTGCCTCAAAGCGAGTGCCGGGAGTGGTTGTGTCTTTTCCACTTCTTTTCAATTGTTTTCCTTTTACTTATATATGCGTAATTATAAATTGCCAAAGCGCAGAGGAGCCCTGCAGCAGCAGTAGCAATTTCACCATCCACACTCGTCAAGAGGGCGAACTATACTGTAAAGCTGGCGCGAACATCAGCGAGTGTGGAACTGTAGGGACAAATTTCGGGATTCGCCCCGCGATCCGCGGCGCGATTTCACGCCGTGATCCGCGCGTGGGTCTGGAAAGGGTATTACTACCACTCCTACAAAATTTTAAGCCAGTATCTTAGTTCAGAAGATATGACTTTTTCCGATTTCAAGTTTCAATACCCTGCATCTTGGACGGGAAGCATTTCAGAATGCAACTTGTCGAGTTATTTTTTGATCTACTTTATGGCCTAGAAATATTGCAACTATTTTCTGATTCATATATTTTTTATACAATTCTAGACATCCTGGTCTATAATCCCAATTTTATGCTTGTCTAGACGCAGTGTGCCTCGTATTTTCGGTGATTTTATTATCTTACCAAAGCACACAAATAAACGTCGTAATATTTTAATCACCATCGTAAAATGGGCACTAACTTTTGGTTTTTAATATGCGATTAATTTGACCGGCAGATTAAAAATGATCAATTTTCATAACTTTGTAAGACGGCGATTATTTTTCTTGCGGAAGTGAAAGCGACCTCCTACACCGTAGACGCAAAATTGGAATATACTAAATGATCTTACCCAATTCAGTAAATAAGAACAAATCTTAGGCCCAATTTCACCAACAACAGTCCGTTATTCTCCACCTATAGGGTAACAGACCGTCAGATACAGCGAATGAGCTTCAAGTTCCAATCAACAAATTTTAGCAACCAATAGCTATGAAATGTTGAAAACAAAATACTGTCAAAGTATGAGATGACAACTTGTCATTGAAACATTACCAGCTTATTGAATATTAAGAAATTACATATAATTCAGTTAAAATTTTAAGAAATGTTTGATTTTTGAATGAAATTCATGTTTTAATTACTATTGTTAATTTTTTATTCATGTTTATATTATTTTCTTCAATTGATATGTGATACTGGGTGTTTTTTCCTATAAACCTCTTGCAGATAGCCATTAAGCACCTACTTGATGACAGGTTCTACCAAAAGATATTGCTCGTTTCCAAACATTCATTCATTTAGATGCCGTACATCAGAACCATTATGGCACCTTAGATTGATATTCCCACAAAACCATTCAGGTTTTTTGATATCTATACATCCATAAAGTTGAATATTTTTCGTTGTTCAAGAACTGAACAAACATCCACACTACATTCACAGCGATTAAGTAATTCCCAAATATATGCCTTAAAGCTAGAGAAAAGAAGAAAACTTATAAATCCTGCAAAAAAACTACAAATTTGCCATATTTTTCTTTTTTCACGAGTACACATCCTAGGTTATATTTATATTAGACATTATTTGAATACAGCTGATTATTGCATTTCAAGGAGTGACACATCTGTGGGATCTGTCAACTCTTGGTACCAGTCACAAAACATATATACTCTGAAGGTTTAATTCCATGCTATTCAATCACAATACGGTGACTTGTGTAGTTGTCAGCGGCCATTTTGTGAGGGTGCGACAGGGTTGCCAGATTGTACATTAATATCCCGTTTCATCCTCCTGGTCCCAGTGGAGTAAGTTTCGCCAACTGTTGAAATATACTCTACTATGCTTTATAAGACTATTCGTGACATTTTTCCCAAAATCATTGCACAACACTTGAAAAAATGCAAATGAAGATTTGAAATTATTTCCATGACGCCGCAAAATAGCTCCGTCGGTACCTTGGGTTATACATCTTGACAGTAGGGATGTTCGATAGGATCCTATATTTAGAAGTATCAATACATTTCAAGAGTATCGTCATCTTTCGATCGGGACTGTGTCAGGAAGAGTGACTGCCATTTGGCTGCGACATTACCCTGCCAAATCAGACATATCTTTCATCATTTTCAAAGAAATTGTACAAAATCTTCAAATTTGTGAAGTTAGCTAGTTTCACTTCATACGTTGTTACCAGACATGCCCAAATCATCAGTTGCTGCCGTGATATTCATCCCGACCACTGCATCCCCACGGCTAGGCGACCTGTATGTTAACGGTTAGATGATACCAAAAACATTTTCATAAATAGGAGATCCTTTCCATTCCGGATCGAACAATCTACCAAAGATGCTTATAATCATGATACCTAGTAAATTTTCCACGAAAAAAATGCAAAACCAGCAAAGGTGAAATATTCATTTCGCACCCTCCACCACGGGACGTGATCGTCGTTAGACTTAGCAACCCTCGAGTGTCAGATAGATATCCCCGCCAGTCAACGACCGCCAGTCAAAAACACAAACAATAAACATTACTAGTTTTGATGATTTTTGGACTTAAAAGACATTATTTGTGAAACATTTTTCATAATTTTTTGTCTATGTCCATAGTAATTGCATTATACATCAGGGAGATGTAGGGATTGACAGGTCTTACAGATATTATCTGTGTTTTAGGATGGAGAGGACATAATGTTTTTATTGCTTAGAAGAAATTCATTAACCCATAAATTAATAAATGATTACTATTATGACGTAAAGGAAGATGAGGAATTGGATGGAATGTATTTTATATTCTATTTTCTTGCAAAATACAGACAAATCCACACTATTCAACAGGTATGTAATGATAACTTTCAGTATATTGAAGTTGGTAAATTCTAGAGTGCCATGCATTAACAAACGTCCAAATCTGCTGCCAAATTTAACAGCGACCTATTATTTGCCGCATTCCCGTTCGCTGAGGGGGATAACGGATTGTTAAATGTAAATCTATAACATATATCAAAATACATGAAAGTTGTCCTGTTTTTCTGTACAAAAGCATCATGTTGGAATCAAAAAGAGGTCTTGTTTATAATACAGTCGAATTTTCACGATTTTATTCAATCTTTCAATAGAAATCACTAATATTCAGAGACCTTTGACAGCTTCTATCAAAATGCATTTCTATAAGGTATTTTCCCATTGGTCCATAATATTAATGTTGGTGAAATTGGCCCTAAATAGATCAAACATAAATGCATAATTGTTGACATATCTTTACTTCGCATGCCAGTTGACTAATGCAGTTTTATCTGTCGTATGTATAATGAGGGTTCAAGGAAACCAAAAGAGAATTTTTAATAGATTTATATTATATATTTGATACCAATTTAAAAAAAACAGGTTTACTTATAACTTCCCATGAAATAACATCTCTAGTGCGAGAAACATAGACCACTTTTTATGCTGCTATACTGGAACCAGTTGGCTGAAGAGTAGCACTTGCTAATTGACCATAGTATGTATCCTGCCAGCCAGTGGAAATATTCAAGCCAATAAAAAAGAAGTTATACCTCGTCAAACGAACGTTACAGCCGTGTTCTTTCGAATATCTACTTTAAACAGTGCGCCTATTTGCTATACATTAACTCGTCACGTAAGTTGCTTGAAATGTATTTTAAAAGAGCCTTTCGAAATCGATTTGTATCTATTTCTTTTTAAAAGTCTTGAAAAACATGTCCCCCCTTCTTTTCAATTTCCAATCGCAGATGCCCTCCCTCTCCTGAGACGTATATTTTCCTAAACTATTTTGGGGGTTGCTCGGAAATAATTGATTCCCAAAGTAGGCAGTACACGAAATGAGTTTGAGATAGAGGAGATTCAAAGATGACCCTTCGTATGGCATCAAGTAGATTGACTCTATACTTTCCACACCTTTGAAACAACTTCTAGTACAATTGTCAGAAGCATTAGTTCACTATTTGGGATTTTCATGGACAAAAATCCCTCGGATTGCAGCAGTGAGCGTGTCCCTACACGGCAGCCTCGTTTATTTGCAGGTTTGGTCTTTGTCAACAATGTTTGATATCCAAGAAATCAAGTAACTTGATTAAGTTACACAACCAGCATATTAATTTAGATGCTGTTGTCGCGTCCCCCTCGTATCTGCATATCGCTTTACAGCGCCGTCTGCTATCTGCTTTTATAAGTTCCTCAGATCCACTACCAAAGATGCAATATTTACAACCAAGTGGCGTATGGAAAGTGCGACCGATACGTCGGCTGGAGATATTTTTCCAAGTTTTAAGGGCAAATATACGGGGAAATTTATCATAAGTGAAATATGTCTGATAGGTGCGTAAACTTACCGGATATGAAAGTGTATACACTCCTGTCACCCCCTACAACTTTCACCACCAAATTTCTCACCCCTAAACATTTTATCAAAAATGATCAGGTTCCTCTGAAAAGTCATAAAAACCAGGTTTGAGCGATTCAATTTTTTTCGTTCTTGGCCTTCTTTGTCCGCCGCCACTAGATCGATTTTAAGAAATCATAAACATTTTCAGTCCTTGGCATAATAGTAACCTTAAGTAAGAGCAGATTAGCAGTCAAACCGACAGACATTTCGACGGAAATGAGTGACATGGTTTTTCGTTATGACGATGTCATGTAAGATCCAAAATACATATCTTATTTTTGAAATTTTTCGCAATTACAATCCTCCTTCTATTAGTGGAGCGTGGAAAGTAAAATGAAAAAGAGATAACACATCGCACGTCACTGTCAAAGCGCTGTGTCTTTGCATTATAATGAATTTCGTTTCAGACCCCCAGCAAGCCATGGCAGCCCCCGACGACGACGACTCTCAAGAGGGAGCCAGTGGCGGAGGGGGTTCCAGGGCGCAGTACGTCTCTGCCAACTGCGTCGTCTTTACCCACTACCAGGGAGACGCAGCATCGGTTGTGGACGAGCACTTCTCAAGGGCGCTGGACAAAACGGCGACGCATGCGAAAGGTGAGTGAAAAAATGTCATCTTAAAAACGCTTTACAAGAATTGAACAGTTGAGTCAAGACAATGTATCTGTGATGTGGCAACTAGCCTGTTAGCGCTTTAATGCTATACCGAATCGCAAATTGTTCCTCCGTTTGAATCACAATACAAGACTCAGACAAACTGCAGCCACGAGTACTGCTTGCATGTTTGGGGTGCTACAGCCGCGACTACACTGTCTATGCCCGATGCAGATTCAAGGGCGGACTTAGGATTTCGTCTAGGGGGGGGGGGGGGGCATACGATATTTGGGGCTGATCATTTTTCAACCTCAGTGGAACTTCTAGAATTTAGCCCATTGTAGGTCCTTAAATCCATTGTGTTTTATCTGGTCAATTCCAGCTTTAAAAAAATTTAGAAAATGCTCAGAGATCCTCAGAAAGACAATATTTTACTATATGAGAACAAAATAAGTACGTGGCATTTAAAACTAACTAGTGTAATAATATTCAAACATAAAAAAACTTCATTGCTCTGTTGACCGAAAAAAAAAACATTCTCAGTGATCCCGAGACATATCCCAGTCCATTCCACACAAAACAATGTCTTTGATTGCGAAAACGAACATGAGACCGAAAAATTCACATTGTCGTATAGACGCTAGACGAGACAAAGAAGAATGTCTATACACCATCTAAAGATCGTGTATTGAGAGGGTCTCCAGACTTCCTATAAACAATTTGCGCAACGGAGTCTACTAGTGTGTATTAAGCTTAAGGATTAAGGTCCGTATCGTCAGTCGTCCCTACAATTGTAGGGCGCCTTTATGGCCTCCTTGATTGTCATACTCTTTTCTCTCCTTCAAAAATTTGACTTTGAGCATCGATCAGCGCAGTTTCTGGACAGGCCACACGCGCACCACTGAACAAATCTCATAAATCTCTATTTCCAATTTAGGCGTTCATCTAACATAGTGCTTCGCTGCAACACCAACCCCGAACAAAATCAGTCAAGCTTTAGACACTTTTCAAATTACTATTGAGCAACAAACAGAACCTAAACAACTTTTTAAGTACAATCTGCATGGCTAATATATTAGTCAGACTTAGATATATCGTATATACGTATGAATCGTAAGAATTGTGCTGTAAACGTAAGTGATGTCAAAGAGGGACAACGTTTGGAATACCAAAGGATACCAAAAAATCTCAATGCTCAGTTCCTATAGCTATAACTTATAGTTAGTATGCCTTTGTCGCGATGACGAGTCAGAAAGTAACACAATGGTGTCAGATTACAAAAGCAAGTGTCAGAGGTCTAGGGGGGCGCCACTGTGCAGATTAGAGGAGGAGTGATCGATGACAATTCTCTAACTAAGGGTGGAGGCCTCGGGCCCCTTTCATACCAACTGGTTTTCAGCATTCTTGCTCTTTTCTACCGTTAAGCTAACATGCTAGGCTAGGCACTACAAGTCTTCTGCCTCCTACCCTCCGTCTATCTTCGTACATCTAGAACTGTCCGATGCGACCGCTCCATGGTTCCTAGGGTGTAGAAATTGTGAGACAATCTGCCTGATGGGACCTCTCCCAGTTATGCTAACTTTAGACAGCTCAAAAGTCAGATTAACAAGGTGTTTTTTAGGTCCTTATGGTAAAAGCGGTGACTCGGTATTAAGGGTCCTGCCTGCACGGTTGCATCAGTATAAAAAGTGTAGTTTTAATTTTAAAACTGTTTGGTTGTCCGTAACAGCGCAGGGCCTTGCTGTTTGCACCACCGAAACTGAAATTCTGTCTGTCTCGCTGATCATAGACGGCAGACTTATCATGCTTGATGTAGTTGTTAGGATTAATCTTTAGGTAGCGGGTCCCTTGGGAAAATATCGGATGCGTAACAATCCCCGATTTACATCCCTTCGATACTATTGCAGAGGTCATGTCAGGGCCACACACTTTGACATCAAGTGACTCGAGTACTTTCTTCACGATCTTGTGTCTAGAAGTGCGTTAATGTTGAAATTAGGCAGTAACAACTGCTCAGTCTTCGCTAGCATCCAAGATGTCAATTCTTAAAAAAAGGGTTTAGAATAAGTTTCTCTAAAAGCAATACAACCATTACCACTTTCCATTAGTTCTTCTACTCTCTCATTTTCAAGAAGTTGAGCTACAAAAAGCTGCTACATTACTCTCTATCCAGCCTTCGCTTCTTGATGGCCTTTTGCATTATGAAAATCTGTCTGTTTCTACACTTGCTTGTTAGCCTGAGGATCAGATACAATAATTGCTTTATTTATTGTGTGTCAGCACTGGAAGGGTTACCCTTTGAGAAGTTTTCTACAATATGATTGTCCAACCATCATGCTGTGATTTTACCCCTTCCGGCATGGCTGTGTCAAGCCATGTCATGGGCATCCGCAGACATTTCTTTCATGGAGAGGAGCGATAACTTCTTGTGAGAGTGTGTCTCTCCCAAATCTTTTTGAATAGCGGGGGTGGGCAGTAAATCATTATCATTCTGAAAGTTGACCCTTCCCTGGCACGCACTACCGAGCACCCATGTAGGCGACCCACGACACACAGAAACTTCGGAGCCTAGATTGGAAGCACAGGTGGACTTTTTTTATGATATTTCTTTTGATTTTTGGGCATTTGCCCTGGGCACGGGCTCCGTCTGCCCCAAGACGGAATAGGTTTCTGGCTAGATAGGAAATAAATCAGCTCCGAGCAAGCGAAGCTACTAATCACAGAAGCAAAACACCTCCATTTTTAGTGTATCTGAACATTTAGTTAGTGTGGCTTTCTATAAGTATTTTTGTCACAAATGTTTTGTTCATTTGTCTGTCAATTCGCCTAGAATCATTGAATAACGTGTTCTACCTGAAGAAGGCCAATAAAATGCTATATTTCCGCTTTCAAAAGATTATCCGAGATAACATGAGATACCGTAACATCATCTATGAGAATTTGTCACGAAATTCTCAGGTCTTTAGGTAGAATATGCTAATGATTTCTAAAATACGGAACAATAACCTTGCATGCAAACGTACCATCGGAAGCGTATCGCACACATTGTTACTCACCTAACAACAAAGTATCTAATCGCCGACAATTAATCACCATATGATTTTGAAGAGTTGAAATATCTAACAACAACGCTAATAAATGTTATTGTTCCGCTATCTCTTGTTTGGAATTCCCGAGATACCGGTGTGCAATAATTATCAGCAGGGAATTTATTGGATGATGAACGTCACAAATATCCAGACGTGACGACTGTCGACGATCGTCCATACCAGCTGCTGCTTTGCTGCCGGTCGTAATTTTGGAATGTGGCCAATACCAGGATCGTAATATCACGTTATGTCACATTTATGTAAAAACTTGGTTTGTGTGTGGCGAAGAATGGGAATATACAGAGTGCTTACAAGCATTCAGAAGGCGAATCTTTAGATTATTCTAAAGCTGCATTTCTAGCAGATGCTCGTCTATAAACTTTAAGGGAAGATGATTCTGTTTTTACAGGTCATGTACAATTAAAAACTACATTATAAATCTTGTAGTCTTAACTTTTCTCCTGATGCTTCCATCTTCCAAATCTGTTAGATCAGCTCGCCACTACGCACTACGACCATTTGGTAGGACTTCTCTGCTCCAAGTGTGTTGATTATGTGGAAATTTCTATAAAGAAATAATTTTCCAGATTCTGGCAATTATAAGGTATCTTGGTTAAATGTATCTTATTTCCAATTTGTTAGTAAAACCGCATCTATTGAAGATGATCGTAAAAGTTAAATAAGGTATAGGTATAAAAAGATGTCTCTAGTCATGGAATAAGGCTATTTGTTTATTAGACTTTTGCATAGCATCAGTCCAGAAAAAGTATGGAGGTGGTATCTGCTATTATGATTTGTACCAAATCTGTAATATTTGAATTTTTAGTTGCCATTTGGTCAATGATTCGAGGTATGTACATCACATTCTACTCTTACTTTTAGTGTTTTTTTCAGAATTTCCTAGAGATGGGCCATAAAAATATTGAAAGAATTGTCATTTTCCGCCTAAAAAACAGGCAACTTAGAGAGGACGAACACAAAGCTTTATATTTCCATGTTGAGACAGGTAAACAATACAACTTTGATGGATCTTTTCGGACTCCTTGAATTAAAAAGTTTTGAGAGATACATTATCTCATTACAATGCAGTGACTCAAAAATATTTGAAAAAAATCGATAAGTAATAAAATTTCATATAACTCGCTAAAAAAATTTCTACACATGTATTTTCTTGTTTTTTTTTAAGATTCAAAGTAACGTTTATGTTCGTATATGCATACAATTTATAACGAAATAGATTAATGTCTAAAATCGCTCGATACTTTGTCTAAATATCTGTTAACCTTTGAGAGAAATACGAGAAATTATGGGACGAATCTATACTCTATAGATCAGAAGCTGTCAACCATATGTTTACCTTCCCATAACTATTGCTATATGCGTGGTCACGGCAAAGAAATCAGTGACCTAAATAAACATTGGCAGATCCACTCACAATTTGATCAGAAGCCTTCGTTCGGGGACCGCTACCTCCCATCCCTTGGAGGGAAGGTGCAGCGTCGCTAGGGATGTACATAACATATTAGTCTTACTTTTAATTTTTTTGAAGTGGTGAGTCAAAAATTATTGAAAGAAATGACTCTTTTCCTCTAAAAACCGGCAAATATGAGATCCATTTCAAAACAAACATTCATGTATATCTCTCGATACTAGTTTAATGGCTAATAAAGCTTTAAGAAGTGCTTGAAGCTATCTCCTACAAGGAATATATATACATTTCTACACGCAATGTCTACGAACTTTCGAGTAATTTCGATTTCTAATAGCAGAGCTAAAAAAAAGATGAGAACTGCAATTTGTTTTGATTCATTTCCCTAGTCACGTCCCACTTCATTTAGCAAATACTTCTTCATCGTTAAAATGTTGAAGCTGACCATCGGTAGCCCTTAATTCTGAAACATCATAAGCTTGGAACACGTGAATTAGCTACTGCCTTGCAAATTTTGGAATGAATAAATAACCTACAGATCATACGGCTTCACCGTATTTTGGGTTCCCCCGCAGCTATAGCTACGTCCCCAGTCACGCCAAAGTAATATGGTAGTTCACCTAAAAATTGACAAATTTCTCCAAAATATTTTCCAGGCCCCCTGAAATACGCCTTACATACTCCATTAGATCCACTCATATTCCAGCACAAGGCCCAAACTCCTGCTTTCCTCATATTCCGGATAAAAAAAGCTTGATATCAAAATCGCTTAAAGCTATTCTATCTGTACAGCGTGTTCAGAAAGACGTCTCAATATTTCTAAGGTAGAAAGTACATACCAAAAATAGCAAAAAAAAGTTCCTATAAATATGGGTCCAAAGATGCTCCCCTGCCAAAATACATGGTAATGAAGTTTTATTCGCTAAATTATATCTACGGAACCGGTAAAGATACTGAATTAAGATTTCAGACGTTTAATGAGCACATCATCAGCAATTAGCACACAGAGTTTCCCGGTCCAAGCTGAACCAGGAAGTAGAAACCGGGGTACCTGGACCTGTATTAAGAAATATTTTCATCGCCACTTGCCTTTTCGGAGCAAAACGTGCATTTTATAGATTGCCATTCAATTTTCCAAAAAATTTGTCTCTTGAATAATTTTTGTCAGATCACTCATTTTTGAGGTATGAATATTTGAGGTAAAATCCTGAAATATTCTTGTGAAGACGCTTAGCTTCCCCCATTCTGAAAACACCGTACAGCTTGATATTAGAAACACTATATGACATGTAAAGAAAGCTGCCTCATACACGATACTGGTTTTTACAACTAGTAATCAATTTGAGTAAAATTCTTGTTATTTTGCAGCTGAAATTCGGCCTTCTTTTCAATATTCTTTAACATTTTGGATTAAGTGAGCTTAACATAAAATATACCACAAATCGCTGGCAACCTCGGACACGAATTAGTAAGTATACACTACAACAATAAGCCAGATATTTCCCAAAGAGACAAAGAGTCTTGAATCCAGAGGTGGTCACTCTCTACAGTATATTCAGATAAGAGATAGACCAGACATAAACAAGACCACGTGATCATTGAACGCTGTAACATTCGGCAGGGACGTATTAAGAGTCACGCAGTACATATTTTAGATAGTAGATGCTGCTTTGCGTAACTTTGTAGTAAATTAGCACAATTCGATGTGTATACGATTGGTGATGGATATAGGATCATGTGGGGGTGGGGTAAGAAATATATAATGATGTAAATATACATAAGGGTTTCAAAATTTTCGCTTCGATTTCCAGCTTCGGATGCCGCCTGATGTTTGGTGAAATACAGTCGAATATAATCTCAAAATGGCGTTTAAATTAGCCTAAATTAAAAATAATCGTATATCTCTTAAAATTGCTTTTAGAATATTGATTAGTATATTTTTTGATTTCTAGGTAAATATGTAACCAAATTAAAACGTTCAAAACGTAAAAAATGTGCATGGTTGAACATTGTCAGAAAGTAGATTCTTGAATAGGTTTTGCCAAAATGGGTTCAAAAATGTCAATAATTAATTAAAAAATACAGTAGCTTTATAATTACTTATAACTTACCGAATTTGATGAACGACATCTTTTATTGGAAAGATGAGCTTGATGAGCTTTCATCATCGCTACTGCCTGAAGCACCAACGTCAATAATGAATGGCTCGACTTGTTCCTCTAAAATATTGTCCAGTTCCCACATACTCTTTTCAACTTTGTCTTTCACGTGCTTAATACAGTTTTCCCATTTTTGCGCTGTTATTAATTCTAGTGCTTCTTTGAAAAGTCCTTTGAGGTCACAAAATTTAAAAGTTGTATTGTGCTTAGCTATATAATTTTTAACCTCTGCCCATATGAGCTCAATGGGATTGAGCTCGCAATGGTATGGAGGTAAACGGAGCACAGTTTTATTTTGACTTGCTGCCATTTCGTCAATGGCGTATTTTTGATATTCCGCCTTGTGATCCTTGCCAATTCTTAATAATTGTACTTTCAGCATTGCTTCTTCAAAGTTGATATTTTTCGAGCGGAGCCAATTTTGAACATCAACTTTCCTTGAAGCCGTTGTTGGGACCTTCTCCATTCTTCGAGAATGATAAGGCGCATTATCCAACACAATTACTGCGTTTTCCTCTAAGTTCGGTAAAATTTTTGAAAACCACTGTTCAAACGATTCGCCATTCATTTCCTCGTGGTAATCTCCAGTTTTCTTAAACTCAAAGCACCACAGACCGTCAACAACAAATCCATCCTCACTGCCAATATGGCAGATAATGAGCCTTTTCCCTTTACCTGGAAATCGAAGTACTAACTGGTGTAGATTTATTCCAATAAGCGAACCTTTTTCAAATGTTTTCATCACATTCAGCGAAAAAACATTGAGACATGAGTATCAGATTGCTATAATTGGGATTATTTAGTCATATTGAAAGATAGAATATTGAACGTCGTATGATTACTCAGCGCTTCACAATTTAATTTAAAGTTATAAACCTTTAAAAAATGAATGATCAGGAACCTCAAATACGCGCAAATATTAATATTAACAAATTATAACTTTATGAAGCTTAAAGTATGAATTAAAATGATTAGAAATATTAGGAACGGTACACAATATAAAACTTAGTAACTTTTTTTAAGTTTATAATATTCGACATATTTTAAGATTATATTAAAAAATTATTGAAATATCGAAAACACATAAAAACATGGCTTAAAAAAGTTCTAACAAATGAAAATGACAATAAAACATCCACGCATTTTATCGAAAGTTATAAAAGTTTTGTTACTTGTAATATGTTTTATCTGCCCCCTGGAATTAATGTTTAGAACCTTGTTCCCCAGGTTTGAAAAACATCCGATTGTTGTCTATTACTCGTATTTTCCTGCTGGATTTTTTAATCCGGTGGACAGCCCATCTAGAAAGGCCCTCCTGGATGAAGTTACAGAATCATCAACCCATACTTTACTTGTAGTGTGTCCTGCGTTTACCCACGTTTCATCAAGGTAATAAATCTTCCTGTTTTGATTTCTATATTTCCCAATTTTTGTTAAATAATCCCTCCTCCATAGCACAATTTCTTCTCTATCCAGTAGTAAACTATTACGACCCCGTTTTTTTCATTTGAAATTTAAATGCTTCAGTAACGCATGGAAAGTTGATCGTTTGAAATTTGGCAACGTTGTATCTCCATTTACCTCCTGCAGTACTTACTATAGTAGGTATTTCATTCCTAAAGAAGAATTCGTGCACTTTCCTCCTAATCGCATGCTTATCAGCTTCATCCAATGATTTAACAATACTTTTGCGATATTTACTCGTCATTGGCTCAGAAAAGGTGTGATTTTTTTGTATTGTCTTAACACATTAAACACTGATGCGCGACACACCCCAACTTTGTGAGAAACCTTCACAACAATTTCTTTGATGGTTGATGCCTCGTTCTCCTCGCGCTCGATCTTATATATATTCAAAATGACCTCTTTCATTTCTGCACTCAGGTGTCTTTTTTTAGAGCGTTTCCTAGGTGGACTACAGGAGTTTACAACTTCATCGGCAGTATCTGTACTACTGGGCATTTTGCGCAAGCAGTTGATAACAATAACAATCAATAACAAGGTATAACAATAACAACGACCAACTCAACAACTTAATAAGATAACAAACGAAAACGTCCAAAGAAATATCAAATTGCAATGATGCACACGACATACGTAACACGTCTGAACCTGAATGTGACTCTGCCTTGATACGACTGCTCTGCCGCTCGGCATAGGCATTTAATTGCGAATTGACCAATGAGGGCTCCTGTTTTACGTCGAGACGGCGGCGTTAGCGTGAAAATCACCCGAACCTTTTGTTTACATCCGGTCTATCTCTTATCTGAATATACTGTACACCTCATTTAGGTTAGATGTTATAGCATTTGATCAGCATTATTTTCTGTTCCCACTGTTATGACCTCATAAATTTAGAAATGATCACGTAAGCTTTATTGCTGTCCTGTTTAATTCTTATAAACTTTATTTATTTATATTTGAAATGAGCGTTTCCTGTTATGATGTTTTTTTATCTGTAAACAAAAATAAATATGCCGGCAAAGTCAGTGGCGCGCACAGGAAAGTTTAATGTTAATGTTGTAATGCTTTCTTCACATGCGTTATAGTGTTTATAATATCAAGCTGGTAAACATTTCTTACTACACAAAAATTATGGAAAATTATTATAAATATTAATAGAATTATTGGCAAGTCTTTCTGAAACACCTTGTATAGAATTAAGAGTTTAACACTAGGTTTCTTAAACCTTCACGTATTTTATTCGAGAGTGTGTCGGAATCTCCGTTAAAGTCAAAGAGTATGGTTACGACACATGGCATGTCGGTGGGACATGGCCACTGTCCGCCCAATATTTCTCTTTGGACCGATAGTAAATTAGCCGTCCTGGGAATTTTAACTAGCCGTTGGACTCCGAAGCGAAGACACCGCGCGGGGAATTATCGAAAACGACTCGACGTTATCTACCGCTAATTTCAACGGATTAGTAACGTATCTCTGCTGTAATTAATACCCGGATTGTTTTGGAAAAATGGGACCGTCAAACAGTCACACCTGGTGCAAGAGGCCGACGGATGCTTCTTTACTTTTCGGATACTTAAGATTAGAAGTCTAACTCTGCGGCAGCTTGTTAAAAGGGTATAAGTCAGTTCTTCCAACTCATGACATTTGTGTCTACTATTCGTCATTATTCGTCAGAGCGGTCCGGTGGACCTTTGCTCTTAGTTAAAAGCCTCGTCGGTCTGTTAGTCTGTCAGGTCTGGCTACCCAGATACCAAACATGTTTAAGGGGAAAAGGGAAAGAAGGAAAGAAAGGAATGAAGAAATAGAGCAAAGAAAAGAAGTAAATCATTTGAAATAGCTTAAGCATTATTGCTTTGACTACTCGAATTATTTTGTAGCTCCAAAAAATATTTTTTATCGGTTTTGTATACTGAAATAATTTTGGCTGGTCTGAATTTACAATTTAATTTTGATCACAGTGCGAGGCGCAGCCTGGAATGTTTGCGAACTTGCTCGGCTGTGTAATCTACTGAATCACGCAACAGAGGGTTGCTGTGTGATTCGGCTTGATTATAACGCCGCTGCGCCTGTTTTTTTACATAATCCCTTAGATATGGGATATCAAGATCTCTGCGAATGGTCTCATTTGACACGTACCAAGGGGAGTTAGCAATTGTGCCTAGGGTTCTGTTTTGCAAGACTTGCAGTCTCTGCATGTGCGTCTTGGCAAGAAAACACCAAGCGCATGCGTAGGTGATTGCGGGTCTTATGAGCATTTTATACAAGCGAATCTTGTTGATCAAACTTAATTTTGAATTTCTGCACAACAAAGGATAATGCTGCCGAAAGGTAACTTGGAATTTTGTTTTCAAAATATCAGTATGTTTCTGCCAGGTCAACCCCTTGTCAATGATGACTCCAAGATACCTGACAGACTGCACCCATGGTATACGAGTTCTATTTACTGATATATCTGTGGGGGTACCGCGACGTTCTTTAGTACAATAGATTGCCTGCGTTTTCGAAGTATTAATTTTGATCAACCACTGATCCGCCCACTCAAATACTTCCTCCACCGCACTCTGCAGCCTGTCGTGAACCAGGTTACCAGAACAAGACTCTGCTAGCAGTGCTGTGTCGTCAGCAGAAAGATAGACTTCACTGTTGCTGGGGCAAGGGTCGTCATGTATATAAAGTGAATAAAGGGTTGGTCCTAAGACCGAACCCTGAGGAGCACCGGCTCTTGACAACACATTGTTAATTTTGATCCGAAACTTCCTTCGTTCTAGAAAGGAACAGTTTTAGTAGCCAAAATGGAAAACCCTTTTGGATGAACTTATACAAGAGGCCCATGTGCCACACCTTGTCAAATGCCTTTGATACATCTAAAAGCAAGATACCAGTACTTTTGTTCAGGGTGAACCCCCTGGTTACAACCTCCACCAGTCTAACTGCCTGTATTATGCTCAGACATTTGTGCCTATTCGTTGATAATACGGCTATGAGAATATTTCAGCAAAATTGTATAAGCGTATATGAAAAAAGTCATAATCAAAATTTATGTTAGGATCATTCGTCTAGTCTCCTTGGTCGCAAAGCTGCAAGTTGATTTTGTATTAGTCGACAAAATGACTTATGCCCTTTTAACTATTTGCCGTAGAACTTACATTTGATCTAGATGGTAAACGACAAGTGTAGAATCAAGATTCATATCAAAGTTAACGCCTCACTCTGCTTTATTTGCTCTGAAAATGTAAAGCTGTTTTTGAATTGCTAATCCAAATGAATTTTTTTATTTTGTTGTAAAGTTAACATAGCTAATAAGGCTTGCATTGACTGCATTACTAGTACTGCCCGTCAGAAAGGGATGATAATTTCAGGAATTTTCGGTTTGGTTCCGAAAGTTGCTCCAATAACGTCCTACCAATTACCATCTCTGTTGAAGACAAATTATCATCACCTTTTATCCAATTTTAAAATACTTGATCCAATATTGCAAGAAAGCCAAGGTTAGAAATTATAAAATCAGAACCAATACCACAAACGTTCGTTATTCTACCAAGTTATTGCCGTAACACGGCCCACATTTTTTATTAACTAAACAATCAGCTTCGCCGAAGGTTGTGGTAAAAACCGCACATGGGCTTTAGCTTCGGCCAGAAAACTGAACCTCGTTAGTATCTTATTTATTTTGTGCGAGTGAGAAATTTCCTACAGAAGCATCAGGAATCGTTGCCACTCAAAGAACTAGCCACCGGAACTCGACTCACATGGATACGAATACAAGCGTTCTCACCAAGTTACGGAAACCCGAGTAGTGGCTCAATGGTCGCTGGCACTGCTAGTACTAGACGCACTGACGTTGCTCACCAGCTGACGAAGCTCACCCAGTTCACGTCAACTATGGAGTAATCTCGTCCAGTCATACGGTGAGGCTCATGTCGTTGCTCTTGATATCACGAAAGCTTCCGATCAGTTGTGATATGCTGCACTGTTAAGCAAACTTCCTCTGGCTGTCCATCTATGCTTTGCATTTGGGTCGCTGACTTCCTCTTTGGCCGCAAGATATTCGACGTAATTGACAGGTTCTGCTCTTTACCAACGGGGGTGTATCCCAAGGATCGTTCGTGGCTCCAATATAATTTCTATTATGCATCAATGACGTTCTTTCCTGTACGATTAATCCGATCTACAGGCTTACCGATGATAGCACTCTACATGCAGGAATACAGTGTGCCAAGATGACCTCTGCTGATGGGCTAGATAAAAGACAACTGACGCTGACGAGAGACCTGGAGGTTGTCACTGCTTGGTGACGCAATAATCTGGCACAGTTTAGTGTAAGGACAGAACCGTATATTGACTGGCAAGAAGCGCCTCAGCGCTCATCCGGTTTCGATGGATGACAGAGTTCTACCAACGAGCCGTTCATTTCGCCTGGTTGGAGTCTAGATCACCGAAGACTTGATCTGACATGAACACATCATGTCAATCGCGGCTGTTGGGAAGAAGCTAGGACATTTCCTAGGTCCCATAGAGGTGACCGATTTTTAATACTTATTTAAAAAATTTCCCCCTTAAGCTGACGTCGATCGTTCTAATGGCTGAGCTGAAAAGAAACATCTAGTTGCAGAGAAAAATTTGATATAACCTCTTGGTAGGTACATTAATAATGTGGTTTGAAGTTGTTCTCTTGATCGTATTTAGTGGCATTTAGAAATTGGTGTCTATTTCTGGTCACCATGAAAACGAAGAAGTAAGCCTCGTATTATCCATATGACGATTCGTTTTTGAATATACGATTGTTCAAATAATCAAATCTTAGCGGTGTAGCGACTAATTATACTCAATTTCTAAGTTTCGTGCCTCAGGTTCCCTCCAGGATACCTTTGGTACTAACCACTAAACGGTGATGTAGCTGTTTTTATTGAAACATGACTGAGTTTCAAACATATTTTTTTGCGGTAAACACTCAACCCTAAGTAAAATTCGGAATAAAAATAGAATAATTAGTTCACATCATGTAATAAATGTTATTACCACCAGTAAACATCTAAAGCCATTATTACATACGTGATCAAAGTTTATACGTACGTCCTTCATTCATCTCTTAAGCCCAAGGTCTACCGCGGAGAACCATATGTTATTTCATATAGATATGTGGAAATAAAAAAAAATATGCATTATATTTTGTCTAACTAGCTTTGATAGAACCCATTTACCAAAAAATCATTTAAATAAATATTTGTTGAGCGAGGGGCACTGGACAGTCTAAAGGTTTTTTGGAGGTTCAGGACCATTCCGCACGCCAATAATGAAATCGCCGATGCAAAATCGTTTTACTTCTTGCGCCAATTGGCAAGGATGTATAGAAACTTTAGTAAACTTTCGATCGCATTTTTACGAATTTTGATATAAGATTAGTATTATTGCAGGGATGAAAAGACCATGTAGGTTTTAAAATAAATTTAGTGGCAGTGGAGCTACAGGCAAAAAACGGAAAAAGTAAAAACAGTTAAAACTTCGTTTTTTGACGACTTGGAGAATCCTGCTCATTATCAGAACTTCTTTCGAATGGGTTAAAATTTGAGGGATGAGGATGGGGGTGTAAGTGCATCTAGGAATATGTTCTACTCTGTAAATGGCTGTTGCTGCTAAGTACCTAGTGTGTAAATGAATAAATGAATATTCGGTAATAGTGAAAGACGTTCTAATATTGAGAAGCTTCTTACCTTGGTAACACTACGCATCTTTTCGATATAATATGATCGCTTTTTTGTTCAAGGAGCAAAAGTAAAGAAACATTTTGTAAATATTTAGTTTTTATTTAGTCCTTGATTAGAATAGGTGTCATTTTTGAGTGTATTTGGTAAAGTGAAGTTCAAAATCATGGCCAGAGGAATTACGTTGAATTTGCAAATAAAAGAATTGATTATTTTAAAATATCGACCAGGCATTAAACAAGCAAATAGCTGAATTTAAACCGATCGGTAATTTGCAAACCTATTAAGCTATTCCGCCTCAGAGAATCGTTGGTAAGCCCTCCTAAGACTGGTAGACCGCGAAAAACCACACCAACGATTGATAGGAAAATTAAAACACTTGCTCTTAAAAATCCATTATTCACTACTCCTGTCAACATAAAAGCTCAACTTGAAGAAGTAAATATTGGTGTCCGCACTGTTCGAAGACGTTTATGGGAGAGTGATTTACCAGCAAGGAGACTATCTGAAAACCCCTTTATTTCCAAGAAAAATCGGACCGCCCGTGTCCAATTTGCTTACGATCATTTGAACTGGTCAGAAACAAGGTGGAATTCTGTATTATTTTCCGATGAAAGTAAATATAATTTTTCATAGGATGGCATTTTGAGGGTAAGACGTCCTAAAAACAAGCGAGTTGATCCTAAGTACCTACACTTTGGGCACAATCAAACACGGAGGCGGGAATGTTCAAGTATGGTCTTCAAATAGGACCCATCGTCAAAATTGAAGGAATTATGGACCAATACAAAATACTTTACTACTTACGCAGAAGAAAACATGCCTCTACGCTGGCGGACCCCAAGCACACAGCCAAAATAGTAAAAACATTTTTTGCAGATCACAATATGAATGTCATTAAGTGGCCTAATTGCTTCCATGAGTCTAGCAGTTATCAAAAATAAAGGTTATGCAACCAAGTATTAGCTTCTTTGTATACGACAAATGCCTTGTATATTATGTGTCTCTATTTTTGCTCCCTGTATTTTCTAATAATAATTGTTAACATAGTTTTATTAAAGTAGAAATTTTATTTTCATATTGGCGTTGAATTACATGTTACACTAAGTTATAATAAAACATAAGTGTTTAGTTAACTTCAATAGTTTAATAAAATATTTATGAAGATAAAGTGTTTCCCCACTTTTGCTCGGTACTGTATGTACAGCGGCGGCCAGTATTGCTTTTTCGTTCTCTCGCAGAGTAGTCGCTGAGCGTGCGCTTGATTAACAATTAAAAAACAAAGGTTCACAACAACAGTACCTCCTGCAGCGCTTTGGGTGGTTGTTTATGGATATTTAAAGAAAATTAGGAAGTTTGACAACATTAAAATTTTCGTTTTTTTCATAATAATGTTTTTCGCATAGTTTGGCCTTTTACAAATATTCTGTCGAATATATCTCGAAAACTATCAAGTTGAAAAAAGTTCTAAAATATCTTTTGGGTTCAAAATATTCCGAAAAACCTGAAAACACACAATACTTTCTGAGAAAAAATGTTCAAAATTTCATTGATGCAAATTTGGGCCTGGCAACATACATATTCGTTGAAAGAGGTCTTTTTCGAATAAGATTATGTAAAAAATCCGAATCAGAATATTTTTCCAGAAGATGCGAATATACTACCAAGACTATAATGCCACTCTTCAGGAACGCCACTGCCTCGACGGCTTGTAGCGTCTTCGAAAAGTTCGCGGCAAGTTCTGTCGCGTACGGATGGCCTTTCGGTCTTTTTCAGTTTCGGCGGTCGCTGTTTGGACTTTTGCTTTGGTCTTTGGTGACCGCCGCCACCGGTCTGTCAACACACATCGATGTCCTACCAGCGTGCGCATTTTTTATATCGATTGGGCCATAGATCACGGCGACCAACGCGGTAGTGGTGCTGTCGTTTATAGCATTGGTCGTCTTCTTCTAATGTGTTTAATGTAGGAATACATATGTTAGTAAGAGTGGAATCGAATTATATGTCTCAGGTGTGGTGGTACCTCAGCTTCATGATTTTCATCCCATACATGCTTTATATTTTTGCAGACCTTAGTAGGGATGGCAAATTTTATACATATATCGATATATCGAATCATTAGATATATCGAAACAATGTATCGATATATCGGATAGAAAATATCGATATTTTTGAATATATCGATAATTTTTTTAAGTTAATATGTTATGTTATATACTATATACGATGTGTTCATTGAATTTTATTTGACATTGAAAACTCGGAAAAGGCTAAAAATATAAGTATTTCCCTACTTTCCATATTCAACAAAAAGCATTTTTGAATGCTAAAAATGCATTTATAAATGCAACAAGCATTATTAAATGCCATTTTCAAATAACGTTGATTCAAACTATCAAACAAATCAGTCCAATTCCAATCCAATCCCACAATATTATTCCCAATCGACCTCAGAGTTTGTGTTAGAATGTTGGAGTTTAGAAAAAGAAACAAAGAAAAAACAGTAGTAGGGATTTTTTCGCGAGATCCCGTAGTGAACCGGAGCGGGAACAGATGGAATTTCCCCTTTCTCTCGAAGTTTCGACAGTTTCAAGTTTCACCGGGAGTGGTTAGATGGCGCAAGTTGCCCAAATGTTTGCTTTAAGCATAAACTTAGCAGAATTGTTTGAATCTGAAATAAAAAAACCGACCGTTTTATGTGCAATGTACATATATACCTATTAATAAAATCAATCATTTGATATGACAAGTGCGGTTCATATATCTTCGATGACCTTCTCCCTCGCCTTTTAAAATCAGGTGGACCTGTTCCTCCATTTATGATTTAATAATTTAACTCAATTTTCGGCACTGCGAAGACAAATTTTCAATTGAGATGCCTGTTTTTTAAATGAAATTGACATAAGACCTGTCACCCGCTAGTACCTCACAGACGTTAGGCGGATACCCGTACCACGTGATTTTTTGACATTCGGACGACGTCACATCCGTCTTCCCCTATTCTCGTTCTTCGCGAAAATTTGAGTATCGGTTCCCAGTAGTGCACTGTGCTACACCGTGGACTCGCGAAAAAATCCTTATTATTAGAGATTTTTTCGCGAGATCCCGTAGTGAACCGTAGCGGGAACAGATGGAATTTCCCCATCCGCTCGAAGTTTTGACAGTTTCAAGTTCAACCGGGACTAGTAAGATGGCGCATGTTGTGCAAAATGTTTGCTTTAAGCTCCTTGATAAACTTAGCTGCCTTGTTTGAATCTGAAATAACAAGACCGATCCGATCGTTTTTTGTGCAATGTACATATACAGGGTGTCCCAGAAGTCGACGTCAAGCCGAAACCGAGTGATAGGCAAAGTCATAACAGCTGCTTGCTATTGAGTTATATCATGTTTTATCAGCCTGAAATTTCCTACGATTTAAAAAGAAAACATATCTTCACAATAGGAGAGCGCTGATGCTGACACAGGACAAGTGTAATCTAGAAATTTTTGAAGGAGAGAAAGGAGTATGACAATCAAGGAGGCCATAAACGCGCTCTACAATTGTAGGGACGACTGACGATACGGGCCTTAGTCCCCACATTTCCTTGGAGAAATGTCTGTTTCACTGATGTGGATGCGTCGGCTGTCTGTTCTTCGATAACGAAAATTATCCACGTCGGAATGGAGGAATACATGCTGCTGATATAATAGAAGTGCTTGATTGTGTCAGTATTTGCACCATTCACTTGATTTGTTTAATGGGCAGTTCAGAGTCTTAATCCTTAAGCTTATTACATGCTAGTAGACCCCGTTGCACAATTTGTCTATAGGCAGTCTGGAGACGGTCTCAAGACACGATCTATCGATGGTTTACAGACATCTTCTTTGCCTTGTCTAGCGTCCATACGATAATGTGGATTTTTGCTCTCATGTTCGTTTTCGCAATCAAAGACATTGTTTTGTGTGGAATGGACTGGGATTTATCTGGGGGTCTCTAAGAATGTTTTATTTATTTATTGTCGGTAAACAGAGCAATGAAGTTGTTTATGTTTAATATTATGACACTAGTTAATTATAGATGCCACTTATTTTGTTCTCATATATTAAAATATTGGCTTTCTGAGGATTTCTGAGCAATTTCCATGCTTTATTTTCAAACTGGCCTTGACCAGATAGAACACAATGGATTTAAGGAGCAATAATAAGATAAATTCTAGAAATTCCACTGAGGTTAAGAAATGACTAGCCCCAAATATCGTTTGCGCCCCGCCCCTAGACGAAATACTGAATCCGCCCTTGCTTTTGACATATGTTCAATGAGAAGTGTGTCCCAAAAATATTATTTGGTTGGTTTTTGGGTTGTTAGGCCGTGTGATGGGCATCTTCAAAAGGTGTTCACAGTTTGAAGTCCTGTGAGCTAGTCACTTCTTTCGCATTTCATGTCCCAAAAAACTGTTGCCATTCATTTTCCAACAGAGAGTTGCCTTGCGATTTTAGGAAGTCGAGACCCCTAATGAACCCACTGCTTGGAGCCTGTTTTTGTCTCAGGATCCCAATGATGCAGTCAAGTCTTGTAGTCCGTGGCAGTTTGAGCAAAGGTCAAAAGGTTTTCAAATGACTTTCTGAAATTTCCATCTTGCGCAATTTTGTTCAGATGTTAACAGTCGTGGAAACCTGACTGACACCTTGGTCACGTTCAGCTTGTTATGCTGGGTTTTGATATACAGGGTGTAAGGTTAGTAGTGGATCAACGGAAGTTAGGTGATAAAGGGCCTCTAAACCTATCGAATGAACCCCTATATGTGTGGTCCGAAATTTTATAGTTCAGGAGATATCTGCAATTTTGTGAAATTTCGAAAAAACGGGATAATTAACTTTAATCGCAATTACAACTAAACCATTAGGCTTAGGGCTGTGATTTTTTTTCTGAGATGAGCTAAATGGTTAGTTTCAGCAAAGATTATGTCACTTTTTAACAGAGCTGATTAGAAATCAACGCAAAAAATCTTAAATTCATTTTTTGAATGCCCAAGCTCATTAAGCCGATTTGACTATTTGCGTAAAAAATCCGCCATTTTGATTTGACAAAATGTTAATATACAGAGTTTCACTCGCACTGCTAGGTCGAATCTAACAGTACCTCATATGTCAGAATCCATCAAGTCGTTTGGACTGTAGCTCGTAAAATAGAATTTCTTGTTTAGATGTAGGTACCCACCTGCGTCATACAGATTTTTTAAAGTGAGGCACTTATCGTAGGAAGCTGAAATTTTCAGGGCTTATTCTAGATAAATTGAAATAGTTTTTACAATAAAATGAATAATGAAATACATACCTCATTTTTTTACCGCCCTCCAAAGTTGAGGGATGGAAGAAATTTTCCACAAAAAAATGAATTTAAGATTGTTTGCGTTGATTTCTAATAAGCCCTGTTAAAAAGTGACATAACCATTGCTAAAACTAACCATTTATGTCATCTAAAAAAATCACAGCGCTAAACCTAATAGTTTAGTTATAATTGCGATTGAAAGTTCATTATCCCGTTTTTTTTTCTAAATTTCACAAAATTGCAAATATCTCCTGAACTATAAAATTTCGGACCACGCATAATAGTAGTTCATTCGACAGGTTTTGAGGCCCTCTATCACCTGACTTTCGTTGATCCACTTTTAACCTTACTAATGGTGGAGATCTTCAACTTTTTGAGTCGTTTTGCTATCGTAAGTCTTCTGCTTCTGGGATTATTTTCTATGGATTCACGCCCCCATCAAAACTGTTTCGACCAAAATCTTATTGCGTCATATGATGAGTGCATCATCCCCATAGACGGCAACTATTGTCTCAAGAATTGTTTTTGGCCGATGGTCCACTCTTGTCAGAAGCTTAAAGAAACTGCGATACTCCAATAATTATTATAAGCTACTCGCGTTCCCTCCCAATTCACCTTATAAGTTGGAAACTAGTTATCAAAATAAACAAAAATTTTTCAAGTTAGGTTAGAACACGTGTCACTATTTGACATATGCTTGTGCGTTTCAATTGCTTTTTCTATGGATCGGTAGATTTTTTCTAGTGTCCTTCATATTGTGATCGCAAAATATTTCGAAAATGGAATATTGTGTTTTTTTGGGTGTTATATGATATCGGTCTCTGTCTAATCCTTGACCCGACTATAACTTGGAAAGTACCGCACGGATTTTCCACACAAAGTTACTATTACGTCAAACACGAAGAAGCTTTGTAGTTTTTGAAAATCGATCCAGTGGCGTCGGAGAAAAAGGCCAAAAACAAAAAATAAAAAACGCTGAAACTTCGTTTTTTGACATTTCAGAATCTTGATGATTGTTGAAACATTTTTTCGGGTTAAAAAGTTGGGTGGTATATAGTTTTAGGAGAGTTGGCAGTATATTCATAAACTTCTATCCCCCCAGTTTTATGCGAATATTAGGCATATTTAACATATATTTTGTTTTAACAGTAGACATATTTTGTATATAAAATGCACTCGACGAATGTTTTACCTGTACAAAAGTTGACTCAGATACAATGTCGATTAGTCCATAATTGCGTGGGAAGTAGAGAGTCAACCTACTTGGCGCCATTTTTTTCGCAAAGACATGAACGTTTTAAATTATCTATACTTTGCGATGACCTGTGGTACAAAATCCGCAGGTGTGCAAACTGAGCGCACGGACCCGAAAAAATTAATATTACGTCGAGCATCGGTGAATTATGGATACGTTCTCGCAATCCACCAAGCTATTTTCACTGTGGTACCAGTGGTACCCCGTCGCATTAAAAATGAATAAGACCGGTGTCGTACGTCCTCGTTTGACAAAGTGCGCAGAAGCTCTGAGGGCGTCGAGTCGGTATAATTCATGGAAATACAAAAGAGTTCATCTAAATACGACAGCACAAAGTGCCGTACGTTACCAGAATCGACCACTGAACAGCAGCTATCTATTGGATCTGCAAAGTACCTCAGTTCGCGTCGACAGCCGAGTTAACAATATGACCGCTTGATGTCGTCGATTTTGGCGATATACTACAGGGTGCGGCAGAGAGGACGGACATTTTTGGGATGGTAGTACTCTCCGCTACCGTCTACTAGAGATGTGGGGAGGGTGCCGTTTGACTCGTGAGATCCTAGCATTATTTTACCGTCCGAAATAATGAGTCAGTCATCGTTGTACAGCGTGAGTTTCGTCGCCACTTCAACATTCATCGGAATAGAGCTGTTCCCTCTCGAAACACCATCCTTCGTGGTGAACTGATCAACAAAAGACCAAGAGGAGCGCCGCGAACAGTTTGAACTCCTGTGACGAAGCCCACTTTTACTAAACAGCATGGTAACCAGCAGAATTGTCGTTATTGGGCTAATGAAAATCCGCAACAGTTACACGAATGACCGCTGCACAGCCCAAAACTAACGGTTTAGTGCGCTGTATCGCAAACTTGCGTCATTGGCGCTTAGTTCTCCGGAGACGGTAATGGTCGTGATGTTGTTACCGTGAACTCAGAGCGCTACGTCGACATGATCACCAACTTCTTTCTCCCTGAATTATGGCGGCGACGTGTTCCAATCCGACGTGTGTGGTTCCAGCAGGATGGGGCGACCGCCCACACAGCCCGAGCATCCATGGACGTTATTCGCCCTCTCTTCCCTGGTCGCCTTATTTCCAGGTTTGGCGATGTTCATCGGCCTCCTCTGTCCCCAGATTTATCCATATGCGATTTTTTCTTATGGGGACACCTCAAGGCTAGAGTATACGCGAACAAGCCCCGAACTCTGGACGAATTGAAGGACGAAATTCGCGTGGAAGTCGCCCAAGTTGAGAGAGCGATGTTGGAGAGAGTCTACGCGAACTTCCAAGAGCGCCTCCAGCACTGCATCAACGATTTCGGCCACCACATGCCTGATGTGATTTTCCACACTTGACTGTCTCAAATGCTATTTCCTTGTGAACCTGATTCCATCAATAAATTTATTTTCGAGTAAAAATTAACTATTTTATGATTTTTTTAAAACCGTCCATCCTCTCTGCCGCACCCTGTATATAAAGATAACGAAGACAGAATAGTAGCAGAAGAAAAACAGATTTTAGATTTATGGAAAAACTACTTTAACGAGCTCTTAACCACAGGAGAAACAGAGGTCACCGAAGAAAAAAACGAAAGGGAGAGCTTTGATAATATCCCAATAGAAGACAACGACAAAGCACCAATATTAACCAAAATACGAGAAATAATAGGTAGATAGAGTTAACGAAAGCCCAGGAGCTCACAGCATCACTGCCGATATGTTCAAATACGGGGGGCAAAAACTTGAAGAATAAGTTCAAAAATTGATCGAAGAAATTTGGATACATGAAAACATATCAGAAGGGTGGACTACTATGCCCGATATACAGGGTGTTTCAGTTTATTGTTGCATAACTTTAAGATTCGATAGAACTTTTAATATTAATGAATAAAGTCTATATAAACATGGGTCGAAAAATGCGTGACTTCCGAAATACAGGGTGTTTAAATTTACTTTCTGAAATAGTTTTTTTTAAATATTTCGAACAATATTTGATGCATAATAGTGAAAATTGGTATACAAGGGTTTTTTGGTAAGACAAAACGAACCATGGGCATAGTTTTACTGTAGCCGCTAGAGGGCGCTTTCTACTGTACCTGTAGTGTATTAAAACATAAAAAAGCTCTCGTGTGAATTTTCGTTGTATTTGACCGTTTTTGAGATATTTCGATTTTTAAGGTTCGATGCATTTTTTATTATTTATGATAAAATAACGTTAAAAGGTCAGCATCTCGATAATTTTTAGAAGTAGGCTGTGCCTGCACATATTTTTGAAATTGAAAGCAGAATAAGGTTAAACGTCAATTAGTTGAAAGTTAGTTTTGTTGTCTGTTGAAACCTGAAACGTTTTTTTGCAATTGTGAATGCACGAAATTTAGTTTCTTTTACCTGTGTTTTTTTGTAAGTTTTATAAAAATGCCATTTTTATTCTCCAATCAAGAGTTAGCGGATATTCATTTTGTGTATGGCTTTGTAAATGGAAACGCAGCAGAAGCAGCCAGAGAATACGCACGAAGATTTCCAAACAGACGACATCCAACTTTGTAAGAGTGCATCGCCAAATAATTGAAAATGGTTTTGGAAATCTCCAAAGGGATCAAAACATAAATGTTCGTCAGCGCAGATTTACCCGTATGATTCTGCGTGAGTTTGATAGAGATCCGACCACAAGTGTTAGGAGAGTTTCTGGTGCCTTGAGAATTTCAGCAAGCCATGTTCACCGTGTTCTTAGAAATGACCTCCTTACCATTTGCAACCTGTGCAAGGACTACAGTCAGGGGACGGAGAACGAAGAATCACATTTTGTCAGTGGATTCTTGATAGAACTGATAATAATAGGGAGTTTTTAAGTAACGTTTTATGGACCGATGAGTCATGCTTCACTAGACGTGGAGTGGTAAATTTTCATAATCAACATATTTGGTCGCATGAAAATCCGCATGCAGTTCGGGAAAGAAATTTTCAGCATGAATTTCGTGTGAACGTGTGGATTGGTATCTACCGTAATCGACTATTTGGACCCCACCTTTTGCCTGCAAGGTTAAATGCTACGACCTCCTTGGAATTTTTAAAGGCTGAACATGCAAATATGTGGGATGATTTTATGTTAGATTTAAGAAGATTGGCCTGGTTCCAGCTTGATGGTTGTCCAGCTCATTATTCGAGAATAGTTAGAAACTGGCTGGACGAAAATTATCCAGAAAGATGGATCGGCCGTGGAGGACCAGTCGCCTGGCCTGCACGATCCCCTGACCTAAATCCATTAGATTTCTTTGTGTGGGGATTTCTAAAAGAAAAAGTGTACCAGACTTCCGTAACCACAAGAGATATGCTAATAGACAGAATCAGGAATGCATGTGATGAAATAAGGCCTTATTTGAATAATGCTATACCACGTTCGATCATTCGAACTGTGTATTGAACAATTGGGTTTACATTTCGAGCAACCACTTTAGATTTTGTATGTTTGTCCTAACTATCCAATAGCATTTTAGTTGTAAATAATTATTTTAATTTGTTAAAAATAATATTGGAAAATTAAACCCAATTAAGCCCAAATCGAAAATGTAAAAAAAAAATATTATTTTCCCATAAATAATTAAAAATGAATCGACCTTAAAAATCGAAATATCTCAAAAACGGCTAACTATAACGAAAACTCACAAGAGAGCTTTTTTATGTTGAAAAGTGCGAAGAATCTGTTTTTTTATTAAAAAAGCAAAAAATTGCACTAAGAAATAGTTTTCGGTCATTTTAATACACTACAGGTACAGTAGAGAGCGCCCTCTAGCGGCTACAGTAAAACTATGTCGTACCAAAAAATCCTTGTATACCAATTTTCACTGTTATAGTTCAAATATTGTTCGAAATATTTGAAAAAACTATTTTAGAAAGTAAATTTAAACACCCTGTATTTCGGAAGCCACGCATTTTTCGACCCATGTTTACATAGACTTTATCCATTAATTTTAAAAGTTCTATCGAATCTTAAAGTTATGCAACAATAAACTGAAACACCCTGTATAAGAGAGGAGATAAGAGCAAATGTCACATTTACAGACGAATTGCACTAATGAATATTTTCTATAAAATATTAACATCGGACATGAAGAGTCTACTGAGAGAAACTATGGAAAGCATCGTAGAGGAATATCAGACCGCATTTAGACGCGGAAGAAGCAGATTAGAAAAAATCTTCGTACTAGGAGAAATACATGCAGAAACCTACGAGCACTTGAAGCTGACATTTGCATTATTCGCTGACTTCAAACAAGCGCACGATAAGGTAAATCGGAAGAAAATGATCGAGGCTTTAAGATTAATGCGAATCGAAGAAAAACTTATTAGACTGATAAAGCTATTAATGAAGAAGACAGAAAATAAAGTCAAAATCACCAACGAATTATCGGATTCTTTTGTAGTTAGAGGAGTCAGACAAGGAGACCCACTTTCATGTTTAGTCTATGTTTTGAAAAAATTATAAGAAATGCGAAAATAAATAGAGAAAGATTACTTTATCATAAGAAACACCAATGCGTAGCATTCGCTGACGATTTAGTGATATTAACCAGAAAGAAGGAATTATGCGAAGTGACGAAGAGGCTGGAAGACAAAGCACTGTCAATGGGTTCGAATATTAACGAAGAAAAAACTAAGTATATGAAATGGACAGAGGAAGAGTTTAAAAATGAGAGGTTAACAGTAAAAGCAGCCAGTGCCAAAAGTTACCAATTTGAAGAGGTAGAAACGTACACATGTTTAGGAACTGTTTTTAAAGGAAGACCAGATATTGCGGCAGAAATTCAGAATAGGCTAAGGTGTGTTTACTCATTGAATCGACTACTAAAGAGTAAAATCGTGTCCAGAAAGGCTAAACTAAGGTTGTACAAAACTATTATAAGATCTATTGTCATCTACGGCAGTCAAGTATGGACATTAAATAAAGCAAAACAGAACAAAATCGGTATTTGGGAGAGAAAAATCTTACGCAAGATATTCGGTGCGAAGCGGGAGTGCGGTGGATGGATGCGGAGAACGAACAAAGAACTGCAATCTCTTAATGGTGAACGTGATATAGTAGGAACAGAGAAAGCTCAAAGATTGAGATGTTTGGGACATGTCCAAAGGATGACGGAGTCCAGAATACAAAAAAGAGTACTAACAAGCAATCTTGGTGGAAAAAGAGGCGAGGAAGACCGAAAACCAGATGGAAAAAGGAAATGGAAATGGATATTCAAGAGTTAAGAATTAACAATTAGAAGAAGGTAGTAAACGAGAAAAGGTAGCGACAGGTTACCACTCAAGCCAGGCCTGCAGTGCTGAACTATATCTATATAACCCTGCCATTCTAAAAATGCCAAGTGATACTGCGAACAGTACTGCAGATTAGTTTTGTAGTAAAAATATAGAAAATATTCAACAATATCCGGTTTTTGATTTATTCAATTTCTTTAATTTCAATCAAACATATCTGTCATGTATAAGAATTCACTGACCAATTCATATTCATTCATGAAAATGTGAGCGAAGGGTCGGGAATACGCTCTCAGGAACATAATCGCGAAGCTCCTGTGATTTGCCTCCGCGGACGCCCAAGATTAAAAAAATCAGTGAATTATGGCCACTTCGGCTGTCCACCAAGCGATTTTCACCGTAGTACCCGTCGCATTAAAAATGAATAAAAACCCGTGTCGCATGTCCCGGGTTGACAAAGTGCGCAGGAGCTCACACAGCGCCGCGCTGACATAACTCACGGAGCATAAAGGAGTCTGGAGACTCCCGTATCTCCTATCTCGGGACACCACCGGCCAAGGGGCTATTCATCGCTGCGGATATTAATGCTGTGTCATCATTTGAGACATTTTAAAATGTCATTAATTAAGGGGTCGTTAGAGGGGGAACAGGGGGGAGGCGGCACATGTAATGATAAATCATTCGTTATTTATGTCGTTCGGTCGAGGTAATTGCTTTCATAAATCCGTCAGAACGGCTGAAAATGCTTCTGCTGGTTGGGACCCGGAGATTGTTATCTCTACACCGCAGTGTACCGACGCACCGACGCGATCCTCTAGAAGCTACTACTTGTTTGTCTAAATGCATAACACTCTCATATCGGAATTCTTTGAAAATGCCTTTGAAGATGGAATTAATTTTCAACACTACCGAACTATAAAATTCTTATCAAGCCTTTTAGTTGTAATACGCTCCAAAAGAAGCGTTACTGATTGTAAGCAAGAAAGCCTATAAGACCTCAAACTCATATGTGTATGCCAGTAGAGTTACGGTGTTTCAATAAGGAGGCCATATTTCAAGGTTCTATTAAACATGGTATTTCATAACAAACAACGGAAATATTTATCGAATTATGGTGTATACACTTTGGAATTATGTATGATCAGGTAAATGGCTGCCACGAATCCGCTGACACATGCGCACTCTTTTAATAGAATTTTTGAACACATGTCGTGGTATCTCGTTGATACAGCGTCTGATTTCAGCCTTCAATGCTTCGGTGGTTGCAGGCTTGTTAGCATAAACTTGTGACTTCAGATAACCCCAAAGCCAAAAGTCCAAACGTGTTTAATCGCAAGAGCGACCAGGAGCAAACTCGTGCTACACTCTCGCGAACCGCTCTGACATTTTCTTCTGAACGACTGCGAGCTCGTCTCGTATGTTTCACATCATTAACAGAACCAAATTTTTTGATTATTATTTTCACAGTGGATGGGGTAGAAACATTATTCCGACCGAATATTAGCTGCACTTTTCAAATCGTGATAATAATTTTTTGCAATTAGGATACGCTGTTCTATTGTGTAATGGTTCATTTTCATAACCTCCCAACTGTCTACTATCGATCTGTCATGTCACAATCAGTATGACATTATGACTGCCAAAATGGCGCTAAATTCAAATATTACGTTCTTGTCTATTAGTCATTGTCTGTGAGAGCAGTCCGTAGGACCTTTGCTCTTGGTTCAAGTCTTGTAAGTCAGCAGGTCTATCAGGTCTGGTTGCCCAGATACCAAACAAAGTCTGGGAGAAAGAAGGAAAGAAGAAAGAAAGGAAGGAAGGAGGGAGAGCAAAAAAAAAGAAGTGCGTCAATTTGAAGGGTGCATTTTGGCATTGCTAATTAGTATTCGGCAATTTTAAATTGATCCTAAAATTAATTTTGAGATTGGTTGTCGAAGAAAAATTATAATTTTGGTTGGACCTAAAGTCGCACGATTTAATTTTGTTCACAGTGCAAGTCGCGGCCTTGTATGCTTGCGAACTTGCTCGACTGTGTAGTGTACTGACTCGCGCAACAAAGGGTTGTTATGCGATTCCGCTTGACTATATTGCGTTCTTATTGATGCACGCTTTATATATGTTACAGTGAAGGTTGTTGAAGTTAGCAGGAAGATAACATAAAGATGGGAACCGAACACAGGAAAATATTTTTAAAAAATGCTAACAAGAGACCATTCTCCACAGTAGATTGTACGTTAGGCCAGTATATAATACCTATAACTTTACCTTTACGGCAGATGTACAAGGCGATGACTTGGGCGGTGATAACACAAATAATCGTTATTTTGTTGAAATTTGAGCGTATTCTTCGAAAATATCGCGGCCAGACGAAAATCTAAAAAACCATTATGTTGAAAATATGGGCACTGTTTATTAAAATATTGATCACCAATTATTAAATATTTATTAATTGAAAATAATCATACACCAAAAGAAACTTAAAGAACATCAAAGAGCAACAGTAACGTCATCACAACATCACTAAATTCAGGTAACTAAAATAAAATCAAAGATACATCAAAAGCAGCTTAATAAAAATAAACATTAAAAGTAGATTAGTTGACCTACTCATTACAAGATGGCATTTTGAGTTAATTTGCCTTTTTTCCACAGAGGCAACTTTTTGAACTACATTCCTTCTTATATACTCAGCGGATAAATCCTTGACCTATCCCTATGGCTGCCTTAGCACCAGTTCTCAAAGGTAAATTTGTTTCTGGTAGGTGTTCTATCTGCAAGAATTTTTCGTGGGACTTATTGAATTCTGATCAAAAGCTACACCCACTGTAGTTGGCATAGATGTAGAAATACAAGAGCTTATTTGACTTCATCTACAATAATTCATGTACTGTAATCGTGAATTCCATCTATTATTTGGCGTTATGACCTTATCTCTATCTATTTATATTTTTTTTTCTGTAGTTACTTGTCCATTTATACAGTTTAAATGTAGAATGTACTCTTATATACTGATTGTTATATGTTAACCACGTTATTTAACTACCTATATCTGTCTGATGTCTATTATCAATGTATTCTTTCGCAATTTATCTACTTATATTAATGCCTACGGAAGGGTTGAAAAATGTCTGTACAATACCCTATCCTTTTGAGTTGAATATCAATAAACGTTTTTATTATTAATATTATTATTATTATTATTATTAATTATCACTGAAGCAACTGGTATTAAAGTTTTCAGATGATTGGCTTCTTTCCATAGTACCCAAATTTTATATATAGTCAACGCCAAACAAAGTGGCGTGCACGTCATCAAGGTGGGTGTGTTGAAAAATTTACATTGTTGCCAAACTTTTTGTAAAATAATAAAATTTATTATTTACATATCTAGGTTTATAAGCAATATTAACCTCAAATGAGAACAAAAATAATAGTATAATAAAATTATAGATCTGTACTTGCATAATCATTAAGTATGACAATTATTGATCAGATGACACTATGAAACTACCATATTTAATTGATAGCTTAAAGGTACTGAATAAAAATCCAAATGGGGTCCTCCAAATTTTATGCATGGTATTTATTTTACAGAATTCATACAGAAAAATGCATTCTAAAATTAGGTAAGCTACTGGTGTAAGCTTTTTCTGTACAATAAAGTTAGTCGGAGTTTCTTTCTTCAGCGCTGTCTGAATCTGAATCTTCATCACTCTCAAAGTTGATTATTAAAGGTTCGATGTCTGGTCGATCAAAAATTCGTTCTCTTCATACCATTTAAAAATTTCTTGCTCAGTATGTCGAACACTATTTTTCCACATGTCTGGGGTAACCGTTTGTAGAGCCTCGTTCCACATATCCAAACAGTCTTTTTCACTGTTACCATCTCTACCAATATGTCTGTTATAGTAACCTTTTGCTATGCCCCAAATTAACTCAATAGGGTTAAATATACAATGGTAAGGAGGCAGACGAAGAACTTTGTGCCCATGTTGTTCCGCCAATTCATCAATCACGTATATTTTAGGTGGTTTGTTTCTAAAAAAGCAGTTATTTTAAGAATAGGAATAAACAAAAGAAATATAAACTGTCGACCAAAATATATATAATTAAGAAGCATTATGTACCGAGCAACAATACTCAATAGCTCTGTTTTAAACATTGTGTTTAAAAATGGTACTTTGTTCAATATCATGCTGTGATAAGGGGCGTTATCCAGTATAATCATAGATGGACTCTCCAATTTTTCTAATAACTGATGTTGAAACCATTTCAAAAAATTGTCCTGGTTCATCTCTCCATGGTAATCGCTCAATTTTGTTTTCGAAGAAAATATCGCTTCACTACCCTCAATAAACCCATTTTCATTTCCAGCATGTAATATAATGTATCTAAAATATATTAGTTTTAAATTTTATAGTGCAAATTGTGTAAAAGTACATACCTTTTACCATCTGTTTTAATAGCTTTCACGCTTTTTTGGTTTCCATTTTGCCAAGAGCGACCTATGGTCCCATTTTGAAATATCCAAGTTTCATCGAGGAAGACAAACTGGTATAAGGCCTCAACCTTGGCTTGATTGTATTGCCTTAGAAATTCCACCCTTTTCAAAGCTATACTTGGTAGTTCCATGAGCCCTCGTCGCGGATTGTCCTTAAGCCACTTAAATCCAAGATCTCTAAGCAACCGCCTTAAAGACGTGGCACTACCATCAAATAATGCCCTATCTCTTAATCGAGACCATAAAGTTTGTATCGTAACTTGTTCTTCTGAAACCATGTGTAATATGACATTATAATTTAGTTAACAAATTAATGCAAATTTCTGATAAGTTATTATAATAAGATCTTACTTTTGTGATACATATTATAGATCACTTCTCGAATGGCACTTGTATCCAATGTCGCTGTGTTGGTTACACGTTAAATATAACTCCGCTTTTTCTTGGGCGATTCTAAATTTGCATCACTTTTCACACCCTCGGAAATACGACTAACTGTCCTTAAACTAATTTTTAAAGCAGCAGCAACACGCTACAAAAAATGAAATAAAATTTCACTATTATTAATATACATTACATATAATTATTAGTAACCTACCTCTTGAACAGCATTTAAAGGCAACAAAGGCCCGTTGTTGTCCCTTTCTTGCTCAAAGTAGTGCATTAACGAGGCCACGAGTTCCTTACACCGACTATTTAACTGTTTGGGCATCTTTATATACCAAAATTGCCTTTATCTACTCGTAAAATGAATAATTTTGTTTTGAAACAAACAGTTGTTGATTTACAGTATGCGGGGCCAAAGGATTTATAAAGATTTGAAATGCCACAAATTGATTCAGTGTCAAAATTAATACAAATGTCAGTTCCCAGTTTAAATAAGTTTCAAGGTGACAAATGTGTCAACGCTGCGAAATCGGTTTAGTGCGTTTACATGTCGATAAGTGATTGGAGCGTTTGCAAAACATTTTATTTCGCATAATGCGTCTAAATTTATCAGAAAGCAACTTATGTGATATTTTAATAACAATGTTTATATGACTATTAACCATAATAAGAGAGTAATGACCATTTTACAATTTATATATCACATTAATATGAAACTGCAATAGAGCAATTGTTTGTGATAGAAACCTAGGCATTAGGTCGGGGAATTTTTATCGTGATGACGTGCACGCCACTTTGTTTGGCGTTGACTATAGACCTGTAACTATATGAGCCTTAGGAGTTGTATTTCTTTTTACAGTAGGGAGTCCAACTGGAGTAGTTTCAACAAACTCATCTATTGATATTATTCTTCACGATACCTGTTATGTTGTTGCTAACTTTCATCATGTTCTCTCAATAGGAGGTGTATTTGCGATTATAGCAGGAATTGTTCAATGATCCCTTTATTCACTGGATTAACTTTAAATATTTCAATTCATTGTTCTATTTATCGGTGTAAATTTAACATTTGTTCCCTCAACATTTTCTAGGATTAAGTGGTCTGCCTCGACGTTATTCCGATTATCCAGATGCTTTTACTATTTGAAACATTGTTTCATCTATCGGATCCATGATTTTTCTAGCAAGAATTATTTCTTTAAATTTATTTTATGGGAAAGTTGTTCTTCTCAACGTAAATCTCTAAGAACCTTAAATAAGGTTTCTTCCATCGAATGATTACAAACTTTACCTCCTAGAGAACATAGTTATTCTGAATTATGTAATATATTAACCTTGGTTTATGTGTTACCAGTAGAATTTTCTTATTTTCACAAGAACTTTATCTTTTTTTGATAATAGATATCAAACTAAACTTGAAGGATATTTTTTTTCGCAATCATCATTGTGCGTTTGATCAGAGCTGTATTTCTTGAAAGCTTCTGTAGATCTGCAAATGTGATGTATCTAAGGCTCAACGAGTCTGGTTTAACGTCATACCAGCTTCTGCACACTTAGTCATTTCTGAAATACCTGAGTGCAGGGGGTATATTCCAGTGGCGACCTATGGGTGGCCACATAATTCACCCATCCCAGACAGCTTTTTCCTTGAAAATATTTTGGTCCCATGCAGTTATTTAATACAAGTTTGTTGTAGCGCATATGTTGGGATATCGCTAGAGGGTCATGACTTTAAAATGACATTTAAAGATATGGATAATTGTTGCAAGTTGCACGTATACTGTATGTTTACTTTTTATTCTCACCCCACTGGCGAGAAAGTATTGAAATCGAAAAAATATCGAAAATGAGATATGTTTCTTGGATTGTATATGACATGTACATTACGAAAAACCATGTCACTCATTTCAGCTGGTCTGTCTGTCGGTCTATCTGTTTGTCCGTATATCTGCCCATCGGTCTGTCTGTCGGTCTGTATGTAAATCGGTCCGCTAATAACTTGGAAGTAACTCGGATTTGAAATTTTTTTACACAAAGTTACTACTATACCATGGACGAAAAAGCTTTGCACTTTTTGAAAATCGGTTTCTTTTTTTGACGTTACAAGGGCTCCTGATCATTTTCAGAAAAACAATGTGGGGTTGTAAGGAATGGAGGAGGGCATACCTAAACTTTTTGTAGTTCGTATATTTATACGCTTCCAAATTCTACTTCCACTGGGCGGAAAATTTCGAAAATGAGATATATTGTTTTTTGGATGTTACTCATTTCCGTTGACCTGTCTGTCTGTTTGACAGTCTGTTCATTGACCCCTCTATAAGTCGAGAAGTATTGCTCGGTTTTTGATGAAATTTTCACACAAGCCAATTGCTGTGTCAAGGACGAAAAAGCTCTGTAGGTTTTGAAAATCGGCCTAAATTTCGTTTTTTGACGCTCCAGAATTGAAATCCGGGGATTGGGGACTATAGGCATGGTAGAGTATATGAATATTTTTTAATCTTAGTTATACACTCCCAACCCCGGTAATTCGACGCACCTATTAGCTTCTTCGGACATTTCCCTTTGAAACCTCTTCTGTTAGACGGTAAGTACCGGAATGCATGGAAACAATGTCAATGAACTAATTGTACGGGCCGGTTTGACTGACTTCATATAACTTCTCTGTTATATATTTTCGTAACTAATTTTATCTTAGAGGGTTTAACTTGTGCTGAACTTAATCCTTTAGGACCAGATGATGGCGTTGTGTAGAAAGTACAGAGTCAACCTACTTGACGCCATTTCTATTATTACAACCACCGCAGTTGGACCTATAGGTAGACGTTTTTGGAAAAGCAGTTTTCATGAATTGATGTTGGGTAAAATCTAGCTAGGTGCATTATTTCTCAAACAACCAATGGAATCAATTCTAATGAAAAACAAACCTCATTCAAGAAATTGTTCGTTCATACCGAGGAGCTAAGGCCCATATCGTCAGTCGTCCCTACAATTGTAGGGCGGCTTTATGGCCTCCTTGATTGTCATAGTTTTCTACTTCTCCGTGTCAGCGCTCTATTTTGAGGTTATGTCACAAACATCTATTTGCATCAAATTGTGCTTGCTTTTGAGTTATATCATGTTTTATCAGCCTGAAATTTCCTACAATTTAAAAAGAAAACATATCTTCACAATAGGAGAGCGCTGACGCTGACACGGGACAGGTGTAATCTAGAAATTTTTGAAGGAGAGAAAGGAGTATGACAATCAAGGAGGCCATAAACGCGCCCTACAATTGTAGGAACGACTGACGATACGGGCCTAAATCATTAACACTTTACCTGAACCAAACCTCCGTTCAGAATTTTCTCGATCTTCTTGGTTGTTTTTAGAAATCCCAAGATTTCCTTGGACCTATATGTAACGCCACCAGATAAATTCTTAAGAAACGTGCTGCACATACGCATATGCAGAGTTTTCTTCTGATCTCCTTGAGTTATCTCAGGAGTGAGGTCTCTGATCTCCTTGGATTGCCTCAAACCTTCTAGATTTACATTGGATCTTCTCAGATTGCTTGAGGTTTTTTTTGTTTATGTTTTATGTGAAGTGTGTAAAGCGGTCGTAAAAATTCTATAGCTATGAGAAGGCATTGTTAGCACTTCAATTCTAACAATCTCAACTGAGCTCTATTGTCTGCATAGATCTGGTGATATGGCGAATAAAGCTTTTGAAGCAATTTCTTATTTCATGATATGGTTTGTTCAAGACTCATGGCTTGTTATGGTATTCAGTTGAATTTTTTGCGAGTTTCTTAATCCTCCAGAACCCCTATCTGTCAAGTGTTCAGTAGGATATCTGTTACATGCCTAAAAATGGCTAGAAATAGAAAATAAATACATCGTTGTAGCTCTTTTTGTTTACTTCCATTGTTATGCATCAACTACTAAAAATCATTTATTCGAAACTTGTAGAAATATTGAAAATCTGCATTTACTAATGTAACGTCTAAAACTTATCCTGTGGTTTTTATGCAGATAATCCCCCATGTTTGTCTTGCTAACGAAACTGAATGTATTTAAAATTTTTCTTTAATTTAAATGTTTCAGTCACAACGGTGACCTGCTTCAGACTTTGACACTTTTTTGACAATACTTTATTTGTTTACTAGATGACACTTCCTTTGTTTCTTCTTTTTATTTTCAGATTCATATACAGTGTGGTTCTACAATAATCTTTAAAGTACGTAACATGGGCTATAGTCAGAATCACGAATGATGACCTTTACGTCATACCATAAATTGTACTGAAGTAATCAATGGACGTACTTCGATGATAAAATCACGATGTCAGGAATGATGACAACAAAGTTATATTATGATTTTGCGAAGTTAGGTTATTTCACTGATTATTTTTATTTTCATTTTATTTCATGGTTTTGAGTAGGTAATGATGATCTTAGTGCGGAGTTTTGAAAAAACAGTTATGATTATTATTAATACCTTAAGATAAAAACACCAAAGACCAAAAGTATTATTCGAAAATAACCTAACCTGCTTTAACATAACCTAACAACTACTCATCTTTCAAATATGATCGATCATGCAACATGAAAGCATCGTCTATCTTTGTCGGGTACATGCATATTAGCAGTACAGTTTGTTTAGACAATAAAATTCTGTTTGTCTCTGTCTAGCATATCTGAAACTTCATTAACAATATGCACAAATCGCTGTCGTTTGTCCTTACTACAGACTAAAATGATGACGTAATCGTCATCTTTCGTGATTTCGACTATATGCTGGTTTTGCCTGGTGCCATCTTAAAATTTCTGAAATCGCGCGAAATCTCGGCATGTTACGGACCTTTCAGACTATTGTAGTAATACACTGTATATGAATCTTAAAATGAAAAGAAGAAAAAACGAAGACAGATAAATAAAATATTACCAAAATCATGTACTGAACAAGGTCACCGTTGTGACCGAAACGTATACATTGAAGAATAATTTTAAATACATTTGGTTTCATGGGGCAAATAAAGATGATATCTGCATTTATTGTTCTTGCGGTTATTTTAACAAATCACAACGCAGAAAGTATCGTGACGAATTTTTAATTATAGGTACTTGCTTCAATACAGCAAATGCACAAATATCACCATAGAGATTATGTCCAATAATGTCTTCCTGTTTGTCCACGCAAGGCGCGGCGATCGATTTAGTTCCCCCCACTGTGCACTTCGCTTCCGGCGCACTCTATACAAGGCCCAGATAAGACCTAGCCCCGAGTGTTTCTTACATCTTTGGGGTGCAGCCGTCCCGGCTACATTATAGCATTTTCGATGCTGTGTAGAGGAAGCACTTCCATGATACATCACCAACATAAAACAGTGTAGATAATGTAAGCATGACATTGAGACAGTTGAGCTCTTGCTTTGCAGAAACAAGACTAGCAGTGACTTTCTCTCTGACGAGAGACCTGGAGGCTGTCTGCTTGGGGGCATAACAATCGTAACAGTTTAATGCTTCCAAGACACAGAACTGTACCTTTACGAACAGTTTTGATGGATGGCCGAGTTCTGCCAAAGAGCCGTTCATCTCATAAATAGCAGCAGCTGCTGGAAAAAAGCTAGGCTATTTTTTTAATACTAAGAACCATTTTTCTCCACATGACCTCTTCACTCTATACAAGGTGCAGATAGGACCTAGCCTTGCTCACATGTTTGGAGTGCCGCCTCTCGTGCTTGATGCTATTCAGAAGAGGGCTGACCGACTGATCGATGACTGTTCTCTAACAGACAGTCTAGGAACCCTTTAGCACTGGCGGGCCGTCGATGATCTAGCTCTCTTCTACAGCTACACCAATGGGCTTTGCCCGTTAGAGTTCTCTCTTTATTTCCACCGAGCGATGTGCCTGCCAGACAGACCCGCCTGACTTCCGCCTCCTATCCTAACCGTGTCGAACTTCGTGCATCCAGAACTGGCCGATATGACCGCCACTTTGCCCCTAGGGTGTCGGGATTGTAGAATAGTCTACCTGAGGAGGCCTTTCCCAGTTCTACTAACCTTAGGCAGTTCAAAAATCGGATTAACAAAGTTTATTTGGGATCCTCATAGCAGCCGTGGTGCCCTGGCATTTAGGCTTCTGCCTGCGCGGTTACTTCAGTTTAAAAAAACACAAGCTTTTCCAGCCCTGAAAGCTCAACTCAAAACATTCATAGTAGTCTAATACCCTCTTTCGTCTTTATTTTATTAGCACAAGGGGCCTAGGGGGTTTCCAAATGTCCAAAATTCAAACGAAGTTTCTAAGAAATGTCTGAATATCCCCCCTCCCCACGTTCTCGAATTTCGCTCTTCCATAAGACCCCCTTCATATACAGGCCCCTGGAGCCCCTACATTAAAGACGGTCCTGGAGACACCCCAGTCCTGAGACTTTCCCCTTCGATGCTCAAGTCCAAAATAACGATTCATAACTCGAGCTTCCTCCGCAGACGAAGATTTCTTGTTCAAACTGTCGGTCCTGATCGATTCTGTTTAGGGGCGACATTGATATAGCGCCGTTGTCAATAGAAAACCGATTTGGCGGCGATCATCCAATAGAATCCGAAGCGGCGTTGGCGAGACTGTGGGAACCAGGAGCACGATCGGCACACCTCAAAGGATAATCGACAATATAAAAGTGAGTTAACATTCAGAAATAAAAAATAATCGCGCAACGGCTCATATAAATCACTGGCCGGCAAACGGCCTCTTCACCATCGCTTTCGTCGACCGAGAAAACTGGTTCCGACCACGAGTAATGTCCGCCATGAGATAAGGATTCCTTTATCGATGCGTTACCGCTTCCAAGGCATCCGAGCACCTCTTTAATTGGGCCAAATTTGTTGCTTTCGGATCCAAGGAATGCTCGCTTTATTTGAATACTCATTTGTAGGTAATTATTCGTTCGGCATGTTCTGCCGATACCCGACTATTAATTGGTTGAATTGCACTTTTTGGGTCTTCTTTTTGAGCATACTCAAAATTGAGTCACCGTGAGCATTCTATCATTAACTGAACCTACTAGAAGGGCCTCTCCAACGAATTCTAGGTAGCAGGAGCCAGTCAAAGATCTGTCTCATTCTCACAGTCTTCTGCAAGGATCAAAGAGCACTTGGTATTAGGGGCATTTCACTTGAAGCGGACTGCCAAAGAAAAGTGATGTTTTAAAACTCGTTCATATTGCGCCTATTTGTACATCTAGAAGGTGTGAAAAAGGAAACGCGATTGTTTTCTTCAAGTCACGTAACATGTTAAAATTATACATAAAATAAAATCAAATTCTAGTGGTACAGATGGAATAACTTTGCATATGATACTACTATGTATACCTGAAATTGATGTGTACTTAACGCATATTATAAACTGCTGTTTAGAGAGGGGATATTTCCCCAATCAGCTCTGATCCTACTAACTATGGTCAACTGAGACCGATCAGTCTACTGCCAATTTTTTCTAAAGTATTGGAACGCGGTGTTTACGAGCATTTCTGCGCCTACCTACTTATATTCTAACAAAAATATTCCATCTAAACAATCTGGATTTCGACAAGGTCATAATACAGCTTCGGCACTCTGTGATTTAACAGACAATATAACAATGGCACTTGATAACCAAAAAGCAGTAGCTCTCATACTTCTTGACATTACTAAAGCATTTGACACCATTAATGACTCACTTCTTGTATCTAAATGCAGTTATTATGGATTTTCTGAAAAACCTCTTTCGTTTATTCAAACCTGCCTTGAAAATCGGTATCAAAAAGTTCGTCTAAATCAACAGTACTCTACGGAACAAAAAAATTGTTCTGGTAGACCACAGGGATCAGTCTTAGGACCGCTATTATTTTCATTATATATCTCAGATTTAGAAACAGAGGTGAAATCATGCAGCATACAATTTTTTGCAGATGATACTCAAATTTTCTATTCATTTAGGAGTAATGACTTGGAAACGGCAAATAATAAAATTAATCAAGATCTTGCCCAAATTGAAAAGTTTAGTAGTAGTCATAATCTTCGTTTGAACCCTTTGAAGACAAATATGTTGGTATACGCAAATAGAACAAAAAGGAATACCTTAAAAAAGGACATAGACATACATTTAAAAGGTAATAAATTAATTCCTTTAGATCATTCGAAAAACCTAGGTATTATAATGGATGATGACTTGAAATTTGTTGCACACGTGAACTATCTAATTACTCAGTGCTACGCTATTCTCAGAGTTTTATTTGCAAATAAGTCTATATTACATAAATTTGCGAGAAAGCAATTGTGTGAATATTTCGTGTTTTCAAAGATATCGTATTGCTTAGTGGTTTACTATCCCTCTTTAGATGTTATAACAAGAAATCGTATTCAAAGTATTTAGAATACTTGTAAATGATCTCAGAAAATATGATCATATATCGAATGCCATTAATGAACTCAAATAGATGAAAATTGATAAAATGTATAAGTACCAGCTCCTAAATCTGACTCATAAGGTTCTTTATTCTTTTCTTTTTCAATTCCACGCCACAGCACGTCTCTATTTCAGAATGCGATCAAATCATATAATTCTTTAGACCGCAGTTTAAAAGAAACCAATCCATTATCCAAATTCAAGAAAAAAGTGAAAGAAGTTCTTCTTGATCAGCAGCGAAATCGGTTGTAACCCATAAGTGTCCTCATATTTTCCTTATGTATTTACTTGGATTACACTTTATTCTGTATTTATTGTATACAGGTGCCTATTAATTTTCAACAAATTCTTTTTTTTTACATCTAGTATTGTTAAGGGGGTTAGATGGTAGAATAGATATATAATCTAAATCTCGCCTCCTGTAAGAATATTACAAATAAAAGACGTTAATTATTATTATTATTATTATTATTTGCTAAGTTACGGGCTTCGAAAGAGAAAACGTGTTTGAAATTGGGATTTTCTTCGAAGAATCTTTTGGAATTGAAAAGTAATATATTGGGAAATAAAAAAGCGTTTTTCTGGAAAATTGTCCATACTTTTTGATACAAAAACAAATTTGAAATTTATTTTTTATTTTCGATTTTTTGCTGCAAAATATAGCAAAAGTGTGTTTGAAATACATCAGAAGTTTCTTTCACCCATACGGGGGCCCATAGATGGGCCCTTCAAACTCCTGCATCCTTTTGTACTTCTATTATTGATTAACACATTTCACCAGCACATAGTCAATTCAATTGAAAGCTGTGCCTGATCGAAAGCTGGGGTATGTATGTTCCTCCAACTACTTATGATCACAAGTATAGGCGTGTCAACCATCCTCTTCAGGCGTCAGCGTTGCCACTTCTCGGACTACTGCAGCAGGTTATGGGATTCTTTTTTCCGTCGTCTGAGAATACGAAATTTTAGGAATAATTACGAGGGAGGTTGATTCGTGATCATTCATTGGAAACCTGATGTCATTTATAAAAGGAGGACCTCCCCCCCTACTGTTCGCGTTATGGGCAAACTAGCCAATTTTCTGGCAGTGCTGATCTGTACATTACATCTTTATTTAAACTAAAATTTGCAAATCAGTATAGATAGGTACTTGGCATGTTTCATGTTTGGGAATTAGGATGCTTTGGAACTGAAAAATAAGGACCCTCAGTTTTGTTACTTTAAGAGTCTTTTTAAGGCTGAAAAACTTTAGCTACAGATCCAGAAATACTATGTCATTTATATCTTTGTTTTTCCGCTTTGTGCATAGATCTCGATATGTGTGACAAATGTTGTCGATGATTTTTTCAATTTGTTAATTTGCAGCCTGAAACATCAAAAACTTGTTTGGAAGTTTCGTATCTCATGGTCATATACACAACTATTTACGCATTTTGTGATGGGTCATAGAATATAAGGAAAGAAACGTTACCTGGCCTCCTAAAAACAGAAGAATAAGACTGCGGATTTTCCTTATTCAGATGTGTTTTTATTTTTATCGATAATAGCGGTAGTAGGTATTTCTACCGCTACTCAAAACATCTCATAGACTACATGCACCTCAAAAATGTATTATTCATTAGTTGAATCACGTCTGCGATACGCTATTTTGAGTTGGGGAAGTACCGCATATTGTCATTTGCGGCCTCTGGATATACTGCAAAAAATAATGTTGAAAGTAATATCTGGCAAAAAAAATCCTTCTGATAAATTATTTTCAGAGACTGGAGTGTTTGACCTAAGGCAACTGTTTCTGCCTGAATTAATTCAATTTATATATACAAACACAAAAACAACTTCAATAAAACTAGCCATGCTTATTGCACTAGATATAAAGAAAATGAAAACTTAAAAATACAAACTTTTTAAAGAAATGTAAGCTTGCGTTGCCACACCTACCTATCATGTAAAATTTATAATTGTGTACCATACATGTACCGTATGTATGTTGATAAAATAAACTCATTGTCTTTGATAATTTTTTTTTTAAAATATATTTTTTAATTGGTAGACAAGAGACACGAAATCTAGTAGAAATTATTTACTAGAAGTCGTACCTCGCTAGTATTACTCCTCCTCACCCTCCATATTTCTGTAGTTAGTAGAATAAACTTTATTATATAAGTGCTTCTCCTCCTTACCTTCCATACTGCTCTAAGCAAGATTTATTATCAAAATTATATCAAAAAAAAATCTGCCCATGGTTTTGGTTTCAATGTGCTTTACAAGGCAATTTAAAAATTTTCTGTGACTTATAAAACTTGTTAACTTAAGATTATTTTGTGAAAGTCAGGTATTATGTTTTATTTTACGTTTACTATTGTACTGAAGTTAGCATTTGTATTTATTAACACATTGTATTTTGGGGAAAAAATAAACGTATACTCAACAACTCATCAACTCATTCCATATTAGCGATTCCAGACATTCTAATGTGCTCTTGGTTAAAATACCGTCAAGAAAAGAGGACCTTTAAAGAGTACCACCAACTCTCCTTTTCTTTCACTAATATCCTTGACATATATTTTATTTTCTGATTTTTAGAAATGGTGCACCCCTATTGATCTCGATTTTGTTCCAAAAAAATTCTGGCAATTTACCTGACGATGAACCACACTTACACTTGCTGCAAATATTTTTGTTTCCTGTTGGTACTCGGTCGTAGGTAGACAGTGGTTCCATTATTTACATAAATTTCAGCTTAAGAAATTTTATGGTCAGTTTGTCGGATAGCAGTAGTGCCTACCATGAGATAAAAGATTCGTGTACCGATGCGTTACCGCATTCAAGGCATTCGAAATCCTCTTTAATTGGGCCAAATTTGTTGCTTTAGGATACCACGAATTCCACACGCGTTATTTGTTAAGATCGCGCAGTCTACTTAATTGACTATTTAGTATGTTCACATACAATGTGCTGAGAAGTAAATGTTTAATGATACTTCAACAGCATTTGTGTGATATCAACACTTGCCCTAATTTAAAGTTTCCCAGGGAAAGTTGCTAGGAATCTTGCAGGAAAAAATATTTACGATCCTAGCGACATCAGCTTTGAAGGCGATATCATGTCCTACGTCCAGAGCAAAAGATCCGAACCTCTGTTCTTAAAAACGATGGATGAGAATCGTCTAGAAAAATTCCACAATGAATTAGGAATGACCCCAAATTCTGACAGCTGTTGACATTTTATCAAGTAGATTATTGAATACATCCATTTTCGCCAAAATAGTTTGATCCCACGGTTCATATTATTAAATGTTCCAACACAAAGTTAACTGCATCTTTAAGAGTACTGTTTCTATTTCACACATTTCTACACGCAAAAAGGACAACGTTCTTGCATGCATGAGTATAGTTTAACAGCTCTTTTAAACATACTAGATCGCTTAGTTTTACAAATAGAGTTATGTTAATCCAACACAGTATCCATCTTGTGTACAAATGTTCTTACCGCCGTGCTTATTGCAAATGAAGCTATGTGAATTTCAAATGAACCTCCATGCAGTTCCACAATCAGCAACAATCTAAGTGTACATAGTACCGCACTATGCGCGCATGACATTCCTTGCAATAAAAATTGGTTCAATTAAAGAGGTACCAGCATAGGAATTCCAACTATCTAATGGAAAATTCCAATAGGGAAGCCTATCAGAGTGTGGACGTTTTATTGGTGAAAGGTATCTGAATGAATTGTGATGCTGATATAAGGAAGGATTGTAAACGATGCCGTGGAATTAGCTAACTATTTTGTTGATAGTTCTATTGATATAGTTTGGTGGTTAAGCTTTGTGGGCGATTTGTAGCAAACAATTTAAGTGTATCGAATTGTTACTTTCATTTTTCCTACTTTTGGAAAACTAAAAATACTAACGCATGTGAAAGCTATCCATGGTAATAAATATTCTATTTTATACTTGAGCCGTTATCTTCGGGGATGCCATTGTCACAATATATACGTACACTAACTATACACTACAACTAACTGATTTGAAGCACTGCTCGGGTTTTGATGAAATTTTCACGCAAGGTTACTTTTATGCAAATTTTGAAAAACATTTATAGTTTTTGAAAAGTGGCGGAGGAGCTGGGGGCAAACACACGAAAATGAAAGAAAATCGGTCAAACCGACATTTCAGAAACTCCTGATCGTTTTCAGAAAAAAAAATTATGGGATAAAAATTGGGGGTTGCGGGTTGTGAGAGGTAGGGAAGGTATATGTCAATTACTTAATAGAAGCTTATGATTTATGTTATCCTCCTGAAGCTAGTTTCCCAAACAGATATTCGTAATATGAACAATGTGACAGGAAATAGCTGGGAAGCGGAACATAGAACGGTCTTCGACACGGATCTCTACTTCTTCTCCCTGATGGGCTCACCGGCGGGCGTGCCGGTCTTTATGAGTTTCCTTCTATTACTGCCGCTGTACCGCGCTGCCGCGTCGTGCAAGCTGATATGCAAGAGGGAGAAGATGTGGGTTAGTTATATGGTCCTGTTTGACTGACTTGATGTATGTAATATCTCTGTTGTACATGTTCGTTAGGTACTGCATTTGTTCTCCAACTTTTGCTGGACATTTATTTATTTTATTTATTTACTAATATATACACTATCCGAACGGTTTATTACACCATTTAACGGATAGGGACACAGGAATCAATTTTAAGACAAAATTGTTCTGAAATAACTTAAAACTGCCAAATGACTTAACCTACTGTTATGTAAAATCTTTTTAAGCTACGCAAACTACAAAAGAACAAATCTACAGCGTTTCTTGCACGTTCATAGTTGTTACATACTACATACCTATATCGGAGAGGAAAGCAACGCATTGGTTCTAGTTACGTTTAAGTAAAAGTATTTTGAATTGGATCGCGTCTTAGCATTAGGTACATGAATAAGAATCTTACCGAGTAAATATTCACAATCTATGGCATTGTTAAGCATTTTATATAAAAATACACAAGCAGCGTAGTTTCTCCAAGTTACAGAGGTTATACTCGAATCTGCTAAGTAATACATCATGCCAACTTCTGGATACGTACCATCTTCCTTGTGCCACAAATGTTTCACAAACCGCCTCTGAATACGTTCAATTATATTCGAGTGAACTTCATGAACAGGATACCATATTATAGAGCAGTATTCAATTTTGGATCGAACAAATGAATTATATAACGAGATCATGGTATACACATTATTGAAATCCCTACAATTACTGATAATGAAGCCCAAATTTTTATAGGCCTTGCTAACAACAGCATCAATATGCGAAACAAATATAAGTTTGGTATCAAAGAATATACCTAAGTCATGAAACTCTTTACACATGTTAAGGTGCGAATTATCAGTGTGTTATATATGAATCTGATTGGAACAAGTTTGCGCGTAATAGACACAGGGTAGCATTTATCAGCATTAAGGTACAGCTTGTGACGGTGACGCCACTTATTTAGGTTGCAATATATGACAGTCGTCCGAGGTTTCAATTTTACAAAAAATCTTCAAGTCATCTGCATATAGAAGACAGCTACTGTGTAGCTCCTCAACGAAGTCATCAATGAAAATTTGGAAAAGCAAGGGGCCAAGAGCAGACCCTTGAGGTACGCCGGAAGAAGGTATATTCTGAGTGCAGGTGAAGCCCCTGTATTCGACTTTCAAGCATCTGTTTGTAAGATAAGATTTGGAAAAAATTCAAGAATTGATGTGTCAACCCTCGCGTAGCTAACTTCTTTAACAAAATACCGTGATCTAGCTTATCAAAAGCCTTTGAAAAGTCATCGTGAGCAACATCTGCTTGCCCCCCTTCATCAACAACTTCAGAGCAAAACTGTTTAAAACATGCTAGATTAGTTAAAATAGATCTGCCTTGGAAAAATCCACGTTGATTTGGAGAAATTTCGGAAAATTATATCATGCAATATACATTCGAAAACCTTACCAACGTTGCTTATAATCACAACAGCTCTATAATTCTCAATCACACAACGTTCCCTTTTTTTAAATATCGGAGCAATCCTAGATGTTTTCCAAGCCATGGGAAATGTTTTAGTATTAAGAGATGTGCTATACAGATAATCTAAAGGCTCAGCTAAAACTAATGCTTCTTTCAGTAAAAATGCAGGGATTAGATCTGGAGTGGGTTTAATCTTTTTCAAAGCGGCAACAACCTGTTTCTCAGTAATCAGTGGTATATTCAAGGGTAATGAGGCGCAGTCAGGTGAGTCTGCGGGTGTAAAGTTTGTGGAAGGTGAGTATGTGGACTGGAAAAAATCTTCAAAAGCGTTAGGGTTAGTAGCTAGACCCTGTTCAATTCTAGTGGTATACCTTTGAAATACAATATCAATGCTAATTTTTATGTTTCTTCGAAGGATTTCGAAAAGCGCCGCAGTCAACAGGATTACAAGTTCCTTTGCACTGTTTCCATAATCTTCGCTTTTTCTTGATTTTAGAAATAATAGTATTGTTGAACCAAGCAGGGTAAGAAGTGTTCCTTGGCAGTGTTCGAGGTACATTCCGAGTGATTGCCGAGAATAGTATTTCATAGAACTGATCACACGCGTCGGTGATGTTACCATACATGTGACATCGGCAGATCAAAGTCCCTGAAAGCATTCTTCGCTAAACATTCTACCTTTGTAGAACTTGATGGAACTACATTTTTAAAAACTTTACATCATATCGCGGAAGGACTCGGCAGTGACAATAGTCCAGCCATCCTCTCGTCAATATGGAGTACAAGCAAATAATGTTTTGTTCAAAACCTTGACATAGCGTATTGTATTCCCATAGGAGTCATAATTCTAAAGCGATACCTATTTTTTGCATGGTCTAGAGTCGGGACCGTCTAAAGCTATGTAGGGGCTTCTAAATACGTAGGAGTTCAAGGCCTGCGACTGAAGGAGGGGCATCTTCAGACATTTGGGGGTTACCCATCAGGGCCCCCCCTGGGCACGGGCTGAGTGTGCCTATAGGGTGAATACGGAATAGTCTAGGGTCTCCCGTGTGAATCATTCATCGTTGAGGTTGGATGAGAGATAGAGGCGTGCGTTGGCAGACAACAACCGTAAATGATTCACATATAGTTATGGATAATACCTTGACGTCGACAAGATGATCAATGAACATGCAACATTTGTACTGTGATTTCCGCACTTATTGATAGCCAGGTGTACAAAACATCTAACCTTAACCTTATGTATCTCTTTGTTCCAGCAGACTCGTCGCCGATGTCCTCCCGCAATTTCCCCCCCTCCTTCTGGAACAGCCAGCACTACGTCGGCTCTGCCCCCGGAGGAGGTCACCATGCAGCCGCCGCGGCAGCTGCAGCCTCCGCAGCTGAACTGTACTCGGAGCACTACCACCCAGGGGACGCCTGGTATCATCAGTACAGCCAGCACCACCACCATCGGGCCGTGCACGACTACCATCACCACAACATGGCGGCACAGTACGGCGGGTTGCTGTTGCCCGGGTCTAGGTTACACGCCCCGTGCAAGGCAGTGGACTGGCAGCACCCCGGGATTGAGTCCGCGTATTCCTCGTATCCTACCATGTCAGGTGAGTGATAATTTTCTTTCTGTAGTAAATATAATTATTTTTATTATAACAGTCCCTGAAGTTCGCGACAAGACCTTACTGATACAATCAAAATTAATGTCAGAACTGTCTGCTGAGGAATTATAATTATTGTATATAGAATATCTATAGCGGAGAATAAAATAATACGTTCGTACGGGAGGTACTGCAGTAGAAAGTTAGAGTCCTTCTCGTATTTAACCGCGGTATGCAAAAATTCAACCTCTGGAGAAGTTCTGGTGCATCCACATTGTGCAAAAGTTTATGAAGGAATGGCAGGTCAGCAATGGAACGTCTTAATTGTATTGACTCAAATCGGGGCAGCAGAACAAATTAAGAGTCTGGACATACACCATCAATATTATAAGCATAATATTTAAGAAATTTTCTTTGTACATTTTCTAAATTATTTATATAATACCCATAGGAAGGGTTCCATATCAAAGAAGCGTACTCGAGTTTTGGTCGCACCTGCGAAATAAAAAGAGTTTTTAGTGCTGCTTCGTTGGAAAAAGATCGGCAGTTACGCATTATGAAACCCAGAATCCGTCTCGCTTCGGAAGTGACGCGTGCTATATGGACAGAAAAGTCCAATCTACTGGAAACTATTACACCAAGATCTTTTGTCTCTGTTGTTCTCTCCAAAACCGCATTATTTATGAATAATCGAAGATAATCGAGTTCATTTTGCGACAATATTTAAGAACAGACATCTATTGTCACACCACTGTGTGATAGTATCCTGAAGGGAAATCCAGTTCTCCAAACTTGTAAATTTTGGTGTAGATTTTCATATCATCAGCAAATAGTAGACTGTGACACTTTGGTGAAGCGGCTAGGTTATTTATAAAGAATAAAATCAGCAACGGGCCTAGGTTCGAACCTTGCGGTACCCTAATTTGCTGAACAATAATAACCATTATAATAAACATATGGCGTCCTATTGGAGAGATATGAGCCTAGAACACCACCTAACGAGTCACTAAGGCAGAAGTAATGACGGCTATCGACAAGAGAGTAGTTGCTACGGTTGTTTATGGAGGAGATTGTCTATTCCTGTATGAGGCATGGAGCAAGGGATTTTCAAGGTTCAGACGCACGGGGAGATTTCACTCATTGAGAAAAGACTCCAGGCAATCTAAGGGGATCCGAGGCATTCCAACCAATTACGAGGAGATCAGGAACAACTTTATCCTTTTTTAACCATCATTATAACTCTAATCTGCTCCTGAGATTCAGTGTTATCCCGTCCTCACCTTGAACATGACGCCATCTAAGAAGATTCAAGCTAAACCAGAGAAATCTGAGACAATTCAAGATCTGAGTTAGTCTATGGATATTCTAGACAATCTCTGTATATGTACAAGTGCAGTGGGTATGGTACCATTATGGCCCATGGGTGCTGATTCTACCGATTGTTTAGTGGAACCCACGATTTTATCCGGTGGGGATGCAAAAAGATGCGAGGAAATCCAAGAATAGGTATCTAAGAAAATTACGAGTAAAGAGTTTCCAAAGAGCTTTAATAAGACTTAAGCATCTTCAGGAAGATCCAAATCTTTATTTAGGGATATGTAACATAATACGGATCGTACCATAAGAGTTGGGCTTTTTCGTTTGCTGCTTTGCTATACTCTGGAATTTCTTGTTAAAGTACATAGTTTCACTTTCCTTGTCTATAATCTGAAATAATGTGGTTAGCCCTTTAGTCATTTGCGTTGCTTTGGATGCCTTAGTTTTTCGTATTGATTCTAAGATGGTATTATCTTTTACATTTCCTTTCTAGAAAAACTAATTTTGAGCACTTCTTGAATCCTGTGCGGAAATTCGTTTTTTTGGGAGAATTATCCTTGGTAGCAATGAAAATGATTGCATTTTTTAAAGATTCTGTACTGAAGGGATGACAACTGAGCCAAGAGTACCTTGCCTCTGTTGAAAGTTTTATGCGTCCTCCTGAGGGGTTCCCCAGACTGATGGGCAGTCTGGTTTCAGAAACTGGTAAAGATGATAAAGATATGTCGCAATAGAGCTTTTTTTACGTTAGTCATGATAGGCCGCGATATTGTTATAGTGCTTCCAATATCTAAAGGACAATCAACATTTTTTATACCGAAGCAGCCACGCAGGCAGAAGCCTAAGCGCCAAAGCACCGCGGCTGCTATGAGGATCCCAAAAACTTTGCTAACCGTATTTTTTAACTGCCTAAGTCACGTAGAGCTGCGTCTCGTAGATTCTTGATACCCTAACGACAAAGGAGCGGTCGTATCGGCCAGTTCTGGATGTGCAAAGTTCAACACGGTTAGGACGGGAGGCGGGCCTATCTGGCAGGCACATCGCGTGGCGGTATCATGGAGGAGAGCTCTGATGAGCAAAGCCCATTGGTGTGGCGGTAGAAGCGAGATAGATCACCGACGGCCCGCCGGTGCGAAAGGGTCCTGAGACTGTCTGCTAGAGAAGAGTAATCGATCAGTCGGTCAGCCCCCTTCTTTATAGCATCAATCATCTGAGGCAGCACTCCAAACATGTGAGCAAGTCTAGGTCTTATCTGCACCTTGTATAGAGTGAAGAGGTCATGTGGAGAAAAGTGCTTCTTTGTATTAAATAAATAGCCTAGCTTTTTTCTAACAGCTGCTGCTATTTATGAGATGAACGGCTCTTTGGCAGAACTCGGCCATCCATCAAAACAGGATGATCGCTAGGACAGTTTTTGTTCGTCAAGGCACAGTTCTGTGTCTTGGAGGCATTAAATTGTTACGATTGTTATGCCCCCAGGCAGATAGCCTCCAAGTCTCTCGTCAGAGAGAAAGTCACTGCTAGTCTTCTTTCTGCAAAGCAAGAGTTCAACTGTCTCAGTGTCATGGTTACATCATCTAAACTGTCTTATGTTGGTCATGTATCATGGAAGTGCTTCCTTGGCTGACAATGAACACTAGCTCTGCTACTTCCACCGTCAGGATGTACATTCGGATTCAACTGCATGCATTGAACATTATCATTAATAAAAGTCTCCAGCTGTGTCGGGTGAACCGTTCACTGAAGAATAATCATAATGTCCCTCCATTACGTTGGTCATAAAAAGATGACTCCCCTGCTTGACAGATTTATTATCGCATTGTTAAGCGGCTTGGCAGCCACAAGCCAAGTTCTTCATTGCCTCGTCTTCCTGTATACATATATCCGATAATCAGAAATGTGTTACGTTATGGTGGTGTCTTCTTAGCTGAGTATGTCATTTCGCTAGCTCCTAGTTACCACAAGCAGTTGTCAAATTTCCTGGAATATGCGATTGTTTGAGAGATCTAGAGAAGTGCAGCTAGTGGTCGAAGTAGGAGTAGAGGTGGGGAGGCAAAGCCGGGCAACTAGACTATCTACTTTTGACCCTTTTTGTAGACGCTGTAGTATCATCACAGCACTATTCTACGAGCCATCCACTGGTAATTGATTAGATTAACCACCTCCAATTACGAGATGTACTTATTATTGCATCCTCGCACGTGATGTAGACAACACAGGACACAACATTCATGGCCTGGAGTTGACTTCCGAAGGGGAGATTCGAACCCGCGAACCCCGGGTTGCTAGCTCGACGCGCGAACCACCCATCTACCGAGGCTTCCTCACAGTACAGCTACTAGAGGACGATTTATTTCTATAAGGCTTTCTCATCGATAAGTAAACGCGAAAAATACCTACATTTTGCACTTTACTGGTTATCTATGATCTAAGAAGCTGGCATCCTCTGTGATGAAATTGAAGAATAAATACGAGCCCCTTCCCACTTCAGTTGGCCCAATTATTGAAATCTTAGTTTTTTTCTTATCAAACACAAATAATAAAAATGTAGCAGGGTGTTATAGGTTTAAAATATTAACAATGAATATTTTGATTTGATTTGATTTTGTATAGTAGAAAACACCAACTTTATCACTCCCTAATCAAATTTGCAGCATAAAAATAGCACATGTTGCAATTACAGCATATCAACCTGTTTTCATTTCAATGCAAAATAAGTCTATAACGCATAGGTGGCTGTGAAAAATAAAAGCCATGACAATTGTTTTTATTAATCACAGCTGTCAGAATACGTTTAAAATAGATTTGGGTAATTGAGGTTTTCAAAATGGGTAGAGGAAAGGTTATTAGTGACAAAATTCGGTTACTGATAATTAAATTTTTTAATTCTGGGAGATCAAACTCAGAAATTGTAACTTTGTTAGACTTATCGCGGTACAGTGTGAGAAATATTGTTACAAGATATAACGTAACTGGTTCAGTTAATATTAAGCCACGATATGTGAAAAAAAAGTAATATCACAAATGCCGACTGAAGAGCATTAAGAAGAATAATTGTGAAAAACAGGCGTGACAATTATTTACAATTAAGTGCTCTGTGGAGTGACGCTGTTGGAAGGAGAATTTCGAGGTCCTCAACGCATAGAGATGCCCACAACCTGGGATTTAGCAAGGTAATTTTTCTTATAAAAAAGTGAAGTAAAAACCCTAAAGTTGCACAACTTATTTATAGGCCAAAGAAAAGCCACTATTAACTCCACTGCAAAAGAAAAATCGGCTTAGATGGACTAAAGAACATAGACAATGGACACCTCAACAATGGTGTGCAATACAATGGAGTGATGAGGCCCGATTCGAAGTTTATGTTGGTGGCAGTCGCAGTAGAGTTATTCGCAAAAAAATGAAGCATTCCATGTTGACTGTCTGAAGAGAAAAGTGAAATTTCCAGCATCCATTATGGTCTGGGGCAGTATGTCAGCAAAAGGAGTAGGAAAACTTCATTTTATTGATGGAAATGTGGACATAAACAAATATTTGGCAATTTTAGAAGCATAGGTTTTACCAGTGATGGAAGAATGTTTGACATCCGGCCAAGATTTTGTGTTTTAGCAAGATGGTGCAGCATGCCATACCTCAAAAAGGGTATAAAATGGATGGAAGAAAATAATGTACCACTTTTGAAATGGGTTTCTAGCAGTCCAGATCTGTCACCTATTGAAACTTTGTGGCACGAGATGAAAAAGGTTCTACGACAACATCCTGCTCGTACAATCACCGAACTGAGACAAAAGCTTCAAGAAATAAGGGATCGTTTTACACCAAATTTTTGCTAAAACTTGGTTAACACTATGCCCCAAATAATTTCAGCCGTAATAAAAAGTAAAGGTGATGTTACCCAATGGTAATCTTTCAATTGTTGCTTTGTTAACTTCGCGCATTTATTCGCAGATAGTTTATTTGTTCAGATGCTCTATTAGTTATAGGTCTAAGTGATTTCAAATATGTATTTTTTACGACTTGAGTGCATCTAAAATGTTTTTGAGATAATAAATTGTTTTAGAAGTAAATAGTTTCGTCATGTTTATTTTATAAAGGCATATTTTGGTACAAGTCTTGAAGTGGGCCAACTGAAGTGGCAGGGGCTCGTTCTATTTGATGATTGTTGAGTTGTTCAATGTACAAAAAAGTTCAAATTTGAGGGCCTGCCAGTCTGCCATTCTTAAAGTCAGCGATTTTATATTCTAGGGTCATAAAGCGCTTATTCTGGGCTTTAAAATGATTCGCCATTCTATTGAAAAATATTTCAAGATGGCGCCCAGCTCAAGTATCTTAGTAATGTTGAAGCAGCGACAGAAAGGATAAGGTGAAACCTCCGGTGAGAATAAATGCGCTTTTGTATGACCTGACGTTGTCAAATTATCTTTTACCTCATCTGAATACTATTTTAAAAGAATTTAGAACGTCTCACATGCAAAACCTATACATGTATTTTACAAATTTTGAGGTGAAAACCAATATGCAGGCGCAAAATCATGTTTTTTTTCTACACATATCTGATCGAAACTATACATCTATTCCACTGCTGCCACTTATAAATAATTAGAAGACAAACGTATTTTCCTATATCCAAGATTATGCAGTAAAACCTCAACCCTACAACACCCATGTTCTCACTCATGACGCGTGCACCTCCCGCGGAGAGCCACTCCAATTTCCAACCCTCTGATATTCATCCCTTCACTTAATTTCGACCCTCATCTCACCAAGGCGTCCCTCGGTCGACGTCCACTCTTCAGTCCGTGCCGCATTCCACACCATCCCCCTCCGCTCCTTCTCCTGGCGTTTCCCCACTCTTTTGGCCTCTAGGGATCGATAACAGTCTCTCGCGGTTGCGGGCCAATAGCTGGCTGCGATGCTAAAGGGGCGTGGTCGGGACGGTCGGACCCTGGTCATCTGGTCTTGCAGTGTGTGTGTGGACATCCGAATGTACCAGGTGATGTCCAAGAGTTGTCGGCTTGGTCAAAAATAGTTTACACGTTTAAATCAAAGATGCAGCCACAAAAATTGCTTGAACACAGGCTGAATTATATTTGTTTGCCTCCTGTCCTAGGGTCTATACTTGCAGTTGCAAGACGGTCCTATTTCCTCGGTTCAAACGGGCAAGGTTAGCCAACCTATTTGAATAAAATATTACCTGTCGGATTCCTAACCTATAATTTTGGTTTTGGTTTGATTACCCTTCGGAACACATGGTTTAACTTTTAATGCAATCCTCGACCATCTAACATTAAAACGCAATCAAACGTATATCAGATCGATCTAGGGATATTTGCGTGGATTGGTAGCTTGTCAGTTACTATTTCACTAGAATTGCAGACAAACTTGCATCAAAAATCTAATTAATCGATTTTGATGCAAGACTCCGGCATTTGCAAGAAAATAACAGAAAGAATCATCTCTTCTGTTGGTGTGTAAGCGGGCATAATACCCGTTTTACGTGAAAAGCTTTTTCACGAATTTATTCATCGGATTCCTTCAAAGTCGTCCTGATTATTAACAAATATATGGATTATCTGACAGTATATAGTGCCAGCCCCACAACAAATTCTTGCTAGAATATATGTATTGTGGTTTTGATCTTGAGCTGAATTTCATAAGCAGAAAGCATCCTGTTGAATACAATAAGTACGAGGAATGTCTTTTAAGTTTTGCATATGGAAATAAAACAACACGGTAGGTAGTTTTAAATAACTTTATTGTTTTTCGAAGTATTCTCGAAGATTAATACACATCTGCATGCGCTCGAACCAATTTTCGAAGCACTTATTGCACTCGTTTGCTGGCAGGTCCAAAACGGCATTTTTGAATGCGTCCACTGCTTCTTCTGGTGACTGGAACCTTTGACCACGCAGTCTGTTTTAAATTTTTGGGAAAGTAAAGAAATTGTTAGGACTTAGATCGGGACTATATGGAGGATGGTCCAATAATTCCACGTTTTCTTCCGTTAAATACAGCCTTGTTTTTTGGGCTGTCTGCGAGCTTGCATTGTCTTGGTGGAGGATGATTCTTCTTTCGGGGATGATATTTCGAAGCTCGGTGATGACTTTTGGTAAACAAATGGTGGTATACCAATCCGCAGTAACAGTTCTTTGCTCATTAAGAGGAATTGTTGCAATACCTTGGAACACCCAAACAGCCGACTGTCGTTTATTTTCTGGTTCATAACAGTAAATCCACGATTCATCACCACTAACAATACATTTTTGGGTTTCCGGAATTGAAACGGTCAAGCGTTTTTTGACACCAATTAACCCTGGCTGCTTTCTGCTCTTCAGTCAACAGGTGGGGTATCCAACGAGAAACTAATTTTCTTACTCCTAATTCTTCGTGTAAAGTTTTTTGAATTGAGGTCTTTGAGATCTTCAAGGTCGCCTCAGTCTCTCGATATGTCACATGTCTATCTTCAATGATGAGTTTGCGCACAGCATCGACGTTTTCCTGGGTGACTGCCGTTTTTGGTGCACCCACTCTGGGATCGTCGCTAAGATTCACCCGTGCACGTTTGAATTCTCCATACCAACGGGAAATTGTCGACTAATGTGGCGCTCCGTTGCCGAAAACAGACAGTAACTCAGCAAGGCATTCTTATTGCGATAATTTTCTCTGAAAGTTGTAATAAATTATGGCGCGAAAATGTTCTCGGTTGAGTTCCATTTTTCTAATGACTTGGTGACACTTAAAAATTCACTGTAGTGGGAACACTGCACGTATTGTTGTGAAGCTTTGAATTTAAGTTTACTAAAGAGTGAGGTTAAGATTCAGTACTGACGTTCGATCCGCGCGGCCTACTATGTTTTTATATGCAAAATTTAAAAAACATCCCTCGTAATTTGTTTGGTGCTATATCTCCTTGGTCAATCATTTACCTTCTTCCATTGGTCAGCGACATAATCTGAGTTTTATCAGTGCATTGTACTCGTTTTTGCTCTTTCGTTTAGGGCCTGTATAGCGAATGGTGAATGCTGTTTCAAAAGAGCCTCAAAGGAAACAAATTCTGTTTCATGGATGGAAAAAAGCAAATCCTTGTTCACACCAGAAGTTGCAGAACTTTTGCTGCGACTCATATCGCGCAACATCTATCCCCTAGTGTGAACATGCCTTAAAGTCAAGAAACATCGAAAAAAGCAGCTTCAGATTGTAAATGGAGGAATTTTTACTGACTAGTAGGTCTGCTTTCCTCTGGGCATTGCCCTCTGAATAATATAACTTGACTGCATTCCTAAAAGTAATATCAAGGAGGTGGCCAAAATGAAAGAGAACCAAGCAACCCCTAACCTCCTATAAATAACACCGTATACATATTTAGCTGTGTTTTATCACGAAAGAAGCAGCGTGCATACATTTCTTAGTCGGTCGGTTAATTAACAAAAAGCAAAACATTTTAATTATTATGATCGGGCCGCGCCCTTCCGTCACCGGCACGGAAAGCCGGCATAAATCTCGCCGAAAAAAACAATGAAAAAGGGCGGCAAGGGCTGTTGTCGCCGCCATCTACTCGGTAATGGCGCGATAGCCGCGTCACGCCAGCATAATTACACCCTTTCGCGATGCCGTTGAAATGCGCCCTTATCTCTAGGATCGCGCCGTTTGTTTTCGTCCAAACACGGAAGCGTCTTACATTTGGGGCGGGGGAATACGTGGATTCAGGTCTGTGCTTTGGAGAGTGGACGGTGAAGAATGACTACCATGTTCAGGGTCGTCTCAAGCTGCGTAAGGGTCGTTGGGCACGCAGGAAGCTCGGGGCCTCTAAAGGAGCCCCAAGGCAAAGCGAAATCAAGGGCCATAATTTTGTCGTTTGGACAAATTGAAGAGCGGGGGTAGGGGTGCTCGTGTATTTTGATTTCTGGGCATTCGGGGGCCACCCATCCAGCCGGGTCTCTGGGCCTGGGCCACTTGCCCACAAAACGTAAGAACGGAGTAAACCATGGTGTATATGGAAAGGTCATATACAGTTAATGCAGAATGAGAATTGAATAAATACCTGTTGTTATTCAGTGGCATCGTTGCCACCTCTCGGTAGGTTGCCTCTGATTATGGGATTTCCTTTTTCGTTGAATGACCACGAGGGAGGTAGATGTCATGTTTAGAAATAAACAATTTGGCGTAACGTGGAGAGCAACACCGCCGCCATGTCGCCTAGCTACGGTATTTGGCCCTTCACCCCTCCCCTGTTCTGCTTACTGGGGGGAGAAGAAGAATAAGAACCGGAGACATGTCCATTGACTCCAAAAGGCACGACTCGCTTGAATACTCAAACTCGCGCTGGGTACTGGGAAGCCTTCAGACTCCAACCCAGTAGGAGCTTTGCGAGTGAGGGAATATTACGACGTGCGACTGTATTTTTGACCGCGCACTGCTTATCCAGATCATACCTGATAAAATACGATTGCAGATGTGCAGTGATGAAAGACCCACCTACTTGAGAACTTGAGGAAAGAAGTGGAGCGGAATTATACCTTGTAGGTCAAGTCGTGCATGAGCGTTTCGTGCTGGGACCCTACACAACGGTTTTCCCGGCAGAGATATTTTAATGGTGGATCTAGGCAGATGAGCTGCAACAGTGCACCGAGCACATCTTATTTAAATGCTCCAACAGTGAAGTAGTGACACCTGCGAGGACAAGTAAATCTCTAGTTCAGGAATGAGCTACCTCTCTACAGAGTTTATCCCTATCCAAACACGTGAGACCCTGCTTTAGGTGTCCGAACACAGTGGAGATTATCTGCCTAGGCTGAAGGCCAAGGGCCCCTGTGCCGATCTTGAGCCTAGCTTAGGTATAAGCAGGCGCTAGGTTAACGTCGTACTGAGTTACGGATTGTATAGGAACCTGGGAAAAGTGTGGCCAAGGGGAGATAACTGTAGGCAGGCCCTGATCTCTTGGACCCGCTGACTACAGGCAAAGGTAGAGAAGGTTTTCACGACTTGTGTGACAGTGATTTTCCCTGTCCTGGCTTTCCTAAGGGTGAGAAGAGAGCCTCACGTGCTGGGAGGATGACGAGAGATCGTTCCCCCTTCTAGGGTTTTCTCCCTATATTGCAGTCTGAGGGCTGAAATATTCAGAGCTATGGAGTTTGGTAGTAAAGTAGGAGCGGTCGGGCATCCTGACCTTCATCAACAGATTAGGAAGATTCGATAAATGGAAATGTTATCAACTGATCTATAAAGATACTCTCTTAAGGTACGCGTCCATAGGTCCTTCGTACGAATCCCTATCCGCAGCAATCAAGTCTACGCGGTGATCCTTTGCAATCCTATTTTCAGTGCAGCATTTGAACTTTTGATCTGCAAAGCTGTTCGACGCAAATCACTGAACCCAATTGTATTCAGTAACATGGATTCTGAAATCCGATGCATACAATGCGGAATAGCGGACGCTTGCATTTATTTCAGTGGCGTTAATGTTTTTCGGACAAATAATGGACTTTCACAAGTGCACTTTTATGGTTATAGTAGGCGGCTGTAATCTTATTCTATGACCAACCTTCAATCCTGTCTAAATATCTAACATATCTGGAACAAAATTTGTCACAATTGATAAGCCTCTAATGGCACCGTAAAGAAGTTGTATCCTGGCAGCGGCGTAATTGGTTTTCATATAATAGCTTGTTACTAATTTGTTAAATTGATTGAATCTAACACTATGGTAAGGATCAATTTAGATTCCTATATATTTCAGCTAATTTATCAGCAATATTGATTGCCTTTTATATATCAACGTGTCAATTAAGACGGTAACAGGAGTAGTTATATAAATAACAAAAAACGAACGTGAGTGTGCTGGAACTGGGTATAGAAGATTAGAAGGTATCTTGTGGATGATGAAAGCCTTTAAATATTTGTGATGTAAGAAATGATAGTGTTACACTTTCAAAGCGCGCGCACATTGAGGGAAAGCGATACAGAGGAACTGCGATGACATCTATCATTTGTCACCTTTAAAGCCCAAGCAGGGTTACTTCTATGGATGGGGTCAAGAATTGAGACCCTGAAGTTTTTACTGGTCTCTGCAGAGCCGAACTTCTTCCTCTAGGCTTAAAATACTCATATACTGGTAAACATGACAGTCCTTTGCTCTTATTGTATGTTAGCAACTCCCCTCTTCCATTTTTTTACTAACCATATTATTAGTTGTATTATTTAGTTATTTTCTAATATACATCTGCGAACTCAAATTATAATTTAAATGTGTAAAAAAAGATCCATTTGTTTACAGTTTCTTTCTCTACGATTTTAGTTAGAGCATGTATCAAATTTGATATCCATACAATCACTTACTTTTGTAATAGTTTTAAATGTTTAACCTGCAATCTGACCTTGTAATCTCAAAGATTGTTTCCTTTGTTTCAGGGCTAGAAGCGCAAGTCCAAGACTCCTCCAAAGATCTATACTGGTTCTGAAACCGGGTTGAAGTACTGTATAGTTTTTGTTATAAAGAAAAGTGATCTTAAGTGTAATGTAAAAAGTACAAACTCTTATTTAAATAAGTACCGTATATGCGTACAGGGTTAATGAACATTTGGAAATCGTCCTCCTTTTTACTTAACATACATATGTTCAGGACGTTCAGTCAGTTCACAATTTGCATGGAAGTGGAAGTGTTTTGTTTTCATGGTCAACTGCTATTTTTTCAATAGATATGGTTTTGTGATTACGCCCTGATTAGGTATATCCATATTACAGTGGGTATGGATAATATGTAGGTGGCTTTGTCCAAATTCTTAGTGAACCCTGTATGTGTTGTAGAAGCCTACAAGTGTTACTCAATATATTTCCAATGTACATATAATCTGACGTTTGACGTTTTTTTTTGTATATAGGAAATCAGCTTTCCTTTTTTACGTACTTTTGTTGCTGAATTGTATGTGTACAATTATTGGCATCCATAGAAATGACATTGAAGCTTTGATAAATTATATAATTATATCGGTTATGTTGACTGTGAACATAATTTAAATATAACGTATTTGTATATTGCATTGTATATATTTATCGATGAAATTGTATACCAAAAGTTTTGTTTAAAATACACATGTTGTTATTGTTTTTAGTAATAATCTGTATATGCCTTTGTGAAATACTACCTTTAGCAACTTAGCTTCATAGAGAGTGAATTGAATAATAGTCAAATTTTTCCAATATGTGGTAGAGTATCTGTTTTGACGGATGTCAAAGTGTTATTCATCCATTCCGGCTGAATTGTAACAGATTGTTGCAAATTTGAGAAGGAAAAACAATACCGTACGGTGTCTCGAAATACGTGTTCAATTTCTCAGACTCTTGTAGAACACAAAAAATGTATATTTTCCTATGAAGACACCTTCCACGGGGCTCTTTTACGGAGGTCCAGGCTCCTACCGTGGTTTTCATAAGCAACTTCTGATAAACATTTTAACATCAACAATCAACAAGTCATTGATGGACTAGACCTATTGCTGTATTTTTAATACTTTACACCCCAATTTCGATTTCTTAGCTAAAAAATGTACGCTTATTTTTGCTTATTGATTCAGATGTTATTTAAAGAACATAAATATCCAGTGGCGTGCTTCAGAAGCCTGAGACATTTGTTTAGAAGAATCTAATATTTTTTGTCTTCTATGAGACTGACTATACTTTGTGACACCCCGTATACATGTAAGGTGTGAGATGAGACCCAAATAGCGTACCAATTAAAGATATTGAGTAAACTGGAACGCTTCTTACTGTAAAGACTATTTCGAAACGTTTATTATAAATAAATGTTCCTTATTATGTATCAGTAACTGATGCTTGTGTAAATAGTTTTATTGAAATTGATTTTAAGTAATAAAAATATTCAACATATGTCCTTGTTTTATTAATGACCACATATTTCTCGCTAACACCGCCAAGTTGATGGATTGCCATAATTACGTTTACATGTTAAGTGTTTTATGCGCTGGGTACTACCTTTTGGTATGTATTGGTAATGTAACTTGCATTCACCAGCTATGGAAGGACCGAATGGTATTCGACTTTCATTGAAAGATTCGTTTTTGTCGATTAAATTTTTTAATTGTGGTAAGGTTGCTTACATAAACTGGTTCTGAATTAGATCCGAAGAATACAACTTAAGAGTATTACAGTCCATTTCTCGAAGAAGGAAACTAAATCCAAACAAATTCACGCATACTTCACGTGATCGCACTCCAGGATGCCGGGTATGCTACAGAGCTGACGAGGCTTCATGCACCGCCGTGTTGACCCCACTTCATTGGCATTGAACCTGTCCAATAACAGTTATGCTCTAATTTTTTCGAAATATACCAACGTGCTGGTCAAACACTGAACACACGCTTGTTATTTTTGGTTTAACATCTTTCTTGGATAAATAGATGTCTGATAGAATTACGTCGTGGTTAAGACCATTTCTTCTTACCGCTGCCCCCTCTCCCGCTCGTGAGTTAGCTTGGCTTCTTAAGCTATGTACAGTCCCCTAGTCGCACAGAAGCTAGACCTTTAGAGCTGAAGGGGCTCCAGGACAGAGCAAAATCTGCTATCCGTACTTTCACTGAAACATTCCTTGGAAATATACTAAGTGAGATATAAATCCGAACACCCAGTTTAAATGGTTTTATTTTAATAAAAGTAGATGAATGTATTTATCTTACTGTAAATAACAAGTGAAAAAATGTTCAGCTTTATCAGTTGGACATTCCGGTTTTTATATTGCTTTTTTTTAATTCACTAACGCTCTAAAAATGAATATTTCAGCCGCAGTAAAGAATCAACGTTGGCGGATTTTGGTTCTTGACATTCTTTACGATCGGTTATGATGCCTAGAGTACGGAGACCTGTACGATTTCGTCAACTTAGTGAGTTTGATAGGGGCCGTATAGTGGGACTTCGGGAAGCTGGACTTTCTTTTCGGGCAATTGCAGTTAGAGTGCAAAGAAGTGTAGACACTGTGGTTAGGTGTTGTCAGGCATGGCTTCGAGAAGGCCGTACGCAAAGAGCAAGGGGCACTGGACGCCGCCGTAGAACAACAGACCGTGAAGATCGCCGCCTAAGATTATTGGCCTTAAGGGACCGTTTCTCCACCACCAGGTCCATTGCAAATGACACGGAAGACCTATTGGCATGCGAAGTGTTTATCGACGAATGAGAAGTTTTGGCTTGTTTTCATACCGGCCACACTGGGTCCTCCCTTTAACTCGAGAACACCGACGTAATCGCCTTGAGAGGTGCAGACAACGGTCACTCTGGGATCAGGAATGGAACAGTATTGTCTTTAGTGACGAGTCTCGATTTTGTTTAGGCATGCACGATGGTCGTGCCAGGGTTAGAAGGCGACGTGGTAAAAGGAGGAATCCACAGTTTTTTGTTGAAAGACATGTTCATCACACTGTTGTAGTTATGGTTTGGGGTGCTATAGCTTATGGTTCCAGGTCACCTTTAATCTTCTTCAGAGGTAACATGAACGCGCAGCGTTATATCCACGAAGTTCTAGAACCCCATCTTTTACCCTATCTTGACACCCTGGCAGATCCAACTTTCCAACAAGATAATGCCCGACCACATGTTGCAAGAGTCACAATAGACTTCTTTCAACATAATGATGTCACATTGTTACCATGGCCACCAAGATCTCCCGACTTATTCCCAATTGAGCACGTGTGGGATATGATGGGTAGGAGATTGCTCAATTTGCAACGTCCTCCTCAGACTCTAGAAGCACTTCGAGAGGAGTTGGTGGTTGCCTGGAATGAGATACCTACCACAGGAGGACGTTGACCACCTGATCAGAAGCATGCCTAGGTGCGTTGGAGAATGCGTAGCACATCAGGGTGCATCCACACATTATCAAAGGTCAAAGGGCTTTAAAGCAGTGCAATCATTTTGAAATTTTTATCATTTACTTATTATGCTTCATTAAGTAGTTATACAAAATTTTATTAAAATAAAACCATTTAAACTGGGTGTTCGGATTTATATGTCACTTAGTATAACTAGGTACATACCAACGGGGCAGTAACTAAGTGAATTTTACGCGTATCACATGCAATGTCAGAGGTAACGGTACATGATCAGACTATAATTGTTTAGCGCTGAGTGTTGCAACGAATTGTACGAGGGCTGTCTTAAAAATAAGGTTCCCAATGCAGTATCTTTGCCGTGCATGATGCTGGGCGAAATCTGGCAACATCGTCGTATATGTCGGCTCCCCCAATACCGATCCCAACAAGATGCGCCTATTTGCGATGCTCAATACCGGCCCGAGATACATGCGCAATGAAGGAGGAGGAGAAGCGGATTTCACGTCTAAAAAAATGCGTAGAAAAAATGACGAGTATGGCGAGAAATAGCTAAAAGATCAAAGTTTCCAATGGTGAATTCGTTTTCTTTTCAAATAAAAAATTCCTGGTGCCTGAAAAAAATGTGGGTATAGTTAGACTATTACTCCTAATTTTGATGAAATTTAGACACAAAACTTCCACCGCCAATTGAAAAATAGCTCTCTGAGTGAATAGCGTCAGTGTAAATATAGATATTAATCTGTGAGAAGCCCTGAGTGGAGCTTTCTTGACGTCACTTCCAAGTCTGAAGCAAAACCTGATAGCCCACCGTTGCTTGAAATTTATGTCACTCATTTTTAGAACACAACAGAACACAAGAAACATCGCTACAGACAACCAAATGACCCCAGCGAGTTCAAGCTTGTACTGAGAGCCTATCATATGTTCCCCTGTCCCCCCTCCAAGCCCGGCGCCACCAGTGTTGCTAGATTCAACGCTACGTTGCCAGTATCATTACCTAATTTACAGAATAAATCACCGGACTGTAATAAGCTGTAGCATCACATTTTTCCTTCATCTGGAGCGACCACTTGCACACACAGTCCGCTGTGCCTTTAGTTTCTGAAAACGTTAGTGGTACTGTTCAAGAAGTTATGAGAGGTGCTTCTAGCAGTGATTTGAATTCAACCGAGCCTTTGATAAAGAAAAAAAGTGTCAGCTACCAGATACCGACAAAATAACAGGAATAGTTACTAAGAAAGGTTATAGGATCTGTCATGTTTCCAGACTATTATATACTAAGTGACATATAAATCCGAACACCCAGTTTAAATGGTTTAATTTTAATAAAAGTTTGTGAATGTATTTATCTTACTGTAAATAACAATTGAAAAAATTTTTAGCCTTATCAGTTGGACATTCCGGTTTTTATACTGCTTTTTTTTAATTCACTAACGCTCTAAAAATGAATATTTCAGCCGCAGTAAAGAATCAACGTTGGCGGATTTTGGTTCTTGACATCCTTTACGATCGGTTACGATGCCTAGAGTACGGAGACATGTACGATTTCGTCAACTTAGTGAGTTTGATAGGGGCCGTATAGTGGGACTTCGGGAAGCTGGACCTTCTTTTCGGGCAATTGCAGTTAGAGTGCAAAGAAGTGTAGACACTGTGGTTAGGTGTTGTCAGGCATGGCTTCGAGAAGGCCGTACGCAAAGAGCAAGGGGCACTGGACGCCGCCGTAGAAGAACAGACCGTGAAGATCGCCGCCTAAGATTATTGGCCTTAAGGCGGCTCCGACGCAGTGAGTTTCAGGCCATTTACAAGGGTTTAGCTGCTTCGGAATTGACGCTCCATTTTTCTATATATTTGAATAAAATTTATACAGTATGTTCAGAAGACAATTGTCCAGGGTGCTATAGAGCCACTTTTCTAAAAAAAAATTTTTTTCAGGAGTTATGGTGGGTGGAAGTGCAGATAATTGTTGTTCGACTTCTCGATTTTTTTAAAAATAACCCAGAGGAAAAAACGAAAAAGTGGCTCTATAGCACCCTGTGGAGTCTTGTTTTTAGTGCACTGTGAAAATTTCATTGAAAAATATTCAAAAATGAAGCGTCAATTTTGAAGCGCGAAAACCTCTGCAAATAGGCTTTTACACGAATTTTATACACTATCTCGTGCTGCCAGTCGAAGCAACGCGGCGGTGTGTAAGGACTAAGAAAGGACGTATTCAGATAATTTGTTGTCCCAAGTTAAACAGTAGCAGTTTTAACGTCGGTCGTTCGAGATAAACATCGGACCATTAAGTGATATTTTTAATAGACTTCAATGAAAGAGGGGAAATTTTTAATCGATTTTGATCATTTCTTTTTATACAATAGGCCATGCTTCAGAGGTGATACCACAAAAAATCATTTTTGTTCAATCACTCCAATATGGATATCAAATGGAAGCACTTGTACAAAACAGTAATACGAAAACAGTTTCAATTCAAGATGGCGGCCGTTACAAAATGGCGGATAACATACTTGCTAATATCTCAAATAAGAGTCGTCGCCTTGTAGAATACAGTACTTCACTAAAAATTTGATTCCAAGATTGCCGCCGTTTCGAAATTGCGAGTTACATACTTTTGTACAAAACCCCCAATTTACATATCAAATACAGAACTTTGTGACCAAAAGTTTCCAGGTGGTTCCAGGGTCATTGGAGGCGGTAATCTTTTTAGTTAAAAATAATATAGTGAACGCATTTACCACAAATAAAATGTCACTTGCTGTTTAGCTTTAACCTTATGGAGTATCGTAGAATAAACTTAACACGATAAGCGTCATGAGATATAATGCGTGTGTCGCACCTCATTTGGCGCTTTGGGCCTCGTGACACACATGATATGTCTCACTGCTGGCAGTTATATTTGGCCGCGTAACGTAAGACGTGTGCCATGCTGATGTGATTTTCTTACGGGAACCAAGAGTCCGTGGCCTGAGGGACCAAATTATACTGAATTGGAAATGAAAACATTAAAAAACACGTTGTTTATAGAGTTTTACAAAAAGAGGATATTCTACAAATCTAAAACAAAAAGCAAATCTTATAAAATAATCAGACATTCTCATTCAAAAATGAACAAAGTAATTTCACAGCAAATCAGTAAGTTATGGTAAATGTCGATATTCTAACGAACACAAATATGGAGGAACTCTTATAAACTAAACAGATTGACAAAGTCTTATGCAGGGATAAACAAAATACTGGTATAAATAAACAGTAATACAGATAATAATGGAATTACTACAACTACTATCTGATTCACTACCACTTGGAGAATACGCATCAGATAAGTATACATCCCCACATAACTCAGTACTGCCACTCTCTTCATCCGATAGTATTTCATTACACAATTGTTCAAGCCTTTTTTGCTCCGCTTCGTAATGCGACATCACAAATTTGGTATTCAATAATTTATAAACAGTAAAGCAATTTGGACAAGATGACGTACAATACCAACAACGCTTCAATAATAAATGACACGAAACAGTGCTCAACGCGCGACATGATGCAAGTCTTGACTTGCAAAAAACGCGACGCGACTTATGTGCCACGCGACCCGACTGGTCTGTGGGCCACGCGACATACAATTAGTACCTCAGAAAAAAAAATCAAAAAAGGGGAAAAATCATAGGATTTGAGAAAAAAGTCAAGTCAAAATATTAAACCGAAACTTAAAACAAGCTAATTTGACAATAATAACAGTTTGGCCCAGTGGACTGGATTTTCAGATTCTACTGTGGCGCTTAACGTGTCAATGTGACATTTCAATATTCGCCATCTAACAGACTAGATAAAGCTAGCCGATGCTACGTGCTATTGAGCCTGACGATTGACTTTTATTTAAATAAACAATATATACATAATATACAATAAATAGTGAACATCTGGTACTAGTACCAAAATGGAAAAGATTAGCATAACATCTCGCACATCGCTGCTAAAGCGAGATCTGCACACCGCATTTGCCGACACGAAGGGGTTAGTAACGGCGTACAATGTAATATGCTAATCTCTTCCATTTTGGTACCCGAGTACAGCAAAAATAGCCAATTCTCAAGAACTCTTTAATCAAATTCAAGCGGATAACCAAATGGAAATGGTATTTACCATTTTGGGTTGGTATTTACCGATCCGTTCAAGCGAGTGTAGTTATCAGTTTGGTTATAAGATCCGTGACGTCACGAATCAGCTGTTATATGTCATAGTTATCACCGCAAAATTGTGGTATTTACCCAACTCAAGAGTAGTTTTATATTTCTGGTTATTATTTGAAATGTGACAAGTTAGAATTCTGCCGGGTATTGGATATTGTTATTGTACTTCAGCTTCATTTTTGAGAAAATTGATACAGGCTGACTTCAGTTTTACCATAAAGTGGAGCACCTTATTAGTTATACTCATTTCGGTTGTTGGGGACACTTTAAATGTAGTTCCTATGCTTAACAAAGTATCCTGTGTAGCCATATACCACAAGAATATTAAAATATGGCCATATAAACTCACTAGATGATATCCACCTGTATACGGTTTTGCTAATTTCTTTTTTCATCATTTCTGCTGAATCAATAAATGTTTTCTTTGACATGCGGAAAAATTTAGAGAATTGAAAGTTATCATAGCTACAAAGCCATGGTTCCATCATTAAAAAAAAAATCTGCAAAAAACATTTCTCTCATGAATATTATGAAAGGTTTCTTATTTAAACTTTCCATATACAGTTGTAGACGAAAAAGCACCGATTATTAAGTGATAATAAAAACAATCAGAGATTATATACGCGCTTTTCTAAAATAAACAATTTGCAACAAAACCGCGGTTAAAACCAACACGTTCAAGCGATTCGTGTAACTGACGTCATCAACCCGTGTGTCATCTTGAACCATATTATAACCGCAGCACATAACACAGAAATTTTGGTTATTCGCTTGGATTTGATTTTTTTCTTGTTCAAACGGTTCTCTTGTGCCTTCAAGATGGGATCGCGGATTGGCATATTTCTGCTTTTTCTGGGATCGACCAGTTCTGGGAGCAAGCAGTTCATGTAGAAGAATTTCAATTTCTCTTCCATTTCATTTTTCCAGAAAACGTCATCCTTTCGAATGACGTCTATTTTCAAACCATACGGGGTCCAAACACCAAGCACACAGTACTCTCTTTGTGCAACGTGTAGCTGCCCTTGAATTTGGTAATACCACTTATGCTTTTTATTTATTTCATCGTTTATCCAAAACGTAATTTTTTTGTTCAGAATGCCCTCTTCAGGGGCTATTTCTCTAGCAGACCATGGACATTTAATTTCTAGCAGACCTTTTTCGCCTATCAAACCATCTGGCGATGCTGCCAGAAATGGATGGGTCCTATCAATAAACAACCCGCAAGATTGTACTTCTGATTGCGAATATGATTTCTCTATTTCTGATTTTGCCACGCTTTCATGCTTTTTTCCATAGTCACATGCATTGCTAAAGAATTCGGTTGGGTATATTATGGCGTTTACTAGAGCTCTGCAACTTGTTGTATCTCTTCTTCTACAAACCTCACCAAACCGAGACGCAGTCAACCTCATTCTTCGATGAAGACGCCACAAATTGCAATCCTGAGATTTTGTGGCTTGCTCGATCTGGGAAATTTTGGAGTCGGTTTTTGCAAGTTTTTTCAAGAATTCTACCTTGGCAGCCTCTATCGTCGTTGCTCATGTCAGGCTTCTCACAGAATTCCCCATAGGATGCGTTCTCTTTAGTATCACTATCTCTGATTTTAATTTTCCTTGGTTTCAGCTTCCTTTTCAGATTTTTGTGCGCTCTCCTTTCTTCAACTTTAGCAATCAAAGAGGTTGGACTGAAACTAGGGAGTAGCCGCTTTTGGATCACACAAACAGGTCGCTGTGTATTGTGGCTCACTACGGCTGCAGCACATCTTCCTTGGTAGGATCTCTTCTTGCAATAATTAATCCGTTTACCCCCAATGAATTTAGCTATGATTCAGTTAAACTGCTCTACAATACTATTATCGACGTCATGAAGTAAACTTACTGCATTTTTAATCAGAATTGCCAGAAATGATATCAGCCTCTGGTGCAAATCTAAAAAAAAGGGTATACACACCTGAATTTGAAGATCCATGCCATCTGTCTCTGTTAGAGAATGCATATGCGAAACCTTGCTGTCATTTTGAAGCTAAAATAACATATAAAATATAGTTATAATAGTAACTACGTATAGTCTAATTTATTGGCAAAATGAATGCTAAAATTCATAATTGTTTTGGTACCTACTTTTCTCAACTCAACAATAACAGCACAACAATAACAACACAACAATAACAACACGATAATACAACAATACAATAACAGTAATAAGAGTAATAAGGGCTGAGTATACTATGCGCCAAAATAGGGAAACAGTCGTACGCTAGATCGTGTATCCAAATCAAATCCGACTCTGTGCAATATGCAAATTCAACCAGGCACGCGAACAGCACACCTCTGCGTATTACTATCCTTTTCTAACGTAGAGCGCTTGCCTTGTCACAACGCCGTCCTACTAGCCTTTCCCTATCACCCCCCCGATTCCCCTCAGAAACTCTGCTTGACTGTGAGAGCGCCGTTAAGGGACCGTTTCTCCACTACCAGGTCCATTACAAATGAATGGTTTGCAGAACACGGAAGACCTATTGGCATGCGAAGTGTTTACCGACGAATGAGAAGTTTTGGCTTGTTTTCATACCGGCCACACTGGGTCCACAGTTTTTTGTTGAAAGACATGTTCATCACACTGTTGAAGTTATGGTTTGGGGTGCTATAGCTTATGGTTCCAGGTCACCTTTAATCTTCATCAGAGGTAACATGAACGCACAGAGTTATATCCACGAAGTTCTAGAACCCCATCTTTTACCCTATCTTGACACCCTGGCAGATCCAACTTTCCAACAAGATAATGCCCGACCACATGTTGCAAGAGTCACAATAGACTTCTTTCAACATAATGATGTCACATTGTTACCATGGCCACCAAGATCTTCCGACTTATCCCCAATTGAGCACGTGTGGGATATGATGGGTAGGAGATTTCTCAATTTGCTACGTCCTCCTCAGACTCTAGAAGCACTTCGAGAGGAGTTGGTGGTTGCCTGGAATGAGTTACCGCAGGAGGACATTGACCACCTGATCAGAAGCATGCCTAGGCGCGTTGGAGAATGCGTAGCACATCAGGGTGCATCCACACATTATTAAAGGTCAAAGGTCTTTAAAGCAGTGCAATCATTTTGAAAGTTTTATCATTTACTTATTATGCTTCATTAAGTACTTATACAAAATTTTATTAAAATAAAACCATTTAAACTGGGTGTTCGGATTTATATGTCACTTAGTATAGTATGAATCAAAGTTTGAAATCAATAATTTGGTACATTACAAAAAAAACATGCGCCACAAAGGTATTCCAGAAATACTCAAAAACTGATATTTTAAATTGCGCGATGTGCTAGCCAGTAACGCCATGATCTGAGCTCGCATTTATAGATTTTCCATGTAATTTTCGAAAAACTGGGACTAAGATTCAATTATTCTATTTTCTGGTTGATGTCATTGCGCGGTAAGTCGGGAGTTGTCTGACGCTAGTGTTTGAGAAATGTATTTTTGCGCAGGGAAAAGCTTTTTTATAGACTCTACTAAATGGAAAAACTTGCTGGTATTGTTATATTAATCTTTCCTGCCAGGGTGTGAGATTATCAAAAAAATGGCATCAAGTAGGTCGACTCTGCACGTTCCACGCAACATTACCACTAGTTCATAAAGAATTTTGATTTAACAGAAACATTGAATGCATTAAGGGCTAACTTCACCAACATTAATATTTGACGGTCAGTTGGACCAATAGGAAAATTCCTTATCGTAATGCAATTTGACTGAAGCTGTCAAAGCTCTCTGAATATCAGTGACTTCTACTGAAATGTTGAATAAAGTCGTGAAAAAACCGTTGTCTTATAAATAAGGGTACAATATAGATGTAATGTTATGACTTTGTGCTTTAGAATTAGGATAGAATTTCAAATTCTTATCGTTTCAGAAAAGACGGTCAGTTACTTAAATGGACTAATGAAAATGAGAGAAATAATAGGTCGATTTTCTAGCTATTATATTTGGTAGGATGTTTTCACTGTTTTTGACGACTGTTCATGCATGGCATTCTAGTTTTGTCTGTATTTCACGAACAGGGTGTTGTACATAATACGTACCTGTAGAAATATACCGATTTTTGTTATTTTGCAAAAAAGGATATAAAACGTATTCCAACTGGTTCATCATCTTTTGTTACATCAAAAACAATTTTTGCCAATTTATGATCTGTAAACAAACAGCATCGATATTTGTAAAAGTATCCGCATCCACCTATTATTCACCGTCTAGATATTATAAGTCAGAATCAAAAATACCTATTTATGAAAATATATCTCTAAACATTGTTATATTATTGTTATTATTTCTATTATTATAATACGCCTGGGATATCAATTGCTTTTAAAGTGAGCTGCACATCTGCAGTGTTGCCGAACCGGCAAAAGAAAAACCGAATCGGTAAATAGTGTCGTTGAATTCGGTATAAGGTAAATGCCGTCCTAAGATCAGTGGTAGATTAAGGACCTTTGAGGCATGAAAGACGTCTGTTATTGTATTGGGCGCGCACACAACATGTTCTTTGAGGGCATAGTTCTATATTACAACTTCTACAATGTGCATACTGGTCGCTCTTTCAAAGTACTCTGCAATCATTTTGGAAACTCCTTTTTCAATTCTTGCTTATAGGATTATCAATATTTTTCTGTTTTACCCCTGAACTCATGAACTCACCTCTCATTTACCAAAATGTAAGATAGTAAAGGCAACACCGCACCCTGCAGCCCAGTTGACAAGAACGACAAGTTGTCAAGATTAGGGATGTTTAGATTCACGAAAAGTATCGTTATGTATCGATTCTTATCGTTTTAGGAAGTATCGATACTCTAAAATATTGGAATAAAATTATCGATATCCAGCGGAAGGAAACAAAGAAGAAAAATAATCTGAAGTTAGTCTTTCTTTCTGACACAGTCCGGATCGAAAGATGGCGATACTCGTGAAATGTATCGATACACCCAAGTGTCATATGTAAAAATATCGATCCAAAATATCGGGTATGGGACGCAAAAGTATCGATACTTCTAAATATGCGATCGTATCGAACATCCCTAGTCAAGATGTATAACCCGAGGTACCGACGGAGCAGTTGGCGACGCTTGCTCCACTGGGATCAAGGGTTGAAGGATCCCACACATGTGTCACACGTTGGGGAGTTTTGAAATGTAATAATCAGCTGTTATTCGAATAATGTCTAAAATAAATATAACCTAGAGTGTCCTCAGTGAAACAAGAAAGTTATTGCAAATTCTATTTTTTTGCAGGTTTTAAGTTTGCCGGTAGCTTTACGATGATATGTATTAAATTTGAGTATTTCTTAATCGCTGTAAATATAGTGTGGATGTTTGTTCAGTTCCTGAACAACCAAAAAATATTCGACTATGAATGGTATGGATATCAAAAATCCTGGATGGTTTTGTGGGAATATCAATCGACGGTGCTATAATGGTACTGATGAACGGCAAGTAAATGAATGAATGTTTGGAAACGAGCAATATCTATGAATATTTTGGTAGAGCCTGTCATCAAGTGGGTGTTTAATGGCTATCTGCAAGAGGTTTATAGGAAAAGAACACACGGTAGGTGATGTTGAATCAGTAAAATCGCATATCAATTGAAGAAAATAATATAAACATGAATAAACAATCGACAATATTAAATAAAAACATGAATTTTAATCAAAAATCGAACACCTTTTTAAATTTTGACTTATAGATATGTAATTTCTTAATATTCAATAAGATGGTGATGTTTCAATGTCAAGCTGCCATCTCATACTTTGACAGTACTTTGTTTTCAACATTTTATAGCTATTGGTTTTGTTGATTGGAATTTGAAGCTCATTCGCTGTATTTGACGGACTGTTACCCTATAGGTGGAGAATAACGGACTGTTGATTTGACAATCCTGGTGAAATCCACCCTAAGTCATTCAAACTGCAATATACAATAAGTCTATGGACTATGGTCCCCACCGATCCAGAAATTTCTTCGCTGTCCTACCGATATAGTGCCGACCATCTGGCAAGGTTGCTATGACTAACCTCTCTACTTGTCACGGCAGCCAAGCATTGGTCAGACTGCGACGCATGTACGAGCCCCTTCCCTCTTCAGTTGGCCCACTTCAAGATTTGTACCAAAATGTGCATTTATAAACTAAACATGACGAAACTATTTACTTCTAAAACAATTTATTTACTCAAAAACATTTTAGATAAAAAAATAAAAAATTCATATTTGAAATCACTTAGACCTATAACTAATAGAACATCTGAACAAATAAAGAATGTGCGAATAAATGCGCGAAGTTAACAAAGCAACAACTGAAAGATTACCATTGGGTAACATCACCTTCATTTTTTATTACGGCTGAAATTCTTTGGGGCATAGTGTTAACCAAGTTTTGGCAAAAATTTGGTGTAAAACAATCCCATATTTCCTGAAGCTTTTGTCTCAGTTCGGTGATTGTACGAGCAGGATGTTGTCGTAGAACCTTTTCATCTCGTGCCACAAAGTTTCAATAGGTGACAGATCTGGACTGCTAGAAACCCATTTCAAAAGTGTTACATTATTTTCTTCCACCCATTTTATAGCCTGTTTTGAGGAATGGCACGCTGCATCATCTTGCTGAAACACAAAATCTTCTAAAATTACCAAATATTTGCTTGTATCCACATTTCCATCAATAAAATGAAGTTTTTCTACTCCTTTTGATGACATACTGCCTCAGACCATAATGGATGCTGGAAATTTCCCTTTTCTCTTCAGACAGTCAACCTGGAATGCTTCATTTTTTTGCGAATAACTCTACTGCTACTGTCACCAACACAAACTTCGAATCGGGCCTCATCACTCCATTGTAGGTATTGCACACCATTGGTGAGGTGTCCATTGTCTATGTTCTTTAGCCCATCTAAGCCGTTTTTGCTTTTGCAGTGGAGTTAATAGTGGCTTTGCTTTGGCCTATAAACAAGTTGTGCAGCTTTAGGGTCTTTACTTCACTTTTTTTTATAAGAAAACTTACCTTGCAAGTGCTAAATCCCAGTTTGTGGGCCTCTCTATGAGTTGTGGACCTCGAAATTCTCCTTCCAACAGCGGCACGCCTGTTTGTCACGATTATTCTTCCTAATGCTCTTCGGTCGGCATTTGTGATATTACTTTTTTTCACATATCGTGGCTTAATATTAACTGAACCAGTTACGTTATATCTTCTAACAATATTTCTCACACTGTACCGCGATAAATCTAACAAAGTTGCAATTTCTGAGTTTGATTTCCCAGAATTAAAAAATTTAATTATCAGTAACCGAATTTTCTTACTACAAAAAAAGTATATTCAGATAAGAGATAGACCGGATGTAAACAAAAGGTTCTCACTAATAACCTTTCCTCTACCCATTTTGAAAACCTTAACTACCCAAAACTATTTTAAACGTATTCTGACAGCTGTGATTAATAAAAATAATTGTCATGGCTTTTATTTTTCACAGCCACCTATGCGTTATAGACTTATTTTGCATTGAAATGAAAATAGGTTGATATGCTGTATTTGCAACATGTGTTATTTTTATGCTGCAAATTTGATTAGGGAGTGATAAAGTTGGTGTTTTCTACTATATATTATCAAAATATTCATTGCTAATATTTTGAACCTATAACACCCTGCTACATTTTTATTGTTTGTGTTTGATAAGAAAAACACTAAGATTTCAATAGTTGGGCCAACTGAAGTGGGAAGGGGCTCATATATTTAGAGAATCGTGTGCTGAAAATATAATACTTAGATACGTTCAATAACCAGAGCTGGGAGCGTATAAATTTACTAACCTTAAAAAATACTCTCCCCGATCTTCTTTATCTATATCACCCAACTGCCAATTTTAATCTCTATCATTTTTTTTCTGAAAATGTTCAGAAACATCTGAAATATTATAAAATGAGGCTTAGACGATTTTTATTTCCTCCGATTTTTGCCCCTAGCTCCGCCGCCGCTTGGCCGATTTCAAAGGCTACAAAACTTTTTCGCCCTTGGCATAACAGCAACCTTCTGTGAATTTCCTCAAAATCCGAGCGGTACTTTCCCACTTATAGACGGGCCAAGGATTAGCGGACAGATGACAGACGGATAAATTAAGAAACCGATGATGCACTCGTACATTTCATATAACATTCCCGAAATTTTTCGCAAATACAATACGCACACCACACTACGTTAAGGCTCGCAGCATTTCGTCACGGTGGGTAGCATCTCGATTTAAAAAAGCTATGCGGCTTCCTTGACTACCAGGTGTACTCGTATTCTCAGATCGCGCCGATACCGGTAGCGTGTAAAGTAATAGTAGCGCAACTTCAGCCAACTGCAAGCAGGCAATGATATACGGCGAATGCAAAACGTAGCAGGCAATGTAGTTGCCATAAATAACTGTAATAGACACTCGATGTCATAGCCGCCTCTGCGAAATAGCAAATTACTTTTGCGGAAAGCCGCGCGACTGAATTGATTCACGTTTTGCTGAAACGCGCGTTACTTCTCTCTGTTTACAGGGTGATGACGAATTCTCTGAACGCTTTACGTTTATACAACAAAAGGGAAAAATGTCAATTTATAATGCATGCCTGCATTCTTTATGATAAATGGCTCCCGGTCGAATTGGCTGAAATTTTAGTATGTTTCTCATCCGATTCTGATAAAAAGTCTCTCCATAACACAATGTTTAAGCTTAATAAATTCATAAGATATGAGCTTTCGACATATATATTTTTGCAGTACTTTAGCCATTGTTTAGAAACGTATATTCCATGTTGGTACTCCTAAACTAGCAAGCTGATGTTTGACGAATTCCTTGCTTATCATCTGTCGGTGTAGAAATTTTACATTGTGCCATATTCATACTCCCGCTATTGCCCGTCTACCTGAATATAAGTTTTTTTAAATCTTATTAGTTTTAGAGCATACTCTTTTTTAAAATAGGTGGGTAAATTAATTTCTGAAATGTGGCAACTGCGGTTTTTCAGCAGCATACTACTACAGACTTACTGCCATCAATTTTGATCATCGGATATAGTAGCCTTTAAAGCTGATTTGATGTCTCCGATTTTCAGACACATTCTTTACATATTTTTCGGTGGTATCAAATCAATTTTCATAGAAAGAAATCCGGTCATATTGAATAATATTTTAGTATGATATCTCGTCTATACCACTTTGATCAAAACTCTCTGCGGGCAGAGGTGGGTACAATGGTTCCCGTGACAGGGTGCATTGAAATATTAATGGAAAATAGTTCCCATTCAAGCAGGCTGGAATTTTATTATGCTTCATACACTTGTGATCAAAAGTCTCTATGAACAGAAGCCTCTGATATAAAGGATAAAAAATTGGCTAAGCAATGACCAACACTCAGCAGATGGGCTGCAGTTGCATTTAAAATCGACAGACGAAAAACCGTTATGCTGTGGTGATGTTCCCTTTTCGTCAATTTATTATACTTGCGTACCGTTAATTCTAGAATCTTCCACGTATTCAGATTCTTACTCAAAATAGTACAGAACATACAAAAATTTCTACAATTTGACACGGAACCATTTTCCCCGTCCATCTTCCTTAAGAAAATCAAGAAATCAACATCCAGTAGGTGGATCACTGCGGTATTTAAGTCACATCAAATGCCTTTGCATTCATTCACGTAAAGTGTGGTGTGTAATTGCCTCAGATAGAATTATTGGTCCCTTGTTCTTTGAGGAAAATGAAGTTGCACCGACAGTGAATTCGGAGTGGTATGTAAACGTATTTCAAGACTTTTTTCCACGTCAAGATGAGTTGGATTTAGGGGACATTTGGTTCCAACAAGACCGTGCAACGGCACACATTTCAGGAGCATAGATGGAACCCTTCCCATAGCGTCTCGTCTCAATTAGAGGCGATTTGGCGTGGCCTTCTCGCTTTCCCGAATTTGGCCCTTGTGATTTTTTGTATGGGGTTTTTGAAATTTCATGTTTATGTGAACCTCCAGGATGAAATTGACAGCATAACACTATGCTAGCAAGAGTTATGACAAACAACAAAAACCAATGCATGAAGAGTGGGGGACGTCACCTCTCTGATTTGATCTGCACAACTATGGAAAATAAAACTTTAGGCATGCGCCTCCATTATAAAAAAAATAATGTTCTGAATCATTCAATGGGCTTTATTGAGTTTGGAAACAGGAAGTTATGCTGTCAGACTTTGTTCAATGGAGACTAGATCAAATGGGTATGGAGGAAAACCAGGAGAACAACATTCTGAAGTTTCAGAAAATTTTTTGAAAAAAATGCCATAAGCAATGTACCATATCCACTTGGAGAGCATTCAAGAGTCGGTTCAATCTAAACCGACACCTCTAGCTTTACATATCTGCCGCACTATTGAGGCGGCTCTTGCATCAGCTGCTAGAAAAATATATGAACAATACTGAACATAATAAACTAGAACTTAGATAATCTCTTTTACACTCTGTATGATAGTGGTTTAACGAGGATGTTCTAGAAAAATCTGTTGTTTCACTGCGGTTTTATCAATTACGAAGTTGTATTCAATATACTGGTTCCGTCATTTTGAAATTATAGTACATATATCAATTATAATATAATGGGTGATTTTTTTGCTAGTATCTGTTTTTGACAGATGACGCGTGAATCCTGTCTTGTATCATTGTCAAACTTGTTCAGTTTGGTCTATAATTTAACCATGAATCGACTTACGAACGAACAACGCTTTCAAATTATTGAATTTTACTGTCAAAATTCATGCTCGGTTAAGAGAGTGCAACGAGCACTGCTTCCAATTTATGGGCAATTTGGTCGGCCTACTGAGGGAGCTATTCGGAAGCTTGTGACTAAATTTCGAACCCAGTTTACATTATTGGACATTAAACCACCAACACGCAGACGTAGAGTGAGGACTGAAGAAAATATTGCGGCTGTATCCGCCAGTGTTAGTGATGACCGTGAAATGTCGATTCGCCGCCGTTCGCAGCAATTGGGCCTCTGTTACTCCACTACGTGGAAAATTTTGCGACAGGATTTGGGTGTAAAACCTTATAAGATACAGCTGGTGCAAGAATTGAAGCCACACGACCTCCCACAACGTTTCCCATTTGGTGAATGGGCGCTGGCAAAGTTGGAGGAAGATCCACATTTTTATCGAAAAATTGTGTTCAGCGACGAAGCTCATTTCTGGTTGAATGGGTACGTTAACAAGCAAAATTGCCGCATCTGGAGTGAAGACCAGCCAGAAACAACAATAAAAAGCCCTATACAGGTTCTCATACAAATTAGTGAACCTTCAGAATTTTTTCCGTTTTGATGATCAGATGTACTGAGAATCCATACGAATGATATTGCCCATGTCATCTTTACCAAACATTATACTTTTTGAGCTAAACCATCAAGTTTTCAAAAATATCATCCATTACTATGCCAGGTGTTAAAAAATATAGTAACATTGCGTTAGGGCTAGTCGGTTCCTGAGGATCTGAAGGATTTAATTATCTTCTATGAAATGATCGTGTGAAAAATTTGTCCGATGATGCCATGGTTTCAGTACTGCTGAATCAGTAGTTAAAAAAATCGATTTCCAGTAACATCAAAAATTACTCTTTTAGTGAAGTATTTCCCTTTTTCGAATAACTCTAACCAAAATCAAAGCTGTAAGAAATTATCATTATAAAAATAGATTTCTCAATAAAGGACACCAATAGAAGATTTTAATTAAGTCGGGTTTGTTGATAAACAGTTATTATGAACGAAGACCGCTGTGATAAACGTACTGTGGAGTAAGAAACATATGTCGTCACCTCTGTTAATCATCACCACCAAAGTTGTACCCAATATTACTACCTACAGGAGATATGTTTATGTAAACAAAAAAGTTGTTCCAGTATTCAACGTTGGAGATGTTGCCGTTCCATTCGCAATATCAATTCTGTCGAGTTTGACTTTTCAACAGGATGTTTCGTAATGATAAACCGTAATTACAAGGCAAGGACGAATCCATGAACACAAAAGTAGAAAACTTTATATAAACATGTATCCTAAAAAATCTGGTTTTCTAGATACAAACTATTTTGAAAAAATTGATTTTTTATTAACATCGTTGCTCATTGCAATGTGACGCTCAGTTACCTCTGACAAAAAGATAATAAATTCCAGGGACTTCTCGGGGAGCAGTACCACGAATAATACTGAACCTCACTTTATAAAAAAAAGTTTTTTTCAGATTAAACAGCTGCTGCTACAACTTTTTTGAATCTCATTGTATGTTCTTCGTTCTCGGGGACAAAATAAAAACAACTTCATTACATGTCGAAAAATTGTAAACATTTTGTCAAATTGTTGTTGCTGTACATTCCTTAATTTCGAAAAATGGGTGAATGCATTATTTTTGAGTCAGTGGAGAACACTTTTTGTCAAAATTATTCATGAGTCCGTTTCCAGATACGTTATTGGAATACATAATTATCTTCTAATTAATGCTTACCGTCTTATTGAAATGAATAATACTATCAAGATTCAACAAAATATACTAAGTGACATATAAATCCGAACACCCAGTTTAAATGGTTTTATTTTAATAAAATTTTGTATAAGTACTTACTGAAGCATAATAAGTAAATGATAAAAATTTCAAAATGATTGCACTGCTTTAAAGCCCTTTGACCTTTAATAATGTGTGGATGCACCCTGATGTGCTACGCATTCTCCAACGCGCCTAGGCATGCTTCTGATCAGGTGGTCAATGTCCTCCTGTGGTATCTCATTCCAGGCAACCACCAACTCTTCTCGAAGTGCTTCTAGAGTCTGAGGAGGACGTTGCAAATTGAGCAATCTCCTACCCATCATATCCCACACGTGCTCAATTGGGGATAAGTCGGGAGATCTTGGTGGCCATGGTAACAATGTGACATTATTATGTTAAAAGAAGTCTATTGTGACTCTTGCAACATGTGGTCGGGCATTATCTTGTTGGAAAGTTGGATCTGCCAGGGTGTCAAGATAGGGTAAAGGATGGGGTTCTAGAATTTCGTGGATATAATGCTTCGCGTTCATGTTACCTCTGATGAAGATTAAAGGTGACCTGGAACCATAAGCTATAGCACCCCAAACCATAACTCCAACAGTGTGATGAACAACAAAAAACTGTGGATTCCTCCTTTCACCACGTCGCCTTCTAACCCTGGCACGACCATCGTGCATGCCTAAACAAAATCGAGGCTCGTCACTAAAGACAATACTGTTCCATTCCTGATCCCAGAGTGACCGTTGTCTGCATCACTCAAGGCGATTACGTCGGTGTAAGGGTTAGAAGGCGACGTAGTGAAAGGAGGAATCCACAGTTTATTGTTGAAAGACATGTTCATCACACTGTTGGAGTTATGGTTTGGGGTGCTATAGCTTATGGTTCCAGGTCACCTTTAATCTTCATCAGAGATAACATGAACGCGCAGCGTTATATCCACGAAGTTCTAGAACCCCATCTTTTACCCTACCTTGACACCCTGGCAGATCCAACTTTCCAACAAGATAATGCCCGACCACATGTTGCAAGAGTCACAATAGACTTCTTTCAACATAATGATGTCACATTGTTACCATGGCCACCAAGATCTCCCGACTTATCCCCAATTGAGCACGTGTGGGATATGATGGGTAGGAGATTGCTCAATTTGCAACGTCCTCCTCAGACTCTAGAAGCACTTCGAGAGGAGTTGGTGGTTGCCTGGAATGAGATACCACAGGAGGACATTGACCACCTGATCAGAAGCATGCCTAGGCGCGTTGGAGAATGCGTAGCACATCAGGGTGCATCCACACATTATTAAAGGTCAAAGGGCTTTAAAGCAGTGCAATCATTTTGAAATTTTTATCATTTACTTATTATGCTTCATTAAGTACTTATACAAAATTGTATTAAAATAAAACCATTTAAACTGGGTGTTCGGATTTATATGTCACTTGGTATAGGTTCAATGATCTTTGACATATTAATAAAAAACCAAAAGCTTGTGTAAACTTTGACACCTTGAATCTTGGAGACCAGACCTTTTAGTACACATGCTTATATGAATTTCCCTATTTAAAAGATGCCCTTGTAATCACTAAGTAACACCCTGTATATGGCTTAATGTGTCAGAAATAGGGTGTTCTATAACCCCTTTATGTATATCATTGATCGGAATAAACATTTCTCCGAAGTAATGATTCACAAACACAGACACAAAAAATCAGCCACACATATTAAAAATAATACTTACACAGCGTCTGACACAATGGCAAAGTGCTGCGTACCTTTCAGATGGTATCTTTAACGAGGTTCGATATATTTCACTTTTTGAAGGATGGCCGGGCATTTAGTCTGTCGTCGGGTTAGGATAAATCACTACAAGGTGAGATAAGAGAAAAGGACTGGTACAATGTTACAGTTGTGTCTCATTTGATGGTTCGATATATAGGGACATCTGCTAGCTACTAAGGATACATTTAGTATAACACCTGATACGTCATTATCTCAAGACTGCTACAACAATAGATGATATATATTAAGAACCCATGACACAAAACCCTAAAGGATTTGTTAGAGAAAAGTTATTCTAAGAAGAAAGATCAAGCGTAAACGAAAGATGATCAATTTTTTTTGCACACTGAGCTGGGTTGGCAGAAGTTTGGTGCCCAGTGATTATTAAAAAAAACATTTGTTGGAGTGCCGGTGACCCAAGGCCCAAGACGCTAAAACGCGGTGAGCAAAGTATTGTTTTTGATAAACAATCGGCAGCCAACCCAGCGCACTATGCAGGAAACATTGATTATACAGGGTGTAGGGGGAATCTGGGAGACTTGCCCAGGTGGGAGACTTGCCCCTCCGTGATGTATACTAAGTGACTTATAAATCCGAACACCCAGTTTAAATGGTTTTATTTCAATAAAATTTAAAGTACTTAATGAAGCATAATAAGTAAATGATAAAAATTTAAAAATGATTGCACTGCTTTAAAGCCCTTTGACCTTTAATAATGTGTGGATGCACCCTGATGTGCTACGCATTCTCCAACGCGCCTAGGCATGCTTCTGATCAGGTGGTCAATGTCCTCCTGTGGTATCTCATTCCAGGCAACCACCAACTCCTCTCGAAGTGCTTCTAGAGTCTGAGGAGGACGTTGCAAATTGAGCAATCTCCTACCCATCATAACCCACACGTGCTCAATTGGGGATAAGTCGGGAGATCTTGGTGGCCATGGTAACAATGTGACATCATTATGTTGAAAGAAGTCTATTGTGACTCTTGCAACATGTGGTCGGGCATTATCTTGTTGGAAAGTTGGATCTGCCAGGGTGTCAAGATAGGGTAAAAGATGGGGTTCTAGAACTTCGTGGATATAACGCTGCGCGTTCATGTTACCTCTGATGAAGATTAAAGGTGACCTGGAACCATAAGCTATAGCACCCCAAACCATAACTCCAACAGTGTGATGAACATGTCTTTCAACAAAAAACTATGGATTCCTCCTTTCACCACGTCGCCTTCTAACCCTGGCACGACCATCGTGCATGCCTAAACAAAATCGAGACTCGTCACTAAAGACAATACTGTTCCATTCCTGATCCCAGAGTGACCGTTGTCTGCACCACTCAAGGCGATTACGTCGGTGTTCTCGAGTTAAAGGGAGGACCCAGTGTGGCCGGTATGAAAACAAGCCAAAACTTCTCATTCGTCGGTAAACACTTCGCATGCCAATAGGTCTTCCGTGTTCTGCAAACCATTCATTTGCAATGGACCTGGTAGTGGAGAAACGGTCCCTTAAGGCCAATAATCTTAGGCGGCGATCTTCACGGTCTGTTGTTCTACGGCGGCGTCCAGTGCCCCTTGCTCTTTGCGTACGGCCTTCTCGAAGCCATGCCTGACAACACCTAACCACAGTGTCTACACTTCTTTGCACTCTAACTGCAATTGCCCGAAAAGAAAGTTCATCTTCCTGAAGTCCCACTATAGGGCCCCTATCAAACTCACTAAGTTGACGAAATCGTACAGGTCTCCGTACTCTGGGCATCGTAACCGATCGTAAAGGATGTCAGGAACCAAAACCCGCCAACGTTGATTCTTTACTGCGGCTGAAATATTCATTTTTAGAGCGTTAGTGAATTAAAAAAAAAGCTGTCTAAAAACCGGAATGTCCAACTGATAAGGCTGAAAATTTTTTCACTTGTTATTTGCAGTAAGATAAATACATTCACCAACTTTTATTAAAATAAAACCATTTAAACTGGGGGTTCGGATTTATATGTCACTTAGTATATTTACTTTAAAATTGCGCACCATAATCTGAAACGAGAGAAAACGGGACGCCCTCTAGTGCTTCTAGGCGTCTACGAAATCCTAGTTGACTTTTCTCAGTTTGTTTTGAATCTGACCCGAGGCATGTGGCTTTTTGCGTTTTAACCAAAAATTAATACTTTCACAAATTTCGTGATTTTGTGGGCAAATTAAAAGGTAAGGTCTTGTGTGGGTATATTAATTAGACAATGTAGATTTATGCACCATAAATGTTAAACGTGCACTATTCATGATTTTTAAGAAAATTGAACCTAACCTGAAACAGAAAGGTGTGGGAGACTGGCCCATACCCCATACCTTTCTGATGTAATTCTAAATTGGTATTTGTTTTTAATTAATTTTAGTAAAAGTTGATGCATCTTTTTTATTACAGGTCTGTACAATGCCATTTAAGTACAAAACAAAAGACGGTTCCACTCGCAAAAAGCTTGATAAGGATGTTCTTAAAAATGCACTAGATGAACTAGGAATTCTTCGAAAAACTTCTGCAAAATATGATATTGATCGGAGGGCTTTGAGACGCTACAAACACAATGAAAATAAACTTGAAAAAAATAGAAATTGAAGGCCAGTATAATACTTCACAAATATTCACCATACAAGAAGAGAAGCTTCTGGATGAATATTTTTTAAATTGCAGCAAAATGCACTATGGACTTACTCGAAAACAAGGAATGAGTTTGCAGTTTCGAATTCCAAAAAAATTCCAGAAAGTTGGACAAAAAATAGTATGGCAGGGAAGGATTGGTTTCGCGATTTGTTATCAAGAAATTCCGAAATTAGTTTAAGAACTCCGGAGGCAACAAGCTTGTCACGATCTACAAGCTTCAGTCGGAAGAATGTACACGATTTTTTTCAAAACTTAAGGATTGTACGAGAAAAATTTAAGTTTGAACCACAAAATATGTATACCTGTGATGAAGTAGGATGTACTACAGTTCAGGATTGTCCTAAGGAATTGGCCAGTAAAGAAGCTAAGCAGGTTGGTCAAGTTACTTCATCAGAGAGGGGCACTTTGGTGACAGTTTGTTTTGCAGTCAATGCAATTTTAAGCGTTATTCCACCCTTCTTTAAATATAAAAAAGGGAATACCCTCGTATCAAATATCGAGAAGACTTCGTTTCTGATGGCCCAGAATTTTTTAAAATTATTTTTATTTGTTTTTTGCATTAAACTTATGTTTATTCTGATTTCAAAGATTTAGATTTAGTTTCGTACTTGAATAAGTAAAGTTTTTTGTTTTATTTTTTGAGTTTTTCGAATACAAAAGTTATTATTTACATTTGTTTTTATTTAATAAGGGGGGTGGGCAACTCTCCTTCTGACTATGGGCAAGTCTCCCTCATATGTGGGAGAGTTGCCCATGTTTTCAAAAAAAATAAAAAAACTATATATTTTTATCTGACTTATTTTTTTAAGGTTTAAATGATAAAACAAGGTTCCTAAAAATATATGCTACGGAGGCATCTATAATTTATTGATTTATATAAATAGGAACAAATTTTATCACCAATAATAAATTGGGAGGGGCAAGTCTCCCGGACTTCCCTATAATATGAGTCCACTACCGAGATACAGGATGAAGTTTTATTTACGAAATTAAAAAAAAATATATCTGCTGAGTGAGTAAAGATATTGAGTTAGGATTTCAACGTGTACATCGCTTGCGCTTGTTTTTCCTTTCTGCTGGTTTGAGGCATTGAAACGCGATGGATACGTGAAAAGGGGGTGGGGGAGGGGAAATCAATCGGGCATATTGATTATAGTCATCGAAGTTTCTCTACCTGTCATGGATCGAGCGACAAGTAGGTTATAGGCTCAGAACTATAAATACATTATTATGTAAATCAATAAACTCATTATGCGTAAAATGCAATCGATATTAAAGTTCGTTGATGAAGCAAGACGTTAAACTAGGGCTGCATATCGCGAATTGTAGTTTATTTTGACGAAAAGGACATGTTGACAATGGCACAATGAATAATGTTCGCTAATAATAATAATACTCTTTTCATTACTAAGCTGAATCGCGTAAACTTACGCGTGAGGTCCTTAAAGCTAATCAGCCAGGGGATAACATACAAGTTTCAGGAATGAAAATTCTATACTCAACCACCCGTACAATCCAGAAAATCCAAATATCTTGACATACCGAGATCAACAAACACGTAATGGGCTGAACAGGCATTTCTAAGTACCCAGAGAGGTAATTGATGTTTTAAAATGATCTTTCCACGCCTAAAATACCGAATTAAACTTTTAAATTACGCTCAGCTATGCTCGCGTCTCCGAACATACAAAAACCCTAAGAACGATCTTCCTAAATCTTCAAAACAATCCGTTTGAAGTTGACAAAGCGCGTGTTTTGATATATGCAGCGACCGAACGAGAATTATTACACGTTTAGACAATTAATGCCTGCTTTATGGGCTGGAGATTCCCTAAAAGCCGGGTATTTCGGGCGGGGAACGAAAACAACGGGACTCTCAGACAAAATCAACAAACAATATAAATGGCTCTTCAGCCTATCGGTAAGGCGTACTGGGAGAATTTCTGGTAGGCTCTATCTATCAATATTTGTTTCATTACAATGAAAAAAAAAACAGAACGACCTTTGACAAATAATGCTTATTATCTTATTTACCATACACTGATTGAGCCGCATCTCACTTTATGGTATAGCATGGGGAGGCATGTTACTCACATATCTACAGGGTGTTTCAGTTTATTGTTGCACAACTTTAAGATTCGATAGAACTTTTAAAATTAATGCATAAAGTCTATATAAACATGGGTCGAAAAATGCGTGGCTTCTGAAATACAGGGTGTTTAAATTTACTTTCTAAAATAGTTTTTTTTAAGTATTTCGAACTATATTTGATGTATAACAGTGAAAATTGGTATACAAGGGTTTTTTGGTACGACAAAACGAACCATGGGCATAGTTTTACTGCAGCCGCTAGAGGGCGCTCTCTACTGTACCTGTAGTGTATTAAAATGACCGAAAGATTTTTCTTAGTGCAATTTTTTGCTTTTTGAATAAAAAAACTGATTCTTCGCACTTTTCAACATAAAAAAGCTCTCTTGTGAATTTTCGTTATAGTTAGCCGTTTTTGAGATATTTCGATTTTTAAGGTTCGATGCATTTTTAATTATTCATGATAAAATAACGTTAAAAAGTCAGTATCTCGATAATTTTTAGAAGTAGGCTGTGCCTGCAAGTATTTTTGAAATTGAAAGCAGAATAAGGTTAAATTTCAATTAGTTGACAGTTAGTTTTGTTGTCTGTTGAAACCTGAAACGTTTTTTTGCAATTGTGAATGTAGGACATTTAGTTTCTTTTACTTGTAAGTTTTATAAAAATGCCATTTTTATTCTCCAATCAAGAGTTAGCGGATATTTATTTATTAAAACTTCTCATTCGTCGGTAAGCACTTCGCATGCCAATAGGTCTTCCGTGTTCTGCAAACCATTCATTTGCAATGGACCTGGTAGTGGAGAAACGGTCCCTTAAGGCCAATAATCTTAGGCGGCGATCTTCACGGTCTGTTGTTCTACGGCGGCGTCCAGTGCCCCTTGCTCTTTGCGTACGGCCTTCTCGAAGCCATGTCTGACAACATCTAACCACAGTGTCTACACTTCTTTGCACTCTAACTGCAATTGCCCGAAAAGAAAGTCCAGCTTCCCGAAGTCCCACTATACGGCCCCTATCAAACTCACTAAGTTGACGAAATCGTACAGGTCTCCGTACTCTAGGCATCGTAACCGATCATAAAGGATGTCAAGAACCAAAATCCGCCAACGTTGATTCTTTACTGCGGCTGAAATATTCATTTTTATAGCGATAGTGAATTAATAAAAAGCATTATAAAAACAGGAATGTCCAACTGATGAGGCTGAAAATTTTTTCACTTGTTATTTACAGTAAGATAAATACATTCACCAACTTTTATTAAAATAAAACCATTTACACTGGGTGTTCGGATTTATATGTCACTTAGTATATTTTGGTGAGCTGATTTTTGTTTTCCTAAGCTTAGTAGCGCTCAAGTACCGTTGTGCCACATATTACTTGACTGTCTTGGAAACGTAGCAGATCGGTTCAAAAATTCAAGCTTGTTAACTTCTTACCCAATTTACAACATTAGAGGGTGTCTACATCTTTTACTGTCCGCACTCGATGTTCCAACGAACGAGCTGTGTCTCTAGCGTTATGTATGAGATAAACAAGCCTATGCGACTCGGGATAAAAACACCTACGAAAACTGTATGAAAACACTCGCGAAGTAGCAGCGACATCTTACAGACACTTACGGAAGCTAACAGGTCCGTCATTACTAAAGGAATGTGCCCTTTTCAGTTTCTTTTGCGGTTTATTATCAAACAGGTCGCTTTACTTACAAGGCACGCGGCGACTGAGATGGATATTGAAGTATATCTTTTTACCTAATCCATTGCTGGAGACAAGGCTGCATATGATAACGTAGATATTTTCGGAACCTGGTGGCCTTGTTATAATAAGACTTTGGTCTATGTGTTACTACAAAAATTTGCTTATTTTCACTAGAACACGAAAGCTCTCAACTTCAAGAATACCATGTACTTGGCGTCAACTCACATAACTTCTTTATATAACCGAGTGGGTGCATAAAAATAGGGTTCCCTTTCCTATTTTTTGTCTACGCCTCTGTCAGACAATATAAATGGATGTGAATGGTGGTGCAGTGGTAAACAGTTGTGTTATTCCTAGGCGGCGTAGACGACACAGAAAAAAATAACGGAGCTTTTGGGGTGCGCGGCTATTTTCAGATCGACAATCTACAATTGTCTCTCCGACCAACTGATTAGGCATTGTGATTTATGGTCCCAAGGGTGCAGAAATGGGTTTGCCTCAAGGCTCAGTTACACACCGTCACACGTTTACACCGTAGAAGGAATGCATAAACTTTTCGGGTATTTACTTGTTATGAAACTAAAATCGGGCAGTAAAGGGGATAATTTTGTAGAATTCGGTAAATATGCACGGTGCTTCCTAACGATGACTGTCAATATTCACGGGTGATTTCTGGGTCCATTTTAAGAAAAAAATATAATATGAATATAATAAGTTGTAACAGAGTAATTCAATTCATAGTACAAAGTGGGGGGTGCATTTTAATACATTTTCATAACTTTCCTCTCATAGATAGTTTCCAATAGAATTATTGTAAGATTTAATTTATCAAGCTCTGAATTGAATTATTCTGATAATAACTTAAATTCGACCACCTACTACTGTAATATAAACTCTTTGTAATTAAAAATTATTTTCTACTTTTTAGTTTGGTTAGCTACAAAACCGTGTTTTTTGATTTTTTTAACTATTATTTATTTCTCATTTTTTACTTTATTATTATTATATTTATCAATTAGTTTTTTGTAGACATGTGGTATTCAAATGTTTTACGAATTATTTCGTAATCTACTCATTTCATTTAAAGCTTCACTATTGCATGGGGTTTTTCCTGTTAATTTAGGTCCGTATCGTCAGTCGTCCCTACAATTGTAGGGCGCCTTTATGGCCTCCTTAATTGTCATAGTTTTCTTTTGAGTTACATCATGTTTTATCAGCCTGAAATTTCCTACAATTTAAAAAGAAAACATATCTTCACAATAGGAGAGCGCTGACGCTGACACGGGACAAGTGTAATCTAGAAATTTTTGAAGGAGAGAGAGGAGTATGACAATCAAGGAGGCCATAATCGCGCCCTACAATTGCAGGGACGTCTGACGGTACGGGCCTAAGGTTAGTAGCGATAGATGCATATGACATAATGATAATATGATGGAGTATAATTTTATAAAATATAATTTAATCTAGTGATATTCAGAATCACAAACACATTTTTAACATTATTTTTATTTTATACACAATAGGTGTTCAAATAGGTTGCCACTATTTTCTTAAATTAAATACAAATATGGTCTAATAGTAGAATTCAAAACACCACGTATGGACTTATTTGGGTGCTTTCTTATGGCAAATTTATCAGGATACATTTCTGCAGTATTTTTAGTATTTTTTAGCTTAAAATGTAGCGCGTCAGCGACTTTTCTGCATTGCTAATACGACCGTCTGGTACCTTTGACGATAATAAAGCAATATTAACAATCCACAATAATAATTCTCCGTGACAGGTATTTACGTCAAGTCAAGCATTTTTTGCAACGCCGACTTAAACATCAGAAAAAATGGTTAAAAACATCATCATGTAGCGAATAAAAAGTGCCGGTGGAAAAGCTTTACTAGTTTTTTGATGTGTCTTGAAATAAAGTGAAATAAACATGATTTTAGTTTTCCCCAAATATCTCAGTAAGCCATGAACTTTTTACAAGTTTCTCAACGCCATGTAAATACGCCCCAAAGAACGCAACTCTTTCCTGATTTAACCTAAGCTGTCTCCAAAGGGTACTGAGATCCCTAAGCATAATATACCACATTCATCTATCAATATAAGAAGGATATATTCGCATCATTTCAGGCTTACACTGCTGTGTCGGTAATTTAGTTCTCGAATCCCAATAACTTACTCCTATATTTCCGCAGATGGTCCCAGATAGATATTATAAACTACCAAATCTGCTCGTATTTCCGTGTCAGTGTTCCTTATTTACGAGTGTAAACTTCACACCTCCTATCGACCTCTCACCCTATAAAATGAGCTCAAGCTGTCCCATAAACCCTCGGCTCCTCAGATGTCCGAGAGGTTCGATGTCCACGGCAAATGAGCCTGATCAAATCGGGTCAACTTTCTTTCAGCCTTTGCCCTGTTCCCATGTAAACTCATTAGGCCACATATGGCAGCTGTCGCTAATTGGGTCATCCTGTCCGTCGGACCATCGGAGATTCGTTTGACGGAAGCTCGGCGATAGAAAAAGGTGGATCTACCAGGAAACGGGACGAGCAGCTTGAATTATGATACTTGTAACATAATTGATATTTCTTGTAAGAGCTACCTTGCTCTCCAGAGAAAAGGCACTGGGTATGTTTCCAGAATACTACTCCTCATCTACTGCTTCATCTGAGAAGAATATATAGAATTTAAATATTTATTGAGCAGTATTAACATGATAATAGAAAAAAAAAATAATGATGGTGATTCCATCAGTCTGACTGTTTTTCTGATCAATCAGATTATTATCACTTTGTAATCCTATCAAATATTTTACAGGCAAATGCTTCTAAAAATTATGTTACCAATTTTCATTTAAAACAAAAGCAGACAAAATATATAAAAAAGTATAAAACATCATTTGAACTTTTTAGGTGTCAACAAAAAGTGTGACACAGTTTATTAATAAGAATAACGGGAAAAGCCCGAAAAAGTGTTATGGACATACGCTGTTTTAGCAGGAAATGGAGCTCCTAATATATAACTTAAGCAAAAGAATTACTTCTTTCATTATTCATGTCACATGTTTTAATTTTCCATATTTCAATATGTTGAAGGTACACATGGGAAAATCGAATCTCCCGTCTTCCAAACCATGAATTGACCACCGTGAAAAAGTACATAGCATTTAAGCAGAAATAAATGCGGTGTTGCAGATAACAATAATAATAATAATAGTAATAATAATAATAATTTTTATTTGCAACATAAAGTTAGGTGAAAATAGTAGCTAAATACATTTAAACGAGATATGTTACAAAAAAGTGCTGAAGGCATTTACAAAAGATACAAGTTCAGCCCTTTACCTATTACACATTCATATATATACATATACACACACATACATATATATATATATATATATATCAATAATAATATATGATTTGTTATGCTAGTTTTGCAGTTATGAGATATTTTCTCCGAAAAAAAAAACAGTTTTATAACTTTTCATCAAAATGAGTTTCATATCTCATAAGTTCTCATTTAATTTTTTTCTAAAATGTTTAGCATAATCTTCACAGAGTGCATATAAGCCCAAAAAATGAACTTTGTATCGAAAAAATCAAATCGAAACACCCTTTGTGCTTTTACGGATTTGGGTTATCCTTTTTATAAGCTTTGGGGAATAAATAACCATTTTCTTGTATTCTGCTCCCTCTCTACAAATCATATGGTGTTTTATTTATTTTGAAGTGTAATGGCTGGGAATCTGCAAATAGCTCCAAGACCAAGTAATCCAACACTCTAAAAATGTTTACCAAAATAAAGTGATGTTCATTTTGACTGAAACATTGATACTCTATCTGCAAAAGTGACCGACTCAAAATCTGCCGCAGTTGAGTGTTTTTCAGCAAAGTATCCGACAGCCCCAGAAATAGTGCTCCAAACCCTGCTTGATCCTATGTCAAACCATGTCCTTTAAAGAGGCCTTTACTAACGCACTGGGATATGCAAAATATTCAATTTAAAAGAAAGCATGCTTGTATTGCTACTTTTTCAAATATCTTTTAAATTAACGCAGCCATCGACCGATGTGACCTTTTATGATACTTTATTTACTACTTTAGTCAATGTGAATAATCTCGGACAATAAAGTATATTTTGACTGATAACACAATAAAAACTTAATATCTACATTTCTCGCTGGTGGAATCCCAATATGATTTGGTTTTTAGACTGGATACTTGATAAAACATGTCCATACGTATGATGTCTGACTGACAAAAAATAAAGGTCATTTTCCTCACATTTAACTCAAACCTACCCTCCAGGGCAGAAGACAAGTCGATAGTAACTTTCTTTTCGCAACTGAGCTGCTCACCGCAGGCTTACCAAACTGTGCAACTATGTTTTCGAATGCAGATACGTCCAGGGACCAATCTGCTTCCTTATTATCGGCTGATTTTATGTATGCCGCATAAAGGAATAAGTTTCTTATTTCACACCATTGCCAAATGGTGCGCGCCAGACTATTAAGTTTTAAAAATCGCACACTACCCATTTTATTAATGTAGGCCAAGGCTGTGGTGTTATCCACCCAACACAGGATGTTACAATTAGATAGGTTAGCTGCAAAACATTTTAGCCCAAAGAAAACTGCCAACAGTTCTCGATAGTTTATGTGATGCAGTTTTTCAATGTCCGACCAGAACCCGTGCGACATTTTCCCAAAGCAGCTAATACCCCAGCCAGAGTCTGATGCATCGGAAAAAATTTCTATAACAAACGAATCAACTTGAATGAAGTTTTTTGCCTGTGGCAAGTTATTAAACCACCAGTTAAAATGGCAAAAGAAACGGTTCCACCTCACAAGCACGGAACATATTTTTAGGACGTCAGTGTTCAGGGAAAATGTTTGCTGAACATGAAGCTACTGTACAAGACGTGAAAAAACTTAACGCGTCATTTTTCGTCCATTGGAGAAAGTCACAACGCACAACATAATTTATAAAGCCAAAATAGTGATAATTGTTTTGTAAACTATAGCTCATCCTGGTAGTCTGAATAAGTAACAAAATTAGGCGTGATCCACCCGCATACGGTGTACTCGTATGTATAGCCAGGTGCCGCATAATTACCAATTCTAACAATAACTGATTAATTTGAGGCTTGTAATTTATCTAGATTATATGTTTAGCAGCATATTTATACAGTCAGACTGGATAGATAGATTTCCGTTACAAAATGCATATTACTTTGGCGCGAATATGATTATTATTACATTATTAGCAAGATGCAATGAAATGCAAATCCAATGCATTACCATATACGCCGTTTTCACTCAATTAGAAAAATATTTTTAATAAAATTATGGTGGTTGCTTTAAATATTCACCTATGAATATTTAGGCGCGGCATTGTTATTGAGGAATGCATCGATGCCTCTTTTTATTGCAATGCTGGTAAAATTTCGAATGAAAAAATATGGAGATATGCAATTATTGAGGAATGTATACCGGTAGATAGCAAATTAATATTGCTGTTGGATGGTGTTCAGTGTATTCAGTTTCGCATTCAGTTTACTTCTGACAGTTACATCCGGATTAAAATCCTTTAACAAATGGTGAGAACTCAATTAGAAGGTGCTAAGAATTGCAATGGGTTGAATTTTAAATACAAATGGCTTATACTGAAGGAGTTTGCATACAATCCTAACCTCCCTATTCATTTGGCACACGGCAATATTTGGAATTCCAGAAAAAAAAAACAGAACAGACTGATTTTAAAACAGAAATGTATTCTTGAGAGTAAATGAATATGATTTTTATCTAGAGATACAAAATATTTTACTGAGTAACAACACATCTGCAAACTCCTTAAACCAATACTTCATAGAATTTTTGGAACATGTGCAAAAAAGTGATTCTTCCAGCTTTGACAGTAAATAAAAAAAGTTACCCAACAAAATTTTTTTTATCCACCATTAGGAATACAATTCTGTTGTAAGATCTGCCTATTCATTTTTTAGAATGTTTCGCTAGTCAGACTGATCTAATATACAGGGTGTCCTGAAAGTTGGAAACAACTAAGTTGATATTAACAAAGTAAGAAAAAACGAAAAATTGCTCACTTTTCTGTACACATGCATATGCTTGAGGAAGCCCAGCATCATTGTAGGCTTTTAGAATGGACTGCTTTTACCGAATGAATGTAGCAGTGTTCACTTCAGTTTCATACATTTTATTCTAAATGATCTGCATGCACTCGCGAAGCCTCGGTAGCATTTCAAAGGCACTCACCGTATATTAAAATAATATGGACTACTCCGATATTGGTATATAAGTGTGCCATTTTTGTTTTGTTTTTCTTTTAGTACCGATGTTTGAAGGTCAGAGTCATCCATGTAACGGATACACTGATTGGTAATCCATATGGCGTCATCGGCATCCTATTTGATTATCTGTGGCTCTGTGTGTGCTGCCTGTCGGATATAGATCAATAAACGTACTTCCATTCCATTCATGGAATTCGAAAATCTGTTTGGTGCGAATAATCCATGCAAGTGGACGCTAACCTTTAGGTGATATGTGACTTTCTTCTTGATCGAGGCGGTACCATCCCAAGGACATCGACTCCCTAACTAACAATTATCACTCCTATTAGAGTTGCAAGAATGATTATAAAGTATTCCTTACACAACATTGTATACTGTAAGCATATTGGCAAAACCTTCTTAGAACAGCTATACAAGCGGAATGGGCACACCTAATAGGACACTTCAGTCATTTAAGAGGTTGTATAATGGCTGCAGGTAACAGTTATACAACAAAAGTGTAAGCCTCTTGCAGCCGCTATAGGACATTTGCGTCAGTGCAAGATTCAGTTTTTGTCAACTATACAACTATTCTGTTACGTGATTCTACTTTATTGCAGCCAAACCATTTCTTATGTATTGTATAGACGAAGTGAAGAATATATAACTAATACAATACAGTCATCTTGTTTACTTACATATCGGCCATTGTGAATTTCATACACAGGTATATGATAAACTTCTACACTGTGATATAGGGGGATTGAATTACTTGCGCAGCAAATTTTATTGTGATTATCGTGCACAGTAGTTACCCAATTTCTACGGGCTTCGTATTTGATTCATATTTTGATAATGATCAAAAGTATGTCTAGATTTTTAAGATGGAAAACTGAACTTACCTGCGTTAAATCTACCACAAATCCTACATTTAGACACAATTACACTAATGGTTATCACTTTATTTTTGTAATTGCGAACTGAAACATAATTATTTCATATCAAATAGAGGAATAAATGTTTTCCCAATATGGCGGGTGATTGTGTATAATCATGGCATCGTCCATGTTGTCTTTGGTTTATTAGAATACTTTGGTGTTGCTTGCAGGTGTTATACAACAATTTGACAAAAATGTCAGAAATGAAATACCGATAGAGTCCAATGATTTACCTAGAATTTGTACCAGATCTGTATCTTCTGTTTGAACAGTTGATAAAACCTTTTTAACCCATATGCATGCGTTGTTTGTCTTAAAACATTGGTTATGGCATTTTAACAAAAATATGATAGCAGAAAGTTAGGTTATGGTGACATATTTAGCATATGTACAGCTTTTAACAGTTACTAACAGTTGTATAAGTGCTTCCGTTCGGAGCAATTTGTTGGCTAAAGTAGTAAATTTGCACAGTTTGACTAACCTGTAAATATGCCGTACAAAATAGTTGTATAAAGGTTTATGCAACAGTTAAAAATTTGTCCTATAAGGTGTTGTGTAACTATGCTATCAGAATATTTTAAACACCTCATTTTAGAGCAAATATGTTGCAGAAAGCAAATTTGCATTCCACACAACATTAAGCCAGCATTTTGGTGTTCAGGCAACAACAATAGAGAGCTTTTATAGCTGAATGGTTCTTTTACCAAAAGCTTACAGCACTACCTTGTTAGTTGGGCTGTGGGACCAGAATACTGGCACATCACACGCGTTCAGGGCCTGCCTTGGGCTCTGCCTTCAAAGTAGCCCAAGTATAAAGAAAAAATCAGAAGTCGGACTGAACTTACGTATTCCAACGTCTACAGTGAAACAGTTGAAAGAAATCAAATGAATGGCAGGATTTTTAATTGACTTCTGTTCTAGGGAGCAAACGAGGCATTTTCTCAGGTGATTCCTAGAACTTACGTTATCTATGCTCCCGTATTCGTCTCTAATTGGTGCTGTGTCCATAGAGATGGTCGGGATAAGGTGAAAACGAGCGCAGTTGCCGCTGTGCTGATTTGTAAAACTTCTTTTAATAAGTAACGCATTCGGCGCGGAATAATTGAGGATGCATAGTACATTAGGCTTGCGCAGTGGCGTATCAAGGCTCGAAGCCACCTTATTGATACAAAAAGACTCCCCCACTGAGATCTCTCTGGAAATCCTTGTGGTTCTTCAGACTTCTTTGTATCTCTGTTCATCCTTACCAGATAACAACGCAAGGCCTACTGAAAAATCAGTAAACAGCGAAAAAACTGGACCAATCAATGAATCCTAAGGGATATTGATATATTCTTAGCGTACTATGGGAGCACTAAAAATGTTAAACTGAAAATATTTTATTATTCAACAGGCCCCTCTTAACTCAAGACACTCTTTACATCGATGTTGTAGAGCTTTTACACCTTTCAAATAAATGTTTCCTGTTGGCCTGTAAATCAGCTTTCCACACCTTCTATCATATTGTTGTTCGGAGAAAATTTGCGACCTTTAAATTTTTTCAGCTTCGGAAAAAGGTAATAATCAGAAGGTGCCAAGTCATGTGAATAATGAGGGTCTGCTATTAGTTCGAAATCGCGAAGCTTCGTCATCGAAACATGCGAGTTGTGTGCTGGCGCATTGTCTTGCAAATCTTTCCACGTCTTATCTCCTTGTGTAAGCAACCAGCGAAAATGATACCAGAACGGTCCCAAAACACTAAGGCAACCACTTTTCCTGCAGACTTTTGTACGCGAAATTTCTTTTGCCTTGTCGAGTGCTTGCCACGCTCTTTTTTTTAATTAGGATCACTTTTTGATTTTAAGCTAAAGTTATTTCTCTCACTTGAGGCAATGGATGATTAAAAAAAAACTAGGGGGTTACTGAGGCTAAAGCCGTGATTTAGCGTTGGCAAATTAGGCCCTATGCTCAGGTACACCGGAGAGTAGGGGGGTATTTTTTAGGGGCGCCACCAGCTTTTATCCGCCAAAACTGGAAGACGCCTTGGTGTTGAAAGGCACTCTTTAGCCCAAAACCCCAAGAAACAAAAACAAAAATGCATACAAACAATAGATTTTCTGTGTGGGTAAATAATTGCTAAAATTAACATCAATACATTTTATTACATCTACTAACGGCTAACAACAAAAATTTAAGCCAGCCAAACTAGGAGATCTCCCTTAATGCGAAAGCTTATTGACTAACTAATTTAAAATGGGCGAGTAAGGCTTCAAAACCGATGACGTAAGAATCCCTATGGTGGAAAAAGGGTCTCTGTTCGGAAAGAGGTCTCCGGTAGAAAACGTGTCAATGGATCTCCAGTAGCGAAGATTCCCCCAAAATAAAAGCGCCAGATGATGTCGGGTAGGGTTTTTCACGTGGTTCCGTCTAGCGAAAAGTGCGGCTGAAGACAATAAGATCCTACAAATTGTGGAATTTCTCGGGTCCAAGGGTAGACGAAAAAAAAAAGATGCTACGCACTCACAACAGGAATGACCCAGGAAATTATCCATGAAATTTTCTTCCACAATCCAACGAAGATGCCCCAGGCAAAAAAAGAGGAAAATTTCAGGTCTTCTGGCACTAGCGGAACAGAACAAGATGGCCCTCCGATAGTGGAAGGAAGTCCCATCCCAAAATTTAATTTTTTCGTCTTGACATTTCCAAATATAGTTGTACGCCTGACCATTAAGAGCCAAACGTTGTCGGCTAATCCCAAAATGAGAAGGTTCCTAATATAAATTCAAGTAAATATCGTGAATAAATGTGGCAATACTGTCATATCTGCATATAAATTTGATTGATTAATAAACATAAGGAAATTCTGAAATAAAATTGGCAACTATGCGGAAAAAGCGAGGTGTGCAAGTATATAGTTCGGTACGCAGAATAGTACCTCGACATCAGCGACATCAGCATTTGACATTGGAAGATTTCAGAAAACAATAATCAGTTCATCTGACTATAAAAGAAATACATAGTTCAATAGGTGAGTAATAATATTTATGCAACACAAATAGTTTTTAATTCAGAAGGTGATATCAATTTATAGATGTACATTTATTTATTTATTTATTTTTACCTCCGGAGTAACAAACCGGATTGTTGTTGGGGTGTAAACTAATCCTCGAGACGAAAATTTCGAGATTGAATTGATTTCTTGACGGTGGAAGATCTAGCAGGGGATGGAAGCAACCGAGTTATTTATGAAAATATGTGGAGATGAATACTAAAATTATTACTCATGGTGAACCAGGGAAATTACTAGGCGACACAAGAAGAAATTGTCCATATCAGGGTGAGTAAATTCATCGATTAATTACCTGAATGCATGGAAAATTGACTACACATTTATAAACTTAGTGGTAGAAACTGTAAAGATGATCAAAATGGAGTGCGATTGCTGTACGTTAAATTTAATAATTGAAATTTTTGGATTATAGAATAGATCAGGATGGATTATGTTTACTTGATTGAGAAATATTTGGTTTCAGTTCCCAAATTGTTCAGTGACATGGAAGATGCTGACTACTATATACAGGCAGCCAAACGACTACAGAAGAAAAACAACGGATACAAATTAAAAATTATAGTTATTCCGTGGTATTCATGTGTTATGTTTGTTATTTCAAATAAACATGATAATAGGTAAATGTCTGGGTGTTATTTATTTTGGTTATGAATTACGTGAGAAAAATATAGCTAAATACACCGTTAAAAACAAGCGCTATCTTGGGAAATGGCCAATGGGGCGGTCTAGTCATTTTTGTCAATAAAATTGATTTAATAATATGCTATGAATGAAAATAATATGCTACGGAGATTATTAGATTAGATTATCGGCTTTTGTTTCTTCCTTCTCAAGTTCTTGCTGAATTACATCAAATTAAACCTGTGCGACAACAACAACAACAACAACAAGAAAATATGATTCATCGGCAATAAACGGCAACTGTTACATGCTTCCATTCCATCCAATGTTGTTTTGTCTCAGGATCGTAGGAATGTACCCAAGTTTCGTCCATAATCAGTATACTCTTCAGAAACTTTGGTTCTTTGCCTTTTCAAATCGAGCAAGAATTGCACACGATGTTTCCACTAGTGATCGCTTCTGTTCCGCGTTCAGGCATTTGGGAATCCATTCTTCAGAATTCGTTTCACGTCCAAATCAACATAAATGATGTTAGGAATGTGTTCGTATAAAATTTTCAGGTATCGACATTTCGCGGGATTGAGACTAAAATGGGTCTTCTAGGTATCACCTTGAATGGATAACTTTTCTCTTTTGAAGCAAGTCACCCACTTTTTTGTGGCATACGAAGGGCAGTCATCACGAAAGGTATTATGGGTGGTATGAATAAAAATGAAGTACCTTCTAATACTACAAGTATTAGCATTTTCTACAAAGTATGTACTTCAAATCTGAGAAGAACCTACATTTTCAAGTAGATACTTTTTGTTTTACCGGAACTTACTATATCAAGTAGTATTTTCTGAAAGTACCTACTTCTTGTAGTAGATGCTATTTGATTATGTAGACTCGCCTTGATATTGCTGCCATCAATCGCCATTTCGCATGAAATGAGTCCGAAAGCAACTAATAAAGATGAAAAGACGCAGCCGATGTGCCGCACAGTCACAGAATTTTAACGGGCTCATTTTAGACGGCTATGGGGCGGCGGGTGAAGAAGCATCGGGGAAGACATCTTTTTCTCGAGAAAATGAGAAAATTGCTAAGCGGTTCCGTTTATTGGATTTCCGGGAAAATGCAGATACTTTTCCGGGATGAACGGAAAATAGCAACTGGAGTTGGTAATGTCTTTATACGTAAAAACATCAGGGAATAATCAATTGTGAAGAGGGTGATCAGCCACCTGCAAGTCTATTACCAGTTGTATGGACTGTTGGATAGTTCATCCGACTTTTGATAAAATATCTTAATCTTTAATTTCTCCTTCAATATTAATGATCAAAAAATGCAAATTAATAAAGTGCCCAACATAAAATACCTTGGAGTGGTCTTGGATCCTCACTTACGATGGGACATCCATGTCAATTATATTTTAAAGAAAGTTAGATTTGTATCCTACAAAATTAAATACCTTGGGAATATATTGACAGAAAAATATCTTCGAACATTATACCATGCACTGATTGAGCCTCATCTCACATATGGTATATTAGCATGGGGAGCTGCATGTTCCTCACATATCTATAATTTAGATGTTTTTCAAAAAAGTATTCTAAAAATGATATTTAAAAAACCGAAACTTTATCCCACTGAAAAATTATACGCAGATGTTCGAATGTATGATATAAGACAGCTTCTTACACAGTATCACTCACTACCATAAATTTGTAAACACCGACCAAAAAATTAAACATAATCATTATACCAGGTACAAAATTCGTGGCACAGTAGTTCCTCAACCGCATAAATCTATAATGCAGCGATCACATCTCTATTTAGCGCCTAAATTTTATGAAATTATACCTAAAGACTTAAAAGATTTACGTTTCGGAAATTGTTTCAAAAGAAATTTAAAAAAGTGGCTACATTCTATAATAGGACTGAAATTCATAAACTCATAAATACGAACATCAACTAAATACATAATCCACTGTAGCTAATTTTTGTCCTTTTTGTCAATTGCATTCTACAGTTTCAACTTAAATTTATTGGTCCATGTACAGGCGATGCCTTCTATTGGGCCTGTTTTGATTTTATATTTATTTACTCATATTTTTTGTTATCTTTGTACATTGAGTGAATAAATATTATTATTATTATTAGTCTGGACCCTTTGCCTTTATTGTTTGTTAAAGTTTTATTTGTGTATCTACTTCTTACGATAACTAGTGAAAAGTCTTTATTATAAGATATGCTTTTTGGATGTTGCATGACATGTACTCGTACATCTCAAAAGACCATGTCACTCATTCCCGTCGGTCTGCCTGTCTAACTGTCAGTCCATCTATCTGGCTGTCCGCTAATTCTTGGTACTTCTGTGTCTTGTAAAGTACACTACTTGGATTTTGATAAGATTTTAACGTGAGGTTATTATTATGCCAGAGACAAAAGAGCTCTGTAATTTAAAAAAATTGGTTTAGTGACGGCGGAACTATGGGCAAAAAAGAAGAAACATAAAATCAGACTAGGTTCGTTCTTTGTATACTAAGTAACATATAAATCCGAACACCCAGTTTAAATGGTTTTATTTTAATAAAAGTTGGTGAATGTATTTATCTTACTGTAAATAACAAGTGAAAAAATTTTCAGCCTTATCAGTTGGACAATCCGGTTTTTATACTGCTTTTTTTTAATTCACTAACGCTCTAAAAATGAATATTTCAGCCGCAGTAAAGAATCAACGTTGGCGGATTTTGGTTCTTGACATCCTTTACGATCGGTTACGATGCCTAGAGTACGGAGACCTGTACGATTTCGTCAACTTAGTGAGCTTGATAGGGGCCGTATAGTGGGACTTCGGGAAGCTGGACTTTCTTTTCGGGCAATTGCAGTTAGAGTGCAAGGAAGTGTAGACACTGTGGTTAGGTGTTGTCAGGCATGGCTTCGAGAAGGCCGTACGCAAAGAGCAAGGGGCACTGGACGCCGCCGTAGAACAACAGACCGTGAAGATCGCCGCCTAAGATTATTGGCCTTAAGGGACCGTTTCTCCACTAAGAGGTCCATTGCAAATGAATGGTTTGCAGAACACGGAAGACCTATTGGCATGCGAAGTGTTTACCGACGAATGAGAAGTTTTGGCTTGTTTTCATACCGGCCACACTGGGTCCTCCCTTTAACTCGAGAACACCGATGTAATCGCCTTGAGTGGTGCAGACAACGGTCACTCTGGGATCAGGAATGGAACAGTATTGTCTTTAGTGACGAGTCTCGATTTTGTTTAGGCATGCACGATGGTCGTGCAAGGGTCAGAAGGCGACGTGGTGAAAGGAGGAATCCACAGTTTTTTGTTGAAAGACATGTTCATCACACTGTTGGAGTTATGGTTAGAGGTGCTATAGCTTATGGTTCCAGGTCACCTTTAATCTTCATCAGAGGTAACATGAACGCGCAGCGTTATATCCACGAAGTTCTAGAACCCCATCTTTTACCCTATCTTGACACCCTGGCAGATCCAACTTTCCAACAAGATAATGCCCGACCACATGTTGCAAGAGTCACAATAGACTTCTTTCAACATAATGATGTCACATTGTTACCATGGCCACCAAGATCTCCCGACTTATCCCCAATTGAGCACGTGTGGGATATGATGGGTAGGAGATTGCTCAATTTGCAACGTCCTCCTCAGACTCTAGAAGCAGTTCGAGAGGAGTTGGTGGTTGCCTGGAATGAGATACCACAGGAGGACATTGACCACCTGATCAGAAGCATGCCTAGGCGCGTTGGAGAATGCGTAGCACATCAGGGAGCATCCACACATTATTAAAGGTCAAAGGGCTTTAAAGCAGTGCAATCATTTTGAAATTTTTATCATTTACTTATGCTTCATTAAGTACTTATACAAAATTTTATTAAAATAAAACCATTTAAACTGGGTGTTCGGATTTATATGTCACTTAGTATATTTGAGGGACTCCTGCTCATTTTCAGATCAATTTTTGAAGGGGTAGTAAATTGCGGGTTAGGGACTATGAACGTCTATCTTTGATTTAGTGAAAGACACTCTGTTACTAAGGAGCTTCTGATCCCAATAATACTCAACAATACTGTTAAAAAGAATAGCTATATCTTAAATTAAGACGATAAGCTCAAGTCATGTCTCGACTGGCCCGTACGACTACCCGATGGAGGCTGTTTAGTCTGACCCATCGTCTTGCCAGACCTGCACCACTCGTTCATATTTCCAGGGTCCAAGATCTGTCTCACGGCTGGTTTCTCTCTTTTAAAGCACATTTTCTGGTAGATATTGTTCATATTAGTTTAAACCCAACATAATCTAACTGATGAAATTTATGTGTGAAGTACAGACTCCTAATCCACTGGAGAGAAAGTATTGGGAATCTGGGAGACTTGCCCAGGTGGGAGACTTGCCCCTCCGTGATATATTTACTTTAAAATTGCGCACCATAATCTGAAACGAGAGAAAACGGGACGCCCTCTAGTGCTTCTAGGCGTCTACGAAATCCTAGTTGACTTTTCTCAGTTTGTTTTGTATCTGACCCGAGGCATGTGGCTTTTTGCGTTTAAACCAAAAATTAATACTTTTACAAATTTCGCGATTTTGTGGGCAAATTAAAAGGTAAGTTTTAGATTCTTGTGTGGGTATATTAATTAGACATTGTAGATTTATGCACCATAAATGTTAAACGTGCACTAATCATAATTTTTAAGAAAATTGAACCTAACCTGAAACAGAAAGGTGTGGGAGACTGGCCCATACCTCAGGAGGGAGACTTGGTCAGAGGGGCAACTCTCCCTTTCTGATGTAATTCTAAATTGGTATTTGTTTTTAATTAATTTTAGTAAAATTTGATGCATTTTTTTTATTACAGGTCTGTACAATGCCATTTAAGTACAAAACAAAAGACGGTTCCACTCGCAAAAAACTTGATAAGGCTGTTTTTAAAAATGCACTAGATGAACTAGGAATTCTTTGAAAAACTTCTGCAAAATATGATATTGATCGGAGGACTTTGAGACGCTACAAAAACAATGAAAATAATTTTGAAAAAATAGAAACTAAAGGCCAGTATAATACTTCACAAATATTCACCATACAAGAAGAGAAGCTTCTGGTTGAATATTTTTTAAATTGCAGCAAAATGCACTATGGACTTACTCGAAAACAGGGAATGGAATTAGCTTTTGAGTTTGCAGTTTCGAATTCCAAAAAAATTCCAGAAGTTTGGTCAAAAAATAGTATGGCAGGGAAGGATTGGTTTCGCGGTTTGCTATCAAGAAATCCCGAAATTAGTTTAAGAACTCCGGAGGCAATAAGCTTGTCACGATCTACAAGCTTCAGTCGGAAGAATGTACACGATTTTTTTCAAAACTTAAGGATTGTACGAGAAAAATTTAAGTTTGAACCACAAAATATTTATAACTGTGATGAAGTAGGATGTACTACAGTTCAGGATTGTCCTAAGGTATTGGCCAGTAAAAAAGCTAAGCAGGTTGGTCAAGTTACTTCATCAGAGAGGGGCACTTTGGTGACAGTTTGTTTTGCAGTCAATGCAATTGGAAGCGTTATTCCACCCTTTTTTATATTATTATTTTAAATGATACAACAAGGTTCCTAAAAATATATGCTACGAAGGCATCTAAAATTTATTGATTTATATAAATAGGAACAAATTTTATCACCAATAATAAATTGGGAGGGGCAAGTCTCCCGGACTTCCCCTACTGTTCACAAAGAATTTATAACTTGGAAAGTACTGCTCGGATTTTGTTGAAATTTTCTTACAAGTACACTGCTGTGCCACGGACCAAAAAGCTAGGGTCAAAAAACGCAAGAATACGAATCGTCTAAGCTGCTAGGCTCCTAAGCGTTCTCAGAAAAAAATTAGTAGTGATTAAGAATTGGCGTCTGGGGTTGTAGGAAGCAAAGGAGAGTATATCTCAATTTTTGGCGTTAGTATATTTATACATTCCCAACTCAAAAATCGATCCAGTGACGGAGGAGCTGCCATGCTGCCGAGTTTGACGCGTGGATTTATGTAGCGGCTAGAGAGGTATAGAGGAGTCGCGACGTTGTCAGATGGACATTACTATCAGTAGGACAGGGAAAAGATCCCTATGGGCCTGTTTAACTTACCTGATCTGTTCAATTTCTACTAACTTATGCCAAACATGAATTTTAATGAACTTTTTCATAGTAATAGAGATATCGGTCATACTTGCTTTAAAAACCATCATATCCCTGTACATCCAATTATTTTAGGAAACAGTCACTGGAAAGACATATTATTCAAGATTTCATACAGGCGCTTTGTGTGCCACCTACGCCCATGTCAGTTAGGTTCGCTGTTTTTCTCAACCGTAGTCGGCAATCAACAAGTGCTGCTAAATGTCTCCCGCGAACTTTGTTACAATTACTAATTGATACCAATTGATTTTCAAATGAAAGGAGCTCCAAGAGGCGATCAGTACCAAGATTACTGAAGGTCTTCCGTTATCTGATCGCGGATCACAGACTACATATGTATAGTCTTCTACCAGTTCAGTTATCCTAGCTGACCAATAGTGTAACAGAGAGGAGTCAAAATTTTTAATAAAAATCCGAAGCAAATTTTAAAATGGGCATGGTTAACTGATGGGTGTTTAGGAAAAAGTAGTTTGTGGAAGACACGTTACGTTTAGTTACATTTTCAAATTCCTAATTTCACAAAATTCAATTTGTTGTCTTCTATACCGAATTGTCGTTCTTCCAGTAACCGCCATGCTGTATAGTTAAAATTTTCTAAACCAATATCAATGAGTAGCTATATCAAGAGAAGACACTTCGTGGAAGTCTTTTATAATCCACCGGTCGACCCCATTGACCTTGGGAGTCATCTGCATTACAGTGGGGAAGCATATCGTCAATTTTTGTTTACGTATCGCATAGTGATAGAATACGATAACGATAAACTTGCCGAGTTTGCTGTTTAGCATCAAAATACGTAAGATTTGGTTAGCTTTTAACATTTCATATGAGTACGAGATGTAACCAAAACTTTCCTTATGGCTCTTGGACTATTACTGGTTTACAAATAAAAAGAGCGATCTATGTGCCGTGTTTGTACTAATGCGGTGTAGGCAAGCTGCCATAAAACATTTGTAAAGCGCTACGTTCATACTAAGCAGAATGGAGATCAGCTCTTTTCATGATTTTTGGTGGATATGTTATCTAACTCAGGACCATGTCAAATAGACCGACGGCGACGATTGGTCCAATAAGCAATTTGAGGTTAGAAACATTTTGAATTTCAATCTGTTGTGCTTTTTCTGTTAATATACTAATCCTTGTAGTATTCAGCCTAGGGTCCTAAAAGCTAAATAGGTACGTGATAACCTACAGAATTTGAAAATAGATGATCTTGTGAAAAATTGCGAATAGTTGACAAATACCGTAAACAAGATGTCCAAGCAAAAGGATTATATTATCTATCTACATATCACCTCCTCCTCATCAAACTTCTCTTTTTTGTAGACCCTTCTCATACAAGATTTACCGGCTCTACAATCAAATTCCTAATGACTTTAAAATTTTGCATCCAAACCAGCTTAAAATCAAATATAAAAAAATTATTTTTGAAAAACACTTCAGCGCACATTAATGTAAATGAGGCACAATCGACCAAACTAATGAAAAAGAATTTTTTTCTTGTACTTCAACTCTATTATTCTAAATCTATTTTTCGAGGCTTTCTGAGGTAGATCTTTCTTTTTATACAGGGTGGCGCATCGAAAACGAAACAGACGCATTTACTGGCAGCTCAGTTTTTTTTTGAAAAACGCTCAGACCCGTCGATTTTGTTTTCGAGGGGGACACAAGTTTGGCAAAAAATCACGTTAGCACGTGAAGCCCCCCAAGCGGGGGTGACAACACCCCCAAAATCTTAAATGGAAAGGGGGGTCGAGTGATACCTTATTTTAAAGGTCTTTCAATTCCCTTTATAACGATATAAAATTAATGTACTTCAGTTCAGTAGTTTTGAAGATTTATTGATTTAAAGCTTAAATACAACGAATACATCATCATTAGTGGAGATAAATACATTTGGCAGCAAAGTAATTTAAAAATGAAGAATGAACTGACCCGTTAGGCAAGTAAATGTTGAAAATGACCACCATGACTCTCCATGCAATAATAAAGATTTTGCTCAAAACGTTGCCGCACATTTTGCAATATTTGAGGAGTAATTTGAAGGCACTCTAATGATGTTGGCTGAGTAGCATAGATTTTGCTTTCTAATGACCCCACATAAAGAAATCCAAAGGTGATAAATCTGGCGATCTTGAGGGGCATTCAATGGCACCTCTTCTACCAATCCATCGATTTGGAAACGCCTGATCTAATTATTGTCGATCACGTAATGCGTAATGTGGTGGGGCACCATCCTGATGGAACATCAACCTATCTGCAATGTACCGCCAATCATTCTGATTTTCAATAATGGCTGTTAATGCAGGATCTATGGCGTCTTCCAGTAATTCCAAATACATTTCACCGGGCAAATTTCCAGGTAAGAACAAAGGACCAACTAAATGATCGCCAAAAATACCAGCCCAAACATTTAATTTTTGTGGCTACTGTGTATGAACCTCATGATAAATTCAGGGATTAGAATCGGACCAATATCGGCAGTTATGACGATTTACTACGCCATTTAAGAAAAAGGAACAATCGTCGGAAAAGCAAGTGTTGAATAGAAAATGTTCATCGTTTATAATTCGTTCACTCATATCTTCACAAAATTGCAATCGCCGATCAAAATCGTCTTCATTAAGTTCTTGTAACAGGTGAACACACAGCCTCCAATTTGCGGGTACTTAACGTAGGATCTACGTAAACTTGCCCTAAAAGCCCCACTTCTATTGCTTCGTTCCTTATGGGATTTTCAATGTTGCGTTTTTTATTGGCAACTGACCCAATTTCCCGAAATTTAGCTACAAGTTCTAGAACATTATATATATATATATATAAATACATATATAAATGACTTTTTTGCCATAAAAAAAACGCTCCAATAGCTATTTTCAACCACAAAATGATAACCAAACCATGGGCGTAGTGAAGAAAAGCATTTACTTATTAAGTAAATTCTTTTAGTCAAATTTATTCTGAAAGTAGTACAAACTAATCTGATGTACCTATTAAAGTCTACTTTAAGCTTTAAATCAATAAATCTTCAAAACTACAGAACTAAAGCTCATGTATTTTACATCATTATAAAGGGAATTGAAATACCTTTAAAATAAGGTATCACTCGACCCCCCTTTCCATTTAAGATTTTAGGGTTGGTGTCACCCCCGCCGGAGCTGCACGTGTTAACGTGATTTTTTGCCAAACTTGTGTCTCCCTCGAAAATAAAATCAACGGGTCTGAGCGTTTTTCCAAAAAAAAAAACTGAGCTGCCAGTAAATGCGCCTGTTTCGTTTTCGATGCGCCACCCTGTATATGTATGTATATATATAGTCGAAATCAATAAAGATGACGATTACGTCATCATTTTAGTATGTAGTAAAGACGAACGACAGCGATTTGTGAATATTTTTAATGAAGTTTCAGTTATGTTAGACAGAGACAAACAGAATTTTATTGTCTAAATAAACAGTATTGATAATTTGCATGTATCCTACAAAGATAGACGATGTTTTCATGTTGCATGTTCGATCATATTTGAAAGATGAATAGTTAGGTTATGTTAAAGCAGGTTAGGTTATTTTCGAATAATACTTTGATCTTTGGTGTTTCTGTCTTAAAGCATTCTACTCACAACTTTTTTTCAAAAGTGAAATAACCTAACTTGGAAAAGTCATAATATAAATTTCTTTTCATTATGTTACTGACATCGTGATTTTCGTGATTTTATCAACGACGTACGTCCATTGATTACTTCAGTATAATTTATGGTATGACGTAATAGTCATCTTTCGTAATTTTGACTATATATATATATATATATATATATATACAGGGTTATCCAAATTAAGTGTCCACCATTGGTAACTTTGTTATTAGTAAAAATACAAAGTTGTTTAAATTAGCAAACTAGTAGCATTTTTAACGCTGGTAAAAATGAGAAATAAAAAAAACAATTGAGAGTCGTTATTTTGATTTTTTTCAGTAAAATAACATTTTTTTAAATGGAAACCCCTGTATATTATATTTTTTTCTGTTAAAGCATCAAATTTTAAACAAAAAAGTTCATAATGACTTTTCCGCTAAAGTCAAAAATAAAGTCAAAATAACGATAAATATTTTTAATTATTTGCAGTATTATAATATTAAGACGGCTATGAAAACAACATGGCGTTCGCGATTTGACAGCATTAAGATAAGCGACAAATTGTTAAACTGGACATACTCGCAACTAGAAGGCTTTGGAAAACAATGATAAAATCAAATAATGTCGAACATTAGTGTAAATACTTGTTTATAAGCTTTATTGTGTCATTAATTTAAAGAAAAATGTTCTCCCATGAAGAAAAGTGTGATATGTTAGAATGCTATTTAGTGTGCAGAAAATCCTCCTTGAGAGCAAGAGAATACTACAGTGAATTATATCCCGCTCGCATTCAACCGTATGAACGATATTTTCTGAGACTTTATCGAAAATTTAGGGGCAACGAAAATGTTTTTGCTAAAACAAGGGCAAAAAAAGAATTCATAATAAGCGAGGCCACGGAAATTGCAGTTATTGGATATTTTGAAGCTTATCGTGAGAATTCAATAGCAGATATTCTCAAGGACTCTAATTTCAGTTATGGTACTGTTCAAAGGATTTTAAAAAAATATTAGACGAATTGGATCTTATAAGTAGACATCATATGCATTTTCAGCAAGATGGCGTACCAGAGGTACTTATCATTTTCTAAGTACTACTTTTAATGATCAGTGGATAGGAACAAATGGCCCAATACAGTGGCCTCCCAGATCACCAGATCTAAACCCACTTGATTACTTCTTGTGGGGTTACTTAAAGAACCAAATTTACAAGCGAAGGTACGATAACCTTGACGCGTTAAAGACTGCAGTTAGGGAAAAGATAACCCAGATAGATGGTAGGACCATACTTAAGACAGTTCGAGCAGTTGAAAAACGTGCCCAAAAATGTATTGAAGAACAAGGTGGTGTTTTCGAGCATCTTCTTTAAAAAAAATTGTTATTGTATTTTGTAAGATTATAAGTTGATGTTGAAAATAAAGTTTGTCGATACAATTTAATTGTTTCAGATTGGAGGCCATAACTTCAACAATTTGTAACCTAGGAGAAAAGTTATTGTAAGCTCTTTTGTTTAAAATTTGATGCTTTAACAGAAAAAAATATAATATACAAGGGGTTTCCATTTAAAAAAATGTTATTTTACTGAAAAAATCAAAATAACGACTCTCAATTGTTTTTTTTTATTTCTCATTTTTACCAGCGTTAAAAATGCTACTAGTTTGCTAATTCAAACAACTTTGTATTTTCACTAATAACAAAGTTACTAATGGTGGACACTTAATTTGGATAACCCTGTATATATATATATATATATATATATCCTTTGGAGAGGCCCTTCAGGATATACGAAACGTACTGAAATATACAATAGTATAAGTATTTTTTTTGTTCTAACATCAATAACGGAGCTATTAATCGATTATACATAAACAGCTCACCCTAGCTTGATGTACTTGTTATTTCGATTTTTTAACTCCCCAAAGTTAGTAGACCTGAGAAAATCCTCCTCAATCTCGATACCCTAGGGAAAAAGGACCGATCGTATCGGCCAGTATCCGAACAGAATCAAGCATGGATAATATTTTTTAGCCCTAAACAAAGCCTAGGTTCCTAGCAGCTGCCGCGATTGACGAGATGTGTTCATGGTAGATCATGTCCCGGTGATATGGACTCCAACCAGCCAAAATGAAGCTCTCTTTGGCAGAACTCGGCCATCCATCGAAATCGGATGAGCGCTAGGACGCTTCTTGTTGGTCAGATTTTTGCGTCCTCCAGGTCTCTGGTCAGAGAGGTCGCTGCTAGTCTTTTTTTCTCAAGCTCACCGCCAGGGATCGGCTTGTCACCCTGATCTTTTGCATTTAGGGTGCTGCCATTAGAAGAGCACTGGATACGATTGATCTTGCAGGAAAAAATGTCATTAATATGTAAGTGGAACAGTGCTCAGAGCCAAGACCGATTCCTGGAGAAGACCCGCGTTGGCATTGTGGGATGAATGGTAGGAGCAGGAGATTGTATGAGCTTACGACCTTACCGCTTCCAAGGCAGAAAGCCGAGCTTAGGTTTCATTTAATAATTCCTCTACCACTCTCGGATATTTTTTGCACCATTATTCAAAGTGACAGCCGGCGCGCCGATCGGTCTGCGACATTACGAGTACATTCGGCGTAGGTAATGACTTTTGTACTTTCCGTATTTTGTAGCTCATTTATATTTTGTCGGATAATAAATAAGTTCTCCAGCTAAAAGCGTATCAATTTGGGGTATTAAATCACGGTAATTGATGGTATTGCGTGCAACCTCTGCCGCTTTTTACAACTGCATGGTCGCTCTTTATTTTTAGCGACCGCTACGACACGATTCTTCCGATCGGGAGAATGCGTTTTGTTCTGGGTATTTTTATCCCTCTAGCAATTCCAAACAGAAAAATGCACGTGAGTGCTCTGCCTGTCGACATACCCACTATGTATAGACTTAAATCCACGTTTGAAATACGAAACCTCATAGTCAACCGTTAGTTAGTAGTGAGATTCACAAACGCATGATCTAAGATTTCAAAAACCCGGACAATAACCACCAATACTACTTGACTGGGTAACTTTTTTACTCACCGTCATAGTTGGATGAACACTTTCTTCGCGTATATTAAAAAATTCTATGAGGTGGTATGAGTTGTAGAGGGTAGAATAACCTTTATAATCGGCCGTTTCTTTGAATAAAAAATTAGTTGCTATCAAAAATTCAACACGAAAGGTCTGAGTTCGAAGAAATTTTCATGCTTTACAACTTTTAAGCAATTTCACCAAAATCTTGCAGTTTTTTTGATATATGGAAAAAGGTTATCGTTCCTCAATGGCTTATAAAAAAAGTTTGCCCAGCAAAATATTTTGTATTTCTAGATACAGAATACATTCCTGATTCCTTTACTGTCTTTCTTTTTGGAATTCTACATGATGCCATAGGCTGATTAAATAGGAATGTATACTAAGTGACATATAAATCCGAACACCCAGTTTAAATGGTTTTATTTTAATAAAATTTTGTATAAGTACTTAATGAAGCATAATAAGTAAATGATAAAAATTTCAAAATGATTGCACTGCTTTAAAGTCCTTTGACCTTTAATAATGTGTGGATACACCCTGATGTGCATTCTCCAACGCGCCTAGGCATGCTTCTGATCAGGTGGTCAATGTCCTCCTGTGGTATCTCATTCCAGGCAACCACCAACTCCTCTCGAAGTGCTTCTAGAATCTGAGGAGGACGTTGCAAATTGAGCAATCTCCTAACCATCATATCCCACACGTGCTCAATTGGGGATAAGTCGGGAGATCTTGGTGGCCATGGTAACAATGTGACATCATTATGTTGAAAGAAGTCTATTGTGACTCTTGCAACATGTGGTCGGGCATTATCTTGTTGGAAAGTTGGATCTGCCAGGGTGTCAAGATAGGGTAAAAGATGGGGTTCTAGAACTTCGTGGATATAACGCTGCGCGTTCATGTTACCTCTGATGAAGATTAAAGGTGACATGGAACCATAAGCTATAGCGCCCCAAACCATAACTCCAACAGTGTGATGAACATGTCTTTCAACAAAAAACTGTGGATTCCTCCTTTCACCACGTCGCCTTCTAACCCTGGCACGACCATCGTGCATGCCTAAACAAAATCGAGACTCGTCACTAAAGACAATACTGTTCCATTCCTGATCCCAGAGTGACCGTTGTCTGCACCACTCAAGGCGATTACGTCGGTGTTCTCGAGTTAAAGAGAGGACCCAGTGTGGCCGGTATGAAAACAAGCCAAAACTTCTCATTCGTCGGTAAACACTTCGCATGCCAATAGGTCTTCCGTGTTCTGCAAACCATTCATTTGCAATGGACCTGGTAGTGGAGAAACGGTCCCTTAAGGCCAATAATCTTAGGCGGCGATCTTCACGGTCTGTTGTTCTACGGCGGCGTCCAGTGCCCCCTGCTCTTTGCGTACGGCCTTCTCGAAGCCATGCCTGACAACACCTAACCACAGTGTCTACACTTCTTTGCACTCCAACTGCAATTGCCCGAAAAGAAAGTCCAGCTTCCCGAAGTCCCACTATACGGCCCCTATCAAACTCACTAAGTTGACGAAATCGTACAGGTCTCCGTACTCTAGGCATCGTAACCGATCGTAAAGGATGTCAAGAACCAAAATCAGCCAACGTTGATTCTTTACTGCGGCTAAAATATTCATTTTTAGAGCATTAGTGAATTAAAAAAAGCAGTATAAAAACCGGAATGTCCAACTGATAAGGCTGAAAATTTTTTCACTTGTTATTTACAGTAAGATAAATACATTCACCAACTTTTATCAAATATAAAACCATTTAAACTGGGTGTTCGGATTTATATGTCACTTAGTATATTATAAGATTGTATGCCAACTCCTTACTATAGTTTGATACAAACCGTTTGTAGACTTATAGCCACGTTTGAAATACGAAACCCTAGTAGTAAGAATAGAGTATCTACTCACAACGCATGAATTAAGATTAAAAAACCCGGGGCTTGGAGATAAATGTAGGAAAGACTCAATATATGATTGTGGGACGAGAAAGAATGGATTTGGTAATAGATGGCAAACTAATAAAACACACAAATCGGTATTACTATTTAGGAAACACAATTATTAACAACGGAAAAGGTTATACAGATATTCAAAACAAGATAGGTAAAGGCAGAGTCGTAAAATGTAAGGTTAACTCGCTTTTATGGAACAAACGTATCATCAACCGTACGAAAATCTATATGATAAGGATGATACAAGAAAGATTACCAGTGAACGAAAAGAGGGATTTCACAGAAGATTTCTTGGGAGATACAAAGAACTGGCGCATAGGATGCGATAAGTCGCCTCGAGTGCTGTAAAAAGTCGACAAGATTAAGTCGCTATATATGAACCCCGACTCCAAGCACCTGCTGTATTTTTTACAGTACAAAACAGCAGAAATCACAATTATTGATCTCAATACAAATAATAATGTGTGGGCAATTAGATCAAAATCTGACGATCACCACCTACCAATGGTTTTTCCAAGCTGATTTCATTATCCCGCACGATGTCAACGTGTCTAGTGGCCAGGCATGCACAGAGCAGAGCAGCCATGGCTTTTCTATGCACATTTGCATAATAGTTACGGCTGAAGAAGACATATTTGCTTTCCGACTGATGTAACCATGACCAACCGCACACAGCTGTGTTTCGCGCTTACTAGCAACTCACCAGTGCGGTATAGATCTGAGATCTAGTCTTGGAGATAGACTTTAGTCCGTAGACAACAATAACGAAATAAAGTATCTTATGATTATATCTAAAAATGAAAACCTCAAGGCAGAGTTCACCGGATGGTGCACTTGAAGTGGCAATTTTTACGGCGTAGCGATTTGTCGACGGTTTCGATGACGCTGCGGCATGCCGTAGCAGTTGGTGTTGCTAGTGACAGGAGTAAATATGAGAAAAATGTGCCCATTTCTTGAGGATAAACATCTTCTATTTATACCAAAGACGTAACATTTACAACCTCTTATCTTCAATTCTCAACCCTTACAAAACTTTTTCTAACGGAGTTGGGGTGATTTTCAATTTCTTGCCGGGAGCACCTGAATCGATTTTCAAAAACTACAAAACTTTTTCATTCTTGGAAGCCTTGTGTCGAAATTTCACCAAAATTCGAAGTTGCTTTCCAAGTTACAGACGGACACGGAAATGAGTGATGTCTATTTTCATTCTGAAGTTACAATAGATAGGGGACCACCGATGTCAAGTGGATGAGAGCTGTGGCCAAAATTTTGGGTATCAAAAAAAACAACCAAGTGCCCATTTTGAGGGTTAGGACATCTATTTTAGCGTGCGCATTTGAAAAATCCAATATGGCTACCGAAAGTTGATGAAAAACTGAAAATTTGGCAAAGAAGCTTCTAGAAAAAACAATTCGCTAGCATCCAGACTATATTTCGACTTTAAATTGTAGCTATTGATCGTCTCTTTTTTGAAGCTAGTGCAGCTGGATAAAAAAACGGTGGACCCAATATGGCAGTCCAAAATCCCACTTACCGTTTAGCACCAAATTTTGTATACGTTCATTAGCTACAGTTTCAGTCGTTTGCAAATTGTATTTTCCTAAAACCATTTTTTTGTAAATTTTTCATTTTTTCCACTTCCGTTGGCGATATTGAAGCGGCCATATTTTATTTTTCACAGGCGCACAAGATATTCGAAAGTAGATTTCCTAAGCTTTTTTTATAATTGAGGCCACAAAAAATTTTGTGACAGGATTTGGGTGTAAAACCTTATAAGATACAGCTGGTGCAAGAATTGAAGCCACACGATCTCCCACAACGTTTTCCATTTGGTGAATGGGCGCAGGCAAAGTTGGAGGAAGATCCACATTTTTATCGAAAAATTGTGTTCAGCGACGAAGCCCATTTCTGGTTGAATGGGTACGTTAACAAGCAAAATTGCCGCATCTGGAGTGAAGACCAGCCAGAACCATTGCAAGAGCTACCAATGCATCCCGAAAAAATCACTGTTTGGTGTGGATTATGGGCCGATGGCATCATCGGGCCGTACTTCTTCAAAGACGACAATGGCCGGAACGCAACTGTGAATGGCGAGCGCTACCGTGCGATGATAACAAACTTTTTTTTGCCCAAAATGGAAGAGCTGGACTTGGCTGACATGTGGTTTCAACAAGATGGTGCCACATGCCACACCGCACACGAAAAAATGGCCCTGTTGAAAGGCGAGTTCGGTGAACAATTTATCTCACGTTTGGGGCCCGTCAATTGGCCGCCTAGATCGTGGACTATTTCTTGTGGGGCCATGTTAAGGCTAATGTCTACAGGGATAAACCAGCAACGATTGACGTACTGGAAGCCAATACTGAAGCATTTATTCGTGAGATACCGGCCGATATGTTGGAGAGAGTGTGCCAAAATTGGACCTTGCGCATGGGCCATCTAAAGCGGAGCCGCGGATAACATTTACATGAAATAATCTTTAAACATTAAATTATATCGACCGTTCTATCGACTCAAATAAAGATTTAATCGTTTTTTCAAATTTTTTGTGTTTTTTTTAAAATCAAATCCTATACCTCTTAAAAAATCACCCGTTATATTCATGGTATAATTCTTTTGCACAAGTTGTATGTATTTAATAGTGTCATCGAAAAGAGTTTAACAGGATAACCTTTGTCTTCAACGATCAAAGAGTTTCCAAAAATGGCCTGATTCAAGTGGTCTTGCTGAGCTGAGAATTTCTGAAAATGTATGAATCGTGGCCTGATCCATGCCACCTACATACAATACTACAAAGCTTCAAATCGGCTTCAGAAACAGTCTGAACGTGAAAAACCTGCTTGCGATTTCTGAAGATCTCTACATGGTTTCCCCGGGAGAAATAATGTTTAATAGAATTAATATTTTGAAAGATGCTTATTCAGTGAAACTATCAAATGAAATACTCAATTTCTGTGGATCTGCTAGTAACTCAGGTTCCATCCATACTAAAACCGTAGTAAAAAAAGCATTCAGTTTTCTGAAAATCATTTATAGCAGTCGACATTTTCTAAGTAAAAGAACTAAGGAAAACACGTGTGTGTTTAGCCACTTCAACTAGTTAGGCCCTATAGGCCGCGTTTGACTAGTGCTGATATAACGAAAACACAACGGATTCAAAACGGCTGATGTAGGCTGGAATATGGAATCAGAAAGTATGACCCTTTATCACACAAAATCAAAGAACGCGAAAGGCTTGACATGAATAATAGGACACTCCTTCACCTGTGCAACTTTTCACATAAATTGGTCAACAATTCAAATCCTCCAGGTCTAAATATTTCATACCTCGTGAATTTGCTCATCATCTGAATATTAGATCAAAATTGAGCTCCACATCTCCTAAGCACACGACCGCCATGTTCCAAAGATAATTCATATATAATGCGATCAGGATGTACAACCAGCTTCCACAAGAATTCAAATTAAAACGTTAGTTATTTGGTCTGATTAAAAATACTTTTTTTGTTTGTTCTTTCTTTAGTGTTATTTATAGATAGTTACAGATAGATATCAAAAGTATTAAGTTCTCTTTTTAGCATAAAATTTACTGCTCCTGTCGATGTAAATCCTGTATGTCTGTAAAAAGTTACAGGCATAATAACTGCGTGTATGTTTCTTTGCGAATGCCTGCATTGCTCAACTCCTTTTGGAAAACTTCATTTACCATAGGTATATTTTTTTGTTTGTCTACTTCATCGATTCTTCGGTTTAATTCTGGATTAATTTTCGAACTTATTGGTTGAGTAGAATAGCTATTAGCTAGACTTCGCCACTGGTATTGTATTATATCATTTATTATTAATATTATGCATCGAGTGAACCTAGCTATAATTGACTTTGGATTTGTGAATTTTTGAATAAACGCCAAAGTTTGTGCCAAAAAACGCCAGATATTGCTATTTAGTTTCAGTTTCAGTTAACCCAGTCTTTTGGTTAAACTTAACTACCGTTTTACTATAAACGTGATACGAGAAAACGCTTTTTCATAGACAACTATGAGTTAAGACCAAGGTGGTACTGAAAAACCGGGCCTGTCATTTTTTGGTGAAGAACGTGTTCTATAACCTCAAAAGATAATATATCATTTTTTTAAATTTTCGCGATAAGAATACTTTCTCGACAATTGACGTAGGAGAGAAAACGCGCTACACATATGCAATAATAATTGACATTCTAAAGCACATTGGATTTTGCCTTGGTCGGTAGGCGAAACGTTGGCGTATAATACCGGCGTCACCGGTGAGCCTTGCGTAAAGAACAGTCGAATTCCGGAGATGCCTGAACATGCTTTGCATAGATAGGAAGTGCATATTTCAGAGCTAATTGCGCCTTTATACCACCGGAATAATCGCTTTACTATAAATATCCTTGTTTGAAAGGCAACTTTGTACGCAAGCCGGCGTTTGTTGTTCGCTTTAGTACTTTTTAGAATTTAGAAGTGTTACACATACCTATTGCTGGGGCTCGTTTGCATACACGAAACTATTCCGGTAAAAAGATAGCCATGTTAATCCGTTACCCAGTATTCACTTGTTATTTGCTGATATCCAGAAACGACGTCGAATAGCAGATAAGTTAGATTTTAGTATCAATGTTAAGTAAGACGTTTTTGCAGAAAATACCCTGAACCGGACCCATGGGCGCCCCCGAGAGGAGACAGGGGCACCATGCCCCCTGAGAATCTAGTTTAACCTTGAAAATTGCTTATTCAGCATGATTTAGCTCACAATTTTGGGGATTTTCTGAGTTGGTCTCTCCTGAGACAATTTGTTGCCCCTGTTGCCGATGATTGACCCTTGTGAAAAACATTCCTGCTTGTGCCCATGATCAGACCTCTATTCTTAGGCAAAATCCTGCTCTCATTAGCTCTGCATTATCTAAAACTCGTTAATTGAAAAGTGTAAATAGTAGCTGGGCATCTACCATGCCGTACACGTACACCTCGCGTCACATGTATTTGTCTGTCTACAATTATGTGTTTGAGTAGTGGAAAAAGTTTTTTCGCAGTGCTGTAGTTTTCCTAGATATTTACAAGTAAACCTTTATGCCCACATGTTTTCTTAAATAACAATATCCTAGGTCCGCCTTTCACATGACTTGGTTAATTCAGATATTTAAATCAAAATTTTATTGGATAAACAAGTTTTTAGATTCTGTCGCGCAGACGCATTTCCATAAGTCTAGTCTCCACTATTCATTTGAAATTGCTTTTCAAACTTCAAATTGGTCATCCAGACTGTCTTCCAGTGATGGCAAAGCCGTCTCTTGTTTCTTGTATCAAGTAATATTTCAGTCGGCTCTTTGGTTATTGAACCTCTGAAATATATATGTTGTCAAGGTTTTCGCCGGTCATATTCCAACTACCAGTATTACTTTCATACATCCGCCTCTGTGCACAGAGGTTTGTGTAAGCTCACAGACATTACGTTCGTGATTTCCGGTACCTCGAAAATTTTATTCTCAATCTTTGAGTACTGCTTATTTATGCTTGTCAGTGTCAGTGTGACAAGCTGACAACATACTTGTCACGGACGTGCGATTTGAGCTTACCTTTTGTTCATCCTCTTAAAATAAAACAATAATACGAGGGATGTCTTTTAAGTTTTGCATATAGAAACATAGTAGGCCGCGCGGATCGAACGTCAGTACTGAATCTTAACCTCACTCTTTGGTAAACTTAAATTCAAAGTTTCACAACAATACAGTGTTCTCACTACAGTGAATTTTTAAGTGTCACCAAGTCATTAGAAAAATGGAACGCAACCGAGAACATTTTCGCGCCATAATTTATTACAACTTTCAGAGACAATTACCTATCGCAACAAGAATGCTTTGCTCAGTTACTGTCTGTTCTCGGTAACGAAGCGCAACATCAGTCGACAATTTCCCGTTGGTATGAAGAATTCAAACGTGGACGGGTGAGTCTCAGCGACGATCCCAGGGTGGGTGCACCAAAAACGGCAGTCACCCAGGAAAACGTCGATTCTGTGCGCAAGCTCATCATTGAAGATAGACATGTGACATATCGCGAGATTGAGGCGTCCTTGAAGATCTCAAAGACCTCAATTTAAGAAATTTTACATGAAGTATTAGGAGTAAGCAAATTAGTTTCTCGTTGGATACCCCACCTGTTGACTGAAGAGCAGAAAGCAGCCAGGCTTAATTGGTGTCAAAAAACGCTAGACCGTTTCAATTCCGGAAACTCAAAAAATCTGTACAGCATTGCTAGTGGTGATGAATCGTGGATTTACTGTTATGAACCAGAAAATAAACGACAGTCGGCTGTTTGGGTGTTCCAAGGTGAAGAAAAGCCAACAAAAGTCATCCGTTCTTGAAGTGTTTCGAAAACGATGGTCGCAACATTTGTGTCAAAAGCGGATCATATTGCAACAATTCCTCTTAATGAGCAAAGAACTGTTACTGCGGATTGATATACCACCATTTGTTTGCCAAAAGTCATCACCGAGCTTCGAAAAATCAACCCCGAAAGAAGAATCATCCTCCACCATGCATGCTCGCGCACAGCCCAAAAAACAAGGCAGTATTCAACCGAAGAAAACGTGGAATTATTGGACCATCCTCCATATAGTCCCGATCTAAGTCCTAACTATTTCTTTACTTTCCCGAAAATTAGAAACAGACTGCGTGGTCAAAAGTTCCAGTCACCAGAAGAAGCAGTTGACGCATTAAAAAATGCCGTTTTAGATTTGCTAGCAAACGAGTGGAACAAGTGCTTCGAAAATTAGTTCAAGCGCATGTAGATGTGTATTAATCTTCGTAGAGAATACTTCGAAAAACAATAAAGCCATTTAAAACTGCCTACCATGTTGTTTTATTTCCATATGCAAAACTTAAAAGACATCCCTCGTAATTATACATTTAGATCGAGTTTGATAATCGTGTTTTTTATTATTCAAGAGGTTCAATTTATTTTTATGTACAAATATTGATAATTCATAAATGTAAATGCAAGCTATTGTTACTGAAAATAATCCCTACAAGATTCACCCCAATTGAGACTTGCAATGGTACTAATAACATATTTCTGAGGAAGAAAAACTATCTATCGGAGAGCTGCATCACCACCTCAAAATGCCATAGCGCAAGTGACATTTGTCGCTTGAATATTATGTAGTAAACCAAAGTTGCTTGCTATAGAAATTTTATGAAAAATATTTACGAAATTTATGACACAGCGAATCCACATGGTGCTCTTAAGTTACAGGACAACTTGTGGACATTATCGACGCTTTCTGCTGAATTTACTAGATACTATTATTACAGGTGTTACTACGGAACTGATGAATCACGGTTTTTTAGCATCCTCCATATTGGGTTAAAATGGGGACATTTAATTTATTATGTTTAACAATGAGAACCAAACATATATACAAAATTTCAGCTCAATTGGTCCAGGTTGAGTGATTCAAAAATGAAGAAGGTATACATCGCCAACTTGAGTCGTCCGCCATCCTGAATTTCGAATTGCATCGCTTTGCTGACTGTATTCAACTCATTAAACCCTTTCATTTGATACCCATATTATAGGTGGTATTGTGGAAATGATACATCGTCATTTTTTTAGCATCCTCCATATTGGACCAAAAATGGCGGCATATATTTTATTGTCATTGCCCTGAGAACCAAAAGCTCATATAAAATTATAGGTCAATTGGTCAAAAACAACTGGTTAAAAACTAACGAACGTATTAATCGCCATTTTGCGACGACCGCCATATTGGATTTAGAATGACATCACTTTGTATTTCTCTCATCAGGACTTTTCATTTGATACCCATATCACAGGGGTTACTACGGAAATGATTAATCGCCATTTTGTAGCATATGCCATATGGTAATCAAAATGGCCAATTGAACCACATAAATTCAAAATTCTTCTTCAATGTATACGTTGCGGTCACAACGGTGACCTTCTTCAGTACATGACCGTTTTTTGACAATATTTTATTTATCTGTCTTACAGGTGACACTTCGTTTGTTTTTCTTATTGAAGGGTCGCCGTTGTGACCGAGACGTATACACCTTGGGAAAAACCATTATTATACATTATGATGAGGAAGAGAGATGGAAATATACAAAAGTATGTAGGTGCGCGAAAGACACTCGATTGTAGGATCCTATGTGGCAGCGTCGGAGTGTGACGGACAACGGGGTAAAGTAGAAGAGTGATAAAAGAGAGAGATGGCAGAACGGGCGCTGACGCCTACCGCTTAGACGGATGCGCTCAACAAATGCGATTTGTTTCTCCCATTCGCAGAGTTGCCGATACTAATATATCATATTTCTAAGAAATCTAAGTCTACCCAAATTTCGGGAAAAATAGCTGCGGATTCCACATAAGAGTATTCCAAAAATGAAAAAAGTTCAAACTATTAAAATTGTATTAATGTTTCATGGTTCAAATCATATTTTTCATGTTTGTATATTGTTGTATAAATGATTTTGTAATCCCTATTCTTGTTGCCAGTAGAGATACAACAGTATTGAGAGAAATCATGGACCGCTAGATAGGGCTACAACTACCATATGACTATCAAATAGTAGTGATAAACAGGGTTTGTTTATAGCACAGTTGCCTGGTGTGGCGAATTTGCGCCATAGGGACAACTATAACGGTTACTATGGTGCCCGGTATTCGGGAATCTGGCAATACCTGATGATTCCTAACGTTTATTACGCCAGATTGTTTGCTGACTTGCGCAGTACAACATGACAATCAACGTGACTGAGCACCTGGTAACCCTGGTTTAAGGTGTTATATTTAAAGAGCTTGGGGCAGTTAGGTATCTAGGTCACATTTTTTAATGTATTTCGAGAAATCCGTAATGTTGATTGAGTAAATACTAGATCACGTTTCTTGCTTAGTTTGCTGAAAATTCTACAATAGACGTACATTTTGAGAAACAGAGATTTGGTGACGATAAAATCGTAAAAATATAGCGCATTTTCATAAAATAATTTCTTTGTTGAAAAGACTGTGGCTTGATGACCCATTGAACGAGTATAGTGTCCTGCTCCGCTTTGAATATTCGAAGCACTATACTCCAGCAGCATTCAGCTTCAATGTTGTCTTTATGAAGTTCTAATGTCTAGGCCATGCTGATTAAAAGCTTGAATGAATCAACACTTAACTCTAAATTCCCCACAATTCGGGAAGCTCTACTCAAATTGGCAACACAGCGTATCTGCCTATTATTCTCATTCGTGATACAGGTCTGCGGTTAACGGTAGGAAATATGTACGAATAGCGATGAAAGTAGACGAGCCGATGCGCTGTTGCCAAGAAATGATTTTCCATGTATAACAATGGTTTTTCCTAAGGTGTATATTCAAAAATAATTTTTAATGTGCTTTCATCGGCCAGATAAACATGGGAGACTATCGACATGAAGACAACAGGATAAGTTTCAGTTATTACATTATTCAATTTATTTCGTATTGTCATGCAAACCAAACGTGTATATGAAATTTCAGCTCAGTTGATAAGGTTAACTTGTTCAAAATTCAAAAGTTAACACTTACGTATGTTTATTAGAAAAAAAGAAACTCCATCCAAAACCCGATTTTTCAGCAAGACAATGCCAGACCGTATATTGCCAGAGCATCGTTAGCCTTCATGGATCAACATCGCATCACACCGCTTACCTTGACCACCACGATCACCTGACGTATCACCAATTGAACATGTCTGCGACCCGATAGATCGCAGGCTCTTGAATTTGAAACACCCTCCTCATACTTTAGCAGCTCTTACTCACAAAGTTGCAGTAGCCTGGAATGAGATACCCAAACTCACAGTGTCGAAATTATCAGTAAATACTGATCGTGTAACCTTCGATTGAAACCAGCTATACTTTGTTTATAAGCTAATGAATGAAACCACAAGAAAACATTAATGACTACGATGCCTGGTCTAAGCCACAGAGCAACCTTCTTCCACGCCGTTCTTCCTTAGTTTCGCATGTGGCCCGCACTTGATATCCGACATCGGCGGGGGCGTACTCCTCGGACATAAATCAAGTCATCCTCGGCGCTGCCGGTACAAGAAGAAGGGCCCCAAAATTGATGGATGGTCGATATAACCGCTACACCGGTAACATTAGACGCGAAATTAGAAGCATCTTTCTCGGTGCTACGCTTTTAATTGATATGAATGCCTTGGGGAGGCAGAAATGACAGAAACAGGCCGCGATGGCTTACTGTGTTGGGAAACTGCTGGTTAAATATAGGTTTGGATATTATGATCTTTGTATTTATATTTACATGTGGGTTGAGACTATATGTGGCAGTGACGATCTAATGATAAATTTGAAAGATTGACATGAACTGAATTCTGGACAACCATATTGAAGGAAACTTCTCGTGAAGGAGCTTTCTACCGCTGCCAAGGCAGATCGACTGTAATCCACAATCCACAAGATAGACAACAACAGCATTAACGTTCCTCCCAACTACCAGGTGTCGTTGATTTTAGGATTATCCACACCATGGGGATAATTCTTTTTTTTTTTTTTTATACTCCAACTACCACGAAGGCCTAAGGCCTAAGCACCCATTGGGTACCGTGGGGCTATGGGGGATACATGGGAAAGGGGGGACGCCACACGGACTCTGGCGAGGGAACACGTGTGCATGCAACATGCACACATTCTGGCTCCGCCTACGAGAACCGCCGGGTGGTACCTCCGCGTTCGACAGTCAGAGACCATCTACCACCTACGGACAATCACAACATCCATGGCCAAGAGAAACATTTCTCCTGGGACGGGACTCGAACCCGCACAGCGCGCGGCGGCTGATCAGGAGACCGAAGAGTCTACTACTGCGGCCACCGCTGCTGCCTAAAACAAACACACAACATCCATGGCGAAGGCGAGATTCGAACTCGCGGCCCGGCCGGCCGGCTGATCAGTAGCACGACACTCTGACCCACGCGGCCAACCGAGGTCCCAGAGAAATTGAGGCGAGGATGCAGAATAACAACACTGGTGAACAAAATTAACATAATTTTTGAGACATGGACTAAGGTGGTTATTATGTAAAACGTACCCAAAAAGCCGGAAATAGCATTCACTTTTTTCTATCATCCACGGTTTTCTTGCAATAAGGCATTTCATTTGCTGCTTATACTCGTAAAATAAAGGATATGTGTGTAAGAATACTAACAAACACTCGAATGAGCAATAATCTCAGAATGTCGTTGTCGATGTCTTACGACGATATGTTGCTCCTGAAGTATCTCTTAACAATGTCCAGCAATAATCAGCAAGCAAATTGACACTGAATTTGCCTTGATACCGTTGATGTCTTGGTGGACGCGTTCAAAATCGAGATGAGAATCCAAAAAGTGAATTTTTAGAGACATGTGACATACCATTCGTTTATAAGCATTAAGTAGCTCACTCACAATATCTTTATAATTGTCCGCCTTCACGTTGCCTAAAAAATTTGCAGTAACTGATTGAAAAGCATTCCAAGCTCGTAATTCAGCTGTATTTAGATCACTGACTGTCAAATACATCATCCTTCATGATCTTCTGTATTTGTGGACCCACAAATATGCCCTCTTTAATTTTTGCCTCAACTTAATATGCAAAGGTGGAAGCAACACGTTTTTGGATCAACTAGTGATTCATGAGCAATGTTTTTGAGGCCCGGAGTTAGTACCTGACGTAGTGACCACTCCTTCTGTTCGTAATGACGATCTTGCTCACGACTGTTCAATTCACAAAGAAAACAACAATAGTTGGTATATCCCAGTTGCATTCCAAGAAGAAGGGCTATTTTCTTTAAATCTGCGCATATGGCCCATCCATATGCATTATAATGGATATGCTCTAACAGAACTCGCATATTTTCATATGATTCCTTCATATTAAGTGCGTGCGGTAGATATATATTACTGTTGTGTACCAATACCGCCTTTAAACTAAGCTTAGAGGAATCAATAAACAGGCGCCAATCATCTCGATCATGTTTCTGTCCTAACGCGTCAAACAAATTGTTGACATCGGAGCAATATATCAACTCCCTTTCTTGACGGAAACAGTGTGTGAGGTCTTGTTGCCGTTTTCGGTAAAAAGTAATCTTAACATCACCGTGGAGAAGATTCCATCCTTTTAATCTTGACGCTAAAAGTACTGACTGGGATTTTGACAGATTTAATTCTCGAACTAAGTCATTAAGTTCGCCCTGTGTGATCAAATGCAGCGCTGTTGAACATCCTGGCAGGTCAAACGGAGGATCGGAATTTTTTACGCTTTCTGTAGCATTACTTTGAGAATCGTTGGATTCGACTTTTTCATCCAAAGACCAAGATTCTGGTGGAACTGGGACAGAAAGTTCATCACTATGCTTAACGGGCCGCAAAGCTGATGATAAATGAAAATACTTAACAGTATATGTTTCAATTTTGGTCCAATACCTTCAAAATTTGTGAGGCAAAAATAGCAATCAGTAGTATGGTCTCTCGGTTCTCTCCAAACCATTGGTACCGCAAAGGGCATTTTACGATTGTCGCCTCTTAACCAACCTGTTAACAACGTTACACGTCTTACAACATATACGAGGGGCCCACAGTTTATCTTGGTCGCCAACTTTAATTCCAAAATAAAGTTCGTATGCTTTCAACACAAGGGGAGTGAAAGTACGTTTTTGGGATTTAAAAGCTAGCTCTCCGCACACATAACAAAAACTGTTCGCACTATTTACACAATTTCTAGGCATTGTCCATAAAGTTAGTCTCTATCACAATAAACTAAAACAACAACACCGTCTTAACAAAAATTAACAGTACTCAGAACATCTCAGTACTCTTCAACACAGAAAACGTAACTGACTCAGCTGCTGTTAGTCTACTAATAAACGCAATATGCTCTCTGAACATAGAGCTCTCATATAATAAACAGGAATAGACAGGTCTTAACATTATATATGTGCGTCATCGCATAAACGCCGAGAAATACAGCAATATGAGATGTTACTTATTGTAATTCATAAAAGTAGATGTTACCGAATATCTGTGGGTGATAGAAAAATTCTGTTTTTAGATTTGATTTAAGGGTGTCAAAATACATAAGATACACAAAAAAATTTCATGTCACAATTCCTGTGTATATCAGTGTAATTGAGAGAAAGTGTGCGTGCTTCTCTCAGCTCCTGAAGAACCGTGTTTATGAGCACTGATAGAAGAAATGTAACTCCTGAAATCTATCCAGTGGTTTTCATGTTTTGAAGAACACATACATGTCTAAATTTCCCTCTTTGTACTATGTTTCCGCTACTCAAGTGACCATTTTCAAGTACAATGACAATACGTAGAAGATTTGCTCCACCAGTAATTCTCGAGAGAAAAGTGCAAAAGTCTCATCGTTGTCCACGTCATCTCTAAAGACGAACTTAGCTTTGTGGTGCAACGATTAAAGATTTAAAGAACCTGGGAACATATCACTTAGTTTAACATGCACCACAACCTTCTTAAGTAGGGGAGGCCTAGGAGGGTTGTGACAGTTTTTACATAAGGGGCTATATCTCGCTCAAGAAACATTCAACAGTTATGGTTCATGTGAATTAATTTAGCGCCATTCCTTCAGTTTTCAAAACCATCACCAAAATTGATTAGAGTATTATAGTTTCTGAAAAAATCAACAAAATTAAAGACCACTCCCCTTGTCACATCTCTCCTACCACCGAGGTAAGTTGTGACAGGTACCGAGGTAAGTTGTGACAGCATTATATTTAATCTCTTAGATATAAAAAAATACCATTACACATAATATAGGTAAATCAAACACGTTTTTTTCTACCAAAACAGTACTTTAAACATCTTTTAGAACCTACCAACTAAAAAAACATAGTATTAACATTCTCATAACAAGTAATTATGATCTTTTAATTAACTAAGTATGGCATCGCTTTGAGATTAATCATATTATTATTATAATCAGTACAAAATCTTAATCTAAACAGATTCACAATTATGGCAAACTTAATGCAGCTCGTCTCCAGTACAATCTACGTATGCCCAGCCTTTGCATTCCAGGCATTGGACCTACTGCTCATTCTATCTGCTGTCTGCATAGGCTTCAAGGCAAAAAAAACAAAAACAATTATTTTCTGCTTCTTCTTCATCACTTGTTCTATTCTTCTCATTAGTCTTCTTTGCTTTTTTAGATTTCTCCTTTTCTTTGCTTATCATTCTTAGACTTGCTATTAGCCTCTATAGCAGCTATTTCATCCTTCGTGGGAGTATCAGTAAGGACAGCAGATTTGATTATCCGTCGGTTTGGTTGGCTGTTTTTTCTTGGCGGAGCTCTTGTCACGGTCTAACTGATTCTGGCGAGAACACATTAGAAACAGTGGTAAGTGGACTAGGGGCTATAGATGTGGATGCAATTGGTTCAATGTTATTATTATGCAGAACTGAGGTGTGGGCTGCAGATGTGGAGGCAACAGGTTCATTGGCATTATTGTTTACAAGTGTCAAATTGCTAGATGGCATGAGAATGTACCTGGAGTAATAGCTCTTGCTTCATCATTATCAACTGCGTCAGTGTTAAGATTTGGAGTTATAGTTCTTTCTGCTGCATTGTCCACAATTTCTGAATCCGATGGCTATCTTAAATGCAATGACTCTAGTTTCGTGGTCAGCCCATAATTAGATGCTGCAAATGTTAACAAATAGTCACTTGGTATATTCTCTTCCTCTTCTGTAAAAATAGTCGGAATGGTATAACCCATTGACGAAGCTTCGCCTTCTGGGTTTCCTTGATAACTTGATAAGTGTCTTTCTTCTTAATATGTCTTGACAAAGACATATAGCTTAGAATGTATGAGGCCGTAGCATCTCTTAAACTTTTCCTCTCAACCTAAACTCTTTAAAGGCCAGATTGTAGATTTCGACACTAGCAGTTCCTTTATTAGTGTTTCGTGTATACGTATACTCATCTGGCATCCTGAAACAATAAAGTATGCAGTATATACACGTTAAGTAACTACTAACACACCAACAAACATCTAAAATTGATAAAAAACATTGTGGAAATATAGCCCAGCAGAAAAATGGAGTAAGATAGGAGAGTTATGACAGGCAGTGTTTAAAATGACGACTTGGTACGAATAATAACTGGTATTTTCTAAACACTATGCGCACACAAGAAATCAGTGTAACGTTTTGAGACTTGAATAACTATTAACTATACAACTTAAGAGAAAATAACACATCAATGCACATATGCTAATACATGATATATATTCAAATAAAATTTTGAAGAAAAACTTACTTTTCGCATTTTTTTGTACACTGACGATATTTACGCAACCGCGCCCCGTTCGCCGCCAGAAGGTACTCAGTCGAGTAGCGCATGTCGACAGCGGCAAACAAGCGTTGTTGCAAGCTCGCTAACTACAATAGGTAGGGAGAAATCGTCCTTGTCACGACTCACCTCTGTCACAACTAGGGATGCAAACTTTTTATAAATATCGATATATCGATATCGATATATATCGAATTAAGTCGATATCGATATATCCGTCTATTAAGCCGATATATCGATATTTCATATTTTTTTCGGAAGCTTACTGAAATTAGAAATTCAACGCAGTTTCAGTTATATCAAACAGTTATCGATTATGTATGTATATAAATTTTTATACTTATGTATGTGAAGTGAAACAAAATTCCGATAGGTATATAATATGTGTTTTTCTTTCCATACATTTATTTGGGAAAATTAATCCCAGTATTTTGTACTAGCTATTGAAATATAGTAACTTTGACAGTCTGCTTCCTTGTAGCCGGTTTCTGCTCTAAGTTATAGTGGCTCCTGCTTTTGAAAAAATTCGTTCGGAAGGAACGCTTTTTGCCACAATTGGTTTCATAGTTTCATATCCAATGTCACATTCTTCTGGATGATTGTGTTTAATATGTGATGCTAGATTGCTTGTATTTCCAGACGTTTTAACTCGTTTGTTACAAATAGTGCAAACGGCAGTACCATCTTCTGTTTTGAAATATGAGCATAATCTACTTCTCTCCATATTTTGAAATTAAAATTGAGTATTAATTTATCAGCAACCAACAGGTACAACACGTGTACATACCACATGTCATATCACTTGTCATATCGTCATACCTCATTTTCTAGACAGTCAGTGTTGTCACGTTGCCAGTCAAGCGTTTTACCCGTTTTTGTGGGTATTTTAATTTGGGTGGGTTTTTCGATATTTTGATACGATATATTGAATTTTTCGATATCGATATATCGATATCGGCGTATCGTCGATATCGATAACTATTGATATTTGTAGTTGTCGATATATCGATATTTATCAGTTTTCCGATATATCGTTGCATCCCTAGTCACAACTCTCCTAGGTCTCCCCTACTCTTGGCTTTATTTAATTTCAATGAAAAACGTTTCGAATATGGTTGCATTGGTGCCTATTGTATGACCTTTTACAAAGCCAGTGTATATATTCATATTCTGTTGAAGTAGTTTTACTCTAAAAAATTTCGTACCAACTGAAAGTGTTCGTACTCATGTGTCTACTGTAAGAAGTGTTACATTCTATACAGGGTGACTTTGAAGTTGAGTCATTAATTTTCAGATAATGATTGTAGAAGGAAGATAAACCAAAATATGTGTGTAAAAATAAAAAAAAAATAAAAAAAAATGTACCTTGTTTTATAAAGTATCCTCCCGAAAAGTATTTCAGTGCGGACCTGTATTTGATCGTGAGGTCTTGGAGCACCGGCATGCCGTCGCCTGTGAGGTCTTAAGTCACCTGATTCACGAGCCCGTTGTACTACATTAACAAAGGCACGAGGGGTTGGTTGCACTCGATTGGGAAACTGATCCGCATAAACATGTGCCATTTTTGATTTCGTTTGAGCCACGGAACAGACACCACTATTCGCTCACGCGTTACCGACTGACACTGACTGTATACAACGGAATAAAATAATTGTAAAAACATCGTTCCAAATTCTTTCGCTTTTTTGTTTCCAATGCGATGCACCGATAAGGCGGATTATATCCGTTGTTGCCAAACACGAGCACATAATATTATGATTGAGACAGGGCGGTACTCAAACTTCCAAAGGGCTATAACTTTGTTACTTTAATTTTACCAGAAAAATGGTAAAGGAAAAAAACACTTCTTTTGATCAGATCTACTCACTATTAAAATAAATGACTCAACTTCGAAGTCACCCTGTAGATGTTACTTATGGCTTTGCATGTAACCTATTTTTATTGTCAGTTTTCTCATGGTTTTCTCTTCTTTCAGTTGAAATCGTCCATTAAAGTGTGGGAAAGGACAACCAAATGGAAGAAAATTCTCATCGACAGATACGTAGTGCCACGAAATGACAGATGTTTTACATTCTTTTAGGAGCAAATTTGGGATGATCCAGGGGAGAATCTTTCAAACACGAGAACTGCACCCGTTTTATAAGGAGAAAACCTTATCATCATCATGGTGTTACTGGGGTTCCTAAAATCCTTTGCACCACGATACCACAACGAAGCTCCCAGCTGCTCGTATAGTTGCAAATTTAAGCGTGGATTCGGTAGAATGCAGATTTTTATCGAACTTTGTCCAAAAGAAGCAAAGTAAACTGAACAATAACACCCAATAAATAGAAGTCGAAGATATGCTTAACCGAAAAAACAATAAAGGTTCGAAAAAGTAAAAGGAGTGGAACAATATAAATGTTGAAATAAGAGACATTATTTCTGGAGGCGTGACCAGAGACGTTATACCGAAATGCAGACGAGTTTTTAAATACCTACGAGGTACCCTAACTGTCAAGAAGCTTTTTGCTTCGATTTTTGAAGATTGCTAGAATAAAAAGAAGACTATTTATTTAGAAACAATGGAGTGGTCACACGAACCAGTTTTCGGCGTATAGAGCTGGACTAGAGCTAGACTGAGAAGGAGGAGGAAACTGTACAATTAAGTACAAAGAAAGAGTTGCAAATGGTGACGAAGTTTAGCAACAAACAAAATTTAAAAAGAGGATATCTAAAACAAAAAAAAACTTTAAACAACAAGAGACAAAAAATAACAAAGACAAACAACATATCTAAAGTATGGATCCAAGCTGATTTCAGTTGTAACAGCCTTCCTGAAACAATTTAAGTAAGTACATGTTTTTGAATACAGAACTCCAGGCATTGTATAAAACTGCAGCACTGCACGTGAAAAAATGTTGAAATAAAGCTTCAGAGTGAATATTTCTAAATTTAATACGTCTATCATGTGTATTATACAAGTACTTACAGATTAGCTTTTTTATCAAGTGCAGATATTATTATTTAAAAATTTAGTTTGTTTTCATCCAGTTTAATTTTATAAGACTGCCAGGTCATGGTCTCAGCCCTTTAACTCGCAGATGCGCCTAGCACAATTATTTTGCACAATTTGGAACCGATTTCTAGTAATAACATCAAGACATGGATAATATAAAAACTCATTAGTTGAAAAAGGGCATAGCCAAAGTTCCTTAGCTTATTAGCATATAGTGGTCTCAGTTTCAAACAGGTTTTCCTTAAAAGGTTCTTAACATGACTGGTGGATCTAAGTTTGAATTTGCTTATTACGCCAAGAATTTTAACCTCATCACCCGGGTATCGTCTTCAGATCCAATATTAACAGCTACCTTCAATTTCTCCTCTTTTACGATATGAACAAATAAATGGAAGGCTGGACTAGGATTTATTAACAGGTTGTGCTTATTCGAAAATTCATACACTTATTGAATATCATGGTTTATTCCTATATCATCGGTATCAAAATAGTTGACCAGTTGAGTATCGTCTGCGAAAGACTGGAGTGCACAGAAACTCACGGTCTTATGTTGATCTGCAACATATATCAATAACAGCAACGGACCCAAGACAGATCCCCGAGGTACTCCAGATGAGATTTTCAGGAAAGTAGATTTGTTAGTATCAATTCGTACACACTGCGATGCCAAAATACTTCAGCTTCGCTCTTATCAAATCGTGATTTGTATGTATAATATAATCTTCATAAAAGTGTATGTTGCCACTCTAGACTGCGGTACACCGTCTGTGATCGGTAGGTATTGTCTTTACCCACCAGCTTATCAGAAGCTGAGATCTGGTACCCTTTACAGAGACATAAATCGTAATCAGATAATCCTATAACGTTTTGATCGTCCACAAAAAACCGGACTTTCTACGAAAATCGACGATAAGGTGCTGTCGTCTCGAAAATTAAAAATAATATGGCTCTCTATGGACGAATAAATTTTCATTAAACGAAAAACCTAACAGATAACGAGTGGTACCGCCTGTTATAAATGTTTAACGTGAATTTATAAATTCTTCACTTTGATCTTTCTATTTGATCTTTATTACAGCCTTCCCGGATTTTAGTTGCGCAGCCGAGCGTATGTCTCTCAATTAGAGACAGGTTGTGAAATAGCAGATACAACTGAGAACTGCCACAGACTATGTGTATCTCTTTATTAACATATAAGACAATATTTGAATCCTATTATTCGATCTTTGAAGATACCTTACCTTGAGGGCTCTTGGGAAGTTCTTAAAGGACAAAAGTTGGCTACTATGAGAACAAAATTAATTTTGAACGAGTGTAACGAGTAGATCAAGTCAGTCAATCAGGCCTATATCTATAATACCCACCCATTTGACTCGAAATTTCTTCCCTATCCCTCCGACAGTATCGACCATTTGACAACGTTGCCATGACCAACCTCCTCACTCCTCAGCTGCCCATAGTCACAACTTCCGGTTTCTACATTTTTTTTCTGAGAATGGTCAAAAGCCTGGAATTTTGAAAAACGAAATTTTTCCGTGTCTCGATGCGCCGCATCTGGACAGATTTTCAAATGCTACAATGCTGAAGAACAGTTAGTTACGAAAATGTATAACAGAGAAATTAACCGGATCATGTCATGTCAAACGAGCCCATACAATCAGCGTAATAATATTATTTCACTGCCCTACCGGTAGTATCGTCCATCTGACAACGTCCGCCATCCCCATACCTGAGCACACGACGCGCCAGATGCGGTAACGCGACACAGTGCCAGTAATGGTAGGATACTTATCGAGGCCGGCACGCCCACCGATGAACCCAGAGAGCAGAAGCAGAGACGCGCACCGAAAACATTTGTTTATGATTCTGTGTTTCTAGGCCAAATGTATGGAGAAGTGTGATGTATCACAACCTATAACCTACCACCGACAACCCCAAATGCTCAACCCCTACAAAAAAATTTCAGAAAATATTAGGAGCTTCTAAAATGCCAAAAACGGTTTAAGCAATTTTTATTTTTTTGACCGATTTTCAAAATCTAGAATGCTTTGTCGTGTTGTACATGTCATATAACATCCAAGAAACATAAAATCCCATTTTCGATTGTTTTTGCGATTACAATACTTCCTCGCCGGTAAGCGTGGGAAGCAAAAATTAGTTAAATCATTGAGTAAAATTAAAACAGATAAATTTACCATACATGTCACCGAGAGCCGTTTGTTGAAGCGATTGCCTAGCAACTAGTGAATACGAACGTTTCTCATGATGGAAAATCTAAAGTAAAAAATTGAAGTGAAGTTGCTTTATCACCCTAGGGCACGAAGAAGGCAGTATCATGGAAAGTACGACTTGACGCTCAAAAAATCGTATTCTTAAAGCACACTTTACCGCCCAAAAGGATATCCTATTTTTTGAGGACACTGTGTTACACGGCATCGATATTTTTATAAAGAGCTAAGCTTTCTAATTTGAACAAAATACCACGCACCGCTCTTTTACTCCAAAGCAATTAATCCACTTCAACGTCATATTCTGAAATACAGCAAAACTTCAGTGTAACTTTGTAAGTGTACAAGCAACAGAGCATGAAATGAGGATTTCAAGATGAATTTTCTGCTACATGTGACTGTAAATTGAGCTGTTTGTTGAATTTCACTCTCTATTAACAACGTTTTAATTACACAGAAGTTTAATTTCGTACATGAAGGAAATAATCAACATGTGGAATTAGCTCAGAAGTAAATGATATAAGTTCTCTTGAAGGTACTAATTTACAAATAAGAATTTGTGACGGAATTTCTTGCTTCTTCTGTTATTTTCTTTAAGGCGAGCTCTCAGACAATTTTCTTTCGATATATCAACGAAATCTGTTCTTTCTTCAGATGCTCACAAGCATCTAACATTCTTTCATCATGAAGTAAAGCTTACTTCTAGAAAGGAAAAAAAATCTGTTAGTAATAATATACTCACATATTTATAGTATCTCAAAGAACTTACGTTTGTATAGCTGTTTCAGGAACAAAAAACCTACTAACTTCTGGTATATTCGCAAAATATCCTGCTAAAAGGCACGGAAGCGAGCAAGTAATAAAACAAAAGGTGAAGAAGGCTGTTGACACCAAAAAACAAACCTATTATTAGGTTGAGATCAAATAAAACCTGCTAACAATATTTGGATGCAATTAAGTGTATACTCACGCACTGCTTATCGCAATCAATTCAAAAGATCATTATCCTACCGAGATCAGCATGCAAGATTACGCTGATTGCCAGATTTCATGCAAATATTGTAATTTGAATTACAAATGCTTCGGTAAATATATAACATTGTCGTGATTTTTGTATAAAAGCTGAAGAAATGATTCCTGATTAACAATAAGAATCGCTTAACATGCATTTTGTCAGTGTAGTCGTCTGTGTCGCTGCATTCCTGAGCGTAACTGTAAGTATCTTGGAAGACATAGAACATGTTATATATGAGAATTTTCAAACCATCACATTTTAGACACAAATATTTGTTCCAAGGAGATCTTATAAGTTATATAGGACGGCTTCCAAACTAAAGATGCATATTCTAACCTAGAGCGAACATATGCACTATATAACTTCCTTTAAATATTTATATCACCGAACGCTCTACAGTTTCTGACAATTAATTCATGGAATTTGAATCCATCTGATATTTCTAGGTTGACATTATGATGGTTAAAGGCTATTTTTTCATCGAACGATACACCCAGATCCTTAATATGATCAACCCTTGGGAGATCACTATTCGCAACCTTATATTGATGTAAAATTATCTGATTCTTTTTTGAAAATGACAGAATTTTGCATTTTGGTGCATCCAAGTACAGCTTGTTAGCTAGACACAATCATGTATAGACTCAAAATTCTGCTGTAGATTACGGCAATCAAAGATGTCATTTATTGCTGTGAAGGGGACCTTGCGGTCCACCTGAAGTTGCTATATATTCCTAAGATACAAACCCATTATAAAAAACAAATTGTGACCTATTTTCAAGATATGATTGAAAGAAATTAACCATTAAATTACCGAATTCTAAACTAGATATTTTGCTCAGTAAAATACCATGATCTATCCTGTCAGAACCTTTAGAAAAATCTGTATAGATTACATTCACTTAACCATGATTATCCAAAATATTATTGACAAACTGCGTGAAAGTAACCAAACTGGTGATTGTAGATCTACCCCTGAAAAAGCTATGCTGAAGTGGAAACTTGGCTACAGACCAAGGATTAAATGTGGTCATACAGACTCATTTCAAATACCTTTAAAAATATTGACAAAATAGTTTTCAATTTCATTCATAGGTACCCAATATTATTACGAATTTGAAATGAGGCTATTTTCTGTTTTTACTTCATACAAATCCAAAATGACGTATTATGTTTTTTGGATGCTGTATGACATGTACATCACGTCTGTCTATCTATCTGTCTGTCGGTCTGTTTGCTAGACTTATAACGGTCTATAGGTTGATAATGTTACTACTATACCAAGAACGCAAAAGCTTTGTAATGTTTGAAATTCGGCCCATTGGCGAAGGTGAAAAAGGCCAAAGACCAAAAAACTAGAAATCGCTCAAACTTAGTTTTTGTAGGAGTAAAAAATTGAGGGTGGGCTTGCAGGGTGTGGGGATGGTATATCTCAACTTTTTGAGGTTGGTATATTTAAACGCCCCCAACCCCAGTAATTCTACGTACATATTAGGCGGATTTACCCTTAAAATTTAGAAATACCTCATACAGTCGGGTGGCGATAAATGCGACGTGGCCCCCAGATCGTACACGCGAGATTAGTCATCGCAACCACCATGTTCGCCTGCAGCAATTCCTCTTAGGGGAGGCGAAAGGTCATTTAATTCTTTGTTATACATGTTTTTAGCTTACTTTTGTCTTAAGAAGGGCTAACTTGTGCCAAACATAATCCTCTACGAACTAATGACAACTTACTTGACGCCAGTTTTTAAAGTCAAATGTATTGTAGGAATGTATTTTCATGGTCAAGTCCAATAAATTTATGGTTGTGTATATTTTGATTATCATTAGATGTATCTTCAAGAGAATGAGCTTTATCCGTCGGAGGTAATGATAACTGGCTATTTTTTTACCCTCAGAGTGCAGCTCCTTGTGAGTCACCATGTGTAACAACGGAACGTTCTTGCCATACTGAAACTACACCTTGTACTACTCAGTCAACCTCGTGTGCTCCTGAGACTACACCATGTGCTACAACGACAACCACATGTGCTCCTAAGACTACCACTATTCAGACAACACCTTGTACAACGCCGTGTACTTCTGGAACAACTACTACTTCTGAAGCTCCATGTACTCCACCACAACCCTGCACTGGGCCAAAACCATGTAGTAACAAAGTTCCTCCTTGTGAACAGGCGGTGATCAAGAGGAAATCTAGCGCTAAAGCTGGCGCCAGTTCAAGCATAATCGTTAAAAACTGAATACTTGTATTCCTCGAACATATGTATGCCATGCAATAAACAATTAATTTACCTTTAGCATAGTGCCAGTTGGAGCACTATTGCAGCAAAAATGTCAGGAAATAGTTAAAATAAAATGCAGATCCAATACTAAAAAGAAATGTTTCTATTTGTAATTGAAAATAGTTGAAACAAATTCCTTCCTTAAATAAATATACATGGTGTAAACGTTATGATAGTCATTATTAAAATAGGTAATAGAGGGGTTTAAAGAAGCAAAAAGTTCCATATAACATGGGTGTCAAAACAGCATTTTTTTAGAGAAAAGCGACTTTAAAGTAAAATAAAATCTGACAACGCCACAATGCCAGACGCAAATTACGACGAAACGCAGTGTAAATAAAGATGGAGTTTGGTATTATTGGCTCTTAGGTATTATTTAATTATTTGATAATGTACTCGTAAAATGCAAACAATTAAAAAAAACGGACTTACCGCTAACTGTCTCAGCGCTTCACCTGGTGTGTGAAGGTATATTGAACGTAATAAAAAAATCCACTTATAAATAGGGAACACAATTTTGATACATACATTGTTTTTCTTTTTAACACTCAGAGTATTATGGAAATTTAATATCCCGTCTCGCGTAAAAGTACATTCATCCATCGCTAGAATGTTTTAAAAAAAAAACCGGATTTTAAATGTTTTTGTGGAAAAACCACTAACAGAATGTTAGTCTGCGAGGGTAGTCTTCTGGTAACAAGGCCTGGTAGGGATAAAGCTAATTTTCCCTTAAGATTCTATGGACCTAATTCCCGAGTGAGAGCTGATATCTGCAGTACAGTAACGAGTGCGAATATTAGTGGGCTGAACACTTCCTGTATCTTGAAGTCTTTGGTACACTTACACAAATGTCCTTCTGTCTGGGTGTACCCGTTGGCGAAATATGTCGCGATAAATTTGAGCTGCAAGATTTGAATTCTAACGAGCTTCACCGTAAACTAACAACATGCCGGCGAACTCTTGATTCGAGAATATTGTAAATAAAGATGACGACGTACGCGAACAAAAACAAAACAACATACTAACCACTGTTACCGTTTGCGATCGATTGCCGGTTCGATAAGAGTGACGAAAGGCCGACGCGCTGTTTTCATGTGTGTTTTAAATATTTAGTTTAATCAAACTTACTTACTGACTACAAATTTTGGCTTAACTTGGAAAAACTTGCCATTTATGTGTTAATTATCCAATTTAAAAACCATGGGTCATATAAACTTTTTGACTTGCTTTGATCCCCCTATTACCCATTTCAATAATGATTATTACTATAACGTTTACACCCTATATATTGCCAAACTCCAATCACTGCATCCTTCAACCGATATACTTTTTACTATTTGGAATGCTGCAACGGAGATGCATAAAAAACACTATCTCCCACACTACCCAGACGTTCTCGATCCCTCCTTGGTGCACCTATAATGGTCCCTCGGACATTCCGAGCGAGCTTGGGGTTCTAACCAATATGCCGATGAAGGTCGACAAAAATTATGGAATTCGCGATATAGGCCAAGTGAATGAGGGAAATTAAGCAAATGGTTAACGTCCGTAGTCATTTTTTATTGATTCTACACCAAGCAAGAATACAAAGTGCTCACTGCAACTAAGAATTTGGGATTTCTGAAAATTTGCCACATTCATCAAATTCTGAAGGTTGATTATGGAGCGCTGTAGAATAGAACAATCACTCGGGAATAATTCCAAATTCGGACGGTTATTAGACAAAGGACACCGTAAAAAACATTTGGAATATGGCTCCCAGTTGATTTGCCTGAAAATGAAGTATAGTACATTTCTCGCCTTCCTGAGAAGTTCTGGTGAGTATATTCTGAGAAATAAGGGGAAAGTTTGCTAGACTTGCGAAAATAGTGAATGTGCTGATTGCAGTTCTCAGACCAAAAACTTGTAGAATTGGTTTACTGAAAGAAGTATTCATTTAAACACCTTGTGGGAATGTGTTGGGAGGTGTCCTGTTGATGTTGCCTATGACCCATACAAGTTCAATCTCAGGGCAAGTTTCTTACTTACACCAAAGCAGCCACTCAGGCAGAAGCCTAAATGACAGAGTAGCGCGACTGCTATGAGGAGCTTGAAGAAACTATGTTAATCAGATTTTTGGACTGCCTAAGGTTAGTAGAACTGGAATAAGCCTCCGCAGGTACGTTGTTCCATAGCCTAGATACCCTAGGAACAAAGGAGTGGTCGTATCGACCAGTTCTGGATGCATGAGCTTCGACATGGTTAGGATGAGAGGCAGTAGTCAAGCACATCTGTCTGGCAGGCACATCATGCCGACTAGCCGAAATGAACGGGTCTTTGGTAGAACTCGGTCATCCATCGAAACCGAATGAGTGCTAGGACGCTTCTTGCCCATCAAGTTGATTTTTAGATATTAATTCTGGAATATGTATATCTGGAACGAGTTTTTAGAGAATTTAGAAAACTCGATAGTCGTGATTATTTTCTTGTATGTGATTAGCTTATTCAAAAGGTCAAATTAAGGTCATATTGAATGACAAGATGAAAAGAAAAGCGCACAAGTGTGTACACTGCTTTAAGCTGCTGCAGCTCATAATACTAATTTATACTGACCAATACATGACACCAGTACAAACCAAATTAATTTCAATGATCAAATAGACAATGACTTTTATTTACTTATATCTATCTTCCAGGTGACATAGTTCATTCATCGTAGCTGCCGATGTAGACTATCGAGAAATCTTCAACTATAATTGCTGCGTTTACATTTTTCATAAATCCATCTTCAAAGGATCATAGTCTATATAAACATTACTCCCCCAGCACCTTCATACAAGGTTTTTTAATGAAATATTTCTTTCAGGGTAACAACTATTGCAACAGTATTCTAGAGTATTTAGCCAGAGAATTACAATCGGCACATTCCTCAAATTCCCAGATTCCATCCCCTGTTTTCCCAGAAACAGATCATATGACTGCTTTGGTCTCATCAGAACTTTTGTTCAGGAAGGCAAGAAATACATCAGCCTGAATTTTTAAGCAAATTAACTGGGACCCATTTGCTATATGTTTTGCGCAAGGTCCTTTGTGAATGCATCCATTTTCGCAAAACAGCTTCCTCAACAATAACTACCGCACTTGTTCCCTATAGAATTACTTTAAGAGCGACTATTCACTCAGTGTTCAGGAATACAGTCCACTACTGCCCTATTTGGAGAATTGAACCCTATGTCGACTGCAATCTGTCAAGTCTTCTAAATAAAAGCTGGTTAGTCATCTGTAGGTACTGCAAACTTATGCATTATACTTTTTGCCATTATGTAGGTCTTTTTATGACATTATATAGGTTTAACATGACATCATGTAGGATTTTCTGCAAGACGACCACTTGGAACTAGCTGTATTCACTTCGTGGTCGCGCGGAATGGACTATTTGCACACTAGCCTACTTAGTCAACAAGCTATCAGTTTTTTTAACATTAAACAGGGTATTTCAGAACTAAGGGATCAAACTTCTACGGATTATTCAGTGTAACAGTAGAAGACATTTGAGAATAGGGCGCCATATCCGGAAAACTGTCACTACGGCATTACGTCCCTAAGACGCGTTAAAATTCACAGACTAACGTTACTGATGTTTTCTAGAAAAATTTGCATGGGGATTTTTTTTGTCCCAAACGTGGCTATTCCTACTATTAAAAATATCGTCTCTTGTGAAAGAGGCTTCATCAGTCAATCCTTGAACTTTCTGGAAGTGGCATGGATAAAGTTGTTGCTCATATAGCACCCGCCAGACGGAAGCGTTACTCTGTTCATGTACTATGTGTGCTACTTGATAGTTCGTCGGCAACTCGCTGAAGGACCTCTTCTTCAAATTCGACCGTTCTTACGGTTCGAGCAACACCAGTATCATGCATGTTGGTTGTAAACATGCCTGTCTCGGAGAGCCGCCGATGAATAGCAATAAACTTTTTGTATCCTGGATGCTGTCGTTTGGGATAACGTTCTTGATACAACCGCGCTGCTGCTCGTGTATTGCATCTTGTTGCTCCGTATGCCAAATGCATATCCGCCAATTCTTGATTTTTTAAGTTTTCCATTAGCAACAATTAATTTTTGTTAAATTCTTGCAAACTTTACAAATACGATAGCACGACTAAGGCGATATGGGTCCCTATACTCAAATGTCTTCTACTGTTACACTGAATAACCCCTACAAGTTTGATCCCATAGTTCTGAAACACCCTGTATAGGTTTTTTACGTAATAACCCTGCCGGGGGCCCTGGCGGAGAGACATTCCATGTTTGAAGTTCTTGAGAAATTTTTAGTTATCGTGGCAAGTATTTAATTCACACTAACGAATTGATGCTGACGACCAAAACAAACACCGGATGTTACGCTCACTTTATAAGAATCTGTTCAATAATTGAAAAGATATTTTCCGGTTGTTTTCAAAAGGGTGCCACATTGCCAAGTATTTAAATCCGAAAATCTGCTCAAAATTCATATGTCTCATTGTACGTTGGATCTACAAAAAATATAAAAAAATATAAAATCTTATTTGTATTCCTGAGCTATCACACGAAACTATATACAGGGTGTTCCTTAATGATATGCGAGTATTCAAGGGTGTGAATCTAGATGGAAAACTAATGTTAGTTTGCTATATAAACTATGGTCCAAAAATGTTTCCTTCCAAAAACTCGGGGTGTTGAAGTTTTAGGAAAAAAAATGGAAATTAATCAATATTTTCAGAACCGCTTCATATATTTCACTGATATTCAGTAAGTAGTGAAAGCTAATAAAGTTGCATATTCTTCAATGCAAAAGTAATTTTTAGCTTAAACAGTGGCGTGCGTACGGGTATCGAATTCGATATTTTTTAAGAAAAAAATGAAACGCCAATAGTTTTTTGCCAAATAAAAATTATTTTTTACTTCCTCGTTCAGTTTAAAACAAATGACCTATCTTGAATTGTTTTCCTTCGATGCGCCATTTTTGAGTAAAAAAATAAAAACCGTTCTATTGTCTAACTTGCAAAATTATTATTAATTTAATTGGAAAAATTAAACACATTAGGGGTAATGAACAACAACAACTGAAAACATAACCATAACACTAAAAACAAAGAAATTATTATAAAAATTGTTGAAAATGGCCCCCTTAGTATTCTACACAAGCTGCAATTGTTCTTTCTCTTAATTCCTCTACAGTGTTAATGGGACTTGTGTACACTAGTGTCTCAAGATAGCCCCTCAAAAAGAAATCTAAACTGTTGAGGTCTGGGGACCTTGTAGGCCATTCTTGAGGCCCACCGCGGCCAATCCAACGATTTGGATAAACAGTTTGTAAGTAATTACGAACCGCTACACTGAAATGCGCTGGTTCACCATCATGCATGTACCACATATTGTTTCTTATTACTAACGGAACATCACCAAGTTGCAAAGTCAACTGTTGTTGAAGAACATTGAGGTAAGTCTGTCCGTCAAGTCGTCCCGGCAAGAATAATGGGCCAATAAAGTGGTTGCCAATAATTCCTGCCCATACGTTAACCGAAAATTGGTGTTGGAAATGGGTTTCGGTTACCGCGTAGGAATTTTCTTCTGCTTTATTATTGTGGAAATTTTGAATGGCATTTCGAGAAAAATTAGCTTCGTCTGTGGACAGAGTCATTGATTCAAATTGCGGATTTTGTGTAATTTTTTTAAGATACCACTGACAAAAGGCCACACGCCTTGGAAAATCAATGGGAAGTAATGCCTGTACTCTTAAAATATGGTAAGGATATAGCAAAAGGTCCACTAAAATTCTCCAAACAATTTGATGGAAAATATTTAAGTGTCTAGCGATCTTTCTCGTACTCGTTTCAGGATGTTCTTCGACTTCGTGCAGCACTGCCTCCTCAATTTCAGGTACTCCAGACTCCAACCAGACGACGATGAATATTAGAAAAGGTTCGGCTATCTGGCAAAGCACGATCGGGATATCTCTGGTGATAAATCCGTCTGGCCTGCTCACCATTACCGTCGGCAAGCCCATATACGTAATGTATTTCCGCCATTTCTGCATTTGAATAATTCACCATTATTAACAAGATTGTAAAAACTAAATAATGAAAAAGATGATTTTGAAGCTCCTGACGAGTACTTTATGACTTTAGAATATAAAGTCGATCTCTTTACCTACTACAAAATGGTGTTACATTTAATAATTACCTGAATACATTGACATTTACCTTGATAATTCGAATAAATACGTTGAGTTCAGTTTAGAAGATGCTGGAAATGGTTGCCTTGAACTCCTTGGCACTTCATTTCGCGTCGAACATTTTCAAACATAGTAACATCGATACTTCTACAAATGTCTGTTATTCTCAGCCGTATATCCAATATTGTAGCAGCGTCAGTTTCGTACACCTCTTTCTTCAAATAGCTCCATAAAAAAAGTCTAAAGATGTCAAATCTGGCGAGCGAGCTGGCCATTTCACAGGACCTCGACAGCCAATCCAACGACTGGGGAAATTGTTATCTAAATAATGCCTAACTTATCTGTAGTAGTGTGGTGGACCACCATCTTGCTGGAATACATTATCATTATCATTATATTATATTATATTATATTATATTATATATTATCATTATCGACGATTTCGGTGATTAGAGGGTCAATAGTATTTTCCAGCATATCCGAATACAGTTCTCCGGTTAAAGTCTGTTCGATGAATAGAGGCCCCACAGTATGATTTCCCAAAATCCCAGCCAAAACGTTATTTTTTTTGGATATTGAGTATGAGTTTCCCAGAAGACGTGAGGATTGGTGTCACTCCAATAACGACAATTTTGTCTATGCACATTACCGTTGAGAAAAATGTACATTCATTACCAAAAAAAATATTTTGGATATAGGTAGGATGCAATGGTTTCCGTCATAGTCTCGCAGAATTCTGTTCCTCGATCAGGTTCATCTTCAGTTAGCTGATGTACCATTTGAATTTTGTATGGGTAATACTTATTCGCTTTCAAAAGGTTCCATACAGTAGGACAAACCTCACATACATTCGCGATGGAGGAAGTAGACTGTTGGGGATTTACTATGATTAGCAATTATTAGAACTTGCTTGTCTTCCGGGATGGTCGGATGACCTGGGGGCTTTTTGTTGTTTACACTATCAGTAGCTGTAAATTCAGATACAAGTTCCCTTAAATATTTTCTACAGATAGGACGATTCGGGAAACGATCACTAAAAATCCTTTCGGTCTCGTGAAAGTTTCGTGTCGCACCATAAATAAAAATCGCTTCGATTTTTTCTTCCAATGGACGAGAATTGACCATTTTAAAAATAGTTCATACAGTATCTAGCACTAAAGCCGAAAACTAAATAAGAATATTTTAACTGTACAATGATGTTTGTTTTCGTTCTGATATTCTTGTCACTGTCAACAAAAAATAACAAAACAAGTTTTTATCGTTGTTGCTGTGGATACGGCAGGGAATTACAATTATTTGTAGAGATATGCATGTTAGTGGGTTTGTGTTCAAGTAATTATTAAATACACCACCATTTTGTCGTAGGTAAAGGTATTGACTTTATATTCTAGGGTTATAAAGTAAAAGAGCTTCAAAATGATGTGCCACAAGACCCCCGTTTTCATATATTTTTTTTCTAGATTTTTCATCTGTCAATTTTGCGCTAAAATATGGTATCCACGCATGTTTCATTACCTCAAATTTTAATTTTTTGAATTGATTCGTTCAAAAAAACAAAGGGGAGGTGGACATTAATGAAAAGCACTGTATATATATAATCAATAGATGACAGGACCTACGGGTACGTGCCATTTTGGTACAATGTACTCCTTTATCTTGGAATGGATTTCTTGAGGCTTTAGCATGGAAATACCAGTTTCATTTCGCAGAAGTGTCGCTCAGCAAACTCTTTAGAACTCCTTTCCCATCAAGAATCAAGTCATCAAGATCAAATTGCGACCTCGCATGTTTTCCGAATTATATTGTTCTGAAGGCGTTGTTTTGTACTCCAGTTCCACAGCGGTATGAGAGAACTTCCAACTTTCAAGAAACAAAGGGGAAGTTCCGCTCAAAGCGCTGCCGCTTGCGCTCGGTATCGATTATTATCTCTGTGCCCTAATGCGTCTTGGAAACACTCACTTCATTTAATTAATTTCAAGGAAGATTCCTGATGAAGCGGATATCTTACGTAGTAGAAACCGAGGCACTTCATATCTCCTTGCTATCGAGTCTCGCTTTCTGATCATTTTCGCCTAAGGAACACCCATGGGCGTTGTTAGAACGAAAGACAGCAAGGTGGAAAAACATTTCATATGAAGAGGTATATACAGGGTGCTTCTAAAACTTGCGGCACAAGTTATATGTTTTATTTCCCATGCCACTGGCGAAAAGGTGTTGTACTCACGAAGAAAATCGAAAATGAGATATTATAATTTTTGTATGATATATGGTAAGATCAACAAAAAATAAATCTAACCAGTTGAAGGATACCGGGGAATAACGACAATAGTCCATCCGGACTGATTTTGGGAAAATTGGTAATTAATGTTTACTTACTTGCTGGAAAGTAAAATTGATTAAAAAATAAGTCGTAAAGAATATCTTTGCTAAACAGTGTATTTATTGGTAAAATAGATTATTTAAAATCAACTTTTACTTAAAACTAGTAACGTAACAAACAAAAGATGATGTTCAACTCTGGACTAGTGCCACTTTTCCACTGCTTTAAGCGTCTATTAGCGGGTCATCGACATATTCATCACTGCTGTCTTCTGGATGATCAAGAGATATTAACTGTTGATAAAATGTCCTAGAATCTGCTCTCTCTAGAAATTTGATCAGATCCTGCAGATCCTTCCATTTCTTACTTTTAATTCGGATTAGGCCCTGGTAAAGGTTTCTCAATGTTTCCTCTTCTCGTTTTATCAAATTTAGAACTAGCATATAGGCCCATGTATGTCGATTTGTGAAAAACTACGCGAGGATTCTGTTTACAAAACCTGAGCATCCTGACTGGTCGGGTTGGAAAGGGGCACTTCGTTGGATAAAACGGCGATAAAAATGTACTCCAATCTTGAAAATCTAAATTTTTGCCACAATCAATGACTTCAAATGGTGTAGGTTTCACACGGCGATTTTTCAATTCATCTCTCCAGTCATCCGGTACCTCGGTGTATATATCTTTGGTTCGCAAGACTCATATCACACTCGAGGTATGAATGCCCCCTGATCGGGAATATTTCTTTCACAGTAGTAAAACGATTTTTGTTGGTAACCAAGTAATGCAAAAACCGAATAACTGTAAAGTTTTTATTTTGCCTTGCGCAGGAGTCACAGAAAATGGCAAGTTCTTTTACTTCCACAGACATCGTCAGCTCCTTTCTTAGCAATAGATTCGTCGTAGGTATACAAGATAGAATTTGAGTTTGACAGAATGTGGATGTTAAAACTGATGAAATTTAGTTGCCGCTTATAGTAACCATCATTTGTCGTGATATTTGGACTGGGCAAGTTTTTTTGGTAATCCATCGTAATACTTTCAATAGCGGGGAACTTCGAGGCATGTTTGCGGTAAGTTCTCTTTAGACTGTAAAATCGCTCACTCCTTTTTTGATGTAGTGTTTTCTCAAGTATCTTTTTCTCCAAATTATTACTTGCTGACTGACTAGTTTGTTCCGTGTGGGAATTTAAGGTAGCGGTAAGTGAAGATATATCAGCTTTTAAGGAATCACACGTACTACAAGTATCTTTTCGTGGATAACCGAACGATATATTGAAGTTGTTTTCAAAGATTCCTCGGAAGGATTCATAGAAAATCTTGTTTTCAATATTGCCATTTTGAGTAATTTTGGGATATTTAGATTTTCAGGTAGGTACGGTCGATGCAACGCTGCCTTTCCATATGGACTGATGCCGAAATCGAGACAAAAGGAATTGTCAGTGTTTCTTCGAAAACTATAAGTAGAAGATTAAATGATTTGAAGTTATTTGCACGTCGCCCTAGTAAGAAGCCGCTAATCTCGAGGAAAAACCGTAAGAACCGATTACAATTTGCACGGTTGCATCATGATTGGAGCATCTGTGACTGGAAGAGGGTACGTTTAAGTGACAAATTCGTTCACTATGTTTCGATCAGATGATGTTCATTACGCTAGACGTCCTAGTGGACAAAGATTGAACCCCAAGTACACTTTGCCCACTGTCAAACATGGAGGCGGGTCTGTTATGGTTTGGGGCTGCTTTTCGGGGTTTGGGATGGGACTTTTACATAGAATAAATGGCATTATCGATAAGTTTGTATACACAGTCATACTAAAGCATGTCATGTTACCCTATATGGAACAATACGCCCTTAAGATCAATCTTCCAGCAAGATAATGACCCGAAGCACAAAAAATACCAGTTCTCAAATAGCCTTCCCAGTCTCCCGATATAAACCCCATTGAAAATCTATTTGAATACTTAGATAAACAAATAGAAGATAAAAATTGGATGAACAAGGATGAACTTTTTGCCGCTTTAGAGCAAAAGTGGAGACAGGTTGATGAATCTTATATCAAGAAACTTCTACAATCTATGCCGAGGCGATGCCAGGCGGTGATTGATAATAATGGTTATGCTGCAAAATATTAACACCAACATGGTTGGTTTTCTATAATTCAATGAACTTTGCTTCATTTTTCTATAATTGTTTTGCTTTGTCTATATATTTTTGTTCTTCATAGTTCCAGTTTTTTCAATTATTTTTTTATTGAAGGGAGTCTAATGAATTTATTTATGTATAAGTGAGCATTATGCTATAACGAATTATGTATACAGGTTCGTGTAATAATAAAGCAAGTTAAGAAAGAAATAAAGCACAATATTAATTTGTCTATATGCTTTTGACCATTACTGTATATCAAGAAGAACTTGGTATCACACATGTGAGGAGATTTTCAAATAACTGGTTTTCTTTGATGTATGTTACTAATGCAATGCGCAACATAATTTTTATAGTATTCATGATGTCCCCAAGGATTGGCCGCTGAGGCCGAGTTATCGTTCCTAGAGTACCTAGAATGTCTGCCAAGAGAGGCGTTTCCCGGTCTTACGAACCTCATATTGTTAGTGATGGAGACTTTTGCATAGAATATCAAACAAAAGTGTATGCAAAAGGTATCACTTGAACTTGAATTGATGAGTAGTAAATATTTTCTTCACGGAAACTTAGTATAACCCAACGTAGAACTTTCGGTTGTTCTTATACGTAATTTTCTATTTACTAGAAATTTGGTAGACAGCAGTCAGTAGTTCAAACCATAAACAGGTCAAACTTACTGATATATGTAAACTTAGTAGATGGAGTGTATTTTGATGAAGATGATATCAATTTATTATGACCGGTTAGCTTCATTTTTGATGATCGTATATCAACCAAACCATGTCACTCATTTCCGTCTGAGCTGTCTGTCAGCCAATACTGGACCCCTTTACAGGGTGATTCAGAACTATGCGAACAAGCTTGTAGGGATTATTCAGTGTACCAGTAGAAAACATATATATATATATATGTATATATATATATATACCTATATGCTGATGATGTACAAATGTATAAAGCTTGCAAGCCAAATGAAGTTAATTTATTGATTAAATAGTTAAATGTAAATCTAGAAATGATTGCAAACTACTCCAAAAATTATTGTTTGAAACTGAATCCCACAAAAACTAAAGCTTGCTGCATTGGTTCTAGGTTGAATATTTCAAAATTTAAAGGATTGATGAGTACAGCCATTGTTTTAGGTGATACATCTGTTGAAATTGTAGACTAAGAATTTAGGCATTTTGTTGGACACAAATTTAAGTTTTGAGAACCATGTCATTAATAAACTTCGAGTATGCTATTGTAAATACAAGTCACTTTGGAGATACAAACATGTTTTAACCAGCGATATAAAATTAAGGCTTACCAATGCACTAATCCTCACTCACCTAGACTATGGCGCTACAGTATATTATAATTTTCTGACGGAAGAAATGAAGCACAGAATTCAAGTATTACAAAACTACTGCATGAGATTCTGTTTCAAAGATATACATATACAAGAACATATTACTGGATATTATGTGAGAGAAAATCTTTTAAAATTCAAGTATCGTGTATTACTTCAGTATGGAACTCTACTATATAAAGTTTTAAAATATAAATTACCCAGATATCTGTTTATTGCTTTGGAGAAGAGATGTTCACTCCGCCAAGTTTCCTTACGCAACAATGAATACTTCAATATTCCAGTTCATACAACATCTAAATTCAAAAAATGTTTTACTTACACGGCACCATATCTACTAAACGATCATTTAGAACTTTTTGAAGCACCTTCCATCCAAAACTTCAGAAATGAGATGGAAAAAGTGCTACTACAACTGCAAAGATTTGAATCCACAAATTAAATTTATGGCGCTTGCTACACTACCCTCCATTAACACTCAGACTATATCGTATTATATACTGTTTTGTGCATAATATTATATAATAATAATAAAAATTATTATTATTATTATTATTATTATGATTATTATTATTATTATTATGATTATTATTATTATTATTATTATTTGAGTATAGTGACCCATATCCGGTGCTGGTGTGTTGTTATCTTTAAAAACGATAACAGAGATTGTTTTTTTGTAGCTGTATTCGATATCGCCTTAGTCGTGCTATCGTATTTGTGAAGTTTGCAAGAATTTAACAACAATTTATTGTTGTTAATGAAAAACTTTACCAATCAAGAATTGGAGTATATGCATTTGACATACGGAGCAACAAGCTGCAATACACGAGCAGCAGCGCGGTTGTATCAAGAACGTTATCCCTAACGCCAGCATCCGGCATACAAAAAGTTTATTGCTATTCATCGGCGGCTCTCCGAGACAGGCATGTTTGAAACCAACATGCATGATACTGGTGTTGCTCGAACCGTAAGAACGGTCGAATTTGAAGAAGAGGTCCTTCAGCGAGTTGCCGACAAACCATCAAGTAGGATATCAATACGGGTAACGCTTCCATCTGGCAGGTGCTATACGAGCAATAACTTCCAGAAAGTTCAAGGATTGATTGCAGCCGATTATCATCCTAGAGTTCAATTTTGTCAATGGCTTCGTCATCAAATCGCTGCACAACCAAATTTTCTACGCTAAGTTTTATGGACCGATGAAGCCTCTTTCACAAGAGACGGTATTTTTAATAGTAGGAATAGCCACGTTTGGGACAAAGAAAATCCCCATGCAAGTTTTTCTAAAGTGTATCTAACGAAGCTACAAAGTAATCGTAAACAGTGGTTGATTCGTGATCAACGCGTGATCGGTAGCCATGGCGCTCTGTCTGCCTCTTCCTGATTGGCTTGTAGCGACCAGCCTCCAGACAAAGTCGCACGGTTGCCACGCTCGGCGAGTTTTCGCCAGAGTGGTTGATCACATTCGCATGGATCACAAATCAATCTGTTGGTGCAATACGTGCAATAACTGTTGTAAAGGACATTATATAACAATAACTGGCATCACAAAGGTATATTCCAATTTGATCTGCAGCAAATTATGAACGGCATATACGGAGATGCGAAAACAAGCTCAAAAAGGTGAAGAAAATTTTTGTGCAATCTTTATAGTTAAATTTTTCCTAAGAGATAGCATCAGTGAGGGAATTTTTTTCTATTGTCTTATTTTTCACATTAATGCGATGTCGAGGTATGTGGCCCTATCGCAATTGAAAATAAGGTTTCGATAATCCTTCCATAAAGTTTCGATGAGTACATCTGAAATAACCTTGAGATAGTCTTCAAGGAAATACAAAAATCTCCTTTTGTGTTTTTTTGTGCAGATTTATCTATTAAAATCCTATCCGCAATCTATTTTCCGTGCACACACCTTCAACCGAATGTATGCCATATATGATATTACCGTTTCCAACTTTCACCAAGGTTAGTAGGAACCATAACAGCTCCCTAGCCTTCCCCCCTATAAGAATATCGATTTGTAGCCTCACATTTCAAGGTTAGACTTCTTGTAATGTTTCTGTTCAACATTCGGCGATTTCTGACAATTTTCCCAACAAAAAAAAAATGATCATTGTGACATTAAGCCTGGCAACGCTGCATAGTAGAGGGAACTCTCAGCGTCACGTTGATGGTTCGTCACCACGCACAGGATTGTAATCAGTTACGGATACCCGTTTATGAGCGCGAACGTTTTATGCACGTCTTGACTTGATTTTTCTTGCGGAAATTTAATATTAGTCTAAAATGTCTGACACAGATACAGCTGATGAAGTGGTTGAAATCAGCTTAACGCCACCCAGCAAAAGGGCTAAAAAGCTTCATCTTAGCGCAGGTGAAAAACAAATTATTCTAAATATCTACAAGAACCAGATGCAAGAGAATAGTGGATTGGCTATAGAAAATATCGTATGTAAGGTTGCTGAAATTTCTGGAGTAGGTCGATCAAGTGTTTACAGAATCTTGAAGGAATATAGACAAAATCACTCACTATCTGAGCCAAAAACATATCCAGCGAGAAAAAAATCATCGAAAAAATAGATGACTTTGACAAAAGTGCCATTAGAAGAAAAGGACATCACTTTTTCTTCAGGAATGAAATACCTACAATAGATAAAATATTGAAGCAAGTGAATGATGATGAGGACCTGCCAAATTTTAAAAGATCTACGTTCCATAAGCTGTTGAAAGAACTAGACTTTCGATTTTTGAAAAGAGGAAGGAATAGTTTATTGATAGAAAAGGAGGAAATTGTTATCTGGAGGAGATAATACCTTAGAAAAATTAGGCAATTCCGCGCTGAAGGAAGAAAAATTTATTATTTAGACGAAACATGGGTGAACGCGGGGCATACGCAGGGAAAGGTTTGGGTAGACAGATCTGTGAGATCCTCAAGGCAGGCTTTTTTAGATGGCCTTTCGACCGGATTGAAAAATCCTGCAGGTAAGTTTCGAAGTATATGAACTTTTTTGGATGCAGATAATTCATTTTCTGATCGAATCAATGATTTGGAAGCTCCGAACTCAGTTTTGCTATCTCATCCAAGTTTCTGAGTATTTCCTTCACCCAAAAACTAATCTAAGACCCTATCCTACACTAACGTAAAAAGAGTAAGTTGCTTAATTTCGTCATTTAGTGCGCTCGCTGAGAAGTAAAATAACTAATTACTTTCAGGCAAGGGAAAACGCCTGATCATTTGCCACATAGGTAGCGTAGATGGATTTGTTCCTGAAGCATTGTGGGCATTTGAATCCAAAAAAACTGGAGACTATCACGAAGAAATAGATGGTAACTCATTTGAAAATTGGTTCAAAAAAATTTTGCCGACACTTGATGATAACGCAATTATTGTGATGGATAACGCCCCGTACCACTCCAGAAAATTGGAAAAAATTCCAACAATGGCCACCAAAAAGGCAGACATTCAACAGTGGCTTGTCTCAAAGAAGATCGACTTCGACCAAACAATGGTCAAAGCTGAGCTGATAAATATAGTCAAGCGACATAAGTATAAATATGATTTAAAAATTGTTGACGAAATGGCCAAAAACCAAAATAAAACGACTCTCAGGCTGCCTCCCTATCACTGCGAACTGGATCCTATCGAGTTGATTTGGGCCGACATCAAGCAATACGTGGCGTCAAATAACAGCACTTTTAAGTTTTCTGACCTTAAAAAACTGTTTGATGTTGCTATCGATAGAATTACGCCAGCAAAATGGAGAACATGTATTGACCATGTCCAAGAGAAGGTTGAAACCAAAATGTGGGATATAGACAATATCATTGACACCCAAGTTGAACCCCTTATAATTGACATCAACAATTCTGATGATTCAAGCTCCTCGGAATACAGCATATAAATCGATTGATACCATTAAGACTGGCAGTTTAACGGGCTTTTTGGCAAGACAGGTAAGTTCATTATAATCACATCAACACCGTATTGATACTGCTAGATTTCTCGAAAGCCTTTGACATGGTCAATCACCAGATACTATTGAGTAAATTGTCTTACTATGGTATGTCAGATATAGTTGTAAAGTTCTTCGAGTCATACTTGCTTGATCGGCAACAAACTGTGAAAACTGAACAGGGCATGTCCACTACGAAGCCGGTTCCTTCAGGAGTTCCTCAGGGTTCTGTGCTTGGTCCCTTATTATATCTGATATACACTGCCGATTTGCAAGATTGTATAGTCCATTCAGCCATGCATACTTACGCGGATGATACTCAGTTGGTGTTTGCGTTTGATCCGTCAGAGGTTGACGAGGTTTCTTTCAAAATCAATTTGGACATGACTAACGTGAACGATTATTGCAAGAAACACTGTCTTAAAATAAATCCTAAGAAGACTACTGCTATGTTGTTTTGTTCGAAAAATTCATATCCAGTTGTGAAGGAGAGAATTAATATTGTGTTGGATCAAACACTCATCCCTCTTGTTGACTATACTAAAAACCTCGGAATAACTCTCGACAAAAACATGAGGTTTGATCATCACGTTTCATATTTGTCGAGAGTAACGTATATGCGCTTGAAACTTCTACATTCAAGTCGACATATTTTAAATTTTAAAACCCGTAAAAAGCTTTGCGAAACTCTTGTATTGTCAATTATATCTTATTCTCTTGTCCTCTATTATCCATGTTTAGATTATAATAACAAATGTAAGCTTCAGAAAATTCAAAACAGCTGCTGTAGGTTTATATTTGGTCTCCGTAGGTTCAGTCACGTTTCGGATAAAATCAGAGAACTCAACTGGCTGAAAATTGATAAACTATTTTTATATCTATTGAACGTCTTAACTCATAAAGTTCTGCTAACAAACAGACCGGCCTATCTTTTTAGCAAATTGATACCTCGTGGTAACTTCGTACCAAGGACTCTTAGATTTAATATTAATTTTAATATGCCGCTCCACAACACTTTTATCTTTGAAAGGAGTTATACCTATAATGCTGTTAAACATTACAATGCTCTTAACCATTCGCATCGATCCAAGCCAGTTTTTTCTTTTAAGAAATTAATGAAAAATCAGTTGCTGGAGACAAGTTAGTTCTCTGTGTTTATATATGTATATGATTGTCTTTTCCTGATTGTTTTGTGTATCTGTCGTTCATTTAATGAAACTATGTTTTTTTTTTTTCTTAATTACTTTTTTTTTTTTTTTTTTTTTTTGTAACATGTGTATGTATTTTTCTTTCTTTTTTCTCTGCTTTGGGGTTAAGTGGAGGAGTAGCCGTCTGGCTAAACTTCGCCTCACTGCAGATAATAAAGGCATTATTATTATTATTATTATAGACTGCAATCAAAGTGTAAGTTTCTAGTTATTAATGTGGAAATTTCAAATTCATAATTACACAAAATTAGGGTTAATTTAGGAGTTCCAAAGCATAATAGTGCCATTTTGACCTTCTTCCTATTTCTCATGTAAATTTTAATAGCAATCAAACTAACAAACTTTATGGAGTCTGTAATAAACTTTTGTACTACTACTACTACGTCTGTAGTTTCTATTTGCTCAAAAAAATTTGCTCTGCATTGTGAATAGAAGGTTGATTTGTAAACATTATTGGGTATATATGTAAGTTAATAATAAAATATGAACAATTTCAATTGAGATGGTCCACAAGTTTTTTTCGTGTGCGTTTTAGTAACATTTTGCTGAAATGGTGAATACAGAATTTTTTGCACTGATTCCTAATGTCGAAATATGATTAGAAAGGCGTGGTATATTCCTGATAGTTTACTATGCTTTTGATAGAATTTCTTCGATGGATACAGTTTAGAAAACATCAGCAACGTTGGTCTGTTAACGTATGGGCAGGCATTGTTGATGATTATCTGATTGGACCATACCTTCACTGGAACGGTTAACATGACCGATTGACCAGCGTTTCTTGGAGGAAGTTCTTCCAGAACTTCTTGAAAATGTTCCATTGACCGTTCGACAGCAAATGTGGTTTCAGGATGATGGAGCACCGGCACACTTTGCTGTACAAGTACGTGAGTATTTGGCTCAGCGGTTTGGGCACCGTTGGATTGCCAGAGGTGGAGCAGTTTCTTGGCCTCCTAGGCCATCCGATTTAACGTCGTTAGATTTTTTCTTGTGGGGACATGTATAGTCTTTGGTTTACGAAACTCCAGTAGAAACAGAGCAAGACTTAATTGGACGAATTACAGCAGCATATGAAATCATTCAAAACGAGTATCAACTTTTTAGTCAAGTTCGCCGAAATCATGTGCGACGTTTAAATCGGTGTATTCAGGTTGGAGGAAGACATTTTGAACAATTGTTGTGATGATATCATGTACAAAAGGCAAAAATTAAATGCGTTAAATCCTATTTGGGTAATTCACCATCTTTCTAAATTTTAACGCGTCTTACGTCCGTAGTGCCGTAGTGACACTTTTCAGGATATGGGTCCCTATACTCAAATATTTTCTACTGTTACACGGAATAACCCCTAGAAGTTTGATCCCTTAGTTCTGAAACATACATCGGAAAGTACTACTCGAGTTGTGATGGAATTTTGTCATATGCCAAGGAGAGAAATGGCGTCAAATAGGTTGACTTGTAATTCCTATGCTACGCTGACTTTAGTTCATAAAGAATTATGTTCGACACAAGATAGTCCATCTGAGCTACGAACACGTATAACATGAAATTAAACGGATCAAGCCATTCAAACATGCTCATCCAATTGATCCATTGAATTTCTTTTCTGCTCTACAGACAGTGCACAGATCATGTAGCAACTTGCTATGGCTCACCTAACCATTCGCTGGTCGGTCTGCCAGTCGCGCCAGCGGCAGCTCGGCCGTTAGGCGACACTCAGAGAGATCGTAATGCAGAGATAGCTAGAGACCAGATTCAGTTATTTTTACCATTTTGACTTTTGAGAGCAAATGTATGGAAAAAATCAAGGTAAGTAAAATATGTCCGAATGCCGGGGTTGGTCGCGTATAAATATTTGAACGCCAGAAAATTGAATAGACCCTGCCCCACCGCCTATAACGAGCACCCTCAATTTTCAATCACTACAATTTTTTTTCTGAAAATTGTCAGGAGTCTCTGAAAATGCAATAAACGAGGGGACGGTTCTTTCTTTTTTTGCCCCTAGCTGTGCCGCCACTGTACCGATTTTCAAAACATAAAAGCTTTTCTGTCCTTGGCACAGTAGTAACCTTGTGTGGAAATTTCATCAAAATCCGAGTGGTACTTTCCAAGTTATAGACGAGCTAAGGATTAGCAAACTGACCGACAGACAGATAGACCCTAAGAAATGAGTGACATGGTTTTCCTGATTATATAAAATTGAAAAAAAAAACATTCATTGTCGAAATTTTTCGCGATTACAGTAAAGGAAGTAAAAATCCATTGTAGGTTATGAAAATCGATCCAGTGGAGCTTGGGGCAAATAACGAAAAAAATCGCTGAAACATTGACCTTTCCTCCTGATCGTTTTGAGGAAAAATCTAAGAGAGGGTTGCAAATCGAGATGTGGGAGGTTGTAAATGTTGTACCTGTGATAAATAAAGTGCGTTTTATTTTAACGGACTTTTATCATTACGTATGGACCCCTATGTCCGCCTGGTGACAACACAAGTATTTCACGAGAGTTACGTCTGCGAAACACCTAATACCGCTAAAGGGTAAAAGTTCTTTGCATATTGTTCCTTCACAACATTTTTCCGGGGTGGCATGCAGAAACAACCTATGTCATAAGCTTGATAAATAAAATCATTATACTTTTGAATCGATTCAGCAATACTCAGCATACATGCTAACGGTCTGTACGTACTTATCGGAAGATTAGTATACCTATGTCAGTCACGCCAAGGCAAGATTGCATATACTAAATTTCTACATCGTTTTTAATCTTATATTTAAAAAGTAGTATTATGTTAATACAAAAACTAAATATATAACAATCAATAAACTGGTTTTGTTACATTCTTGGAACATAGTACTCTTTTTTTTCGTCACTGAGTCTACATTACTCATTAGTAGTTATTTGCCCTGTGTTTCGGAATTAACCAAGACCTGCAGGTACAAAAACTAATTGTAACTTGCAACCTTGCTTGCAGACTTGTAAAACTTGATTTTTCCTTAATTTGTTTGAGCTACTTCTCGCATTCCAAATTAACAAATAGATCAAGTTCTATTCTAAACAGTACCAGCCAAATCCAGATTGTCAGTCAGCTACAACAACAAAAAGGCACGGTTTTCAAGTTGAAAATATAAATAAGATGATAGTTGAACGAATTATTTATCCAAACTGGTGGTAACTTGTACAAAAAATATAAGACAACTATGAGTTTGTATGGTGGAAGCATCGTCATATATGGTTATCAAAATAAAACAATGAAGTAAAAGCTCATCTAAAAATTGGCGAACTTGTCCATAGTACAGTCAGGATTTTGTTATAATCTTCACAAAATGATGAGGCAACCAGGGGTGGATTTGACATAAAGCTTAGTAGGCCTGGGCCTAAGGCTCCCTGATATTTGGAGCCACTAATGTGCTAAAAGGTTTTTGTCACAGCTGAAATCTCCCTATTCCGTCTGTACCCTATGGACATAACTGGCACATGCCAAATGCCCCCAAAAAACCAAACGCAGAAAGCTTGTGAGTACACAGTGGTCCCTACTAGGTTTAAAACGGCCTTGGCTCCTTTCATTCCAATATTTTCATTCACCCTCCCGAAACTAACAATGCCTACGATGGTCAACACTACAAATCCGCCATTTGCTTCCCTTAATCGGCGTCTTTGTCGATTTGAATCACTGCCTGTGGGAATCGATCCCACATTCCCTCCCACAATCGTCGCAATGGCCGCTATAGCGCGTGAAAAGAGAGCAAAAGTGCGCCGGATTGAGTGGGACTACGATTAAAAGACAATAGAAATCGATCTTGCGGCCAATAAATAGTGGTAAGAGTTGTAGCGCGGCATGTAAGGACCAATTTACAGACATTCCAGGAGATGTCGGTAAATTTCAAGGGGCCGCAGACCAGCCGGATCGGACTTGGAGATAAGGTAAAGAAGGAGACAAGCGCATTCCAAGCCTCCGATGCTGCTGTGATGACGCTGACGAGTGCTTCTACTTTTCTGCCCCGGCATTTGCTTCTTCACGATATCAATATCAGGAACTCGAATAAATATCTGCTCACGCGTACTGTGGAATCAATATTAAAATGAAAACATGGAGTCCAGAAAATTAACTCCATACTTCTCAAAATAGTTGATAATTATCCTATGCATATGTGGGAGATGAGGTACAGCTTAGGTTCAACTAGGAAAAAGCTGCGTTCTTTAGGGCGTGTTCATACGCCGCTGAGAAACTTGTAAACATTTATTTCATGGGTAATTGAGGTATTTGAAAAAAACTAAAACTTGGCCGAATCGAAATTTATTTCATTCTGACTTTATTTTAATAAATACCAAAAAAACTGATCGAGCTTTTTCATTGGCCCCTTTTAGGCACTACATAATGGTGTTTTTAAATTTTCACCATCATCGCCTTTATTTGTTATCTGACAGCTTCCTTGTCTACGGATTCAACGATGTATCTCATGTTACATTTATTTTCTTAGTTATAAAGTTAAGTGTTTTTTTTATTCTTTTTATTTTATTCAAGTGGGCGTTGCAAATAATTATGCTTCATGTAAGATTATATGATTATTGGTAGATCCATATTACATATAACAGAATTAATTACGTGTATGTGATTTTATAAAATGGTGCTTAATCTAGTGATACTCAGAATATTGAATAATACTATTAGTTACAGAGTGTACCTTGTTTTCGGATCATATAAAAAAATTGATAATGGTTTCTGAAAAACGATCCGTCGTAAACAAAATTTTAAGACACCATCATGTAGTGCCTAAAAAGGCCAATGGAAAAATTTTATTATTTTTTTAATATTCCTTGAAACAAAGTTAGTGTTAGGGATAATTGGACTGGCTCTATTGTAAGGCTGGTCTGAGTTGTCGCTTGCCTACCCCGCGGGCGTGCGCAGCTAGGACAAAAAAGGAAGAAAGATACTAGCTGACAGAGAGACCACGCAGATGCGCCGCAACCCGCATACCGTGATAACATATACACGCCGCAACCGCATACAATAAGACCACGTGTCTACGCAGCAAACGCATCGAGTCGGAACCTCTCCCGCACCCGCAATCTTCACGCTCCTGCATCTACGCTACGCCAGGAATACGAACCAGAATTAGACAGAGTACCAGCCGCTATACGGTCCACTCGAATACTCTAACAGTTAGAAAAAACTAAAAATAATTTGGACAAATTTTTGTTTTTACCAAATGTCTTAGTAAGCAATGGCATTTTTATAAATTTCCCAACTGCATGTAAATACTTTCATACGATCCTTATATTGGACACCCTGTACATGTGTCTAGGGCTTAAATAGGGTGTCCACGAGCCGCAGCGTAAAATAGAGGCCCATAGTGCAAGGCACTGCGGGCTCCAACACGTCGTAAAGGGACAGAACCGCAACACCTACAAAATCTGATCTACGACCGTTAAGAGAAAAATTAAGAGCGACTTTGGGTACAGGATGGTGCACAATGAACGTTATAGGTAAACAATTTTATTACCTTTTTATTTGTGACGTAATTGAGATAATTTTTTCTCAAAGATATGCTATACTTCTGGGAAATCGGGTAAAAATGATAAGATAAGATGTTATTAATAACTTTACGCGATATTTCGGTCGCTTTAACGGATTCATAACACGTTCAAGTGGCTCAGAAACCGATCCTGAGGTTTTCATGTTCATATGACTCCAAAAACGACATACAACATCATCCTCGCTTGTCACTTTGGGGGCTGGACTTCCTGTTGTGAATTGTGCCCATCCGTAAACTCATATGTATGGTAGAGGCTCCATAGAAGTATATGACTTATTTGTTAGAACAATTCTTAGTTTGTGTTCTATGAAAAAATTTCAGTTTTGATCAATCAACCTTGATAGGCACAAAATCACCCTGTATTTCCTTGATTGTGTCTCTATAACAAATATGAGTTTGTTGGTTTCACAATTCTTCATTTGGTTTCTGAGATTTCTTATATAAGCATATATTTTATATACTAAGTGACATATAAATCCGAACACCCAGTTTAAATGGTTTTATTTTAATAAAATTTTGTATAAGTACTTAATGAAGCATAATAAGTAAATGATAAAAATTTCAAAATGATTGCATTGCTTTAAAGCCCTTTGACCTTTAATAATGTGTGGATGCACCCTGTGGTATCTCATTCCAGGCAACCACCAACTCCTCTCGAAGTGCTTCTAGAGTCTGAGGAGGACGTTGCAAATTGAGCAATCTCCTACCCATCATATCCCACACGTGCTCAATTGGGGATAAGTCGGGAGATCTTGGTGGCCATGGTAACAATGTGACATCATTATGTTGAAAGAAGTCTATTATGGCTCTTGCAACATGTGGTCGGGCATTATCTTGTTGGAAAGTTGGATCTGCCAGGGTGTCAAGATAGGGTAAAAGATGGGGTTCTAGAACTTCGTGGATATAACGCTGCGCGTTCATGTTACCTCTGATGAAGATTAAAGGTGACCTGGAACCATAAGCTATAGCACCCCAAACCATAACTCCAACAGTGTGATGAACATGTCTTTCAACAAAAAACTGTGGATTCCTCCTTTCACCACGTCGCCTTCTAACCCTGGCACGACCATCGTGCATGCCTAAACAAAATCGAGACTCGTCACTAAAGACAACACTGTTCCATTCCTGATCCCAGAGTGACCGTTGTCTGCACCACTCAAGGCGATTACGTCTGTGTTCGCGAGTTAAAGGGAGGACCTAGTGTGGTCTGTATGAAAACAAGCTAAAACTTCTCATTCGTCGGTAAACACTTCGCATGCCAATAGGTCTTCCGTGTTCTGCAAACCATTCATTTGCAATGGACCTGGTAGTGGAGAAACGGTCCCTTAAGGCCAATAATTTTAGGCGGCGATCTTCACGGTCTGTTGTTCTACGGCGGCGTCCAGTGCCCCTTGCTCTTTGCGTACGTCCTTCTCGAAGCCATGCCTGACCACACCTAACCACAGTGTCTACGCTTCTTTGCACTCTAACTGCAATTGAACGAAAAGAAAGTCCAGCTTCCCGAAGTCCGACTATACGGCCCCTATCAAACTCACTAAGTTGTCGAAATCGTACAAGTCTCCGTACTCTAGGCATCGTAACCGATCGTAAAGGATGTCAAGAACCAAAATCGGCCAACGTTGATTCTTTACTGCGGCTGAAATATTCATTTTTAGAGCGTTAGTGAATTAAAAAAAAAGCAGTATAAAAACCGGAATGTCCAACTGATAAGGCTGAAAATTTTTTCACTTGTTATTTACAGTAAGATAAATACATTCACCAACTTTTATTAAAATAAAACCATTTAAACTGGGTGTTCGGATTTATATGTCACTTAGTATATAAAGGTATACTTGATTAATGAAAAATATCAATAATATAATGCAGTAATTAATAAGAAAAACTTATTATGCATAACTATATATATTCTTTATGATCGATAAACTTAATAAGGCTTTTATTTATGGGGACAAGCATTTCACCTTGCATTATGCTGTAAATAGCTAAGCGCTGCGCCCTCTCTACCTCTATCTCGAAAACAGTTAATTGTATGGGAAAATGTTTGAATCAAAAGTTGTAGACAATCTTACTGGTAACGAATGCAAGTAGCATTAAGTCCATAGGAAGCGAGATCTTTACTAAAGCCAATTTTTGTGACATTTGATTTAATATTTCAAGACACTGACACGAGATCATTTTGAGACTCTTGTGACCACTTTTAGAATGACAAAATAAAGGTTCCTACGAGTTTGCTTCTTATTATCACTAATAACAATATGACTGGATTATATCAGCAACCCTTGTAGCAGCTGCAGTAGGCAAGAATTTAGGCATTTTCTCCGCTTCTGCTGAGTATCAGAGGAGCGAAGATTAAATAAACGAATACTCTTAAAACCGCTTAAATAACGTCAAACCACATAAAATGGCGGTGAGAGTGTCATCAAAACAATCAACATAACTTAGCAACTACCAGTAAGTACTACATAATAAGTAACGACTGTTAATGAGTACCATTGGCGTGAACGCGAAAATTACTCTCAAGCAGTACTACAGCCTTTGTGGCTGGCATGCCGCCTTGACAGCGGCAAATCTACCGCGAATCGCGCGAAAAATGAAGCCATGAAAATGCCTGACAGCCTAATCGACATTTTCCCAATCCTTGGAAGTCCTTCCACGTTATATCAACACGTGCATGGCATTTCGCGCGCTTCTCCGTTTCAATAGATTCCTTCAATTTTCAACGAAATGCTGAGTATGCCCCTCCGACTGACTTCCATTAGTAGGCCCCATTAGAATGCCGTCGGGTGCCCCGTTTTGCGTTCTGCGTTCTGTCTTCTGCTAAACTGCTTTCTATGCAAATTCGCACCGGTTAGCCGCGGATATTTGCCAATTGCCACCTTCTTTCTTACTTTTACTTCCCACGCCTACTGGCGAAGAAAGTGTAATTTTAGAAAATGAGATATTATGTTTACTGGATGTTATATCTATCCAACAAAATTACTTGTATACCAATAATCCTAGAAAGCGATATTACTGACCACTCTCTTTTACTGATATCTTCAAATGAAAAACATTCTAACATCCCTACCGTTAATAACAACCAGGAAAATTACAAATTTTTTGTCGACAATTCAAAACTAATATCAAATGTCAAACAAGAATCCTGGGAACAATTATACTCTATAAATAATATAGACAAAGCAACGGGACTGTTCATAGAGAAAATAAAAAAACTAATAGATATTAGTACCAATAAAGTAATAATTAGTCACAAAGAGAAAAGCAGAAATGCCTGGATTACCAAAGGATTAATAACATCGGCAATAGAAAAAGGAAGACTGTATAATGTAATGAAAGAAACGCCAACTACAGAGAATATCGACTGCTACAACCAATATAAAAATAAATTTATAGAGTTTGCAATGCAAACCAAACGAAAACATTACATAAATAAATTGAATAATAACTTAAATGATCCTAAGCGCCTTTGGACAACTATTGATGAGATTACTGGGAAAACAAAATTTAAAGAGTGTGTCACTGAGTTAAATACAACATCGGGAACAGTATTAAAAAATACTCAACAAATATTTCATCGCATATTTGTACAATTTTTTACTGACATAGGCGAAAATTTAGCAAGTAATATACAAGCAGATGTACCCAATACTCAGCCTCCAAAAAGATCTTTGAACTCATTTATTTTGGATAAAGTCGAGCAATGTGAAGTATACACTACTGTTATGTCCTTAAAAAATCGAAAAGGTCCTGAGTTCGATGGTATTAAAAGCGAGCATTTGAAAATTATAGCCGAAGCCATAACAGAACCACTCACTTAAATAATCAACAAATGCTTTATATATATCACAAAATTCAAAATTTTAAGTGAAAATCAATATGGATTTACAGAAGGGAAGGCTACATCGGTCGCAATAACTAAAATTGTAAATCAAATACATCAAAATATTGATAACAGAATCCCTTCAATCTGCATTTTTGTTGATTTAAAGAAAGCTTTCAACACAGTTAATCACAAATTATTATCAGAAGCATTGGAGAGAATTGGCTTCAGAGGAAACGCGTACTCACTGATCGAATATTATTTGTCAAATCGCCCTCAATCTGTGCAGATATCAGGATCGTTTAGTAAAGAAATGTATATTAAGTGTGGTGTCCCACAAGGAACTGTCTTAGGTCCGCTATTATTCAATATATATTTAAATTAATTGTGTTGGCAAAATAACCAGTTTTGCAGATGATACTGCAATATTGTATGAAGGCACTGACTGGTATGATCTGAAAAATGTAATTGAAAATGATTTTATTAAAATTATTCGGTGGTTTAACAGTAGAAAATTAAGCATTAGCTAGACATCTGCCAAATTAGACAAATTTTTCCTTCAACATTAATGATCAAAAAATGCAAATTAATAGAGTGCCCAACATAAAATACCTTGGAGTGGTCTTGGATCCTCACTTACGATGGGACATCCTTGTCAATTATATTTTAAAGAAAGTTAGATTTGTATCCTACAAAATTAAATACCTGGGAATATATTGACAGAAAAATATCTTCGAACGTTATATCTTGCACTGATTGAGCCTCATCTCACATATGGTATATTAGCATGGGGAGCTGCATGTTCCTCACATATCTATAATTTAGATGTTTTTCAAAAAAGTATTCTAAAAGTGATATTTAAAAAACCGAAACTTTATCCCACTGACAAATTATACGCAGATGTTCGGATGTATGATATATTATTTCTTACCCAGTATCACTCACTACAATAAATTTGTAAACACCGACCAAAAAATTAAACATAATCATTATACAAGGTACAAAATTCGTGGCACAGTAGTTCCTCAGCCGCATAAATCTATAATGCAGCGGTCATATCTCTATTTAGCGCCAAAATTTTATGAAATTATACCTAAAGACTTAAAAGATTTACGTTTCGGAAATTGTTTCAAAAGAAATTTAAAAAAGTGGCTACATTCTATATCTAGGACTGAAATTCATAAACTCATAAATACGAACATCAAGTAAATACATAATCTACTGTAGCTAATTTTGTCCTTTGTTGTCATTTGCATTCTACAGTTGCAACTTAAAATTATTGGTCCATGTACAGGCGATGCCTTCTATTGGGCCTGTTTTGATTTTATATTAATTTACTCATATTGTTTGTTATCTTTGTACATTGAGTGAATAAATATTATTATTATTATTATTATTATTATATTTTTTTATAGCCGTAGGGCTTTGTTACTCCCGTTAATCGGGGTGTTCTGCCTTAACCCGGACGTTTCAAGCATCAATTATTATTATTATTATTATTATTATTATTATTATTATTATTATGTACATTACCAAAAACAATGTAACACATTTTCGTCGGTCTAACTGTCAATCTGTCCGCTAATCTTACAACCGCCTATAACTTGAGCTGTACCGCTTGGATTCCGATGAAATTTTTACACAATGTTACTATGCCAGGGCCGCACAAGCTTTGTAGCTTGAAGTGGCGGCAGACACAAAAGCCAAAAACCAAAAAGGATAAAACTCGCTAAAACTTTGTTTTTTGACGTTTCAGTCGATCCTGATCATTTTCGGAAAAATTTCTGTAGGATTTAAAGATTAGGGGTTATTAGGCATATGTATTACATATACAGGGTCTGTCAGAAAGAACACATGTTCTTCGAGTAGGTACTACATCGAGTGGGCTGGTCCCGTGTCGATGAGGAAGGGTGTGTTGGATAGTGGGAGAAGTGCCGTTTCAGTTGGCAAGATGGTTTGGAACGTTGAGCATCGTGTGTTGACTGTACGTCGGTACTTTCAACATGGCGAGTCTGTCGTCCGAACGCAACGTGAGTTTCGCGTTTACTTTCGTGTTCCACGTCGTGGGACAGTACCAGACCGTAACACCATTTTGAGATGGGTGGAAGCATTCAACACAACAGGTAATGTGATGAAGAAAAAACCGCCAGTACGAAACAGTACTGTTAGAACCCCCGAAAACGTAGACAGAGTGAGAGTTGACACGCTGCAAAGTCCCAATCATTCCGTCCTTGTGTGCTCCAGTTCCGTAGGGATCCACGCGTCCTCTGTACGTCACATCTTGAAGAAGGGTTTAGTGTTCCATCCTTACAAAATCCAAGTTTGTCAACAACTGTTGCCAGGGGATCATGCACAACGTGTTAATTTGGCACAGCTCATGATTGAACAGTTGGGTAACAATGACATGATATTGTTTATGAGTGATGAAGCACATTTTCATTTAAATGGATACGTCAATAAATAAAATTGTCCATATTGGTCTCCAGAGAGCCTCCAACAGTTGCATGAGCACCCCCTGCATATCCCGAAAGTTACAGTTTGGTGTGCCGTAGGCCCAACGATGATTATTGGCTATTATTTTTCACGTCATTGCGATATTCCATGGCCCCCTCGCTCCCCGGACCTGTCAACGTGTGATTTTTTTTATGGGACTACCTGGAATCAAAAGTTTACCAAAGGAAGCTTCGCACCCTTGTCGATTTGAAGGAGGAAATAGGAAGAGAAGTCACTCAAATTCCTGCTCGGATCCTGGCCGACGCAATGGGCTCATTTCGGGAGAGGCTTGATTCCTGCATTTCGGCTCAAGGGCGCCATATGGCCTACATAGGTTTTAGAACGTAAATTTTGTTTTATTCGAAAAAATGGCATGTATTTCTGAGTATTTTGATATAATAAAATATTTTTCCCATACTTATTTTGACTGTACTACTCTTTTAAAAAACATGCGTTCTTTCTGACGAACCCTATAGGGAAACGGAGGCAATAAGTAAATATCAGTAATCAAATTTCGACATCAAAATACATTCATTCAGGTGTACCACAAGGCTCAGTGCTGAGACCGTTGATGTTTTTACGCAGACTCCATTTTTTGCGGATGATACGCAGATGGACTGTCATTTTAATGCCGACAATATCCAGGAGTCCATGATGCTAGTCAATGCGGATCTGGATAGTGTTAAAATACTGTAGCTCTCGCAACTCAAGACTAAATTCTTCGAAATGTGCAGCTATATTATTTGGCAATAAAATAGTATGTGAAAACCTTAAACCATTAGGTCACATCAAAGTTAATGAGGTGTAAATTATTTTTTCTAAAAAAGTAAAAAATTTGGGCATTCACTTTGACCCGGACTTACCTTTTAACTGGCATCTGAATAACGCCTTGAAAAATTGTTTCTATAACTCAGGCTTCTGTTTGCTAATAAACACATTCTTCATAGAGACATCAAAATTGAATTGCATCAAAGTTACTTCTAAAATGTTTTATGACTTATCCGTATATTACCCTTGTCTGTCGTCTATTAACGCAAAACTTTTGCAGATAATGCAAAATACCTGTGTAAGCGTTCAGAACCTTTTCAAATACTTCATGCTAAGCTTTACTCACAGGATCGTACTAGCATCATCCCCTCAATACCTCATTTGTAAACTTGTTCTAAGGTCTGTGCATAACCTTTAGGTTCGTAATCGTTACATCTTAACCATGTCAATACATCGCACAACATTTTTCACAAAATCTTTTACTTACCAGGCAATTTTATCTTACAATAGGGATCTGAAGTCTGTCCAGTCAAGTCAAGTCATCGTTGGTTGTCAGAGCGGTCCGTGGGACCTTAGCTCTTGAGTCACAGTGTCAGTTTGTAAGTCTGTCAGGTCTGGTAACCCAGAAACCAGACAATTTTAAGGAAAAAAGGGGAAGGAAAGGAGAGAAGGAAGAACGAGAGCAAAGGGGAAGAAGAGAATCTTTTAGGATATGCAGCGTTTAGGCATTGTTAAAATCGCTTCACAGATTTTGATATGGTCTAAAAATATTTGATTTTTTCTAAAGATTGTGTAAAAATGCTCCAATTTTGGTTGTTCTAAGTTCACGAGTTAATTTTGATTACAGTGCGAGCCGCGGCCTTTTGTGCTTGCGAACTTGCTCGACTGTGTAGTCCACTGAATCACGCAACAGAGGGTTGCTGTGCGATTCCGCTAGGCTATAGCGCCGCTGCGCCTGTTGCTTAATGTAGTCCTTTAGGTAAGGGACATCGAGGTCTCTATGTAGAGTTTCGTTAGAGACATACCATGGGGCATCAGCAATAGTGCGCAACGTCCTGCTTTGCAGAACCTGCAGACTTCGCATGTGTGTTTTAGCAATAGAACACCAAGCCGCACATGCGTATGTCATTGCTGGTCTTATGACCACCTTATAGAGTCGAATCTTGTTAATCAAACTTAATTTTGACCGTTTACATAATAATGGGTAAAGCTGCCGAAACGTAATTTGGAATTTAGTTTTTAGCGCTTCCATATGGTTCCGCCAAGTCATCCCTTTGTCCAGAATGACACCGAGATACTTAGCGGAGGATTCCCATGGTATACGAAGTCCATTCATTGAAACTTCAGACGGAACGCCGCGACGTCTTTTTGTACAGTAGATTGCCTGCGTTTTCGAATGGTTTATTTTAATTAGCCACCGATCCGCCCAATCTAATACTTCTTCCACCGCACTTTGCAGCCTGTCATGGACTAGGTCACCAGACCACGACTGAACCACCAATGCAGTATCGTCAGCATAGAGATAGACTTCACAGTTGCTGGGACTAGGGACGTCATGGATGTACAGTGAGTAAAGGATAGGTCCAAGGACCGAACCCTGAGGGACGCCGGCTGTAATCAGCCGTGTTGTCGACAGTACATTGTCAATTTTGATCCGAAATTTCCTACCTTCAAGGAAGGATTTCAGTAGTTTTAGAAGCCAAAAAGGGAAGCCCTTTTGGATTAGTTTATACACGAGGCCCTATTAACGCAAAACTTTTTCAGATAATGCAAAATACCTGTGTAAGCGTTCAGAACCTTTTCAAATACTTCATGCTAAGCTTTACTCACAGGATCGTACTAGCATCATCCCCTCAATACCTCATTTGTAAACTTGTTCTAAGGTATGTGCATAACCTTTAGGTTCGTAATCGTTACATCTTAACCATGTCAATACATCGCACAACATTTTTCACAAAATCTTTTACTTACCAGGCAATTTTATCTTACAATAGGGATCTGAAGTCTGTCCAGTGTACTCGAAGCTTTAAAGTACATTTACATTAATTGCGGAACAACCGCTAGCTTAAGAAGTTCTTTCATTTTCATACCTTTTATTTTTGATCAGTTATTTTTCCGTTTCTTCATGACCTATTATCTCTTCTTCTTTTTATAGCTAAATTGGCCTTACTCATTCTATTGTTTTGTGACTGAATCTTTTTGAAATTTTTTTTTGTTTATTTTCTTTTGTACGGGGTTAGATGGTGGAACAACAGGTGCTAAATCTCGCCCCATGTAGTGTACCAAGGTTTGGTCAATAAGGATTATTATTATTATATACGTATATTTCACTCATCACATATGTCTCCATACGTTTACCCTACCCTACTCAGAAATATTTTCTACAGTCGGGTGTCGATACATGATCCCTCGATGGACAAGCGTCGTCGTCGGTGGCGTACGTTACAGTCGGCAATCGCTTCCGCACTGCTGTCTATTGTGTAGACAGTGCATGGTGGCCAATATCGTCATTTGCGCGGGTTTGGTCATCGCAATGATCATGTATGCTTGAGCAATTCCTCTCAGGGGGAAGAGGAAGGTTATTTATTTTTTGTTATACTTGTGCGTAGCTATCTTTTTTCTCAGACGGGCTAACTGGTGCCAAACATAATCATTTACAAACTGACGACAGCGTAACGTAACAAGTACAGAGGCGACTTTCATGCCATATGGAAAACAAGAACTACAGGTAGCTAATAGTCAGAAGCCAATACGAGGTACTAGTTACACACTTACAACCCAAAAGATAGAATGTGTACATATCAGTTTAAGAGCCTCAAATTCAGAAAATGGTAGAGCATGGAACAGGTGGGGGTTCGTACCACACAGTCGCCATTTTGATGAGCCGGGACTCCTCGGAGGTCCAAACGGCCTCTTAGTCCTAGACTTATCTATCTATAGGAGCGTTCGCGACTGAATTTCTTGAAATAACAGAAATAATGTGCAGTGAGACAACTGCGGAAAAATAAGAAAAATGAAGATAATATAGTTTATTTGATAAGAAACTTGAGTAACGACCTGTCACGCGCGGTAAAATGGAAATGCCCAGAACAGCAATGCAAATAAACTAGCGAATCCTAAGCACCATGTTGAACATATTCACCGTTGTCTTACATGTGACATCAACGCAGCTTGCTATTGCTATAAAGGAGTGTGCTGTTCCTAGTTTTCTTAAATCCTATTTGTGAACAAGCAGCTTTGCTTACCTACAACACGGCTTGACCGGTGATATACTCTTTGCAAGAACTATACTCCTCACAAAGAAAATCATTAAACCTCAACTTTAAGAAAACTCTTTATAGTCGTGTATTACTGTACTATCAAGAATTTCGCGACATGAAACACAGCCGGCCTTAAGCTTGCAGGATATTCCATGTTGCTGAGTCTTCAATCCGAAATTTGATTGCGACCTTCTTCTTACTATTATTTCGCCATTTGGTGTTGCCTTTGGTTATCGTTGTTGCGGCTCCAAATAATTCTATTAAGCTACAGACTGACCATCTTCGCATATCCTTCAATCAGGAACTCTGCCTTCCCCCTATGGATCAATCTCAAGGACTCGTATTTTCTTCCCTCTCAGTAGATGACTATGTATTTTGTTTGTCTTTATTTAAGAGTCAGTGTGAGTACTTCTCTTACATCAATGACTTCTCTGGTTCTCTTTTCCGGATCAGACATCCATGTATGCATCCAAACATGTATATAACTCAAAACACCTGAACATATACATTCTGAGTTCGAAATTTATTTTACGGTTAGTGAAACATTTCTTCATACTAAAAAACGTTTTCCTTGATAGCTTAGTACGTGTTAACTCCTATTCATGAGTCGCACTGACAGCTAACGTTTGTACTTAAATATTTAAACGAATCTAATTCTTATTATGCTCTATAATATTATTGCTTATGTCAGCGTTAAATTTTTTGTTATATTTTTTCTCGAAGCCAAGGAGTTTCGTTTTATGTACTTTCATAAAAAGCCCAAAATGCCTTTAGTTGACAATTTGGCTCTTCGGCACCTTGCTGGTGCGTAAAAAGTAATAGTAGTTGCGGAAATAGTCTAAAGTATGCCCTGTTTTCAAAAGCGATGATACATCTGATATTAGGAACTTTTGTCATTTTGTGAAATTATTGGAGATAATCATTTATGAGCATATGGCAAATTATTTGTGATGATGATTTATGAGCATACTTACTTTTACCTACAATGCTGGCCCTATATGCAGACGATACTGCTATAGCCGCCAAGCATAGACGACCCGAGATCATCCGTAGGAGACTACAGAATGAACTGGACCACATCCAGGACTGGTGCGTGAAATGGAAAATCCGCATCAACGTCCAGAAGACGCAGGCAATCTTCATTCAACGAAGAAGGATTGCAAGACCTCTCGAAGCATCCATCTTCGACGAAGATATCCAGTGGAGCGACAAAGTCAAATATCTGGGAATCGTATTTGACAAGTCCCTCACCTGGAAAGCCCACATAGAAGCTGTCATCGCAAAGACCAGAGCAGCCATGGCTCAACTCTACCCATTACTGGGTAGACACAGCCGGATGCCGCTAGCGACCAAGCTACGGCTGATCAAGGCCATCGCCAGACCTCAGCTCGCTTACGCCTCCGCGGTCTGGGGGTACGCTGCCCCCAGCTACCGCAAGCGACTTGCTGCTCTAGAGATGAAGCTACTCCGGATCGCCACCAGTGCACCATCCTACGTAAGAAACTCAACCTTGCGTAGAGATCTGCATTGGGACACCATCCACGAGTACATGAGGAAAAAAGCGGAGAAGACCTTCGAGAAAGCTCAGGACCACCCGAACGAGCAGCTACGATTCCTCATGGACTACGATCCGGACGAGAGGCCTCGCAACCGCAGAACCAGGTACCCCAGACCAAGGTCCCAGTTGGCACCCGCTAACTGGAACCTTGACTAGGAGACTAGGAGAACTCGCGGTTGCTCCCCCCCCCACGGCGTGGATGCAGAGGCCCAGGAACCACCGGAACCAGGACCCACCGGGACCAGGACCAACCAGGACCAGGACCCGCCACGACCAGGACCCACCAGGACCAGGACCCTTCAGGACCAGGACCAGGAACAACATATTGGTAAGAGGACTTGAAACTCTTGATTTTTCGAAAACAAGAGTTTCAAGAGAACCAGCAGACCCTCTATCGATGACCGCTTAACGACATCGATAGAATGTGCGAGGTAAAGGGAACCAACCCGGCGTTCCCAGAGACTGAAACACATGAGGAGACGTTGTAGCAGACCGCAGGTCACGCACAACACATGGCCTACCGAGACGCTGATGAGTCAGGCCACCCGGAGGTTTAGGGTTTAGTGGGTATTAGGTGATCTCCTCAAGACCCTGGAGTCCCACACACGCCGTAGCTCGGGTTATGGTATGGTGCGTAAATGCATTCCCCCCTCACCAAAAAAAAAAAAAAACTTTTACAAGCCTCACATCTCTGAGTTTCCCAATCGGTTTATTTCTGAGCGATCTACGGCATCTAATTTAAACATTTATAATAATACCGTAACTTCCGAAGACTTATTTTCTTCAAAATAATTTGGAAGTTATCAATTCACGGTGTTCCACAAGGTTCCTCACACTAAATGTGTCAAAAGTAGAGTGATAACATATTGTAGGAAACAAAATGCTATGCTTTATTATGACTACAGTATTAATCAGGTAAGGTTAGAAAGGAGTAACAGTTATTAAGGCATATATATTTGATGCCAAGTTCACGTTTAATACTTTGCGAATGCTAGCGTATTAGAGAGTCAGATTTCTCGAATGATGAAACAATCATATCTAACAAACGTCAGAAGCAAGCTTTAATATGCTTGCATTATCTGTGTACCTATTTATCAAAACTCTATTAGCAGATTGGAATCTATTCAACGAAGAGCAGTAGAGTATACATTTTTTAAAATGCCATGCTTTGTACCCACACAAAGGCTTCGACCATAATGTATTGCTCAAAGCTTTTGATATCAAACCGCTTGAAGTACGCAGAGATATTTCCGCTCTGTCTTTTTTGTTCAGTTTCCTCCACAATAATATTTATTATCCATATATTTTAAGTAACATACGTTTTAATGTTTCTGCCTCAGGTAACCGTTATTGTGCTACGTTGTACTGTGATTTCTGCCATGTTGTATCCAAGTCTCCCGTTCATAGTATGTGTAAAGTATTCAATAGTATAAGAAACTGCGACATTTTTAATGACACTAAATCTCGCGTCATCGAACTTTACCTTGATGAAGTTGTAAGCTAGTTTATTATTTTTGATTATTTACTTATTGTGTATTCTTATTCTTATCTATGTGTTTCGCCACTGTGCTTTATTGATATCCTGCAATTGGATGTATCTGCCCGTTGGAAAGAAACACTATTATTAACTTGGTAACTCGTTTCCCTGGAGAAATATTGTACTTAAGTCCTACTGATTGGTCTAAATCATTCCGATTTTTGGTGATCCATAAGCACGGCAACGGCATTTGTTCGGCCGGCGGTGACTGTCCAAACGCTAACGAGCAGGTGTTTTATCACGGTGACTCACATTATCTGCCTTGTCGGCCGATTACAACAATAATAAATGATGATTAAAAGGAGGCAGATAAGGAAAGGTCGCCGTCGAATAGCCGCACTTGCTTTGCTGCTCCTTCTTCTCTCTACAAGCCCAAGGATTCTTCTCTCACGCTACTACATACCACCACTCTTGATATTTGTCAGACTCACTTCTAAACGATGATACTGGTGAAAGGTATATGTTAGATGTCTCACTCAATAGAAACAAGTTAGTAGTTTTGTATCACTATGTTTACGTGGCCTAAAGGCATGGAAGGTTTGAACCTTAAATAACCTAAGGGCGCTGGTGTGCAGGGAGTATTGAGGATTTTACGCTTTTCGATATTATGATGGCATTTTAAGGTCACTCCAGTATCATAATAAGGACATTTTCTAAATTATTTAAGCCTAACTATGTACATGCGGTTTAAGTTTTTGTGTTCCCTGAGTTCGAATAGGTGGTCAAATGTGGCTGATTTCAAGGCCACTTCAAGTACAAATCCAAAATTAGCACTTCATTCGGGGCCAGACGAGTGTCATTCAGATGTTTGCGGTCACTGAGTCTGGATCACCAAACAGCTTGTTCCTAGGAAGATATTTTAAGGCTGCTCAATGGACAAATTGTTCAAAGACGGTTAAGTAATCAATTGCCATAATAAGGCAGTATATTCTATGACAGAAAAAAATTAACTGAAAGTTCGTACTCTCTTAATTAGGATCCATATCCAGGTCTTAAAAATTTAGTAATATCGATTGATAAAATAACATCATTTGATAGTCCGCCATGGTAAGAGTAGCGTAAGTTCTGTTTCCTTAGACAACTTATTATTTAAGGTAATGAATTTCATTGATTTTCCTTACTTTTGATAAGCTTTCACATAAAAGGACCGCTATGATGCCGAGCTATCTGTTTAGGGCTATACACTATTCGTAGCCCAATTACGCCCCGGCACAACAAAGATGCAGCGCGGCAAATTGGCAGCCGCCTGAGCGTCGCAATAGCTATTGGTCATTCGCCCATAAAAGTACTAACAAGTGCAGGATTCGACAGGCTAGAACTCAGGCCTCGACGTATCGCCGGCACGCCGACGCCGGAGTTGCTGTTCATATTCGGTGCATACATAGCGTGCGTCTACGGATACATCAGATGAGAGTGAGAATATTCCTCCCAATGCTCCCTTAATCCATTCCTCCCCGAAAACGTGACAAAAAGGGGGATTTGAATATTCAGGCAAGAGAAATTGTCGTTAACGTTTATAGGAGCGAAATTTTAGAGCATCCTGAAATGAAAATTCATGATATTGAAAACTCCATCAATTTTTTAAAAGGCAGGAACTTCCCACCATAGACAAAGTATTACAGGAGGTTAATAGTGATGAAGACTTACCTACTTTCAAAAGGACCACATTCTATAGTTTACTCAAAGAACATTTTGAGTGTAGAACACGGGGTAGAAATATTATTTTGATGGATAGCAAGAGATTATTTTATGCAGAAGAAATTATTCAAGATCAATAAAGAAATACCGTGACCAGGGCAGGAAGATTTATTACTTGGATGAAACCTGGATAAATGCAGGACATCCAAAACTCAAAGTATGGGCTGTATCTACAATTAAATCTAACTAACCACTGGCCTAAAGAATCCGTCAGATATGTGTATCTAACCAATTCGTCATTTTTTTTGTAAAAATGGTGTCAAGTAGACTGAATCTATGAGCCAACTATGCTATTAGCTACACTAAACCTATATCTGGTAGATTTGATATCAACACCTGTTAGATACTCTGCTTGTATTATTGTTTGTTTTCTTGAGTACCATATGTAATAATTATTTCCAGATAATGAATAACGATTTGTTATCTGTCACATTGGCAGTGAAGATAGCTTTGTGAAATGTGAAAGAAATGGGCGGGAGTTCATTTAAACGATGGTTTGAAGAAACGCTCCCAAAGCTTGACGACAATGCCGTCATTGTACCTGATAATGCTGCATACCAAACCACAAAACAAGAAAAACTTCCCACAATGTCCACAAGAAAGGCAGACATTCAATAATGCCTCCTATCAAAAGACATTAGTTTCAATGAAAATATGGTCAAAGCAGAACGTATCCATCTAGTCAGGCAGCACAAATATAATCTCAATGTTATTGACGAAATCGCTAAAAACTAAAATAATACCGTTTTGAGGCTACCCCCTTATCAATGCGAATTAAATCCCATTGAAATGATTTGGGTAAATATAAAAAACTGTGTGGCTTCAAACAATAGAACATTCCAATTTTCTGACGTGAAAAATTTGTTTTATGAAGCTGTCAACAGAGTGACGACAAACAATTGGAAAGATTGCATCCATCACGTTCAAGAGACAATCGTAACAAGGATGTTGCTCGATATACTCAAATTGAACCTGTAATAATTGATATTAACCATTCGGACGATGATTCAAGTACTTCCAGCGAATAAAGAATTGTGAAAAGTACGTGCCCTTCTTTCTATAAAAATAATCATCAATTTTCTTAGATTATTCAAAGACCATTTAGGAAAATACGGACCTGTACAATCTCGCTTTTGGGCATGTTGTGTTTTGTCTGGGCGTAACACTACGAATGGTGTATAGTAAGCATTATTCGTCATCCATAGATATTTTTGTCCCAGTGGTAATCTCTATACTTATAGAAGCTACACATGAGTTATTTTTGTTTTGTACCACTTCCCTAGCTCCAAATACGCTATCTAAAAAGTTCAAGTATCGTCCATTAGACAATGATATAGCAGCAATAAATTTGATTGATGGCCCATCCCACCTCATTAAGTCTCATTTGGCGCATAATTGTCTCTAACCTGGTGGCCAAATGTGCTCCAACAAACCAACAAAAAGGCTGAAGCTGTACGCGCACCATATTTTACTTGGATGCTCTTCTTCGCTACTCGAAGGCAAAAACGGTACGATTTCCTGTCTTCGCAGTCGTACTAGCAGATTTCTAAAGCAATGAAAAAGAAACCGTAATACAATGCCCAAAATGCACTTATCGAGAAACTTGGAGTAAAAGCGTATCGGGTGCAGTCTTATGCAGCCATAGGCGTACGAACTGCTTCTAGAAATAATTAATGATAACAATCAATTAGCTCTATAAGCGGCTTAGATATGCATAATACAGAAAAAATTATCTATATAGCGAGTTATCAAAATTGGCACACGACATAAAAGTTACCTGTCAAGTGGAACTTTAGGTTGCATATAGCAGTTCTCATACTGATTAACAGCTGCTTAACTGTGTCAGAATTAAAATAATACAAAGAAAGATCAACAGTTAGTACAACGGTTAGATGGCACAATTGTTCCTAGTCTAAACGAAACCCATATTCCTATAGTAGACCATGCGAAGTATTTAGGGATCACCATGGATTCAGATTTGAGGTTTAAGCAACATGTTACGCATTTATCTCGCTTAACATACATGCGTTTGAAGATATTATACACTAATCGCCATATTCTGAATTTCAGGACTCGCAAAAAACTGGCTGATACTCTGGTTCTATCGTTAATAAATTATTCAATTGCTGTTTACTTTCCTTGTCTTGATTACGTGACTAGATATCGAGTACAAAAAATTCAAAATAGCTGCTGTAGGTTCGTTTGTGGTCTGCGAAAGTTTAGCCATGTGTCTAAGAAGATCAATGAGCTTAGATGGTTGAGGGTTGACCAGCTTTTCACATATAATTTACTAATTTTAGTACAACGAATAAAAATCAATAGGCTACCTACTTATCTACTAAAAAGGCTGGTACCATGTGGGGATCTCAATTACAGAAATCTCAGAAATAACTCTGACTTCAATATACCAGTTATAGGAGCAACATTTTCCATCGTAGCTTCACCTACAACGCTGTCAAGGTGTATAATAGTCTTAATGACACTTACAAAAAGAAGGGAATACTTGCATTAAGAACCATCTTCTGGGGTCTGCTAGCCAAGCTGGCTGATATATTTATTTTTTTTGTTTTTATTGTTCTTTTTTTGTTAGAGGGGGCTATGTAGAACAGATGTACAACATATTAAGATTGATCTATTTAAGCCTTAATTATTGTATATATTATTTAGTCGATTGCTATTAATTGTTATATCTTTCCTTTTGTATGTGTTCCTGCGCTGTGAGGTTAAATGGTAGAGTAGCCAGCTGGCTAAACTTCGCCTCGCAGTGTGGATGGATTAATAAAGACATTATTATTATTATTATTAACTAAGTACTTTCTTCGCAGTGGTATAAATAATTTTTTATTTAGTTGCCACAAGATTAGATATCGTCGAAAAACGATGTCTAAAAAATGTAATACCCATTTGAAAGTCTTTTTAAAATCAAATTGAAACCTTTATTTTATATAGATTGTTACATATGATGCCTTTGGCTTATATATGAACATTAAAAAAAACAAAATATGTTGCTACTGTTTACATTCAAAATCTGTACTTCTTAGGAAAAGGGTGAAGAGCGAGGAGGGTAGGAGAAATAGGATAAAACCTTTTTACAGAGTATTATTATCATTATGAGACACGCTGCACAGGGCGCTTGAATTTTGGAGGCTGGATTTGACAACGCTGGCTTGGCTGGCTGATTAGGTGATCTACTTTGCTCAGAATCGGCTTCACTTCCTGGATGTTTTTAAGAAATTTCTTATGCGTGTTGCCACAATGTCCTTTTGTAGCATCTCTCAAAGTATGTCATTTGAAATGTAGTAGAGAAACTGTCCAGCTCTTTTATACCTATCTCTTCTTAAGGAACCTTTTTAATTTGAGAGTGCCACTTTTACTTATGCGTGAGAACACAGTAAGTCCGTATGTACAAAAAAATGTGTGTATAACAGAGGCTCGTAATTGGGAAATTCTGAATGTTTGTGAGTGATTACATTCAATAGAAACTCATCTTATAATTAACTTAAGGGCTAACTTATCAACATTTGAACAGTACAAAGTAAAATGCTATTTAGCCCAAACTGAATGAGCAAATTCTAGAATTGTTGGCCGCGGGCGTGCTCTCTTGGCGAAAAATTTTGAGCCACAGCTTAAGCTCCTCGACGTCCTTGGAAAGCTAAAAATTAATATTTAGGTGAATATTGTAGAATAATTACTGCTGTTAATGATTATCCTAATAGACATTTTGGCATTTTGGGGGTTGCAAATCGAAATTCGTAAGGCATGTTTGCAAAAAATGTAAAAGTTTGAAGGCATTCCATGGCAGCTCGTGAGGGTTTAACCATATAACATCCAATATTTTGCATTTTCTCAATATCGTGTTCCAAAATTTTGTTAACAAGTATCAGACTAGATTCAGTACCTACCTTAGGAATGTAATAAAAGAAATGAAAAATACCGAATGAATTTCCAGGTGGTTGCACAACATTGAGGTAGTTGCTTGCATTTTACGACTACATTATCAAACAATGAAGTAATACCTAAAACCCAAAAATAACAAACTTCATCTTTATTGACACTGCGTTCCGTCGTAATTTGCGTCTGGCATTGCGACGTTGTCAGATTTTATTTTACTTTAAACTCGCTTTTATCTAAAAAAATGCCGTTTTGACCCCCATGTGATATGAAACTTTTCGCGTCTTTCAACCCCCTCTATCACCCATTTAAATAATAACTATCATAACGTTTACACCCTGTATTTGGACGTACACGTTTTTCTGAAAGAACCTGATTTAAGCACTTTCTTTCTTGCTTTTGAGTTGCGCTTGTTGCCTAGTTATAAAGGGGCAAACAATTAAGCGACGTTACTTACTTACTACCTAATGGAACTTCGTGCATTATGCCCTCCATCTTGGTAGTGCAAGACGAATTTTGTCAAGATACGATATCAGATAAACCTAGCCTCAAGTGTTGCTCACATGTTTCGGGTGCGGCGGCCCCGATTTCACTATCCATACTCGATGCTGTTCAAAGGACGGCCTTGCTCCTCCATCTGCAATCCATCCAAACCGTGTTGTACATCCAGAGCCGGCCGATACAACCGGTCGTTTGTCCCAAGGGTGTCGAGATTGTGGAAAAATCTACAAGAGGAGGAGTTTCTTAGTTTTACTAACCTTAGGCAGTCGAAAAATTTTCTTTAGGCTCGTCATGTCAGCATTTAGGCTTCTCCCTAGCTAATAGGACCCAATGTAATTATTTTAAGGACGTCCATGGTGACGATGTGATTTACAGCTCGGGTAACATCCGCACATCATCCAGCATGGCATTCCCAGTTTTTTCGATGTCTAAATGACACTAGAACATGGCAGGCCATGTATCAAACAAATACGCATTCTTTCACTTTCGTCGCTAGCATTGAAAAAGTTACACATAGGAATGATCGGATGTTACATACTTGCTATGGCTGGTGTTATTAATGTTTTTATCGAAAGATGGATATTAGCCATAACTCTGTCGTAGATACTAATCACGTCTTTGAAGGTATGCGACTTCGGAAGCCATATGTGAGAGATATGCCAAACTACTCAATTTTCTTTAGCAGAGTATATAAAATAGTATCCCATTCTGTTTTTTATAACGTCGAGCTTAACCAAAATTGTTGCCTTTTGAGCTGCTTAATCAAACATCAGTTAACGCAACAGCCATTAGCAACTCATCAGTGGGATAAATGTCTTAGGTCTAGTTGTGGTGACAGACCTTATAATAATACATCTTTATTTTGTATTATAACATAATAAAGTATCTTATGATTATACAGAGAAATCCATATACCACTGACGTCGTAATGTGTATATAGGGAAGAAAAGCGCAAGTGTGCACTACATAATATGTTAGAAGGAGTTAGAAACTTCTCTCTTGTACTCATTACCCCATCAGTGACATTTGGATTTCTCTGTATATACATATGATATGTTTGCTTCCCATCTCCTGTAACAATGACCAAGCGCAGACAGCGCTGTTTCGTGCTCATTAGCACCTCATCAGTGCAGTATAGGTCTTAGGTCTAGGTTGATCGTGATGGTGCGGTGCAAAATCTCTGCGTTTAACGTAGAACGTCGAGAGATATGAGCTGGAGTCTGTAGGGGCATCTATATTGCTTTTACCGTACAAGTTGATGATGAAAATCAGCTTGGCAAAACTATTGGTAGGTGGCGGTCGTCAGATATCCATCTACTTGCGCACCATAGTATTCCAAATTTCGTTATTATACGTATCTAAATGCTGAAGTAAGCTTAGGACACACATTTATATGAAGTTTTTTCTTAAATTTGATTAAAAAATTGCCCCCTTCAATATTGATATTAAATTAAGAAACACCCTGTATATTACGGGATCAAATGCTTTCCACGGACAGGACCAGCGAACAAATGGAAAGTTGCCTAAAAACTGAAATTCTGAACAAACATTGAATTGTTCGAACTAGGAATTTGATATTTTACAGAATCTTCATAGGTACTCATTTTGGCCTAAACTACCCAAAATTGGATCCAAATGCCTGTTCGATCAAGTAAAAGGCACAAGAACAAAATTCAGTGTATATTCGTATCAATTGATTGATTGTTGTTGTTGGAGAGAACAGTACGCCCAGAACTCTACCACATTTATTCAGTAAAACCCAAATTTACCAATAGCAAAATAATATATACTAAGTAACATATAAATCCGAACACCCAGTTTAAATGGTTTTATTTTAATAAAAGTTGGTGAATGTATTTATCTTACTGTAAATAACAAGTGAACAAATTTTCAGCCTTATTAGTTGGAGATTCCGGTTTTTATACTGCTTTTTTATAATTCACTAACGCTCTAAAAATGAATATTTCAGCCGCAGTAAAGAATCAACGTTGGCGGATTTTGGTTCTTGACATCCTTTATGATCGGTTACGATGCCTAGAGTACGGAGACCTGTACGATTTCGTCAACTTAGTGAGTTTGATAGGGGCCGTATAGTGGGACTTCGGGAAGCTGGACTTTTTTTTCGGGCAATTGCAGTTAGAGTGTAAAGAAGTGTAGACGCTGTGGTTAGGTGTTGTCAGGCATGGCTTCGAGAAGGCCGTACGCAAAGAGCAAGGGGCAATGGACGCCGCCGTAGAACAACAGACCGTGAAGATCGCCGCCTAAGATTTTTGGCCTTAAGGGACCGTTTCTCCACTACCAGGTCCATTGCAAATGAATGGTTTGCAGAACACGGAAGACCTATTGGCATGCGAAGTGTTTACCGACGAATGAGAAGTTTTGGCTTGTTTTCATACCGGCCACACTGGGTCCTCCCTTTAACTCGAGAACACCGACGTAATCGCCTTGAGTGGTGCAGACAACGGTCACTCTGGGATCAGGAATGGAACAGTATTGTCTTTAGTGACGAGTCTCGATTTTGTTTAGGCATGCACGATAGTCGTGCCAGGGTTAGAAGGCGACGTTGTGAAAGGAGGAATCCACAGTTTTTTGTTGAAAGACATGTTCATCACACTGTTGTTATGGTTTGGGGTGCTATAGCTTATGGTTCCAGGTCACCTTTAGAGGTAACATGAACGCGCAGCGTTATATCCACGAAGTTCTAGAACCCCATCTTTTACCCTATCTTGACACCCTGGCAGATCCAACTTTCCAACAAGATAATGCCCGACCACATGTTGCAAGAGTCACAATAGACTTCTTTCAACATAATGATGTCACATTGTTACCATGACCACCAAGATCTCCCGACTTATCCCCAATTGAGCACGTGTGGGATATGATGGGTATTAGATTGCTCAATTTGCAACGTCCTCCTCAGACTCTAGAAGCACTTCGAGAGGAGTTGATGGTTGGCTGGAATGAGATACCACAGGAGGACATTGACCACCTGATCAGAAGCATGCCTAGGCGCGTTGGAGAATGCGTAGCACATCAGGGTGCATCCACACATTATTAAAGGTCAAAGGGCTTTAAAGCAGTGCAATCATTTTGAAATTTTTATCATTTACTTATTATGCTTCATTAAGTACTTATACAAAATTTTATTAAAATAAAACCATTTAAACTGGGTGTTCGGATTTATATGTCACTTAGTATATATCCATACATTAACAAAACAGAAACAAGGTTTCTCTACCTATAATATATGAGCGCCTAAGTTTAAAAACTTGTATGCGCAAAAACAGTCCAAGACAGTAATTAATTGATAACTATCGTGCAATATATATTTTTGTATAAAATCACTCAATCAACAATACCAACAAAACATGAAATACGATATAGACACAATGAAAGAAAATTTCATATTTTTGTTGTAAGTCGTAGATTTAACTTAAGATCACAGAAAAGAAGTATCACAATTATATCAAAAAGAAAGATAAGAAACAAATAGGCAGATCAATCTACCTCAAAGCAACTATATATAAACGAATAAATCGTTCACGATTTTCACAACAGAACATTTTAAACGAAACATTAATTTTTTATTATTTTCAATATTCCTGATATTAGCAGGAATCAAACTGTAAAATTTAGGTGCAAGACATGTCACAAAACGCAAATTTAAATCTCGCCTGGACTGCGGGACGTTCAGGTTATGAGTGGTGTTTGCTCGGGTCACATAATTTGTATTTAATTTCTTACTTGCATGTACAAAACTACATACTGCAAGGATATATAAAATTTTAATATTGTTTATTTCTTGAGAATAAAGTTGCATAGTGGGATATAGTCTAGGTTTTTTTAGAATAATCCTTACAATATGGTTCTGCACCACTTTTAACTGCCCAAGATTTGAACCGTACATCCAACCCCACACAATTATGCCATATGTGCTTTGTAAATCATTAATAGTAGTTTAATGTTCAGTATGTTACGAAGAGCGTAGAATTTATGGATGAAAAATCTAATTTTTTGGCTCAAATACAGCACATGTCGATCCCACTTCAAGTGCTTATCAACAACAACCCCCAAAGATTTAATCTCATTTACTTCTTTCAAAGGCTCATCTATATTATCGAGGTTAATTTGAGTAAATGCTGTTCTATTGGCCATGGTTTTAGAGAAGGCAATGTAATGATTTTTTTCTATATTCAGAGTTAATTTAAATGTGTCCAGAAGGTTTTTAATTTTTGCAAAATCAGTCTTCAATTTTTCACCCGTTGATTCCCATGTCTCTCCATGAAACACCACCACAGTGTCATCAGCATAGGCAATCGCCATCAACTGCAATACTGCAGAGGTAATTTACATATATATTAAAAAGAATCGGTCCAAGTACTGTACCCTGTGGACCTCCATGCTGAACCGTCTTTGGTTCACTTAGAACGTCCACAATCCTGACACACTGAATCCTATGCATTAAATAATCTCTAAATACACTAAATACTGTGTCAAACGCCTTTGCTAAATCCAAAAACAAAGCGATGCACTTATCATCGTTATTTAAATGACACATTATTTTATACACTAATTCGTAAACCGCATGTGATCTGCTGCTATATTAGAGCAATTCATAATAAATTATTTAGGTTGTTTTCAGAATCATTAGATTTGTCAGCCTAAGAAGAAATTTGGAAAAAATCGATTTGACCGAAATTTCAGCCAAACGCAGACCACTAGTTAGAGATCATTTTTGAATTCCTTGGACAATCTGACATTTCAACGGTCATATACTATGGAGTCTAATGATTTCCAAATGTTGAAATTCACACTTTTTCGACCCAGGATCCTGTAATTTCACAAAGCTGTATGCCCCCCCATGGTACTCTCCAGAATAAAGTTTGTACCCGATCTGAGATATATCATTACTCACTAGGTATGCAGCTTTTGTTTTGATCCAATATCTTTTAAAGTCAACGGAAACCGTGCCACAGATTTTGAATGGTCTATGGGCAAGACTACATAATTTACTGTCTTTGAACTCGCAATTCTAGAAGGATCACGATTTTTATGCAAACTTTGATTGTGAAAACCTGTTAACCATAATTAACGCAAGATTTTCTTTGTAGTAAATTGTGGGCAGCACCGAAAAAAGAACAAATAGCAGAAAATTTAATACAAAATATGACCGGAATAGTGTTTTATCCTCGTCAACTTTGAAAAGATTGATTGAAAAATTCAGCGAAACTGAATCAGTTGGAGACGCTAAACACACCAGATGTCCAAAAACAAGCCGTTCAAATGTCTATCTCGAAGCAGTGCGTGAGAGCGTTGGTGAAAACCCAGGAACGTCAATTCGGCGACTTGGATAAGAATTGCAAAATTTCAAGAAGCTCTCTGCAGCATATACTAAAAAAAGATCTGTGTCTCCATGCTTACAAAATTCAATAAACACAACAACTGAATCCTAATGACGATAGACGACGACGAAAGTTGTATTGGACATCATCAAGTGGATGCTGACTTTTCGAGCAAAACCATCCTAAGCGATGAAGCACATTTTCACCATGATGGCTTTGTTAATCGCCAAAATTGCCCTATTTGGGGTCCGGAGAACCCACGTGTGATTGTCGAAAAACCAATGCACCCACGACGTGTCACTGTTTGGTACGAATTTTGGGCTAGAGGTATCAATGGACCATAGCTTTTTGGCTGGTGAAGCAGTAACTGTTACTGTTCAATTACTGCATGAGACATTTCCATATAATGGTCGCGTACTTTCCCGTTTCGGTAATAAGAATTGGCCCCCTAGATCGTGTGATTAAACACCACTAGATTTCTTCTTATAGTGTTATTTAAAGTTAAACGTCTATGTCAACAAGCCCACAACCACCCGTGCATCAACAAAATTCAGCCACCGTTATGCAAAAAGGTAATAAAAAATTTCGAACTAAAAAAGTGCGTATGTAACTGTAATTTTGGAACATTCTTTACAACAAGAGAGACCGTGTCACTCATTTCCTGTCTGTCGGTCAGACTTGAGAAGTTCCGTTTGGATTTCGATGAAATTTTTACACAATGTTACTCCCAAGGACGCGAAAGCTTTGTAGTCTTGGAAAATCGGTCCAGTGTCGTCGGCAAAATAAAAATAAAAATAAATTTTCTTAGAGCCTAAAAATTGGGGTGTCTCAATTTTTTGACGTTGGTATATTCTCCAGCCCCAATAATTCTAAGCACATATTATGCAGTACTTATCTGTGTCGACACTTGCAATGCGGTCCTTCGATGGACAAGCGTCATCGGTGGTCGTACATCACAGTCGGCAACCGCTTTCGCACTGTGCTTGTGTAGGCCAACATCATCTTTCACGCGGGAGTGAAATGGATCATGTGGGCCTTCAGGAATTCCTGACAGGGAGAGGAGGAAGGTCATTTAATTTTTTGTTATACATGTTCAACTTTTTTCTTAGAAGGGCTAACTTTGCCAAGCAATCATTCACAAACTGATTCCTGCGTTGCGTGGGAAGTACTATTTGACACCATTTTTTTTATTTTTATTACAAATGGGATCCGCGATACTGTGGCCTTACTACCAACGAGGCTTTTGTCATACTGTTCCACAAATAAAACATAATCCATTTTCACATATCGTCGACAAACACTTGTCATCGGCTTATAAATACCGAGCACAGCGAAATCGGCAAGAATTAATAGAATGAAGAAATAAAGAAGGATCCGACTGCGTAGAGCATCGCCGCCTGGGAACCGTTCTCGATCGGTGATCAATAATAACGACGTGCGTCCCGGCAGGGGGCAGAGGCACCCTCGTTAGGCGCCCCAAAAGAAACGTGGTCGCGATCGGTCCAGAGATATGCATCAACACCGATATGTCACCGGTCATCGGTGACAGCGACACTGCCGGATTGAAATGTCTCACCACAGTTATAAACCAAGATAACAGCATCTTTGATCGGTCCATTTTGTTACAGCTTTGATTCTGGAGAATTAGAAGTTTAATGCGTAGTAAAACATAGAAATCGTAGACAAAGGCCGACCAAATTTAAACTATGATATTGAAAGGCTGTGTCAATTTTCAAAATCGCACAATCTTGCCATAAATGCATCAAAGTTCAATGCAATGCTTTCTTGCTCTGAGCCTTGGAAGGAGGCTGCCGTATCATTGTTATCGGTAAAGATTGTTACAGAGAAATAAATTTAGTACAAAAATGTTATTAGTTACTTTCTACCAGAGACCACGTAAAGAATCTCCTGAAGAAATCCTTCCTGCGACTCCGTGCTTTATATGCTAACAAGTTTATCCTGAACTTCAAATTGAGGAAAAAACTATGCTAGTCCTTACTTTAATATTTTATTTTACCCTTGACTCGATGGCATAGCTAAGAACAGACTGCAGGTTGTTCAGAACAATTGCGTAAAGTTTATCTTTGGTCTGAGACGATCTGATCATATCTCAAATGAGTTTACTTTTTTGTGCTGGTTGAAAATGTCCTATTTCGTGAAGTTCATCCACAGATTAATAGTTACATCTGAACCTCTATATCTTTAAAATTAATTCACAATAACTATTTCCCAAGATAGTTCATTTTTATTTCAGTGCAGTTTCACATGCAATGCTGCTAGTATCTAAAAGTACATTGATGTTAACTCTAAAGGAATGTCCAATTTAGGAAGTGTATCAATGGATCATTATTAACGAGTAATAGTAGAACAAACACACTATGCATAGTAATTGCTTAAAATTTATGTCAACAATCTGTTAATGTCTTTTTATTTCTTTAGGTATATAACAATTAGTAATTTGTACCATGCTTTCGTTACCTTGCTTTATGTCATATAAGTTAGAAATGCATATTGGAGATAAATCGGCGATCATGCTCTCTTCTGTTATTGTGTCCTATTGTGGAACAGTCTGCCATATGATGTTTTTACAGTTCTGCTAATCCTAGGCAGTTCATGAATTGGATTAACTAGGTGTCTTTAGGTTTCTTATAGCAGCCGAGCCGCCCCGGTATTTAGGCTTCTGCCTACCCGACTGCTTCAGTATATAAAAAAATCGTCGGACATACCATATGGTGCAATCTGTCACAAAGTCAATGTCATTAATTTTTACTATGGTAAAGGCCACCGTGCTGAGATGGCCGAAACGTCAGTAAAAAGTTCACCATGCATATGTGGTTTCATTTGGTCAGATAATCAAGGAGAATAATTATAATAAATATAGTAACACATCATTCATCATAGAATTCTTCGTACATTTCTCCTCGAAACAGAATGATAGACAAATATTTTCAACACACGCGTTTCTGGGTATATCTACGTCGCGGTATTATCGATGGGTGCCTCAATTTCATGGTCGGTGGTTGTTGTCTCGGTACCGTAACTGACGAGTGGCAAAATTAGTCATAGCAATATTGGCAGCTGGCCTTACTCTGTGTGGGACAGGGGATACATTTCTAGATCGCCGCGTTGTCACATGAAGAGGCTAACTTGTGCAGGACATAGTTATTTATGAACTGCAGTGTCAACGTACTTGGCACCATATTTTTTTGTATTCCATGGTAGACTGTTAATTCTCTAAAAACACATTTTTGATATTTTTGTTGGTCATCTCTCCTTGAAACTGGCATTTCTGAATTATTCCTAAATGAGTACCCATATTTAAAAAAATCAAAAGTAGATACTCATTGTTGAGTACTCATGAGTAAGTGATATTCTCAAGACAGCTTACATGGTTTATCAAGATAAGCACTAATTTCGGCAGGGTTGTGATAAAAACATATCATCAGGGAACGAGATGCACATGAAGAATTGACAACTAACAAAATCCGTGGAGGATGCTGAACATAATGGTTTAATATCTGCATTTAAACAATGGATCAAAAGTCAACTAAAGGAACAATATGTACATTAAATGCATGGTCATGCTTGCAACAATAAAATAGTTCATTGTTCAATAAATATAGCAAGAAGGGGAGTGTATGGATGGCATTTATAGCAAAGTCAATTATTCTGAAACGCAGATATAAGGCCATAGTTGGCAAGTTATTGAAATGACATTTTTTATATGATAATGTAACCCCTGAAATTTATCATGTGGCTTTCATGTTCGTAATGTTGAAATCACCCAATCATTTGCATAAGTATATTGCCTATTTGTTGAGAAGTGAGCTTAATTTCCTTATTTAATTGCCTAACATCAAGATACCATATAATAGTCATTATATGGGTACAACAATCGATCGTGCTAGATCCATTTTCACAAATGTAATGACATGCCTTTATTGCATCTTTTTCATTACCTTCTGCGTTTAACCAGAAACTTGTCAGAAAAAGATACGCAATTGGTTGTTACCTCCGTCCCACGGGCAGGTCTCCTGATTGCAAGAATAAATTTTTTTATTATCTATTTATTACATTTTCTGAGATTCAAGCAAAGAAATATGCATTTACCTTATGCAAAGGTAGCCCAAAAGTTATTCATGTGGCTCATATAAATAAAATAAGCAAATAAAACCTGTAAATTTGTTATCGTGATACCGTCCTATACCATTAAATATACACATTATAACTATTTACGTGTTCACGTTTGGCCGAGAAGGCTTAGTAGTCGAGATATTGTTCTTCTGGGATGAATAAATAACCTACAAGTCAGGCGCTATCACAACTTATTTGTACTTCCTCTCACGAAAGCTACAGCTATATCCGCTATGACGATGTAATAGATCACCTAAAAATTGACAATGTCGCTCAGTATTGTATGAATATGTAGAAACCTCAGATCATTGAGATCACTTTTGTTCTAAGTGCAGAGATCTGCGACATATCGTAATAGGAATTGTAACTCAGAGAAAGTTCACAAACGCTTTTAATAATTATTTTTACTGTTCGACTGGACTATAACTTCGTTATACAGCTTGCGTTCGATGCAGGTCCGTATTTGCGCACACCTGCTTTATTTGATATTTAATTATCTGTGGACAACGACCATGAGAAGGGGGATTATAGAAATAGGATTAAGCAAAAAAGACCCTACACATTCAAGTGCACAATACAGGACTCTCTGCGCCCTTACGCAAACTCACATTCGTTCCGGAGAACAAGTGTTTTATTAGAATTGGAAGAAAAAAGATACGCGCTTTATTGCTCTTTCATGTGAGTAGATTTATGCTAATCAGCTGCAATGATCGGCATGGGTTTTGGGGTCAAACTAAAAGAAGGGAGTTTGGTATAGTAGATCAGATAATGCTTGAAAGTCAGTTGAGTTGATCTCATTATTTAAAGATGATCGAAAAAACTATGTAGCAGAGAGATAATTTGGAGACAATGCAGATTCTCATGGGGTGGTACCACCTTGAGGGATAATCGAAAGAATATCTATACCAAGCAAAATGTTTGACAATAGGGGATTTGCGAAGGTCGGGCTCTCATTTAGTTATTGATTTGATAAAAATATTTAATATGGTAAAAGTACTACTTGAAATCGTAAAATGTTTACTTTGCAATATACAGGGTGGCGCATCGAAAACGAAACAGACGCATTAACTGGCAGCTCAGTTTTTTTTTTGAAAAACTCTCAGACCCGTCGATTTTGTTTTCGAGGGGGACACAAATTTGGCAAAACATCACGTTAGCACGTGCAGCCCCCTAAGCGGAGGTGACACCACCCCCAAAATCTTAAATGGAAAAGAGGGTCGAGTGACACCTTATTTTAAAGGTCTTTCAATTCCCTTTATAAAGATATAAAATTAATGTACTTCAGTTCGGTAGTTTTGAAGATTTATTGATTTAAAGCTTAAATAAAACTAATACATCATCATTAGTGGAGATCAATACATTTGGCAGCAAAGTAATTTAAAAATGAAGAATGAACTGACCCGTTAGGCAAGTAAATGTTGAAAATGGCCACCATGACTCTCCATGCAATAATAAAGATTTTGCTCAAATCGTTGCCGCACATTTTGCAATATTTGAGGAGTAATTTGAAGGCACTCATTCACAATTCTTTGTCGCAGGTCTTCTAATGATGTTGGCTGAGTAGCATAGATTTTGCTTTTTAAATGACCCTACATAAAGAAATCCAAAGGTGATAAATCTGGCGATCTTGGGGGCCATTCAATGGCACCTCTCCTATCAATCCATCGATCTGGAAACGTCTGTTCTAAATATTGTCGAACACGTAATGAGTTATGTGGTGGGGCACCATCCTGTTGGAACATCAACCTATTCGCAATGAACCGCCGATCATTCTGATTTTGAATTATGGCTATTAATTCAGGGTCAATGGCGCCTTCCAGTAATTCCAAATACGTATACATTTCACCGGTCAAATTTCCAGGTAAGAAAAAAGGACCAACTAAATGATCGCCAAAAATACCAGCCCAAACATTTAATTTTTGTGGCTGCTGTGCATGAACCTCATGATAAATTCTGGGATTAGAATTGTACCAATATCGGCAGTTACGACGATTTACTACGCCATTTAAGAAAAAGGAACATTCGTCGGAAAAGCAAGTGTTGAATATAAAATGTTTATCGTCCATAATTCGTTCACTCATATCTTCACAAAAGTGTAATCGAAGATCAAAATTGTCTTCATTAAGTTCTTGTACCAGGTGAATTTATACGGATGAAAACTATGGGCCTTTAGAATCCGTTGGACAGTACGTCGACTAACACCACACACAGTCTCCAATTTGCGGGTACTTAACGTAGGATCTACATAAACTTGCCCTAGAACCCCCACTTCTATTGCTTCGTTCCTTATGGTTGCGTTTTTTATTGGCAACTGACTCAGTTTCCCGAAATTTAGCTACAAGTTCTAGAACATATTTTCGATGCACGTTACTGTTCTCATGTCGCTCAGTAAATATTTCTGCTCTTCTGTTAGCCCACTGATTATTTCCGAAAAATATTTCGATAATTTCAACTCTTTCTGCTGTGGAATATACTATGGTTAATTTATGTAATAAAGCGTTACATGTTATTTTAGCAACAAAGTTTGGTCAAATCAATCGCAAACTATGTACTAAATTCCTATTTAAAATAAGTACGAGATATTTCCTTGTCTTTCTTCAAAAAATAACTTTTTTGCCACAAAAAAACGCTCCAATAGCTATTTTCAACAACAAAATGATAAACAAACCATGGGCGTAGTGAAGAAAAGCATTTACTTATTAAGTAAATTCTTTTAGTCAAATTTCTTCTAATCAAACTAATCTGATGTACCTATTAAAGTCTACATTAAGATTTAAATCAATAAATCTTCAAAACTACTGAACTGCAGCTCATGTATTTTACATCATTATAAAGGGAATTGAAAGACCTTAAAAATAAGCCCCTAGGGGGCTGCACGTGTTAACGTGATTTTTTACCAAACTTGTGTCCCCCTCGAAAACAAGATCGACGGGTCTGAGCGTTTTTCCAAAAAAAAAAACTGAGCTGCCAGTAAATGCGTATGTTTCGATTTCGATGCGCCACCCTGTATAGCATTCTTTACTTTACGCGCTTGTAGATGTAGTTGAAAATGATTACAAAAATGGTATTTTTGAAATGACTTTTCTTGATAATAGGCGCCAAATAATTGTAAATCAATTAAGATTTTGTTCTTACACAAGAATAAAGAATATATCAGTATAAATCAGTTACATATTTGTTGATGGCTTAGCGATATAAATCACAATCATACAATTCTTTTTCTGTTCACTGATCTTTTTCTATCCTTCTTCTTATTCCGAAATATATCAATACTGTTACTGCATTTGCCAGCAGGAAATTTGCCTGATCCTTTAGGACCATATCCTCATAAGATACATAACCTTATTTTCTGTCCTTTACAATTCAATAAAAAACAACAGTCTAAAGAAGAAAAACTATGTTTTCTATTTGATTTATATCTTAGATAAATTCGGGGTCACCCATCAGGAAAAATATCGTGTCAGTACGATACTACTCCTACTTTATACAAAAAACACAACTATTTACTTAAATGTCATTTTCCTATTTCAAAGAGAAATATTTATTTCCTTTTACTTATCCGGTATATTTTTTCTATTGTACTAACATAAATCATGAACAACACGGACAGTAAATCAAGGCGATAAAGCAAGAATGTTGTATATCCAAAACGCTTTTAATATGATATGCATTAGGAATTCACGAAATATTTCTATGACTATAATTTGTTATTCAAACTGAATAAAATTCATATAATTAACCCATCGGCCCAATATGTGCATATTTCAGCACCTGGAAATATGCTTTAACAAAACTTTTATGGCATTTAAGCTTGGATGTAGCTTGCGGGCTGAATTTATAGGGTGGACCATTTGAAATTTGGAATGTTGTTAGTACTTATATTATACAGGGTGCTTCAATGATGGGCTGTAATTACAGGTGTGAATGCCTGAACAATATCAAGTATATGAGCTCATATAAACATGTGTTCAATAATGTATGGTTTCCAGTATACAAGGTGTTGAAAATTTTCTTTTTTTGAATAAGTAAAGCTATTTTTGTTGATTTCTGGTAGGGTTATTCATTGCAATAAGACGCTAAGTTGGCACTACAAAATAATTATGAGTTCCATTTGCACCTCGGGGGGCAGTTTCACGAATAATATTGACAAAAACAAACAAGGCCATTGGCTTTTTTAAAAAATATATATTTTATTTGGATTGAAGTAATGATACAACTTCTTTGTCTCTGCGTATGAAATCTTATTTCGTTTTCAAGAAAAAATATGTCTTCAATAAGAAACACCGTTTCACAAAAAAATCGCTACAGATAACCAAACGACTCGAGCGAGTTCAAACTTGTACTGAATTCGGATTATATGTTTCCTTGTCTCCACTTCAACCCCAGACCTTGTATGAGCTCTGGGCTTGGAGTATAATAACGAGGTTACTCGATTATGGAGGAACTGCAACAAAAATATAAATCGGAAAATGTTTATTGCTGTAACCTGAAGAACTTTTTTCTCTTTAAAGTTCAACTACTGGGTTCATGTATTTTCCAGTGTTTGAAGTAGGTATGAAGAGCTAGTGTAGCACTGATCAAACATTGACGACAAACAGCTTGGACTCCAGCTCCAAAGGAATCAGGCTGCGATGAACGGACACGCTGATTGCTGCAATCTGACAATTTTTTCTACTTAACGCCTTATATTGCAAATAAGGACCACATTAAGAGGTGCGTTTGAAAAAATGGCGAGCAAAAAAAGGTTGATTTGGCTGCATTCTCTGATGTCTAGATTAAAATATGGCTAATGCCTGATAGTGGCCTACTTGGTCTCCGTATCTCCTGGCGTTCCAAACTGCCGCTAGGTCTTCTCTCATTTCTGGACTCTGAACCCACGGGACTTACAGCGTGTATCCAAAAGTGAGAAAAGGGTCGCGTGGATTTGCGGAAATATTACTGCGGGCTATAGCGGTAACAAAACTTACCTCTGTGTTGCCACTATGTGTGCTGCGCAGGATGAGGCTGAACTGTGGTTTTGCTCCAATAAGCTGTTGCTAAATAAAGATAAGACAAAGAGAATGGTGTTCTCCATGCGAAGCCTGCCTGGAGACAGTGATTTGGTTGGTGAAGCCAAGTTTCTGGGGGTTACTTTGGATCCAAGATTGCAATGGGGCCTTCACATTGACAGTGTTCCTGGAAAGGCCACCAAAGGTATATATGTGCTACGGAGTCTGTCTTCTTGTGTTTCTGTAGCCATATTGAGAATGGCTTACTTTGCCATTTGCCATTCACATATATCCTACGCCATTCTGGCTTGGGGGCTTTCTTCAGGGGTCCATAGACTGTTCGCCTTGCTAAGAAGAGCAGTTAGGGTTGTGAGCCGTTTGGGCTACAGGGACGATTGCAGAGATACCTTTGTCAAGTTGGGAATCCTTACTGTGCCTTGCTTATATATTTTTGAAAATCTACTATTCGTTAAAAGAAACTCTAACTATGTAACTCATGGGGACGTCCATGAGCACAATACTAGGCATAAGAACAATCTAGTACCTCCTTTTCGGCGACTGAGAAGGTGTCAAGATGGACCTGGTTATTGGGCGGTCAAATTTTTTAATGTACTTCCAGACGGCTTAAAATCGCTTCCGTTCAAAGATTTTAAAGTTCAAATCAAGAAAATTCTTATTAATAACTCATTTTACACGTTTGTAGAGTTTTTAAGACATAAATTTTAACTATAAATCTTAATATGTTATGTTAGCGTTATATCTTTATGAGTGCTGGTGTACTTGTTTGTAATTTTTTATGATCATTAGCACTCCCTTTGTTTTAATTCTAATGCAATTCTCATTTGATCTACTGACGTATGTAAACATATTTTATGTATTGTGACATGAATAAAGAATTGATTGATTGATTGATTGATTGATAAATGGAATCTCACTACATGCAACATTTTATCAGAGGCCTCTTTGAACGCATGGGAAATGTATCAACTTGACGCCATTTTTTAACTTCGCTGATCTAATCTCTACTTTTCGTTTAATAAAAACGGAAGTGTCCTTTTCATTTCCAATTTGCCTGAAACTGCGCCATTGAAACAAGCGAAACGTCGCTAATTACCTAATAATGAACTTTTTAAGTAATAAAACTGTTCCGTAAAGGGTTTCTCGTGAAGAAGTATCCGAGACCGAAAGACCGGGTTCATGATCATGTACTTTATTAAACGCTAAAAATTTAATATAGGTGTTCTTATGTTGGAGTACTCATTAACTTTTAATATAGCCCTGGAGATATTAATCTTTGCTACTGAGAGCTCTTAGGTAAATGAGGTAAATGAGATACCAGCGAAGTTTTGCGTTTGAACTAGATGGCCATGTGTGAACGACATCCGGAGTGTGCTCCTAGCGTGGAAGGATTCTAAGCGAAAAATATTTGAAAACGAATTATGTCTTTTGGATGTCATGACATGTCAACTATATGACTCATTTCCGTCGGTCAGGCGGTCTGTCAGTCTGTCTACTTTCTGATCAAATGTTTCACACTAGGTTGCTACAGGGCCAAGGTCGAAAAAGCTGTAGTTTTTGAAAATTGGTCTAGTGGCCGCAAAGCTAGAGGCAAAAAAACGAAAAAAATTGCTATTGCCCGTCGTTTGACTCATTCATTCTCAGAAATTTTTTGTACGGGCTAACTATCGGGGGCTGGGGGTTATAGGGTGGAGAAGGGTAGATATATCTCAATTTTTTGGCGTCAGGATATTTATATCCTATCAACCCCGGTCATTCTACGCACCGATTACATTTTTAATCTGTTTTTCTTCTGCTACTATTCTGTCTTCGTTATCTTTATATACAGGGTGCGGCAGAGAGGATGGACGGTTTTAAAAAAATCATAAAATAGTTAATTTTTACTCGAAAACAAATTTATTAATGGAATCAGGTTCACAATGAAATAGCATTTGAGACAGTCAAGTGTGGAAAATCACATCAGGCATGTGGTGGCCGAAATCGTTGATGCAGTGCTGGAGGCGTTCTTGGAAGTTCGCGTAGACTCTCTCCAACATCGCTCTCTTAACTTGGACGACTTCCACGCGAATTTCGCCCTTCAATTCGTCCAGAGTTCGGGGCTTGTTCGCGTATACTCTAGCCTTGAGGTGTCCCCATAAGAAAAAATCGCATATGGATAAATCTGGGGACCGAGGAGGCCAATGAACATCGCCAAACCTGGAAATAAGGCGACCAGGGTAGAGAGGGTGAATAACGTCCATGGATGCTCGGGCTGTGTGGGCGGTCACCCCATCCTGCTGGAACCACACACGTCGGATTGGAACACGTAACATCACGACCATTACCGTCTTCGAAGAAGTAAGGGCCAATGATGCAAGTTTGCGATACAGCGCACAAAGCCGTTACTTTTGGGCTGTGCAGCGGTCTTTCGTGTAACTGTTGCGGATTTTCATTAGACCAACAACGATAATTCTGCTGGTTAACCATGCAGTTTAGGTGAAAGTGGGCTTCGTCACTCATAAATAAAATGAGGTTCTCATTTTGATCGATCAGTGCTTCCATCTCACGTGCGAAGTTCATTCGTTGTGCATAATCTCCGGGCTGTAACTGTTGCACAATGGCCAATTTGTAGAGGTGAAAGCGGAGATCCATATGCAAAATTCGCCTTACCGAAAGATCACTAAGGCGTAGTGCAGCAGCATGTTTCCGGGCAGATCGAGTCGGACTGCGAAGAAAGACCTGTCGACCGCGTTCAACATTTTCAGAGTTCGAACTGTTCGCGGCGCTCCTCTTGGTCTTCTGTTGATCAGTTCACCACGCCTGCGAAGTGATTCAACCCAACGAAGGATGTTGTTTCGAGAGGGAACAGCTCTATTCCGATGAATGTTGAAGTGGCGACGAAACGCACGCTGTACGACGATGACTGACTCATTATTTCGGACCATACAATCATAGGCGAAAACGCGATGCTACACCGTCCAAGGCTCCATAACGAGAACTGGTAAAATAATGCTGGGACCTCACGAGTCAAACGGTACCCTCCTCCCAACCCCTCTCATAGACGGAGGCGGAGAGTACTACCCATCCCAAAAACGTCCGTCCTCTCTGCCGCACCCTGTAGATTTGTTCACAAAACTAGAAAAAAGGAAAGTATTTGCATCACACGAATCTCTGAGGATTACAGACTAATTGTATATGTTTTTCGCAGACAACTTTTTTCAGAGGGCTTATTTATAACTTATTTCAAACATAATCCTTTATGAACTGATGACAGCGTTTTGTGTGAAGTGCTGGGTCAATCTACGTGACGCCACCTTTGAGAAGAAAAAGAAGGTTAAATAAATGCTAGCGGGTGTTCATCAAATATTAAAATGCAGTTATTGTGTTGTATTAAATAAAACCGCCTTAACGTTTATCGTTTTCTACTCGAACAGACTTTTGAGTGACGTATCCCGGCACAACGGTCCCGTTCGCATATCCTGATTATGCAAGAATTCGCAATACGGGGAAAGCATGGGGGCTCTCTGCTAGATGGAGTTCCGTTTTCATTTGCATTTCCTCATATGCAAAGCAGAGCATTTTTACGCGTTTTAATAGTCCGGGAGGCTACACACTGTATTAAAAAGGTAACGGTGGCGTAAGTATACGGATACTTTCCTGGCCCCAATTATTAAATCAAACGTAATGTAATATTTGCGAAAAGACTGATCCGACAACTATTGGGGGTAACAGAAGAAATGTTCCAGGATACTCGGTGGTCTGGTAGAGGTCGAAGGTTATAAGTAGCCTTTTCTACACTGAAAATATACTAAGTGACATATAAATCCGAACACTTAGTTTAAATGGTTTTATTTTAATAAAAGTTGGTGAATATATTTATCTTACTGTAAATAACAAGTGAAAAAATGTTCAGCCTTATCAGTTGGACATTCTGGTTTTTATACTGTTTTTTTTTAATTCACTAACGCTCTAAAAATGAATATTTCAGCCGCAGTAAAGAATCAACGTTGGCGGATTTTGGTCCTTGACATCCTTTACGATCGGTTACGATGCCTAGAGTACGGAGACCTGTACGATTTCGTCAACTTAGTGAGTTTGATAGGGGCCGTATAGTGAGACTTCGGGAAGCTGGACTTTCTTTTCGGGCAATTGCAGTTAGAGTGCAAAGAAGTGTAGACACTGTGGTTAGGTGTTGTCAGGCATGGCTTCGAGAAGGCCGTACGCAAAGAGCAAGGGGCACTGGACGCCGCCGTAGAACAACAGACCGTGAAGATCGCCGCCTAAGATTATTGGCCTTAAGGGACCGTTTCTCCACTACCAGGTCCATTGGAAATGAATGGTTTGCAGAACACGGAAGACCTATTGGCATGCGAAGTGTTTGCCGACGAATGAGAAGTTTTGGCTTGTTTTCATACCGGCCACACTGGGTCCTCCCTTTAACTCGAGAACACCGACGTAATCGCCTTGAGGGGTGCAGACAAAGGTCACTCTGGGATCAGGAATGGAACAGTATTATCTTTAGTGACCATTCTCGATTTTGTTTAGGCATGCACGATGGTCGTGCCAGGGTTAGAAGGCGACGTGGTGAAAGGAGGAATCTACAGTTTTTTGTTGAAAGACATGTTCATAACACTGTTGGAGTTATGGGTTGGGGTGCTATAGCTTATGGTTCCAGGTCACCTTTAATCTTCATCAGAGGTAACATGAACGCGCAGCGTTATATCCACGAAGTTCTAGAACCTCATCTTTTACCCCATCTTGACACCCTGGCAGATCCAACTTTCCAACAAGATAATGCCCGACCACATGTTGCAAGAGTCACAATAGACTTCTTTCAAGATAATGATGTCACATTGTTACCATGGCCGCCAAGATTTCCCGACTTATCCCCAATTGAGCACGTGTGGGATATGATGGGTAGGATATTGCTCAATTTGCAACGTCCTCCTCAGACTCTAGAAGCACTTCGAGAGGAGTTGGTGGTTGCCTGGAATGAGATACCACAGGAGGATATTGACCACCTGATCAGAAGCATGCCTAGGCGCGTTGGAGAATGCGTAGCACATCAGGGTGTATCCACACATTACTAGAGGTCAAAGGGCTTTAAAGCAGTGCAATCATTTTGAAATTTTTATCATTTACTTATTATGCTTCATTAAGTACTTGTACAAAGTTTTATTAAAATAAAACCATTTAAACTGGGTGTTCGGATTTATATGCCACTTAGTATAACTCAAATTTCAATATTTGCAATTAAATATTCTAAAACGTATATATCCTAAACGTTTAGAAAATACTGCCATGCTGGATTGTTCTTTAAAAGTCCATAGTTTTAGCATTCTTATCCAAAATTCAAAATTCACCCATTTTCGAATATTTATTAATACCTTATAATAGATGTCTTTATTTGTCTACAATAGATTTACAGTATATTCAGATAAGAGATAGACCGGATGTAAACAAAAGGTTCGGGTGATTTTCACGCTAACGCCGCCGTCTCGACGTAAAACAGGAGCCCTCATTGGTCAATTCGCAATTAAATGCCTATGCCAAGCGGCAGAGCAGTCGTATCAAGGCAGAGTCACATTCAGGTTCAGACGTGTTACGTATGTCGTGTGCATCATTGCAATTTGATATTTCTTTGAACGTTTTCGTTTGTTATCTTATTAAGTTGTTGAGTTTGTCGTTGTTATTGTTATACCTTGTTATTGATTGTTATTGTTACCAACTGCTTGCGCAAAATGCCCAGTAGTACAGATACTGCCGATGAAGTTGTAAACTCCTGTAGTCCACCTAGGAAACGCTTTAAAAAAAGACACCTGAGTGCAGAAATGAAAGAGGTCATTTTGAATATATATAAGATCGAGCGCGAGGAGAACGAGGCATCAACCATCAAAGAAATTGTTGTGAAGGTTTCTCACAAAGTTGGGGTGTGTCGCGCATCAGTGTTTAATGTGTTAAGACAATACAAAAAAAATCACACCTTTTCTGAGCCAATGACCAGTAAACATCGCAAAAGTATTGTTAAATCATTGGATGAAGCTGATAAGCATGCGATTAGGAGGAAAGTGCACGAATTCTTCTTTAGGAATGAAATACCTACTATAGATAAAGTACTGCAGGAGGTAAATGGAGATACAACGTTGCCAAATTTCAAACGATCAACTTTCCATGCGTTACTGAAGCATTTAAATTTCAAATGGAAAAAACGGGGTCGTAATAGTTTACTACTGGATAGAGAAGAAATTGTGCTATGGAGGAGGGATTATTTAACAAAAATTGGGAAATATAGAAATCAAAACAGGAAGATTTATTACCTTGATGAAACATGGGTAAACGCAGGACACACTACAAGTAAAGTATGGGTTGATGATTCTGTAACTTCATCCAGGAGGGCCTTTCTAGATGGACTGTCCACCGGATTAAAAAATCCAGCAGGTAAATACGAGTAATAGACAACAATCGGATGTTTTTCAAGCCTTGGGAACAAGGTTCTAAACATTAATTCCAGGGGGCAGATAAAACATATTACAAGTAACAAAACTTTTATAACTTTCGATAAAATGCGTGGATGTTTTATTGTCATTTTCATTTGTTAGAACTTTTTTAAGCCATGTTTTTATGTGTTTTCGATATTTCAATAAATTTTTAATATAATCTTAAAATATGTCGAATATTATAAACTTAAAAAAAGTTACTAAGTTTTATATTGTGTACCATTCCTAATATTTCTAATCATTTTAATTCATACTGTAAGCTTTATAAAGTTATAATTTGTTAATATCAATATTTGCGCGTATTTCAGGTTCCTGATCATTCATTTTTTAGAGGTTTATAACTTTAAATTAAATTGTGAAGCGCTGAGTAATCATACGACGTTCAATATTCTTTCTTTCAATATGACTAAATAATCCCAATTATAGCAATCTGATACTCATGTCTCAATGTTTTTTCGCTGAATGTGATGAAAACATTTGAAAAAGGTTCGCTTATTGAAATAAATCTACACCAGTTAGTACTTCGATTTCCAGGTAAAGGGAAAAGGCTCATTATCTGCCATATTGGCAGTGAGGATGGATTTGTTGTTGACGGTCTGTGGTGCTTTGAGTCTAAGAAAACTGGAGATTACCACGAGGAAATGAATGGCGAATCGTTTGAACCGTGGTTTTCAAAAATTTTACCGAACTTAGAGGAAAACGCAGTAATTGTGTTGGATAATGCGCCTTATCATTCTCGAAGAATGGAGAAGGTCCCAACAACGGCTTCAAGGAAAGTTGATGTTCAAAATTGGCTCCGCTCGAAAAATATCAACTTTGAAGAAGCAATGCTGAAAGTACAATTATTAAGAATTGTCAAGGATCACAAGGCGGAATATCAAAAATACGCCATTGACGAAATGGCAGCAAGTCAAAATAAAACTGTGCTCCGTTTACCTCCATACCATTGCGAGCTCAATCCCATTGAGCTCATATGGGCAGAGGTTAAAAATTATATAGCTAAGCACAATACAACTTTTAAATTTTGTGACCTCAAAGGACTTTTCAAAGAAGCACTAGAATTAATAACAGCGCAAAAATGGGAAAACTGTATTAAGCACGTGAAAGACAAAGTTGAAAAGAGAATGTGGGAACTGGACAATATTTTAGAGGAACAAGTCGAGCCATTCATTATTGACGTTGGTGCTTCAGGCAGTAGCGATGATGAAAGCTCATCAAGCTCATCTTTCCAATAAAAGATGTCGTTCATCAAATTCGGTAAGTTATAAGTAATTATAAAGCTACTGTATTTTTTAATTAATTATTGACATTTTTGAACCCATTTTGGCAAAACCTATTCAAGAATCTACTTTCTGACAATGTTCAACCATGCACATTTTTTTACGTTTTGAACGTTTTAATTTGGTTACATATTTACCTAGAAATCAAAAAATATACTAATCAATATTCTAAAAGCAATTTTAAGAGATATACGATTATTTTTAATTTAGGCTAATTTAAACGCCATTTTGAGATTATATTCGACTGTATTTCACCAAACATCAGACGGCATCCGAAGCGGGAAATCGAAGCGAAAATTTTGAAACCCTTATGTATATTTACATCATTATATATTTCTTACCCCACCCCCACATGATCCTATATCCATCACCAATCGTATACACATCGACTTGTGCTAATTTACTACAAAGTTTCGCAAAGCAGCATCTACTATCTAAAATATGTACTGCGTGACTCTTAATACGTCCCTGCCGAATGTTACAGCGTTCGATGATCACGTGGTCTTGTTTATGTCCGGTCTATCTCTTATCTGAATATACTGTAGTTACTTACATACAACCTGAATAAATCAAGGAATGGAAAAAGAAATTAATGAATATATAAATTATATGTTTGGGGGTTAAATAATTATGTGTTAACTTTTTGTCGGAAGACCGATAACGAAAAGTCTTCATATACTTGAAGAAGGTAGTCATTATGAATAATAAGACCATTGTAACAAAACTGCATTCAAGCAGTCTAGACTTTTTCCGAGGGTTCTAAAGTGGCCGTCATTATTAAATGAATTTTTTCCCTCAAGTACGAGGGTTTTGTCGTGGGTTTCAATTTGTTAACAAACATTTAATACTGATACTTGACCAAGTCATTAATTGTTAACCAATCTAGAACGGGATATTTTGCTGATATATGATCAAATTTACGTAAGCCAAAGATACATCGTACAGAGTTGTTTTGAATTACTTGAATAACGTTTATGGTTAAATTGTTTACACATATATTCACACAAATTTTTACGCAACTTTAAATTTAGTAGATACTTGTTTGCTGCATGGGTACTGAATGTTCAAGAGCTGTCTCACATTGTCTATTTTCCTTTGGGCGCAAAATAATAACATCTCAGATTTCTGTGGATTATTGTCTGAAGAGTACTTTATTTCAATAGAAATGTCAATACTACATGAATTTTACAAAGCGATGTTTATAAATGAATTATAGCGCAACTGAGTATCAGCCTAAGTCGAAAATATATATAACAGCAGCGGTCCCAATACAGAGCCCTGAGGTACGCCTTTGGGAATTGCTGTCACTGGAAACAATTCTTGGTTCTTTGATGAAGGCAACTGTCGAAACATGAAATGGTTACATTGTCAAGTTCTACGTAATTTTATTTAGCTTGTAGTAAGTTTTGATTAATGCTGTCAGAACCTTTCGAATAGTTTATGGATATGTCATTTTCTTATCTGAGGCTTTCAAAATATTGTCTTGCAGACCTATGTACCATTTTAATTTGGTATTTTTATAAGAGTGCATTGTCGCAATGCTTTCTAGAAATTTTCTGATGCGATCAGCTTGAAATTTCACTTATCTTCCAGGTAGAAAACTCCACTTATAGACCCTGATCCTTTCTTCTGAACTTCGTCAATCCACATGTTATCAAATCCCTCTTTATGTAATTAAGGGGATCAAATTAATAATACAGCTTACTTTTTTAAGGAATCACTGTACTTTTTATCACTTCGTTTTAATAATTCCATTTTTCCCTTACCAGCCAAGAAAAATTCAGCTGGCAGTTGATACGGACCTTAGCCCATGTGATTTTTCTAATTACTTATCTAAATCCGATATTTGCCAGGACGAATCATTAGGGAAATACGAATATTTTATTCTTCCTTTTTGAAGCATTGGAAAAATTTATAAAGAGCATATTGTCCAAAAATAGCTAGGCTTAGTCTGAACTGTATTCTGGTCTTTGGTCAATATTTTATCTCATGAAGCTTAACTCTCTGCCCATCTTATAACGCTAGCTTGAAGTGGCGGGTTGCCTAGAGATAAAATGTGGTCAAATGCTCATTGTGGGCCAGTGAAGGGCATATTTTTGAAATCGCAATGCTGTGTTTCAATTTTCCACATTTTGTTGAAATATGAAATGTATGGAATCAAAAGGGCTCTCAGACTATATGCAGACCGTCGCATTTTTCGACATTCTAATATGGTAGCTGAATAATTTGAATATCGACCACTTCGTCGATTGTTAATATTTTTATCGAAAGTCAAGGCAGGTGCGAGAAATTTATTGGTTGCAGAATTGCTACAATTTATTGGGTATTGTACTCTGATAGTTATATTTTATTTCGAAAGGGTATGCCATGGCATGTTTATGCTAAGAGATGAATTTATGTTTTGTATGGTTTTGGTTCTAATCAAGGTAGAATGGGTTGAAAAATGTAGTTACCGAAAACTTATATATACAGGGTGACTTCGAAGTTGAGTCATTTATTTTAACAGTGAGTAGATCTGATCAAAAGAAATGTTTTTTTCCTTTACCATTTTTCTGGTAAAATTAAAGTAACAAAGTTATAGCCCTTTGGAAGTTTGAGTACCGCCCTTTCTCAATAATAATATCATGTACTCGTGTTTGGCAACAACGGATATAATCCACCTTATCGGTTCATCGCATGGGAAACAAAAAAGCGAAAGAATTTGGAACGACGTTTTTATTTCATTCAGTTCAGTTATACATACATTCAGTGTCAGTCGCGTGTGTCTGTTGCGTGGCTCAAACGAAATAAAAAATGGCACATGTCTATGCGGATCGGTTTCCCAATCGAGTGCAACCAACCCCTCGTGCCTTTGTTAATGTAGTACAACGGGCTCGTGAATCAGGTGACTTAAGACCTCACAGGGCACCTCACGATCAAATACAGGTCCGCACTGAAATACTTGTTGGGAGGATACTTTATAAAATAAGGTAAAAAAAAATTTTTATTTTTTTTTATTTTTACACACATATTTTGGTTTATCTTCCTTCTACAATCATTATCTGAAAATTAATGACTCAACTTCAAAGTCACCCTGTATATATATATATATATATATATAGGTGAACAATTAAAGCTTCCGCCTTTTGTTGGGTACTTCGACAAAAATTTAAGCAAAGAGGACTCTTTATACTTTTTTTATTATCTCTAGCTTTCAATGGACTTTGCCATCATCATCAGGAGCTGCAATTAGATTGATAACAGTAGCAACAATAGTGTAAAATGAATTTAAATTGACTTAACTTACAGTAGTATGTGAGGATGTTGCGAATTGTTGTTTACGTTCAGGATAACAATTTTCAGGAATCAACAAACGTATTCTATTCATCTAACAGTGACGTCATGATTATGACGCGGTTATGAATATTTGTAACCAGCCCGGCAGAGGTAGTATGTATCTTGAAAAGTGACATCATGTCGTTTTTTTTACTTTATGATAGTTTTTTGTGACAATATGTAGATTTTTCTGCAAGATGTCAACTTAGCACTAGCTGTTTTACACTTGTTGCGTACTCGTTCCGTAACTGGGTTCCGATGCTTCAAATATGGTACTATTGGAGGTCTAAGCCGTATGTAGCTGACATCAAACGGCAGTGCACAGGTGCATAATGAGGATGCGTGTGCTAATAATCTGTGTTGATGATAATCCTATTGGCTTCTTGTCTCAAATACACTTACTATGTAAAGCTAAAAATGAGTTACGCAACCACTTTTTCTTATTTGACCTGGAAACTAAATATGCAAAATATATTCTAGCAATTGAAATCATATACTTTAATAACAAACATAGTTAAACATAATTAAATTTTGTTATTAAAGCTAGTAGCAAAAGAGCAGTTGCTGGCATTTTGAATATTTTATAATGTGCGAAAAAATCCTGGGTATGTTAGGTATAGCGCTCAATGTTGCTAGCCTCCGCATTGTCAGCATCTCTTTCTTGTTGTAGTTCTGTTTGAATCCAATATATTCCAGGTTTGGTAGTGTATGCTGATCAATTTCATTCAAAATTGTGTTTGACATTTTTGTTCTTTCCTTTGTCGAACCTTCAATATAACCCTCCTCAACTACGAGCCCCTTCCCACTTCAGTTGGCCCACTTCAAGATGTGTACCAAAATATGCCTTTATAAACTAAACATGACGAAACTATTTACTTCTAAAACAATTCATTTTCTCAAAAACATTTTAGATACACTCTAGTCGTAAAAAATACATATTTGAAATCACTCAGACCTATAACTAATAGAACATCAGAACAAATAAACAATGTGCGAATAAATACAAACAAAGCAACAAGTGAAAGATTGCCATTGGGTAACATCACCTTTATTTTTTATTACGGCTGAAATACTTTAGGGGATAGTGATAACCAAGTTTTGCCAAAAATTTGGCGTGAAACAACCCCATATTTCTTGAAGCTTTTATCTCAGTTCGGTGATTGTACGAGCAGGATGTTGTAGAACATTTTTCATCTCGTGCCACAAAGTTTCAACAGGTGACAGATCTGGACTGCTAGAAACCCATTTCAAAAGGGGTACATTATTTTCTTCCATCCATTTTATAGCCTTTTTTCAGGTATGGCACGCTGCGCCATCTTGCTGAAACACAAAATCCTGGCCGGATGTCAAACATTCTTCCATCACTGGTAAAAGCGATTCTTCTAAAATTGCCAAATATATGTTTGTATCCACATTTCCATCAATAAAGTGAAGTTTTCCAACTCCTTTTGATGACATACTGCCCTAGACCATAATGGATGCTGGAAATTTCACTTTTCTCTTCAGACAGTCAACATGGAATACTTCATTTTTTTTGCGAATAACTCTACTGCGACTGTCACCAACACAAACTTCGAATCGGGCCTCATCACTCCATTGTATTGCACACCATTGTTGAGGTGTCCATTGTCCATGTTCTTTAGCCCATCTAAGCCGATTTTTCTTTTGCAGTGGCTTTTCTTTAGGCTATAAACAAGTTGTGCAACTTTAGGGTTTTTACTTCACTTTTTTTTATAAGAAAACTTACCTTGCAAGTGCTAAATCCCCGTTTGTGGGCCTCTCTGTGAGTTGTGGACCTCGAAATTCTCTTTCCAACAACGTCACTCCACATAGTACTTAATTGTAAATAATTGGCACGCCTGTTTTTCACGATTATTCTTCTTAATGCTCTTCGGTCGGCATTTTTCACATATCATGGCTTGATATGCACTGAACCAGTTACGTTATATCTTCTAACAATATTTCTCACACTATACCGTGATAAGTCTAACAAAGTTGCAATTTCTGAGTTAGATTTACTAGAATTGAGAAATTTAATTATCAGTAACCGAATTTTGTCACTAATAACCTTTCCTCTACCCATTTTGAAAACCTTAACTACCCAAAACTATTTTAAACGTATTCACAAACAGCTGTGATTAATAAAAACAATTGTCATGGCTTTTACTTTTCACAGCCACCTATGCGTTATAGACTTATTTTGCATTGAAATGAAAATAGGTTGATATGCTGTAATTGCAACATGTGTTATTATTATGCTGCAAATTTGATTATGGAGTGATAAAGTTGGTGTTTTCTACTATATATTATCAAAATATTCATTGTAAATATTTTAAACCTATAACACCCTGCTACATTTTTATTATTTGTGTTTGATAAGAAAAAAACTAAGATTTCAATAGTTGGGCCAACTGAAGAGGGAAGGGGCTCGTATAGTGGATTTCCAGCATCCTAGTCTTTAAATAATAGTTATGCCTTTCCCACACGCTGAGCGAAAAAGTAAAATGTCCCTTTCCAAACTGAAATTCATGTAGAAAAGTGGTAATTTTATCGCGCTGGTAGAAAAAATACAACGTACGTTTGATCCTGAGATCTCCAGGTCATTCCAATGAGAAATGCATTCGACTCAGTTACGTGCATCAAATGGAAATATAAATAAGTGAGCCTCCATTGATGCCAATAGCTAGTTGGCATACACTTGCGCGAGTGCATTCAATTCTGTACGCAAATAAACCATACTTAACATTTGACTGGGACGTTTCGAATACTTTGGACGGTGATATGCCTGCGTAGATCTGCACAGGCGGATATCTATCTTTATTATAACCTTTTCGTTGGCATTTCGGGTAATTTTAGCATATTACATGTGCTGATTGATGACAGCAGATTTCAATGTTTTTTTGCGCCAGAAGTGTGAAACAATTTTGTCCTCCATTCCCAAGGCTTTGCATATCCTGGGTCTGGTGAGATTCCTTCTCTTGACATACATAAAATCGTACAAGATAGTTTTATGACATTGACTAGCTCTAAAATAGATTTTTCTACCATCAGGTGAGTGATGCAGTCCCTTGCAAGGATTCTGGGTAGGTATTCACGTTTTCAAACACAGCTAGAGCTTTCAAAACGGTAAGCAAATATCGATGGCCTAGTGACAATACCACGTACCATCAAAATTGAAAAAATGCGTTTTTGATATAAGTGTAACCAAGCCATGAAACTAGATGGTCGGCAACACTTTATGCAACTATCTATAATAACATGTATCACATATCACCAATGCAATAGATATGATCAAGGCTTCGATCATTTTCCAAGGTTCAAGGTTTTTCTATTACAGTGGTTTTGACCATTTGGTCTATGTACATGTAGTTTATTTTAAGTTTAAGTACGCTAACTATGAGGTAAGTAATTGACACTCATTCTAAGTCAAAACTTATCATTAATTACACAGTGCTATAAAATAATGAAAGTGGTGTGTATGCTTGGGTTCCCATGTACTCTTTCACGCTGAACACGAATCTGGAGTCAAAATTGAGATTTGGGATACCAATTAAAATCCACAGGTCCACAGAAAATGACAAGTGGTGTGTGCTTGCGGACTGACTATTTTTCACACGTATTTTTCCCTCTGAACACGAATCTGAAGTCAAAATTGGGAGAACACGGATAAAATTGAAAGTAATTTTGGCAAAATTAAAATATGGGTATTTATGTTGGATGTGCATCTCTCAGAGACCTATGAACGAATCCACATCCACCTAATCTGTGGATCTTGTTGGTTCACCGACCCCAAATTTTGAGTTCATATTTTTGTTCAGGGTAAAAAAGTACATGGGAAAACATAGGGGACCACAAGCACGCGCCAGTGTTTATTTTGTGGGCCTGTGTTATTTATGATATAGTCGAAATCACGAAAGATGACGATTCATTTTAGTCTGTAGTAAAGACAAACGACAGCGATTTGTGAATATTTTTGATGAAGTTTCAGATATTTTAGACAGAGACAAACATAATTGTATTGTCTAAACAGACTGTATTGCTGATTTGCATGTATCCGACAAAGATAGACGATGTTTTCATGTTGCATGATTGATCATATTTGAAGGATGAATACTTAGGTTGTTTTCGAATAATACTTTGGTCTTTGGTGTTTCTGTCTTAAGGTTCTACTCATAAGTATTTTTTTTTTCAAAACAAAAACTCCCCACTAAAATTATCATTAAGGTATCACCCAAAACCATGAAATAAAATGAAAATAAACATAATCAGTGAAATAACCTAACTTCGCAAAATCATAATATAAATTAGTTTTCATTGTGTTCCTGACATCGTGATTTTATCATCGACGTACGTCCATTGATTACTTCAGTACAATTTATGATATGACGTAATAGTCATCTTTCGTGATTTTGACTATATAAGTAAACATGTGAACAGAAATCAAAGTTTCATACGAGTTAGTTTTATTAATTTGAAGAGTGTACCGTTTTTTTTTTGTTTCCTAACAAAGTAGCCAAATATTTGATACGTGGTATTGCTAGTAGATCATCGATATGAAATCATTTGCATTGTTGTGGATTGCATACGAGAAAACCTACTGCCCATCGTCTTGAAGTGATATGCTCCGGATCTGTTCCTATACTTTACGTTTTGTTTCTTTCATGTTTCACATTTATTAAAAATAAACGAAGACCGAACCGAACAACTGCAGGCCTGTAGCTGCTTTCTGTGATGAGGAGATTGATGAAAAACTAAGTCAATAAGGAGCTACTAAAATATCTCCAATATCATCTCTTGATTGGCGACTGGCAGTATTTTTTGATTTTTACAGCACTGAAAATCAACTTATTACTTTAGAAAGTACTTTTGCATCCGCTGGAAAATTTTTATTATTTTTAGCCCGTTTTTTTGCAGAATCTTATTTGATCTTTTGATGACTCTGCATATTGTGTCAAACATTGTTTAAGCAATTTTTGTAAACAAATACCATCAATTGTTTTTTTTACTTAGGATAATTTTTTTAGGTTTTTTGTGATTCTGAAAAAAACGTTCTATTCCCCATGTTTGTCCGGCCAGTGAAACCACATGTACTCTTTATTCTACATAAGCTTTCTTTGGCCAGACAAACATGGACGATTATCGACATAAAAACCACAGGATAAGTTTCAAATGTTTACGGAAAAGGTTTTTATGAACTTTCCTCTGAAGTTGATAGTAGTAGATATAAGCGTTATAGTATTTGAAAAAATACAAAATATGCCATTTTCGATCACATAAAACAATATGGAAAAATATAACTTTTGATGTTATCAAAGTTCCTGAATATTCTTCAAGAATCTATTAATGGTGCGAATGGGTCTCCTAATCAGTCACCATGAGCTCCGTCCCGACATAATATTTATCTTGGCTATGGTTGTTGTACTTGTCCGTAGGTATTAGACGAGGAGGTACCACCCGGCAGATCCCTTCGACGGGGCCAGAATGTGTGCATGTCACATGCACACGAGTTCCCTGTATCCCTCAACAGCCCCGCGGCTTCCACGAGTATTTAACAAAAAACAAAAAAAGCCCCAAGCATTTTAGGAGGTATTGATATTGTAAACCTTTGTTTTGTAATGTTCGATCAAGCGCGCACTCAATATGTATCCAGCATGTGGTCGCACCCACTTTCTATCCCATATTCGACCTCGGCGCACTCCATAAGGGATGCGCGTAGTACTTCCGACGAAACTAAATATCTTTAAAGTAACAGTTACACAACGGCTTTCAGAAGAGGCATATAGTACTAGATTGCCAGCGTATCTTAGGACACCCTGTATGGCTTTCTGTCAATCAATAACGTACACATAAATCAACAATTCCACACCGAGAAAGGCTGATGCTAACTGGCATGGCTCGTCCAAAAGGTTATTTTAATTCATTAGTGAGATAAACAAATTTATCGCGATTTTCTTGTCGATGAAAATAGCGCCTTGCGCTCACCGAAAGGGCGATAAATTTTCCAGGAGATTTATTGCAATGTTCGGAAAATGCGCCGCCTGGCGTCAAAGGCAGCGTTGCTGCGCGGGATATTTTCGTTGTCGATCGATACCAAAGGCGAGCAATGGACAGTGAATTCTTTATGATCGACCTCATACTGATCTCTGGTTTTTAGCATTTTGTTATGTTATGGTGGTAAAGAAATATTTGCTTCCGTCATTCAATTTAGCGCCATTTTGGCAGTCATAATATCATAATGATTGTGACATGACAGATCGATAGTAGACAGACGGGAGTTTATGAAAATGAATCATTACACAATGCTTATCCTAATTGTTAAAAATTATGACCAAAGTGGTAAAAGTTTAATTGTCACGATTCGAAAAGTGCAACTAATATTCGGTCGGAATAATGTTCCTACACTATCCACTGTGAAAAGAATAATCCAAAAATTTGAAAGTACTGGTTCTGTTAATGATGTGAAACATACGAGACGAGCTCGCAGCGGGCATTCAGAAGAAAATGATAGAGCAGTTCGCGAAAATGTAGCCGTGAGTCCAGATACGTCGATTCGTCAATTGGACATTAAAACAGCCACTCTCCAGCGTATTCTGACGAAATACTTACACCTGCATACCTACAAAGTCTAACTGACTCAACAGCTTATGCCAACAGACCATGCACAGCGAAGAGAGCTTAGCAATTGGATCCTTGGCCAACAGTATGTGAATGGTGATTTTGTATGCAAAATCATTTTTACGAATGAGGCCCATTTTCATCTTGACGGCTTCGTCAATAGACAAAACTGCCGTATTTGAGGCACAGAGAATCCAAGAATAATTAATGAGAAAGCTATGCATCCAAAACTTGTCACTGTTTGGTGTGCACCATGGTCTGGGGGAATCACTGGACCGTTTTTGTTTGAGGACGATGCGGGTATTCCACTAACAATGGATGGCGAACGTTATCGTGCAATGATTACTCAGTTTTTTGTGCCACAATTAAAAGTCATGGCCCTTAATGACATATGGTTTCAGCAGGATGGTGCCACATGCCATACTTCTTATGAAACAACAAGTTTATGCCAACATTCCTGCAACCACCGAAGCATTGAAAGCTGAAATCAGACGCTGTATCAACGAGATATCACAACATATGCCAGCGGAGCCGTGGCAGCCATTTTATTGTTTCACACATAATCCCAAAATCCAATAAATAAATATTTCAGGTCTTTGTTACGAAATACCATGTTTAATAGAACCTTGAAATATTGCGTCCTTATTGAAACACCCTTTAATTGATATTGCAGATTGAAATTAATGATTGCATCAAATTATAACTTAGAAAATCTATATCAAAATAGGTGATTCCGGTTGTTTCCCAGATATTATCGATTTTCAAAGTGCCGCAAAAAAAGGATTATTTAGACAGTCATTTCGTGTAAATTGAGGACTTCGGTAGATCACATAGTTGTAGATGGGGCCTATCCAATCATTTGGAAATCACTCGGACTTAGGAGGTTGCAGGATTCATGTTCATGAAGATATTCCTCTTTATCCGGAAGAGCGGGGCAGGAGGTTGTGCTTCAGCTGCATCAGTACTTAAACGAATGCCTTTACGATAATTGAAAAGCGAAGGGTGGGTGGTTGGTGCCTTTGGTGGTGTCTGGTCGATCTCGATACGCCCAGGGTTCATGACCTCCGTAGATCTGCCCTTGGCGGATCGTGAAGAACTAACATCATTATACACAGTGTTTTCAAAGTTGAGTCGTTCATTTTAACTGCTTATAGGACTCTTCAAAAGTAGATGATATACGAAAAATCATGTATACTAAGTGACATATAAATCCGAACACCCAGTTTAAATGGTTTTATTTTAATAAAATTTTGTATAAGTACTTAATGAAGCATAATAAGTAAATGATAAAAATTTCAAAATGATTGCACTGCTTTAAAGCCCTTTGACCTTTAATAATGTGTGGATGCACCCTGATGTGCTACGCATTCTCCAACGCGCCTAGGCATGCTTCTGATCAGGTGGTCAATGTCCTCCTGTGGTATCTCATTCCAGGCAACCACCAACTCCTCTCGAAGTGCTTCTAGAGACTGAGGAGGACGTTGCAAATTGAGCAATCTCCTACCCATCATATCCCACACGTGCTCAATTGGGGATAAGTCGGGAGATCTTGGTGGCCATGGTAACAATGTGACATCATTATGTTGAAAGAAGTCTATTGTGACTCTTGCAAGATGTGGTCGGGCATTATCTTGTTGGAAAGTTGGATCTGCCAGGGTGTCAAGTTAGGGTAAAAGATGGGGTTCTAGAACTTCGTGGATATAACGCGGCGCGTTCATGTTACCTCTGATGAAGATTAAAGGTGACCTGGAACCATAAGCTATAGCACCCCAAACCATAACTCCAACAGTGTGATGAACATGTCTTTCAACAAAAAACTGAGGATTCCTCCTTTCACCACGTCGCCTTCTAACCCTGGCACGACCATCGTGCATGCCTAAACAAAATCGAGACTCGTTACTAAAGACAATACTGTTCCATTCCTGATCCCAGAGTGACCGTTGTCTGCACCACTCAAGACGATTACGTCGGTGTTCTCGAGTTAAAGGGAGGACCCAGTGTGGCCGGTATGAAAACAAGCCAAAACTTCTCATTCGTCGGTAAACACTTCGCATGCCAATAGGTCTTCCGTGTTCTGCAAACCATTCATTTGCAATGGACCTGGTAGTGGAGAAACTGTCCTTTAAGGCCAATAATCTTAGGCGGCGATCTTCACGGTCTGTTGTTCTACGGCGGCGTCCAGTGCCCCTTGCTCTTTGCGTACGGCCTTCTCGAAGCCATGCCTGACAACACCTAACCACAGTGTCTACACTTCTTTGCACTCTAACTGCAATTGCCCGAAAAGAAAGTCCAGATTCCCGAAGTCCCACTATACGGCCCCTATCAAACTCACTAAGTTGACGAAATCGTACAGGTCTCCGTACTCTAGGCATCGTAACCGATCATAAAGGATGTCAAGAACCAAAATCCGCCAACGTTGATTCTTTACTGCGGCTGAAATATTCATTTTTAGAGCGTTAGTGAATTAAAAAAAGCAATATAAAAACCGGAATGTCCAACTGATAAGGCTGAAAATTTTTCCACTTGTTATTTACAGTAACATAAATACATTCACCAACTTTTATTAAAATAAAACCATTTAAACTGGGTGTTCAGATTTATATGCCACTTAGTATATATAAAAATTGCACAATAAAATAAATAGTAAAAGATTAAACATTTAAAAAAGGTTGTGTCTTTGGTTCGATCAGTTGTATCAGTCCTTTAGTAGTACGTATACTTTCATGTGTCTGATTATTTTGTGTAAGTGGACATACTACTAACATACAGAGAGTGCCAACAAAATGCGGCCGCAGCCTGCAGGTTGTACGGCTTCACGGATATTTGTAAATTTAGTTATTAGACTTCGTGACGCAGGATTTTTAAAAGAACATCGAGGAGGTCACGCTGGTATACCTGGTCAACCTGAAATGATATAAATTGAGGTGACATTTTAGGAATGGTTGAAGGTGGCCCAACAATGAGTACTAGAGCCATAGCAGATCAAGTTGAAGCTTGTCATAGTAAAGTGTGGAAGACAATACGACAAGAACAGAACGATCGTCATCATTATCAACGGTTATAAGCTTTACAACCTGAAGATCATCCTAGAAGAGTTGCATTTTGCCAGTGGCTTTTAGAAAAGTTCGGCAGAAATGAAGATTTCACGAAATTAATTTTGTGTACAGACGAGGCCACATTTACACGAAATGGAGTCCACAATTTCCACAACAATCATGTTTGAGCAGAAGAAAATTCGCACGATGTAAAAAGAACTACTTTTCAACATAGATTTTCATTAAATGTTCGGGCTGGCGTGGTGAATGGCCCCACTTATTTCCACCTCGACTGACCGGTGAAATTTATTTAGATTTTCTTCGCCACAATTATTAGAAGATGTTCCTCCAAATGTGAGACAGAATATGTGGTTCCTACATGATGAGGCTCCATCACATTTTAGACGAGAAGTCCATGAACATCTAAATAATGAGTTTTTGAATAGATGGATAGGGCGCAATAGACAGATTTCTTGGCCTGCTCACTCCCCCGATTTAACGCCTTGTGATTTTTTTTCTGTGGGGCTATTTAAAAGAGTTGGTGTATCGTGATCGAACAATAAATACTCTAGAAGAACTTCAACAGTGCACTGAAAATGATTGTGATTTAATTCTTGCACACCAGGATTTTATTCTCGAAGCTTGTAAAGAATCGGTGATTCGCCGAGCAAGACTTTGTTAATTGATATGTGGACAATTTTGAACAGTTTTTGTAAAAACGGTATCCACTTAACTTGATAATGATTTTTAATTAAATAATTTTAAATAATGTAAACTAACTCTCTTATTATGCAACTTTTACTATAGGTATTTTTTTGTTTATCAACTTATTTTGACAAGTTTTACAAGCTGTTAAAATAAATTACTCAACTTTGAAAACAACCTGTATAAGACTTGGAGGTTATTACTGTGCCACTACATAGAGACATTATTGCAGCTCATTGATTCTAGGACTCAATACTGTTGATAGGATAGGAGGCATTCAAATAAGCATCCTAATAGATAGTCAATCATTGCTAAATGTGGGACTTGAAATTTCCAAAAGCATAATTTAACACGAACATACCCTTTCGCCTTTCATCACTAAAATTGCACTGCTAACTTCTGCCTCATGTTGTAAGAAACTTGGTGATCACCAAAGCTTATTTTACTCTATCTGATGCTGCTCTAAAAATTTCAATTGTCGTTTTTACCCTTCCACTGTTCATTTCATAAAATGCTCTTTCATCCGTCATTCAACATTTTCGTGTTTTATATGTTGCGTTCATGACACTTTCAACATTCCTCGAAAACTCACACACGTGATAATGTTTGTTAGCGACCGTCAGCTCCATAACTCTGCTGTTTATTTCTAAAAAAAAAAATATCTCGGACAAGGTCTTAATTTTTTTGTTATGTTGTGCGCCCTACCTCGGTATTTCTTCACACCTATTAGACATATTTAACACATTATAGATTTCCCCGTACATTTGCACTTTAAACTTGGAATGATAGAGGAATGTTTTGGATACGCGTCCCTGCTTCTGCTGTCTGGAATCGCCAGCAAGAGTGCCTTGGTAAGTGTTCTGGCCTTACTGTCGCGTTGCCGCGTCTGAAGTGTTGTGTGGTCAGCTATAGGGGAGAGGCAAAGTTGCCAGATGGACTACCGGTTGAACAAGGAAATAATGTCTCAGTAATTGTGTGGGTATGTTTGACTGACTTGTTTATATTTTTGTAACTAACTTTTTTCTGAGAGTGTCCAACTTGTGCTGAACATAATCCTTTATGAATTGATGGCGCTTCGTGGGAAGGGTAGGGCCTGTTTGATGTATCTTTTTAATACTGTGTTGGGTATAAAACCTTAGATTGAGACTGAGCACTCAAAGGGACAAAAATTGGAATGAAATAGATACACATTACCTCACAATTATCCAGGTAAAAGCCCAATGTTGAGGCACATGCCTTTCCGCAAAGCACCTATAATACATATATTAACAATTTCGGCAATTTTATATGCTCCTGTAGAAAAATGTGAATTTAATGTCAAAAACTGTCAAATTGCACTTGCATCCTGACAACTCACTACATAATTTTGGATCAAAACAAATCACTTCTTCCACCTAGTCCGAATTTATTCACCACCACTCTTTCCTAGGAAACCTGTGCACATTTTCTATGCCCATAAAAACCGATTTAATTACCCCGGCCATGATAAAGACCGCCTTTTCTCGTACAGAATAAGATCAGCACTTTCGCAACTCCTTTTAGATGGTCTTCTATTAAGTAGAACCGTCGACTTTTCTCACGAAACGCCACCGGTCTGTCGCGTCACGCCGATATGTAGCGACTGCATTCCTGGGGCGATGTTTGCAAAAACGCATCTCACCAATGAAACAGATCAAGAATTCTATGTACATATTGTCATGACATGTGGTTTCAAGATACATCAACGATTCAAAGTCATTGCAGTTGTCATAGTTTTACTTACCAGCTCCACTGAGACTCTAAAATTTTCCTACTCTAGAAAGATTTGCAATGATTTCTTATTTTTGGTCGCCATATTAAGAATCAACGCCCCTAATTATAGTTGTATTTACGGTTTTTGGCGATAATGCTACAATGACATACGATATAAGCAAACAGACTAACTAATGGTGCAATTGATGTGAAAATTAGGTACATAGGTGCACGGATGGAACGATTGTAACCGACTCAAAGGCTAGGGAGGAAGTGCTTGCCAAGATCTTTGCTGCCAACTCCACCATGGACGTCGTCCCCTCCAACGCCCAGGTGCTGTCGATTCAAAGGGCTCCCTGTACTATGCAGGAAGTAACATTTAGGCAAACGCGCTGATGCCCACTTCGATCAACGGATTTGCTAATAAGCAGAACTGTCATATCTGGGAATTAGAGAACCCTCGTGTCATTCATCAACGACCACTACATCTTCGTCGAGTCACAATATGGAGCAAAACTTTCTGCATCCTCAAATACAACAATTTAACCTGCAAAACATGTGGTTCCAGCAGGATGGAGCAACTTGTCACAAACCTAGAGAAACAATGAATCTTTTGAGAACAATATTTGCGGACGTTTAATATCTTGATTTAGTGACTTTTTATGGGGATCTTTGAAAAATAGGGTTTATGTCAACAAACCTAATACTGTAGAGCAGCTGAAGAACAATATTACGGAAGCGATTGAAAATATTCCTCCAGAAACCTACCGAAAAGTGATGGAAAACGTAATCAAGAGGGCTCAGGTTTGCGCGGCTTCTAGAGGCGGACATTTGTCTGATATTATTTTTCATACATAATTTCTAAGTTTCAACAAAGATTAAGATGGAAAAAATGGACATCTTTATTTCATTTCACAAATATTCAAGATACATATCAGTCAGTCACATATCGGCCACCTTGTATAATTATGATTCCTTCCGAATATTACAACAGAGGATTTATTAGGATTTAACAGAAGTTTGTGATCTGCAGATAAATGTGCTAAGGTTTCCCAGTCTTTGTTCATTCTATACTAAGTCACATGTATTTAGCTTACTGTAAATAACAAGTGAAAAAATTTTCAGCCTTATCAGTTGGACATTCCGGTTTTTATACTGCTTTTTTTAATTCACCAACGCTCTAAAAATGAATATTTCAGCCGCAGTAAAGAATCAACGTTGGCGAATTTTGGTTCTTGACATCCTTTACGATCGGTTACGATGCCTAGAGTACGGAGACCTGTACGATTTCGTCAACTTAGTGAGTTTGATAGGAGCCATATAGTGGGACTTCGGGAAGCTGGACTTTCTTTTCGGGCAATTGCAGTTAGAGTGCAAAGAAGTGTAGACACTGTGGTTAGGTGTTGTCAGGCATGGCTTCGAAAAGGCCGTACGCAAAGAGCAAGGGGCACTGGACGCCGCCGTAGAACAACAGACCGTGAAGATCGCCGCCTAAGATTATTGGCCTTAAGGGACCGTTTATCCACTACCAGGTCCATTGCAAATGAATGGTTTGCAGAACACGGAAGACCTATTGGCATGCGAAGTGTTTACCGACGAATGAGAAGTTTTGGCTTGTTTTCATACCGGCCACACTGGGTCCTCCCTTTAACTCGAGAACACCGACGTAATCGCCTTGAGTGGTGCAGACAACGGTCACTCTGGGATCAGGAATGGAACAGAATTGTCTTTAGTGACGAGTCTCGATTTTGTTTAGGCATGCACGATGGTCGTGCCAGGGTTAGAAGGCGACGTGGTGAAAGGAGGAATCCACAGTTTTTTGTTGAAAGACATGTTCATCACACTGTTGGAGTTATGGTTTGGGGTGCTATAGCTTATGGTTTCAGGTCACCTTTAATCTTCATCAGAGGTAACATGAACGCGCAGCGTTATATCCACGAAGTTCTAGAACCTCATCTTTTACCCTATCTTGACACCCTGGCAGATCCAACTTTCCAACAAGATAATGCCCGACCACATGTTGCAAGAGTCACAATAGACTTCTTTCAACATAATGATGTCACATTGTTACCATGGCCACCAAGATCTCCTGACTTATCCCCAATTGAGCACGTGTGGGATATGATGGGTAGGAGATTGCTCAATTTGCAACGTCCTCCTCAGACTCTAGAAGCACTTCGAGAGGAGTTGGTGGTTGCCTGGAATGAGATACCACAGGAGGACATTGACCACCTGATCAGAAGCATGCCTAGGCGCGTTGGAGAATGCGTAGCACATCAGGGTGCATCCACACATTATTAAAGGTCAAAGGGCTTTAAAGAAGTGCAATCATTTTGAAATGTTTATCATTTACTTATTATGTTTCATTAAGTACTTATACAAAATTTTATTAAAATAAAACCATTTAAACTGGGTGTTCGGATTTATATGTCACATAGTATATGTTGAACTTCAGCCCAGTTTGTATAAGGAAATGTGATTGATGTACAACTGAGTGTCATCAGCATATATGTGCGATAAGCAGAATTCAAGGTGTTTTGTAATTTGACTTGTATATATATATATATATATGTATGTTTCAATCCTTATAAAACATCTTACAGTTACATATTTAGTTTCTGTTGCTTACAATGTACATTTATGATTTTTGGTCTGTTGTAATAAAAATGTTTTGATTACAAGGTTTTTTGTGTGGGACAATGCCTCAGTGTCCACAAATCTCTAAAGCTGTCCTACCTGTGTTTAGTAGTCAAAATGAAGTAATAGTTCACCTAAACATTGACGAATCCGCCAATAATTTGCGGTCAATTTGAAAACACCGCGTAAAAAGAAACCGCGTATATCGAAACAAAAACATTTTATTACATAAACTTTTGTTAAATACATAATATACATAGGTATGTTTGTACATATTTTGTATGAGAACATTAAACGTTAATTTTTTAATAAAAGTATTAATTTATAGAAAAATAAGACGTAATTTTTGACTGTTTAGCTTCGTTGCGTAAATTCTTCTCAACTTCCTTGTATGGTGCCAATGCTGCAAAAACCTCTCGTTTAGTTTTTGAACTTCTTTCCATAGTAGGATCTTCCCTGATTAACAGCTCGGTGAGATCATGTGCCATGGTAAAACATTTATTAAGCATTTTCAACGTCAACTTCTTTGGTGCCGGGACTAATTCATCATCTTCACCTTTTCCTTGAGCTTCATAATTGTTCTCCGTCAGTTCTATGAGTTCTCTTTCAGTGAGTTCAACATTATGCGATTGAAATAGCTGATTTATATCGTCCATATCATCGAATCCCTCTCCAGGTAATGAGTTTCCTAAATCAGCAATTTCTTTGATTTTGTCTCTGATATCAGGCACCCTCGCATGAGACTTCACAATTTCTGGCCATAAGTTTTTCCAGCAGCCATTTAATGTCGATTTTTTAAGTTCACCAATCGATTCTTTAATATTATGTAGGCAATCTGCAATTCTGTCATCCTTCCAGCATTGGCTTAATGTTTTTGTAGGGTCGCGTTCCAAGTATTCTAACAGCATTCTAAACGTACATCGCGTGTAATAAGCTTTGTAGATGGCAATTATTACCTGATCAAGAGGCTGTAGGATTGATGTGATGTTTGGTGGAACAAATTCTACTCGAACATTGCGATTTATTTCCTGTAAACGGGTCGCTGGGTGACCAGGGGCATTATCTATGAGTAATAACACCTTAAATTCGAGATTTTTTTACGTCAAATAACGTTTAACCTCTGGTATAAAACAGTTCTCAAACCAAACTAAGAAAACACAGGCAATTTATTTTTACCTTTGTTTTTTAAAGCACGGGGATTCAATGACACTAATAAACGCTTAATCATACAATCTCCAGAAGCATTTGAACAAAGCAAAAGTGTGAGACGATCCTTTGCTACTTTAAAGCCCTGTGCGGTCTTCTCCTGTTTTGATAAAAATGTACGGTTTGGCATCTTTTTCCAAAACAAGCCAGTTTCGTCCGCGTTAAAAACCTGCTCAGGCTTAAAACCTTCTTCTTCAATGATTTTTAAAAGTTGCCCAGGATATTCCCTGCTAATCAGGTCATGCCCGATTGCACGTTGAAACCACGCGTATACGCGAAACCGCGTATAAATATGCCGCGTAAAACGAGGGACGCCTGTATTATGATTTTCAACATTTCGTGTGAAAATCGACCTCTGAAGACTAGACTATACGACGTCCCGTTGCTCGCAAATTTCTTCGCGTATTTATGCATGTGACATTTCCGTGCCTCAACTTCAGTAAATCAAGCGCGACAGGAAACAGGCCCTTGCTTCCTGCCACCACTGGGTCTGCGGCTCCCGTCGAGGCTGAGCAGCAGCTGCACAGCCATTCCACTGCTGTCTTGGAGATGATGTCCCTGTGACGTTCCCGATCGTGATAAATATGCGCCAGGTCACAGTTCACTTGTGTGCGAGCACCATGTGAGCTTTCGGTTAGCTGTTTACCCTTCAAGCTTCAGGATTGAAAGGGTACATGTGCAGTGTCCAAAATAAAACATTCTGACGACATTAATATTGCCTTGGATGAATGTTACGTAAGATTATATGTAGTAGAAGTAATTACACAAGTGCATGAAAATTACCGATAATTTTTCATGAAAGCGTGTGGTCTAAAAATTGCATGAGCCTATTTTCATATTTTGGCGAAAATATGAAAATAACCGAATGCGGATTTTTACTGACAACATGCTTGAATGGAAAATTACCAGGTTTATTTTGATGCACATGTGAAATTCCGTAGAGTATTTCTCGAGTTTCCCATATTTATGCATGTCAAGATGACAAATGCAATCTTAACTATAGATACGGACCTATAGGGAAAGTTTCGATACTTGCTGGGCAATTCTAACAAGAAGCATGAGTGCTGTTGGCAACAAAGATGCGACTCGAAGACGAGGATTTTTGCACCTGCACGAATGTTTTTTGTCAAAAAAATATTACTTTTACTGCATTGTGTTTTTTCGAATTTTTTTTTGACAGGAAAGAATTAAATGCCCCAATGGCAATTAACAAGACTATTTCATCAGTAACAGATTACTGGTGTACTAGGAGACCATAATTACTTCTTATCAAAGGTATCGTAATTTCTGGTGACAACAGCTGTCAAGGTGCTGTCATACAATCATTCCATCTAAAAGCCATTTGTAATTCAAAATTCGACGTTTGTGATTGATAGAAATTAAGACGAGGGAAATATTCGCCGTACATACCCACCTTGGTATGATTCTAACATCATTGAAGATAGTATACAAAAAGCAAAGTACAGACGGAAATTTAAAAGGTTTGGATGTCTCTCAGATCATTTGCAATTTTAGCGTGTACGTGCTGCGATCAAGAGTGAGATAAAGACAACTTATAATAATTATATTGATGACGTTCAGAATAGTCTGGCTCTTGATTCTGAGAAGCTTTGGTCATAGTATATGAGGAGCACAGCACAACAAGAATTCTTGGCACTGTGAAATATCAAAATAATACTTATCCTCAGTCTCAAACAATAGATAATGCTTTTGATAATTTCTAATCAGTTTTAAACAGGCATCTGTTTTGAGTGCTGGCACTGATGAATATTCAAATAGCACTGCCACATCTCGTCAATAACGGCAGCTGCTGGGAAAAAGCTAGGTTACTTGTTTAGGGCAAAGAAGTACTTTTCCCCATATAACCTCCTCACTACGTACAAGGCCCAAATAAGACCCCAGCCACTTGTTGGTAATGCGACGATAATTTTAAGCAACTACTTGAAATTCTTCAAATCCGTAGGATTCATGCTTCTAAATAACAACAACAAAATTGGAATATACTGGTCAAGTAGTTTTTGAGAATTTCCAATTTCTTACCCCAAAAACACGTGTCTTCCTGACATCACTACCAGCTCTTTGAGCAATATACAGGGTTCGTTTAAACACGTTTCCTCTTCTTTGTTGTCGAATAAAAAGTTTTCCCACAAAAAAAAGTGTACCCATTTTATGCATCCATGCTTTAAATACCCTCTTGAACAACTTGCATCAATAAATCCAGACTTTAACAATTATTTCGCAAACCAGGGATATTTTCGTCTAATACAGAGTTCTCCAAACTTTTTTGTGTCGTAGACCCCTTGCCATGTTTTTCCGTGTTGGGTAGACCCCCTACTTACCTGATATTGATTTCCTGTAAATTTCTAACTGTAGTGAAGTTTAGTGTTAAAAACTTAAAGTAAAAACACATGTTAATTTATACATTTATTAATTGAATTTAAATTAAAACTACTCAAAATAAAATTTTGTATCGGTTATGTAAAATATACGTAACATTAAATAAACAGGTGTCTGACCAATAAGTGCCGGCATTGGGAATAAGTGCCCGCATTGAAAAAAAAATAAGAGGGATAAAATAAAAAAAAAAAGTGAAAAATAATAAAAAAAAAGTTTTTTACTTAAAATAGTACAATAAGCGAGTTCGTTTATTAATTATAACATAAACGTATGTTCTACAATAATTTCACTGTTAGTTTGATTAAATTCCGCTTCTTATACGTTTAAGTTATCTAAAAATAGGGAAAAAATTTACGAATTTTAGTGTGTACTACCTATCCTTGAATTTTCAGAATAATTTAAAAAAAAATATTTTCTATAAAGGGGGGGTCTTTAAAAAAATCAATGCGGGCACTTATTCCCAATGCGGGCATTTATTGGTCAGATACCAATAAACATAAAATAAACTATAAATAAAATAACATAAGCAATATCGGGACCTCGGTTGGCCGCGTGGGTCAGAGTGTCGTGCTACTGATCAGCCGGCCGGCCGGGCCGCGAGTTCGAATCTCGCCTTCGCCATGGATGTTGTGTGTTTGTTTTAGGCAGCAGCGGTGGCCGCAGTAGTAGACTCTTCGCTCTCCTGATCAGCCGCCGTGCGCTGTGCGGGTTCGAGTCCCGTCCCAGGAGAAATGTTTCTCTTGGCCATGGATGTTGTGATTGTCCGTAGGTGGTAGATGGTCTCTGACTGTCGAACGCGGAGGTACCACCCGGCGGTTCTCGTAGGCGGAGCCAGAATGTGTGCATGTTGCATGCACACGTGTTCCCTCGCCAGAGTCCGTGTGGCGTCCCCCCTTTCCCATGTATCCCCCATAGCCCCACGGTACCCAATGGGTGCTTAGGCGTTAGGCCTTCGTGGTAGTTGGAGTATAAAAAAAAAAAAATAAGTCAATATTTTTAGTGAGAAGGATGAACCTGATACTTTAATAATAAATTATCAACATGTGGCGTCAATTTTGTAAGGGTTAATCTTAAATCTCCTCGGCTAATGATGTCCAGTCTGTTCCTTTTTTTCGTTAGGAGATTGGTAACCCCCTTTCCACTAGGTATGACGATGAAAAGGAAATTAAAAATTTCCTCGCTATATTCCATAATACGGAACAAGTAACGGGTATGTTGTTTTGCAGCCAGAATTGCTGATATCCGTTTTTAAACTGAACCTTAAGATCTTCGTTTGTACTTAGTTCAGTCAGTTCCTCTTGTATTATGACATTCGTTTCTTCTATGTCACCATATGGATTAATTATCCACGGTGGTATTACCATAGTCAAAATATCCTCAAACCTAGATTCAAAATCTGAATAGAGGACATTTAAATGTTGAACGTAAGTTGAAACGTCGTCTTCTTGGCAGCTTGTCTGTGACAAATTGGGGAACTGAGAAATTCGCCCCGTCCAATATTTTGCTTCATTAGTTTAACTCTGGCAAGAAACACTGATAAGATGGACTTTGTTTTAGTCAAATTTAAACTGTCGCCTTGTAATTGGAAATTAGCCATCTTAAATTTTGTAAACAAATCTGTTAAATAGGCGATGTCTGTTTTCCTCTTCATTAAATTTTCTTTTAAAATTTTATCTTTAGTATCCAGAAATTCTAAAATAGTCTCAAAAAGTGCAAAAAATCTTGTCAAACATAAGCCTTTCGACAGACAGCGTACTTCAGTATGAAGGAGTAATTGATGAAAGTGTTCGTCATTTTCTTCATACAACTGCGCAAATAACCGCGTATTCAACGCGTTGCTTCGGATTCGGTTTACTGCATCAATGACTAAATGACGTGATTCATGTAATCTAACACTCAAATATTTAGCAACTAAATGTTGTCGATGGATGACGCAATGCATTGCTAACACCCCTGACACATTTTGTTTTAAATAGCTTATAAATTCACGATAACGTCCAACCATGGCAGGTGCTCCATCTGTAGCTACTGATATTATATTTGATAAAGGAATTGCTTTTTCAATGAAGTAATCATTCAAAACATGAAATATTGATTCACCTTTAGTGTCGGTTATCAAAGTTCTTGCGAAGAGCAGTTCTTCGTAGATTTCTTGATTCATAATAAAACGAACATATGCCAATAATAATGCTGCATTATCAGGTAAAGTTGACTCGTCCAGTTGTATAGAGAAGTGGGTCGTTTGCAAATAATTACATAAGAAACTTCAATATCAGAACTCATTTCATCAATACGTCTTTCAACATTATTGTTGCTTAAGGGAATTCTTTTAATGATATCAGATGCTGGTTTGTGTAAAACAGTTTTTAAAACCTCTTCAACGGCTGGCAAAATTAACTTATCTCCGATAGTATGCGGTTTTCCGGATTTCGCTATAAGTAACGAGATATTGTAAGACGCCCGCAAACCATCATCATTTCTTTGTGACGTCGAAGCGAACATTCTGTCCAGTGTAGGTCTCTTCTGAAATTTATCTTTAAGTGTTTGAAAGTATTTCAACTCTTTCTCTGTTTTATCAGGGTGGCACCTTCTCAGACGAACTTGCAGTTTAGATGTTTCATAGCGTCATTGCCCAAAACTTTGTTGCATAATATTCACATAGGCGATTGTTTGTCCGGCAATGATGGAATGAAGCCAAATTTCAAATAATCAACACTGTACTGTCTACATTTCTTTTTAGATTCGGACATGGCATCAGTCATCTGTGGGCAAAATTAAATTATTTAAATAAGACATCAGCTGTATATTAAAAATATTTTTTGATTCACACATTCCATAATTCGAACATCTTCTTGCAACAATTAGCTCGAATTACGGAGTTTGCACTGTAATTATATTACCGATTGCTAAAACTTTCAAAAAGAAACTATTGAGGAGTACTCGTGTAATTTTGCATGATTGAATATTTAACTACTAATAACTAAAGTCATGATTGGCGTAATTTATCTATCTTTGCTAACTACGAGTACAAAACTAAAATTTAATAAAAAATAATGTACTTACTTTTCTCCAGCACTCTCAAACAAAATAACACTGACTCACTATAATTTGTGTGATATACTATCTGTTTATATTTTTTAAAATATTTTCTTAGCACTTTCAAGATTCAGGAAACGAATAAACGTATTTGTCCCACATTCGTATTTATAGAGTGACGAATTGAACAAGTCAGTGCAAGGTAGCGAAGCTCTGAGACTGCGACTCTCAGGTTTTTACAAGTTCAAAATGTATTGCGACCACAAAGCGAATACCAACATCCTACAACTTACATAATTTTATAAACATATTTAATACATTTTTTACTTCATAGGTACTTTTATTAATAATGTTTTGATATTATAAGATAGTATGATGTAAGTAAATAGGTACTATCAGTGTATGTGTTGAGATCCACTATCGTGGCCCCCCATATTCATTTCATGGACCCCCATTTTTTTGACGGACGTAGACTCCTAGGGGTCGATATAGACCACTTTGGGAATCAATGGTCTAACATGATTATACTAAATCGAGATTGTGGAACAATCTACCTGAATAGACCTTGTATTGACTTCTCTGCCTAACAAACCAAAGAATAATATAAGTTCTCCGTAGAGAAATGGCTATTTCTCAGGCTAGTAGTGAAAAAGTTTTTCAGTTACGAAATCCAGAACGCTGTGTCTCAAATGCGCCTGAATGAAAAATGCAGCAAGCAACTAGAAAACATTGAACATTTATATATGTAGGTGCATTCCCGGATTTAGACGATACAATTTGTTATTTGGATACTTTGACATATCGTTATCAATATCGGCATTTTTCTAGCAGCAGGTGGATGTCACTAATAGGCACGCGCATATGTGTTTGTCTAGAAAGGAGGCAAAAGGGCCTTAGCGACATCCAGATGCGGAACTTGAGATTAGATGTAATTGCCGCAGATACCGCGGCTCTTCAAAAAGGAATGCGTCTTCGGAATTCTTCAAATGCACCGACGGTCGTTCTCGGCCACTGTGGACGAGCACGTTACTTCGGAAGGTTTATGGTGCAGCTTTTAATGAAAATGGACACCGCGCTAACGATCTTAGACTGTTCTTTAATGACGAATTACTAGAAACCGTCGACCATTGCCTCATAGCGCATGGAAATATGAGTATAATACGTATAATCAGAAAGTTTAGGAAGCGCTTGAATTAAGTTATAAAGAGAATCTGACAGTTGGGACCTTCATATTCAGGAATAACTACGCTTGAAGTCAACAGCGCAATTTGTGTCATAAAAACAACGAAAAATGATATCTGGAGATAAGTAATGAAGATCTGCTTTCATGTATTGCACTTTCTTCAGGTTTTAAGCATTAAACTCGATGTTAAAGGCTCTTAGTTGCATTTTTTCTCAGAGTATAGGTTCTTCCAGCTAGCAAGAAACTCACAAAACTTTTTGGAATCGCTTCAATAAGGTGATAGAAGAAAGCTTGGACCACGAAAATTTCTCCTAAAAAATACTATTGCCATGCATTGTGGGCTGTGAATTGCAATATCCATTTTGGCAAAATTTATCGAAAGATTCCTATCATTTCCCTGTAGAAGCATATACTGTAAGAGATTACCTTCTAAGTGTGAGGCCTGAGTGAGAACTGCGTTCTGCGGAGCGTGCAGCGTGGCGTGCAGCGAATTTAGGAGCGTTCTTTGACTGGCCTCAGTGAACAGCGAGCGTTCAGTTGTGATATACGTATTTTGATCATCATGGCTTCATATGACATTTTTGATATGTGTTTAGAAGAAAATTCAGTTTTAAAATTTGACTTGTTATGCAAGGAGGGTTCAAGTCATATTGTTAGACAAAGAAAAAGATTAGGTGAATTTTCTACATTGTACGAAACCCTACGATCAGACGAAAACAAATTCTACGAGTATACAAGAATGTCAGTGCCAACTTTCGACTACATATTGGAAAAAATAGATGCTCGTTTAAAGTTAACAGCCACTAACTTTCATATATCAGATTCAATAACGTCTGCAGAAAAATTAATCGTGACCTTAAGGTGAGTAGAAATGAAACTACTTCAATATAGGTAACCGTATTTATTTTATTTAATTCGAACTACAAAAAAGTTAAACTCTGAGTTTCTTCATCTGGTGGTGTAGTGTAGTAACACTGATAATTAACATTTTGTTGAGAAGTAACTGCTTGGTTTTCTTTCGTAGCTTCATACAGCCATTCATTAACTTTGCCACGGAACTGAAATTTTTGCAGTTCCGTTAGTTTCTTCATTGCGGGAAGAATGCTTCTCAAGAATAAGAAGTCTTCATCATTATTTAACTTCTGATCATTATCGGTCTCCATTAACCGTTTTTCCATGAATAGAAGTTTCTTTTTTTCGATGTCTAGCATACTCTCCTTCAGATTCAAACGTTTTCTTGACGACGATGACGACTGTTGAGACGAACTTGCAGACGATGTGGCTGCAGGTTGAGAAGGTGGAGACATCATCGGCTGCATCATTTCAGAATCCAAATTATCCGAATCATTTGGCATCTCTGAACTGTCCTCATCATTTTCTATATTTTCTGCTTCTTGGCTATCATCTGTTTCATTAACAGATAAATTTCCAGTTGATGGTGCAGGCATTACTTCATCTTTAATGAACATCATTAAATTAAAATATTGCCATGAAGACACCCAAACGTCCGCCTCTGCTCCAGATCTGAAATGTGGTTGTTTCTTGAGTTCCTTCCGGTATTGGTCTTTTAAATGTTTCCAACGCTTTTTCAATGTAACTTCTGCAAGAAAAAAATATTTCCATGTACAAATCGATAACATAAATGAGTAGGGTTTCAGTTTTGTCAATCTAAGCGATATTTAGGTTTACCAATTTTTTTCAGTATCATTTTTTTACAGATATCTTGCTACTGGAACATCTTTTCGAGCACTGGCTTTTAGTTTTCGAATGGGGAAAACAACAGTAGCCGACATTGTTTATGCAACTTGTTCAGCTATATGGCAGCAATTGGTTGAAGTACATATGGCACGGCCAACGCAAGAGGACTTCAAAAATATAGCAAATGACTATTACAGACTATGGCAGTTCCCTATGTGTTTAGGATCTATTGACGGCAAACACTGCAGAATGAAGTGTCCCGCTAAGTCTGGCTCTTCGTTTTACAATTACAAGCAATATTTTTCCATAATACTACAAGGTGTGGCGGATGCAAATAAACGATTTATCTCCATAGAAGTAGGAGGAAAAAACAAAGTGATGGAGGGACTTTTCATTATTCAACGTTGAACAGTTTGATGGAAAATGGAGGACTACATATTCCTCCACCCGATAATTTACCAGGGACCACATTAGAATCTCCTTATGTTTTTCTGGGAGATGAAGCCTACCCTTTGAAAATACATTTAATGCGGCCGTTTCCATCAAGAAACCTGAATGATAAAAATGAGTATTTCAATAAACGTCTCTCACGTGCACGAAAATGTATTGAATGTGCTTTTGGTATTTTATACGCAAAATGGCGTATTTTCAGTAAGCCGATCGAAACAAATGTAGAACACGCATGTTTAATAATAAAAACCGCTTGCCTTCTACACAATGTCATACGTGATCTCGAAGGAAATGATTGTAATTCTCAAAACTATGACACAAATCTGACTCCTGGGGCACATTATGCTGATCTCAATAGAAGAAACAACAGTTCTTCTCAGGCCGCGAGAAATATACGGAACCAATTCGCTAACTACTTTTGGGATAGGAAAATATAATGTTTACAAAATATGTTCAGTTATTTTCAGTATGTAATGTAATGAAAATGTAATAAAATATTACCTTCTATGCCTAGTTTTTCTGCTAATTCAGTCCAGATTTTTGCTTTCACTAGTCTATTTTTATAGAGAGCATGCTTTGACATCCATATTTCTGGTTTTTCTTGGATTGCACAAATTATTTCTTCGAACGGCATAATGCACGAGCTACTGAAACGCTCTAAAAACACAAACAGAATTGAAATGAACGCTGTACACCGCTCGACGCTCCACCAAACGCAAACATGCGCGCTCTCTACAACGCTCTGGCGGCTGCCACTAAGGACATCTAGATAGAATAAGCAGAGATAGACATGCACGCTCCACGCCCCGCGCCGCTGCACGCTCGTCTAGAGCGGGCAGTCAGGCCTCACACTAAGGCTCCCATTTTTACGAGGAGCAGCAAAGCCGGGCTTCGCCAGCGAACGTCATAAACAATCACAACCGCAATTCATCGTTAGTATATTTTATTTACCAATTCAGTGACACTGGCGGATTTTGACTCTGCCGCGCGCGGGTATTATGTAAAAAACCTATAACCTCTTCAAGGTGTAAACAGTCATTTCACGTTTGCTCACTAGGATCGTTGTGAGCGTCCATCTATGGAGGCATGACTAAACTACACGCATTCTTGGTTGCATATGTTTTGTGAAGCCGAGTAGTCTGTAGTTTTCATCTCTGAAAAGAAAGTTGGTTGAATAGCAAGATCGCAACTGGATGATTATGTGTATAAAATTAGTGATATTTGCTGTGTGAGAAAATCATTACTGAATATGCTGCCAATGAATTATATCTATTAGCTGTGCCCGACGGGTTATTTATATGTTGTGCTTTCTGAAGACAGGTTATGTTCAAAGTTATAAATTACGATTTTTTCCGTTTTTCTGTGTTTTCGAAAGCTTTGAGGTGAATTACGAGAAATCACCACCGCACCCGCGTTGCGTGTAATTACTGTTAGCATATATGACTTGTAATTCGACAGTGTACAGTGAATATAATTATTTTTTATCTCTCTCATTTCTGGAATTCAGCAAATTTGCATATTTAATTTCCAGAATAAATAAGAAAAAGTAGATGCGCTACTAATTTCTAGCTTTGAGTCTCAAGTAAGTGTATTTGACACAAGAATCCAATGGAATCATCATCAACACATATTACACTGGACAACAAATTTTAGTTTTTTAATTGTATCTTGTGGGAAAAGTGCACTTCTTTGTTAATTTTGGGGCGCTGAATCCAAAAATGACAATGAAATAAAAAAATTAGTTGCGGTTTAGAAAAAAAACTTTTTATTTTTAAGGATATATTAAAAAAAGTAACAAGATTCATATACTTATAGGAATCACTATATGCGCTGTCTTTTTGCTGTTCTTTTATGGATCGTTTCTGGAGCATCTCTACCAAGAGTCCAACAGTATGGAAGGATTCCACTTCCCTGGTACCTTTTTTCCATTGTTGAAATATCCTGATGAAAACGTTCGCCGTGCTCATCACTTACGGCTCCGCAATTGTCAGGAAGAAAGTCCAGGTGTGAGTGTAGGAAATGTATCTTAAGAGACATATTACAGCCCATCTTTTGATACGATGACAGCATATTTTTGACAAGGGTTTTATAGTTGTCAGCTTTTCTATTTCCCAAGCAATTAGTGACCACCAGACGGAAATCATTCCAAGCAGTTTTTTCAATACCTGTTAAAGTGTTTTCAACCTGTGTATCTTTTAAGATATTTCGAATCTGTGGCCCAACAAAAATACCTTCTTTAACCTTTGCCTCACTTAGTCTTGAAAATTTCTGACGGAGGTATTGAAAAGCTGACCCTTCTCTATCTAATGCCTTGACAAAGTTTTTCATTAGGCCCAACTTGATATGCAGTGGTGGTAATACATTTTTTTTCGAATCTACTAATGGCATATGCTGTACATTTTTTTGACCTGGCTCTAGAAATTGACGAACAGGCCAGTTTTGTCTGGTGTAATGAAGTGCCTTTGCCCGACTGTCCCATTCACACAAAAAACAGCAAAACTTTGTGTAGCCTAGCTGCAGCCCAAGTAAAAGTGCAACAACTTTCAAATCGCCACAAATATGCCATTGGTGCTCATCGTATTTTATGCATTTCAATAGGTGCTTCATATTGTCATATGATTCTTTCATGTGAACTGCATACCCTACAGGAAGAGATGGTAAAATATTTCCAATATGCAATAACACTGCCTTTAAACTCAATGTTGAACTGTCTATAAACAATCTCCATTCTTCTGGGTTATAGTTTATATTTAAAGCCGCCAGTAAGCCGTTAATGTTACTGCAGAAAACCAAGTTATTCTCCATATTGAAAAATGGTTCTAAGTCTTTGTGGCGTTTACGAAAAACACATACCGAAACATCTTTCCTTGCCGAATATAAAAATGTAGCACGTGCATTCTTGCGAATTACAGTATATTAACACTGTCACAGCAGGAACACATATAATTACCGTATCTCTAAAACTTGAACTAATATTGAAAAAATAAGTTTCGTTCCGGTTTTAGCACATTAAAAATAGTAATATTTTGTTGATTTTATTTACGATATTTTTTGGCTATTGATCAGTGTTATTAGCACATAAATCCTTACTATGCACCTATGCATTGCCGTTTCCTTCTAGCTATAGCATGCAACTTACAGCTTAGACCTCCTGTAATGTCATCTCTGAAGCAGATTTTACATCACATCAGAGTCAAACATTGATAACTAATGACGTTTAAGCAACACTCAAATCAAGCTCACAAGTGTCCATCAGCTAGTTAACATCTTGTAGAAAAACCTACATGATGCCACAAAAAAACAATACAATGTCAGTTTATTCCTTATTTGTCATTCTACTTTCTTTAACGTAGTGTTAGACAAAAAGCATTGGCTGCTCGATTTTACGGGCTGATTGTAGCAATAAAGAGCAAATGAAAATAAATTATGTTTTGCACAAAAATTACAAGTTAAAACTGAAGATCTAACAACAAATAAGTACTTTCAATAACAATATTCATCTGTTAACACGCACAATGTATTAACGAATGTTTGCAATCAATGAAACGGGGTCGAGTTTGTTTTTAATTCATAATTTTTTTTCTTGAATAGTCGGTGTTGCTAAACTATAAACTTCTAAAAAATAACCTCTAAGTATCACAATTTTGAGTTTGTACACATAAAAATTGATCTTTTTACAGTTACAAAATCTAACGTATATATTTACAGCTATTATCATATATCAATATGTACGTCACTTCTAATTTGAGTAATTTAAATTTAGAGGAACCATGCTCTGATATAGTAGCAGAGACAACATGAGTGAAACAAAATTCATTAAAATTATCAACACTTGATTACGTGATTTTTATTTCTGGTTATTTGAGCTCCTACGATCAACTCAAGACCACCATCTTCACATAAATCTGTTCAAAAATAATCTCCATTGTTACTAATTTTTTAAATATGTGGAATAAATGGCACAATAAGCTATTAAGATTAAGGTTTGATATATTAAGATTGAAAAGTTATAAAAGGCACAAAATGGTAGGCACAACATCCAGCGCCTAGCTACGAGCACCTCATCGACGCAATTTATTAACTTTTATAGTCAAAATCACGAAAGATGACTATTACATCATACCATAAATTGTACTGAAGTAATCAATGGATGTACGTCGATGATAAAATCACGATGTCAGGAACATAATGACAACAAATTTATATTATGATTTTACGAAGTTAGGTTATTTCACTGATTATTTGTATTTTCATTTTATTTCATGGTTTTGAGTGATACCATAATCATAATTTTAGTGGGAAGTTTTTGTTTTGAAAAAAGTATGAGTAGAATACCTTAAGACAGGAACACCAAAGTTATTCGAAAAGAACCTAACCTGCTTCAACATAACCTAACTATTCATCTTTCAAATATGATCCATCATGCAACATGAAAACATCGTCTATATTTGTCGGATACATGCAAATTAGCAATACAGTTTGTTTAGACAATAAGATTTTGTTTGTCTCTAACATGTCTGGAACTTCATTAAAAATATTCACAAATGGCTGTCGTTTGTCTTTACTGCATACTAACATGATGACGTAATCGTCATCTTTCGTGATTTCGACTGTAGTTAAGTAGTTCTCAGAATCCGAACTATTTGAACCATTTCAGAACCGGTTCTGAATTTGCTGGGTCACGGAATCAGTTACATTCTCTGTTGGAACAGTAATTTGGATCTGCGCAGGCTCTATTCAGTTCGACGGTTTGTTGGAACAAAGCTTCAGATTGCAAATATGTATTTACGATTTATTTTTTTGTCTGTGCCTGCAGAATCTTTTCAAGCTACCGCCCCGACCTGCCGGTATCATCCCCATAAAAACGATCTCTCGCAGCCCTGTGATCAGGACCATACCGCCCGACATCAGCCGGCTGGAAAAACGCTTTATTATCCTGCAGTGCCGCCGCCGCCGTGTATGTTCCTGCGGCGAAAGGCGATTGGCGGACTGCCGTTGCTATGGTAACGCCCCTCGGCGGCGTGTCGCCGGTTCCAGTCGCGCGGCCCGGCTCCGGAGCACTCCGTACTGTACACTCCGTGCTCTGTTCACCGGAAGGATATGCTGCCGCCGGTGATATACCGGATTGAGTACACTCCGGGCGGCAACCGTACTTACTTGGATGCATGTTCACGAGGGATATAAGTTTGAGGAGGTTATGAACGAAGATCTCGACTCAAAAGATTGAGGGCCGTATCGTCTGTCCTTCCTAGAATTGTAGGACACCTTTATGGCCTCCTTGATTTTCATATTTTTTTCTCTCCTTCAGAATGTTTGGGAAATTCCTATATTTCTACTATTCCGTGTCAGTGTCAGCGCTCTTCTATTGTGAGGCTATACTTTCTTTTAGTAAATTTCAGGCGAAGTTCTAAATTATCACATGCCTAACTACGAAAAACATATTAAATGTGTATAACAGCTTGATCCACCAGCTTATTCAATGTGCAAGTGAAGTAAATTATAACATGCACAACTACAAAAACAACAACAACAACAAATTAATGGTGAATAACAGCTTGATCCACAAGCTCCGTCAACGTGCAAATAAAAATCTCACAGAAAGTAGATATTCTGCTATAGTTGCCTCACATTAGATGAATGGACGACCTAACTACGGCCCGTATCGTCAGTCGTCCCTACAATTGTGAGGCGCGTTTATGGCCTCCTTGATTGTCATACTCTTTTCTCTCCTTCAAAAATTTCTAGACTACACTCGTCCCGTGTCAGCGTCAGCGCTCTCTTATTGTTAAGATATGTTTTCCTTTTAAATTCTAGGAAATTTCAGGCTGATAAATCATGATAAAACTCAAAAGCAAGCACAATTTGATGCAAATAGATGTTTGTGACATAACCTCAAAATAGAGCGCTGACACGGAGAAGTAGAAAACTATGACAATCAAGATCAGTAAAGTATATCTATTGACTGTGCCCGACGGGTTATTTTTATGTTGTGACTGACTATGAAATCTTATGTAGTAGGTCTGATCAAGATAGTTTGCAACTAAGGCGGAGTATTGCATCTCTTTCATTTCTATATAAATTATTACATAATACCATAGATTGCTCTTCCATCCTATGTCAAATCAATTTTAATGTACCTAGGATCAGCTGTAGGACTAGTGCCACGTTCAAGTGTTGTAGGCCAAGAACCAACATCTTAGGCCCGTATCGTCAGTCGTCCCCACAATTGTAGGGCGCGTTTATGGCCTCCTTGATTGTCATCCTCCTTTCTCTCCTTCAAAAATTTCTAGATTACACTTGTCCCGTGTCAGCGTCAGCGCTCTCCTATTGTGAAGATATTATGTTTTCTTTATAAATTGTAGGAAATTTCAGGCTGATAAAACATGATATAACTCAAAAGCAAGCACAATTTGATACAAATAGATGTTTGTGAGATATCCTCAAAATAGAGCGCTGACAGGGAGAAGTAGAAAACTATGACAATCAAGGAGGCCACAAAGGCGCCCTACAATTGTAGGGCGCGTTTATGGCCTCCTTGATTGTCATACTCCTTTCTCTCCTTCAAAAATTTCTATATTACACTTGTCCCGTGACAGCGTCAGTGCTCTCCTATTGTGAAGATAATAATAATAATAATAATAATAATAATAATAATAATTAACGTCTTTTATTTGTAATATTCTTACAGGAGGCGAGATTTAGATTATATCATATAACCCCCTTAACAATACGAGATGTAAAAAAAAATAAAAAATAAAAAGAGTTTGTTGAAAATTAATAGGCGCCTGTATACAATAACGAATAATCCAAGTAAATACATAAGGAAAATATGAGGACACTTATGGGTTACAACCGATTTCGCTGATGATCAAGAAGGACTTCTTTCACTTTTTTCTTGAATTTGGATAATAGATTGGTTTCTTTTAAACTGCGGTCTAAAGAATTATATGATTTGATCGCATTGTAAATGTATGAATTCTGAAAAAGATACGTGCTGTGGCGTGGAATTGAAAAAGTCTCTCTATATCTAATATTAATACGATGCATATTCTCTGTACGTATGAATTTTTTTACTAAATATGACGGTGTTTTTGAATAAAGAACCTTATGAGTCAGATTTAGGAGCTGGTACTTATACATTTTATCAATTTTCATCCATTTGAGTTCATTAATGGCATTCGATATATGATCATATTTTCTGAGATCATTTACAAGCCTGCAACATGTATTCATTCTTTGAATACGATTTCTTGTTATAATATCTAAATAGGGATAGTAAACCACTAAGCAATACGATATCTTTGAAAATACGAAATATTCACACAATTGCTTTCTCGTAGATTTATGTAATATAGCCTTATTTGCAAATAAAACTCTGAGAATAGCGTAGCACAGAGTAATTAGATAGTTCACGTGTGCAACAAATTTTAATACCTAGGTTTTTCGAATGATCCACAGGAATTAATTTATTACCTTTTAAATGTATGTCTATGTCCTTTTTTGAGGTATTCTTTTTTGTTCTATTTGCGTATACCAACATATTTGTCTTCAAAGGGTTCAAACGCAGATTATGACTACTGCTGAACTTTTCAATTTGCTCTAGATCTTGATTAATTTTATTATTTGCCGTTTCCAAGTCATTACTCCTAAATGAATAGAAAATTTGAGTATCATCTGCAAAAAATTGTATGCTGCATGATTTTACCTCTGTTCCTAAATCTGAGATATATAATGAAAATAATAGCGGTCCTAATACTGATCCCTGTGGTACACCAGAACAAATTTTTTGTTCCGTAGAGTACTGTTGATTTAGACGAACTTTTTGATACCGATTTTCAAGGTAGGTTTGAATAAACGAAATAGGTTTTTCAGAAAATCCATAGTAACTGCATTTAGATACAAGAAGTGAGTGATTAATGGTATCAAATGCTTTAGTAAAGTCAAGAAGTATGAGAGCCACTGCTTTTTGGTTATTAAGTGTCATTGATATATTGTCTGTTAAATCACAGAGTGTTTTCTTTTTAAATTGTAGGAAATTTCAGGCTGATAAATCATGATAAAACTCAAAAGCAAGCACAATTTGATGCAAATAGATGTTTGTGACATAACCTCAAAATAGAGCGCTGACACGGAGAAGTAGAAAACTATGACAATCAAGAAGGCCATAAACGCGCCCTTAGGCCCGCATTGTCAGTCGTCCCTATAATTGTAGGGCGCGTTTATGGACTCCTTGATTGTCATAGTTTTCTACTTCTCCGTGTCAGCGCTCTATTTTGAGGATATGTCACAGACATCTATTTGCATCAAATTGTGCTTGCTTTTGAGTTATATCATGTTTTATCAGCCTGAAATTTCCTACAATTTAAAAAGAAAACACTCTGTGATTTAACAGACAATATAACAATGACACTTAATAACCAAAAAGCAGTAGCTCTCATACTTCTTGACTTTACTAAAGCATTTGATACCATTAATCACTCACTTCTTGTATCTAAATGCAGTTACTATGGATTTTCTGAAAAACCTATTTCGTTTATTCAAACCTACCTTGAAAATCGGTATCAAAAAGTTCGTCTAAATCAACAGTACTCTACGGAACAAAAAATTTGTTCTGGTGTACCACAGGGATCAGTATTAGGACCGCTATTATTTTCATTATATATCTCAGATTTAGGAACAGAGGTAAAATCATGCAGCATACAATTTTTTGCAGATGATACTCAAATCTTCTATTCATTTAGGAGTAATGACTTGGAAACGGCAAATAATAAAATTAATCAAGATCTAGAGCAAATTGAAAAGTTCAGCAGTAGTCATAATCTGCGTTTGAACCCTTTGAAGACAAATATGTTGGTATACGCAAATAGAACAAAAAAGAATACCTCAAAAAAGGACATAGACATACATTTAAAAGGTAATAAATTAATTCCTGTGGATCATTCGAAAAACCTAGGTATTAAAATTTGTTGCACACGTGAACTATCTAATTACTCTGTGCTACGCTATTCTCAGAGTTTTATTTGCAAATAAGGCTATATTACATAAATCTACGAGAAAGCAATTGTGTGAATATTTCGTATTTTCAAAGATATCGTATTGCTTAGTGGTTTACTATCCCTATTTAGATATTATAACAAGAAATCGTATTCAAAGAATGAATACATGTTGCAGGCTTGTAAATGATCTCAGAAAATATGATCATATATCGAATGCCATTAATGAACTCAAATGGATGAAAATTGATAAAATGTATAAGTACCAGCTCCTAAATCTGACTCATAAGGTTCTTTATTCAAAAACACCGTCATATTTAGTAAAAAAATTCATACGTACAGAGAATATGCATCGTATTAATATTAGATATAGAGAGACTTTTTCAATTCCACGCCACAGCACGTATCTTTTTCAGAATTCATACATTTACAATGCGATCAAATCATATAATTCTTTAGACCGCAGTTTAAAAGAAACCAATCTATTATCCAAATTCAAGAAAAAAGTGAAAGAAGTCCTTCTTGATCATCAGCGAAATCGGTTGTAACCCATAAGTGTCCTCATATTTTCCTTATGTATTTACTTGGATTATTCGTTATTGTATACAGGCGCCTATTAATTTTCAACAAACTCTTTTTATTTTTTATTTTTTTTTACATCTCGTATTGTTAAGGGGGTTATATGATATAATCTAAATCTCGCCTCCTGTAAGAATATTACAAATAAAAGACGTTAATTATTATTATTATTATTATTATTATTATTATTATTATCTTCACAATAGGAGAGCACTGACGCTGTCACGGGACAAGTGTAATATAGAAATTTTTGAAGGAGAGAAAGGAGTATGACAATCAAGGAGGCCATAAACGCGCCCTACAATTGTAGGGCGCCTTTGTGGCCTCCTTGATTGTCATAGTTTTCTACTTCTCCCTGTCAGCGCTCTATTTTGAGGATATCTCACAAACATCTATTTGTATCAAATTGTGCTTGCTTTTGAGTTATATCATGTTTTATCAGCCTGAAATTTCCTACAATTTATAAAGAAAACATAATATCTTCACAATAGGAGAGCGCTGACGCTGACACGGGACAAGTGTAATCTAGAAATTTTTGAAGGAGAGAAAGGAGGATGACAATCAAGGAGGCCATAAACGCGCCCTACAATTGTGGGGACGACTGACGATACGGGCCTAAGATGTTGGTTCTTGGCCTACAACACTTGAACGTGGCACTAGTCCTACAGCTGATCCTAGGTACATTAAAATTGATTTGACATAGGATGGAAGAGCAATCTATGGTATTATGTAATAATTTATATAGAAATGAAACAGATGCAATACTCCGCCTTAGTTGCAAACTATCTTGATCAGACCTACTACATAAGATTTCATAGTCAGGATAAATTCCATCTATTTTGAAAGCCAAATATTTTAATGCTTTGCGTTGAACCCTTTCGATCGCAGTGATGTAGCATTCATATAAAAGATTCCATATGACACAACCATATTTTAGCTTCGGCCGTACAAGCGAGTTGAAAAGTTTAATGACATCGATATTTTAAAAGCTCCTACATGTCCGCACAATAAACCCATACAGTTTCAAGGCCTCAGACATTTTTTGCTCTACATGTTCTGCAAATGTTAATTTGCAGTCAAAGATTATCCCTAGATCCTTGCAAGTGGCTGCTCATTGAATTTCAAAATTACTTATTATATACTTGTAATCAACAACAGTGCTTCTTCTGCTGTACGAGATGAACTTACACTGTTGAGCATGGAGGTAAAATTCATTTTCACTACACCAGTTTTCAAAAACAGCCAAGTTATTTTGAAGTAAGTCGCAATCATCAACCTCATTAATTCGTGAACAAATTTTGATATCATCCGCAAAACATAACACCTTGCTATCAACTGACGTAAATCATTAATATATAAAATGAATAGCAAAGGACCTAAGTTCGAGCCTTGCGAGACACCAGACGTATCTAAAATGGTGGCCGACTTGTATCTATGAAACAAACTGAAACCTATCCGACAGATACTAATGAGATCTATAAGCTTATCAGAAAAACCAAAACTAATAAGCTTTGGCAATAGCCTTTTATGAGAAACTTTGTCAAATGCTTTCGAGAAGTCGGTATAGATAACATCTACCTGTCCTTCTTCATCCAACACTTCCGAGATGAATTGTGCAATAAGAAATAGATTGGTAACTGTAGATCGCTTATGTATATTCGTTGAAATGTAATTTCTAACCGGTGGTTGAATTCTATTGTAAAGGGCAATCAGAAAAACCTTTGAAAAATTGCAAAGAATGCATACAGTTCTATAGTTTTCAATATTGGCTTTATCCCCGTCTTTAAATATAGAACAAGTTCTGGCCGGTTTTCACAATTTTGGAAATTTGCCCGCACGGGTATCACGTATCTTAAAAAGTGACATTATGCCGATTTTTTTTGACATTATGCTGTTTTTTGACATTATGTAAATTTTTCTATAAAATATTAACTTAGCGCTTAGTTGTACGTGTTGCCTAAACGTCATGAGGCTTGTTATCAATCTTTGGCTCTGATGCGATGTAAAATCTGCTTCTGAGATGGCATTACTGGAGATCTCAGCTGTAAGTTGTATGTGTTGATTGTGTTACATTGGGTTTTTGTCTCAAATACACTTAATTGAGATTCAAAGCTAGAAATTAGTTGCGCATCCACTTTTTGTTATCCATTCTGGAAATTGCATACACAAATTTGCTGAATTTCAAAAATGAGAGAGATAAGAAATAATTATATTCACAGTACAGTCTACACTGTCGAATTACAAGCCAGACACATGCTAATAGTAATTATACACATCGCGGACGCGATGATGATTTCCCGTAATTCTCCTCTGTTTTTCGTAATTTATAACTTTGAACATAACCTCTCTTCAGAAAGCACAACATAAAAATAATCCGTCGGGCACAGTCAATAGATATACTGTACTGGCAGCATATTTTCTCACACAGCAAATATCACTGATTTTATACACATGCAGACCAATACACACAAAACATATGCAACCAATAATGCGTGTAGTTTAGTTGGGTGATTCCTCCTTAAATGGACGTTTACAACGATCATAGTGAGCAAACGTGAAATGACTGCTTGCGCCCTAAAAACTACCTAGTTTGCAAGACGACATCTTATACTTTTTTTTTCAAGTTTTATAAGTTTTTTACATGATACCCGTGCTGCTAAGCGATATATTGAATATTTTTGCGAGTGGATTGGCTAAAACAGGAGAACAGTCCTTGACCCAAAAGGAAGGGATGTTATCGGGACCCGATGTCATTTTATTCTTTAATCTACGGATTGCTGTAATTACTTCATCTTCAGTAAGGTTTTCAATATGGATAACTGGAAGGTCGGCTTCGATATTATTACCACTATCGTGTAAACCTGCTGAAAAAACATGTTGAAGGCATTCATGATATCATTAGGGTCAGAAAGTTTTTCTCCATCAAAGAACATCTCCCAGGAATCCTAGTGTTTCTATTCTTCGTACGAATGTATGACCAGAATCTATCTGAATTATTGAAAATATCCCGCTGAATAAGCTCCAAGTACTCATCAATTTATTAGACTTTTTACTAACTCACGTAATCCTTTGAATTCTGTTAAATAAAATTCGTATCTTGTTTTCGTATATTACTATGATATTTAGTCTTTAATTTTATATTCCTAATGATATCTGAGTTGAACCAACTGGAATATTTTCTTCTAAAAGTTTATATAGCTTATCGTACAATGAGCTCACTGCAGTATCTACATCAGAGCAGGAGTCAAGGAATTGCCAATTTAGTTCCAATAATTCCGAGTATAGAGCAGGGTGGTTTGCTTTCCTAAAGTTTTGGCATAATATTCACTGTTCCCCTTTTGGTATCCATTTTGTCTTGCGATAAAACGTTTCTTAAAATTTCATGTGTTTTTATTTTTCATCACTTTATTATAACACGGACGTCTTTAATCTATGAATTATGATCCTTTGATTTCACAAAATGACGTATCTACTTTTTTTTGAAAATTTTGAACACAAAACGAAAATGGGTTGATCGTTGCTCATTTTTGAAAAGCTTGTAAACATGAGCAGATATACCCACAAATTCAATTATGACCTTTAATAATGTGTGGATGCACCCTGATGTGCTACGCATTCTCCAACGCGCCTAGGCATGCTTCTGATCAGGTGGTCAATGTCCTCCTGTGGTATCTCATTCCAGGCAACCACCAACTCCTCTCGAAGTGCTTCTAGAGTCTGAGGAGGACGTTGCAAATTGAGCAATCTCCTACCCATCATATCCCACACGTGCTCAATTGGGGATAAGTCGGGAGATCTTGGTGGCCATGGTAACAATGTGACATCATTATGTTGAAAGAAGTCTATTGTGACTCTTGCAACATGTGGTCGGGCATTATCTTGTTGGAAAGTTGGATCTGCCAGGGTGCAAGATAGGGTAAAAGATGGGGCTCTAGAACTTCGTGGATATAACGCTGCGCGTTCATGTTACCTCTGATGAAGATTAAAGGTGACCTGGAACCATAAGCTATAGCACCACAAACCATAACTCCAACAGTACATGTCTTTCAACAAAAAACTGTGGATTCCTCCTTTCACCACGTCGCCTTCTAACCCTGGCACGACCATCGTGCATGCCTAAACTAAATCGAGACTCGTCACTAAAGACAATACTGTTCCATTCCTGATCCCAGAGTGACCGTTGTCTGCACCACTCAAGGCGATTACGTCGGCGTTATCGAGGGACCCAGTGTGGCCGGTATGAAAACAAGCCAAAACTTCTCATTCGTCGGTAAACACTTCGCATGCCAATAGGTCTTCCGTGTTCTGCAAACCATTCATTTGCACTGGACCTGGTAGTGGAGAAACGGTCCCTTAAGGCCAATAATCTTAGGCGGCGATCTTCACGGTCTGTTGTTCTACGGCGGCGTCCAGTGCCCCTTGCTCTTTGGGTACGGACTTCTCGAAGCCATGCCTGACAACACCTAACCACAGTGTCTACACTTCTTTGCACTCTAACTGCAATTGCCCGAAAAGAAAGTCCAGCTTCCCGAAGTCCCACTATACGGCCCCTATCAAACTCACTAAGTTGACGAAATCGTACAGGTCTCCGTACTCTAGGCATCGTAACCGATCGTAAAGGATGTCAAGAACCAAAATCCGCCAACGTTGATTCTTTACTGCGGCTGAAATATTCATTTTTAGAGCGTTAGTGAATTAAAAAAAAGCAGTATAAAAGCCGGAATGTCCAACTGATAAGGCTGAAAATTTTTTCACTTGTTATTTACAGTAAGATAAATACATTCACCAACTTTTATTAAAATAAAACCATTTAAACTGGGTGTTCGGATTTATATGTCACTTAGTATAAACTACATGGTTTTTCGTGATGTACAATATCATATTATAACATCCAAAAAACGTTTGCAAAAGTTTTCGCTGTTATAGTGCTTCATCAATGGTGAAAAGTGAAATTGTAACTTTCTGATTAAATTCGTCTGGCGAGTTTATAGTCAGATCAAGTCAGATACATCTGAGAAAGATTTCAAAATATTATAGTCGGGGTATCTTTCCAAAAATGAAAGTCTGACAGTCTCGAACGCCCACCTTCAGTGGAACAGATAAGTCCAACGTATAGCTTGGGAATATAAAATCATCAGTTTGTATGAATGACCCTCATAACCAGAAATTCCTGGTTAAAAGAACAATTGACTCACGAAAAACCAACCTGCGCAATAATTTAGTTGAGAAAGATCTCCACTTCACTTAACAAAGGTTCCAAGAGAAAATATATGGAAAGCTTATTAGTACTCGTAAAACGGATCGAGAAGACTGGAAAGAAGAGCTTTCATTAGAATGATAATGTAGTATTTTGGATAGAATCAATATCAGTGAACAGTGAAGAGCACAACGAAGATGAAAATGCTGTGTGTTACTGTTTAGAATCTTATTGTGGATGATCACATGCATACTAAATCAGTGTGTGTGAACTTTGGATTACCGTACTTTATATATTTCATAGACGAATCTCATGCAACAGTGTTTAACGTGATCCATCAATATTTATTATGGATTGAAACATTTACTAACCGTGAAGCCAGTAATTATGGACGTATAATGGATAATTCAGTAAATACGGGTGCTATGAACCACAGTAAATTGATTCTGTGATATTCGCTATTTGAGAACATTTTTTGGTCAGTGAGTTTGCCACGCCCTTTTTTGGTTAATTAATAGAACACAATAATTAATACTAACGAACGGTTGGTCCAAGCAAAACAGTTGTCTAGTGGCCTGCAAATTTAGGCCCTAGCTCAACAAAGCGGAGACTAGGGGGGTTAAGAGCGCCAGTGACTTAGGACGGATTAAGCCACAACTCCCCGAGATGTTAGTCGGAACTTGTTTTGCTTGACCACCACACAAATGGAGAATCTAACAGATATGACTAAACTAATATACCCTTGTTCTAAAAAGTTATGGCAGCTCAAAAATCAAAATCATGATCAATGTAATAGACGGTACCATGTAGGCACTGCCCCATATTTGAATACGTAGAATGTCCAGTAAAATCAAGAAGTCTCTAAGAATTTCAATAAGCAATAATAAATGTATAAAGATCTATGAAATTGTTAATTAGAACGATATTTTACCTGTTCACATCAGGGTCTTTTTTCAAGGGGATGGCTTCCACCAATTTAAAAAACTGCAACAAGATGCAACCAACTGGAGGAGAAAGGAAGGATGATGATCCTCTTCTGTTTCTATTGACTAAAAGAAAGCAGATATTGAACGAACGTGATCAGGACACGCATTAAGGCACGTGGTCCGAAGGTATATAAAAAAGATCTTACCGCTGAGGGTCAAAATCCCATAAAAAAAATGGAAAAAGTAGCACCCAAACCAAAATGACTAAACTTAAGTGACACAAAACGCAGAACACGTAACGTTCTAGAAGAAGATATCTTGAGTGGCCTTGAAGAAGATATGTTTTATAGGAAACCAACTAACGGAGAAAAACTACAGAGTTTTTTTGCTGATCGTCAACACCATACTGAATCGCTGAGAAAGAAAGATATAATACGAGTGAAATTATACAATCAATAAACTATTCCATTTGCCAAAAGAAAATCATTGAAAAGGGTTTGGCCTAGGAATGGGCACTCTATTGTCAATGAGAAATTCAAATTACGGATAAGTGATAAATAGTACAAAAAAAGGTTACTATCTAATCTATTGGTAGTATTTACATGTAATTATACTTCCTTTCACTTTGTTTAAACCCAAAAACCTGCAAAGTAACACGCAAAAATGCCAGTTTTATATTAAAATTCATATCGCTGGTATTAAACTATACACAGTACAATGTTATATTGCTATTTGAACATCCAGAGTATGAGACGTTCTGCCTCCGAATAGCATTATATCTTCTTAATTCCTCAAATATATCCTGCCCAATTGTAATATCACTTTGCACTTTTGACACAGTTAGCATGGATCGCTCTTTTAGATGGCGCCCTAGGCTTGGGTACCAATTTGAGTATAAAGGTTGCATACCCTCACATGTGATTCTCAAGAACTAACCAGTCTCCGCTGAAATCCCACATCTCATGTCTCGCACACAACAAAGATGGATAAGACAGCACATTCACAAAGTGATAGTAACATAATTTCCTGAGAAGATGCAGATAAAGATGAGATGAAGGGAAACACTGCTCAAGTCGGAGAAGTGTGATATCGGGTGCAAAGCCAAAGAGCGCGAAAGTCGTCATCATCATCCGCGAACATTCGTCGCGTGTTTCGCTTTCGTTAAAAGTATGTTTTAATTAGTCAGAAGTGTTAAACGAGCTTATTATATTCACACGACTGCCGTCTGCAGAACATTACAGAACATTAATTAAATAGACTCATTCCTCCAGCGACTCTTTGTGGTCGAACATTCATTATCCGACGAGGTAACGCCAGGTATTTGCCATACATCAGTTTTCACGCTTGATATTTTTATTATGACTATACGTCATGTTGTATTCGTATGTCTTCCTGATTGTCTATCTCAAGCCATGCGTATTGAAGTGTGAGCGGTAATGCAAGCGCAGATCATAAAAGAACTGCAATATTTATAGCAGTATCACTAAGCTAGTCACAGAGTGAAAAGCAATGGACAAATGGAAGGAAGTAATAACGGCTTGAAACGTCTTCAAAATCTCCGAACACAGCAGAATACGCTTATTTGTTGATATATTTATTGGTTAAAGAGACAAAACCTTAATAAATACAAGAAAAACTCATTTTTTTGGATTTAGCTATTAATACCTAAACTAAAGGCTTACAAATAATTTTTCTGAATGGAAATATTTCGTTTTATAGGGTAAAGTACCGATTTTTAAATTTTTGACACTGTACTCAAAATTAAACTCCTTATTGATAATATTAGTACACAAGTACAAATAAACATTTAGCTTTCTATAAATCAAAAGTTCAACTGAATCAAACAACATATTAAGCAAAAAAATACAAAAATAGAAAGGCTTGCAAGTGGTACGATGAAGCGAACATATAAACACATATAAAGCAGTACCAATCAGTAGGATCATATTCAATTTGAGCCTTTACCTCGGCAGATTTTGAAGTGGAAGATTGACCGTCACGTGCTTCAAAAAGAGAAGTAACATAGAAGAAAGATCTTTTTTTACCTTTTTGGTTGATTTTTGCATTTGGTTACTTTTGCTTTCTACTTCATCCTTATAGGGCATGGTGCTCAGAATGACGGCTGATTGAGAAAATGTTCGTCTCTTAGCGTAGACTTTATTCTCGGGTAGAGGGTAAATTTCTTCAATAGAGGTCTTGGGATCTGTTGTGTTGCAATTTTTGTTTTAATCAGTACTATCACTGTGAACTGGTGGCTCAGTAGCATCATCTTTAGGTTCAGGAGTCGTTTCACGTAGATTTTCTGCCTCTGAGTTCTCACTTGCTTTTTCTGAATCATTTTCAAGCAAGGCATTAGCAGCGATAAAATCTGTCTCAGAAAATACAGTGCGGTCAACCGGCCATATTCCAGTTATTTTGAAACCATTCATGATAGTGCTTATTGATGCTGTTTTTTACAGGCATCAGAGAGCAATCCAGTCATGTTGTATTGAGAAACAGTGTTATCAGGATTGCTTCTTAAAAATGTTTCTAGACCTTGAGAAAAATAGGATTCCATAGGCTTAAAAAAGCTCACGTCTAACGGCTGCAACCGATTTGTAGTATGGCCAGGAAGTTGCAGTAGTACAATTCCATGACTTTTTGCTAAAATGAGTGCCTCTAGATTTTTAGAGTGCGTTGTGTGACCATCTGGTAAAACTTTTTTTTTCGGTACTTGGTTTTGCGTACTCAATGAAAAGCTGTGGTAACCATTTAACAAAAAGTTCACTATTTATATATCCAGTTTCTGAAATTGTAACAATAGTGCCAGGTATCGCACCTATGGTAAGCTCTGGAGCCATACGTTTTCTCTTAAAAATTATTATGCACGGTACAGTTTGACCGGCAGCACTGGCACAAACGACAACTGCGGTATTTACCACTTGCTATACCTCCAACTTGGTGCTTTCCTCTACGTGAAATTATTTTTTGATTCCGTTTCTGAACTGTTGAAAATCCACTTTCATCAACATTATAAGTTTTTTGAGCTGTAAAACCGTTTTCATCGACACATTTTTCTAAAATATCGAAAAACTCATGGACGTCTTTTTGGTTGAATCTAGTTGCTCTGGCCATGGAGATTTTCTCTGGTTGTCTAAATGACAGTTCAGGATGCCGGTCCATAAAAGAATAATAATTTGGACGGGGCAAAGATAATCATAAAAGCTCCTAAATTTTGACAAGAGTTGTCATGGGTAGTAGATCATTATTTCGAAAATGGTGGTGGTACGATTTACCCGGCGGTACGCTTTTTCCGACTTTACCCTACTTCTTAATCTGTGAACTTCGTCAGAAGTTTTTAGGAAAAAGCGTGTTACACCATTTGTCCATCTTGCTCTTAAAATTTAACAGGTACTATTTTATTTGAAAACTTAACACGAAGGAACTCTAGTACAGTAGTTATTTGTTAATTTTTAGTTAATTTATTGAAAGCAAAATAAAACATGTTTAGTTAAACTAATCTTCTTTTTATACTTTTTACTATATCAGTATTTAAATAGCTAAGTGATTTCCACCACATTTACATAATGTTATTATTAGGACTTCATAAAGCTCCTTATTTTATTTATTTATGAGATTTCCATCGATACAGATCATATAATATACTAAGTGACATATACATCCGAACACCCAGTTTATTTTAATAAAAGTTGGTGAATGTATTTATCTTACTGTAAATAACAAGTGAAAAAATTTTCAGCCATATCAGTTGGACATTCCAGTTTTTATACTGCTTTTTTTATTCACTAATGTTCTAAAAATGAATATTTCAGCCGCAGTAAAGACTCAACGTTGGCGGATTTTGGTTCTTGACATCCTTTACGATCGGTTACGATGCCTAGAGTACGGAGACCTGAACGATTTCGTCAACTTAGTGAGTTTGATAGGGGCCGTATAGTGGGACTTCGGGAAGCTGGACTTTTCGGGCAATTGCATTTAGAGTGCAAAGAAGTGTAGACACTGTGGTTAGGTGTTGTCAGGCATGGCTTCGACAAGGCCGTACGCAAAGAGCAAGGGGCACTGGACGCCGCCGTAGAACAACAGACCGTGAAGATCGCCGCCTAAGATTATTGGCCTTAAGAGACCGTTTCTCCACTACCAGGTCCATTGCAAATGAATGGTTTGCAGAACACGGAAGACCTATTGGCATGCGAAGTGTTTACCGACGAATGAGAAGTTTTGGCTTGTTTTCATACCGGCCACACTGGGTCCTCCCTTTAACTCGAGAACACCGACGTAATCGCCTTGAGTGGTGCAGACAACGGTCACTCTGGGATCAGGAATGGAACAGTATTGTCTTTAGTGACGAGTCTCGATTTTGTTTAGGCATGCACGATGGTCGTGCCAGGGTTAGAAGGCGACGTGGTGAAAGGAGAAATCCACAGTTTTTTGTTGAAAGACATGTTCAACACACTGTGAGTTATGGTTTGGGGTGCTATAGCTCATGGTTCCAGGTCACCTTTAATCTTCATCAGAGGTAACATGAACGCGCAGCGTTATATCCACGAAGTTCTAGAACCCCATCTTTCACCCTATCTTGACACCCTGGCAGATCCAACTTTCCAACAAGATAATGCCCGACCACATGTTGCAAGAGTCACAATAGACTTCTTTCAACATAATGATGTCACATTGTTACCATGGCCACCAAGATCTCCCGACTTATCCCCAATTGACCACGTGTGGGACATGATGGGTAGGAGATTGCTCAATTTGCAACGTCCTCCTCAGACTCTAGAAGCACTTCGAGAGGAGTTGGTGGTTGCCTGGAATGAGATACCACAGGAGGACATTGACCACCTGATCAGAAGCATGCCTAGGCGCGTTGGAGAATGCGTAGCACATCACACATTATTAAAGGTCAAAGGGCTTTAAAGCAGTGCAATCATTTTGAAATTTTTATCATTTACTTATTATGCTTCATTAAGTACTTATACAAAATTTTATTAAAATAAAACCATTTAAACAAGGTGTTCGGATTTATATGTCACTTAGTATACATAAACACGGGAGATGTACTTATATCTATAACTATGCTTGTCCATTTGATCGTACCTATTTTAGCAAACAATCTACCGTTGAAAAAGAAATTTGAGATAATTATTCTAGATGCGTATTTATTAGCTCGATCGGTTTGCGTTGTTTTATTACAGGGTTCTTTGACCACCTTCCGGCTCAATGTCATAATAATATTGTATTAACATGGTAGATCTCCACTATATTGCACTTAGAATGACGTCACTTCGTTTATTGTGTTTCATCAAGCCCTTTAATTTGATATTCATATCATAGGAATCAATAAATTGTTATTTGGTAGTATCCGCCATATTGGATTCAAAATGGTCGCATTCAATTCATTGCGCACTTTGTCATGAAAACCAAGCGTGTAATTTTAGTCCAATTGGTTAAGGTTAACTGGTTCAGTTTTAAGATTTGTACCACGCTAACATACTGACATAGCTGACGATTTAAATAAAATGGTTGTATTTAATATTGTGATGCTTTATTATATTTGTTTTTATATTACTTGAATTTCATTGTTTTCTTGCCAAAGTTTTAATTTTGTAAATGTTATTCTAGCAGTCATAGCATGGCATAGCATTTTGGGTACAATGAGCCTAAAGTAATCGACAACTAAGCTCCGTTGCATGTTCACTTCCATACTCATAAAGATAAAAGTTTCTGAGTCACTAAATTTCTGATTGTGGACGGTCAGTTCCGTGCAAATTACATCGAGCTCACCGCATTCAACAAGAATTATTTCTTGTGCTTAAATGCAAGAGGCGTATCAACAGGGAGAAAAAGTTTAGGGAAAAACTAAACAAAAAATTGATGAGCCTAAAGATTAAGCTAGAAAGAAGGAATTTTCAATGAATTATTGAACTATGCATACCTTCATATTGCACTCCTGCTAAATTTTCGTTTTCGTTTTATTACGACAATCAACTTGTCTGTTGTACTGTTTTCCATATTCTTCCCAAGTTCTATTGATTTGCGATTTGCGACAGTGCAAAGCTGATATTATACATATACATATATTGCTTACAAATATTGGCTGCCCAGATCGTGGAATGTCATACCTCTAGACTTAACCAGCTGGACCCTTGAATAAGAGCGTACGATTGGGTAATCATAAATTTTGGGTAACTCCCATTACTTGTCAGCCACACTGCCAAAATCTGAAAACTTATTCTCAAACAAAAATTCATGTACGCCTATTTAGTTTGGCAATAAAGATGGATCGACAGACTTGACTGTTCTTATTTTTTATGCTATTGAAAAAGTATCCATCCATTGCTTATCATCTTGGTATTGGATAGAAATATAATTTTCTGTTTTATCAAATAGAATGTATAATACGAATTTTTGAGATACCGCAAAATGTATGCGCCAAAAACGTATTTTATTTTCCGTCCCTAGTAGCTAGGAAGACTACCAACGCTCTGTTGTTGACCGACGTAGTGTGAGAAAATAAAAAATATGACATCTATTACAAACATTAATATATTAGGCGCAATACAGAAAATATAAACACTTTACGCAGCACAAGTACCTATGACACGCAGTGCTTCAAATATGTGGTGAAAGCGGGTAAAATTCTCGGACCGCCAAAATCATACACCCAACAAAAACATAGGTTTGGAAATGCATAAAAAGTTATGGCAAGTGGTAAGATAGCGAAACAACCTACAGTATATTCAGATAAGAGATAGACCGGACATAAACAAGACCACGTGATCATCGAACGCTGTAACATTCGGCAGGGACGTATTAAGAGTCACGCAGTACATATTTTAGATAGTAGATGCTGCTTTGCGTAACTTTGTAGTAAATTAGCACAATTCGATCTGTATACGATTGGTGATGGATATAGGATCATGTGGGGTGGGGTAAGAAATATATAATGATGTAAATATACATAAGGGTTTCAAAATTTTCGCTTCGATTTCCAGCTTCGGATGCCGCCTGATGTTTGGTGAAATACAGTCGAATATAATCTCAAAATGGCGTTTAAATTAGCCTAAATTAAAAATAATCGTATATCTCTTAAAATTGCTTTTAGAATATTGATTAGTATATTTTTTGATTTATAGGTAAATATGTAACCAAATTAAAACGTTCAAAACGTAAAAAAATGTGCATGGTTGAGCATTGTCAGAAAGTAGATTCTTGAATAGGTTTTGCCAAAATGGGTTCAAAAATGTCAATAATTAATTAAAAAATACAGTAGCTTTATAATTACTTATAACTTACGGAATTTGATGAACGACATCTTTTATTGGAAAGATGAGCTTGATGAGCTTTCATCATCGCTACTGCCTGAAGCACCGACGTCAATAATGAATGGCTCGACTTGTTCCTCTGAAATATTGTCCAGTTCCCACATTCTCTTTTCAACTTTGTCTTTCACGTGCTTAATACAGTTTTCCCATTTTTGCGCTGTTATTAATTCTAGTGCTTCTTTGAAAAGTCCTTTGAGGTCACAAAATTTAAAAGTTGTATTGTGCTTAGCTATATAATTTTTAACCTCTGCCCATATGAGCTCAATGGGATTGAGCTCGCAATGGTATGGAGGTAAACGGAGCACAGTTTTATTTTGACTTGCTGCCATTTCGTCAATGGCATATTTTTGATATTCCGCCTTGTGATCCTTGACAATTCTTAATAATTGTACTTTCAGCATTGCTTCTTCAAAGTTGATATTTTTCGAGCGGAGCCAATTTTGAACATCAACTTTCCTTGAAGCCGTTGTTGGGACCTTCTCCATTCTTCGAGAATGATAAGGCGCATTATCCAACACAATTACTGCGTTTTCCTCTAAGTTCGGTAAAATTTTTGAAAACCACTGTTCAAACGATTCGCCATTCATTTCCTCGTGGTAATCTCCAGTTTTCTTAGACTCAAAACACCACAGACCGTTAACAACACATCCATCCTCACTGCCAATATGGCAGATAATGAGCCTTTTCCCTTTACCTGGAAATCGAAGTACTAACTGGTGTAGATTTATTTCAATAAGCGAACCTTTTTCAAATGTTTTCATCACATTCAGCGAAAAAACATTGAGACATGAGTATCAGATTGCTATAATTGGGATTATTTAGTCATATTGAAAGAAAGAATATTGAACGTCGTATGATTACTCAGCGCTTCACATTTTAATTTAAAGTTATAAACCTTTAAAAAATGAATGATCAGGAACCTGAAATACGCGCAAATATTAATATTAACAAATTATAACTTTATAAAGCTTAAAGTATGAATTAAAATGATTAGAAATATTAGGATCGGTACACAATATAAAACTTAGTAACTTTTTTTAAGTTTATAATATTCGACATATTTTAAGATTATATTAAAGAATTATTGAAATATCGAAAACACATAAAAAAACATGGCTTAAAAAAGTTCTAACAAATGAAAATGACAATAAAACATCCAAGCATTTTATCGAAAGTTATAAAAGTTTTGTTACTTGTAATATGTTTTATCTGCCCCCTGGAATTAATGTTTAGAACCTTGTTGTAAGGTTTGAAAAACATCCGATTGTTGTCTATTACTCGTATTTACCTGCTGGATTTTTTAATCCGGTGGACAGTTTATCTAGAAAGGCCCTCCTGGATGAAGTTACAGAATCATCAACCCATACTTTACTTGTAGTGTGTCCTGCGTTTACCCACGTTTCATCAAGGTAATAAATGTTCCTGTTTTGATTTCTATATTTCCCAATTTTTGTTAAATAATCCCTCCTCCATAGCACAATTTCTTCTCTATCCAGTAGTAAACTATTACGACCCCGTTTTTCCATTTGAAATTTAAATGCTTCAGTAACGCATGGAAAGTTGATCGTTTGAAATTTGGCAACGTTGTATCTCCATTTACCTCCTGCAGTACTTTATCTATAGTAGGTATTTCATTCCTAAAGAAGAATTCATGCACTTTCCTCCTAATCGCATGCTTATCAGCTTCATCCAATGATTTAACAATACTTTTGCGATGTTTACTAGTCATTGGCTCAGAAAAGGTGTGATTTTTTTTGTATTGTCTTAACACATTAAACACTGATGCGCGACACACCCCAACTTTGTGAGAAACCTTCACAACAATTTCTTTGATGGTTGATGCCTCGTTCTCCTCGCGCTCGATATTATATATATTCAAAATGACCTCTTTCATTTCTGCACTCAGGTGTCTTTTTTTAGAGCGTTTCCTAGGTGGACTACAGGAGTTTACAACTTCATCGGCAGTATCTGTTCTACTGGGCATTTTGCGCAAGCAGTTGATAACAATAACAATCAATAACAAGGTATAACAATAACAACGACAAACTCAACAACTTAATAAGATAACAAACGAAAACGTCCGAAGAAATATCAAATTGCAATGATGCACACGACATACGTAACACGTCTGAACCTGAATGTGACTCTGCCTTGATACGACTGCTCTGCCGCTCGGCATAGGCATTTAATTGCGAATTGACCAATGAGGGCTCCTGTTTTACGTCGAGACGGCGGCGTTAGCGTGAAAATCACCCGAACCTTTTGTTTACATCCGGTCTATCTCTTATCTGAATATACTTTAATAGTTGCAGATATTTCTCTTCCGAATTGCAAATTTCCCCGAAATAATTGTAGTCTGGTTTTATTGGTTCAGGTTGTTCAAGGGGGTATTTAAAACATGGACGTATAAAATGATATGATGCAAATGGAACAAAACATAATTAATTAATTTTTTAATTTCTGTTCATAAGGCGATGGACTGTACGAGGTCTCTGCCCATGTTCATTACACTATGGAAGCAGAAAATGTCTGATAACGACTGCCTCCGTTTTGTACGCTTCCATTCCATGTCGTGAATAATTTACATGAAGAGTGGCTTCCGAACGGAAAATTTGAATGGTAATTGCATATTTGTAGACGACGCTTTGACATGTTTATTGACGCTGAACCATTATGAGCTTCATGGTGAGCGTGGGTGACGATATTGTAAAGCTCGCCACTCACTATCCAAACCAGCAACAAATCAGACTAGGTTTTATAGATCTAAGTAGTCACATATTAACAGTTCCAAATCCGATCCAGAGCTGTGTGGATTACAGCACTTTGCATGCAGGCATAAAGAGCACCAGAACGATCTGTGAGGTTGCGATTTTTTTTTTTTATATCGAAACAGCCGCGCAGGCAGAAGCCTAAATGCCGGAACACCGCGGCTGCTATAATGATCCCAAAGAAATTTTGTTAATACGATTTTTGAACTGCCTAAGGTTAGTAGAACTGGGAAAAGCTTCCTCCCGTAGATTGTTCCACAATCTAGACACCCTCGGGACAAAGGAGCGGTCGTATCGGCCAGTTCTGGATGTACGAAGTTTGACACGGTTAGGATGGGACGCCGAAGTCAGGCGGGTCTGTCTGGCAGGCACATCGCGCGGCGGCATCATGGAAGAGAGCTCTGAGGAGCAAAGCCCGTTGGTGTAGCGATAGAAAAGAGCTAGATCGCCGACGGCCCGCCGGTGCGAAAGAGTCAGGAGACTGTCTGTTAGAGAAGAGTCATCGATCAGTCGGACCGCTCTCCTCTGGACAGCATCGAACATGGACACTGTAGTCGGGGCGGCAGCACCCCAAATGTGTGAGCAATATTCGAGGCTAGGCCTTATCTGGGCCTTGTATAGAGTGAGAAGGTCATGCGGAGAAAAGTACTTCTTAGCCCTAAACAAATAGCCTAGCTTTTTCCCAGCAGCTGCAGCTATTGAAGAGATGTGTTCGTGCCAGATCAGGTCCTCGGTGATCTGGACTCCGACCAGCCGAAATGAATGGCTCTTTGGTAGAACTCGACCGTCCATCGAAACTCTATGAGCGCTAGGACGCTTTTTGTTCGTCAAAGTACAGTACTGTGTTTTGGAAGCATTGAACTGTACAAGATTGTTGCGTCCCCAAGCAGTGATAGCCTCCAGGTCTCTTGTCAGAGAAGAAGTCGTCGCTAGTCTTCTTTTTTCCAGCTCAGCGGCAGAGATCGGCTTGTCACTCTGAATTCCTGCATGTAGAGTGCTGTCATCAGCGAAGCTGTGGATTGGGTTGATCGTGCAGGAAAGTAGGTCGTTGATATGTAAGAGAAACAGTGTTGGAGCCAAGACCGATCCCTGGGGAACACCCGTGTTGACGTTGTGGGATGAAGAGGAGAATCCGTCAATTACGACGGATATCTTGCGGCCAGAGATAAAGTCTGCCACCCATCTGCAAAGCTTTTCTGGGAGGCCATAGGATGGAAGTTTGCTTAAGAGGGCAGCGTGCCACAGCTGATCGAACGCTTTCGTGATGTCAAGAGCAACGACATGAGCCTCACCATGAGGCTGTATGAGTTTACTCCACAGTTGCGTGACGTAAGCTAGGATGTCCCTTGTGGATCGTTGGTGCCGGAAACCGTACTGCCTGTCGCTAATCAGGCTGTGACGTTCGAGGTAGTCCAGAAGCTCGCGATTTATGCACCTCTCCATCACTTTACTTATAACAGAAAGCAGAGCTATAGGCATGTAGTTGTAAGGGTCGGTTTTAGATCCTTTTTTTGGGATGGGCTGTACATGAGCAAATTTCCAGTTTTCTGGGAAGGTGCCGGATTCATAAGATATCTGGAAGAGATGCGAAAGAACTGGAGCAAGCTCCGCTGTACATCTCTTCAGTACAATGGCAGGAATCAAGTCCGGACCAGAAGCTTTGTTGATGTCGAGCGACAAGAGCACTCGTCCTACGGTCTTATGCCTGAATGTTACCTCCCGCATAGTGTGGGGAACCCTTTGAATTGACGGCACTTGGGCGTTGGTGGGGACGTCCATGGTGGAGTTGGCAGCAAAGATCTTGGCTAGCACTTCCGCCTTGGCCTTTGAGTCGAATACAATAGTTCCATCCTGACACGTAAGTGGTGGAAGGCTACTATGTGAGAAGTTCTTTTCAATCTGCTTGGCCAGCGTCCAGAAAGACCGACTGCCATTGCGCTGCGACATTACCCTGTGCCTAACTTTCATATCATGCTGGTTTCTGGCATTGCGAACCGCTTCGTTATATTTGTTTCTGGACTCGACGTCGGCTTGTCTGTTCTCTACAGTGGGGTTTTGTAAGTAGGTTCTGTGGGCCTTGATCTTCAGCTGGCGAGCAGCGTCACACGATTTGTTGAACCAGCCGTTGGACCCTGGTTTAGGAAGTTTCACTGTGTGAGGGATGTATTCCTCCATTCCGACGTGGATAATTTCGGTTATTGAAGAACAGGCAGTCGACGCATCCGCGTCACTGAAACAGACATCTCTTCAAGGAAAGCTAGAGAAGAAGTCTCTGAGCCCCTCCCAGTCGGCATGTCCGTAATGCCAAGTTTTGCGGCCTGTGCGAGTTTCTGCTGCCACAGCGGCTTCTGACCGAAACCTAACCCTCCACAACACCGTGATCTGAGTTACCCAGGGGGGACAGGACAGCAGTGCTGTAAGGGGCAGGATGCGTGGTCAGAAAGAGATCCAGCAGGCTACTGGCGTGGGACGAGACGCGGGGGAAAAAAGTAGGGCTCGTGACCAGCTGGGTCAGCCCTTGAGTAAGAGCGAACGCTTCGACTGCACGACCTGCTGCATCGGTCTTATTTGAGCCCAACCAAAGCTCATTATGGGCATTGAAATCACCGAGAAGAACTACCTCTGAAGCGGGGTGATTGATGTTCAGGAAGTCGATCTGGACGGCGAGGTATTCGAGTAGGTCTTCCCAGTTATGGTACAAATTTTATCTTCGATGTTGTTCCCTCGAGCCCACCCTCCACCCGGACATTCCGAGAGTGGAGTGAGTTTACGTCCGGAGTTTTTAGTGCTCGAGGGATCCATCATCATTAATTTCTTTGTTTTGGTAGATAACCGACTGCATAGCTTAGGTGTGGAAACATGCGGACATTTATAAGACACCCTGGGAAAAGCTAGCGGGTGGTACTGCCTCGGTTGACTGGTCCTTGTCTACCACCTTCTTTTTACGTGTTAGTGATGTTATATAGACCTAAAGTGGCCCGTTGGCGGACTTGTACCGCCACCCGGCAATCGGTACTGAGGTATTCCTTAACGCGTGCACAATCACTTGGACGGGAAGAAGTTGTATACTGGATACAACAACTTCCGGAACAAGCATTTGCCACGGCCCTCGCTCAGTAGGGTACCAAATGGATGGAGAGAATAAGATAGTAATGATATCCTCTCTGACTAAATTTCGTATATGATTGACTTTTTCCAACATTCCATTGGTCTTGGTTTGTCATAGTTCAGATTACTTAAGGCGTGGTTCGACGTACACGTTGTCAATCGCGGCAGATGCCTGGAAGAAGCTAGGTTCAGTTGCTTAAGCCTAGCGAGTACTTTTTTTATTCAACCTCCTCACTCTATACATAGCCCAGATAATACTGGGTATGATCACATGATCAATATTTAAATATTTTCGAAAAAATTAAATCGTAAAAAAATTTGACTACTATGATTCCAAAAAAAACGTACGAAGCAATTGCATGTGTGCGATGAATTAGCCCCTCTAAGAAAGGAGTGAACTACACCTATGTTTAACAAATAAAAAATGGCATCAAGCTGGTTGACTCTGCACTCCCTAAGCAACGCCGTCATCAGTTAATGAAGGATTATTTTCAGCACAAGTTAGACCCTTTAAGGAAAAAGTTTGTAAGGCCAGAACACTTACAAGGGTCGGTGATTCCAGAAAGCAGATGCAGGAACACGTATAGAAAACATTTATCCATCATTCCAAATTTTAAAGGCAAATGGCAAATAGATTATGAGTACAATGTGTCTGAAAGATGAATAGAATTACCATGGTTGGAAGCGTATGAATATACTACTATCAAAACAATTTTCACCCGTAAAGAAAGTTTCAAAAATGGTGTGAAACCTCTGAAACGTCAAAAAACGAAGTTAGAGTGATTTTTATTTCTTTCGTTTTTTTGCCTTTTTCTCCGCCTTTACTGGACTGATTCCCAAAACTACAAAGCCTTTCCGTCCTTGGCATAGTAGTAACCTTGTGTGAACATTTTATCAAAATCCGACCGGTACTTCCCAAGTTATAGCGGGGTCAAAGATTAGCGACATGCTTTTCCGTGTCATATGGCATCCAAGAAACACGAGTATAATATCTCATTTTCGACTTTTTTGGGATTTACAATACTCGTTAACAATAGGGAAGTCTTTCACTGTTACCATGATGCAACTTTTACAACATTTTGTTCTGGATATCTCGGGAAGACAAATCGAATTTAATGAACCTCTACTATACTAGAAAACAAAAACTACGTTGAATGATGACACAAAAAAGCAAAAGCAAATTCTGAAATATGACTAACGTTTACCGCTAAAATGTGGTAAGATGTACGCCGCAAGACTATGTTTCTTCAGATATCATGGACTGCCCGGAAGTACGAGGGATGTCTTTTAAGTTTTGCATATGGAAATAAAACAACACGGTAGGTTGTTTTAAATGACTTTATTGTTTTTCGAAGTATTCTCCATGAAGATTAATACACATCTGCATGGGCTCGAAAAAATTTTCGAAGCGCTTATTCCACTCGTTTGCTGGCAGATCCAAAACGGCATTTTTGAATGCGTCAACTGCTTCTTCTGGTGACTGGAACCTTTGACCACGCAGTCTGTTTTTAATTTTCGGAAAAGTAAAGAAATCATTAGGACTTAGATCGGGACAATATGGAGGATGGTCAAATAATTTAACCTGTTCTTCCGTTAAATACTGCCTTGTTTTTTGGGCTGTGTGCGAGCTTGCATTGTCTTGGTGGAGGATGATTCTTCCTTCGGGGTGGAATTTCGAAGCTCGGTGATGACTTTTGGCAAACAAATGGTGATATACCAATCCACAGTAACAGTTCTTTGCTCATTAAGAGGAATTGTTGTAGTATGACCCACTTTTGACACAAATGTTGCGACCATCTTTTTCGAAACACTTCGAGAACGGATGACTTTTGTTGGCTTTTCTTTGCCTTGGAACACTCAAACAGCCGACTGTCGTTTATTTTCTGATTCATAACAGTAAATCCACGATTCATCACCACTAACAATGCTGTACACATTTTTTGAGTTTCCGGAATTGAAACAGTCAAGCGTTTTTTGACACCAATTAACCCTGGCTGCTTTCTGCTCTTCAGTCAACAGCTGGGGTATCCAACGAGAAACTAATTTTCTTACTCCTAATTCTTCATGTAACATTTTTTGAATTGAGGTCTTTGGGATCTTCAAGGACGCCTCAACCTCGCGATATGTCGCATGTCTATCTTCAATGATGAGTTTGCGCACAGCATCGACGTTTTCCTGGGTGACTGCCGTTTTTGATGCACCCACACTGGGATCGTCGCTAAGACTCACGCGTCCACGTTTGAATTCTCTGTACCAACGGTAAAAACTCAGCAAGGCATTCTTGTTGCGATAATTGCCTCTGAAAGTTGTAATAGATTATGGCGCGAAAATGTTCTCGGTTGAGTTCCATTTTTCTAATGACTTGGTGACACTTAAAAATTCACTGTAGTGAGAACACTGCACGTATTGTTGTGAAACTTTGAATTTAAGTTTACTAAAGAGTGAGGTTAAGATTCAGTACTGACGTTCGATCCGCGTGGCCTACTATGTTTCTATATGCAAAACTTAAAAGACATCCCTCGTATGCGCGTCAATTTACTGATATCCTCGGGTGATTGCACGAGAATCGGTGGTGAAAACGTGTAGCGGTATTTAATCGAATGACATGATTTGAACTACCAGCGCTTTAGTTCAACATGTATCATTGCTATATCTAACAGATCTGTAGTATCACCGGGATCAGAAACTACAAAAATTTTTCTGAAAATGAGCAGGAGTCTCTGCAACCCCAAACAGTAATGCTTGAGCGCTTTTTATGAGTTTTTCTCGCTTTTTGCCCGTATTCTCGCTGCCACAGGATCAGTTTTCAAAGCATACAAAGCTTCTAAATCTGTATGCTATAGAGGGCCAAGGACCAGCGAGTATACAGACAGACTGACAGACAGACGGAAATAAGTGACATGTTTTTTCGTAACAAAAACATAATATGTCATTTTCGATATTTTTCGTGATTAGCATGTTTCCTCGTGAATTAGCGTGGAACAACTTGTACGGTTACGAGTAGCCTTTCATTCAAGAATGAGAATGATCACTTCTTCGAGATCCAAAACAAACCGATAATCCGATTATGTGAATCTAACGATTTCTAATGATACTCATAGGATATCTATGACCAATTAAATAATATGAGCTACCGTTAAACTGTTAATTATTATGGGTCCTCGGAATGGTCGATTTCGTTTTACCTGTGCCAAGCATCCGTGGATGGCTAGAAAAAACAGCCCTAGAAGCTAGTCCCGCTATCTCGGTACCTCATTAACACTACCAACCGCCTTTAGGGTGGTCTACATGGGCCACCTTTCATCAAACTGGTCAATGTTGGAGATAAGCTTGATATATTTATTGCTGGGACAAAACACAACCGACGCTATAAATCCTGTGAAAAAGGGAGTTGTGATGCTGTTTAGCAAACCACTTGTAATATTTCAACAGGGCTGGTAAAATATATAATGGAAAGGTCCATTCTTGAAAATATATGAAATATTGGCGGTAGTGCTACCAATATTAGACCAAGTCATATGTCCTGAGCAAGAATTCACGAATTCAAGCTACCACTAATTGTATTACGAGGGATGTCTTTTAAGTTTTGCATATGGAAATAAAACAACACGGTAGGTAGTTTTAAATGACTTTATTGTTTTTCGAAGTATTCTCTACGAAGATTAATAGACATCTGCATGCGCTCGAATGAATTTTCGAAGCACTTATTCCACTCGTTTGCTGGCAGATCCAAAACGGCATTTTTGAATGCGTCAACTGCTTCTTCTGGTGACTGGAACCTTTGACCACGCAGTCTGTTTTTAATTTTAGGGAAAATAAAGAAATCGTTAGGACTTAGATTAGGACTATATGGAGGATGGTCCAATAATTCCACGTTTTCTTCCGTTAAATACTGCCTTGTTTTTTGGGCTGTGTGCGAGCTTGCATTGTCTTGGTGGAGGATGATTCTTCTTTCGGGGTTGATTTTTCTAAGCTCGGTGATGACTTTTGGCAAACAAATGGTGGTAAACTAATCCGCAGTAACAGTTCTTTGCTCATTAAGAGGAATTGTTGCAATATGACCTGCTTTTGATACGAATGTCGCGACCATATTTTTCAAAACACTTCAAGAACGGATGACTTTTGTTGGCTTTTCTTCTCCTTGGAACACCCAAACAGCCGACTGCCGTTTATTTTCTACTTCATCACAGTAAATCCACGATTCACCATCATTAACAAACCTGTACACAGTGTTAAAGTTTCCAGAATTGAAACTGTCAACCGTTTTTTGACACCAATTAAACCTGGCTGCTTTCTGCTCTTCAGTCAACAGGTGGGGTATCCAACGAGAAACTAATTTTCTTACTCCTAATTCATCATGTAAAATTTTTTGAATTGAGGTCTTTGAGATCTTCAAGTACGGCTCAATCTCGCGATGTCTATCTTCACTGATGAGTTTGCGCACAGCATCGACGTTTTCCTAGGTGACTGCAGTTTTTGGTGCACCCACCCTGGAATCGTCGCTAAGACTCACCCGTCCACGTCTGAATTCTCCATACCAACGGGAAATTGTCGACTGATATGGCGCTTCGTTGCTGAAAACAGACAGTAACTCAGCAAGGCATTCTTGTTGCGATAATCGTCTCTGAAAGTTGTAATAAATTATGGCGCGAAAACGTTTTCGGTTGAGTTCCATTTTTCTAATCACTTGGTGACACTTAAAAATTCACTGCAGTGAGAACACTGCACGTATTTGTTGTGAAACTTTGAATTTTAGTTTACTAAAGAGTGAGGTTAAGATTCAGTACTGACATTCGATCCGCGCGGCCTACTATGTTTCTATATGCAAAACTTAAAAGACATCCCTCGTATTGTATAAAAACAACTTACAAAACGTAAGATTTGTGAAGCTCGTAAAAAATTAGTTCATTTAAAAGACGCTACTTTTACTCTCACAAAATAAAGAAATATGGTGAATACTTGTGAATTATTCTAAAAATGTATTTCCCAAGCAAAGGCTTGATAATGGAGGACCTAAGCAAAGAGTAAACAGTCAAAATATTCGTTATTTCGCAAGGCTAGCCAAACTAAAGCTTCTGACGTTTATTTTTCAATAAAATAACTGATCTCATGAATAAGTTGTATTCTAGAACGTTATTGTTAACGAAATTCCGTAGACTGAAATTAGGTACCGATGTTTAAGAGCATAGATTTTACTTCCCAAATTGAGCATCATGATCGTAAACATATTCGAATTGAGTATAATATGCCAGACATTCCAGACTATATTTATTGAGTTTTTCGGTCATCGACAACTTTTAGGCATATCAGAGCACTTTTGAAAGAATCAATGCTTAAAAAAACATTTATACTTAGTGCCTTACGATTTCCTGGTCATTTCAAGACAAACTTAAGAGAAAGCTAGTGTTGAGTTTTAGAAAGTTTAAAAGCTTATCGACAAACTACATTTTCGTATAGAAGAAATTTTGAAAAGCCGAAAGTATTTTGAGTATTGACATCATTTTTAGGTTTATTGGCCACAGTTATATGAGACTTCATGGATCCAGCTATTTTTTGTACGTCTGAAGCAGTGTTACCTCTTTACAGAGGACATTTTACTCATCTCAAGTAAACACTCCCTAGTAAAGCGTTGATTGTATTTGTATATCAACGTATTTATATTTCGGCATCCGAAAAGAGATCTAAGAGAATCTAGCGCCATCTATGAGACAATATCTGAACATAAAAACGCATTCAGACATCTACTTATCTAAATTTTATGGTGTTTGGTTCTTGTACTGTGTCATAGATGGCGCTCAGTTTTCAATCCCTATTTGGCGACTCTCTAATGCATGGAATACGTTGCGAAATAATTCATAACACTTAATTATTTCAAGTAGTCTAACATAACATCCTATGTACCATCTTGTTTATAAGTTCATGAAAACTCAAAAACTAGGAACGAGGATACGTGTCTAGAAATGGAAGCAAGAATTAAAAACTAATTGAGTAATGTAGGCCGTAGGTGCTCAGTCCTGACAACTAAAACAATAAACAATACTCCTGTTGACACATTCGTTTAATAAACCAATGTCTAAAGATAAAAGGCTATTGCAGGATGGCACTTACCCTGTGAAAAGCGGTAACGTGACAATACTTTAATTCAGTATCTTCAAGTGGAATAGAGGTTAATCAAAGCTTGGAGATACGCAAATAAGACAGGCGTTAGAGATGCTCCAGAAAAGGTCCTAGCGCTGTCTATGGGACAGTTATATAAACAACTATCTAAGTTTTTTCAAAGTAGATACCTAAATTTATTTTTGTTTCATGCTACTGTCTCTTAGATGGCGTTAGGATCTTTCAGATCCCTTTTTGGGCGCCACAACACAGCATATGATTGGCTATCTAGAGGTAGAATACCCGAATCAATGATATTAGTAAGTAGCTAAAAGAAAGTGGTAGTATAATAAGCTAGAGGAGAAAGTGGTATTATAGCCCCTGCTGTTAATTTGGCCCCCTTTTAATTTCATAGAAACCGGAGAGCCATCTATGATTTTTATAGTAAACAACACAAGTATTGCCAATTCCGTGGTATCGTGCGTAGTAGATAATTTCGTTGGTGATCGGTTCAACACGTTTTTGTCTAGGCAGTTGGTTTAGAAACATATTTATTGTGTTCTGTACAAAGATAAAGGGCTAATAATAGCTGTGTTACGAAGGTAGGTACGTTGAATATTTTTTTTTTTTTTTGGTGACGTGTTTACAATAATAATAATAATAATAATATTTATTCACCCAATGTACAAAGATAACAAAAAATATAAGTAAATAAATATAAAATCAAAACAGGCCCAATAGAAGGCATCGCCTGTACATGGACCAATAAATTTAAGTTGAAACTGTAGAATGCAAATGACAAAAAAGGACAAAAATTAGCTACAGTAGATTATATATTTAGTTGATGTTCGTATTTATGAGTTTATGAATTTCAGTCCTAGATATAGAATGTAGCCACTTTTTTAAATTTCTTTTGAAACAATTTCCGAAACGTAAATCTTTTAAGTCTTTAGGTATAATTTCATAAAATTTAGGCGCTAAATAGAGATATGATCGCTGCATTATAGATTCATGCGGTTGAGGAACTACTGTGCCACGAATTTTGTACCTGATATAATGATTATGTTTAATTTTTTGGTCGGTGTTTACAAATTTATGGTAGTGAGTGATACTGTGTAAGAAATAGAGCTGTCTTATATCATACATTCGAACATCTGCGTATAATTTTTCAGTGGGATAAAGTTTCGGTTTTTTAAATATCATTTTTAGAATACTTTTTTGAAAAACATCTAAATTATAGATATGTGAGGAAAATGCAGCTCCCCATGCTAATATACCATATGTGAGATGAGGCTCAATCAGTGCATGGTATAATGTTCAAAGATATTTTTCTGTCAATATATTCCCAAGGTATTTAATTTTGTAGGACACAAATCTAACTTTCTTTAAAATATAATTGACATGGATGTCCCATCGTAAGTGAGGATCCAAGATCACTCCAAGGTATTTTATGTTGGGCACTCTATTGATTTGCATTTTTTGATCATTAATATTGAAGGAGAAATTTGTGTAATTTGGCAGATGTCTAGCATAAGATCCAAATGGTAAAAAATGTGTTTTAGAGTAGTTAATGCTTAATTTTCTACTGTTAAACCACCGAATAATTTTGATAAAATCATTTTCAATTACATTTTTCAGATCAGACCAGTCAGTGCCTTCATATAATATTGCAGTATCATCTGCAAAACTATACGTAGTTATTTTGCCAGCACAATTAATTTGGAATATATCATTTAAATATATATTGAATAACAGCGGACCTAAGACAGTTCCTTGTGGGACACCACACTTAATATACATTTCTTTACTAAATGATCCTGATATCTGCACAGATTGTGGGCGATTTGACAAATAACTTTCGATCAGTGAGTACGCGTTTCCTCTGAAACCAATTCTCTCCAATGCTTCTAATAATAATTTGTGATTAACTGTGTCGAAAGCTTTCTTGTATGTAATACGGCCCCCTATAAAAGCTGGAATTATGGCCCAGGGGGCCATATTAAATACATTTTTGCGGATACTTTTATATATTTATAAATAAACTCAACGCTAAATTCGGCTCTTAATTTATTTTAAATTGTTGTAGATGCCCCGAACAATTATGTCTACAAAGAGGGATAGGAAGAGAAAGCCGTGGAGCTCCGATCAGATGACAAGGGCAGTTGAAGCTGTACGGACTAAGTCTATGGGTTTTACAAAGGCAGTTAAAAGTTTTGGTGTGCCAAGAACTACTCTAAGAAGGCTCGTCCATAATACTGAGTTGTCGCCAGAGCTAGTTGTACAGAAGCCCTTAGGTAGAAGGCCTGTGTTGCCACCTTACCTAGAAGAAAAATTAGTGGAATATATATTGCACATGGAGCAAATATTTTATGACTTAACTCGAATGGATGTCAGAAAAATAGCCTACCAGTTGACAGTTCAAAACAATATTCCCAATCCTTTTAAAAATGATATAGCAGGTCGAGCATGGTTAGATCATTTTCTTAAAAGATACAAACATCAGTTGTCTCTCAGAAAACCTACGGGAACCTCTTATGCACGAGTTCAAGGTTTCAATCCAGCAGCAATAAATAAGTTTTTTGATATTTTGGAAGCCGAATACATAAAATGCCAATACCCCGCAGATCGCATCTACAATGTAGATGAAACAGGCATCACCATTGTACAAACAAAAATACCAGCAGTAGTGGGTCGAAAGGGCAAAAGGCAGATCGGAGCTTTAACTGCTGCAGAACGCGGTTCGTTGATAACCATAGTTAGTGCAATGAGCGCTGGAGGCACTTTCATACCGCCAATGATGATATTCCCCAGGAAGAATTTTTCAGATGTTTTAATGAAAGGAGCTCCCTCTGGTGCACTGGAAGGGTACATCCTTCGGGATGGATTCAAACCAATTTATTTACTGAATGGTTTGAGCATTTTTTAGAAAAAACCCACCCAACAGAAAACTCTCCCATACTTGTTATACTCGATGGACATTACAGCCACACTCGAAACCTTGAAGTTTTGCAACTTGCTCGCAAAAACCATGTTACTATTATTAGCCTGCCCCCCCACACAACGCACAAGCTCCAGCCTCTTGACTGCACATTCATGGGAGCTCTTAAATCTCACTACAGTGAAGAGATTCGAAAATTTTTGTTGCATTCTGACAGAGTTCTAAAGCCACATGACATTGCAGAGTTATTTGGGAAAGCTTACTTAAGGTGCGTAACAGGTGAGATAGCTGTAAATGGCTTCAAAATCACCGGTGTATATCCATGCAATCGCCACATATTCACCGAGGCTGACTTCCTGGAACTACCTCAACTGCGATCAACAGTATCGACATCACCACATAACACATCGGCAATAACAACAGTGATAGAACCATTAGCAACAGATGTACAGCCTGGGCCCTCGACAATCAATGATCATGTAGAAAACACGATTCTCAATGATCATCCCGGTTCTTGCGCTTCTGAATCATCTTTTGTTTTACTGCATGATATATCACCTATCCCGAAGCCCAAAACAAAGACTTCAACTCGAAGACGCAAAACATCATCGGCAGCTATACTTACAACGTCAACTTACGTAAGGGAATTAGAAGCATCCATTAAAAAAACTACAACTTTAGGTCAATTGCAAAAGTCCCCAGAAGAGCCTCTAGTCCTAGTTCAAGCAGCAGTTCTGACAGTAATGAAGATGTTCTTCCAAGCAGTGGTGATGATTCCGATGTTGATGAATCTTTGCAAGGGGCAGTTTCTGAGAACAACGATGCAACTTGTATTTGTTGTGACCGCCGTTTCTCTGATGACCGAAAGGGCGAAATATGGGTCCAGTGCCAAAGCTGTGCGATGTGGGCACACAATGAGTGCTCTGCAGCCGAACGAGAATATTACATATGCGATTTTTGTAGATAAAACTTTGAGAGCTTATCGCGTTTCTACTATATATACCAAGTGACATATAAATCCGAACACCCAGTTTAAATGGTTTTATTTTAATAAAAGTTGGTGAATGTATTTAACTTACTGTAAATAACAAGTGAAAAAATTTTCAGCCTTATCAGTTGGACATTCCGGTTTTTATACTGCTTTTTTTTAATTCACTAACGCTCTAAAAATGAATATTTCAGCCGCAGTAAAGAATCAACGTTGGCGGATTTTGGTTCTTGACATCCTTTACGATCGGTTACGATGCCTAGAGTACGGAGACCTGTACGATTTCGTCAACTTAGTGAGTTTGATAGGGGCCATATAGTGGGACTTCGGTAAGCTGGACTTTCTTTTCGGGCAATTGCAGTTAGAGTGCAAAGAAGTGTAGACACTGTGGTTAGGTGTTGTTAGGCATGGCTTCGAGAAGGCCGTACGCAAAGAGCAAGGGCACTGGACGCCGCCGTAGAACAACAGACCGTGAAGATCGCCGCCTAAGATTATTGACCTTAAGGGACCGTTTCTCCACTACCAGGTCCATTGCAAATGAATGGTTTGCAGAACACGGAAGACCTATTGGCATGCGAAGTGTTTACCGACGAATGAGAAGTTTTGGCTTGTTTTCATACCGGCCACCCTGGGTCCTCCCTTTAACTCGAGAACACCGACGTAATCGCCTTGAGTGGTGCAGACAACGGTCACTCTGGGATCAGGAATGGAACAGTATTGTCTTTAGTGACTAGTCTCGATTTTGTTTAGGCATGCACGATGGTCGTGCCAGGGTTAGAAGGCGACGTGGTGAAAGGAGGAATCCACAGTTTTTTGTTGAAAGACATGTTCATCACACTGTTGGAGTTATGGTTTGGGGTGCTATAGCTTATGGTTCCAGGTCACCTTTAATCTTCATCAGAGGTAACATGAACGCGCAGCGTTATATTCACGAAATTCTAGATCCCCATCTTTTACCCTATCTTGACACCCTGGCAGATCCAACTTTCCAACAAGATAATGCCCGACCACATGTTGCAAGAGTCACAATAGACTTCTTTCAACATAATGATGTTACATTGTTACCATGGCCACCAAGATCTCCCGACTTATCCCCAATTGAGCACGTGTGGCATATGATGGGTAGGAGATTGCTCAATTTGCAACGTCCTCCTCAGACTCTAGAAGCACTTCGAGAGGAGTTGGTGGTTGCCTGGAATGAGATACCACAGGAGGACATTGACCACCTGATCAGAAGCATGCCTAGGCGCGTTGGAGAATGCGTAGCACATCAGGGTGCATCCACACATTATTAAAGGTCAAAGGGCTTTAAAGCAGTGCAATCATTTTGAAATTTTTATCATTTACTTATTATGCTTCATTAAGCACTTATACAAAATTTTATTAAAATAAAACCATTTAAACTGGGTGTTCGGATTTATATGTCACTTAGTATATTTTGCTCGGCAATATGGCCCCCCGGGGCCATATTACCTGCCTACTTCGAAAAAATGATTGTTTGCAAGAGTCACAAAAATATATTTTTCTGGAAACATTTTTGATTATTATTTTTTACTTATATGACCCCTTACTCTTGAATGATTGAATATTATAATGACACAAATAGGTCAACGAGAAAACATTAGGTTGTTTTTTACGTGCAAAAATTAAAATGTGGGGCCATAATACTACCTTCTCCTCTAATAAAAATTAGCATAAGTTTGTGTTAGATAAAACATTTGTCTTGTTCAAGTCGTAGGGCTTTATTAAATATAGTCGCCATCCCCAATACGTCACATTTTTAGTCAATACGTAACACGTAAAGCTACATAACTTCAGAGGATTCATAATTACAAACTAAATCAATAACGGAAGGTGTATATTAAATTTCGATTCACGTCAACCACAGTCCGAGCCAGAATCCTGATTGAATGCATACAATTTAATTACGGGTCAGTTATGGACCGGTAGAAATCAACATTTCACATATCTGGCGTGTTCAGAATGCTACGCGGGAATAATAGGTTGTCCAGATAACCGAAAATGGAAAAAATTCTAGCGATGCCTTATACCGCGACCAGGCATCTGCTGGAACATTAAAATAATCCTGTCTAATAAAAAGGCCGAGAATAGTATGCGTGGATGGATCGAGCGTCATACAAATTGTTAGCTGGTGATTTTTCGATGATGTTGGGATTGGTATGTTTGTTGGACATAGTACGTGGATAGAATTTGCTTCAGTTACTAATTTTGTTTTATTCTAGGCATGGTCTTTAGGTAGTCATATAATTTTCAGGTTACGATTGTTTATGCATAGGTAATTTAATAATCTATTTTGTTATACGACAAACTCATGCTACTTGTGTCTATAGTTTATGACCTTATGTTTCTTTTGTTTTAAGTAATAGCTACGATCTGTGAAATAGATCAAACTTATCCTCCACTTCCTAATAAAACAGTATTGATTTTTACTACTTCATGTCATATCAATAAAAATATTTACTAAATATTTAAAAAAAATATTTGTTAAATATCTGTAGCAACAGATTTTCTCATATTTAATAAATATATTTCTTATATATTCATTATAGATATTTGTAGTATATATAATTCATATATGTTTGCGATATTTTTCCCAAATATTTAGAAAATATGAGGACAGATTTTTAAATATCAATTTTATATTTTGAAGGAATATCTAATATCTTTTGTAAATATGTATGGATTTTGAAGCATTATTCTGATACATATTTTCAGTGTATATAGAAAATTCGTCATTGATTATTTTAGCCAAACCTGAAGGAATGCTTATATGTATAAAATTGGGTTTATAAACAGTGTTGCCATACGTAGCGGAATTCCGCTATTTGTAGCGGATTATTTTGAGAAGAGCGGCGTAGCGGCGGTAGAGCAAATTAGCCCAAAATGTAGCGGAATTTATTACATACAAAACTATCATATTTATTTCACTGTTTTAACTTTAATAACGATCTAAATCCTAAATAGGCAGTGGCTAGAGTCTGTTTTATTATCACATTAATAATAAAATTGGTGCATTTGGTGCCGCTTGAGCCATCTAGGAACAGAGAAGAGAATTATTCCACTTGCCTTTTTTTTCAATAAGAGATGGCGTACGTACTGCTTTCAATACTAATCGTTTCTAACAGGTCTCAGCAGGCAGACATAATATTAGGTTTCTCGCTTTGTATTGTATTTTTCAGCTCTGGGTATATACTGTTTAGTTTCGTTTATATTAGTGTTCTTATTTTTGTGTTGATCATTTTATTGATATATCATTTGCTGCAGATTTTAATATTAAATCTACTGGTAAGTAACAAAACTGCTTAAATATCTAATATATTATAGTTTGATCCAGAAATAAATCTTAGTCGCGAAATTTGTTTTTCACGCTTTTTCTTCTGGAAAATAGGAATAATGGAAAGGCGACAGCAGACCATTAACGATTTTTTAGATAAAAATCCTTCTAAAAAACAAACGGTGAAACCAAACGGGGCCGTACCATCCACTTCGACTGCATCTGTGTCGGACTCGGAGCATCCCGAACCCGAATACAGACAAAATAGAAGAGCGGAATCTAGTGGAATCAGGTCTGAGCCTGATAATTCGACTTGCGAATCTCAGGACAACCAAGAGCCAGAGCAACCTGTTAAGAAAAAGACACGAAAACAAATGTTTACTTCATCATGTCTAGAAGATCCGTTATTTAAAGGCTTGTTGGGACCTACTGAAAATGACAAGTTGAAAGCAAAATGTAAAGCTTGTAATCAAATAATGGGTGCTAAAAAATCAGATTTAGTGAATCATTCGAAATCAAAAAGGCATGCCACTAATGTACTAGCAATTTCGAATGTAAGAACGTTAGATGGCACTTTTCAGTCTCGGGAAGCACGTGAGTTGGAAAAACGGCAAATATTTGCTTGCTTAAGATATAGTCTTTTAGTTGTAAGTCATTATATAAGTTTTAGAACTGTTGATCATATAACAGGAGTTAGTCAATTATGTTTTAAAGACCCAGATCTCTCTAGCTCACTTAAATTAAAAAGATCCAAATGCATAAGTATAATTAAAAATGTGCTGGCTCCTGTTATTAAAGACGAAATAATTTCAGAATTGGAAAATAAACCATTTTCTATTTTATTGGTTGAGAGTACAGACCTGAGCAATACAAGACTACTATGCATTCTTGTAAGGTATACTCATTAAAATTCAATTAAAACCCATTTATTAGATATAATTAAAATAAACGCAGATGAAGGTACCGCCAAAGGTTTATATCCTCTTTTTAAAAAATGCGTTATATCCAATCAAGTAAAAATTACCAATATTGTTGAATACTGTTCCGACAACGCTAGTGTTACGATGGGCAATAACAAATCTTTCAAAACTTATCTTTTAAAAGATAATCCTAATATAATTGTCAATGGCTGTATTTGCCACCCTGCTGATTTAGTGGCGGTGGCGGCAGCTGAAAAGATTCCAAGCAACGTTGAAGCTCTTTTACAAAACTTATATTCTTACTTCTCAAGAAGCCCAAAAAGGCAGTGTGTTCTTGAAGAATTACAGGAATATTTCAAAAAGTCAAAATTAAAAATTTTAAGCCCCAGTAAGACAAGGTGGCTTGCTTTATCCAAATGTGTTGATAGAGTTTTGGATCAGTGGGGCATCTTGCTTAGCCTATTTAGATTAGCTTCCATTGAAGACAAAAATCCTGTAGCAAATGTAATACTTAATGAGTTACAGAATCCATTTGTTAAGGCGTATTTAATGTTTTTTAAATTCGTGTTGCCCATTTTTAACCAATTTAATGCTCTCTTTCAATCAGAGAAAGTTATGCTCAATATCATATCAATAGAGAGCGAGCGATTTCGTCCGTCATCTATGTACAAACTTTATGCGATCAGAATATTTTAAAAATGAGAAATTATATAATCTAAATCCTAATGATCCCCACTGCTTATTACCAATTGAACAAGTGAATGTTGGTTCGCATGCAATGGATGCAATAAAACACTGCAATAACACGGCAATCGAACAATTTAAATTAAAATGTGTCACATTTTACCAAAAATCGGTAGAAGAGTCCCTTAAAAGATTTCCTATCAAAGACAACTTCTTTTCAGAACTAAAATTTCTCTCACCGGTTGATGTGATGAACAATCGTCTTATTATAAGTGATACCTTTCATGCCGCCGTTTTAAAAAAATTTGCCCTTCATATCGAAACCGAAAAGGCAATTTTGGAACTAAAGAAAATATGTATTTATTTTAGTGATAGTGAGAAAGAGGGAATTTTAAAAACAAAAAGTAATGTCATTGAATTTTGGTCGTTTTTAAACGACCTCAAAAATTTTAATAAAGAATATTTATTTCGCAATATAGGTAAACTGGCTCTAATCATTTTAGCATTGCCTCATGGAAACGCTGATGTTGAGCGAACTTTTTCTTATATGCTTGATTACAAAACAAAAAAACAAATAAAATAATACCATCAACTTTGTCTGCACTACTTACAATTAAATTAGACTTGGAATCAAAAAAACAGTGCTGTTTATCCTATAGTTTTAATGAGAATCATTTAAACAAATATAAAAAGAATTTATATAATGTAAATAAGGAAGAACAAGCTGAAGAAGAAGTAATTTCTGATTCTGACTGTGAATAAAATAAGCAAACGTAGGGATTTCCACGTTTCCGCTTCTTCTTTGTCCTTATTTTTTGTTTTTTTTTTCTATTAATATTAAGATATTTGTGATAGTTTCTATTTTTTTATTAATTCCTAATTCTAAACCAAAGACAGTTTTGTTTTTTTAGAGGTATACTTTTTATGTTTTTACGAAAAATTGCAATTATATTATGTTACTGTTTGTATTTTTCGTAGGGTTTCTAGACAGTGTTTAAAAAAAGTAAATATATAAAAAAATATATTTGTTGTTTATTTCAAGCCCCCCCCCCCTTAAATTTTTAGACACTAGCGGCATATAGCGGAATTTTGCGATACGTGTGACGGATATTTTAAACTTCGCTCTGGCAACACTGTTTATAAATAAAATTCATTCTAGATATAATTTGCTAGAAAAATATTATTAAAAAAAACATTCTAAGCCTCTTCTGCATCTTGCAATTCCACTCCTCTGAAAAAATACAAACTCACTATTTATGTATTATTGAATACGTAAGCTGCTTTCCAGTGTATTTATGGGAATATAAAATGCAGTGGAACAATATTGGTGCTGAGCATGGTGAGTTACTCCGAGTAGCTCAATTGGGTCACTGAGAAGCAGCTCTATAATGCACCTAAAAGGACCCCACATTTTCTGCCTATGATAGTTCTAGATTTGGTTAATTTTTAAGAAAATTTGGTATGTTATTTTAGGTATCTTGATGAAAAATGTCCATGGGTACAACTTGATCCTTTGACTAACTTTTAAAGGAGAGGTTTTTGAAAATTGACCACTTATTGATTTTGTTGTAATGTGACTCTTTTTTAGTAAGGGAGCTAACCTAGCCATAAATATTTTGTCATTTTATATTATAATTCAAGGGGCAAAAGTATAGTATTTTCGACAGTTAAAATTTTTGAACGTACTACGACAAAAATAATAATAATAGTTGAGATATCTAAAAAAAGCATTTTTGATGTATCTCGATCAAGATGCGATTATATGTCTTTTCATTGGGATGTTATGAACATAATTTTCGTATCCATTCTCAGATAAATCCACCAATACCAAATAACTGTTAGACTTCAAGGCTAGTTATTTATGGTATTGTAAATACCTTTATACTCAGCTAGCACAATAATGTTTACTAGGCAGATAAATTTTAGCCGTATTCATAAAAGAGAAGCATAAGGTAAAAGTATAAGGTCTTGAAAAAGGTAGAGGTATAAGCATATCCTTGTTTTCATATTCATAATGATTACCCGATACTCGCGAGGATATCCTTAAAGAAGAAGTAAAAGGTTCACTGGTATTTGTATCATGAGCGACATGTCCTGACTTGTTCCAGCTTGTAGTTGACGTGGCAGTTCGTTCACTCAGCATCACTGACAGTTATACTCCAGAGCTTACATATTTTTACTGGATACAGTTTTTTATCAAATTAATAATCATGTCATCCTCAAGTGATGAGGAAACTATAGAAAATAATGGCAACGACCTGCAGTTCATCGCAGATGAAATTGCCATTGCTCCCATTATTTTGCAAAAGTCACAAGTTCCAAAAATAAAAATGAGAAAGGACGATACCTTGAAGAAGATGTTGAAAAAATACGGATCAATTTCGGTGAACCTTTAGATACTAAAGTCTTATCATTAAAAATCAACAACATGAAATCAAGATTGAAGAAGAAAACAGATCTAAAACAACTGGTAATAAAGCAATTCAATTGTTAGATTGGGAAAGAAAGTTGCTGAAAGCTATGGAAGGTGACTGTAATCCTACAATTTTGGAAATTAGAGGTGCCATTCAGGTTGGTAGTGTTCAAGAAGAGGGAAGTAAACTATATACCGAGCGCAGTGAGCAAACAGTTAGTATGGCAGCGCCACCAATTCAGAAGACATTGCCACCAAAAAGAAAATTAGCAACAGAGAAATACTGAGGAAACCAAAGAGTTAACTACAGAAGAACTGCAACGTCTAGTGTTATTACAGCAGTACCAAACAAGTATTTTACAACAAGAGTATTATAAAACGAAATTAGAAATGATGCAGCGTCAGAAGCCACCTGTAACTTATGATGTTCACGAAAATAAAATTTATTACAACTCATCAATACACTTTAATCAGTAAAACTATTTATTATAATACTCAAGTTTCTGAATTTCTCCATATTCTGGAATCATGCACTAATCCAGGCCAACTGACATCAACACTTGTGAACATCTCTCTGGCATCACACGTGGCTTGCACATTTAAAGTAGGTTTCCCTTTTCGGTTGATATACTCATCTCCATGGCGATTTGGTTTCAGGATTTCTATATGTGTACAATCAATTACACCAATTGCTGTCGGAAATTTATACATGCTTTGCCATACCCGCTTGGCCTGGTTCATGGTTGATAGTTGGAAACTTGATCCATTCGTTCGACTGTGCAACTATGCTGTTCACAACTCTATCCACAGTCCGAGATACCATTGCTTCACTAACACCAAGTTCCTGACCAATACCTTGTTGATATCCAGGGTCACCAAGATAGCATAGACATATCTTCCTTTTATGAATACATGTTTCGGCATTCACAACTAAAAATCTATCCGTAAGCCATTGAACATTTGCTTCGTCGAACCGATATAACTTTTTGAAGACACGACCAAGTGAAGGTAAACGAGGTTTGTACGTTTTAACATCCCTAACATCCACAATTTCCGCCATCATCGTTTGACCACCTTTCGTTCCGAAGTTGAGTCTGCTACTGACCACATTCAGAATTTTTGAAGGATATGCGTCCTATGCCAAGTATAAGGTGAAGATTATTAATATCCTTTTACTTATGTCACTGCTGTGAAGGATATATTTTTTTTTTTTGGCTTTAGGACCTAATCCATGCAGCCAGCTTTGAAGGATATGCTTATACTCAAAAAGCAAAAGCATTTACTTCAAATTATTATAAATACCATCTGGAGGATTTCCTTCAAAATTTGCAAGTACAAGGATATCCTTTGTTTCATGAATACGGCTCAATGTTTACTAGTCAGATAAATTAAGCTTTGTAAGCATCAAAAAACTTACCCTTTTTCCTTTTCTACAAAAGAAACTATCAAATAATGAGCCACTTGGAGGTACACAGGAAGCACGCTATCATAGTGAAAGTCACAGGTAAAATGAATGCCGGCAAATAGGTCGCCTCAGGCCGGCTTGCTATTATCCCATTGGTCGCTGAGGTCACACGCACATGCGCCGGAGCCGAAAATATTTAATGAATATTTTCTAAATATTGGAGATTTAATATTTTCCATTGATTGAAAAGTAAATATTTAATGAATATTGTAAAAGAAATATTGTGTTTAAAATATTTAAAAGATATTGAATAAATATTTAATAGAAATATTATATCACAAATAATTATTAAATATTTGTTTAAGAGAACAAGTATTTAAGTAAGATAAAATATTATTAAAAATATTAAATAGATATTTAATGAATATTTCGTGCTATCGGGGGTGTGCCTCGATCTTCTGCTAATGAGCAGTGTCGCACGATTTTTTGTACCAGCAGTTGGACATTGGCCTAGGCACTTTCACGTATTAGGGATGTATTACTCCATCTCAACGTGGATAATTTCGGTTATTGACGATTGGTCGTTGTACTGGTATTTCCTTCATAAGTAGTTGAGTATATTTAAGATTGTATTTTCGAGCCTTAGGTCCTATGACAGCTTTAGAATAAAATAATGGAAGCATGTCAGTACATTAGCAAACTTCACCAAAAACTTTTTAATAAGTTCAGCCTCTAGACTGTGATTTAGTCACAAATAACTTTGATCTAACTTTATCGGTGTAGTGTACAAGTACGAGTCGAAGGTATTTTTTGTGTGAATGGTAGTTTGGATGGTCGGTCGTATCGTAAAAGTTAAAAAGGCCCTCGTTCACTGTCCAGCGGTCGATCGGCAATCAAACGAGCTGTGCTTCGACTTCGACGACTGCCGCTTTACCCTCATATATATTAAATTTATCTGTTTCAGAAGGTACCTTACGAGTCATAAAGATAAGGTCGCGCTGGGTGGGCCCCTGTCCACACACCAATTTTATAGAGAATTATCTAGGCTGCCGCTGAGGTGCTCGGCACTGCAGATGCTGCTTTTGGCTGTAAAAGCCGCATAAAACGCGACAGCCTCCGCCAAGTGGATTCGCATGCCTTGGTCACTCAGATATCGTGTAAAAGCTTTCCATGCCGATGAGGCATAATCGCAGGGCTTTAGACTATCTACCAATCAAACAGAGAACTCTTACCGTCTTTTATATTGAAGCAGCTGCGTAAGCAGAAGCCTAAATACCAGGGCACCGCGTCTGCTAGTAGGAGCTTAGGGAAACCTTGTTAATCTGATTTTTGAAATGCTTTAGGTAAATACAATTGGGAAAGCGTCCTCAGGTAGATTGTTCTACAATCTCGATACCCTAGGGGGCGTCCGTATCGGCCAGTTCTGTATGTACGAAATTCGACACGTTTAGGGTGGAATGCCGATGTCCAGCGGGTCTGTCTAGCAAGCAGATAGCGCGGCAGCATCATGGAGGAGAGCTCTGACGAGCTATGCCCATTGATATAGCGGTAGAAGAGACTAAATCGTCGGTGCAAAAGAGTCCCGAGGCTGTCCGTTATAGAAGAGTCGTCGATCAGTCAGACATCTCTCCTGTCAACCACATCGAGCATGAATAATGTAGTCAGTGCGGCAACCTTGTATGTAGTGACGAGTTTATGTGGAGGAAAATACTTCGTAGTCCTAAACAGCTAGTCAGTGCCAAACTGTGTATATCGGTCAAACAAAACGAAACCTGAAAAATAGACTTTCTTTCCATAAATATTCTTGCAGGAGAGTACATACTGCTTTGACAACTCACCATTTCCAGAATTATCCTAACTTTAACTTTGATTTAGTCTGTCTATAAGACAATGAAAGCAATTACAAAAAACGCATAACTAGCGAAATGATTTTTATCTTTTTACATAACAGGACTGACGATCTTACAGTATATTCAGATAAGAGATAGACCGGACATAAACAAGACCACGTGATCATCGAACGCTGTAACATTCGGCAGGGACGTATTAAGAGTCACGCAGTACATATTTTAGATAGTAGATGCTGCTTTGCGTAACTTTGTAGTAAATTAGCACAATTCGATGTGTATACGATTGGTGATGGATATAGGATCATGTGGGGGTGGGGTAAGAAATATATAATGAAGTAAATATACATAAGGGTTTCAAAATTTTCGCTCCGATTTCCAGCTTCGGATGCCGCCTGATGTTTGGTGAAATACAGTCGAATATAATCTCAAAATGGCGTTTAAATTAGCCTAAATTAAAAATAATCGTATATCTCTTAAAATTGCTTTTAGAATATTGATTAGTATATTTTTTTTCTAGGTAAATATGTAACCAAATTAAAACGTTCAAAACGTAAAAAAAATGTGCATGGTTGAACATTGTCAGTAAGTAGATTCTTGAATAGGTTTTGCCAAAATGGGTTCAAAAATGTCAATAATTAATTAAAAAATACAGTAGCTTTATAATCACTTATAACTTACCGAATTTGATGAACGACATCTTTTATTGGAAAGATGAGCTTGATGAGCTTTCATCATCGCTACTGCCTGAAGCACCAACGTCAATAATGAATGGCTCGACTTGTTCCTCTAAAATATTGTCCAGTTCCTACATTCTCTTTTCAACTTTGTCTTTCACGTGCTTAATACAGTTTTCCCATTTTTGCGCTGTTATTAATTCTAGTGCTTCTTTGAAAAGTCCTTTGAGGTCACAAAATTTAAAAGTTGTATTGTGCTTAGCTATATAATTTTTAACCTCTGCCCATATGAGCTCAATGGGATTGAGCTCGCAATGGTATGGAGGTAAACGGAGCACAGTTTTATTTTGACTTGCTGCCATTTCGTCAATGGCGTATTTTTGATATTCCGCCTTGTGATCCTTGACAATTCTTAATAATTGTACTTTCAGCATTGCTTCTTCAAAGTTGATATTTTTCGAGCGGAGCCAATTTTGAACATCGACTTTCCTTGAAGCCGTTGTTGGGACCTTCTCCATTCTTCGAGAATGATAAGGCGCATTATCCAACACAATTACTGCGTTTTCCTCTAAGTTCGGTAAAATTTTTGAAAACCACTGTTCAAACGATTCGCCATTCATTTCCTCGTGGTAATCTCCAGTTTTCTTAGACTCAAAGCACCACAGACCGTCAACAACAAATCCATCCTCACTGCCAATATGGCAGATAATGAGCCTTTTCCCTTTATCTGGAAATCGAAGTACTAACTGGTGTAGATTTATTTCAATAAGCGAACCTTTTTCAAATGTTTTCATCACATTCAGCGAAAAAACATTGAGACATGAGTATCAGATTGCTATAATTGGGATTATTTAGTCATATTGAAAGAAAGAATATTGAACGTCGTATGATTACTCAGCGCTTCACAATTTAATTTAAAGTTATAAACCTTTAAAAAATGAATGATCAGGAACCTGAAATACGCGCAAATATTAATATTAACAAATTATAACTTTATAAAGCTTAAAGTATGAATTAAAATGATTAGAAATATTAGGAACGGTACACAATATAAAACTTAGTAACTTTTTTTAAGTTTATAATATTCGACATATTTTAAGATTATATTAAAAAATTATTGAAATATCGAAAACACATAAAAACATGGCTTAAAAAAGTTCTAACAAATGAAAATGACAATAAAACATCCACGCATTTTATCGAAAGTTATAAAAGTTTTGTTACTTGTAATATGTTTTATCTGCCACCTGGAATTAATGTTTAGAACCTTGTTCCCAAGGTTTGAAAAACATCCGATTGTTGTCTATTACTCGTATTTACCTGCTGGATTTTTTAATCCGGTGGACAGTCCATCTAGAAAGGCCCTCCTGGATGAAGTTACAGAATCATCAACCCATACTCTACTTGTAGTGTGTCCTGCGTTTACCCACGTTTCATCAAGGTAATAAATCTTCCTGTTTTGATTTCTATATTTCCCAATTTTTGTTAAATAATCCCTCCTCCATAGCACAATTTCTTCTCTATCCAGTAGTAAACTATTACGACCCCGTTTTTTCCATTTGAAATTTAAATGCTTCAGTAACGCATGGAAAGTTGATCGTTTGAAATTTGGCAACGTTGTATCTCCATTTACCTCCTGCAGTACTTTATCTATAGTAGGTATTTCATTCCTAAAGAAGAATTCATGCACTTTCCTCCTAATCGCATGCTTATCAGCTTCATCCAATGATTTAACAATACTTTTGCGATGTTTACTGGTCATTGGCTCAGAAAAGGTGTGATTTTTTTTGTATTGTCTTAACACATTAAACACTGATGCGCGACACACCCCAACTTTGTGAGAAACCTTCACAACAATTTCTTTGATGGTTGATTCCTCGTTCTCCTCGCGCTCGATCTTATATATATATTTGAAATGACCTCTTTCATTTCTGCACTCAGGTGTCTTTTTTTAGAGCGTTTCCTAGGTGGACTACAGGAGTTTACAACTTCATCGGCAGTATCTGTACTACTGGGCATTTTGCGCAAGCAGTTGATAACAATAACAATCAATAACAAGGTATAACAATAACAACGACAAACTCAACAACTTAATAAGATAACAAACGAAAACGTCAAAAGAAATATCAAATTGCAATGATGCACACGACATACGTAACACGTCTGAACCTGAATGTGACTCTGCCTTGATACGACTGCTCTGCCGCTCGGCATAGGCATTTAATTGCGAATTGACCAATGAGGGCTCCTGTTTTACGTCGAGACGGCGGCGTTAGCGTGAAAATCACCCGAACCTTTTGTTTACATCCGGTCTATCTCTTATCTGAATATACTGTAGTAAGATTTATAACTTCTTGATTGAGAAATTTATCAGATTTAAGCCCAGAGCAGTGTTATTCTTTCTCAGAATTTATGATTGGTCCTCTTATAAATACGTAAGCGTTATGATAGTAATTACTTAAATGGGTGATAGAGGGGGTTCAAAGAAACAAAAAGTTTCATATAACATATGGGGTCAAAACGGCATTTTTTAGAGAAAATCGACTATAAGTAAAATTTGATAATGTACTCGTAACATGCAAACAATTTAAAAAAACCGTCTCACCGCTAACTGTCTCAGCGCTTCACCTGGTGTGTGAAAGTTTATTAAACGTATTAAAAAACACAATTTTGATACATACATTGTTTTTCTTTTTAAACCCACACTGCACTTTTTTGTATTTAAAGAAGGTGTTCAAAATGTCGTCCTCCACTTTCCACACAAGCTTCATTACAACGAACCCAGTTTCTTCTTACTCTAGGTGCTAGAAGTAGTCCATCTATTATTTCAACCGCATTAAAATTTTTTTCGCGAAGTTGTGCTTCAGTTGTTATTGGACCAGCCCCATAAACCATCCCTTTAAGTTCTCCCGTTGGCGAAATCTGTCGCTTGAGCTGCAAGATTTGCATTCTGACGAGCTTCACCGTAAACTAACAACATGTCGGCGAACTGTTGATTCGAAAAGATTGTAAATAAACACGACGACGTAAGGGAACAAAAACAAAACAACATACTAACCACTGTTACCGTTTGCGATTGATTCCCGGTTCGATAAGAGTTATGAAAAACCGACGCGCTGTTGTCATGTGTGTTTTAAATATTTAATTTAATGAAACTTACTTACTTACTGACTACTAATTTTGGCTTAACTTAGAAAAACTTAATGCCATTTATTTGCTAATTACCCGATTTAAAAACGTTTTAGATTAGATTATAAAAATTAGTATGATTGTGGTGATTGTGGTCGATATAAAGCACTCAAAGTTGTAAACTATAAGGCCATCTATTGACTTTTGGACCATGGGTCATATGAACCTTTTTGTTTGTTTGACCGCCCCTATTACCCATTTCAATAATGACGTTTACACCCTGTATATCTAGAGACAAACATTCTGGATTTCTTCCGTCTTATGTTCTATTCCTTATTTTTCTAGCTGATCTAGGGGGTTTTTACTCCCTCGGGACGCGTTTTGCGTGTCTCATTCAAAATTATGTTTTGACTTTCACAGTTTTGCATATTGGTTCGTTTTTTTTTAAACTTGTTGAAGTCTGAATTATCATAAATATGTTAACTTTTAATATTTTTTTTTTGTTTGGTGAGGGGGGAATGCGTTTATGCACCATACCACCAAGTTGTCTTGAGGATACCACCTAATACCCACTAAACCCTAACCTCCGCGTGGCCCGACTCATCAGCGTCTCGGTAGGCCATGTGTTGTGCGTGACTTGCGGTCTGCTACAACGTTTCCTCATGTGTTTCAGTCTCTGGGAACGCCGGGTTGGTTCCCTTTACCTCGCACATTCTATCGATGTCGTTAAGCGATCATCGATAGAGAGTCAGCTAGGTTTTCTTGAAACTCTTGTTTTCGAAAAATCAAGAGTTTCAAGTCCTCTTACCTATATATTGTCCCCCGTCCTGGTCCTGATGGGTCCCGGTCCTGGTGGGTCCTGGTCGTGGCGGGTCCTGGTCCTGGTGGGTCCTGGTCCCGGTGGGTCCTGGTCCCGGAGGTTCCTGGTCCTCTGCATCCACGCCGTGGGGGGGGGGGGGAGCAACCGCGGGTTCTCCTAGTCTCCTAGTCAAGGTTCCAGTTAGCGGGTGCCAACTGGGACCTTGGTCTAGGGTACCTGGTTTTCGGTTGTGGGGCCTCTCGTCCGGATCGTAGTCCATGAGGAATCGTAGCTGCTCGTTCGGGTGGTCCTGAGCTTTCTGGAAGGTCTTCTCCGCTTTTTTCCTCATGTACTCGTGAATGGTGTCCCAATGCAGGTCTCTACGCAAGGTTGAGTTTCTTACGTAGGATGGTGCACTGGTGGCGAAACGGAGTATCTTCATCCCTAGAGCAGCAAGTCGCTTGCGGTATCTGGGAGCAGCGTACCCCCAGACCGCGGAGGCGTAAGCGAGCTGAGGTCTGGCGATGGCCTTGATCAGCCATAGCTTGGTCGCTAGCGGCATCCGGCTGTGTCTACCCAGTAATGGGTAGAGTTGGGCCATGGCTGCTCTGGTCTTTGCGATGACAGCTTCTATGTGGTCTTTCCAGGTGAGGGACTTGTCAAATACAATCCCCAGATATTTGACTTTGTCGCTCCACTGGATATCTTCGTCAAAGATGGATGCTTCGAGAGGTCTTGCAATCCTTCTTCGTTGGATGAAGATTGCCTGCGTCTTCTGGACGTTGATGCGGATTTTCCATTTCACGCACCAGTCCTGGATGTGGTCCAGTTCATCCTGTAGTCTCCTACGGATGATCTCGGGTCGTCGATGCTTGGCGGCTATAGCAGTGTCGTCTGTATATAGGGCCAGCATTGTGTCAGCTGTCTTCTTTACGTCGTGAGTGTAGATGTTGTAGAGCAGGCTGACCCCTAGGGCACGCCTGCTTCCAGCTGTCGTCTTGTTGAGTGGCATGTACCAATCTTCACCGTGAACCATCTTTGTGTCAGATAGCTCTGGATCAGTTGTTTTGACTTTCACAGTTTTGCATATTGGTTCGTTTTTTTTTTAAACTTGTTGAAATCTGAATTATCATAAATATGTTAACTTTTAATATGTACGCACGTTTACTGTCGTCGTTTTTGTTTGTTTGTTCTATAGTTTTATTGTCTTGTGTATTTTCTTAGTGTATTTTTAACGGATACCTTTCACTACATTCCTACATTTATAATTTTGTATTTTTTTGTAGCACTGAGGAAGGCGTAAATTGTATGCCGAAACGTTGACAATTCCATTAAAGACACTTTTAAACACCTGTTGATTTAGCTCAAAAATCCGAAAAAATTGAAAGCACATAACAAATACTGGGATAAGAATTTTTTTTTGTATCAGTAATATTAATCTCATATGAGCCTCTTATTATGTTTTATTATTCATTTTATTATAAGTCAATTAATAGCGTAGCTTTATTTCCTCCTCTTCTACTGTGGCAGGGTATGATTCCCCTAAAGACAAAACGATGAATTCCTACAGCTCTAAAAAAGACAAAACCTTATCGTATTTCTTTAAAATATTTCACCAAGCTATTCATCTCTTGTTAAAATAAATCGAAATTCGTTCTGAACTAGTTCAGAAGTGGTTGTTGGTGGGACAAACCTATAATAGAATCCTCAGGAAAACAAATTACTCATTCAGATCGCGAGGAAATGTACTGTTTTTTAATTTATAGAAAATGAAACGTTTTTGGGATGAACACTCTTACCACGATAGTGTTCCAACCGAGTCCAACTGCACGCATCCCCAAACAGTTTTACAAAAATCTGAGACTATAATAAGTAATCTGAAAATGGTTCTCTTAGGCCCAATTTCACCAACAACAGTCCGTTATTCTCCACCTATAGGGTAACAGACCGTCAAATACAGCGAATGAGCTTCAAGTTCCAATCAACAAATTTTAGCAACCAATAGCTATGAAATGTTGAAAACAAAATACTGTCAAAGTATGAGATGACAACTTGTCATTGAAACATCACCAGCTTATTGAATATTAAGAAATTACATATAATTCAGTCAAAATTTTAAGAAATGTTTGATTTTTGAATTAAATTCATGTTTTAATTACTATTGTTGATTTTTTATTCATGTTTATATTATTTTCTTCAATTGATATGCGATACTGGGTGTTTTTTCCTATAAACCCCTTGCAGATAGCCATTAAGCACCTACTTGGTGACAGGCTCTACCAAAAGATATTGCTCGTTTCCAAACATTCATTCATTTACTTGCCGTTCATCAGAACCATCATGGCACCTTAGATTGATATTCCCACAAAACCATTCAGGTTTTTTGATATCCATACATCCATAAAGTTGAATATTTTTCGTTGTTCAGGAACTGAACAAACATCGACACTATATTCACGGCGATTAAGAAATTCCCAGATACATATATGCCTTAAAGCTATCAGCAAACCTAAATCTTGCAAAAAAACTACAAATTTGCCATATTTTTCTCTTTTCACGAGTACACATTCTAGGTTATATTTTATATTAGACATTATTTGAATACAGCTGATTATTGCATTTCAAGGAGTGACACATGTGTGGGATGTGTCAACTTTTGGTACCAGTCACAAAACATATACTCTGAAGGTTTAATTCAATGACAACACCGTCACTTGTGCGGTTGTCAACGGCCATTATGTGAGGGTACGACAGGGTTGCCAGATTGTGCATCAATATCCCGTTTCACCCTCCGGGTCCCAGTGGAGTAAGTTCCGCCAGCTGTTGAAATATACTCTACTATGCTTTATACTAGTTATACTAGTCGTGACATTTTTCCCAAAATCATTGCACAACACTTGAAAAAATGCAAATGAAAATTAAAAATTATTTCAATGACGCCGCAAAATAGCTCCGTCGGTACCTTGGGTTATACATCTTGACAGTAGGGATGTTCGATACGATCCTATATTTAGAAGTATCAATACATTTCACGAGTATCGTCATCTTTCGGTCCGGACTGTGTCAGAAAGAGTGACTGCCATTTGGCTGCGACATTACCCTGCCAAATCAGACATATCTTTCATCATTTTCAAAGAAATTGTACAAAATCTTCAAATTTGAGAAGTTAGCGAGTTTCACTTCATACGTTGTTACCAGACATGCCCAAATCATCAGTTGCTGCCATGATATTCATCCCGACCACTGCATCCCCACGGCTAGGTGACCTGTATGTTAAATTTGTAGTGATCTGGCAGCGGGTTATGCTATAAATCATTTGTCACAGTGTTTGTGCACTGACTGCAACGGTTAGATGATACCAAAAATATTTTCATAAATAGGAGATCTTTCCCATTCCGGATCGAACAATCTACCAAAGATGCTTATAATCATGATACCTAGTAAATTTTCACGAAAAAAAAATCAAAATCAGCAAATGTAAAAGATTCATTTCGCACCCTCCACCACGGAACGTGATCGTCGTTAGACTTGGCAACTCTGGGAGTGACAGATAGATATCCCCGCCAGTGCGCCAGTCAAAAAGACAAACATTAAACATTACTAGTGTTTACGATTTTTGGACTTAAAAGACATTATTTGTGAAACATTTTTCATAATTTTTTGTCTATGTCCATAGTAATTGCATTATGCATCAGGGAGGTATATGGATTGACACGTCTTACACATGTTATCTGTGTTTTAGGATGGAGAGGACATAATGTTTTTATTGCTTTGAAGAAATTCATTATCCCATAAATTAATAAATGATTACTATTATGACGTAAAGGAAGATGAGGAATTGGATGGAATGTATTTTATATTATATTTACTTGCAAAATACAGACAAATCCACACTATTCAACAGGTCTGTAATGATAACTTTCAGTATATTGAAGTTGGTAAATTCAAGAGCGCCATGCATTAACAAACGTCCAAATCTGCTGCCATATTTAACAGCTAGAAATTCGACCTATTATGTGCCGCATTCCCATTCGCTGAGGGGGATAACGGATTGTTAAATGTAAACCTATAACAATTCAATTCAGTTCTTTATTTGTGTTAAGTACACCAGCGTGTTTACACAAATCAAAAGAAAAAAAATTAATACAAAAAGCAGTCTGACAAAAGACTGATGTTCAAATTAAACAGAAAAATATCAACTTATGACATTATGATTCAATAAAAGCAGATATAGCAAGTCCATATAAGTTACAAAAACAGGAGGACATATATACGTACATAGATACACGCATATTCATTTAACCACAATACGTATGTTTACTTCTACACACACACACATATATACATATGTATATACACATATATACGTTAAAATGGTAAGACATATGAAATGTTGATATAAAAATTTATCAGATGACTTAGTAGAAAGTTCAAGGAGCCTAGAGGATCCCAGGTGTAGGAACACTGTTATATTTGCTAACAATCCGACAAGTCTGAAAAATTATTGCTCAAACACTCGTTGATCGAGTAAAATGCTTTAGTAGTCAGATAAGCATTAATTTTATTTTCAAAAACTTTCGCATCCAGTTTCTTGATACGGTCTGGCAACAGGTTATAAAAAACATATATCAAAATACATGAAAGTTGTCCTGTTTTTTCTGTACCAAAGCATTATGTTGGAATCAAAAAGTGGGCTTGTTTTGAATACAGTCGAATTTTCACGATTTTATTCAATATTTTAATGGAAATCACTAATATTCAGAGACCTTTGACAGCTTCTGTCAATTTGCATTTCGATAAGGTATTTTCCCATTGGTCCATAATATTAATGTTGGTGAAATCGGCCCTTAAGGTTTCTAATGCTGCCGGTGACGATTCTATTATCGTTTTTCTCAAACGGCTTGATTTCTCCAAATCAAACGAGAGCTATATTTTTTGTTATTAAAAATATTCTAAAAGTTCAACATTTTGTGTGTGTACTCAAGCGGAATAATTCACACTCTTCACTTCCATCATCAAACATACTCTTTGTCATTTCACGGCCCCCAGCAAAATTAATATCCAAACAAATAGGTATCTCTACCCTAGCCTCTCTGACCCCGCACCCCTCACTGACGTGCAATCTCACATAGAGGGAACGGAGCGCTTTTATTACTTTTTCCTCCCGGACCGTCTGCAAGAGAGCGGGAAGCCGGGACAGGCATATTAAACTGTTTGAACATTTATTAGATGGGGGTGACCACTCGCCTATGATTAAAACCGGACTGGAATTTTAATAGATGTCACCCGGAATTAATGCCTTTGCCTCCGTGCCGGAGAGCTGACGACCTTGATGCTTAAGCGGACTTTGCCTCGAAGTAGTAACGGGTGATTTTTTAAGAGGTATAGGATTTGATTTAAAAAAAAAACAAAAAATTTGAAAAAACGATTAAATCTTTATTTGAGTCGATAGAACGGTCGATATAATTTAATGTTTAAAGATTATTAAATGTAAATGTTGGCCGCGGCTCCGCTTTAGATGGCCCATGCGCAAGGTCCAATTTTGTCACACTCTCTCCAACATATCGGCCGGTATCTCACGAATAAATGCTTCAATATTGGCTTCAACTGCGTCAGTCGTTGCTGGTTTATCCCTCTAGACATTAGCCTTAACATGGCCCCACAAGAAATAGTCCAACGGCGTTAAATCACCCGATCTAGGCGGCCAATTGACGGACCCCAAACGTGATAGGGCCATTGTTTCGTGTGCGGTGTGGCATGTGGCACCGTCTTGTTGAAACCACATGTCAGCCAAGTCCAGCTCTTCCATTTTGGGCAAAAAAAAGTTTGTTATCATCGCACGGTAGCGCTCGCCATTCACAGTTACGTTCCGGCCATTGTCGTCTTTGAAGAAGTACGGCCCGATGATGCCACCGGCCCATAATCCACACCAAACAGTGGTTTTTTCGGGATGCATCGGTAGCTCTTGCAATGCTTCTGGCTGGTCTTCACTCCAGATGTGGCAATTTTGCTTGTTAACGTACCCATTCAACCAAAAATGAGCTTCGTCGCTGAACACAATTTTTCGATAAAACTTTGCCAGCGCCCATTCACCAAATGGGAAACGTTGTGGGAGGTCGTGTGGCTTCAATTCTTGCACCAGCTGTATCTTATAAGGTTTTACACCCAAATCCTGTCGCAAAATTTTACACGTAGTGGAGTAACAGAGGCCCAATTGCTGCGAACGGCGGCTAATCGACATTTCACGGTCATCACTAACACTGGCGGATACAGCCGCAATATTTTCTTCAGTCCTGACTCTACGTCTGCGTGTTGGTGGTTTAATATCCAATAATGTAAACTGGGTTCGAAATTTAGTCACAAGCTTCCGAATAGCTCCCTCAGTAGGCCGACCAAATTGCCCATAAATTGGAAGCAGTGCTCGATGCACTCTCTTAACCGAGCATGAATTTTGATAGTAAAATTCAATCATTTGCAAGCGTTGTTCGTTCGTAAGTCGATTCATGGTTAAATTATAGACCAAACTGAGCAAGTTTAACAATGACACAAGACACGATTCACGCGTCATCTGTCAAAAACAGTATTGCCAAAAAGATACTAGCAAAAAAATCACCCATTAGATCTTATTGGAAAAGTAATCTTACTTTAGCAACGAAATTTGTTTTTTCACTACTAACCTGAGTAATCGCCATTATTCTTCACAGCATTTCTCTAGGAAGAAGTCATATTTCTCCCAGTAAACACTGATTATGAAAAAATCCCCAGATCCATAAATTAACTGCTGCTTTCTCAAAATGTATGGCAAAAATGTATAATGAACATCTAAGTATTTTCAGTAGCGGCACCGTTATTTTTAAATGTATAACTTTAAAATAAAAAGAATCACTGAAATATCCCGAAATATGGTGATAACCAAATGTTCGGACGGGTTGAGAAACATATCATTAGAGATAAGCAGAGACTAGTAGGCTTTGCAAAAACATATGAGCGCCAGCCTGTGTCACAAAACTGAATGTCAACATGATTGGAAATAGTAGGTATTTTATTTATGCAAAAATTGTACGAGGTGTAGACACTAATCAGAAAGTGAGGCAAATTATTATTCAGCAGTTTTGCAAAGGAAAGTCAATACGTAAAATATCAAGTGATCTTGTTATCCCTAAATCTACAGTTTTTGACATTGTAAAAAATATAGGGAAACTCCAAGTACTGATGTCCATGGTAAAAGTCCAGGTCGACTGAAGATGGTAAATGAACGGAATCGAAGAGGTTTGGTCAAAATCTGCAAATAGGAGGCGAAACACTTTAACGGAAATTACCACTCAGTGGAACACAAAGTATGGGATGCGGCTTTCACAACAATGTTGTCGAAAATACATCCGTAAATCTGGACTCAAATTTTATAATGAAAAAGTATTTTTTCCCTAATAAGGCTAAAGAAAAAACGCTTCTAACTGAAGTCCAAAAACAAAGACGCTCAATTTAGGCAAAATCTCTTGGACGTACTGGAGCAAGGTCATATTTAGTGACGAAGCCAAATTCGATGTATGCGTAGGCGATCAACAATAACAAGTTATCGGAAGCAAAACTGAAACCTTTCACAAAGAGTGTTTTAAACGTATAGTAAAATTTCCCAAAGGTATTATGGTGTGGGGCTGTATGTACGCAACTGTAATGGGACGTCTTCATTTTATGCAGCTAAATACCAAGAATTCCTTGCGAATACATTATTACCTACCATAATAGACTTGTATCCTGACGGAGACTGTATTTAACTACAGGGTGGCGCATCATGCCACACTGCTAAAAGCACAAAGAATGGTTTGGGGATCATAACGTACAAGTCCTTCTTGGTCTGCTAGTAGCCCCGATTTAAATGTGATAGAGACGGTCTGGCATAAAATGAAATAAAATTTAAAAAACCATCCTTAGAGAACAATTCCTGAACTGCGTGTAAAATTGGAAGCCAAGCATTAGTTAAGACCATGCCGGCAAGAATTCAGGCGGTAAAATTACGGCGGAAGGCGACGCGTAACAAGTTATTAGTTGAGTTAATTTTTGAAATGTCCAAATATTTAGTTGCCTTTTATTTTTGTAAGTTTGTTTTGTTTTTTTTTTCATCAAAATTAATTATCAAGAAAAACAGATGATACTATTGAAAATATTCCACAATTTCTATGTACTACAAATAAAAGTTTTCGGTACCAGCTTACAATTGTTCAGTTATTTTATAGGACAATTTGGACAAAATGTGAAGGTGTCCGAACTTTTAGTTCTTTGGGCTCGTATGCATTAATGACACCTTAAACTGAGATGAACCCAATAATTATGTATGTATTTATTTAATTCGTAATTTTAAAAATTCTGTATCCCAAAAATCTTGTTATTTACCACATACTCTTATGTATAGTGCTTTTGCTCTACAGAGGAGGTGTGTTAGGTTCATAGCAATCCTGAAATACAAAAATCTCTGTAGAGAGGGATTCATAAAAAAAAGATCATAACTTTGCCTTGTGCTTACATTTATTAGTGCCTCATTTATGTCAAGACTAACTCTCACGCATATACTCGTACAACCCACCAAGAAATCCATTCATTCGTGTTCGTGTATGTGTACGTGTTTGTGTTTGTGTATGTGTTTGTGTATGGTGTTTGTTTGTGTATGGTGTTTGTTTGTGTATGGTGTTTGTTTATGTAAGGTGTTTGTTTGTGTATGGTGCTTGTTTGTGTATGGTGTTTGTTTGTGTATGGTGTTTGTTTGTGTATGGTGTTTGTGTATGGTGTTTATTTGTGTATGGTGTTTGTTTGTGTATGGTGTTTGTTTTTTGTATGGTGTTTGTTTGTGTATGGTGTTTGTGTATGTGTATGGTGTATGTGTATGGTGTATGTGTATGTGTATGTGAATGTGTATGTGTATGTGTATGTGTATGTGTATGTGTATCTGTATGTGTTTGTGTTTGTGTTTGTGTTTGTGTTCGTGTTCGTGTCCGTGTCCGTGTTCGTGTTCGTGTTCGTGTTCGTGTTTGCGTTTGCGTTTGCGTTTGCGTTTGTGTTTGTGTTTGTGTTGGTGTTGGTGTTGGTGTTCGTGTTCGCGTTCATGTTCGTGTTGGTGTTGGTGTTGGTGTTCGTGTTCGTGTTTGTGTATGTGTTTGTGTTTGGTGTTGGTGTTGGTGTTGGTGTTCGTGCTCGTGCTCGTGCTCGTACTCGTGTTCGTGTTCGTGTTCGTGTTCGTTTGCGTGTGTGCGTGTGTGCGTGTTCGTTCATCAGTCAAACTACTACATAAAATATCACAAAAACAATAATACCAGAAATGTCGTTAACTTTCTTGGCTTAAAACTTTTTAATCCCTTACTTCATCAGACAAGAGCTTTAGCTTTAGTGGGTTTATGAAGAGTCTTCTTTTAACAAGAGCTTTCTTTGACTTACATTAATTTATGTCTTAGGACCTCTCAGTTTTTATTAAGCTCCGTTAAAAAAAGATATATCCATTGGTAAAATCAACTATTTAGACTACATCAGAAAAAAAATCGCAGCCGTAGAAATAATAGTTTAGTTGTACTTGCGCTTGAAAATTCATAATCGCGTTTCTTTAAAACTTTCATAGAATTGCAAATATCTCCTGGATTTTTGAATATTGGATCACATATATAGGGCTTCAATGGATAGCTACTCAAACCCTCTATCATCTGACTTCCGTTGATCCATTCATATCGTTACATCGGTACACTGGTAGTGACCACCTCTACCAACTGGTCTGTTACACATCAGCAGAGTCAAAGTCGTAAAAGTGAATCATTCACAACGCACCGTGATCCGTGATGATTCTGCAGATAATGCACCGCACGTGCAACTCGAGCATCACCTTTGCCCCTCATCTCTCACCCCCGTTCGCAGGAAATGATCCGTTTTATTCGCTTGGTTACAGAACTAATAACACCCGTCTATTTGTCAAATATATTAGCGGCGACGGTGACGTGGAGCTTGGAGGGCTTCCGAATTACGGCCGGTGCTCCACCCTAATCTCGTATAAATTGCAATGATAGCCCTACCGAAGTCATCCATCAGGGACGTACCCTTCACGATTGACATACACTTCATAGGCGAAGATAGAAACATTCTAAAAATAATTATATAATAATAGTAATACTGATAATGATAGGTATCGCACAGCAGCCCTCCGTTGCGCGAGTCAGTGTACTACACATTTGAGGAAGTCAGCAAGCACAAAAGGCCGGGACTCTCACTGTAATCAAAATTAATTCGTGAACTTAGACCAACCAAAATTGGAGCATTTCGACAAAGTCCTTAGAAAATCAAATACTTATAGGCCATATCAAAGTCTATCCAGTGATTATTAACAGTGCCTACACGCTTCCTGTCCTAAAAGATTCTCTTCTCCCTCGTTGCTGTCGTTCTTTCTTCTCTCCTTTCCTTCATTTCTTTCCTTAAAATTGCCTAGTTTCTGGGTTACCACGCCTGACAGACTTACAAACTGACAATATGACGCAAGGGCTAAGGTCCCACGGACCGCTCTGACAACCAACGATGACTTGACTAATAATAGTAGTAGTATTGCCACATTATTACTTTCTCGCAGATTTATGTAGTGCATTATTTGCAAATAAAACTCTGGGAATAGCGTAGCACTGGGAAATTAGATAGTTTGGGTGTTCAACAAATTTTAAACCATCATCCATTATAATACCTAAGGATCTCCTTAGAATGATCCACATGAACTATTTTATTACATTTTAAATTTATGATTGCCAGTTTTCATAGCATTCCTTTTTGTTTGATATTTATATACGTGTACAGTCTGCGAAAATCAAACGATTGCCAGTGTTGGTCCAATAAAGGTAAAAAATTGCTTTAAAATAAACTAATATTCGAACATTATTCGGAGTCTCGTAATCTTAAATTTTATCTTAGTTATCTACCGGCGACCTCAAAAATTATAATTTGTAAACGAGTTAAGCATTCAATATACCGCACGGTTACCCAGTTTAAATTTGTATAAACAGTTCTTTTTTTTTGATTAATTTACTATGATTTTTGCCCGGGCCATCTTTTTAGGTTTTGTGGTTCAATCTGAATAAAAAAGGCCTTGAGTAACTATTATCTAAAGTATGCCATTTTCGGGCTATATGCGATGCCTGAAAACCCTTAAAAATGAGAACATTAAATCGTTGAAAAATCCATTAAAAATTATAATTTTTGCGGTTGCAAAGCATCTAAATGAAAGTTTAAGCCTTACTCCATCTTGTGGTCTTCCACAAAGAGTAATTTTTAACATTGTGTATATTTGCGTAAAGATATCATGGTACGCTACACACAGTGGACCTCACAGATAAATCAGAGTCAGATTGGAAACAATGAATCTCTCCTTGAAAACAGTGGAAAAATGACGCTTGGTTGAGGAACGTCCAAGGGAAAACTTAAATTTTAATTTCATCGAGCTGTCATTGATGCTAAAAAAGATAATTTTTTCCGGCCATATCTATTCAGCATTTTTAAGATAAAATTAGGTTTATTCATGCTAAATATTAATAAACAATTGAGGACACAAGTGGATAAAGGTGAGAAAATTGACTTTAAACATTTTTTATTGGGACTTTTTACTTAATTGGGATTTTAGCTATTCATTTAGTTAGTTTGTTACTATCTTGTTTTTGCAACAAAGTAATCACATAATGAAATAATCCTTCAGGTTAGTTTCATGCAAAAAAGCCATTTTTCAAAGAAATGTTACCTGACACCTTTATCCATTTGTATCTTTAATTACGTATTTGATAGTATTGTAAGTAAAAACTGAATATAGGCAATCGGTGACACCAAACTGCTCTGCTGCTGCTATCTGTTTTTATTTTGTCTAGTGGGTATCTCGATCAAATGCATCTTCTCATCGCTCCTTTTTTTTCATAGTCACGCATTATAGTGTATAAGAATATAAAATTTGGCTATAAAGTATGTTTTTTTGTGGAATACTGTAGTAGTTGAATCTGACAGACGTAATCTACAATCTGCCACCAGCAGTTTGGTGCAATTGGTTGCATATATTCAGTTATTTACTTCTCTGTGATTACGTTGTAATTCGAGGAAGCAGACACATTATTATTTTGCATTGTTTAGTGATACCATGAAAGACCAAATCGTCACAATTTTATCATTAAAATGCTAAATAGAAAATTTTTGATATCAACGACAGCTTTTTATAGCCTACTGAAATGAGAATTTAAATCCTCCCTTGAATGTTTCCGAAGGAAGCGTCATTGTGTCACTGTTTCGAAGGCGAGATCCACTGTTTCCAAGCAAGTCTCAAGGAAGGTCTACAAATCTGTCTCTAGATATATACGGCTGCTAGATTCCTTACATGGGTAAACAAATCCACATTGACTTGTACTTCCGCAGTTCCGCCACTGGATTTTCTTCCCTGCCGGCTACCAAAGGCAAAGCATATTGAATATCAAGAGTGCATGTAATCTTATCAGCCACTTTGAATGAAAATCGACTGACTGTATTGTTTGCAGGTTTTATTAAACTACGGGGAGTAGACGTATCATAGAAACTCTCTTGACACTATACAGGGTGATTAAGACTTAGGAGTTACATCGTTAGATTTTATATACAAGTACAGGGTGTGGTAGAATCAACTAAGCAGTTTTAAAGCGTTATAAGAAAGACATTAGGATCTATAAAAATCTTATTATATTTACATTTAATAATGAAGAAGTGAACGTTGTACGGCAGCCTTTTGCTGCTAATTGCCGCCATATTATTATTATTATTTTCTAAACTTTATACATATAAAATGGTATACACAGTTCTATTACATCAAATTCGCTTTTTCTATATATCCAGATGTGTTTTTTATAATCCTTCATGATTGTTTACGTGGTTCTGGTGCACCCTGTACTAGGAAATTCTGCAGTACCAAGTGGCTCTCTCTAGTAAAACATATAAATAAAAATGAAAATAGAAATAAAAGTAGGTATATTATATTAGTCAGACAAATGTTCTCTGAGCGTGATTGGAGCAGCAACACTTCAAACATGTGACAGTATCTCAATCCGATACTTATCTGGTACAAAGTGAGGAGGTAGAATGACGTAACAGACCTATACTTCTTTTCACCTTTTAAGTATACAGACTGACCAACTATACCATGTGCGGGTCTCAACTTCACTAAGGGCAATTTGTACACTGACAAGCCGATCCTCAATGCAGCTCGTACTCGCTATTACACACACATATGAATTCGGTGATTGAGAACCGTTGTTCCCAGGCCCAAGACAAGCAATTTGTCATACTGAGAGTAATAATTATAAATGTGGAAGAATCATACTATGACGAGAAAATGTTCAATACGGTGAGACAAAACTAGTAACGTATGTCTGAAATCTTACACAAACAAACGTCTGCCCAGAGAGGCCGATTGTACATGCATGTGTGAGGGACATATTACTTCCGTAATACTTGTAGTTTTAGTGTGATCCGCCAAAAACATTGAATAGATCTAACAACAGATTATCAGACTTCATAGATTTCTTAGCAGCTGCTGCGACTTACGCGTTTTATTATCTGAATTCCGACTTGTCGGAATTAATAGCTTCCTAGTCTTTCATCAGAATCAACAAAGCACTTGTGGGTCAAAAGGTTTAAGCAACACCAATTTGATTACAGTGCCGGATTAAGCCAACGCGGGACCTGTAGTAATTTGTATCAAGAGGCGGACCCAGAGAGAATCCTTTGTGCGTTGGATGCATCAGCGCTCTCTCCCCGAGGAGAAATGCTTTCATGAAGGTTGGTGCGCGGGGCCTCAAATGCGCGGGGACCGTAGCATTTGTTACTCTTCCTAATCCGCCACTCCGCCACTGAATCATGAACGTCGACTACCAAATACTGTATTCCGACATCCAAAAATGGATTTGTGATCTGTGAGTTCAGAAACCTCACCACACCGAACCAAGCCAAACCTTCTTTGAAAGGAGTTAGAGTGTTAGTTGTGTTGCTGCCCCACAGATGGTGCTGAGATCTTCAATCTCTTTTTGGCGCCTCTCTAATCATACCTTAGTTGAGCAGCTTCAGGTGGCATACGTTAATCAATGCCTGAAGATATCCAATTGAAATAGGCATTACAGAGGCGCCAGAGAGGTATTGATGGTCCTAACTCCATCTATGAGGCTGTAGTCTAACACAAAAAAAAATTTTATGTATGTGTTTTGAAAATTATAGGTCTTTGAAAAAAATATAGAAATTTCACAACCTACGGCAGTCTGTCAACTCCTGTTACTGCAAATATTAACTTTTTTGGGATTTTATTTTTACAATGTAATGATGAATAATGCATCTTCAAACTGGTGTCTCAACCTTACTGCCAACTTTTCTCGTTCAGGAAAAATTGCCACTTATTTCCCAACCAAGTATTCCAAAGTAAAACTTTGCTCAACTTTAACTGGCTGTACTGGAAAAAATGTACTACGAGAGTTTGGCAAGTAACCTTAAAAGTTGGCGCATTTAATAAGGATTCCAAAATGGTATAACACTTAGAAGATTACTCGTTAACTTATGCACAATCTTTATTTGAAGAAAAACTGATGAAAATTTTTCAAAATTTCCTAATTAAACAACGATTATGAAAACGCACAAGGACCCTTAAGGATAACAGTTTGCCGAACAGTAGGCGTCAAAATGCTGCTGATGATGATTTACCTTTACAGCAAATGCTCAAACTGTTTTCCTTCAGCCGCAATACACGCTCGACATCTTAAAAAAGATCGGGTTATTAAACGAGCGAATCCACGGTTATTAACAAACTCAGCTGCTTCCAATAGTCTTTGCCGTAGCTCAGCTACATTTTGAATCTGCTTGAAATACACTTTTTCTTTTACAGTTCCCCAGTAAAAAAAATCTAACGGATAACTGGTGACCGGGCTGGCCACGGTATTGTACCAGACCGCCCTCTCCATCTGCCTGGAAAGTTTTGATCGTGATACTCTCTCACTGAGAGTGCATAGTACGCTGGGCAGCCATCATGCTGAAACCACATGTCCCTGTAAATACTCAGTGGCACGCCCTCCAATAAATTTTCTAAATGATTTTGCAAAAAACCTAAATAAACCTCAGCAGTCAAAGTCTCTGGGAACTCAAACGGACCGATTATTTTACCATTTAAAATTCCTGTCCAATGGTTTATCTTGAAGCGATATTGAGATTTATCTTCTCTCATCAAATGTGGGTTTGCTACGTGCCACTCGTGTAAGTTATGCAGGTTCATGTACCCATCTTTCTTAAATGTGGTCTCATCTGACCATAAAATTTTTTCAAAGAACCGTGGATCTTCCCTGGGTCTTTCTAACATTGTGCGACAAAAAGCAACTCGGGGCTCATAATCCCGGGGCAGAAGAGCTTGAACACGCTGTACGTGGTATAGATGGAGCACGTTTTTTGCAAGATTCTATGGGCTGTACTTTTGGGCACACCTGTTTTTAGTTCTATTGCACGCACTGAAGTACTCGGGTCTTCTTCGACAGCTCCTAGCACCACGTCTTCGTAAGGAAGGAAAGATCTTCCCTCACCGTGTGATTGGTTTGGTAGTTGGCCCTCTGAGAACAGTAAGCGGTGCACATTTGTGAACACTCGATGATCTGGATGACGAGCTCCATTCGGGTACCTCTCACAGTAAAGTCTCGCTGCAGCACTAGCGTTGCATCTGCATTCCCCATAAATGAGGTGCATGTTAGCATATTCTTGTACGGTGTACACGAACATAGCGGCACTGCACAATCACACTATCAAAGATAGTCTAAGGAAAGCAAATGTTGTTTTGAAGAGCAATTAAGTCACAAGCGATCAACAGTCCAGTTCACGAATCCAAAATTAGTAACAGTACGAAATCAACAAGCACGAACATGTAAAGATGCGCAGTAAACGAAGGAGTACTGATCGGTATCATAGTGTGCAATAGCAAGTAAGTGATGTGCTTCATCCATACCACATACAGCGTGTTCAACCTCTCCTGCCCCGGGATTATGAGCCCCGAGTTGCTTTTTGTCGCACAATGTTAGAAAGACACAGGAAAGATCCACAGTTCTTTGAAAAAATTTTATGGTCGGATGAGACCATATTTAAGAAAGATGGGTACATGAACCTGCATAACTTACACGAGTGGCACGTAGCAAACCTACATTTGATGAGAGAAGATAAATCTCAATATCGCTTCAAGATAAACCATTGGACAGGAATTTTAAATGGTAAAATAATCGGTCCGTTTGAGTTCCCAGAGACTTTGACTGCTGAAGTTTATTTGGATTTTTTGAAAAATCATGTACAAAATTTATTGGTGGACGTGCCACTGAGTATTTACAGGGACATGTGGTTTCAGCATGATGGCTGCCCAGCGCACTATGCACTCTCAGTGAGAGAGTATCTCGATCAAAACTTTCCAGGCAGATGGATAAGGCGGTCTGGTACAATACCGTGGCCAGCCCGATCACCTGATTTGAATCCTTTAGATTTTTTTACTGGGGAACTGTAAAAGAAAAAGTGTATTTCAAGCCGATTCAAAATGTAGCTGAGCTACGGCAAAGACTATTGGAAGCAGCTGAGTTTGTTATTAACCGTGGATTCGCTCGTTTAATAACCCGATCTTTTTTAAGAAGATGTCGAGCGTGTATTGCGGCTGAAGGAAAACAGTTTGAGCATTTGCTGTAAAGGTAAATCATCATCAGCAGCATTTTGATACCCACTGTTGTGCAAACAGTTATCCTTAAGGGTCCTTGTGCGTTTTCATGATCGCTGTTTAATTAGGAAATTTTGAAAAATTTTCATCAGTTTTTTTTCAAATAAAAATTGTGCATAAGTTAACGAGTAATCTTGTAAGTGTTATACCATTTTGGAATCGTTATTAAATGCGCCAACTTTTAAGGTTACTTGCCAAACTCTCGTAGTACATTTTTTCCAGTACAGCCAGTTAAAGTTGAGCAAAGTTTTACTTTGGAATGGTTGGGAAATAAGTGGCAATTTTTCCTGAACGAGAAAAGTTGGCAGTAAGGTTGAGACACTAGTTTGAAGATGCACTATTCATCATTACATTGTAAAAATAAAATCCAAAAAAAGTTAATATTTGTAGTAATAGGAGTTGACAGACTGCCGTAGGGTGTGAAATTTCTATATATTTTTCAAAGACCTATAATTTTCAAAACACATAATTAAAATTTTTTTAAATATTTTTCTGATAGCTGTTATGACTTTGCCTATCACCCGGTTTCGGCTTGACGTCAATTTCTGGGACACCCTGTATAGGTGCATGATATGTTTGTCTCTTGAAATAAAAATCTCATGAAAAGTAGTTTTTCATTGTGGAAACAGGCGTGAGATAATCTCGTGAAACAGTGCCTCATGAGAGTTGGACAGGTTTCAACGTGTAAACATTATATATCGCGAATCTCACATGAGACATTCATTTCACTTTCTGCACGCGAGTTACGTTGTTATATCGTGAGATAAAACTTGTGTTTGTGGAAATGAGTGACCCAAGTAAACAAGTAAAAAGAGAGATTTGAAAAGGGCAAATTCTAAATTCAATTGAACTAGAGCCTTGATAGTAGAGTTAATAGAGCTGTATGAATCTAATCCCAATTTCAGAATGCTTGTCAGAAAGCTATAAAAATAGAAATCTGATAAAATCAGTCATGGACAAAAACCGGAGAGCTGCTGGAATTGATTTAACATATGTGTGTCTTGTTTTTCTATTGCAAACTTTAGTTTGTCCAGTAAATACACAAAAAGTTTGCATACAGGACTTAGGAGCAAGATAACAATGACAAGCAGCTGCTTTTCTTCTATGCTTTTCTGTTGGTATCTTTCACCCGCAATTATTTGATAATAATCAATAATTTTATGATGTACTTTTCTCTGTTTCTCTCACGTAGGTACGGTGGAAACAGCTGAGCTGGAGACACACTGTCTCATGTGAGAGCAAAAATTGCAAGTAGCATAACCCGAGTGTTCCAGAGAAATTCTTGTGGAAACACATCCGAGATCAAATTTTCATCCGACAAAAATCTCTTCAGATTTTAGTCTCCTTGTGGACTCTTAGCTTATGGCTTTCAGCCGTTGAGCTGCGATCATGTTGTCAAGGTTCGGTGCCTGGTTGCGGTGACAGCGATCTGAGTCCGTTGAAATATTCACTACTTAAAATGCAGGCGCAGTAAACGGAATTCGCCGGCTTTGGCTTTTTCGACCTTTCCTGCTCTCTCCACGTTTCGGTTGCGCTGTCCGCAAAGACACGGCTTCGAAAAAATTCCCGGCCGCGACACCGCAATTATCGGCCAGGGATTTTTCAAAGAGGATGGTGTGAACCGCGAAACGAGGAAAGATCGATGTGGGAACTGATCCGGGGCCGATCGAACCTCTCGATATATTTTGGGAAGACTGGAATTTTGTTCTGTTCGCCGTCTCCTAAGGCTTTTGTCTGAATGCATTCTTTCATTCCGGATATAAAATGCACTTTCATTTTCTCGCTAGAATGGACCTACCTTAAACATGTCATTCTACTTATAAGACACCGATAACAGATGCATATTGCACGGCTAGAGATAATAGCATGCTTCATATTGTTAACCCTCTATATAACAACTGCAGCAGCTGAAAGAACCTTAAAAGTAATAAAAATATTTTAAGTCTTCTATGAGGCAACTTTTGACTATCCAGTTGGCATAGTCTTCAGATGCTGAAAATTTCGAAACACTAAGATTGTATTCCGCTATGGATGGATGAAAAAATAGTGGTAAGAAGATAGATTCGGTACTTCCAAAGCATGTATCCCTAATTTCAAATTTTATATAAGTCAAGATAAGCCTTGGTAGAGAAACAAAATGTTTGAACTTCTTCCTTCTCCTTCTTTTTTTTTTAATATGCCCTAACCTGAAGCAATCAGAAATTGTGAAAGCAAATTTTTTTAACATTTTAAAATTGGAACCTCTTCAAAAAGATGTTTGATTATCTTTGAAAATTGTCAGAAAGCTGTAAAGCAAACAAAAACAAACTTTGGGACGATCTGAAAGCTATTTTAATGTTTGCTCATGAGACCGATGCCATTTAAATGATTTTCAAAATGAAGTAGCATTATCTCCTATGACCCCACATGAATTTACGTATTGAAAACATTGAAAAACAAAAAACATTCATTCGTATTCTTATTTGTCTTTTTGCAGAAAGTTACCTCTTGTCGATGATCCACCTCTTTTCGTCGTCAGTAACACGAATTAGCGTATCTCAGAATATACGAAAATTGAGCTAAGTCGAATTTATTACTTAAAAAAGGTTGCTGTTCAATATCACAAAGTGGCATTAGTCAGTTTCTAACACCTTCAGAGTTATAGAAAAATAATATTAGACATATCTCATTTTAATAGAAAATTAAATTTCACGACGGAGCTTAACTCAACTTACGCCAACTTTGTGAAATTATAAAATATACTCAGTTCGTAAAATTTTAGATTTAATTTTATCACTATAGGCACTTTGACGTATCTATTTTTTTGACTTCACCTTCAGCATGAATACTGCTTTTCTAGATTGAAAAGAAAAAACTTAATATAAAATATATTCCCCTCGAAGTAATGCGTGCAGAGCCAAAAAAATTACGACAAACAAATATCTGGATTTGAAGTCGCTGTTTGAAGGAGATACAACGATAGTTCGTTTACAAGAAGACCAAAGATTCGATTTAAATCTTCCTCACGAGTAATACTCAGAGGAAATATTCCTTATTACTTTGTTCATGTTATTGTATCATTATTATTTGAGTGAGTCTTTTGTTTGTGCTGCCATATTTAACTTGTATAGAGAGTTAAATAGTTTTAGATATTGCGGGTACTTATTTCGCCATAATATTCAGTGTTCCCCTTTTTGTAACCATTTTGTCTTGTAATAAAACATGTTCTTCTTTAAATGTCATGTGTTTCGATTTTTCATCTCTTTAATATAACACGGACGTAACTAAGTCTTTACGACAAATTACGACCCTTCAATTTCACAAAATGACGTATCTATTTTTTTTGGAAATTTTGAACACATAACATGAAAAATGGGTTAATCGTTGCTCATTTTTGAAAAGCTTATAAACATGAGCAGATATATCCACAAATTCAATTATGCAGCAATAATACCTTTTTGTTAGCAACAACTCAAATCTCGTGAAAATATTTAAAAAGCCCTCCTGTAAAATTGGAAAAAATGAGAAACGCCACTTCGTGCTATGGACGACGTTTTGTGCAAGCATTTATGTTTCTTTTGTAAAAATCTATACTTTAAATTTTACCCTTCATTTGGGTTTCTCCACATTTGCATGGGCCCCCCAACAAACTTTGATATGGAGCTCCTGAGGAGCAAGCTGCGTCACTGAACAGATGTCAGATTGCAATGCTTAAGAATTCATGCGCTCTTAAGGTGCGTTCACTCGAGGCAAAGAGGCGTCAGCGTGGAACGCCTTCGATCTCCCTTTCGTGACTCTTGACTTTAGCGGAGAGTGAAAAAAGAACCTGCTAGGATCATGGACGATTCAGTTTATTATTACTTTCAGTTAAGACCAAATTCTCACGGTAAGTTCGCGAAGAGGTTGAAAATTAAGTGGACACATAAGAAAGTAAAAGAAAAAGTCTTGCTGGGTTAGGATGTGGATACTTAGATGAAGAAATTTGGGGGAACACAATATGGCAGACGCTGAACTAAGAAAGGGATACCCTGAAGATTTAAAAAAATGCTACAAATGTCATAACTACTCGAAGTTCTGCGCAATGCCGCACCACCAAAACGGTCGACTCATCTAGCAGCCGGAATGCTGAGTATTTTATACGTATATGCATAAATAGACACTTTTGGAATCAACATGTTTGCTTTTTGTCTCTGTAACCAAGACCAACCACAGACAGCGCTGTTTTGTGATCATTAGCAGCTCATAAGTATAGTACAGATCTGGTTCAGCCAAGAGCGTAGGGGTCTCCTGCCATCCTCATCGTACGGCACGAGTATAACGTAACTTGAAAAGTGACATTATGCCGATTTTTTTTGACGTTATGCTGTTTTTTTACAATATTTTTGTTTTTCTACAAGATATTAACTTAGCACTTAGTTGGACGTGTTGCCTACACGTCATGAGTCTTGTCATCAATCTTTGACTCTGATGTGATGTAAAATCTGCTTCTGAGATGGCATTACTGGAGGTCTAAGGTGTAAGTTGTATGTGTTGATGATAATTACATTGAGTTCCTGTCTCAAATACATTTAATTGAGATTCAAAGCTAGTTGCGCATTCACTTTTTCTTATCCATTCTGGAAATTACATATACAAATTTGCTGTATTTTAAAAATGAGAGGGATAAGAAATAATTATATTCACTGTACACTGTGGAATTACAAGCCATATACAGTATATTCAGATAAGAGATAGACCGGATGTAAACAAAAGGTTCGGGTGATTTTCACGCTAACGCCGCCGTCTCGACGTAAAACAGGAGCCCTCATTGGTCAATTCGCAATTAAATGCCTATGCCGAGCGGCAGAGCAGTCGTATCAAGGCAGAGTCACATTCAGGTTCAGACGTGTTACGTATGTCGTGTGCATCATTGCAATTTGATATTTCTTTGGACGTTTTCGTTTGTTATCTTATTAAGTTGTTGAGTTTGTCGTTGTTATTGTTATACCTTGTTATTGATTGTTATTGTTATCAACTGCTTGCGCAAAATGCCCAGTAGTACAGATACTGCCGATGAAGTTGTAAACTCCTGTAGTCCACCTAGGAAACGCTCTAAAAAAGACACCTGAGTGCAGAAATGAAAGAGGTCATTTTGAATATATATAAGATCGAGCGCGAGGAGAACGTGGCATCAACCATCAAAGAAATTGTTGTGAAGGTTTCTCACAAAGTTGGGGTGTGTCGCGCATCAGTGTTTAATGTGTTTAATGTTCTGAGCCAATGACCAGTAAACATCGCAAAAGTATTGTTAAATCATTGGATGAAGCTGATAAGCATGCGATTAGGAGGAAAGTGCATGAATTCTTCTTAAGGAATGAAATACCTACTATAGATAGATAGAAAGATAGATAGAAAAATTCGGTAAGTTATAAGTAATTATAAAGCTACTGTATTTTTTAATTAATTATTGACATTTTTGAACCCATTTTGGCAAAACCTATTCAAGAATCTACTTTCTGACAATGTTCAACCATGCACATTTTTTACGTTTTGAACGTTTTAATTTGGTTACATATTTACCTAGAAATCAAAAAATATACTAATCAATATTCTAAAAGCAATTTTAAGAGATATACGATTATTTTTAATTTAGGCTAATTTAAACGCCATTTTGAGATTATATTCGACTGTATTTCACCAAACATCAGGCGGCATCCGAAGCTGGAAATCGAAGCGAAAATTTTAAAACCCTTATGTATATTTACATCATTATATATTTTTTACCCCACCCCCACATGATCCTATATCCATCACCAATCGTATACACATCGAATTGTGCTAATTTACTACAAAGTTACGCAAAGCAGCATCTACTATCTAAAATATATACTGCGTGACTCTTAATACGTCCCTGCCGAATGTTACAGCGTTCGATGATCACGTGGTCTTGTTTATGTCCGGTCTATCTCTTATCTGAATATACTGTACATGCTAACAGTAATTACACACAAAGCGGGCGCGATGATGATTTCCCGTAATTCTCCTCAGTTTTTCGTAATTTATAACATAACCTATCTTCAGAAAGCACAACATAAAAATAACCCGTCGGACACAGCCAGTAGATATACTTCATTGCCAGCATATTCAGTAAGGATTTTCTCACACAGCAAATATTACTGATTTTATACACATGCAGACCAATCCACATAATCATCCAGATGCGATCTTGCTATTCAACCATCTTTCTTCTCAGAAATAAAAACTACAGACAAGAACCGTTTGGCCTCACAAAACATATGCAACCAATAATGCGTTTAGTTTAGTTGAGTGATTCCTCCTTAGATGGTCGTAAACAACGATCCTAGTGAGCAAACGTGGAATGAATTTTTGCACCCTAAAAACTACCTATGTTGCAAGATGACATCTTATAGGTTTTTTTTGATGTTTTATAGGTTTTTTACATGATACCCAAGCCATTGAGACCTCCCAATGGAGATAGTCAGATTTCGCCTGCTCCTGCATAGTATTTTGAGTCTTCCAAAAGACCGTATTCAGTTGTTTGCAGTACCTAGAGTTGCTGATGAGCACGAAACAAAGCTGTCTACGGTTGGTCGTGGTTACCGCGTCGCGAAACAAACATGTCCATCTCAATCTTCATAATGTCTAGTTGGGATTCAGATTACTGAAGAAATGATTTGGCACCAACACTTCTCGTCAGTTGCAACAGCTGCTAGGAACAGACTAGCATCTAGGAAGTATTTTTCGCCTCTCAACTTCCTCATTTTGTAGAACACCCATCGGATAAGTTCTGACCTGGATAGTATAAGATCCCCGGACTGCCAGACATTACTTAGTTTCTGGAAGACAAAACGTGAGGTATTGAATGACGTTTGAACATGATATAATCTCGACGCTTGCGAATAAATCTAACTTATCTTGAACTCTGATGTCTGTTTTTTATAGACAGGGTGTTTATTTGAAAACTTCCCACCACGGATTTATCGAAAACTACTGATTAAAAGAAAAATTGCCGAGATACGTCAAAAGATTTGTCAAGGGAGACAACTTTTTAACCAAAAACTACTTCATTCCACTTCACCCTCTCCCCTTCAGGATCATGGCATTAAAAAAATTGAATGACAAGGGGTATCGAGTAATAGCTTGTTTGAAAGATCTTTCGAAGTCCTTTATTTTGACGTTTGATTTTTTGAAATCGGTCGATTTGTTCTTAAGAGAAAACCCTTATTTGTCTTAATTTGTTCAGATAGAAAGCAACGAAAATATCACTTTTTATTTCAGTAAGTAGTCAAAATTTTGCTCGTTATTGGCCAAACAGTGATATAGACGATATTCAAATTCCTGACGGACGTTTTCAAAAACATGTTGTGAGATATAATGGCAGCTTTTGATGATGCGTTGACGAAGTTCATCCAAATTCTCAGGTTGGGGAGTAAACACAATAGATTTCAAATGGCCCCATCGAAAAAAGTCTAATGGCACCATATCAGTAGATCTAGCCCTCTTCGCCCTATCCATTTATCAGGAAACTTGTCGTCTAGCCATTGCCGAACCGGACGAACATAGTGAGGAGGAGCGTCACCTTGCTGGAAATATATTTCATTATCATCAAGTATAGGGTTTCCATCCTCTTCGACTTGGTTTTCAATAGCTTCAGTGACAAGCGGATTGACGGTATTTTCCAACATATCCAAAATGTCTCCATTCAAATTTCCATTAATAAACAATGGCCCCATCACTTTGTTTACTAAAATGCCTGCCCATACATTCTTTTTTGGGGGTACTGGGTATGCCTTTCTAAAAAAGCATGAGGGTTTTCATTGCTCCAATCCCTGCAGTTATGCTTATTAACAAATCCATTTAGACAAATTCAGCATTCATCACTGAAGCTGATACTTTGCATGAATGGTTCGCAGTCATTTGTTCACAAAGCTCACCTATCACTCGCCAATCGAAATCAACTTCGGTTAACTCTTGCAATATTTCCATTTGGAATGGTTGAAATTTATGGAGTTTAGTAACTTTGTGTGTTCAGAGCCTAATGAAATACATGTCGCAGCATCGATTTTGCGTAATGAAGTATTAGGAGTTATTCCAAAATCACCCAAAACTTCAACTTGAGCGGCTTCATCCCAAAACCCTCCGATGATCACGTTTTTTATTTGCAACAGATCCAGTTTGAGTAAATTTAGTATACTGATGCCTGGCGTTAAAAGTGACTGCACATTGCCGAGCACATTGATTTTGGGCACCATAAATTTGAAACATTCACTCGTTCGGCTAGTGTGTAAACCATTTTGGAAGTCAAATCTGTATCAATAAATTAATTTTCACTATTTCAAGATTGTCACAAAGGTAACTGACAGCAAATTAAATTATTTCTTTCACTTAGCAACAAATAACTAAATAGGTATAACAATAAATACAGTTCGCGCAGGATATCTGTGTTCACGAAAGAATGCAGAAAAGAATTCGGGAAGCAAATTGTAGATTTGGCAAACCCTAACGGGCCACATTTTGAACACTTATTGAAATAAAGAGTGATATGTTCGTGTGTTTTGGTTATTTATCTGAAAAAATTAAGATAAATAAAGATTTTTCTAATTTTCTCGAAAATGAATCGACTGATTTTGAAAAATCAAACATCAAAATAAAGGACGTTGAAAGACCTTTGAAACAAGATATATTTCACATAAAGTTTTTCATGTTAGGTTTTTTTTTGTATGCAAGACGTATCAGATTCTATCGAATAAAGTTATATTTATATTATAAAGACAATGCATGAAAACTTTCATATTAGGCTCTATAACTTTTGTATACAGAAGAGTTAAGTAATAGCGGAACACCTTGGTTAAAGCGCCTGGCAGAAGTTATGGTCTGCAGGAAGTATTTGGCAGAGCTGAATATTACCTTGTTAGAATGTTTTACACAGTATACAGGGTGTTTCAGTTTATTGTTGCATAACTTTAAGATTCGATAGAACTTTTAAAATTAATGCATAAAGTCTATATAAACATGGGTCGAAAAATGCGTGGCTTCCGAAATACACGGTGTGTAAATTTACTTTCTAAAATAGTTATTTTAAATATTTCGAACAATATTTGATGTATAACAGTGAAAATTGGTATACGAGGGTTTTTTGGTACGACAAAACGAACCATGGGCATAGTTTTACTGTAGCCGGTAGAGGGCGCTCTCTACTGTACCTGTAGTGTATTAAAATGACCGAAATTTTTTTCTTAGTGCAATTTTTTACTTTTTTAATAAAAAAACTGATTCTTCGCACTTTTCAACATAAAAAAGCTCTCTTGTGAATTTTCGTTATAGTTAGCCTATTTTGAGATATTTCGATTTTTAAGGTTCGATGCATTTTTAATTATTTATGCCAAAATAATATTTTTTTAACATTTTCGATTTGGGCATTACAAGTAATTAAGATGATCGTTTAGATTGTGTTTTTAAACACAGCAATAATTCCTAACTCCAAATAAACACAAAAAAACAGAATATTAATTTGTTTAACTTTCCAATATTATTTTTAACAAATTATATTAATTATTACAACTAAAATGCTATTGGATAGTTATTACAAACATACAAAATCTAAAGTTATAGGTCGAAATGTAAACCCAATTGTTCAATACACAATTCACATCTACGAATGATCTAACGTGGTATAGCATTATTCAAATAAGGCCTTATTTCATCACATGCATTCCTGATTCTGTCTATTAGCATATCTCTTGTGGTTACGGGAGTCTGGTACACTTTTTCTTTTAGAAATCCCCACACAAAGAAATCTAATGGATTTAGGTCAGAGGATCGTGGGGGCCAGGCGACTGGTCCTCCACGGCCGATCCATCTTTCTGGATAATTTTCGTCCAGCCAGTTTCTAACTATTCTCGAATAATGAGCTGGACAACCATCAAGCTGGAACCAGGCCAATCTTCTTAAATCCAACATAACATCATCCCACATATTTGCATGTTCAGCCTTTAAAATTTCCAAGGGGGTCGCAGCATTTAACCTTGCAGGAAAAAGGTAGGGTCCAAATAGTCGATTACGGTAGATACCAATCCACACGTTCACACTAAATTCATGCTGAAAATTTCTTTCCCGAACTGCATGCGGATTTTCATGCGACCAAATATGTTGATTATGAAAATTTACCGCTCCACGTCTAGTGAAGCATGACTCTTCGGTTTATAAAACGTTACTTAAAAACTCCCTATTATTATCAGATCTATCAAGAATCCACTAACAAAATGTGATTCTTCGTTCTCTGTCCCCTGGCTGTAGTCCTTGCATAGGTTGCAAATGGTAAGGACGTCTATGGTCATTTCTAAGAACACGGTGAACATGGCTTGCTGAAATTCCCAAGGCACCAGAAACTCTCCTAACACTTGTGTTCGGATCTCTATCAAACTCACGCAGAATCATACGGGTAAATCTGCGCTGACGAACATTTATGTTTTGTCCCTTTGGAGATTTCCAAAACCATTTTCAATTATTTGGCGATGCACTCTTACAAATACTGAGCGAGTTGGATGTCGTCTGTTTGGAAATCTTCGTGCGTATTCTCTGGCTGCTTCTGCTGCGTTTCCATTTACAAAGCCATACACAAAATGAATATCCGCTACCTCTTCATTGGAGAATAAAAATGGCATTTTATAAGCTTACATTAAAAAACAGGTAAAAGAAACTGAATTCACAATTGCAAAAAAACGTTCCAGGTTTCAAGAGACAACAAAACTAACTGTGAACTAATTGACGTTTAACCTTATTCTGCTTTCGATTTCAAAAATATTACTGACTTTTTAACGTTATTTTATCATAAATAATTAAAAATACATCGAACCTTAAAAATCGAAATATCTCAAAAACGGTTAACTATAACGAAAATTCACAAGAGAGCTTTTTTATGTTGAAAGTGCGAAGAATCAGCTTTTTAATTCAAAAAGCAAAAAATTGTACTAAGAAAAATTTTTCGGTACAGTAGAGAGTGCCCTCTAGCGGCTACAGTAAAACTATGCCCATGGTTCGTTTTGTCGTGCCAAAAAACCCTTGTATACCAATTTTCACTGTTATACATCAGATATTGTTAAAAATATTTAAAAAGAAACTAGTTTAGAAAGTAAACTTAAACACCCTGTATTTCGGAAGCCACGCATTTTTCGACCCATGTTTATATAGACTTTATGCATTAATTTTAAAAGTTCTATCGAATATTAAAGTTATACAACAAAAAACTGAAACACCCTGTATATAAGAATCACTATCAGAATTTGAGTTAGTTTTATTTTTACTTAATATTTCTCACCTGATAATAGTAAATCGGCTCTCTACCTAATTTAGCAGGTATGCAAGCGTTTTGTCTTCCAAAGAAAGAAAACGAATATCTCGCAGTACTGGGATTTTGGACTAGGAGTATTGTTCACATATTTGTCTAGTCATAATGCGGCTGAGAGGACGCAACATAGTAAACATACTACCTGTGTAATTAAAATAAGGTCATCCGCAGTCTGTATAACCAGGAAATCAGCTGGAACTTCTGTAGACAATTTTGTGATTTTATAAACGAATGTCACTACTCTGCGTTATACTTCCTCCATCTCATGGTCCTCGAAATCGTCCATCTACGGCAACTTTACGGTCGGCGTGCTTTGAGCTAAGCCGTACTGAGACCGCTTTTATAGTCGTTATCGCATTATTAATCGTATAATTTGTAGATTTAAGAGGGACAAATTTTACTGCGCTTTTAATTGAAAAGCACGAAAAAGCGTTTCCCTGGATAATTAACTTTACGATGGGAAAGCCTTTCAACCTTCAAGGCTTTTAGACTGCAGGCGCGTTTGGGTTGCCACTGAGTAAAAAAAGTATACAACCTACAAGAAGTAAAGACGCTTCCGGAAAAACCTCAATACATATTTGGACTTAATGTGTTACAAGCGCGTCGGTGGGGTAAAATTTTATCCACAACCACCAGCCGAACAGCCAGGTACAAAGGGTACCTTTTCCCTTTGTGGCAACAAAATAAGGTTGTACTTGAACCACGCTAGGCTTCCATATACAGAGTGCGATGGAAATTCGATTTATCATGTATTTTTGCTAAATATTTCAAAACTTCATTAAATGATACCTTCCAATTCTGCAGTAACGGTTTAGTACTGGTCCAGTGGCATACGGTTTTAGGGATACATCAATATGACGTAAGTCACGGATTCAGCAAATACCGAGTCAAATATTTCAAAATGGAATTTAGTATTTTGTTTAAATTTTGAGATTAGATTTTTTAAAAGGCCTCGCGAAAACCCGGAAATATTTTGTTCAATTTTGTATACTGTAGAAGAAAAGTGTCAATGGACCCAAAGTTTTTCCATGACAAGTTCCTGATATACAGCGCCTCCAAGTTGGGTAGTCCGTCCCAAATTACTAGCATGTTATGGGTTCGGTGCACGGATATTTAATAGCTGTTTGATATTTATTTACGTTCTTATCTCCATCCCTACTGGTCAGTGCAGCAATATTACAATTGTCACATCTACAGTGCAGCCTGAACTTGCATAGACACAAACTTTTTTTAAGAACAGTTCTCTGTGGGAAGGGATTTCAAAAACATTTATTGTGATTGACTAATAACCTAAAAACCAAAGTTGTGATGAAAAATTAATGATAGTTTGCTTTATAAGCTATGGTCCAAAAATGTTTCCTTACAAAAACTCGGGGTTTGAGGTTTTAGGAAAAAAATGGAAATTAATTAATATTTTCAGAACCGCGTCAGATATTTCACTGATATTTAGTACGTAGTGAAAGTTAATAAGATTGCATATTTTTCAATGCAAAAATAACTTTTAGCTTTAACAGTGGTGTACGTACGGGTATTGATTTCCATATTTAAAAAAAATGATACGCCAATGATTTTTTGCCAAATAAAAAATATTTTTGAATTTCCCGTTCAATTTAAAGCAAATGATTTCTCCTAAATTGTTTTCCTTCGATGCTCCATTTTTGAGTAAAAAAAATAAACACCGTTCTATTGTCTAACTTGCAAGATTATTATTAATTTAATTGGAAAAATTAAACACATTAGGGGTTATGAACTGACAACATAAACATAACATTAAAACCAACGAAATGATTTAAAAAATTGTTGAAAATGACCCCCTTCACTTAGTATGCACCTCATGGAATTGCGCACTCGTTGAAATATCCCTGGAGTGTTTTTTATTCTATCACAAGCTGCAACTATTCTTTCCTTTAATTCCTCTACAGTGTTAATAGGACTTGTGTACACTAGTGTCTTAAGATAGCCCCATAAAAAGAAATCTAAACTGTTGAGGTCTGGGGACCTTGGTGGCCATTCTTGGGGCCCACCGCGGCCAATCCAACGAGTTGGATAAACAGTTTGTAAATAATTACGAACCGCTACACTGAAATGCGCTGATGCACCATCATGCATGTACCACATATTGTTTCTTATTACTAGCGGAACATCATCAAGCAGCAGAGGCAACTGTTGTTGAAGAAAATTGATTTTAGTCTGTCCGTCAAGTCGTCCCGGCAAGAAGAATGGGCCAAAAAAAGTGGTTGACAATAATTCCTGCCCATACGTTAACCGAAATTTGCTGTTGGAAATGGGTTTTGGTTACGGCATAGGAATTTTCTTCTGCCCACAAATGATTATTGTGGAAATTCTGAATGGCATTTCGAGAAAAATTAGCTTCGTCCGTGAACAGAATCATTGATTCGAATTGCGCATTTTGTGTAGATACCACCGACAAAAGGTCACACTTGGAAAATCAATGGGAAGTACCTAATGCGTGTACTCTTAAAATATGGTAAGGATATAACAAAAAATCCACTAAAATTCTCTAAACAATTTGATAGCAAATATTTAAGTGTCTAGTATCTTCCTTGTACTCGTTTCAGGATGTTCTTCGACTTCGTGCAGCATTGCTTCCTCAATTTCAGGTGTTCTCACACTTAGAGGTCTACCTTCAGATGTTCCTTTTCGGACAGAACCAGTTTCAACAAGACGACGATGAATATTAGAAAAGGTTCGACTATCTGACAAAGCACGATCGGGATATCTCTGGTGATAAATCCGTCTGGCTTGCTCACCATTACCGTCGGCCAGGCCATATACGTAATACATTTCCACCATTTCTGCTTTTGAACAATTCACCATTATTAACAAGATTGTGAAAACTAAATAATGAAAAAGATATCACAGCGAACAGATTTGAATAACAGAGACTTGTCAGATGTCAAAAGCCAGTGACATATTCTAGAGCAACTAGATATTTATTGCTAAATTGCATTCTTCAATTATCACATTAATTTCATCGGATAATGAACGGTTTTTATTTTCTTACTCAAAAATGGCGCATCGAAGGAAAACAATACATACATTTGTTTTGAATTGAACGGGGAATTCAAAAATAATTTATATTTGGCAAAAAACTATTGGCGTACCATTTTTTTGATTAAAAAGTATCGAAGCCAATACCCGTACGCACGCCACTGTTAAAGCTGAAAGCTATTTTTGCATATGAAATATGCAACTTTATTAACTTTCACTGCGTACTAAATATCAGTGAAATATCTGAAGCAGATCTGAAAATATTAATGAATTTCCATTTTCTTCCTAAAACTTCAACACCCCGAGTTTTTGTAAGGATACATTTTTCATGTAGACTCACACCGTTAAATATTCGCATATCATTAAGGAACACCCTGTATATAAAAAAATTAACAAAACCCAAATGTATTCAGATATATCTATGATAAGAAGCTTTGGTTTACATCTCACTATAATCTTGTACATTTTTGGAATATATTCTTACAGAAACAGTGTACACGTAATCGAATGACAAAGTTGTTGAATCGACTTGGAGGTCTTTGTGTTTCAGAAACAACTCGTGGAAGAACTTGTCGCCCATGTGCACATTTGTCAATGTGTTGTGGTCAACAAAATACATTTTTCTTTCAAATAGCAAAAAGCTGTTCTCCATGAGGTTTCTGCAGGTCTTTTGTTTTTATTGGAAATTGAAAGAATACGATAAATCATAGGCAAAATCATGTTTCTGATAACAGCGCATATATATATTGGTATGAATTATTTTTGGAGCTAAACAAGATATTTTGTTCAAACTTCACAGAAACATATTTAAAACTTCCAGGCATTCTTGTAATTGGTTAACAAACGCAAGTTGTTTCTATGTTGGACGGTCCCGGCAAAGCGGTAGTTGCAGCCGAGAGGGTTTGACCAAGAAGTTACCTCACTATCCATAGTCGGTATACTTTGCCACCGATCAAAAGTCTGACCCCGAGTCTGCGATATGTGAATACATATACGTATATTTTATAGGTGCTGGTGGTGCCTATAAAATGGGTGATTAAAACTGGACGTTATGCTTCATAATGCGAGGAGCGGCATACGATGCGAAAAGGCTTCTTGGACAACGCCGGTGCCGGTATTGCTATTTCACATTTTGTGTTAAAAGCTTCGAAAGCAATACAGCTAATGTCTATTTATCAGGAATCTCCCGTTCTTTAAAAAAAAGGGCAACGCTGTCATCACTTCATAAAGGATTATTTTCGGCACAAGCTGGACTCTCTGAGAAAGAGAGTTAAATAGATCAAGTCGTTCAAACAGGTCCATACAATTAGTCCATAGCTGCAGCTCTGATAACGTTATGATCTAGAAATTTTTCTCCCTCCCTAACAACAGTACCGATCATCTGGCAACGTTGCTGTGGCAAACTAGACAGTGGTTAACCCAGCAAGGCTCATTGCAGCCACCCATCGGTCTGATACCGCAGCCTTCGATGCAGGTAATATGCTCCTGTGTTCGTTGAGTTTCGTGGGACGTGGGGCGCGTGTATTGAAAATAAACGGCATTTTTTAAAGAAAAGCGACTTTAAAGTAAAATAAAATCTGACAACGCCGCAATGCCAGACGCAAATTACGACGGAACGCAGTGTAAGTAAAGATGGAGATTGTTATTTTTGGTTTTTGACATAGTTCTAGCCTATAGACAGGCCAAGGATTAGCGGACAGACCGACAAACTGATGGTTAAATAAGTGACAGTGATAGTTTTTTGTTATGTATTTATTGTGCATGTCATGTATCATCCAAAAGACATATCGTCGCTAAAAATCTAAGTCTGCGTATCTCCAAGCTGCCAACTTCTTACTAGAGCAAAGAGGACCTTTGGATTACCTCTTGAGTAACATGCATAACTTAAGTCCTCCATGATTGTCTGGCAGCTAAATTAAACCACATGTACTTGTAATACTGTTTACTTACGACCTTTCGGCCACCACGGAAGCAATTATCTAGTACGTGCATATCTCATTCTTTAGTTACGCGGTGTTTGAACTTAAGGGACTATATCTCATTTTCGAAAAGGACTGTAAATTCACGAACTTTAAAACAGCACTTAACGATTTTGGTTATTGTAAAAGTGTCAGCCCCCAAACATTTTTGAAGGGGTGTGGTACTGAATTTTTCGAAATTTCAAATATTGTACAGAATACTATGCTAAATACAAATTTCAGAGAACAACCTGACTACAGGACAGCGAGGGGAGCTCGGCTTCTCATGGGATGCCACTGTTAGTCCTATTGTGATGCTCATAGGCGCCCGCAGGAGTTTTTCTCAGGGGGAGGCGATCATCGGCAAGAGATACCTTTATGTAAAAGTGTACCTGCCCCCGAAACTTTTTGAAGAGAGGAAGGTAGCAAAATTTTTCAAGCTGGCATATCCTAAAAATCCTCAAAATTTTACCAAAACCGTGCCAAATATGCACATTTTAAGGGCCAGTTAGATTCTCGGTCGAGATAATATAATAATCCTCCAGACAAGGTTTTTTCAAGAAACAAGGGTCATTTTCATTTTCACCGAAAAACTTGCTCCAAATTATCACAGTTTGAGTTTGGCGATGCTAACAAATAAAGTGTCGATATTCTATTTCTTTCTCTCGTCACTGAAAATAAGAATGACCCAACTGCAGTTTGTAAAGCCAACCTCAATTTATCTATTACTCTTTGACATCGGCGCTTTCCACCGTGTAAGCCGAACGTCGGCGCTTTGCAGTGAATAATGCATAAAGCTTTCTCAAAAATGGCGAGGAACGCGCAACCGCAGCATCCACGGACCGGTAAAGTATCTGCGCTGCAGCTGAAACGCAGGCCGCTTTAATCATCTTTCATGATGGATCGTGAAATACCGCACGACTCGGATAACGCACTCCTGCCACTTTTCTTCTCCTTTGCTCCTTGCCGAGTCTCTCTTTCTTCTTTCCACCAGCGGTGTAGCTACAAGCCTTCTTTTCGGGGATATGAAAATGTAATTGAAGATTATGTTTTGTGAGTTGCCTCGCCTTTTTTTTATAAATAAGAGGAAATGGTGGGGTGATTCCTTTTTCCTTGTTTTAAATTAATTAATAAATTATTTTAAATGAAATCTAAGGATCAGTCAAAGCAAAACAGCTGTCACGTGGCGTGCAAATTTAGGCCCTAGCTCAAATAAATCGGAGAGTAGGGGGAGGGTTAAGAGCGCGAGTGACTCAAGACGGATTAAGTCACAAATCCACGAGCTGTTAGTCGGAACTTGTTCTGCTTGACCACCATACAAAGAAAAGAATCTAACAGTAATGATGAAACCTAATTAACTGTATACAGAGTGCCAAATAAAACAAGATATCTAAAAACGAATAACAATATATTGCCAAAACAAGCAGCACATATGCTCCACCACTGGAGTGCAAGTTAAAAGAAAAGATATTATTAAAAACTATCTGACAATAAAATTAATAGACCATAATAACTAACCCTGCAAAATGTTTACCATGATACACGTACAAAGGCTTGACAAATATAGGCCTTACAAATAGTTTAACGCCTAAACCTAAACTTATCTGGATAATGATCTTCTTCCAGTTACAGCTCTAGGGGTAGCTGTGATTAGGGATGCAACGATATATCGGAAACCGATAAATATCGATATATTGATATCGAAAAATTCAATGTATCGTATTAGAATATCGAAAAACTCACCCAAATTAAAACATGACAACACTGAATCTCTGAAAAATGAGGTATGACGATATAACAAGTGACAAGTGTATATGTTTTGTGATATGGCATGTGACATGTACACGTGTTGTACCTGTTGGTTGCTAATAAATTAATACTCAATTTTAATTTCAAAATATGAAGAGAAATAGATTATGGTCATAATTCAAAAAAGAAGATGGTACTGCCGTTTGCACTATTTGTGACAAACAAGGTTAAAACGTCTGGAAATACAAGCAATCTAGCATCATATATTAAACACAATCATCCAGAAGAATGTGAAATTGGATATGAAACCAACAAGCGTTCCTTCCGAACATATTTTTTCAAAAGCAGGAGCCACTATAACTTAGAGCAGAAACCGGCTACAAGGAAGCAGACTGTCAAAGTTACTATTTTTAAATTCAATAGCTAGTACAAAATACTGGAATTAATTTTCCCAAATAAATGTATGGAAAGAAAAACACATATTATATACCTATCCGAATTTTGTTTCACTTCACATACATAAGTATAAAAATGTATATACATACATAATCGATAACTGTTTGATATAACTGAAACTGCATTGGATTTCTAATTTCTGTAAGCTTCCAAAAAAATATGAAATATCGATATATCGGCTTAATAGACCGATATATCGACAGATCGATATCGACTTCATTCAATATATATCGATATCGATATATCGATATTTATAAAAAGTTTGCATTCCTAGCTGTGATATTCTCAGCTCTCATAAACTCAGGTCAAAAATCAGTGGCCAGTAGTGAGCAGTGACGTAAGGAATGTCACAAGGTAGGGGCTGCTTGCCTCGTTCTCAAAATGTATGATATAAAAACACCCTAGAGAGAGAGAAAAAGACTGTTTAAAAATCTACCCTCTACTATATGTTTGAGACAGAACTACACATTTAAAGGACTCAAAACTTGATGAAAAATCCATGTACATTCTCTATTACAAGAAAACTACTTTTCTTTCTGCAAGGACAAGAAAAGATAAAAATTTACCAAAGCGATATATCCTTAGAAAGTTACCCTTTGTTCAAAGATAAGTTATGGCAGCTCAAAATTCAAAATCATTATTTATGTAATGATCAGCCCAAAAGACAGTGACATGTAGGCACTACCCTATATTTGAATACATAAAATGCCAACCAAAATCAAGAACACTCTAAGAATTTCAGTCAGCAACAATCAATATATCAATATCTATAAAATACCCAATTAAAATGATATTTTACCTGCTCACATCAGGGTTTTTTATCAAGGGAAGAGATGGCTTCCAACATCGGCTCCGAAACAGCTACAAAGCAGCTACAAAACAAAGCTGGAGTGTGAATGGTAGTTCTCCATAATGGCTTTCCACTAAAAGGAATCAGATATTCAACAAACTTCTTCAGGACAAGCATTAAAGGACGTAGTCCGATGGTGTACAAAAGAGAACTTACCGCTGGAGGCTAAAATCCCATTACAAAATGTACGGTAGTACCCTAACCAACACAACTAAACGTAAGGTACAAAATAAAAGGGTACTACTCCATAAACTGGTGTTTGGGGCGTTAATATGCCAAAATCTGGAAGTTAACGAAAAAAACGCCCACACACAACCAAAATCACACCGGAAAGTGAAATGGCGCTGGATCGTCTGCGCACGCAACCCCCTCAAAGAAGGTTAAATAAGTTGTCCTGAAGAAAACACGTTCGACAGAAATCAAAAGGAACAGATAAAAGCCGGTAAAGAAGGTATCTTGATAGTAAGGTAAACATTAATATATTGCTAGTACGTGTAAACATCATAAGATGGCGCGCTGGTTGCGGATGGGCAGATTGTAGGCAGAAACAAATCTGTCTACGAGGGACCAACAATATTTTATGAGGAAATTTCTCAGGTAGAAGAAAGATCTCACTACAATACTGAGTCGCTGAGAATGGCAGATATAATACGTGAAAAATTCTACAATCAATAAACTATGAAATTTACCAAAATAAAATCATTGAAAAAGGTTTGGTCTAAGAATCAAATCAAATTACTCATAAGTGATCAAAATAGTTAAAAAGGAAGGTTACGTGATTTTGGCACGTGACAGAGTGCCTTATTGGGGAGAGGGATGAGTCTAGAGGATAATCGCTCCGAAAGTTCAAGACACACACAGCACTTGCATCTCAGCATACAGTAGCGAAACTTGTGAGGAGCAACCCATACAAAACCAAACATCTCCAACTAAAGTAGTTTGAGATATAACAACATAGCTTATGGCGGTCATTAATTTCAGATTATTGAACCCTTCGGGAATGGTTGCTTTTTTATTATGAGCCCTCTAATGACATTATTCGCTTAATTTCCTTCAAGGAACTCCAAATTAAGACACGAATTTTTTTGGACCTGTATATGGTTTTGGTTGGACCTTAATGATAGACATGTTCAGTTTTGACTGATTAATTTCTTCTTTTTATTTCAAACACGTTCCATATGCATAGCAAACCGGCGATTTGAAGCCAATGTCATAGAAAATATTTTTTAAATTCGTAAGAGACAATTTTAAGCATTGCTGCAGTGCGAATTGAGCTCTGAGTTTTTTTAAACTTAAACAGCTACATATCCCAACTAGCAAAGTAGTTGTATAAGCTTTTGGTAAAAGAACCGTTCAGCCATAAAAGCTCTCTATTGTTGTTGCCTGAACACCAAAATGCTGGCTTAATGTTGTGTGGAATGCAAATTTGCTTTCTGCAATATATTTGCTCTAAAGTGAGGTGTTTAAAATATTCTTATAGCATAGTTATACAACACCTTATAGGGCAAATTTTTATCTGTTGCATAAACCTTTATACAACTATTTTATACGGCAGATTTGCATGTTAGTCAAAATGGTTGTGTTGTGGCATCCATGGTAACGTTTATAAAACAAACCCGAGCCTTGTTGTTTTGCTGTGCAATTTATTACTTTAGCCAACAAATTGCACCCAACGGATGCACTTATACAAATGTTGTTTAGTAACTGTTAAAGGCTGTACATAGGTATGCTAAATATGTTGGTATACAACTTCACCATAATCTAACTTTCTGCTGTCATATTTTTGTTAAAATGCCATAACCAATGTTTTAAGACAAACAACGCATGTATATTGATTCAAAATGTTTTATCAACTGAAGATATAGATCTGGTACAAATTCTGGGTGAATCATTCGACTCTGTCGGTATTTCATTTCAGACATTTGTCAAATTGTTGTATAATACCAAAATATTCTAATAACCTAAAGACAACATGGATGATGCCATGATTATACACAACCACCCGCCATATTGGGCAAACATTTATTCCTCTATTTAATATTAAATAATTATGTTTCAGTTCGAAATTGCAGATATAAAGTGATAAAAATTAGTGTAATTGTGTCTAAATATAGGATTTGTGGAAGATTTAACGCAGATAAGTTCAGTTTTCCATCTTAAAAATCTAGACATACTTTTGATCATTATCAAAATATGAATCAAATATGATGCCCGTAGAAATTGCGTAACTAATTTGCACGATAATCACAATAAAATTTGCTGCGCAAGTAATTGAATAGCCCTATATCACAGTGTAGAAGTTTATCATATACCTGGGTACGAAATTGACAATGGCCGATATGTAAGTAAACAAGATGACTCTAATGAGTTAGTTATACAGGGTGTTCCATAATTATTGCGACAAAATGATAGGGGTTGTAGAGGGCATAAAAATATGCAATTTTGCCTTATAAACCCCTGTTCGTAAATATGCCGTTTGAGCACTACCGCTAATTTTACCTTAAGAGAAACAAAAAATTCAACAGCTGCAAAATGTTTGTCTAGCACATTTCATGGTCTCGCCGATTTGTAAAAAAAAGCCTGCTGTGTTTACATTTTTGTTATCGTAAATTCTCCACACCGATTCATTTAATTTATCTGAGTGGTGCGTCAAACTAGAAGCCAATCCGCGTACAAGCGTGCGTGCTATTGCACATGAAATGGGAGCGTCTCAAACTACTGCTTGGCGGGTTCTCCATGACCAGCAACTACACCCATACCACCTTTTAAAAGTCCAAGCCATGGGTCCAGAAAACTATCTGCCGCGTCGACGTTTTTGTCGTTGGTGGCTGCAGCAGGAGTTGAGGCAACCAAACTTTGAACGCTACGTTTTGTTCACTGACGAGTCCTGTTTCACAAAGGACGGTTATTTTAATAGCCGTAACAGTCACATTTGGGATGAAGAAAACCCTCATGCCATAGCCATCCATAGAGACCAACATAGTTTCCAATTAACATCTGGTGCGGCATTGTGGACGAGCATATCATCGGGCCATATTTGCTTCCCCCACGTTTGGATGGGCATGCTTATGGTCGATTCTTACAGCATGTGCTACCGGAACTATTAGAAAATGTGCCACTGAACATAAGAGCCAACACGTGGTTTCAACACGATGGCGCTCCAGCCCACTTTTCTTTACAAGTGCGGCAGTATTTGGACGACAAATAGGCGGATAGGCCGAGGTGGCCCTGGGCCTTGGCCTGCGCGGTCACCCGACCTGACCCCACTGGATTATTTTCTCTGGGGCGATCTGAAAGCTTTAGTGTACGAAACTACTGTTCCCAACCAACAAGAGCTACTGGCCGCGTCCGCACATGTTCAGGACAAACCGGGGGTATGCCACAGAGTTCGCCGATCATTGAACAATCGTGCACAGTTATGTATTGAGCAAGGTGGAGGACACTTTGAGCAATTACTGTAGGTAAGCTGTTTCAAGAAACTGATCTTTTTTTTTGCTGCATCCCAAACGGCATATTTCCGAACAGGGGTTTATAAGGCAAAATTGTTCATTTTGATGCCCTCTACAACCCCTATCATTTTGTCGCAATAATTATGGAACACCCTGTATATTCTTCTTCGTCTATACAATCCATAAGAAATAGTTTGGTTGCAATAAAGTAGAATCACGTAACAGAATAGTTCTATAGTTGACAAAAACTGAATCTTGCACTGACGCAAATGTCCTATAGCGGCTGCAAGAGGCTTACACTTTTGTTGTATAACTGTTACCAGCAGCCCTTTTACAACCTCTTAAATGACTGAAGTGTCCTATTAGGTGTGCCCATTCCGCTTGTATAGCAGTTCTAAGAGGGTTTTGCTAATGTTCTTACAGTATACAATGCTGTTTAAGGAATACTGTATAATCATTCTTGCAACTCTATTAGGAGTGATAATTGTTTGTTGGGATGCGTAGGGTAATCATAAGAAATATTTTTTGTTTGTTTAAGTTTTAATGAACAAGGAAATGTTGAGGTCTTTCAGTGCCTACTTCCGTAGATTACCTTCGTCACTTTGTTTGAGCAGGAAAGACAGAAATCAGATGCGTTAGTTTTTGATCTAGTACTATTTTTTCCGGTATCCTTTGGACCTCATTTCTACAGGGTGTTTCAGAACTATGAGATCAAACTTCTAGCGGTTATTCAGTGTAACAGTGGAAAACATTTGAGTATAGGGACCCATATCAGGAAAAGTGTCACTACGGTACTACGGCCCTAGGACGCGTTAAAATTTAGAAAGACCATGTATTGCCTAAATAGGATTTAATGCATTTAATTTTTACCTTTTGTACATGATATCATCACAACAATTGTTCAAAATGTCTTCCTCCAACCTGAATAGACCGATTTAAACATCGCACATGATTTCGCACAGACTTGGCTAAAAATTTGATACTCGTTTTGAATGATTTCAAATGCTGCTGTAGTTCATCCAATTAAGTTGCTCTGTTTCTACTGGAGTTTCGTAAACCAAAGACTACATGTCCCCACAGCAAAAAATCTAGCGGCGTTAAATCAGGTAACCTAGGAGGCCAAGAAACTACTCCACCTCTGGCAATCCAACGGTGCCCAAACCGCTGAGCCAAATACTCACGTACTTGTACAGCAAAGTGAGCCCGCACTCCATCATGCTGAAACCACATTTCCTAACGAACGTTCAATGGAACATCTTCAACAAGTTCTGGAAGAACATCCTCCAAGAAACGCCGGTAAATAGGTCCTGTTAACCGTTCCGGTAGAAGGTATGGCCCAATCAAATAATCATCAAACAATGCTTGCCTATACGTTGACAGACCAACGTATAGGCGGGTTCTAGGAAAAATTGCACGGGGATTTTCTTTGTCCCAAACGTGAGTATTCCTACTATTAAAAATACCGTCTCTTGTGAAAGAGGGTTCATCGGTCCATACAAAATATCGTAAAACATTTGGTTGTGCAGCGATTTGATGAAGAAGACATTGATGATAATCGGCTGCAGTCTATCCTTGAACCTTCTGGAAGTGGTAAGGATAAAGTTGTTGCTCGTGTAGCACTCGCCTGATGGAAGCGTTACTCGTATTCATATCCTGTATCCTCAGCAATGTGACGTGTACTACTTGATGGCTCATCGGCAACTCGCTGAAGGACCTCTTCTTCCAATTCGACCGTTCTTACGGTTCGAGCAGTATCATGCATGTTGGTTTTAAACATGAATCATACTGCATACAACTTTTTGTATCCCGGATGCTGTCGTTCGGGATAACGTTCTTGATACAACCGCGCTGCTGCTCGTGCATTGCAGCTTGTTGCTCCGTATGCCAAATGCATATCCGCCAATTCTTGATTGGTAAAGTTTTCCATTAGCAACAATTAATTTTTGGTTAATTCTTGCAAACTTCACAAATACGGTAGCACGACTAAGGCGATATGGAATGCAGCTACAAAAAACATCTCTGTTACCGTTTTTAAAGATAGATGTTTTCTACTGTTACACTGAATAACTCCTACAAGTTTGATCCCATAGTTCTGAAACACCTTGTATACTGCTTACTAATAGAGTGACAACCTAGCGTCTTACTCTCATGCGTATTTGAAACGATAGAATGAAGATCCATATCTTTATATCTAAAAGAATAGTAAGCATTGACTAAAATTCGTCTTCCTTTTCCAATTACTGTTTACTCATGTATTGTTCTTACAAGAACAATCATCTTGCACTTTATTCACTGTTTATTTACTCTGGGGCAAGTTGCATTTCGAGCGATTCAGAACTGAAAATAAACTATATTTAAAATTTTGCACCAGATTCCGTATCTGTCTCATCTTGGACCCAATATGGACATGTTCCGTTTTGCATGGATCGTCGTCATTTGGTATCTTTTAAGTTGGGCTATTTTAACAGTGCTATAGTAAACGTACTGGAAAAAATGGCGACAGACATGAGGAAAGTAGCTTAGGTCGTAATAATCCCCGAGTGGAGTATCTTCTGTGGTTTTATCTAGGTCAGCTTGTGAATTGGAGGGTCCAGAAAGAAGATCCTCTTTGCCTATCTCTAACTTAAAATTATTGGGAAAAAAGCACTGGATACAATGCGTTTAGACGATACTTCCATGTTTGTTTTTTGTGTGAGGTTCTAGGATAGTATTCTTGAGAACCTTGAGGACATCCAGTATAGGGAGCAATAAAGAAATTTGACCTGTGGAAATATTATGTCACATAAAAGCTCTTTGATAGTACACAGTACAAAAAACTTGAGGATCTAAGGAAATGTAAAGGATTCAACTCAAACCAAGGTTATCTGACAAGTCTTGATGAAATACTATCAGAGATGAACTTTTGTGATAAAGTAACTCTTCGGCTCTTTGAACGGTCCGTGGAATAAATATTCTGACTACGCCCAAGTACGGCAAACATTGTATTTGCTTTGTAGCTTTGGCTGTGTTCGTCTTCTTCGCTTTCGGTAGGCAGGTTAATTGAAAAGGGGTGTTCAGTATCAGCAGTGGAAACGACTTGTATTTATCGCTGTTCAGCCTCAGGGTCAAGCTGCGGTGATATCTAAATGCTTATTATTATATCTCTTTGTGAAATGCTAAGTCCATAACTCGTAGGATCAGCAGGATCTCTACTAACTTTTTACTCAACTTATCATACACACATCATAAGTTTAATAGAGGAAATGCGATTGATCTTTGCAGACCAATCTAATGAAACAAAATGCAACATTCTTTTCAAAAATTAGCGCGACTCGGAAATTTGGTGATTTGTGTATTTCTCAAAATCACTGGGTAAATCATAAGTCGTCTCCAGTCAAGGTCAAAAGTCGCCTGCGAAAATCTTTATTGCACGGGGCAGGGTACCGGGGCAGGACGGTTTGCATACCATATTTCTCACTGTAAAGGCTAGATGTTACTAGCGCTCTCTGTTATCGTTTAGTAGAACGCCACGCATCGGTCGGCAACAATGAACAGATTACAGCAAACAGTTCAAAGCGTTTTCGGCCAAACGTAATGAATTTGTGCATGTGGATATAACTTTTCAGGATTTTTAGTACAATGTAAGTTATTTAATTATTTGTTTTGGCGTTTTTTTGTTCATTTAACTGTACACGGCATGTGTATCTTAGTATATTAGTATCTTTTGGTATATTCACGACAAAATATTAATAAAGCGTTTCTATGCAAAGATTATGTTTTGTTATGAGTAGCTTGTGGGGCAGAACGGATTGGGACCCCATTCTGCCCCTTATTATCAACGATCTCATTTTGAAGCCTTGTGTTGCTTTCAGATGGTTCCCAATTATATTAGAAAGACCGATCGGCAACGGTGGAGTTCTGAAACTATGTAACGAGCTGTAGCTGCAGTAGTAAGTGGCGTAATGGGTTGCAAGAAAGCTTCAATTCAATTCCAGCTTCCACAAACTACATTGGAAAGATACGTGAAAAAGCGTAGGACTGACCCAAATTCTGTGATTGATAAAACCGCTGGCAAATATCACGGTGTTTTTACTCAAGACCAAGAGGTAGAACTAGTTGTATATTTAAAGGATATGCAAAAGATATTGTTTGGTTTAACATTAAAAGAACTCAAAAAGCTAGCCTATCAATTAACGGTTAGGAATGGTTGTGAGCATCCATTTAACAAAGATACAGAAATGGCGGGAGAAAACTGGGCCCGCTCATTTATGAGGCGTCATTCAGAGTTAAGTTTGAGGAAGCCTGAGGCCACTTCTGGAGCACGTGCCATGGGATTTAACCGAGTAACAGTCGCGCAGTTCTTTACGTTATTAAATAAAGTTATAATTGAGAAAAAAATTACCTGTGAAAGAATTTATAATTGCGATGAGACTGGCATTATAGTGATTCCAAAGCAGCATTCAAGGGTTATTGCAAATAGAGGACAACGTCAGGTAGGCGTATTGACTTCCTCTGAACGTGGCAATACAGAAACGGCAGAAATTTGTTGCTCCGCTGCGGGAAATTTCATGCCCCCCCTGTTGATTTTCCCGCGACAAAAGAAGAGACAAGAATTTGAATTGGGCTTGCCACCTGGAGCTTGGATTGCGGCAAATGACTCTGGATGGATGACTATGGAAGTGTTTTTCGAATGGTTCAAGAAGTTTATTAAATTTTCTGGTGCAAAAAAGAAACTCCCGTGCTCTTACTATTTGATGGACATGCATCTCATACGAAAAACATCGATGTAATAGATCTGGCTCGAGATAATGACGTTATTTTATTATGTTTCCCACCGCACTGTTCGCACAGGCTCCAGCCTCTAGATGTGGTATTTATGAGACCTTTAAGTCTATACTACGAAGATGAAGTGCGAAGATGGTTGCGGTCAAACCTAGGTAAGGTTGTTACTTTATTTCAAATTTCAACCTTGTTTGGACAAGCTTTTATTAACACCGCTAATATGAAAACCGCGCTAAAAGGTTTTGAAAAAACTGGTATTTGGCCAACAAACGAGGGAATTTTCACTGACGATGACTTTTTACCAGCCGAGACAACTAATATTCCCATTGCTGAGACAGAAATTGCCCCTACTCAAGTAACTCAAGTCGATGATTTTCCAGAAAATAATTCCTTCAATGATCCCTCAACCCCACCTCCCAGAGAACGAAAGGAAACTAGCAACGAAACTCAAAATGGCTCTTTACCCTGGATGTCTGACACTCCTATTGCACCAATAAAAAAAGTGATCATCTCTAGTTATCCAGCCGTTTCTCCGGAAGCTTTTATGCCAGTACCAAAACTAACGACAACCGTTAAGCGAGTGCAGAGAAAGAGAGGCAAAACCACTATTATTACAGAGTCTTCGTATAAAGCAGAGTTGACTGAGGCATTAGAAAAATCAAAGAAAAACAAAGTGAAAAAAAATCTTTCAGGTCAGAAGCAGAAGAGGGAAACAGAAAAGATGTCTCTGCCAAAAAAGCAAAAGATAATAGAAGCTAGAGTAAGCTCCGAGGAGGAAGAAGGAGAAGACACATTATGTTTATTCTGTAACGACCAATATTCAACATCAACTGAAGGTTGGATTTCTTGCATTCAGTGTAAAAAGTGGGCTCATTACTCTTGTGCGGGAATAGATAGTGACGACGACGAGTCAGAACTGATTTGTGATATTTGTAAGCCCGAGTACCCCATCGTGCCCCGCCGACGGGGCAGAATGGAGTAAAAGACACTTTTTGTTTAAGTTGATGACATAAAAAAACTGTTAGCCTTATTTTCATATTTGTTTGTGTTTTCATGTTTATGATACCTCAATAGATCATTATGTACCTTTTTGAATTTCTGTAACATCATTTACCCACCCAAACTTGAAATTGAATGTTACGGTCCCCATTCCGCCCCGGTCTCCCCTACCTACTAAACCACGAAACGAACTATTTAAATCTGAAGGCTTGTAGATTTGAGAATTAAAGCGTCCTAACTCCTCAAGTTAGGGCGATTCCAATGCAGAGGCTGTAATCATCATTGACAATGGCCAAACGAACCTCACTGAGAGTTCAATGACAACAGCGCACTAAGGCAGCTTTTTAACTTCCAAGTTAGATAACTAAGACTTGAAAGTTAACTATCACTTGCTTGTGAATTAGTTTTTTCCGTTATGGTTAACTATGAGAAACAGAGCCAAGAGCACAAACTCACACAAACAAACGAGTTGCGCTTTATTTCAAAAGCATTTTCTGACTAACGTCAATGATAATAGAGGGAAATGAGTTACGACCTAAATGTCTTAATGTGAAACTCGTGCTATTCTACCACATGATGCAAGAGTAACCAAATAAGTCTGTGCCGTATCTGTCACCGTACCCAAAAATACAAATATGTATTTATGAGCTACACGTGAAATATTAATATTGGACATTGTCCAGGTAAAAGCGCAATGTTGATGTACGTGCCATTTCACAACGCCGATGAGACAGAAGATATGCTCACTCCGCGATCGAATCTCGTACGCCTTAGCGCATGACGTCACTCGGTGACCAATGTTTCGCTTGTCGGTACGAAATTCATTGAATTAGAACGTTTTCTGTTCAATATTTGGAATATTTGTTCAATCCTCTTTCGCGTTATCAATTTTATATGATAATTTAGAATGTAGAATGTTCGATTTACATTTTGTTGTTTTGCCAATACAATTTAATGAAGTATATCACTTTTGACAGAAGACAAGTTGAAAGGTTCTGAATAACTTAAAACTTAATGACTACGCGGTACACCGTAATCAGCCTTTTCTGAGCTTATGGAATCATTTATTTTAATATATTGTTTTCTGTAAAAGAGGTAACTTCTCATAAGGTTTTGAGCGTTCTTCTAATCCCTGCATCATATTTGTATAAAGTTTCTAATAGTTGTGAGTGATCCACCGTATCGAACGCTTTTGTGATTTTTTTGAAATCCAAATCGATTTTCATGCATCAGCTTATTTTTATTGAAAAAAACTGTCAAACTGGCGGCTTAAGCCTGAACGAATTATAGTATGAACTTGCATCCTGACTACTAACTACATAATTTTGGAGTCAAGGAAAAGTTTCCTCCTTCTACCTAGTCCGAGCTCATTGGCATTAGTTACCAGATTGTCAGACAAGCTCGATTCTGACTTCGGAAGGTGTGAAAGTATCCGATACCAAAAAGTTGCAACATGACAAACCGGTGCAAGAGTGTTCCTTGATATTAAAAGGGCTGTTTGGATGCAACATCGGCATCAGACAAGATATTGCATCGGTTGTTTGAACAGGTCGAGGCGTGCAGACAAAGAGGATCGAACCAAAGCGGCATGTGGCCACATATCAAAGCGGTCGGTCTGTTTGTGTGTTGGATAATTAACAGAAGCAGTTACTGGTTCTTTGGTCGGCCCTGCTGGCTGGCCACTGGCCATGGCCGCCACTCTTTGCCGGCCGCATCTGCGATATGCCTGCGATTGACTTTTTTCCGAAAATTCTTTTATAAAATGACCGACTGCAGACTCTTCGCGGGCCTTTTGTCTTTGATAAGCGATTTTTTTGTCGGAGTGGTCATGTGGAGCAGTTAACCACATAGCTTTGGAATGTTGCCGTATTATCAACGTAGAGAGATTCTTCAACCAAAATGTTTTGGAATTGAACTAATCATTACGCACCGGCATGGCCTAGAGTTGGTCTCTCGTCTCTGGGACAATGAATGAAAGCATGGCAGCTATCCTCTTTCCGAGAGGTACAGTCTATCAAAATAAGTATCACCAAAATTGACCGCTCCGGAAAGTGCATAGCAGCTATTTGTTGAAACTGTAAAGATCTTAGTTTGCGATTAATAGCTCAGTCACCATGTGACCGCTAGATGGCGGATGATTCTGGCTGTATAGTAGATGTGGTCTACTTGCCATTGTACAAACTAAACATGATTCCGGTCGGCCAAAACATAGTTGGACAGATGTTTCGTGCTTTTTGGCCACTTATAAGCATGGTCTAGGCTTAGGGCCATATCACCTTTTCCTACAATAGTTGGACGCCTTAGCGGCCTCCTTGATTTTCATTCTTAATCTTCATTTTCTCAGACGCTTTGTTACTCCTAGATTTCTACTGCTTCGTGTCTATTTTGAGGTTATATCTGCTTTTTGATTTTTAGGAAATTTTGGGCTGATAAGACTTGATTTTTATCATCTGTTTTAAAAAAATTGAAATTTCTTAATGTTCAAAAAACATAACCTCACAATAGGAGAGCGCTGACGCTGACACGGAACAGTAAAAATCTGAAGAAGAGAAAGGAGGCCATAAAGGGGTACTACAATTGTAGGAACCACTGACGATGCGGCCCTTAATCTCACGCCTCTGGGACGATGAACGAAAGCATGGTAACTAACTACTTATATTCAGGAGGTACAGTATATCGAAATAAGTCAGCGCAAAGCGCCATCTTTCCTGTTTTGGAACTTTACTATAGTGACTTACATGGTCATCAAATTGTCTCTTGGTCTAACAGTGATTGTCACAAAGTCATCAAATTTTCTAATAAGAACCTCTTACTAGCCGGTTACGGCTTCAACGGGGCAAAAAAATAACTTTTTTCACAAAATGACTGAATTATTCGCGGCCTTGCATAACTCTGTAATAATTTTAGCGTTCAAAATATTGTTTGACGAATCTGTGACCAAATCGTATCAGAGATTGTCACAAGATGATCAAATTTTCTAATGAGAACCTCCTACTAGCAAGTTGAGCCTTCAAAGGGAAGCAAACATATTTGTCGACACGGTATAATATATAATCTTAACCAAAATATCTTACACAAATCCATGCTAAGTATATAAAGGGTCAAATTTCCTCTAAAACAGAGATAAGTGATAGACCAATATTAGAAAAATCAAGCAAGGTAGGTACATCTGCGATCTTCCTGCACCATACGAGCGGTTGACCTTTTTCACTAGTGGTAGCTACAAGATATCCTGAACTTCTAATAAAACTAAGTGACTAGTCAGGCGGTCAAAGGATATTCTGAGGCAACTCAAGGAGATCCCAGGAGAAATCTAAGGTCTTTGAAGGAGTTCCAAGGGTTTTTGTTCCTACAATGTGCTGGCGGTTATCACCACTTTTTTTTCGTGCAAATTTGACAACAAGCCTATAACATGGCGTGTAAATAAAATGCGTCCCTCCTTAGTTTTTTTGTAACAGACTAAATAAAAAGATTCTTACAGCATAAAATGTACTTATTGTATAGTCTGTTTTATGCGTATTCTCCGTGTGTTATCGCTTTTAGAAGCAACATGCTACCCATATCAAAGAAATATTTACTCTTGAACACCGGAACATACTGCCAGGAATTTCAGAAGCAGTCGTAGCACTTCGGATGGAAATACCACTGAGCAAACTTGCATTCTTCCGACTCCTAGAATTTTTTAACTACTATGAGAATTCCGATTTCTCATCATATCTGTGATGATCCTATTAATAAGATCAGAAAGATTAGACTCAAATGGGTACCTATAATACGGAGAATCGCTGTCACAGAATGTGCTATTCTGCAGGAATAAATCGGATAGTGGGGGGGTCTAAATCGATTGCCACGCACGCGGTGGAGAAAAAGGGAAACATCGTCGGCTCGATAGTGGAATATGGGCGTGGTTATAAGGGGTCAGCTGAGGCCTGACAATGTTGCTCTGCCATCTGTTATCAAATCAAAAGAATTGTCGGTCCTCAAATAAGGTGGTTCCTAACCCCAAATCGACTGAATGTCTGTTATTTCAGGGGGTATTCACTCTTATGGGATGAATTGGAACAGTGTTTTTAGTTGGAGAGCAATCTGTTGGATGCCGCTGGTATCGCTATTGTCATTTGTCGGAATTGGAATTGGAAGCTGATATTTGACAGCTGTCAGTGACGTAGCGTGGCTTGTGTTCCTCTCAGGTTCCTCTCCTCCCCAGAGATAAACCACTTGGTTCTTTCCTTGCTGAGTTCTTGTGAATACGGATTATCGTTGTGGATGCTTCCTTTCTTCTTTGTGTTTGGACCGTTTAATACTTTTATTTTTTGTTTATTTGTGGTGAAATTTGAATGATTATGGCCCTTGTTTATTGCCGCATGTAAGTATAGTGATATAATCTAGTTTTATAGGCTAAGATGATGGGTACAAAACTTCAGGGCCGTCGACAAGAGAGGAGCTTGTGGCTCAGCAAGGGAGGTCCGGCGCTGAGGGGAGCTTACTGAACTGAAGGACAGACGTCCTTAGGTTCGCTCATGTCAAGAAAAGGGCCCGAGAATATTTCGGCATGGGGGCTCGAGAATTTTCCGGCATAGCAGCCCGAGCTTATTTCTCAACGGTCCTGCTTATCTAAATATGTTGCTAAAATCATCAATTTTAATATTGTATCATTACAGTATTACTACATTATTACAACTGCAAAATTAAATTTGATTTGGTTTATGTTGTCATGTCTTCTTAGAGCTTAGCGACATTTCTATTTCCTTGAGTCAGTTAACTTGAACATATTTTTGTAACTGAATGTTGTTTTTCAGAAACCATGTCTCGGTACTCCAAATGTGCAGTTAGAGGCTGCTAGGACAGTGTTTCAGTATGGCATAGATTCCTGATCAACAAATATCCAACACGACTGATGAAATTCTTGGTATGTTGCTTTGTTTTATTTTTAGTATCACCCAGTTTTACATATCCCAACTTCAATTACATATAATCAGCTTTTTGGAAACTGTTTAAAGTAGTGACTTTCAACAGTGTTTAGTACAAGTGATTGATACTACATAACTATAGTCTGTTTATCGAAGAAAGAGCAAATCCAAACATATACATGCATATTTTACAAGACTGGTGAGGCTACATGCACCTTCATGTTGTCTCCTGTTCCACCCTCCTGGTTTGGCATTGGCAGACAACCCAGTGCATGTAGCAAGTCACATAAAATATGTGTGAACATTGTTGGGTTTGGTGTCTTTCTTCAATAAAAAAAGTATGATGTAGTTAATATTTTCCATTTAAAACTCATTTCAACTCATTGATGGTAATCATTTATATTTGGAATAAGTTAGACTGAGCTCCAGTTAACACTAGGAATGTTATAAGGTGAATATTTATACAGGGAAATTAGAGATAACATCTTATTTGCAAACATCTCATTGGTAGTTGTTTCAATCAAAAAAAACAAATCTTAAGAGAAGTTCTTCAAAATTGTGAAAGTTTGAAAAGAACATTGGTTTGTATACATGATAATACCTACTAAAAATTTTAATTTCAAATCACATCAGCATAATATAAACTTTAAACGAAGTTTGGTCAACATTGACTATCAATCACTTGCATTTATTTATATTTTATTGAATTTATTGTCTTGTAAAAATACAGTTGTAATGGATTCTTAACATATATAATAATAATATTTATTCACTCAATGTACAAAGATAACAAACAATGTGGAGTAAATAAATATAAAATCAAAATAATAATATATAATATCAATTTCATTCTTTATTTCAAGGTTCCTCAAGGACAGAATCTGGATTATTGCATAAGGTACATGTAACCAGAGAAACCCACTTAAGTTCAAAAGCTAAAAAGCTATATAAGATAGCCAGTCACCTCTCTAGAGCTAACAGAAGACTAGGATGTACAAGGTTCATTAGAAGTACCAGAAGTAAATCAGGCATTGCAGCAATTGGACAGCACTGTAGCTACTTTTATCAAAAGCCAGATCACACTGGCTGGTAGTAAATCACAGAGACGCAGATATAGCTAGAAGACAAATTGATGGGACTTATACTTCATAAACAAAGTGGTAGGGGATATCGAGCATTAGCAAAAATATTTGCTTTGCCCTCAAAAAAAAAAACAATAATACAGCTATTAAACCGGATTCCCATCAATCCAGCTGTAAATGATGTGATTTTTTAAAGAAGGGAATACTTGCATTCAAGAGAGCCATTAACCCTTTTTTTCCCAAATTTAATTTTGAAAAATAATATATTTTTTTTTATATCCCAGATGACTAATGATGTGCTGAATGATTTTATTTTTTTGTATTTTGATTTTGCCAAATTTTTGACGACTCCATATGGAGTCATCAGGAAAATGAGTATAATGAATAAGGGAATGATAAAAATATAGGTGTTTGCACTTTTCACAAGCCACTCTTGTGTACGCGTGACATTTGCGGCACCTCATTTTGGGTTCTATATGGATCGGCCAATGATTTTTTTGATCGAACCGAATATCTTCTATCGGCTTAGGGGCAACGTTTCTTGTTGTTATCTTGATTGGGGGTGTTCCTTCTCGCGATGATGGCCTTCCTCTTCTTTTTTGGATGGTACAGGTGTTCAGTAAAGCATGGCCTATTTCACTTCGGAAAGTAATAAGCCTTCTGTAGTTGGTAATACCAAGTCTTTTACAGTGGCGTCTATATAGTAGCCAAGTATTTACTATACATATATCTAGTAGGTGATAGAATATTCGCAAATAGTATCGCTTGACTCCAATGTTTGTTCTATAGAGGGCAACAAGCATGTCGTTGAGATCCACCCCACCCATATTGGTATATATATATTTTTATAATACTAGGCCTGGGTATTTCAATATAACTTTTTTCGCTCAGAGACCATCTTTTCACTGAAGTTACTGGCTCTACTCCTGAAAATGCAGAGAGCACAGTAACAGATTTATTATCAAATCACTTGACTGCTACAATATTACTTGAAACTTCAGTAGCGAAATCATATGCACCTCTCCCATCCCTTTTTAGGTTTCAGTCTGTTGGACCGGACAGTTCCAATACAGAGGATACCTACCGACTTTAGATGTTGCACTAACTGGAGGGAAGTAAAAAAGTTGTCAGTACATATTTTGAAATTTTTGTGCTTCGGTAAGTGTTCTGTTACAACAACATTTCCACTCATTCCCAGTTCTTTATTATCTGTTGGCATAACGGTGTATTTTCCTACATATACATCAAATTCGTGAATGATTCCACTGACGCCTGCTCTAGCAAATAACTTTATTCCCCATTTATGAGGCTTATTTTTGATGTATTGTTTCAGGGAGCCATGTCCTTTGAAGGGAATCATTATTTCGTCCATCGAATTGAACTCTGGGTTCTGTCTTCGCAAAAATTTTTTTCAATGCATCTATATACGGTCTGACTTTGAAAAGCTTGTCATAGTTAGGATGATCTCTGGGCTTCATCAACGAATTGTCGTTTATATGAAGACAGGAGCGTAGCTTTTCAAATCGATTTCTTGGCATTACATCAGCAATCACAGGATATCTAGTTTCCTGACTCCAATAAAGTCGATAGCTTGGCATGTGAACAATACCGCTAATTATGTGCATCCCTAGGAAATGACAGATTTCGTCATAAATGTCTACAGATGTTCCCATTTTTTGAACAGAGTAAAGATTGGTCTGGAGTACTAGATTTTCAATAATTGCATCATCAAAAAACGTCTTGAAGTATTCCAAAGGGGTACCTATTTTTTCCACACTAGTGAAGTAGATGTTACATTCTGACGAAACTGGGTGAATATCACGTTATTCCCATTTTTTTGGAAAGGGGTAGTTTTCGATGAGCCTGTATTTTGAAGCATCGATGCAAGCTGTTCCAGAGGTAAATCATCTTCGCTGTCTTCAGATTGAGTGGCATCATTTTCTTCGATCTCTAATGATATACATATTTCCCATATCAGTTTGAAGCAGAACGTTTTCAGTATCTATGCAATCAGATACGTATTCTCTCAAAGGAAGGCTTCTAATATGATCCTCGTACTCATTGTCATCTTCCTCATTGATCTCGATATCAGATAAGTCGCCTTCTAGTAGAAGAAGCAAATGCTTCTCTTCTTCTTCAGTAAGACCTACCCGTGACATCTAGAAAAGGAAGTGACGTAAATGGGTATCCTATTCCCAATGACGCCAAACGGCGTCATCATTTCAAAGGCTTCTCATATGTGAAAAAAGTAAATACACAATTCTATATCATTGGAACTCATTGAAAAGCCTTGTTAGTTCTATAAAAAAAATAATTATCATTAAATGAACAAATGCTTACCTTTGAATCCTACTGTATATTGCTGAATTGAACACGTTGATTCAAGTTACATTTAACCTCAAAAATATTCTATGGGCCGCTCAAATTGGTATGTGGTCATCCAGGCGCCATCTATGTAGTACCGACGTTATCAGGGACCACGGTATTGTAGATTTCTATTCATACTTACATCTGAGAACATTATTCAATTTTCATGGCTCCATTTGGCATCAGTGGGAAAGAAAGGGTTAAGAACCATCTTCTGGGGTCTGCTAGCCAAGCTAGCTGGTATATTTCTTTTTTTTTTTTTTTGTTAGAGCGGGCCAAGTAGTATTGATGTATAACATCTTAAGATTACTCTATTTAAGCCTTAATTATTGTATATATTAGATAGTCGATTGCTATTCATTGTTATATCTTTTTTTTGTATGTATTTCTGCCCTGTGAGTTTAAGTGGTAGAGTAGCCAGCTGGATAAACTTCGCCTCGCAGTGTGGATGGATTTCTAAAGGCATTATTATTATTATATTTAGCTTTTTGAGAAAAGGTGATATAATTTGTATATGAATGATTGACCATAAAATGACTATAATTATTTCTTTAATTTTAATTCCTCCCTTCACATCCCCTGTAAAGATCTTCCACAAGCCATAAAATCGCTAAATGATGAGAAATTTAGAACACTGGTTAGGACATCTATTTTAGCAAAATATACCTAAAGTCGTTACATTTACCTACCACTTCAAAAAAAAATGCCATGTAGATTTTGCTCCTTTCAAATGTAAAATTGTTATTTATATTTTATAGACAATATCCTTATTCAACTTAATTTTGATCATATCATTCCAACTTATTTTAGGTTTAATATTTTGTAGTTTTTTACGGTGGTTGCCTTTACTTGATGGAAATCCATTTTACGTAATAAAAACACTCCGAATGGTTTAATTTCTGCTATATTAGTCATTAATACGTGACGCGCGACTCACCCCAGCATTTGGAGAAAGACACTGTGTGTCGAAATGTGCGTCATGTATTAATGACTAAGAAAGTGGAAATGAATCCATTTGTAGTGTTTTTGTTATGTAAGACGATTTATTATTAACAGAATGTAAAAAGCCCCATTAGGTTTGTCCTATTAAGATGGAAAGGCCCATTATTCAGCACTGGTGTGAGACCAATCCACCAGAGGTCGCAGAAATACGGTAACTTATTTTAGTATTGGAGTTTCCCATCTCTAGAAGGGTTTATCAAAAATTTTGCAGGGCAGAGACCTTCTCACTCTATACAAGGCCTAGCCTCGAGTATTGCTCACACGTTTGGGGGTGCTGCCGACTACATTATCCATGCTCGATGCTGTCCTGAGGAGGGCGGTCCGACTGATCGATGACTCTTCTCTAACAGGCAGGCTCGGGACTCTTTCGTACCAGCGGGCCGTCGGCGATCTAGCTCTTTTCTATCGCTACACCAACGGGCTTTGCTCCTCAGAGCTCTCTTCCATGATGCCGCCGTGCGATGGGCCTGCCAGACAGACCCGCCTGAGTTTGGCGACCCATCCTAACCGTGTCGAACTTCGTACATCCAGAACTGGCCGATACGACCGCTCCTTTGTCCAGAGGCAGTTCAAAAATCGTATTAACAAAATTTCTTTGGGATCATAGCAGCCGCGGTATTCCGGCATTTAGGCTTGTGCTTCGATAAAAAAAATCTAAAGATTACCTATTTATTAGCCACTTCAAATCTATTTTTAAATCAAGGTTTGATGATAATGATAATAATAATAATAATAATAATAATAAAAGAAAAATTTAAATACATAATACTTTATTGAAAGATATATAATAGAAAAACATTAAATTAGAGAATTTATACCACATTATATCTCAATTGATTCTTTCAGTCCATTTGCATTATCAATTCTCAGTGAATAATCTCCTCATATTTTCTTTGGCCTGTTGCACTTCTTCCTCCAATCTACAGATTTCTTCACAAGTTTTGTCTGTGATCGACTCAATATTTTGCATTTAGTTCATCGATTTGTTCCATAACATCATTGAGATTCTCACTATTTGGATTGGGAAACAAATACTTTTTGGGGCAACAGTGAATTTAGTTTGGAAAGTGCTTCCACAAGATTTAGCGGCTCAGAATTTGATTCAACATGCTTCAGGGTTGGTATACCTCTATCGAGATATTCCAAAATGGACCGGATTTCAGGAAACAACGTTTTCGAACCTTCCAATTCCTTCCACAGCTTTTTCAGTCCGTTACATTTCTCTTCTGTTCAACTCCAAAACGGGTGTCAGCGCCTTTATTTCGGCGTTTACTTTACTCAGCTGCCGTTCGCATTCCGCAGCTTCCGCCTTCGCTTTTTCTTTCGATTTCCTGAACTGCTCGATCATCTTCCCAGTGTCAGCCAGCACTTGTCGTGTAGATTTCCTCAAAACACTGTCAAAGCTTGCGACCTTCGAGAACATCTCTTTGCACAACAGGGATTTCAATTCTTCTGTGGCAGGGTAGAAATGCGTTAGCAGATCGACGTTTTCGTATATCATCTCGTGCGTGTCCATTTCAGAAAATTGATTTATTTCGTTTATTGGTGAGGTAAGAGCAGAGATAAACCCTTCTAGAGATGGGAAACTCCTATACTAAAATAAGTTACCGTATTTCTGCGACCAGTGCTGAATAATGGGCCTTTCCATCTTAATAGGACAAACCTAATGGGGCTTTTTACATTCTGTTAATAATAAATCGTCTTACGTAACAAAAACACTCCAAATGGGTTAATTTCCACTTTCTTAGTTTTTAATACATGACGCGCATTTCGACACACAGTGTCTTTCTCCAATGCTGGCGTGAGTCGCGCGTCACGTATTAATGACTAATATAGCAGAAATTAAACTATTCGGAGTGTTTTATTACGTAAAATGGATTTCCATCAAGTAAAGGCAACCACCGTTAAAATTAAAGAATTAATTATAGTCATTTTATTGTCAATCATTCATATTATATACAAATTATATCACCTTTTCTCACAAAGCTAAATATAATAATAATAATAATAATAATGTCTTTAGAAATCCATCCACACTGCGAGGCGAAGTTTATCCAGCTGGCTACTCTACCATTTAACCTCACAGCGCTGAAACACATACAAAAAAAAGATATAACAATGAATAGCAATCGACTATCTAATATATACAATAATTAAGGCTTAAATAGAGTAATCTTAAGATGTTATACATCTATACTACATGGCCCGCTCTAACAAAAAAAAAAAGAAATATATCAGCTAGCTTGGCTAGCAGACCCCAGAAGATGGTTCTTAATAGCTGCATTATTGTTTTTTTTTTTTTTGAGGGCAAAGCAAATATTTTTGATAAAGCTCAATACTTCTGGTACTTCTAATCAACCTTCTTGTACATCCTAGTCTTCTGTTAGCTCTAGAGAGGTGACTGGCTATCTTATATAGCTTTTGGACTTAAGTGGGTTTCTCTGGTTACATGTACCTTATGCAATAATCCAGATTCTGTCGTTGAGGAACCTTGAAATAAATAATGAAATTGATATTACATTATATATTATTATTTTGATTTTATATTTATTTACTCACATTGTTTGTTATCTTTGTACATTGAGTGAATAAATATTATTATTATTATTATATATGTAAAGAATCCATTACAACTGTATTTTTACAAGACAATAAATTCAATAAAATGTTCCATTTGTAAATAAACACAAGTGATTGATAGTCAAAGTTGACCAAATTGACAAAATATATGCCGATCCGTTATCAGAAGTGGAAAATTGCTCATGCAAAAATTTCAGAAATCAGCGGGTCTGGAAGTGACCAAGAAAATTCTGTCAGAAGATGATAAAATATTTATTTTTGAAAACTGAAGGTATCTCAAAAGTTGAGACGTTTAGGTTCATATAAAGTTTTCTTCTTAAAATGGATCCGATAATGCCCCGCATGAAGAGCACGTAACTTTGTACGAAATTACGCATGTCAAGACACAAAAACGAGATTCATGGAACTAAGTGTATCAGCCTTTTGGATTTCTTAAATATACATCTGCTATGGTTTATATTGTGTGATTCGTCTAGAGGTATTTTTTTTTCAAAAGAAAAATATCTGTAGATTGTGTGATAATTTTTTGGAGTGCTATGTTTACACAGGTGAAAGAGTACAAAAATCAAATATTCCACGGCCAACATTAATTAGAAACAATAAAAAACGGATGCTTCTCCTGTTCAAGATAATCCTACACAGTCGACTATATTTATTAAAAAATACCGCTAGACAAATCGCCGATTACTACATTTTGGGTTTGACTCCCTAAAAACATCAAATAATCTAGCCCGATTTTTGCGGGTCTAATGCTCTTTCTGATGTTCCTCATCCTCGCAATCGCAGCTGATGAGGACACAGCAGTCCGTTCCCGGGTACTCCGGCAGGTTCAGCTCGTACTTTTCCTCCAACGCGGGCGGCACGAATCTGCCTCCCAAATAGTGGTATATTCCTCTGAAATCAAGCGCGCCCCTTTTCGGGCACGTCAGCTATATCAGCATTTCGGGATTCAGGCCGCTTCGCATTTCGGGCTCGCCGTTATCCACGTGCCAGCCCGAAGCGAGATCGATACTGCAACAAATTACGTAAATTGAAGAGGAGCTAAGGATTCGTGCGATACTCAATCTGCTTATATTCAAAACCTAACAAACTAAAGGTAAACAGGAACATTTAATTAAAATTTTATTTCAAATATAGTATTTTTGTTTTCTTTAAATGTTTATGGAAAGATAACAAAACCGACACGGCTATTTTTAAAAATCGTTTATATTTATAAATTGTCTTCTTTGCAAAATAATTTGTGTATAGCAAAAAACATGTTCAATGGTCTTCGATAAAATAATGCTAGGCTTTGTATGACAAATGATGATATTTTAAATTGGTAAGAAGCTGAGTTTTGACGTTTAAATCAACTTTCAATGCATTGGTGTTGTTGTTAACAATTAAAAATGGCTCATGATAAATCAATAAATCACTTTATAAATACCCAAAAAACCCAATAGACAAAAATGTAAAATTACCGAAAATTGAATAAAAAACCGTGTAAACGAGCAATCATACAAAATTAACATTGTAACAAAAAAAACAAGGTTGTGGAGTCTCTTGATAAAGGCAATAGCCCAAATCCTGGACTTGAATGGTTTTTACACAGTGAAATCACGACAAAATATATTTGCTGCAAGAGTACTCGAATCTTTCAAGGAAGTACGATAAATTTACGATTTCAAAATGTCGAATCGTGCGCTATGAACAGCTAGGTAATGAAATATTATTTAAATGTAGTGAAACAGTCTATCTGTAACAGTTTAATATTTTTGAAATCCGAAGATCGCAGGAATGTGCAGCCTCTGACTCTACAAAACACTGCAATTAAGATGAATACTGAAAGAAGAAAAAACTTGATCACGTTATGACTCTGGCTAAAAACTATGTGAAGAAATCAGAAAATACCATCAGAGCTTTTCACCAGATAAACTTAATAAACTTCCGCATCAGAATTCAAAGAAGATAAATGAAAATATTTTAAGTTTGAACCAAAAGTTGCATTAAAGTTTATTTCATTCATAAACTTAACAAAACAATATTTTTAACGTCAAAGTTTGTTGTATATTTTAATTTTATCCCTTAATAAATCAAAAAACTTGTTACACCAGTCAAGTCCATTAATCTTTCCATCATAACTCATTCATTTTGTTTACTTACAAAATGATATATTTAAGGAATTATGCAAAAGACAACAAAAAATTTAAATCAAAAATGTTTTTTATGTTTCCTTGACATTTTTCCTCATGTGACTTGACTGGTCTATGCATTGGAACCTCATCGCCGTCACATACCTGACATCAGGCACCGTAGCCTTCTTCATGAGATCGATGCTTGCGACGAACGCCTGCTTCACCGGCGGTTTGAAGCTGAACCCGAACACGGCGTCGACGATCAGCGCGAACGTGCATTCGACCGTCGACAGTTCGGGCAGCATTTGCAAGAAAGGCACCGCCATGTTCGTGCACTGAGTGGTTGTTGTAGAGTTGCTTCTCGGTGCGTACCGGATAGTAAATCACCGGCTTGTATCCGAACACCTTCAAATGGCGCGCGCACACCAGGCCGTCGCCGCCGTTGTTGCCGGGACCGCAGATTACTGGAAATAATATATATAATTATATATATATATATATATATATATATATATATATATATATATATATATATAAATGGTGTGCAATACAATGGAGTGATGAGGCCCAATTCGAAGTTCGTGTTGGTGACAGTCGCAGTAGAGTTATTCGCAAAAAAAATGAAGCATTCCATGTTGATTGTCTGAAGAGAAAAGTGAAATTTCCAGCAGCCATTATGGTCTGGGGCAGTATGTCATCAAAAGAAGTAGGAAAACTTCATTTTATTGATGGAAATGTGGATACAAACAAATATTTGGCAATTTTCGAAGAATCGCTTTTACCAGTGATGGAAGAATGTTTGACATCCGGCCAAGATTTTGTGTTTCAGCAAGATGGTGCAGTGTGCCATACCTCAAAAAAGGCTATAAAATGGATGGAAGAAAATAATGTACCACTTTTGAAATGGGTTTCTAGCAGCCCAGATCTGTCACCTATTGAAACTTTGTGGCACGAGATGAAAAAGGTTCTACGACAACATCCTGCTCGTACAATCACCAAACTGAGACAAAAGCCCCAAGAAATATGGGATTGTTATACACCAAATTTTTGCCAAAACTTGGTTAACACTATGCCCCAAAGAATTTCAGCTGTAATAAAAAATAAAGGTGATGTTACCCAATGGTAATCTTTCAATTGTTTGCTTTGTTACCTTCACGCATTTATTCGCACATTGTTTATTTGATCAGATGTTCTATTAGTTATAGGTCTAAGTGATTTCAAATATGTATTTTTTACGACTAGAGTGTATCTAAAATGTTTTTGAGAAAATAAATTGTTTTAGAAGTAAATAGTTTCGTCATGTTTAGTTTATAAAGGCATATTTTGGTGGTACAAATCTTGAAAGTGGGCCAACTGAAGTGGGAAGGGGCTCGTACATACTTTGTAAATATCTAATGGTGCCAAACCATTTTTTTCTGATGTTTAAAATTTTTTGTTTATTTTAAAGGCATTTATATACATCTACGTTTTGAATGTCCCAGTTTCTTTAATATATTCAGTTTTCATTAGAACACAATTTTTGTTGTATTTGGTGTCCGTCCAAAGCAGATTTCAATGTATATCATTTTTGTATTAGAACCTAAATATAAAAATGTATCTTCTAATAAAAAATAATGGTAAGCAACAACTGTTTTTGGGTGTGTAGATGAGGGAAATGGCTCCAAAATTATTTTGTTATCAAAAATGGTTGTAGCTAGTTGCTAGAGAATTACCATTATTATTCTGCAGCTAACCCATTTTTAATATCACTTCCAAACCAAACCTAGTGCCTATTCAGATGAAGAAATAAAAAAGGCAGGTGTAGCTAAGCTAGACAATTACCAAAATAGCATTGAAGGTATACCTAATATAGATTTGTTTCCAACTTTCTCCATTGAGTACATCTTTGCAATGACTGTAGCACAGCTAAGCCCGGCCAGTTCCATGAGCTGATCTACAGAGAATCTGTATTCATTGAACAGCTCCTGGTCGATGCTGATCGCTTCCTCCTGTTCTATGTACCTCATGGTGCGAGTTGAGAAATATCTTTTTGTATTCTTCAACAAAGTCCCTTGGAACAGCTACGATTTAATTTCTGGTTAGGGCTGGAAAAATATCTGAGACATCGGGCAAATGTGTCCTCTTCACAAAAAATAAAAAAAAAAATTCGTCAAAACCAAAAAACTCAATAATCCAAAAGAAAGGGCAAACGTGAAAAACCAATACAAAATGGCCGGAATTTCGTCAACCCTGCTTCAAGTGATTCTATTTCTGTTATCGTACCTATAGGATAAGTCCGTAACACAATATGTTATATTACCTTGCTGAAGTAAGAAATGCTATGGATTGACTGTAAAATTTTCATTAATGCTCTTAACTTACGAAAAAGCACCGATTATTAAGTGATAATAAAAATAATCAGAGATTATATACGCGCTTTTCTAAAATAAACAACTTGCAACAAAACAGCGGTTAAAACCAACGCGTTCAAGCGATTCGTGTAACTGACGTCATCAACCCGTGTGTCATCTTTAACCATAACCGCGGCACATAACACAGAAATTTTGGTTATTCGCTTGGATTTGATTATAGAACACAAATAATTGGTGTGTCATACATAATCAAATTCAAGCGGATAACCAAATGGAAATGGTATTTACCATTTTGGGTTGGTATTTACCAATCCGTTCAAGCGAGTGTAGTTATCAGTTTGGTTATAAGATCCGTGACGTCACGAATCAGCTGTTATATGTCATAGTTATCACCGCAAAATTGTGGTATTTACCCAACTCAAGAGTAGTTTTATATTTCTGGTTATTATTTGAAATGTGACAAGTTAGAATTTTGCCGGGTATTGGATATTGTTATTGTACTTCAGCTTCAATTTTGAGAAAAATGATACAGGCTGACTTCAGTTTTACCATAAATTGGAGCACCTTATTAGTTATACTCATTACGGTTGTTGATGACACTTTAAATGTAGTTCCTATGCTTAACAAAGTATCCTGTGTAGCCATATGCCACAAGAATATTAAAATATGGCCATATAAACTCACTAGATGATATCCACCTGTACACGGTTTTGCTAATATCTTTTTTCATCATTTCTGCTGAATCAATAAATGTTTTCTTTGACATGCGGAAAAATTTAGAGAATTGAAAGTTATCATAGCTACAAAGCCATGGTTCCATCATTAAAAAAAAATCTGAAAAAAACATGTCTCCCATGAATATTATGAAAGGTTTCTTATTTAAACTTTCCATATACAGTTGTAGACGAAAAAGCACCGATTATTAAGTGATAATAAAAATAATCAGAGATTATATACGCGCTTTTCTAAAATAAACAACTTGCAACAAAACCGCGGTTAAAACCAACGCGTTCAAGCGATTCGTGTAACTGACGTCATCAACCCGTGTGTCATCTTGAACCATATTATAACCGCGGCACATAACACAGAAATTTTGGTTATTCGCTTGGATTTGATTCATGTTAACTTTGTATTTTAGAGTGGGGCGAACTATTAAATTGTACTAGAATCTATTACGACTTACTAGCTAACTTTGCGAGAACATTCTTGGCATTTCTCTCAACCAAAACAATGTAGAGTGCTTGTTGAAAGTTCTTTGGCTACCTCTTGATTTTTTTTACAAGGCCTAAATTCCAAACGGCAACCCAACAAGCCTAGACAACATAGATCATAGAACAACTTGCTTTTCTGTAGTAATGTGCATTCTAGTTAACTAGTTCTAGGAACTAGTTCGCGTACGAACTACTTTACACAAGAAAGTGAAAGCGTCGCCTCTCAATCTTCCATCCGCACGGGTATTACGTATCTTGGAACACTTTCCATTTTGTCGTTTTTTTGACAAATAATTTGTCTTCAGAAAGGACAACACATAAATAACCCGTCGTGCATATCGAACAGACATACTTTATTGGCATCATTTTCTAGCATATCACTGAATTTATACATATGCAGACCTATACACATAATCATCCAGATGCAATCTCGCTACTCAATCAACTTTCTTCCTATCACAGCTCAGAGATGAACACTACTAGGTTTTCTGCAACCAGTAATGCATGTTTGAGCGTGGCATGTCGTTGAATCCATAGATGAACGCTTTTGATGACGCCTACAGAGACTATACCGAGCACGCGTGGAACGAACTATTTCACTAAAAACTAGCTAATCTGCAAGATGACATTTTTCGTTTTTCAAGTTTTTTTCTATAATACCCCTGCGGCATCATCAAGTCAAGTCACCAGTCGTTCGAAGTGAATAGAGATTTTCGTGGAATGATGAACTAGTTCACTTAGTTCATAACAATTGTTGGACTGAACTAGTACGTTCGCGAACTACACACCACTCACCACTACTTTTCTGTCACTAGTGTCATTTTGAATTTGCCGTTACAATTTCACTCTTACCTCACCAATAAACGAAATAAATCAATTTTCTGAAATGGACACGCACGAGATGATATACGAAAACGTCGATCTGCTAACGCATTTCTACCCTGCCACAGAAGAATTGAAATCCCTGTTGTGCAAAGAGATGTTCTCGAAGGTGAACAAAGCTGCTTTCCAACAAGTCGTCCACTACCTATTGCGCATCCTGAGCCCAGAATTAACGAAACAGCGCGTCACCTGGCCGGTGTTCGACTCCGAAACGGAGATAAAATTTCGCAAGGAAGTCCACCAATTCATCCGCGAAGTGAACGAGCAGCACCATTGGGATATCCCGCAGTTGCCCGCCTCGCACTTCATATCTCCGGGCGGGGGCCGTATCGTGAAATTCCTGCTCAAACTGTCGCAGCTAGTTATAGCTGAACACCTCAGGCGCAGCGGAGTAGAGCACCTCTTGCTCCCTCCGAAGCCTGCAGACGATGCAAGCTTTGACAGTGTTTTGAGGAAATCTACACGACAAGTGCTGGCTGACACTGGGAAGATGATCGAGCAGTTCAGGGAATCGAAAGAAAAAGCGAAGGCGGAAGCTGCGGAATGCGAACGGCAGCTGAGCAAAGTAAACGCCGAGATAAAGGAGCTGACACCCGTTTTGGAGTTGAACAGAAGAGAGTTTGCGAACAAACAAGGCGAATTGCTAACCGCTCATCAATTAGAAGAGAAATGTAACGGGCTGAAAAAGCTGTGGAAGGAATTGGAAGTTTCGAAAACGTTGTTTCCGGAAATCCGGTCCATTTTGGAATATCTCAATAGAGGTATACCAACCCTGAAGCATGGTGAATCAAATTCTGAGCCGTTAAATCTTGTGGAAGCACTTTCCAAACTAAATTCACTGTTGTCCCAAAAAGTATTTGAGTTTCCCAATCCAAATAGTGAGAATCTCAATGATGTTATGGAACAAATCGATGAACTAAATGCAAAATATTGTTTGTTTGAGTCGATCACAGACAAAACTTGTGAAGAAATCAGTAGATTGGAGGAAGAAGTGCAACAAGCCAAAGAAAATATGAGGAGATTATTCACTGAGAATTGATAATGCAAATGGACTGAAAGAATCAATTGAGATATAATGTGGTATAAATTCTCTAATTTAATGTTTTTCTATTATATATCTTTCAATAAAGTATTATGTATTTAAATTTTTTTTATTATTATTATCATCAAACCTTGATTTGAAGTGGCTAATAAATAGGTAATCTTTAGATTTTTTTTTATCGAAGCACAAGCCTAAATGCCGGAATACCGCGGCTGCTATGATCCCAAAGAAATTTTGTTAATACGATTTTTGAACTGCCTCTGGACAAAGGAGCGGTCGTATCGGCCAGTTCTGGATGTACGAAGTTCGACACGGTTAGGATGGGTCGCCAAACTCAGGCGGGTCTGTTTGGCAGGCCCATCTCACGGCGGCATCATGGAAGAGAGCTCTGAGGAGCAAAGCCCGTTGGTGTAGCGATAGAAAAGAGCTAGATCGCCGACGGCCCGCTGGTGCGAAAGAGTCCCGAGACTGCCTGTTAGAGAAGAGTCATCGATCAGTCGGACCGCCCTCCTCTGGACAGCATCGAGCATGGATAATGTAGTCGGGGTGGCAGCACCCCAAACGTGTGAGCAATACTCGAGGCTAGGCCTTGTATAGAGTGAGAAGGTCTCTGCCCTGCAAAATTTTTGATAAACCCTTCTAGAGATGGGAAACTCCAATACTAAAATAAGTTACCGTATTTCTGCGACCTCTGGTGGATTGGTCTCACACCAGTGCTGAATAATGGGCCTTTCCATCTTAATAGGACAAACCTAATGGGGCTTTTTACATTCTGTTAATAATAAATCGTCTTACATAACAAAAACACTCCAAATGGGTTCATTTCCACTTTCTTAGTCTTTAATACATGACGGGCATTTCGACTCACAGCGCTGGGGTGAGTCGCGCGTCACGTATTAATGACTAATATAGCAGAAATTAAACCATTCAGAGATATGATCAAAATTAAGTTGTATAAGGATATTGTCTATAAAATATAAATAACAATTTTACATTTGAAAGGAGCAAAATCTACATGGCATTTTTTTTTTGAAGTGGTAGGTAAACGTAACGACTTTAGGTATATTTTGCTAAAATAGATGTCCTAACCAGTGTTCTAAATTTCTCATCATTTAGCGATTTTATGGCTTGTGGAAGATCTTTACAGGGGATGTGAAGGGAGGAATTAAAATTAAAGAAATAATTATAGTCATTTTATGGTCAATCATTCATATACAAATTATATCACCTTTTCTCACAAAGCTAAATATAATAATAATAATGCCTTTAGAAATCCATCCACACTGCGAGGCAAAGTTTATCCAGCTGGCTACTCTACCACTTAAACTCACAGGGCAGAAACACATACAAAAAAAGATATAACAATGAATAGCAATCGACTAACTAACATATACAATAATTAAGGCTTAAATAGGGTAATCTTAAGAAGTTATACATCAATACTACTTGGTCCGCTCTAACAAAAAAAAAAGAAATATATCAGCTAGCTTGGCTAGTAGACCCCAGAAGATGGTTTTTAATGGCTCTCTTGGATGCAAGTATTCCCTTCTTTAAAAAATCACATCATTTACACCTGGATTGATGGGAATCCGGTTTAATAGCTGCATTATTGTTTTTTTTTTGAGGGCAAAGCATATATTTTTGATAATGCTCGATATCCCCTACCACTTTGTTTATGAAGTATAAGTCCCATCAATTTGTCTTCTAGCTATATCTGCGTCCCTGTGATTTACTACCAGTCAGTGTGATCTGGCTTTTGATAAAAGTAGCTACAGTGCTGTCCAATTGCTGCAATGCCTGATTTACTTCTGGTACTTCTAATGAACCTTGTACATCCTAGTCTTCTGTTAGCTCTAGAGAGGTGACTGGCTATCTTATATAGCTTTTTAGCTTTTGGACTTAAGTGGGTTTCTCTGGTTACATGTACCTTATGCAACAATCCAGATTCTGTCCTTGAGGAACCTTGAAATAAAGAATGAAATTGATATTATATATTATTATTTTGATTCTATATTTATTAACTCACATTGTGTGTTATCTTTGTACATTGAGTGAATAAATATTATTATTATATATGTTAAGCATCCATTACAACTGTATTTTTACAAGACAATAAATTCAATAAAATATAAATAAATGCAAGTGATTGATAGTCAATGTTCTTTTCAAACTTTCACAATTTTGAAGAACTTCTATTAAGATTTGCTTTTTTTGATTGAAACAACTACCAATGAGATGTTTGCAAATAAGATAATGTTATCTCTAATTTCCCTGTATAAATATTCACCTTATAACATTCCTAGTGTTAACTGGAGCTCAGTCTAACTTATTCCAAATATAAATGATTACCATCAATGAGTTGAAATGAGTTTTAAATGGAAAATATTAACTACATACTTTTTTTAATGAAGAAAGACACCAAATCCAACAATGTTCACACATATTTTATGTGACTTGCTACATGCACTGTGTTGTCTGCCAATGCCAAACCAGGAGGGTGGAACAGGAGACAACATGAAGGTGCATGTAGCCTCACCAGTCATGTAAAATATGCATGTATATGTTTGGATTTGCTCTTCCTTCGATAAACAGACTATAGTTATGTAGTATCAATCACTTGTACTAAACACTGTTGAAAGTCACTACTTAAAACAGTTTCCAAAAAGCTGATTATATGTAATTGAAGTTGAGATATGTAAAACTGGGTGATACTAAAAATAAAACAAAGCAACATACCAAGAATTTCATCAGTCGGGTTGAATATTTGTTGATCAGGAATCTATGCCATACTGAAACACTGTCCTGGCAGCCTCTAACTGCACATTTGCGGTACCGAGACATGGTTTCTGAAAAAGGAAGCATCCACAACGATAATCCGTATTCACAAGAACTCAGCAAGGAAAGAACCCAGTGGTTTATCATCACTGGGTTTATCTCTGGGGAGGAGAGGAACACAAGCGACGCCAGACGCCACGCTTCCGACAAATGACAATAGCGATACCAGTTGCATCCAACAGATTGGTCTACAACTCAAAACACTGTTCCAATAATTCATCCCATAAGAGTGAATACCCGCTGTGTTATTTTCATTGATATCCGTTTATTTTTATATTGCACGAGTCGATGACAAGTATTTTTCGTCGACATCCGCTAGACGGCGAATAATCAATTTTGACTCCTGTCATACCTATTGCAATTATTTCACATTATCAATGGCTATGATGTTCGATTTTGCTCCCTGGGGAGCAGTAGTATGGTTGGGACGCAAGGTGCCAAACGTAGAGAAAGACAGACTTGGTAGAAGTGTAACCTATTTTTCACCTTTTGAATATGAAATATATTATGATCATCAGACGAACTAGTGCCATATGCTTCTAGCTTTCCGGATTAGTTCCCGTTGAGGAAGACTAGAGATAGCCAGAGAAGCCAGAATTGTCGACGATGAAGGCGGGCTATCTTGTAGGTACACTGCGCAGGAAATGAATTTCAGGTTTTACGCATGTGGCATCTCTTTCATATCTAAATCTCTCTCTGTTGCAGTCATCTTGAACGTAAACAACTTCAATTTTGACAGATCAAACGGGTTGCATGCAGAAATGTTGGATTTTATTAAAAAAACAAAAAAACCATGGCAAATCGTGAGTAAAATTCAAAAACCTGAGAATCAGGATTCTGCGATGTACATACGTGATAGGTGTCGTTATCTGTGTGCAGTAGGAAATAACGATAATGGTCCCTAAATACGATGCACATCATAGCCCCACTTTTTTTATTAATTTATAATTTTAAACCATTTAGCAAATTAGACATTTTTTTAAAAATTGTGTACCAGAGTTTTAGGGAGCAAAGGGGTCAGTCCAGTACTGTGGATCCAGAGCTTCCTACGGCCCTGTTTGCCTTGAATTGTAAGATCAAATTAAACAACTTAAATTCTATAGTCAATAACGTCTGAATTCAGGTTCAATTTAATTTTTACTTTAGTTCCCCTTTAAAGGCGAATTCAAACATTCAAATCAGGGATTCTTAGTGTGCCATATATATGGTGAATAATCCGTAGTAAGAAATTGAAAATCATAGATTTCTTATGGATTTGAGATATGATTTTCATTTTGACCGAGTAGGTGGCGCCTCATAGTATATACGTTTAATCCATTCAATACGCCAAATTATTGAATCAACTTCGTAATATTTATTTCAGCTGTAATGCTTTTTATTTATATTTCCACCTATCTCTGGTTATAACAAAATAATGTAAATAAAAAAGTCAAGGTAATACTTCGCTATCTATCCCGTGGAGACGAAACTATATATTAATCCACAAAGCCGTACAGGTTTCTTCTCGGTTGGGTCATCTCTGTTGCTTATACAGCAAAAACAGTATCGTTTTCGCCTAAGAGATGGCGCAGCGCGCAAAATTATTTTATAGTACAGTCCGTTAGTTTATAATAAATGTACCATTTCTTATGACCCGTCATGAGGGGGGACTAACTGAGGAAATCTATCCGAGCAGGACATGTGCGCCCGCAGCGGGATGCCTGGGGGGCAGTGCCCCCTCTGGTTAGAGCTTAAAGCTTTCATATTTAGCATGATTTCATGTAGGTTCAGGCTTTTGAGGCAGGGACACTTTTACAAAACAGATGATCAGCCCACCTGGAATATTTCTGCGGCCGGCCATGGGGAGGTAGATTGATAAAATGATACCAACTTTGGTATGTCACTTTTATGTATATTGTTTCCTCAAAACATCTGGCCCTCAAATAGGGCCGAATGCGGAAGGGGCTCCAGGGCAAAATGAAAATTGCAGGCTTGGGACCCTGTATGTGCTCCTGACGATTGACGAGCTGAAGAGGGGATGTATGAGCCTCAGGGGAAGATTTAGAAGGGCGGCGAAGTCCGACATCTTTTCCAAGAAAATGCTAAATATTGCTGTATCATGTACTTACTGCTTAATCTTAACTGGCCTTGCCTGACCTCAATCGTGACATGTGCCCCCCTCCGAGACGTACCCCACTCATCGCTCTTCAATTCCAATTGTCAGATGGGCGTTTGCTCACAGAAGCGCTGCTTAAGTGCTTGAGCATGCAACTTCCACGCCCCCTCCCCCCACACAAGACGAACATCTTCCTCCTGAACATGAACAACTCTAGACGGATTCCTAAGTCCGCCACAGATGTTCTGCTAGAGTCCATGAAGTCGTGTTTTGAGCCCATAATAAGCTAACCAGGGGCAGTAGGTCACGCCTTTTACAGATTTTGTTTCAACGTGAAACGAATCACACATCGAATTTCACTGCTAGTTCTAATCAGTGTTGCCATTTATACTATCTTTTATTCATTCCTGTAACATTTATTGGTAGGTAGTAACTTTTGTATAGCGCTTGAGAACTCCCTATATCACTTTCAATAAGAATTTGCAATCCGTTTTTTTTTTTTAGGAAACAGAAGAATCTCTTTCATCTACGTTGATAAACAATCTACAATCTATTTTTAGTTAACTAAGCAGATATTAAACAATAGAGACCTTGGGTACCAACATTACATTTGTCGTTAATTATATGCAAGCGATGTGTCTAGTGCAGCTACAGGTACTGATATAGCATTAAGACTATACGCTGTCGCGGGAATTCTAAACGTTTGAAGATGTGTACTCAGGGTCGCTACTAACAAGTCACAATTAAAAAGATATTCGTTGCATAGTAAACAAACCTGTTCATTCAAGCGTTTCATAAAATGACTGTTATGCACTCGGTTATGCTTTTACTCAAGAAAAGACGATGGAGTGTGTCCTTTAGAAAGTTTCAAAGTATATGCATGATCACGCATGCAATCATTTTGTACCGTGCAGATTTAAATAGAAAATAATGTTTGCTACTTTGCATTTGTAAAAGTATCTTTTCTGACGAACAAGGGATGTACATTCAATGCCGCGACTGGAGACCAAATTGCAAGACTTCTCGCACTAGTACAGCTGTCATACAGAACGCCTGTCAGTGTAAAATACTGAAATTTTAACTTAAAAACCTTGTTAAGCAATAAGAGATATGCGCATTCTGCCTTTTCCTATTCCTATTATATGTGTAAAAATAAAACGATCCTTTCAATACAAGACGCTATGATATATAGATATCAGCTGAAGCTTATCCTTTGGTTTTCATGCTGATAGTATTCCACGGTTCCCTGGCTGCTAGATGAACACACATACATATATGTTTGAATTCCTTCTTTTTGCCACCACGGTGACCTTTTTCGAAGTATTACTTATAACCGACAATGACAATATATTTAACGTTTATCTGTCTTTCTGCTGACTGTTCATTTGCCTTCTTTTTTTCGCTACTGTATCATGTGTTGCTACAACAGCCTGAATGGTTACGTACCGCGTAAAAACAGCAACACTACAGGACCGCTCGGCTTAGGCATTCCCGCTCCCAAAATGAGCCCCCAAAAGTATAAGCGAGCTTGAGGTACCGGTTTTTTTTACTTTTTACGCCACTGGCGATGAAGTATTGATACTTGCTTTTGTAATCTAGCGCCCTTGTCTTACTTTCTGACACATACTAACTATAAGTTATAGGCTATAGGAACTGAGCATTTTAGGTATCGTTTGGTATTCCAAAAGCTGCCCCTTTTTGACATCACCTACGTCTACAGCACAATTCTTACGATTTATACGTATATACGAGTATTGTGACTAGTGACAAATCTAAGTCTGCCAATTTTTTTTTATTCATCGGATACGTCATTCTGGCAACAAGCAGCAAGCGTTTTTACTACATCGTAAATGTAGAGCGGCAAGCTTATCATTTACGAAATGTCCTCTGAAAACGTTCACTTTGCGTAATTGGAAGCAATCAATAAGAACTACTTATTCGATCGGTTGTACAAGAAATATTTTTTTGACTTTCGTTTCTTACTCCTATTGGAGGCTTAAGCTTTGTGTCTTGACGTTTCAGAGACTCATTCAAAATTTTTGAGGGCGGGCATTGTATAGGTTGTGGGGGAGGATATACAGTGGACCTCCGGTAATCCGACAAACATTATGCAGGGCAGTGTCGGACTATCGAATTTGTCGGATTATAGATCACTGCCTAAGACCCCCTATAGTCCAGACTTTTTTACAAAAGAGTACCTTGTAATCCGACAAATTATATATCCAATGGTAAGATTATATATGTTATGTATATGTATGTATTTTGAAGTACAAATCATACATAGTTTATGTATGTCGAATTTAGTAAATTAAATAACAATAGAGAGCTTACGTTTTATTATAAAATTAAGCATAAATGCACATACATATGTACCAAAATAATCAAGAATTATTAATCAAAATCATTAATGAATTTATCAAATTATGAAGCTTGGAAATATTCATCAATTTTTGTTTGTTTAAGGTTGTTATAACGCGAGATCAGAGCTTTGTCCCTCAGTCTTCTCAAAAGTAAAAGTTCGTTGTAGGATGTACCATTCTCTTCAGCCCGTTGTAAACCTAGCTCAAAGGCGTTAATTACGTCTTGTGCTGTGACTTGTGGAGCAGTTGCAATCACGTCATCGTTATTTTCCTGATTGTTTGTTGTATAATTAGAAACCTCTTTTATAATCTCTTCGTCAGACATTTCATGAAAAACATTTTCCTCTTTATCCATTCCACGGCACCAGATTTCCAAATCTTCCGGACTTATCTATGTTTCAGTAGCCACTTGTTCTATAACTTCCGAAGTTACAATGATTTGTGGAACGTTGCTAGGAGTGGGGACTATATCTAGCCATAACTTTTTCCAAGACGATTTAATAGTTGATGACGGTAACGCATTTCACGACTGACAAAGAGCAAAAACCAAGTCTTTCATATTAAATTCTTTTAAAGTTTTTTCTATTGGTTGGTCTTTTGATACGGCTCTCAGAAGTAGTTTTTTCTTATAGTCTTGCTTGACAAACTGAATGATATTCTGGTCCATTGGGTGAATCAGTGCAGCGCAATTTGGCGGAAGAAACATCGCAGTGATTCATTTATCCTCAGTTGTTAGTTCTTCTTTAGACGGATAACCGGGAGCGTTATCAAGAAGCAACAACACTTTTTGAGGAAAATTATGATCTTCTAACCATTTGCTAACTTCAGGTACGAAGCATTCATCAAACCACTTTTTGAAAAGGTCTTTTGTTTGTTAGGCATCACACGCCAAAAAAGCCCTGATTCGTCTGCATTGTACACCTGTGACGGGTCAAGATTCAAATCGTTCACCTTTTGCAAAAAATTTAAAGGGCTCTATGCAGGTGGCATCGTTAGAAAGTTTCTCTCCTGTAATAGTCATTAAATGTAAGCCATGACGACTTTTAAAACGTTCTAGCCATCCTTTGCTGGCCACAAAATCATCTTTTTTTATTTACTTATAAAAAAACTTAGCTTTCATGGCCAACATGGTTCCTGAAATTGGTGCATGCCTATTTCTTTCTTGAAGAAACCACATGTACAAAGCTTATTCCACTTCTCGATGTTCAGCTTTCTTGAGTGTCTGTCTCTTGCCTGGCCCGCAGTCAGTAGTTGACACGAACTTCTTGATCTTCTCGTGGTTTCTTTTTTTTAATGTCATAAATTGTAGATCGGCCTACGCCGTATTCACTTGCTAAACTACTGAAAGTTTCATTGCGAATTAAGTGGTCTAAAATATCACATTTTTCTTTAATTGTCAATGTTTTGTGCTTTCGCTTCTGAGTTTGTGATGACATTACTAGGTACTATACTTAATACACAATGAATAAATAGTAAACAATGAACGCACGTTAGGCCGTACCGCTATCACAAGTAGTCAAATTCAAACTAAGTAAAACAATGCTTACGCGTCGAGCATGATAGCGGTGGCGCGTACAAGTTGTAACCTGTTCAAACCTGCGTGATCTACATTAGCGAAGATTGTCAAATACGTATGTATGTAATATTCAAACACATGTCGGATTACAGGGAGCGCCGAATTAGCCAGGGGCCGGATTATCGGGGGTCTACTGTATCTTAATTTGTGAGTATATTCATAAGATTCCAACATCGGTAATTGTATCGATCTGTCAGATATATTTCACACATAAATTTCTCCGTTCATTTTCCCGAAGAATGATAGAAGTATTTTCAAAACCCGCGTCGAATGGAACGGGAATAGAAGATAAACCCGTCGGGAGCTGTCCGCTGTCTAGAAAGCCTGGCAACCATAGCTACGATTGCAGATGAGAAAATTCTAGATGGCAACGTTTATATTATATACAGGGTGACTTTGAAGTTGAGTCATTAATTTTCAGATAATGATTGTAGAAGGAAGATAAACCAAAATATGTGTGTAAAAATAAAAAAAAATAAAAAAAAATTTTACCTTGTTTTATAAAGTATCCTCCCGACAAGTATTTCAGTGCGGACCTGTATTTGATCGTGAGGTCCCCTGTGAGGTCTGAAGTCACCTGATTCACGAGCCCGTTGTACTACTATTAACAAAGGCACGAGGGGTTGGTTGCACTCGATTGGGAAACCGATCCGCATAAACATGTGCCATTTTTTATTTCGTTTGAGCCACGCAACAGATACTATTCACACGCGACTGACACTGATTGTATGTATAACTGAACTGAATAAAGTAAACATCGTTCCAAATTCTTTCGCTTTTTTGTTTCCGATGCGATGAACCGATAATGTGGATTATATCCGTTGTTGCCAAACACCAGCACATGATGTTATTGAGACAGGGCGGTACTCAAACTTCCAAAGGGCTATAACTTTGTTACTTTAATTTTACCAGAAAAATGGTAAAGGAAAAAAACATTTCTTTTGATCAGATCTACTCACTGTTAAAATAAATGACTCAACTTCGAAGTCACCCTGTATATATATATATATATATTATACATGTTCGTACTTAGCTTCTTTCTCAGACGGGCTACACATAGTATCTATGATTTGATGACATCGTTGCATGTGAAGTGCACTTGACGCTAGTTTTTAACTGTTCTCTATCGGCTATTGCCACGGCATCGGTTTTTACAAAGCATTCATACAGATTTGTCAGTTACTTAATTATCTACTATATTGTCGGGTCTATCAACTGAAAGATACTGATAGAATAAATAGATAACCACCCAGTCAGAACAATCAGTAGCAGTACTGCAGATTTTTCAATGTTCAAACATCAACATCGATTATGTATGCTTAACCGATTTATCTTTCTTAGAATCTCGTGCACGTTTGTGTCCGTAGCATTTTTAATGCCATTTAATAGTTATAATTTGTTTTAATTGCTGTGGTAATATGGGAACAATGTAGATTAGCATCCAATTAGCTGGATTCGTTATTTTCACAGTCTCTTGGGATTTCAAAGCGTGTCAAATTGTTCAGATTCCGCGTGTGTGGCTTGCCGGCTTAAACTAACCGTGACACATGCTTAGGTGGATCCGTAGCCGTACCCTACGGTAATTTAACTCAATAATGGGATTTTTAAGCCATTACATGCATTTAAAAACAATGACTTTATGCTTTAACTTCAATTTAAATAAATATATACTTTAAAATGCACTCTTGAACCTACTTACTTGTTTGGGATATAGACTATATGAAGAGTACACGCAAATAACAGGGAATGTCCTAATGAACTGATTTTGATACAGTTTGAGAGTATATTATTTTTTCTAAGATCAAAGTATGCGGTAAACTTTACTTAGAACTAATTAAATGTTTTATATCTAATATATTTTTGTTGTTGACATTGGACCTTTAAATTATTAAACGTAATTAAATTGAACAAAAACCAAATGAAAAATTTTGAAAAAAGTAAAAAACGAGGAGTATCCAATTCAGTTATCAGATTCTTTGGTTTTTGAATCATATTTCAGTTTAATGCTGTCTTTTAAACTGTGATGACTCAATCTTTCTTTAAATGAGTTAATATGAGTAAAATATTTAATCTATACAAATTTTTACGATCTTCATGCTTTTCTCTTTGATCTACTGGAGCTTTATATGTCGTTTTTATGCTTTTTTGTAGATATTGAACATTTTCTTTGATAATTCCAGGAAATGCAATGAATGCTAAGCATACAGGCACATCTTTGATAACATTTTTGTTGATAGCCTCATCTTTTACCCTCACTTTATAGCTGAATGTAGCTGTATGAAAATTAGTCTCATCTTCAAACATCCTCCTTGTTCTTCGTTTCCCATTATAAACATTTATAAGCCCTGACAAATCTAAGTTCTGTTCATTGACACTACAAAATGAATTGAAATATTTAATAATATTTCTTTAATTATTTCCATCCATATTCATAAACTCTTGAACGTTGAACAATTACGCGGTTCCCCTTGTTCACGAGAAGAAAGTCGCAACTTTCCATTACAGCTTCGATTCCACCAGTTTTCTTTCCTTTCTTTGTTGATTTGTTAATGATACTCTGATCATTCTCATCATTATCTGGATCAGAAAACACTTTCAACTTCAAATTATTATACCGCAAAATTTAAATAAATTCTAATCTCAAAATTACAACTGTCATTTTGGACAATCCTTCTTCTTTGCCGGTATGACATGGACATTCCCAGTACTTTTCGTTTCGTTCATAAGCAAAAATGTCTTTTTGGCGTTATCTGTTTACTTATTTTAAAGGCTAATGATTTTAAATTGAAATAGCAAATACAATAATGAGAATGAGAAATGAAAAAATTGTAAATTGTGACATTCCCTTTTGCATGTACCCTTCATATTGGACCGACTGATAATTATTTTTTAGTATTAATATTTCGTATTATTCAGAAATTGCTATTTTTCACCTCTAGACCTCCTCAACCCACAAATTGTTTCCTGAGTTAAAAATAATACATGGAAAAATAGCGTCTTCCTACGCAATCAGTTCATAAAGGATTATGTCTCGCAAAAAAAATCTGCTACGAACATGCATACCAAAAGATGTAATTACTCCTTCGCCTACACCCAATTGGAAATACTGTGATCTAGACATTTTTCCCTGCCCTACCGACAGTACCCAACATCCGGCAACATTGCCCAACTAGCAAAGTAGTGCTATAAGCTTTTGGTAAAAGAACCGTTCAGCCATAAAAGCTCTCTATTGTTGTTGCCTGAACACCAAAATGATGGCTTAATGTTGTGTGGAATGCAAATTTGCTTTCTGCAACATATTTGCTCTAAAATGAGGCGTTTAAGATATTCTTTAGCATAGTTATACAACACCTTATAGGACAAATTTTTTACTGTTGCATAAACGTTTATACGACTATTTTATACGGCATATTTGCACGTTAGTCAAAATGATTGTGTTGTGGCATCCATGGTAACGTTTATAAAACAAACCCGAGCCTTGTTGTTTTGCTGTGCGTATTACTACTTTAGCCAACAAGTTGCTCCCAACGGAAGCACTTATACAACTGTTGTTTAGTAACTGTTAAAGGCTGTACATATGCTAAATATGTTGGTATACAACTTCACCGTAACCTAACTTTCTGTTGTCATATTTTTCTTAAAATGCCATAACCAATGATTTAAGACAAACAACGCATGCATATTGGTTCAAAAGGTTTCATCAACTGTTCAAACAGAAGGTATAGATCTGGTACAAATTCTGGGTAAATCATTCGACTCTGTCGGTATTTCATTTCAGACATCTGTCAAATTGTTGTATAATACCTGCAGGCAACACCAAAATATTCTAGTAAACTGAAGACAACATGGACGATGCCATGATTATATGTATACACAGCAACCAGCCATATTGGGCAAACATTTATTCCTCTATTTAATATTAAATAATTATGTTTCAGTTCGAAATTATAGATATAAAGTGATAAACATTAGTGTAATTGTGTCTAAATATAGGATTTGTGGAAGATTTGACGCAGGTAGGTTCAGTTTTCCATCTTAAAAATCTAAACATACTTTTGATCATTATCGAAATATGCATCAAATAAGAAGCCCGTAGAAATTGCGTAACTACTTTGCACGATAATCACAATAAAATTTGCTGCGCAAGTAATTCAATAGCCCTGTATCACAGTGTAGAAGTTTATCATATACCTGTGTATGAAATTCACAATTGCCGATATGTAAGTAAACAAGATGACTGTAATGTGTTAGTTATATATTCTTCACTTCGTCGATGCAATACATAAGAAATAGTTTGGTTGCAATAAAGTAGAATCACATAACAGAATAGTTGTATAGTTGACAAAAACTGAATCTTGTACTGACGCAAATGTCCTATAGCGGCTGCAAGGGGCTTACACTTTTGTTGTATATTTGTTACCTGCAGCCCTTATACAACCTCTTAAATGACTGACGTGTCGTATTGGGTGCGCCCATTCCGCTTGTATAGCTGTTCTAAGAGGGTTTTGACAATGTTCTTACAGCATACAATGCTGTGTAAGGAATACTGTATAATCATTCTTGCAACTCTGATAATGTTAGTTGGGATGCCACCCAGTCGGCCAGCGGTTAGACGTCAGACCAACACACAGGGTTTTGTGCGCACAGGTATACGTTCGTTGCGTAACTGTGAGATCGATACGCGACGCGTCTGTTGATAATAGCATCATTCAATTACGGGCAAGGCTGAAAGCATCTAATTATGTATATGTAACAATTCAAAATAAGACAGCACAAAGTACCATCTATTCCTAGAGTCGACTACTGCGAGAGAGAAACGGCAGGTTGTCTGTTGGAAGAAGTGGGAGCTTCACTTTAAACGATGGCAACACCATTGACGTTTGTCAGATGGTTGCGCCGCCTACTTGCCTGGAGATCAAGAGGAACTATCAGCAGTTTTTCTGAACAGGTTCAGAATAATAAAGCCCAACACTAATTATGAAGCACACGATATATTTAGTTCCAGAAAATAATCATATGCTGTTGACAATGGTATGAAAATTGTATTACATAAAAATAAAGATTTATTCCAAATTCATGTTTTGTGTTGCAAAACACAGATTCCTCCCTTCATTGAAATGCAAAATTCATAATCCTTTGCAAATAAGCTAGTCACTTTTAATTAGTTTGCTCAGTCCCATGCCTTTAATTTGTTGGTCTAGATGGGCAGAATTTTGCTTTATAAAGCTTAGGGCTTTTTGACTACTCTGCCGATACTGCCATGTCTTACTTTTTTTACAAAAAAAAACTTTCGTACTTTATATAACGGTGCTAACTACAAGGATTATAAAGAGGCTGAATCCAGTCATGCAATTTTAAATAATCTACCAACTACATCATGCCGATATGTTAAGTTCACAGGCTACCTGAACTTCTGCATCTCCCCCAATAATATTACGTATACCATCACAGCTACTAATAGTGTTGTTTTATATTTTATCCTCATTTTTTATGAAATATCTCGGAAAGCATCAGCGTTGAGAATCGGGATATTAACCAAAACAAACGCCATATTTGATATTTTTACATTTCGATAAACATAGAGAATCCCGGCAAGCAGCACAACACGTGATTGCCGGTAATGCCGTTTCCTCGATTTTGTCTGGAGAGAATGACCTTCTTTACACCCATATATACTAAGTGACATATAAATCCGAACACCCAGTTTAAATGGTTTTATTTTAATAAAAGTTGGTGAATGTATTTATCTTACTGTAAATAACAAGTGAAAAAATTTTCAGCCTTATCAGTTGGACATTCCGGTTTTTATACTGCTTTTTTTTAATTCACTAACGCTCTAAAAATGAATATTTCAGCCGCAGTAAAGAATCAACGTTGGCGGATTTTGGTTCTTGACATCCTTTACGATCGGTTACGATGCCTAGAGTACGGAGACCTGTACGATTTCGTCAACTTAGCGAGTTTGATAGGGGCCGTATAGTGGGACTTCGGGAAGCTGGACTTTCTTTTCGGGCAATTGCAGTTAGAGTGCAAAGAAGTGTAGACACTGTGGTTAGATGTTGTCAGGCATGGCTTCGAGAAGGCCGTATGCAAAGAGCAAGGGGCACTGGACGCCGTCGTTGAACAACAGACCGTGAAGATCGCCGCCTAAGATTGGCCTTAAGGGACCGTTTCTCCACAACCAGGTCCATTGAAAATGAATGGTTTGCAGGAACACTTGTTTTCATACCGGCCACACTGGGTCCTCCCTTTAACTCGAGAACACCGACGTAATCGCCTTGAGAGGTGCAGACAACGGTCACTCTGGGATCAGGAATGGAACAGTATTGTCTTTAGTGACGAGTCTCGATTTTGTTTAGGCATGCACGATGGTCGTGCCAAGGTTAGAAGGCGACGTGGTGAAAGGAGGAATCCACAGTTTTTTGTTGAAAGACATGTTCATCACACTGTTGGAGTTATGGTTTGGGGTGCTATAGCTTATGGTTCCAGGTCACCTTTAATTTTCATCAGAGGTAACATGAACGCGCAGCGTTATATCCACGAAGTTCTAGAACCCCATCTTTTACCCTATCTTGACACCCTGGCAGATCCAACTTTCCAACAAGATAATGCCCGACCACATGTTGCAAGAGTCACAATAGACTTCTTTCAACATAATGATGTCACATTGTTACCATGGCCACCCTTCGAGAGGAGTTGGTGGTTGCCTGGAATGAGATACCACAGGAGGACATTGACCACCTGATCAGAAGCATGCCTAGGCGCGTTGGAGAATGCGTAGCACATCAGGGTGCATCCACACATTATTAAAGGTCAAAGGGCTTTAAAGCAGCGCAATCATTTTGAAATATTTATCATTTACTTATTATGCTTCATTAAGTACTTATACAAAATTTTATTAAAATAAAACCATTTAAACTGGGTGTTCGGATTTATATGTCACTTAGTATACATGGCTCTTGACCGATATTAATTAAATTCTTAATTTAGCTGACAAAATGTATTCCTATTTAATTTCGATAGATTGCACCGTTTTTGAGGGAAATACTATTCCTATCGTTTCTTACTGCAGCTAACCCTCAAATAGTTCGACAAAAAAGCTAAAATTTCATTAAGCAATCTGCAAATCATGGGTTGTTTTGGATCACTAGTTACACAGAACTACCCTAAATATGTGGTAAAAGTATGTGAAAAATACATTTACACATTTTTCAAAGACATTAGTACCCTTATCAAAACAATCACCCTCTCGGAACAAACGCAACTCAGTGAAAAATATCGCTTATGATTAGTAGTTAAAAATACTGGAAACCCGAAAATTGGAGCGAAATCTAATGTACATTCCGGAAGAGGCGAAATTCAAAAGATTTCGGAATATCAGCGTTTTCAATATACTTATTTTAAAGAAAGATCATTTCCAATAGAAGGCTTTCTTATAATTTTTCATAGTTTGAACCTTGTTATGTTCTTTTCGGCCATTATACGTTTATACGAGTATAGTATAGTATAGCCTGCTTATAAGTACTAATGTCTTAGAATAAAGTGAAGACACACTTTTCACGTACTTACTTGTTACCTCCTATTTGGGGTAGTTCTGTATATGTCCGACATTTTTTGTATATAATGACTTTGGTAAATAGTACGAGCCCCTTCCCACTTCAGTTGGCCCAACTATTGAAATCTTAGTTTTTTTCTTATCAAACACAAATAATAAAAATGTAGCAGGGTGTAATAGGTGTAAAATATTAACAATGAATATTTTGATAATATATAGTAGAAAACACCAACTTTATCACTCCCTAACCACATTTGCAGCATAAAAATAACACATGTTGCAATTACAGCATATCAACCTATTTTCATTTCAATGCAAAATAAGTCTATAACGCATAGGTGGCTGTGAAAAATAAAAGCCATGACAATTGTTTTTATTAATCACAGCTGTCAGAATACGTTTAAAATAGTTTTGGGTCGTTAAGGTTTTCAAAATGGGTAGAGGAAAGGTTATTAGTGAGAAAATTCGGTGACTGATAATTAAATTTTTTAATTCTGGGAAATCGCAACTTTGTTAGACTTATCGCGGTACAGTGTGAGAAATATTGTTAAAAGATATAACGTAACTATTTCAGTTAATATTAAGCCACGATATGTGAAAAAAGTAAAATCACAAATGCCGACCGAAGAGCATTAAGCAGAATAATCGTGAAAAACAGGCGTGCCAATTATTTACAATTAAGTGTTCTGTGCAGTGACGCTGTTGGAAGGAGAATTTCTAGGTCCACAACTCATAGAGAGGCCAACAAACTGGGATTTAGCACTTACAAGGTAAGTACAAACCCTAAAGTTGCACAACTTGTTTATAGGCCAAAGAAAAGCCACTATTAACTCCACTTCACAAGAAAAATATGGCTTATATGGGCTAAAGAACATAGACAATGAACACCTCACCAATGGTGTGCAATACAATGGAGTGATGAGGCCCGATTCGAAGTTTGTGTTGGTGACAGTCGCAGTAGAGTTATTCGCAAAAAAATGAAGCATTCCATGTTGACTGTATGAAGAGAAAAGTGAAATTTCCAGCATCCATTATGGTCTGGGGCAGTATGTCATCAAAAGGAGTAGGAAAACTTCATTTTATTGATGGAAATGTGGATACAAACAAATATTTGGCAATTTTAGAAGAATCGCTTTTACCAGTGATGGAAGAATGTTTGACATCCGGCCAAGATTTTGTGTTTCAGCAAGATGGTGCAGTGTGCCATACCTCAAAAAAGGCTATAAAATGGATGGAAGAAAATAATGTACCACTTTTGAAATGGGTTTCTAGCAGTCCAGATCTGTCACCTATTGAAACTTTGTGGCACGAGATGAAAAAGGTTCTACGACAACATCCTGCTCGTACAATCACCGAACTGAGACAAAAATTTCAAGAAATATGGGATGGTTTTACACCAAATTTTTGCCAAAACTTGGTTAACACTATGCCCCAAAAAATTTCAGCCGTAATAAGAAATAAAGGTGATGTTACCCAATGGTAATCTTTCAATTGTTGCTTTGTTAACTTCGCGCATTTATTCGCACATTGTTTATCTGTTCAGATGTTCTATTAGTTATAGGTCTAAGTGATTTCAAATATGTATTTTTTACGACTAGAGTGTATCTAAAATGTTTTTGAGAAAATAAATTGTTTTAGAAGTAAATAGTTTCGTCATGTTTAGTTTATAAAGGCATATTTTGGTACAAATCTTGAAGTGGGCCAACTGAACTGGGAAGGGGCTCGTAATCTTAGAATTGTTGCTCATTTGTTTTTGAGTTATCAGCATTTCCATGCAGAATTGGTTATTATTCAATAGGGGGTGTTTAGTATACTTTGCGGAAGGTGTACTAGACTTTCCCTCACTTTTAAAGTTTCCATCAAATATTTTTGACTACTACTAATCATAAGGGGTAGTTCTCACTGCCTTGCGTTCGTTCCTGAAGGGGGCAGACAAACGACTATTCTTAACATTTTCTTTTTGACATTATTTTTTGTAATACACATGCACCTGAGACATTTGAAACACCCTGTATACAAAAAAAAAACGATCTGTTTCGCGATTAGAATTTAAATTCAATGGACCCAAAGTATCTAGGTCACCGTATTCTGGTAAGCCGAAATGCAGAACATAAACAAAATCATATGGGGTCTGCTGCGGTATTATGCCCGCCGTCGGTTTATTTTTAACGCAAGGCAATGCACATTAATTTTTTCATTCGCTTGTTTTGCTAACCTAATTGAAAAATGAAATTTAAGTAAACCACGATAAGGCTCACGAGAAGTGCTATTAAACAGCTGGTTCTAATAGCATCGATACATGGCAGAAATCTGTGTTGCGTGGAAAAAAGAAGTGTGCTACGCAGCTGTTGTGTCGATCAGCGCCGATTTGTCACAAAATATTCCCGATCCATGAACGCAAATTAGCAACCTCAAATTCTACTAACTAACGGTCATTTTTCGTGCTAGTCAATACGCTTTCGCGCTTAACCAGCCCAGAGATGCTGTCCTATGACAGGAGTGTTGCATCGAAATCAAAATCCTCATTCCAGGCCGCGCCTCGCGCTGTGATCAAAATTAAATTGTAAATTCAGACCAGCCAAAATTATTTCAGTATACAAAACCGACCAAAATTATTTTTGTAATTACAAAATAATTCGAGTACTAGTCAAAGCAATAATGCTTAAGCTATTTCAAATGATTTACTTCTTTTCTTTGCTCTATTTCTTCCTTCCTTTCTTTCCTTATTTCCCTTTTCTCCTTAAACATGTTTGGTATCTGGGTAGCCAGACCTGACAGACTAACAGACCGACGAGACTTTTAACTAAGAGCAAAGGTCCACCGGACCGCTCTGACGAATAATGACGAATAGTATCAAAATCTTTTGTTGTCCTAAAGCTCACTACAAACTTGGAGTATAGTGTCTTTTTACATTGTTTCTGCTTCTTTCTGGTAGCGACACGCGTATAGTATGGTCGTTATATGATACAGGTCTAAATAATGATTGAGGCTGGTTCATCATCATGTGAGCATAGATACATATCCACATAGTTTGACTGTGCTATAATTTAACCGACTCGAAACCGCTAGCTCATACCTCCATCCCGCGCCCCGTTCCTCTACAAGCTATCCAGTGTATCCAGACGATGTACAGAGAAGCCTCCTTCTCGGTTTTATGGATTTCCAAAGACCGTCGATAGAAAAATGTAAACAGATACTATAAGTTTGTCGTGAACTATACCAGCCTTTGCACCTAACGCCAGCTGAAGTCAATGAGCCATCTGAGTATCAAGCTTGCACACTTTCCTCATTGATCCTCATTCTTTCTCGAATACTCCGCAGTAGAGAGTTCAAAATATACATTAAAGATGCACGCCTAGTGACACGAAACGAAAAAAAAGCTAGGAGAACCACATAGTCGTAATGGTCGTAGTATGAGACAGCATCCGTCAGGGAGCTATAGTGTTTTCATGCTACATAAATGTTCTGTCAGACAGCATTTTGGATATCTGCATGTCCATATTTGCTGATGATATAGTTACGTATAAGTAACAATATCGTGTAATTCAGTGAAGCAGCTACATATAAAAGTGAATCAAGTTGTAGATGTTATGGATGTCTCGTGTTACAGATTATATTATGTATACAGGGTGTTCCTTAGCAATATGCGAATATTTAAGGGTGTGAATCTACATGAAAAATTAATGTTAGTTTGCTATATAAACTATGGTCCAAAATTGTTTCCTTACAAAAACTCGGGGTGTTGAAGTTTTAGTAAAAAAATGGAAATTAAATAATATTTTCAGAACCGCTTCAGATATTTCACTGATATACGTAGTGAGAGTTAATAAAATCGCATATTTTTCAATTAAAAATTAATATTTAGCTTTAACAGTGGCGTGCGTACGGGTTTTGACCTAGATATTTTTTGAGAAAAAAATGGTAATGGTGAGCAAGCCAGACGGATTTATCACCAGAGATATCCCGATCGTGCTTTGCCAGATAGTCGAACCTTTTCTAATATTCATCGGCGTCTTGTTGAAACTGGTTCTGTCCGAAAAGGAACATCTGAAGTTAGACCTCTAAGTGTGAAAACACCTGAAATTGAGGAAGCAGTGCTGCACGAAGTCGAAGAACATCCTGAAACGAGTACGAGGAAGAACGCTAGACACTTAAGTATTTGCCATCAAATTGTTTGGAGAAATTTAGTGGATTTTTTGTTATATCCTTACCATATTTTAAGAGTACAGGCATTACTTTCCATTGATTTTCCAAGGCGTGTGGCCTTTTGTCAGTGGTATCTTCAAAATATTTCACAAAATCTGTAATTTCAGTGTAGCGGTTCGTAATTATTTACAAACTGTTTATCCAAAGCGTTGGATTGGCCGCGATGGGCCCCAAGAATGGCCAACAGTTTAGATTTCTTTTTGAGGGGCTATCTTAAGACACTAGTGTACACAAGTCCCATTAACAATGTAGAGGAATTAAGAGAAAGAATAGATGCAGCTTGTGATAGAATAAAAAACACTCCAGGGATATTTAAACGAGTGCGCAATTCCATGAGAAGGAGGGCGGAAGCATGCATACTAAGGCCCGTATCGTCAGTCGTCCCTACAATTGTAGGGCGCCTTTATGGCCTCCTTGATTGTCATAGTTTTCTACTTCTCCGTGTCAGAATTCTATTTTGAGGTTATGTCACAAACATCTATTTGCATAAAATTGTGCTTGCTTTTGAGTTATATCATGTTTTATCAGCCTGAAATTTCCTACAATTTAAAAAGAAAACATATCTTCACAATAGGGGAGCGCTGACGCTGACACGGGACAAGTGTAATCTAGAAATTTTTGAAGGAGAGAAAGGAGTATGACAATCAAGGAGGCCATAAACGCACCCTACAATTGTAGGGATGACTGACGATACGGGCCTAAGTGAAGGGGGCCATTTTCAACAATTTTTGTAATCATTTCGTTGGCTTTAATGTTATGTTTATGTTGTCAATTGTTGTTCATTACCCCTAATGTGTTTAACTTTTCCAATTAAATTAATAATAATTTTGCAAGTTAGACAATAGAACGGTTTTATTTTTTTAATCAAAAATGGCGCGTTGGAGGAAAGCAACTCAAGAGTGATCACTTATTTTATTGAACGGAGAATTCAAAAATAATTTTTATTTGGCAAAAAACCATTGACGTACCATTTTTTTCTTAAAAAATATCGAAGTCATTACCGGTACGCACGCCACAGTTAAAGCTAAACATTATTTTTACATTGAAAAATATGCCACTTCATTGACTTTCACTACGTACTAAATATCAGTGAAATATCTAAAGTGGTTCTGAAAATATTAATTAATTTCCATTTTTTTTTTAAAACTCCAGGAAACATTTTTGGACCATCGTTTATAAAGCAAACTAACATTAATTTTTCATGTAGATTCAAACCCTTAAATATTCACATACCATTAAGGAACACCCTGGATAATAAGCTTAACAGTGCCTAATATGCCCTAAGCTAGATAAAAAATTGTATTGTCAGCGATGGTCTTGAAACTATGGTACTATACAGTTGCACAAATTTTTTTCAATGTTTTCATCTGGGAACATGGTACTCGAAGGTGCAGAGCCTTTATTGGGCAGAAGTGACTCATACCGCTTTATTCACGTGGAACCTGAAAGACACTTGCAGACTTGTTCTTATGAGAACGGTTTGTTGCCGGTGCCCTGTGTCATTTATGTGAGGCTGCACTGGTTTGAGTTTGAGTCTCCTTTTGCTCATCACAATCGAAACACCATGCATCGCGAAATTCCATTCCATTACATATAAATTCTATATTAAAACGTGCCCCACTATTCAATTACATAGAAGTTTATAATAAACTACCATCCGATGTTAGGTTGAACTCTAGCAATGCTTTTTACAGAAAAAAATTATATTACACTTAAACCCTAATGCTTAATTAATTAATTAATTAATTTTCCTAACTGGAAACAATATGTGAAAATTGGTTATCTAGTGACTATGGCGTACCTCAGGGGTCAGTTTTGGGGCCCCTATTATACTCTCTATATGTTCTACATCTAAAGAGTCCTAACCTTGATGTAAGGTATTTTTTCTGATGGCACAGTTCTTCTCTATAAAGGAACTAATTAGCTCTTTACTGTATTCGAATCAATTGATGATGACCATCGACTAGACAATATATTCATTAAGTAAAAGGATAAAATCATTAAAAACTTTTGTATAAGAATAAATAAATGTTATTACATAAAATATCAAACATCAAATATCCGGGATTAATAAGTTTAGTCGAGAATTTGAATTGATCTTACCACATCAAACAAAAATGGATAAATGTACGTCAATTATGGTTGTCAAAGTAGAGACCTCCTAACTATAAAAAGTAAACTATGTATGTCTTGGCACACTCTAGATATATTAACAAACACTGCTCAAAAAATTGAGGGAGCAACAACAAAATCCAAATTTTTCAGTGATATTTGACAGGTCAAACTTCGGTGAGAAATGGTCGTATGTAAACATTAAGAAAAGCATTTTGAAGCTTTGAGATCCTACTGTCTAGGTTTCTTTAGACTAAAAATTCTAGGAGCAACGGTTGTTATGCAATTCTAACAGACAGCGCAAGGAACATGTTTTGCAAAATGTTTGCACCTTCTTTTTAGTCCACTAGCTTGAAAAAACGTTCACCTGTTAGGCCATCATATTAATCAGATACCACGTTCATTCAGCTTCAATATCCTGTTTTAAAAATCTCAATACGATCCTTTGGCGAGGAGATATCTGACTTTGAATGAAAAGAGAGCCTTATGTCATCGACCACTGATATGTTTTCCAAAAACTGGGTTAAATCTTCTATAAGATATGATTGCAGTCTTGGGGGAATTTTTTTGTGCCCTTAGTACTGATTTTAAAAAAGTAAAAAAAATTACTTTTTGCCTTGTTTTGGAAATGCGACCGGATTTTTGGAACTGAGAAGGGTAATGTTTTTAGTTCTTTTCTTATCTCAATGTACCCTGCACGACGGCAGATCGATCCATTGTACAGTTTCTTTAATGAAAAAGATGTAATTTCAGTGGCGGATCTTACTCATTTCTGTCGGATGGAACACTGAACTTAACAGAACAAAATGTTGCAAGCTCGTGAACTAAAAAGAAGACAAACATTTTGTTTTTAGAACCCTTGCTCCTTAAATTTTTCGGCTGAAAAAGACTAGAATCCTGAAGCTTCAAAAAGCCACCTTTCACCGTAATACGGCCTGTCAAAAACTCTCCGAAAAATTTGGATTTTTTTTGCTTGAGTAGTTTATATTGGGGAATGTATGGTAAGACTGAGTTTCATAAAGCACAAGATTTACAAAATACAATGAAAACAGTTCTCTTCAACTATGACCGACTTGTCAAGACGGATAATATGAACACAGAATTGCATGTTATTAAACTAGGTAAATTTTGGAATTAGAAAATTAGTTTCCAAAATTTTAAGAAACCAACAAAAGTGTAATACAGACATAACACATCGTAATTTGTAACAGAATCCCACAAAAAATAGTATAAGATTAAATAACCCTGGTCCTGCAACAAAGACATATCTATTATAAGTAATATACAGAATCTCATTTATTCAAAAATTTATGAAAAAGACGATTGTTGAATTTATTATAGTTATTATAAGCACTGCCTCGTACTTTGTTATTAGATCTCTCACGATTACATATTAACTCTCGTAGAAAAGACCAAAACAACTTCAGATAAAGCGATGGAATGAAGATTCCACCTTGAATAAGAGACTTGGATCAACACCATATCGTAGCTCTGAACCCAACGTCCAACGTCACAGTAACGATAAAAGATAAAACTTATTGTTTGTCTACAAAATTTATTGCCATTTGTTCATTATTGCAATAAAGTTGAAGGTGCGTATGCTAGCAGGAATGTTGGTATCAGTTTCACTTCCTAAAAAAATTGCGTTTCTTGCACATTTATCAATGCATATGAGACATTTCTAAATTTCATAAACGTATTATTATTGATATCATGTTCAAGGCATACCTGTAATGATGGAAATAATGGAAATAAAAATAATACTTTTAATTTCTAGCAGCTTCACCAAACTGTTCTACAATCACAGATAAAGATCTCTAGTTGTAGAGTATGAGTATATTCATCTAATTTGAAGCAAAAACTATGGTTTTGTCTGTTTGACAGCAGTTTTCGCTTATCTGTCCGACTTGATAGTTTGTTGATTAAATGCTGCGGACTGTCAAATCTATTTCACAGTTACCGCTATTCAGCCCAAATCTGAAAATTTATGTCACCTAGCTGGGGATAGAAAGCTGCCTTATCTTGTAGATTGTCTCATTTACAGTGTGGACTTTCTGTTTTAAAGGTGGTATGCTAATAAGGAGTCGTATTTATCGGAAGGTGTTGAAAGTAATAGTAAGGTGCCTGCGGCAAATAAGGCCCGGGGGGTAATAAGGCCCACATTCAAAAACTCGCGCTAAAATACTTCTATCCCGGTTCAAACTGGACTCGCACATGCGTAAGACCGATAGGTACACCGCGAGCATGTGCGACACGCGCCGCTATTTTGCCAGTAGCCAACAATTCCTGACAAGAGTGCGCTACACCACTCCGATTTATAATTAGTAGTGAGGAAGAAATGTGAGTATTCTTATTCATTTGTTATTAAGCGATAACGTACCGTAATTTTGTTAAACATCAGATATACTATAACTATCTAAAACTGTAATGACTCATCGATGTTCACGTGAACATCACTTGACTACCAGTAGTCGGCTGTTCATAGGCGGGGTATGAATGTTTAACATGGGTGAACAAGATTTGTCACATGCTTAATAAAGCGTGATTTGAAACATATTGTAGATCAAAAATTTTGGAATTACCTTTATTCATCGTCGCTTCCACTTACATCTGACAGTAATAAACTGTCGCTATCGCTTTCCTCGTTGAAATTGACTATAACTGGCTCTATGATGGTGTCGATGTGGTGGTCAAGCTGCCACATTTTTGTTTCTTCCTTCACAACATGACGGATAGCATTCTGCCAAGCTTCGGGCGTTACTAGCTGTATGGAAGTCTCAAGTAAAACCTTAACGTCTGGTAATTTGAAGGTTGTGTTATGGCGCGCAATATAACCCTTCACTTGAGCCCAGATGAGCTCTATTGGGTTCAGTTCACAGTGGTAGGGCGGTAACCGCAGCACAGTGACACCACATTGACGGGCCATCTCATCAGTCACGTAACTAATGTTCGCAGGTTTGTGCTGTTTAATTTTTTCATACAATTCCGCTTTCACACATGAATCGTCAAACGGGATTCCTTTTTCGCGCAACCATTGCTGCATGTCACTTTTTCGAGATCCCATAGTCGGTACACGTTCGGCTCGACGACTATGGTAGGAAGCATTATCCATGACGATCACAGAGTTGGGCTCAACTCGCTGAAGCACCCCTTGAAACCAGCTCTCGAAGCAGCTGGCATTTATTTCGTCATGGTAATCACCTCCTTTCTTAGAGACGAAAATCAAGTCACACTCTTCTAAAAAGCCACTATCGCTACCAGTATGAGTTACGATCAATCTTTGACCTTTCCCTGACGGTCCATGAAGACCTGTTGACAAACCTTCAATGCTTGCTTGTCGGTTACTCACTACGTTTTTGTCTATCCAGGTTTTTTTAACTGTGTGACCTGCATTTACCCATGTCTGGTCCAAATAATAGATTTTTCTGCTTTCTCGCCTTTATTCAATCATTTCGCGTAGGTATTTTCGACGCCAGGCAACTATTTTTTTTATAGTATACTAAGTGACATATAAATCCGAACACCCAGTTTAAATGGTTTTATTTTAATAAAATTTTGAATAAGTACTTAATGAAGCATAATAAGTAAATGATAAAAATTTCAAAATGATTGCACTGCTTTAAAGCCCTTTGACCTTTAATAATGTGTGGATGCACTCTGATGTGCTACGCATTCTCCAACGCGCCTAGGCATGCTTCTGATCAGGTGGTCAATGTCCTCCTGTGGTATCTCATTCCAGGCAACCACCAACTCCTCTCGAAGTGCTTCTAGAGTCTGAGGAGGACGTTGCAAATTGAGCAATCTCCTACCCATCATATCCCACACGTGCTCAATTGGGGATAAGTCGGGAGATCTTGGTGGCCATGGTAACAATGTGACATCATTATGTTGAAAGAAGTCTATTGTGACTCTTGCAACATGTGATCGGGCATTATCTTGTTGGAAAGTTGGATCTGCCAGGGTGTCAAGATAGGATAAAAGATGGGGTTCTAGAACTTCGTGGATATAACGCTGAGCGTTCATGTTACCTCTGATGAAGATTAAAGGTGACCTGGAACCATAAGCTATAGCACCCCAAACCATAACTCCAACAGTGTGATGAACATGTCTTTCAACAAAAAACTGTGGATTCCTCCTTTCACCACGTCGCCTTCTAACCCTGGCACGACCATCGTGAATGCCTAAACAAAATCGAGACTCGTCACTAAAGACAATACTGTTCCATTCCTGATCCCAGAGTGACCGTTGTCTGCACCACTCAAGGCGATTACGTCGGTGTTCTCGAGTTAAAGGGAGGACCCAGTGTGGCCGGTATGAAAACAAGCCAAAACTTCTCATTCGTCGGTAAACACTTCGCATGCCAATAGGTCTTCCGTGTTCTGCAAACCATTAATTTGCAATGGACCTGGTAGTGGAGAAACGGTCCCTTAAGGCCAATAATCTTAGGCGGCGATCTTCACGGTCTGTTGTTCTACGGCAGCGTCCAGTGCCCCTTGCTCTTTGCGTACGGCCTTCTCGAAGCCATGCCTGACAACACCCAACCACAGTGTCTACACTTCTTTGCACTCTAACTGCAATTGCCCGAAAAGAAAGTCCAGCTTCCCGAAGTCCCACTATACGGCCCCTATCAAACTCACTAAGTTGACGAAATCGTACAGGTCTCCGTACTCTAGGCATCGTAACCGATCGTAAAGGATGTCACGAACCAAAGTCCGCCAACGTTGATTCTTTACTGCGGCAGAAATATTCATTTTTAGAGCGTTAGTGAATTAAAAAAAAGCAGTATAAAAACCGGAATTCACCAACTTTTATTAAAATAAAACCATTTAAACTGGGTGTTCGGATTTATATGTCACTTAGTATATATAATTTCTATGGTTTTAATCGAAAATAAGAGCTCTTTTTGTTGTGAATTGATGGTTTTATAAAAATAATGCTAAGCGACTAATAAGGCCCACTGAAATAAGTCATGGGCCTTATTACCCTACCTTTCTCATATAACTCAACATATTTTTTATATTTACAGACTGGACAGATATGCTCTGGAATCTGTAGAACGAGGGCAGTTGACGCAGCATGGTGCAGCAGACCTATATAACATACCTAGACGTACGCTGAGGAACCACTTAAAAAGTGGAAGTATATATAATAGGACGTCTAGGACGCAGTTCTATTATGGATGAAGCTCAAGAACGCGATCTTGTCAACAGAATCATAAGATTCGCGAATATTGGGATGCCACTTACTCCTAAGATTATTCGAAGACAAGCATTCATCTTTTGCGAAAAATATGAACTTAAACATAATTTTGCTGGTAAAGGCTAAATATGTTTTTGAAGCGACAACCAGAAATTTCAAAACGAAAGGCACAGTTCATGAATCCAACCAGGGCGCAAAAGGTGAACAGACCAATCGTAAGTCACCACTTTGAAGAAGTTAAGAAATTATATGACGAACTTGGATATAGCAACGCATCCTGAAAAACTTTACAATATCAATGAAAAGGGATGCCAGTTGACTGTTCATAATCAACAGACTGTTTTCGCACAAAAAGGAGCTCGGCGAGTTCATCTAATTGCGCCAGAGCATGCTCAAAATGTAACGTGTGTGTGCCAATGCTGTCGGGACCACTATTCCGCCAATGATAGTATTTAAAGGGCAGAGGCAGAAACCTGAATGTAGTGACAATTTACCAGCTGGCCGTTTCGTAAAAATGTCACCGAAAGGAAGTATGACAACCGAATTATTTGTTGAGTTCATCAAACATTTGGCAACATATAAGGTTCAAGGGAAAATTTTATTAATCTTCGATGGAGCGACATCCCATTTAGATTATACGATTGCTGAGGAAGCAGACCGTCATGACCTAGTCCTATATTGCCTCCCAAGTAACACAACTCATGAGCTACAGCCCCTCGATAAATCCGTTAATATACTAAGTGACATATAAATCCGAACACCCAGTTTAAATGGTTTTATTTTAATAAAAGTTGGTGAATGTATTTATCTTACTGTAAATAACAAGTGAAAAAATTTTCAGCCTTATCAGTTGGACATTCCGGTTTTTATACTGCTTTTTTTAATTCACTAACGCTCTAAAAATGAATATTTCAGCCGCAGTAAAGAATCAACGTTGGCGGATTTTGGTTCTTGACATCCTTTACGATCGGTTACGATGCCTAGAGTACGGAGACCTGTACGATTTCGTCAACTTAGTGAGTTTGATAGGGGCCGTATAGTGGGACTTCGGGAAGCTGGACTTTCTTTTCGGCCAATTGCAGTTAGAGTGCAAAGAAGTGTAGACACTGTGGTTAGGTGTTGTCAGGCATGGCTTCGAGAAGGCCGTACGCAAAGAGCAAGGGGCACTGGACGCCGCCGTAGAACAACAGACCGTGAAGATCGCCGCCTAAGATTATTGGCCTTAAGGGACCATTTCTCCACTACCAGGTCCATTGCAAATGAATGGTTTGCAGAACACGGAAGACCTATTGGCATGCGAAGTGTTTACCGACGAATGAGAAGTTTTGGCTTGTTTTCACACCGGCCACACTGGGTCCTCCCTTTAACTCGAGAACACCGACGTAATCGCCTTGAGTGGTGCAGACAACGGTCACTCTGGGATCAGGAATGGAACAGTATTGTCTTTAGTGACGAGTCTCGATTTTGTTTAGGCATGCACGATGGTCGTGCCAGGGTTAGAAGGAGACGTGGTGAAAGGAGGAATCCACAGTTTTTTGTTGAAAGACATGTTCATCGCACTGTTGGAGTTATGGTTTGGGGTGCTATAGCTTATGGTTCCAGTTCACTTTAATCTTCATCAGAGGTAATATGAACACGCAGCGTTGTATCCACGAAGTTCTAGAACCCCATCTTTTACCCTATCTTGACACCCTGGCAGATCCAACTTTCCCACAAGATAATGCCCGACCACATGTTGCAAGAGTCACAATAGACTTCTTTCAACATAATGATGTCACATTGTTACCATGGCCACCAAGATCTCCCGACTTATCCCCAATTGAGCACGTGTGGGATATGATGGGTAGGAGATTACTCAATTTGCAACGTCCTCCTCAGATTCTAGAAGCACTTCGAGAGGAGTTGGTGGTTGCCTGGAATGAGATACCACAGGAGGACATTGACCACCTGATCAGAAGCATGCCTAGGTGCGTTGGAGAATGCGTAGCACATCAGGGTGCATCCACACATTATTAAAGGTCAAAGGGCTTTGAAGCAGTGCAATCATTTTGAAATTATGCTTCATTAAGTACTTATACAAAATTTTATTAAAATAAAACCATTTAAACTGGGTGTTCGGATTTATATGTCACTTAGAATCCTTTGAACATTATTGGGATCAGGAGGTTCTGAAATACATGAACCAAAATCCAGAAAGACGCATGACGAAAACCAGTTTTAATGCAATTTTCACAAGGGTCGGGTCACAATGTTTGACCCATGAAAATATAGTACACGGTTTTCGGGCTACAGGCCTATACCCTTTCAATCCGGAACTATTACCTGACGAGGTATATATTCCATCTATCTTAACTGAGCTACCGCCACCATCAGAACCCAGTGTTGCAGTCGGTCCGATATAGATTGTGTCAATCAGGCAGAAGAAGAGCCTCAGAACAATGGCGATTCTCCATTTTCTTTAGCGCAAGCTCCAAATTCACCTGAAAAAAGTTCTTCCCAAAGCGCCACAGATACGCATGCCTTGACGGTTAATAGTAATCAACAACATAAAGACATCATTCAGTCATCTGAAAAGATCTTGAGTAATGTAGAAACAACACCTAAGAAGATACAGATCATTAGTAGAATCGTTTTCAATATATATATTGATATTGATATTAAAGGAAAAATCGAAGACAGCGATAGTTTCAGTTCTGATGACAACATACCTTCAGCTAACTTCAAAGCTAATAAATTTAGGTCTCCTTTTCAAGAGCTATTGCCAACTCCGAACTATGCTGTAACAAAAAATAAGCCTAGGAGAATAGCTATTAATTATAAAGGCCAACGAATTACCAAAGATCTATTCAAAGAACGAGAAGCATTGAATGAAAACGAGAAGACAAAGAAAACAACACTGAAAAATTACAAAAGAAAAACCAAAGAAACCGAAAAGAAAACTAAAGATGGAAACCAACAACGATCTCATAGTGATGAAAGAAAAAGAAGCAAAGTTCCGTCAGAAGAATCTTGGTTTTGTTGTGCTTGCAAGGAAAATCGTATGTCGGATATGAGACAGTGTGTTAAATGTCACATATGGTACCACGAAGAATGCGTAGGGTTGACCAAACATGATAAGGAATTGTTTTATTGTCAAAACTGTGATGAATAAGTATCGTTATCATTAGGTAAACTAGGATATATATTGATGGACTATTTATTTGTATTCAACCGAACCTCTTAGTCGTTCAAGTACAATATTTCTAAACGAATCTACTTCCAAAGTTCCCAATCCATAGTCTGATTTAGGATGTCATTTAAGCCTTAACATAAGAAATCTTGTAAAAACTTAAAAAGTGGCCTTATTACCCCCGGGGGTTAATAAGGCCCATTGTTATCTCTTAAGTTTATGTAATAAAATGTTTTTGTTGATTTTAGCTGCTGAAAAATGCCAAAAACTTTGAGTTTTGTTGATAATTTCATAAGAAAGAAATATTTTATTTTCGGGCCTTAAATTACTGTGGTAGTTTAATAAGGCGCATGGCAAGAGTTTTTGAAAATTGTTATGTTTATTTCCATGCTGATTTCTGTGTTACTATTTATCTTTTATTCTTACCTTAAATAAAAAAGCTTTCTACTGAACTACGTGTTTTCAATTTTTTGGATATAGTTCCTGAGTTTTTTAGCTTTAAAGTTAGGTGGGCCTTATTCACCTCAGGCACCTTATTTAATAATACCAACCAAGGAAGGGTTCGAAAAGAACTCAAGACAAAGTAAGCTCTCATACTTCCATCTTGTATGAAAATTAAGGCCTGACCTTATTTAATAACCGAGATCTGCATGTCACACAACAGTTATAATTAAGGACAAGATTGCAGACGGCTTTGCGTCAATATGCGTCTGCACTTGAGACGAGAATTAATTTGTGATTGTAATTAGGGCAACTGGTGCATATAGTCTGAAATTTAATGAGATCCAAGGAACTTTTAAATTCAATTTTAAATTGAAGCCATTATTAATTTGCAATAGGACCAAGCCATGATAACGTTCTGGGGTAAGTAATCATTTAGCTTAGACCATTGTGCTTTATGCATGGATACGTTTGAGGAAAAACTATGCAATAACATAGGGTACTAAGATACTGGGCAACCTCAAAATTTAAAATACAAAATCTGACCCAAAAACTATGTGTTTCAATATTCATATTCTTGCTTAGTAATTTCAATTGATAATTGACAATTTCTATTAGAGTCTGTTTTTAGCAACTTATTTTCAAAATTATTTTCACATTTTCATGTAAGGTTTTTTACTTATTCTATCTATAATTTTCAGCTAAAATTTGTGAACGTGCAAAGAAAATAATGCTTACTTTATGCATTTACTCCTAAGTGCGTTAATATACAGGGTGTATACGTCATGACAGTCATTATTGAAATGGTTAAGGGGGGGAGAGGGTCAAAATAAGTCAAAAAGTTTATATGACCACAATCACCACAATCTTACTAATTTTTATAATCTTTTCTAAAACGTTTTTAAATTGGGTAATCAACAAATAAATGGCATTAAGTTTTTCTAAGTTAAGCCAAAATTTGTAGTCAGTAATTAAGTAAGTTTCATTAAACTAAATATTTAAAACACACATGACAACAGCGCGTCGTCATCACTCTTATCGAGCCGGCAATCGATCGCAAACGGTAACAGTGGTTAGTTATCGGGCATCGAGCGTGTTTTGTTTTTGTTCGCGTACTCGTGTTTGTTTACAATGTTCTCGAATCATTATTAAAGGTCAAATGGCTTTAAAGCAGTGCAATCATTTTGAAATTTTTATCATTTACTTATTATGCTTCATTAAGTACTTATACAAAATTTTATTAAAATAAAACCATTTAAACTGGGTGTTCGGATTTATATGTCACTTACTATATTAAACTGTTTGCTTCTTTTACCCATTTAAATAATGACTATCATAACGTTTACACCCTGTATACAGTCATATACGGCAACAGATCCCCAACCACTATCTAACACTTGTGACTTCCTATGTGGATGCTGAGAGACAGGATCACCCTGTATGGATGAAAATATGAAATCCTTCGGCGTATAATATGGAAACTTTGGACCATTATTGCATTCGAGCTCTTCATCTTATTCAAGTACGGACAGCCACATTTATTGGCTATACAATTTGCATCCATTAACATATGGTTACGATTTCGTGGTGCATGTGGATGTGATTTTTCATTTTTGCATAATATTGCATATCACTGCAAAAATTATTCACTCGGTAATTACTGATGTTATAGCAAATGTCAATCTAAAAAACAAGAAACGCCAATCGTATAATCTGCCTCTTAACGACTTGTACAATTGAGTTAAATTAAAACTTGAATATCTAAATACGATTATGCCAATCGTGCTGCCAATCATTTCACAGAATCACGAACAATCATTCACACCTTGTTCTATCTGAATCTCAGCAATACTGAATAATCGGTAAAACCTGAGAACAGATTTGTTGATCGCGAATATATTTTTCATCTCTATAATTCAGATCCCACATCTCAGGGTTTGGAAAATATGCTTTTTTTTGGACATTAAAAATGAGTTTTCGTCCTCATCAAAAAATTCAAATAAAGCTACAATTTTTTATTGTAGCTTCAGTATCATTTTAAGAATAATGAACTTAATATGTGATATTTTGACACAAGGTGACTATTCTAAGGGTAAACATGAAAAAAGACAAAAATCACTAAAACGTTGTGTTCCATCGTTTCAAATTTCCCTGATGGTTTCAGAAAATTTTTGAATGTGTTGAAAATTGGAGGGCTTGGGGTTGTTGTATGTGGGTTGTAAACGTTGCATCTTTGGCATATTAGCGAAAGACGTTTTATTATTGAGACGCTGCTAATATTGGTGATATTATAATAACCACAAGTATTTTCCATAGCCTTACATTGAAAATGAGAATTTTTGCTTTTCAGAAATTTGCGGAAAATTTAACGAAACATACGTGGATTGAATTAGGTATCAGCAACCCATCTACGTGGAAAATTTCTCCGAAGTGTATATAGAACATATATAAAATATTTTTACAGGAACCTTTAAAATAATATGGATCCCATATAGAGCTCTCATATTTTAAACGCCCTGTGTACAAACCTGCTCAAGATACTGTGTGCCTCTCTAGACATGAATTCTGTTTATGTTGCGGTTAATCTATGTATCTCTTCCACGAATCTGAAATCTCATCTGGTGAATTTGCATTCACATTGGCATTTTTCCCAAAGTTCAATGTTCTCGTTTTCTATATAATATCTACCGTGATGCTTCATTAGGTATTCGAAAACGAACATGCAAGCTGCCTATACAAATTAGGTATATTTGCGTTTTCAGGTCAATCAGTGAATTCCAACATGGCATAGTAGACTGCAGTACATACACTAATTATGTGGAAAATATATGCAGATATGTTGCACTATGATAGAGAAGTACGTTGCCGGTTTTACATTCTTTATGCTCGAATCATCACAAAGATCTGTAGCCTAAGTATTGAAAGGTGTGAAGTAAGGAAAAAACAAAACACAAGGAAAAGCATTGTGGGCTTTGAAAATTGTTTCAATGGCGGCGGATCGTTGGGTAAGAAAGCAAAAATCCAGAGAACTTTGTTTTCAACGGTTAAGAGACTCGGTCATTTTCACAAATCAGGAATTGAAAATTGGGGTTGCGTGCTCTAGGCGTGGGAGCCGGAAATAAATTAGCAGATTCAAATCCCGGTTAGTTCTATGATCCCAGTAAAACATTCTAGCCTATATTTTCTACATGTTAGCTATTGAAACAAAAATATGATTTATTTTACTATTTATTGTACAAAAGCCATAACGAAGACGTAGGAAGTATGAAGCTACTCTACTTGACAGCAGATGTTCCTTACGTTGAGTTTTCAAAGGCTTTTGATAAGCTAGATCACGGTAATTTGTTAAAGAAATTAGCTACGCGAGAGCTGACCCATCAATTCTTGAATTTTTTCAAATCTTATCTTACAAACAGATGCTTGAAAGTCGAATACAGGGGCTTTACCTCCACTCAGATCATACCTTCTTCCGGCGTACCTCAAGGGTCTGCTCTTGGCGCTTTGCTTTTCCAAATTTTCATTGATGACTTCGTTGGGGAGCTACACAGTAGCTGTCTTCTATATGTAGATGACTTGAAGATTTTGAAATTGAGACCAACGACTGTAATATATTGCAAAACGACTTGAGCAACCTAAATAAGTGGTGTCACCGTAACAAGCTGTACCTTAATGCTGATAAATGCTACACTATGCCTATTACGCGCAAACTTGTTCCAATCAGATTCATATATAACACTGATAATTCGCAACTTAACATGTGTGAAGAGTTTCATGACTTAGGTATATTCTTTGATACCAAACATACATTTGTTTCGCATATTGATGCTGTTGTTAGCAAGGCCTATAAAAGTTTGGGCTTCATTATCAGGAATTGTAACCATTTCAATTATGCAACCATGATCTCGTTATACATATAATTCATTTGTTCGATCCAAAATTGAATACTGCTCTGTAATATGGTATCCTGTTCATGAAGTTCACTCGAATAAAATTGAACGTACTCGGAGGCGGTTTGTGAAATATTTGTGGCACAAGGAAGACGTACGTATCCAGATGTTGGCTTCAGGCATTATGTATTACTTAGCAGATATAACCTCTGTAACTTGGAGAAGCACAGAAACTACGCTGCTTGTGTAATTTTATATAAAATGCTCTATAATGCCATAGATTGTGAATATTTGCTCGGTAAGATTCTTATTCATGTACCTAATGCTAAGACGCGATCCAATTCAAAATACTTTTACTTAAACGTAGCTAGAACCAATGCGTTGCTTTCCTCTCCTATATATGCAGTACGTAACATCTATGAACGTGCAAGAAACGCTGTAGATTTGTTCTTTTGTAATTTGCGTAGCTTAAAAAGATTTTACTTAACAGTAGGTTAAGTCATTTGGCAATTTTAAGTTATTCTAGAGCAATTTTGTCTTAAACTTGATTCCTGTGTCCCTATCCGTTAAATGGAGTAATAAGCCGGTCGGATAGTGTATATACTAGTAAATAAATAAATATAATATTTCCAAAATTCAAACAATATTTACAAGAATAGAAATTTTAAGTAAGGGGGAGCGGACTGTCTTTCAGCAGTCGGACAAAATGTATGCTATTGATGCTCAAGAGTCGTTTGAACAAGAGCATCTGATGGATAAGAAACAATTTGGATTCCAGAATAACAAGTCTTCCCGACACGCATTTCATTTTCATAGCCTCATAAAAAGTTACTGTTCCAACAGAAAACATAAATAAAATAAATGATTCCTCAAGCACAAACAAATTGATAGCTTATGATATCCCACAAGGGACGGTGTTAGGCCTCTTATTATTTACTCTTTACATTAAGAGCCTGCTTAGCTTGAAAACTAAAAGGACAATGATCTGCTTTGCCGACGATACTGCTATCATCGAGTTTTCAAGATAAAAAAATATTTTTTGAACAGAAAAAGTGATAAGAAAAAAGATATCGCCTGCTCAATTCGTTCATACAATTTTAGAGCTGTACGATTATTTGTTAGCAAGTTTGATGAAAAAAATGAATAAAAAATGCATTTTTGACAACAAAGCAGCTGATATTATTGTGTTTCGTTCATATCTATCCACTCTAATCAGACCGAAATGATTAAGAACACTCCTCCAGACAGGCTGAAAACAAGGGATATGCGACTTTAAAGTTGCTGTTAGAAACTGCTGGACCACTTTCTTTTGATATATCTAACATTTTAAATGAAACTGTCCGTTTTCTGGGTACGCGATGTCGTCTAGTGATTCTCCTATTGGATGTTTCCCCGAAATGATTACTGAAGCTTCACCTATGACATTTGGCAAACACGTGCTGCGAAATAACATCATCACGGACCCAGCAGACCCCACCTAGGTTCAATAAGATGCAATAATGTCGCCGGTATGACAACAAATTCAAATGTGTTTCCATTAGCTACACAAAATTGAACACCGTAATGGGTACTGCGGACTGCAAAAAACAATGACGACACGTTCAAAGCATCGCTGCGCCCATTTTCAACCGAATTCGAATGATAATTAAAAAGTTTAAAGTGGCGACAAATTGTTGTCGTCGGATGTGTATGTCATTTGTCACACACAATGTGTTTCCAATCATTTTTATTCATAGATGTGATAGTAAGTTTTGTAGTTTTGCATAGTATACTAAGTGACATAGAAATCCGAACACCCAGTTTAAATGGTTTTATTTTAATAAAAGTTGGTGAATGTATATATCTTACTGTAAATAACAAGTGAAAAAATTTTCAGCCTTATCAGTTGGACATTCCGGTTTTTATACTGCTTTTTTTTAATTCACTAACGCTCTAAAAATGAATATTTCAGCCGCAGTAAAGAATCAACGTTGGCGGATTTTGGTTCTTGACATCCTTTACGATCGGTCACGATGCCTAGAGTACGGAGACCTGTACGATTTCGTCAACTTTGAGTGAGTTTGATAGGGGCCGTATAGTGGGACTTCGGGAAGCTGGACTTTCTTTTCGGGCAATTGCAGTTAGAGTGCAAAGAAGTGTAGACACTGTGGTTAGATGTTGTCAGGCATGGCTTCGAGAATGCCGTACGCAAAGAGCAAGGGGCACTGGACGCCGCCGTAGAACAACAGACCGTGAAGATCGCCGCCTAAGATTATTGGCCTTAAGGGACGGTTTCTCCACTACCAGGACCATTGCAAATGAATGGTTTGCAGAACACGGAAGACCTATTGGCATGCGAAGTGTTTACCGACGAATGAGAAGTTTTGGCTTGTTTTCATACCGGCCACACTGGGTCCTCCCTTTAACTCGAGAACACCGACGTAATCGCCTTGAGTGGTGCAGACAACGGTCACTCTGGGATCAGGAATGGAACAGTATTGTCTTTAGTGACGAGTCTCGATTTTGTTTAGGCATGCACGATGGTCGTGCCAGGGTTAGAAGGCGACGTGGTGAAAGGAGGAATCCACAGTTTTTTGTTGAAAGACATGTTCATCACACTGTTGGAGTTATGGTTTGGGGTGTTATAGCTTATGGTTCCAGGTCACCTTTAATCTTCATCAGAGGTAACATGAACGCGCAGCGTTATATCCACGAAGTTCTAGAACCCCATCTTTTACCCTATCTTGACACCCTGGCAGATCCAACTTTCCAACAAGATAATCCCGACCACATGTTGCAAGAGTCACAATAGACTTCTTTCAACATAATGATGTCACATTGTTACCATGGCCACCAAGATCTCCCGACTTATCCCCAATTGAGCACGAGTGGGATATGATGGGTAGGAGATTGCTCAATTTGCAACGTCCTCCTCAGACTCTAGAAGCACTTCGAGAGGAGTTGGTGGTTGCCTGGAATGAGATACCACAGGAGGACATTGACCACCTGATTAGAAGCATGCCTAGGCGCGTTGGAGAATGCGTAGCACTTCAGGGTGCATCCACACATTATTAAAAGTCAAAGGGCTTTAAAGCAGTGAAATCATTTTGAAATTTTTATCATTTACTTATTATGCTTCATTAAGTACTTATACAAAATTTTATTAAAATAAAACCATTTAAACTGGGTGTTCGGATTTATATGTCACTTAGTCTACGTCTTCATACTCTAAGGTCTTGCGTACCGTCACAAAATGAAAATATTTTAAATGAAAAAGACGCTTTTCCGAATTGAGTGTACATGCTTGCAATTTCTATAAATTTAATGCAAAACCCTTGCTGTTTTTGCTATACCATTTATGTATTTAAATGTACCGGGTGTAACAAAATTAACGGAACCGCTCTGTATTCTTCCAGGTAAGATATTTTTAAAAAAGATCGAGGTCAGGTTTTCAGTAACTGCACGAGAAGTGTATCGTATGAGGAGGCCAACATTTTTTTTAAGTAGAAATGCTCAACGTCACCTCTAAAGGTTAAATATGTGACGCTAGAAAAATTTCTAGAAGCTTAGCAGAATTAGCAGGTCTATGGATGCCATAATCAAGGCGGGACCTTTAGTAACCTTGATAAAGACTCCAATATTGACACTGGATTTGACCTTAAGAGCCATATTCAAGGTCATAAATAGTACATGATGATGGATTAGACTGTACATTTCCAGTGCCGGTACCTGGATAAAAAATGACCTTGAATTGACCTTGTCTAAGGATAAAACCAAGGTCGCATAAGACCCCTACTAATACTTCCTAGCCTTACACATTTGATCTCCGTTTCATCTTTAGAGGTGAGCTTAATTTTAGATTTCAATATATACTCAAACATTTTCTATTTTTTCGATTGTCAATGTCAAAAGGAGGCTGTCCTGCGTCAAGTAGGTTGAGTATGCACTTCCTATGCAACGGCTTCATCAGTTAATTTGGAGCGTATGAACATACTAACATCATAAAATGCTCACCACCCCTCAATTTTTAACTCTCACAAAAATGTTTCTGAAAATGATCAGGAGCCACTAAAAAGGCAAAAACTATAAAGCCTTTTCGTCTTTGACATAGTGGTGACCTTGTGTGAAGATTCTCAAGTTATAGGCGTTCTGAGGATTGGTGGAGAAACAGACCGACAGGCAGACAGACGGAAATGATATCTTATTTTCGATTATTTTTGCGATTACAAAACTTCCTTCCCCAGTGGCATGAGAAGTAAAAGCATAAGTTTATTTTGAAATAACCTTGATGGTGGCAGAACCCCATTGTCTGGCCGAATCGAACAACATATACGTTTTAACTTTTTCATTATTGTACGACGTTTTGGCCACCGTGGTGGCCTTTTTAAGTATAATGACAATGGCAGCATATCCCTGTTTATCTGTTTTCAAGGTTAAACCTTCTACTATTAACTAGAAGGTATTTTGATAAGGTTCCGCCCTTTGTCCCCATTGGGATTGATTATTTATCAGTGATAAACACAGGATTTCTGACATGACTTTTTTTGGGTGTATCTTATGTATCTTGAAACCCTCAAATCAAATCTAAAAACAGAATTTTTCGGTAACATTACAATTATTACAATACGTAACATCTCATATTGCTGCATTTCTCGGCGTTTATGCGATGACGCACATATATAATGTAAAGACCTGTCTATTCCTGTTTATTATAAGCGAGCTCTATGTTTAGAGAGCATATTGCGTTTATTAATAGACCCATAACAGCCAAGTCAGTTACGTTTTCTGCGTTGAAGAGTACTGAGATGTTCTGGGTACTGTTAATTTTTGTTAAAACCCTGTGTTGTTTTTAGTGTGTTGATCGAGACTAGCTTTATGGACAATGCCTAGAAATTGTTTAAGTAGTGCGAACAGTTTTTGTTATGTGCGCGGACATATAACTTTTAAATCCCAAAAACGTACTTCTACTCCCCTTGTGTTGAAAGCATAGGAACTTTATTTTGGAATTAAATTTGGCGACCAAGATAAACTATCGGCCCTTCATATATGTTGTAAGACTTGTGTAACGTTCCTAACAGGTTGGCTAAGAGGCGACAAAGGTAAAATGCCCTTTGGGTACCTATGGTTTGGAGAGAACCGAAAGACTATACCACTGATTGCTATTTTTGCCTCACAAATATTAAAGGTAATGGACCAAAATCGTTGTTAAGTATTTACCATCAGCTTTGCAACCCGGTAAGCATAGTGATGAACTTTCTGACCCAGTTCCACCAGAATCCTGGTCTTTGGATGAAAAAGTGGAATCCACCGATTCTGAAAGTGATGGTATAGAAAGCGTGAAAATTTCCGATCCTTCGTTTGACCTGCCCGGATGTTCAACAGCGCCGCATTTGATCACCCAGGGCGAACTTAATGACTTAGCTCGAGAACTAAATCTGTCAAAATCCCAGTCAGAACTTTTAACGTCCAGATTAAAAGGATGGAATCTTCTCCAAGGTGATGTTAACATTACTTTTTACCGAAAACGGCAACAAGACCTCACACACTGTTTCCGTCAAGAAAGGGAGTTGAAATATTCCTCCGATGTCAATAATTTGTTTGACGCGTTAGGACAGAAACATGATCCAAATGATTGGCGCCTGTTCATTGATTCCTCTAAGCTTAGTTTAAAAGCGGTATTGGTAAAAAACGGTAATAAATATCCATCTGTAGATACCTGTAGCGCACGCAGTTCATAAGAAGGAATCATATGAAAATATGCTAGTTCTTTAGAGCATATCCGTTATAATGAATATGGCTCTTCTACTTGGAATGCAACTGGGATATACCAAATATTGTTGTTTTCTTTGTGAATAATAATAATAATAATAATAATAATAATAATAATATTTATTCGCTAAAATACAAGAAATGGGCAAATAAATATGAAAAAACTACAGAAGGCATCGCCTGTGTGTGGTTTATATCTTAATAACTAACAATCAATCATATATGTGTATAACAATTATTGTTAAATCTAAAAAGTATTAATGTAACTGGAATTTTGTAGTTTAAGTTTTCTATATAATTATGTATAGTCATTCGCTGCACAGTACTAACCCAGTCTTTCAATTTTCGTCTAAATTTTTTTCCAAAATTAAGTATTTTTATTTCGTTTGGTACTACATTATATAATTTAGCTACTAAGAATTTAAATGATTTTTTGAATAATGTTTTGTGTGGTCTTTGGATATTATTATTCGAAATCGTGTGTTATGCTCGTGTTTATAGGATTTTTTTTTTATTACAATACTTATGGTATAAGGTGGTGGCATGTAAGAAATAAAGTTGTCTTGTATCAAGTATCCCTGTTTCCTGATATAAGTTGTTCGTTGGATATAATCTTGCCTTATGGAAAATGGCTTTCAAAACAGTTTCTTGTGCTATATTCAGGTCAGAAATATATGTCTTGCAGGCGGCACCCCAGGCTGTGATGCCGTATATTATATGGGTTTCAACTAAGGCATGGTATAGGATTCGCAGATAACTTTCTGTAAGAATGTTAGCAAGCATTTTGAGTTTATAGGCAACACTATATTAATTATTTTAATTTTGTAGTTAAGAACCTTGAAGTAGTGCCAATTGAAACCTAGAATCAGATTTTGCTAATTTTCACAAACTTTTTAGAAATATGGCCTTAATCAATCCAAACCAATTATATTAAACGCTCGACCTATTACCGTATTACTTTTAGATTCGTACGTATTCTTTACATACGGTGATTTGTTCAAAACGCTGCATGGTTTTCAATAAAAGCGTCTAGATAAAAGGTTCCATAAATTGCAAGCCGAAATTTTAAAAAATCTCGCCTACTAAAACCTAGTTTCGCTGGTAGATCTGAAAGAACTACAAGATTAAACACTGTCGAACTACGAATCAGCACGAGCGCTCAAAAATTGACGTATGCAGCACAAATGAAATCATCAGTACAGAGAAACGTAAAGGCTGCAAAATTGATCAAAAATCTATTGAACCTCAGATTCGTTCATTCAACATCAATTTTTATAACATTTTTAAGTAATGCTATAATCATATGGTATTTTCTTGTTTGTTATGTTTGAAATACAAAATATTCGCCATAATATTATAATGATCCTATCTCCTATTAAACATCATAATGTTGTTAGCCTTCCTTTCCGCAAAAAGTCCAGAAAAGATGGAATGCAAAGAAGATTCCAACCTTTCTGCACAATCACAGAAAGGGGGTTACCATTAGCTTCCGGTAGCTCAGTCGGTGGCATGAAGACATCTACAGGCGTGTAGCTGTGTGTCGACCATGGCATGGCTAGAAGATAGAAGAACAAACAGAACACAAAAATTTAACAGATTTTATTTAACTTGAAAAGCACTTTCATTACATTTGAAATTGAAATTTTAAAGAACAAAATAAATTTTAAATCTTTGGCGCTGCTATAAAACTATACACTTAACTTTCGCTGGTCCATTTTGACTGACTGAAGCGAGGATGGCCAGGTGCTTGAAGCTGGGGTCCCAGTTATGAGGGGTGACCTCACATTTATTGGCTTCAAAACCAGTTGTAGGCGAAGTTAAACTTGAAGGTGATGGCGCTGCCAAGGCACATGCATGGGTGAAGTGATAGGCCAAGCAATGCAAAGTCAAAGACAAAGGCAAATGCAAAAGTCAAAGACAAAGGGAAATGGGGTGGCCCCAATCATTTTGTGCTATTCGGACACACATTCTACAAACCGCTAGCACATGGCGCTATATGACCTCATGCTACAGAGAACAAAATTCTTAGCTCTTGTTAGATCGGCAGCTCAAGTGAAAAGGAAGCGCGAGGAAGATCACAGATCAGGAACTCCGCATCAAGCGCGCTCCAAGCGGAAATTTTTTCAAGTAAAAAAGCTAGAGATGGGATTAATGAGTTGCGATTCTGAAATGATAATCGAGAAGTGATTTAATAAATACAATCGGACGGTGAAACCGTTACACTCGCCCCTACTTAACCAAAAAAAAAATTCGAAGAAGCATTCAAGAATTTTTTTTTTATTTAACAAGGAAATTGAAAGTTATCACGGAAGGACAAATGTACAACCATTCGACCAGATAACAAGTAGCAAAAGTAAGGTAGAAACAAAAATGTTAGAAGAGAATTGGAAGAAAAAGGGATAGCCTCAAGTCTACCAAACAAGAGAGATGGTTATAGCACCAACTCGCTGAAAAGTACAGTGAAGTTGCACTTAAAAAAAACTATCATCATATGATGAACAACCCAAAACATAAAACATCGTCACACCTAGGACGAGAAAAATAATAAACCAAAAGCTTCAGCAGTAGTTCAAGCACGAAGTGAGGAATCACAATGGCATCCAAAATGCACGACTGACTACTAAAAACTTCAAAACTAAGTAAGTACCTAAACCATAAGAGGTACTAAAAAAAACTGAATAATAAACTTTCTCAAAACAATTGCAAGATTACAGATTTGCAACTAGGCGGAAAGCATATATGACAAGTCTCAAGAGGAAAATAAAATGCATATGGAGAAAACACTTTCAATTAAAGAAACTGTGGATAGTACCAGACCCTCAAAGGCATACATCGTAACGAATCTATGTAACTATTCAGACTACAAAATACTGTCAAAGTTCAAAACCACTCAAAAATATGTGAACAAACATCAAAAGTTTGAACCAAAAATCAATGTAAGTCTGTGCTCTCGAACAAAGTTATAATGAATTCAAAAAGAGGATACTATCAAAAACTTCAAAAGTAATAGACTTCAAAAATAGAGGTACGTAAGTATGTAAAAGAAATTCAGAAAATATTCGCATAAAAACATTATAAAATATTATACACAGTATTTGACACATGATTTTGATGGGGAATGCAATTTAAATTTTGAGTACACTCAGAAAAATGAAATATTCAAAAGATGAAGTATACACATTAAATTGGAATCAGAAAAATAATTATGACTTGTAAATTTTGTAAATGGTGGACTGACGTAATGGTTCAAAAGGTTGAAAGAACAACGGTGACAAATGTCCAAAGTAAACATTCAACTGCCTTTTACAGAAAATTAGCTTAACAATTATCAAAGGAAATTCTTGTCCGTTCGCATCTGTACTAGGAAATAAATATAGGAAAACCTACTCGCTCCAATGTACAGATCGAAAAACTCGCCCCCTTCGATTGAGCGGAAATATGAGTATTGGACAAATTGTAATATTTCAAAAGGTTGAAGGAACAACGATGTTAAATGTCCAAAGTAAACATTCACCTGCCTTTTACAGCAAATAAGTTTAATCATTATCAAAGGAAATTCTTGTCCGTTCGCATCTGTACTAGGAAATAGATATAGGAAAACCTACTTGTTCCAATGTACAGATCGAAAAACTCGCCCCCTTCGATTGAGCGGAAATATGAGTATTGGACTGATTGTAATATTTCAAAAGGTTGAAGGATCAATGATGTTAAATGTCCAAAGTAAACAATTAGCTGCCTCTTACAGCAAATAAGTTTAATCATTATCGAAGGAAATTCTTGTCCGTTCGCATCTGTACTAGGAAATAAACATAGGAAAACCTACTCGCTCCAATGTACAGATCGAAAAACTCGCCCCCTTCGATTGAGCAGAAATATGAGTATTGGACTGATTGTAATATTTCAAAAGGTTGAAGGATCAACGATGTTAAATGTCCAAAGTAAACAATCAGCTGGCTCTTACAGCAAATACGTTTAATCATTATCAAAGGAAATTCTTGTCCGTTCGCATCTGTACTAGGAAATAAATATAGGAAGACCTACTCGCTCCAATGTACAGATCGAAAAACTCGCCCCCTTCGATTGAGCGGAAATAACAAGGATCCAAAACACTATAAAAAACTAACAATACAAACAAAAAGTTTCAATACAAAAACAGGAGCAGTCAAATCTTAAAAAAATTATTTTATATCTGACATACATTAAAAAAGAGAGACGTTCAAGTCCTGTTAATCCAATGGAAAATCAGACACTAATGTTCTAATTTTCCCCCAAAGAATATGCCAGATAAAACTATAAAACATTAAAATTATGAAAACTTATGCTCCAAACAAGAGACAAAATTACTACAATGGTTACTGAGGAACGTATACTATTTCAACAACAAGTTGAAATTTAATTATCATAAATGAGTATGTGTGTCTTTGTATAGGTAAAAATGATTTAGGAGTCACCCCCCCATTGAAAAGTAGCAAAAATATAGTCAAGAAAAACATCATCTGTTTCTTGAAAAAAAAGAAAGGTAAGTATCAACGCACTATGTCCAAGTGTCAATACTTGAGAAAAAGTAAACCGCCAAAATATACGAAAAATTATGAATATCAATTTCATACAATTCAGACAAATGGATAAATCGCAAAATGATTTACTCCAGATAACTCTAGTCAGTAGATTATTGCCATCAGAATGAAATGTCACTTTATTTCCAGGATCCGACGACGTCATATTAAATTTGTGTTTTGAAATCAGCGACCTCAAAAACTCTTCTTATCCAAATTTCGTCAGGATGCTACAATAGTTGTATTTTTTGCCAGCTTTTTGGGTCTGGTAGACCACTGTGACGAGAGGGTAAGGAAGACATGCCTAGATCGCAACGTTGTCCAATGAGTGGGAACCATAGACTGATTGTAGGGCCTGCTTGGCTGTTTGACTATTTTTTTTATACATCTTCGCAGCTAACTTTTTTCCCAGGAGTGCTAACTTGTACCGAACATAATCCTGTATGACTAGATAACAGTGTTGTTGTATAAGAAGTCAACCTACTTGACGCCACTTTTTACAGCAGTATTCGCTATTTAGACTTTACACTAGCTTCTTATTGGATATAAAGAAGATTATACAGGGTGCGGCAGAGAGGACGGACGTTTTTGGAATGGGTAGTACTCTCCGCCTCCGTCTACGAGGTGGGGAGGGTGCCATTTGACTCGTGAGATCCTAGCATTATTTTACCAGTTGTCGTTATCGAGCCTTGGACGGTGGAGCACCGCGTTTTCGCCTATGATTGTTTCGTCCGAAATAATGAGTCAGTCATCGTCGTACAGCGTGAGTTTCGTCGCCACTTCAACATTCATCGGAATAGAGCTGTTCCCTCTCGAAACACCATCCTTCGTTGGGTTGAATCACTTCGCAGGCCTGGTGAACTGATCAACAGAAGACCAAGAGGAGCGCCGCGAACAGTTCGAACTCCTGAAAATGTTGAACGCGTTCGACAGGTCTTTCTTCGCAGTCCGACTCGATCTGCCGGGAACATGCTGCTGCACTTCGCCTTAGTGATCGTTCGGTAAGGCGAATTTTGCATATGGATCTCCGCTTTCACCCCTACAAATTGGCCATTGTGCAACAGTTACAGCCCGGAGATTATGCACAACGAATGAACTTCGCACGTGAGATGGAAGCACTGATCGGTCAAAATGAGAACCTCATTTTGTTTATGAGTGACGAAGCCCACTTTCACCTAAACAGCATGGTTAACCAGTAGAATTGTCGTCATTGGGCTAATGAAAATCCGCAACAATTACACGAAAGACCGCTGCACAGCAAAAGTAATGGTTTGGTGCGCTGTATCGCAAACTTGCATCATTGGCCCTTACTTCTTCGAAGAGGGTAATGGTCGTGATGTTACCGTGAAATCAGAGCGCTACGTCGACATGATCACCAACTTCTTTCTCCCTGAATTACGACGTCGACGTGTTCCAATCCGACGTGTGTGGTTCCAGCAGGATGGGGCGACCGCCCACACAGCCCGAGCATCCATGGACGTTATTCGCACTCTCTTCCCTGGTCGCCTTATTTCCAGGTTTGGCGATGTTCATTGGCCTCCTCGGTCCCCAGATTTATCCATATGCGATTTTTTCTTATGGGGACACCTCAAGGCTAGAGTATACTCGAACAAGCGCCGAACTCTGGACGAATTGAAGGGCGAAATTCGCGTGGAAGTCGCCCAAGTTGAGAGAGTGATGTTGGAGAGAGTCTACGCGAACTTCCAAGAACGCCTCCAGCACTGCATCAACAATTTCGGCCACCACATGCCTCTTGTGATTTTCCACACTTGACTGTCTCAAATGCTATTTCCTTGTGAACCTGATTCCATCAATAAATTTGTTTTCGAGTAAAAATTAACTATTTTATGAATTTTTTAAAACCGTCCATCCTCTCTGCCGCACCCTGTACAATACTGTCTACATCTATTGAAGGCCACCTAAGTCCTTTCCTCGATCCACAGCTATCATCCTTAGTGACGTCACAAGCAAAGCTTGCAGCCGCATAGTCTGGCGTCGCGGTCGCATTTCACCACGGCGTCGCGCGCCAGCCGTGCACAGATAAAATTCCTGCGGTTCAGTTCTGGTGCGTGAGGAGGCCGCGAAGGAAAACTCGCGACGTTGACGGTGGCGTTCGCGCGGAAATGCTCCACTTTCCAGACGGAAAATGCGAACGGAGTTGTTGCTTCAGCCGGCGTCCTCTTCTTCGTTGTTTTTGTAGGAAGTGAGACGTTTGGATTATGATGATTATCTTCGCCATTCCGGTGGTGTGGATCCTTCTTGGTGAGTAATAAAATTATTCTGTACTTAATCTCAGAAACCGCTACACCGGTTCTATTGAAAATTGGATGTGGTATCATTCATTTTTGAAAATCTGACCAGTGGAGGCAAGATCATGAGAAAAATATAAAAACGTTTCATATAGTTCCTAAACTGCATATGTTATTTTTTTATTAACTACTCAGTTACACATGGGGTAAAAAATAAAATAATTATAAACAATCTGTATAATATAAATATAATGTATAACAATATAAATAAAAATCAATATACATATAGTTGGCAATACATATGAATGTTCAATTCCATCTTCATGTACTCAAGGTTGCACATACCATATTCTCATTTATGTTATAAAATGCATTTAATGTTATTAGTTTTTTTTAACTTTATTTTTAAATCGAGAATAATTACTGATTTTTTGTATTTCAACTGGTAATTTATTGTATAATTTGATGTAGTTATAAAAGGGTGATTTCTTGAAATGTGTTGTGGTATGTGTATGGATGATTTTTCGATTTTGATTTCTAGTATGGTAATTATGATGAGCATTAATATTTCGTTACAAGCTATTATATTTCTCAACGTAAGTTACACATTTTAAAATGTAAATATAATTTTACAATGTAATGTTAGAATTTCTTCTGATTTAAAAATTTCTCTGCAGGAGTCAATTGGCTTAATTCCAAAAATTAATCTGACGATTCTTTTTTGGGCAACAAATAATGCAATTTTGGAATTTTTGCCTCATACCATAATCTTATAACAAGCACATAATATACATTCATTTTGAGTTGTGAAATGACATAATGTGCTTTACTTAAATTTTTATATACGTGATCTATAATATGTTCGTGAAAATTTAGTTTAGAATCAAAATATGTACCAACTAATTTACCAGAATCCGATAAAATAAGATCATACCTATTCAGGTCTAAGTCGGATGTTGAAACTTAACAGATTTATTATAATTTAAAATTCACCAATTTCTTTGACATCAAGCAGAGAATGTCTTATTACTATTCATAATAAAATAATCTAAATTTCATTACTCACCTTTCTCCGAGATTCAGATGATCACCTTGATGAGTATTAAAAAATTTCTACTGGGATGATTTTTGATCCATGTAGCAAACAATAGGAAAACATTCCTACACGACTAGCTTTCTGTTGCATTTCGGGTTAAGATATTTAATTATCCCCATGTTTAAAATTCTTCTTAATTGCACGACGTTTCGATCACGACGGTGACAATTTTCAAGTACAATTGACACTTTGTTCATCTGTCTTTCAGGTAATACTTTGTTGTTTTCTTTCATCTACACGTTCCTGTACAGCGTGTTACTACAATAGTCTGATAAATTTATTTCGGGCCATTCCTTTTGCAGAAAGGTTGGTGGAACTTAGAAGAACGCCGAATTTACTGAAAATTGTATGTAGTATGTAGGAGCCAAATCCCATTTTATTATTGGATCATTTGCAGAATATTCGTTGTTTATTCTCAATTACCGGCGTAAAAATATACAACATTCTGCATTTTGGTAATGGAATATTTAATCATGTTCCTAAGAGCCTGAATTTCATTTTTACATGATCGTATTGTTCCAAAAATAGTAGATACCATTGTTTTTTTATTGATTCGAGCATATTAATATCTTAATGTCATGTTAAGTTAGAATTACTGTTTTGTCTAGGAACTGACTCCTATAATATTATTCATAGGCTTAAAATTGAAACCATTTCAATGTCAGTCGTCGATATCAGCAGCTACTGCAGTACAATTTTCAATTCTATATAAATGGATATTCGTTTAAAAATAATCATTAACCATTTCTCACGTCTTATCTGTTATGGCGCTGGAAGTATAAATACTATAAATAATCAATTGGGAGAGGGTCATTTAATTTATCAGAACAAATCCTTGAATATATGATTTTTGGCGTCGATAATGCTATAAACTGTACGCAACTAGTTCAAAATGAAAGATCTAATAATTGATAAGCAAAGGTCGAATAATAATCTGTTGTGTATAGGTACGCGATTTTTATGTAGGTCAAGTAGATTTTTGCACAATTATGTGTTGGCAGCATTGGTATATTTATACATTTATCAACTTATGCAAAATGTTCTAAAAAGAAATCCTTTATTTTTTATGTTTTTATAACATCATATTGACACCGTGGTAGGGTATGCGTCTATATGACATATTATATGAGACACTTATTTATATTGTAACCATGGTGCAAGAAATCTGTTCACTATGCAAGCCAAAAATAAAAAACGTTCACCAATTTTCCTTTTGTATACTTTATATTGTATATATATACAGGGTGTCCCAAAAAAAGTGTGCAATATTCTACCAGCGGTTTCTAGAGCTTAAAATAGGAAGAAAAGCTTATATAAACATAGGTCGACAAACGTCCCCTGAAGATGGTTCTTCCTTAATATTTCCGAAACGTGTTGAGATAAAGATATAAAATTTGGTATTCTAGCCTAGTTTTTTATGCTGGATTTAAAAATATTAACAATTTTAGACAGTTTTGTGTGGAAGCGTATGTAACAGGGACGGACTCAGGTTATTTGAGCCCCAAAATTTTTGTGTGATTCTATTTTTGAAATTCATTTTTAGAATTTGAAAATTTAGGGTTTTCTACATAAAAGGTACTCTTATTGAATATCGATAAATTGTGCCATTTTTGAATAAAATCAAACAAAGAATTTGTCACATGACAGGAAATGCACTGCGAATTTAAATGAATTGTTGAATAATAAGCCATGGCAACGAAAAAACTAATTTAATAATTGGTAAATATTACATAAATATATATTTCTATTGCAACATAGCTAACATTTAGGCAAAAATAAAAGAAATAAATTTTTTCTACGAACGAAATTGAAATTTGTTTAAAAAAGAAGACATACAGTCGGATATACTTAAAACTAGCTTTGCAGCAATAAGTTTTCAAATAAATTCCCATTTTGTTGGATACAGAGTCTCGCTCGACGAATTCATGATTGCGTAGCCCGAAAAGTGGAAAACCTTTTTCTTCTTATTTCATTTGCAGCCTGATGGATTCTTTGAACTAAATGTTCTTGAGTATTTACTTCAGTCGAGTAGACTAGGTCTTTTAATGACCCCCAAAAATAGAAATCCAATGGATTTAGGTCAGGTGAACGTGACGGCCACGCTATAGGACCTCCTCGGCCTAACCACCTGTCTGGAAAATTGACATTCAACCAATTTCGAACATTGCGTCCAAAATGTGCAGGGGCACCATCATGTTGAAAAAATATATTTTCTTGAAGGTGCTGGCGCACATCCTATGGTATTATATCCATGAGCTCATTCTGAAAAAAGTTCAGATACACCTCTGAATTAAGACGATTGGGAAGTACAATAGGCCTAATTACTTGATCCCCAATTACTCCTGCCCATAAGTTCGATGAAAATCTATGTTGGAAATTTGTACGGCGAACAGCTTTTGGAATTTCATCTGACCAGTGATGCATGTTATGGAAATTAAAAGCACCATTCCTAGTAAATATTGACTCATCCGACTATAATATTCTAGGAATAGTGTTTTCATTTGTTAATATCCACTGGCAAAACTCGATTCGTGGTAAAAAATGTGCCTCCGTTAAATGCTGCACCCGTTCAAAATGATAAGGATGTAATCCTTGCACTCTTGTCATTCTTCCTATCTAAAATTATTATTTTTAGGATAACTATCAAATAGGTATTCATAAACTTTTCTTACTATTGATCGAGGTATTACCATATTTTCTGAAACATTTCGTATGCTTATTTGCGGATTATTTTCAAACATATTTAAAGCAGTATCCATACGATGATTTCCCAGTGGCCTTCCTGAGCCATGCATGCGCTGAAAACTTCCATGGTTTGACAAATTCCGGTGAAAATCAGTAAACATTCGACAATCTTCTTTGATATTCTCTTACGGCTGCCAATGAACTGTCATTACAAAACCCGTACACAAAATGCATGTCAGTCAGTTCTCTGTCTGTAAATCATGGCATTTTAAATCGATTTAATGAATTTTGATTTTAATCTAGTACTTTTACACTGCTAACAATGTCAGCTTAATGTCAAAATAAGTCATAACAAATCAAAACAACTTTTGATTGCAGTCATGGCTAACTATGTACAATCAACAATTCATTTAAATTCGCAGTACATTTCCTATCATGTGACAAATTTTTTAGTTTGATTTTATTCAAAAATGGCACAATTTATCGATATTCAATAAGAGTACCTTTTTATGTAGAAAACAATAAATTTTCAATTTCTAAAATAGAATCACACAAAAAAATTTGGGAGAAAATAACCTGAGTCCGTCCCTGTTACATACGCTTCCAAACAAAACTGTCTAAAATTGTTAATATTTTTAAATACAGCATAAAAAACTAGGCTAGAATACCAAATTTTATGTCTTTATCTCAACACGTTTCGGAAATATTAAGGAAAAACCATCTTCAAGGGAGCCCCTTTAAAAGACCGCAGCGCCCTTAGGGGACGTTTGTCGACCTAGGTTTATATAAACTTTTCTTCCTATTTATAGTAGTAGTAGTCGTTGCCATTGCCAACTACCAGTTGGGCAAAAATACAATTAATTGTTAATTGGGAAATTGGGAAACTTTTTAGGCTTTAGTTAACTCTTTTGACGGTAATCTCTAGCTTTCGGCAATTCTCTATGGAGCCTTCATCAGGAGTCGTCGTTGAGGTCAGGAGTCGTCGTTGAGGTTGCAGCCAAATATTGTTTCAAAACGAACGCGGGAATGAGAGCACTTGTTACAAATATAAAACCAATCGGACGGACACATTGGGCTTATTGATAACGACGGATACCATCGTTAGGTGTTTACACTGTATATCAATACACCCGAACATATTAAAAATTAACGAGAAGCAATTTTGGAGACAAAACCGGAACGTGGGTTTTGAAACACCATTTGGCTGCAACCTCAGCCACGAGTAAGTTGTCTGATAATTTAAATCCTTCCCGTATTGGTTGCTAGCATCATATTTGTGTTTTCAGCTCCTGAAGATGGCTCCATAGAGAATTGCCGAGAGCTAGGTATTACCGTCAAAAGAGTTAACTAAAACCTAAAAAGTTTGCCAATTTCCCAATTAACAATTAATTGTATATACATATATAATCAATTGTTAATCGAGAAATTGGCAAAATTTTTTTAGGCTTTAGTAAACTCTTTTAACGATAATCTCGAGCTTTCGGCATTCTCTATGGAACCATCTTCAGGAGCTGAAAACATAAATATGATGCTAGCAACCAATACGGGAAGGATTTAAATTATCAGACAACTTAGTCGTCGCTAAGGTTGCAGCCAAATGGTGTTTCAAATCGAAAGCGTGGATGTGAGCACTTGTTACAAATATAAAAGCAACCGTTGGCAATGGCAATGACTACTGCTCGTATATATATATATAACTATATATATATATATATATAATCAAAAACATATTATTCATAAATTCAACTTCAACCCAGTAATCTTGAAAAATTGTACAGTACTCTACTTTTTAGCAGCTTTCAACTTTTAATTGTCTCATGTGTAACTGGGTTTCGTGGAAAGTTAAAAATGAAAAACTCCAAAGATGTTTATGTGTGATAAATATCAATACAAGCCATATTGTTAACTACATCAATTCCTAAATTGCCGACATCTATAATGGTTACTTACCTAATATTTGCATTTAAATGGTATTGAAGGCGAGTGGTATAGAGACCCATGATCATATTAACTTTAATAGCACAATAAAAAAATAATTGTTAAAAGTGGAATTCACGTTTATGAAAACTTTGTTACACAATTTATTAGAATACCTTTGTTTGTACCTTAGTATACAATTATGTTATTATGAGAATGTTATAATAATCGGTAATTTGAGGCAATAGCTGTGCCCTTAGTGTCAGAAAATCGATATACATAATAGCTTCCACGTTACATAACATTTATTAAGATTATTATAGTATTGGCGCCTCTAGATGTGTATTCTGCACGGATATTGTGCATTATACTCGTATAGTTTTCTTCCATTTATCAGTTTGTCGCTAATTGTGTATCTTACTCATTTTATTAGGAAGCTTTTACGGCCAATGATTACATGAAGAGAATACGGGTTCTACCAGTCTGACATATAAAATATTAAACAAACATTATGATGTATGACACTGAAGAATAAACTCAAGCAGATTGACTCAGTACGACCCGGAACTCCGTGTTTTCAAGATGATAAAATAACAGTCTCTTTCCTATTGGGCACATTTATCGTAGCCGATATTGACGAATTGCAAATATAAAGAAGTCAGCAGAACGTTGGGTATCTTTATTTATACATGTATATCACGAAAAACCAGGTCACTAATTTTCATCGGTCTGTCCGCTAATTCTCCTAAAGCTTTGCAGTGCTTGAAAATCCATCCAGCGGCGGCGAAACTACTGGCAAAAAAGGGAAAGAAAACGAAAACCGTTCAGTCCTCGCCTTTGGACAGTTCAGAGACTCCTGATCATTCTCAGTAAAATAATTGGTAAAGCTTAAAAATTGGGAGTTGGAGATTGTGTGGGCTTTTCTGTTCTATCTGTACAGCAGGGGAGACACTTCTAGATCGCAGCGTTGTCAAATGGGTGGGTATGATTGACTGATGGTATAGACCTGTTTGGCTGACTTGATCTATTCAACCTCTTTGTTATACCTAAATGTATTTTCGCAGCGAACTTTTTTTTAGAGGGGCTAACTTGTACTGTGTGTCGTAGGGATATCAAGGCACAGTAATTTTTGGGGTGAACTGATAAGGAACGGTGCCACATGATATACAATACCATACAGAAACATAACTTCCTAAGAGTTGTATTAAATATTCATTGTTAGCGTCGGTTAGAAGAATAAAGCCCTCCTGGATCTAACAATCTACCGGAGGTGATTATAGTCATGATATAGTCTGATACCAAAACGGAAGAGCAGCATAGCATATCGTATACCACTGCTGTGTCTTTGAATATCCCGCGATTTACGTGCTCCAACCTTGCTGATATAAAGACATTCCGCGTTAACAGTAACCTAGGATAAGTTACGTTACTGTCCCGACTATAGCCAATTTTCATGAATAATCCACCGTATGTATATATCAGCACTTTCTGACATTTTGTCATTAATTTGATGATACGACAGATGGTAACATTCAGGATTATAAACTTTGTCGGACTTCAAAGCCAGCAAATATATAAGATTCTACCACTCACTTGACAGTTCGTGTTCTTTTTTGTACCGTGAAATGTTTGCATCTGGATCTCCTTGGATGCTTTTCATTTGCATATTACCCGGCACATATGGCCGATAGAAATGAAATAGTTTATGATTTTGGTGGCTTCTCTCATTCCGCCTGGCGACCTGATCGTTGTTAGACCTGGTAATCCTGTGTACACGTGTTCAAAGTCCTCTTAAGCTAAGAATGGGCCACTGGGTACGAGCCTCATCTGTCTATAGAGTAAAGTCCGTTCAGCAGTGGAAATGAAAGTGAGCCATCACACAGTGGCTCTGGGAGGAACATGAAGCTATGAACAAAAATGCTCATTCTCATGTTTTCTTTGTGCGCTCAGTCTACTAGTTTTGGGAGTGTACGGAGAGATTGAGGCTAGATTAGGAAAATTTACTCTCCTTGAAATATGCTTCTTCTTAAGTACCTACTCAGCGTAAGCTACAATATTTGTGCGTAACACTTTGAGTGAAAAACTACCATACAATGCAGACCTGTAAAAAACTTTGTTGGACACTTAGTTATTGTTGAATTGAAATCATTTTATAAAGAGTGCCGATCCGGCTTGACATCAATATGCAATCTCAGTGGTAAAAGAAAAATGTCCAGTCAGTACCAATCTAAAAAGCAAGTCCTTCATGGTGACAACTTGAGATACATTATGAGCACTGTGCTCTCTGATGACTTTCTAAAATTTGTTAAATACGAAGCGACAGCCAAGAACAAAAATCATGGTTGAAGATATTGAAGGAGAACAAAAGATATAATAAAAACACCTTACTTGAAATACCTGATATATTTACCTCTAGCTTCTAATGCCTCCACAGAATAAAATCCTAAGGGTAGATCTAGAGTGGAAATTATACATAATATGATACCAATGGGATTCCTGCTCAAAAATTTTTGCAGTTTCTAATGTAGGCGCACAGCGTACAGTATGTTTCGAAATTCTGATTAAACAGGTTTTAAATCAAGTAACTAAACTTTATTTGCGTTCGATGAAGATCATTTTATATGCCAAAAAAGTGGCGTGCGCGGTTATCAGACAATATAATAAATCGCTGTTTTAGCATGTACGAGCCTCTTCCCACTTCAGTTGGCCCACTTCAAGATTTGTACCAAAATATGCCTTTATATACTAAACATGACGAAATTATTTACTTCTAAAATTTATTTTCTCAAAAACATTTTAGATACGCTCTAGTCGTAAAAAATACAAATTTGAAATCGCTTAGCCCTATAACTAATAGAACATCTGAACAAATAAACAATGTGCGATTAAATGCGCGAAGTTAACAAAGCAACAATTGAAAGATTACCATTGGGTAACATCACCTTTATTTTTTATTACGGCTGAAATTCTTTGGAGCATAGTGTTAACCAAGTTTTGGAAAACATTTGGTGTAAAACAATCCCATATTTCTTGAAGCTTTTGTCTCAGTTCGGTGATTGTACGAGCAGGATGTTGGCGTAGAACCTTTTTCATCTCGTGCCACAAAGTTTCAATAGGTGACAGATCTGGACTGCTAGAAACCCATTTCAAAAGTGGTACATTATTTTCTTCCATCCATTTTATAGCCTTTTTTGAGGTATGGCACGCTGCAGCATCTTGCTGAAACACAAAATCTTGGCCGGATGTCAAACATTCTTCTATGACTGGTAAAAGCGATTCTTCTAAAATTGCCAAATATTTGTTTGTATCCACATTTCCATTAATAAAATGAAGCTTTCCTACTCCTTTTGATGACGTACTGCCCCAGACCATAATGGATGCTGGATATTTCACTTTTCTCTTCAGACAGTCTTCATGGAGTGCTTCATTTTTTTTGCGAATAACTCTACTGCGACTTTCACCAACACAAACTTCGAATCGGACCTCATCACTCCAATGTATTGCACACCATTGTTGAGGTGTCCATTGTCTATATTCTTTAGCCCATCTAAGCCGATTTTTCTTTTGCAGTGGAGTTAATAGTAACTTTTCTTTGGCCTATAAACAAGTTGTGCAACTTTAGGGTTTATACTTCACTTTTTTTATAAGAAAACTTACCTTGCAAGTGCTAAATACCAGTTTGTGGGCCCCTCTATGAGTTATGGACCTCGAAATTCTCCTTTCAACAGCGTCACTCCACAGAGCACTTAATTGTAAATAATTGGCACGCCTATTTTTCACGATTATTCTTCTTAATGCTCTTCGGTCGGCATTTGTGATATTACTTTTTTTCACATATCGTGGCTTAATATTAACTGACCCAGTTACGTTATATCTTCTAACAATATTTCTCACACTATACCGCGATAAGTCTAACAAAGTTGCAATTTCCGAATTTGATTTCCCAAAATTAAAAAATTTAATTATCAGTAACCGAATTTTCTCACTAATAACCTTTCCTCTACCCATTTTGAAAACCGTAACTACCCAAAACTATTTTAAACGTATTCTGACAGCTGTGATTAATAAAAACAATTGTCATGGCTTTTATTTTTCACAGCCACCTATGCGTTATAGACTTATTTTGCATTGAAATGAAAATAGGTTGATAGCAACATGTGTTATTTTTATGCTGCAAATTTGATTAGGGAGTGATAAAGTTGGTGTTTTCTACAATATATTATCAAAATATCCATTGTTAAGATTTTAAACCTACAACACCCTGCTACATTTTTATTATTTGTGTTTGATAAGAAAAAACTAAGATTTCAATAGTTGGGCCAATTGAAGTGGGAAGGGGCTCGTAGATATAGACAACTTGAGTCTTTCATCACTGGAAAATGTTCATAATATGTCTAAATTTGAGATCGCCAGTGGTCTTGCATACTATTTCAAACCAAGGGTACCGGGGAATAACGACAATAGTCCATCCGGACTGATTTTGAGAAAATCGGTAATTAAGCTTTACTTACTTGTTGGAAAATAAAATTGATGAAAAAATAAGCCGTAAAGAATATGCTAGACCGTGTATTTAAGCTCTCTTTAGACTGTAAAATCGCTCACTCCTTTTTTGATGTAGTGTCTTCTCAAGTATCTTTTTCTCCAAATTATTACTTGCTGACTGTCTAGTTTGTTCCGTGTGGGAATTTAAGGAAGAGGTAAGTGAAGATATATCAGCTTTTAAGGAATCACACACTTTTCGTGGATAACCGAACGATATATTGAAGTTGTTTTCAAAGATTTCTCGGAAGGATTAATAGGAAATCTTGTTTTCAACATTGCCAATAGAATGCATTTTGTGTAATTTGCGATATTTAGATTTTCAGGTAGGTACGGCCGATGCAACGCCGCCTTTCCATATGGACTGATGCCGTTTTTCCATACACGCTCTGGGACTTATGCCATTCTTCCCCTGCACAGGAAATCTTATAGCTGTTGTTTTGTGAACCTTAGCCCTTTTCACAATTTAAGAAGCTGATTACAATTTAGCCACATAATGGACTACTGCCGTTTTTCCCCGGTACCCTTCAAATAAATCACTAAAATACCAGCCCATGGCACTCTCATGGAATACGGTACAAAGTCGCCTTTCCGGAGAGAAGACTTTTCAGGATAATGTTATCTAAATAAATATAATCGCTGATGCTTTGGGAGCAGATAGAAACTCACGCATAACAACATCATCAGACAATTTTTCCCAATTTTTGACAGGTTTTTTCCTTTCCGGCCCACTGTGTGAATAATAAGACGAATTTCGCGTTATTCGTCAGCAGTTGTATTGCTGTGTAGTGTGCATATACTCAAACGGTGCCTCCTCAGTTTGGTTTAGATGCGATGATGCAACTCTAAAAATACCAGCCCAGAAAAAAAGAACTGGATTCGCTAAAAGCATTTCTTAAATATTTGGACTGTGTATAAGCGTCTGCCAGCCAAGACGTTTACACTCAGTCAACGCGAAATAATTTAAAATGATATCTACAAAGGAAGCCCTCTAGAAAAAAATCCCTTTAATAAATGGCCTGTGATTAATTTCATAAGATTTAATGTGTGCAAATTGATGGCAAGGAATTTAAGTCCATTGGACTTGGAAGCCACTTGCGTGCATTATTATTTTTGCCTCGTCGACAAAACAAAGCTGGCAAGGTGTTTATTTTTTTGTCGTTGTAATATTATGTTCGATGATTTATAATAAGGTACTCGTGTTCATTTTAATTGTAAAATGATGATAATATAATATTTCCTGTGTTACTATCCTTGAAAAGTTTTTTATATATGAACGGGCGGTAAGCATATTTTAATTAATTTTCTGGCTGTAAATGCCAGAACCCGGTGACATATGATCACCACACTGAACTTAAAGGTTCATGTTTCTTCTCGCATTAGTTGCCGCAGCGTTTCGTATCTTCGCGGGCCATAAAACCTCACTTTAAGTCCTTGATTCATAAATAACTGTTATGCAATAGTTGTTCATTTATTGCTTCGCGTAATCATCCAAAACTGCTTTCTGAATAATTTTCCAACACTCCCTACGGAAAATATTAAACCATATACCAACTTTTGGGACAAATATTTTCAAATTTAAAATAGTGGATTTGCTCCAAGCTGTGAATGCAATTTTCATTCAATAGTGCTTTAGTGCTATTTAACTTTTAAGTTACCATTTTTTCAAACATAATGTTTTTTACGAAATTTATAATAACATGTCTGAATACACTGGTGAACAAAATTAAAACAATTTTTTGTGACATGGACAAAACAAGGTGGTTATTATGCAAAATGTACCCAAAAAGACGGAAACAGCATTCGATTTTTCACACTATCACCCACGGTTTTCTTGCAATAAGGCATTTTATTTGCTGCTTATACTCGTAAAATATAAGGATACGTGTGCAAGAGTACTAATAAACACTCGAATAAATATTAATCTCAGAATGTTGTTTTCGATGTTTTACGGCGATTTGTTGCTCCTGAAGTATCTCTTAACAACGTCCAGCAATAATCAGCAAGCAAATTGATACTCCATTTGCCTTGATACCGTTTTTCCATAGCAGAAATGTGTTGGTGGAACCGTTCACCATGTTCATCACTTACCGCACCTAAAGCGAGGTAAGAATTCAAAAAGTGAATCACATAACACACCTAAATTTTCCGGAAAAAAATCGAGATGAGAATCCAATTGTCCGCCTTCACATTGCCTAAAAAAATTGCAGTAACTGATTTAAACGCATTCCAAGCTCGTACTTCAGTTTCATTTAGAGCACTGTCAAATACATCATCCTTCATGACGTTCCCTGTTTGTGGACCCACAAATATGCCCTCTTTAATTTTTGCCTCAACGTTCACTAGCAATGAGGCCATTAGTTAATACCTGACGTTGTGGCCGCTCCTTCTGTTCATAATGACGATCTTGCGCACGACTGTCCAATTCACAAAGAAAACAATAATATTTGGTATATCCCAGTTGCATTCCAAGAAGATGGGCTATTTTCTTTAAAACCGCACATATGGCCCATCCATATTCATTATAACGGATATGCTCTAACAGAACTCGCATATTTTGATATGATTCCTTCATATGAACTGCGTACGTTATAGGCACAGATGGATATTTATTACCGTTGTGTACCAATACCGCTTTTAAGCTACGCTTAGAGGAATCAATGAACAGGCGCCAATCATTTGGATCATGTTTCTGTCCTAACGCGTTAAACAAAAAAAAGTAATGTTAACATTCACCGTGGAGAAGATTCCATACTTTTAATCTTGACGCTAAAAGTCTTGACTGGGATTTTGACAGATTTAATCCTCGAACTAAGTCATTAAGTTCGCCCTGAGTGATCAAATGCGGCGCTGCTGAACATCCTGGCAGGTCAAACGAAGGATCGAAAATCTTTACGCTTTCTGTACCATCACTTTCAGAATCGGTGGATTCGACTTTTTCATCCTAAGACCAAGATTCTCGTGGAACTGGGACAGAAAGTTCATCACTATGCTTAACAGGCCGCAAAGCTGATGGTAAATTAAAATACTTAACAGTATGTTTCGATTTTGGTCCAATACCTTCAATATTTGTCAGGCAAAAATAGCAATCAGTAGTATGGTCTTTCGGTTCTCTCCAAACCGTTGGTAACGCAAAGGGCATTTTACGATTACCGCCTCTACGTTTTTGGGATTTAAAAGTTAGCTCTCCGCACACGCAACATAAACTTTTTGCACTATTTACACAATTTATAGGCATTGTCCATAAAGCTAGTTTCGATCACAATGAACTAAAAACAACACACCGTTTTAACAAAAACTAACAGTACTCAGAACATCTCAGTACTCTTCAACACAGAAAACGTAACTGACTGGCTGCTATTAGTCTACTAATAAACGCAATATGCTCTCTAAGCATAGAGCTCGCATATAGACAGGTCTTAACATTATATATGTGCGTCATCGCATAACCGCCGAGAAATGCAGCAATATGAGTACGTATTGTAATTGATAAAAGTAGATGTTGCCGAATATCTGTGGGCGATAGAGAAATTTTGTTTTTAGATTTGTTTTAAGGGTCTCAAAATACATAAGATACACCCAAAAATTGTCATGTCACAAATCCTGTGTTTATCAGTGATATCAGTATCCTGCTAAAAGCCCATGCAAATATTATGAGTTATCTAAAACGCGACGCTGGCAAATTTAATTTGAAACATATGCAAATACACTGTCTGAATACAATACATGTGTCATTAAAAATTTCAGATATTACCAAAAGTTGTAACCAAATGCAAATACATTAAATTGACAGTTGGTGACTCAGATAAAAAATATATTACAATACGATAAAATCTCAGTGCAAACAGTTACTGAGAAAAATATTTCTTGGTAATCGCATATCTGAAATTCCAGTATCACAAATCAGAGGTGTTAGTGTATCACATTACAAATAATAATTACAAGTACCTGGCTATAATAATTTCACAAAAAGTAGATAATTATGACTATTAAACCATGACTGTATTTCCTCACAATTTTTGCTGTACATCATTAGGAGGTCAAAGAACTATCTATTATTTTTTTTATTGTATTGACTGTGCAAAATTAAATAATAGAGTTGTTACGTAACCTTAACACGCCTTATGATTATTGTTATTAAATATTTTACAACGCCAATTTGTTTTTTCGGTACCACATCAGTCAGTGACCTATACGTTGTAGTTCAGTCATATACGTTGTATTTTGAAATTGCGGAGTCAGTGGATAATTGAAGATAAGAGTTTCTCCATATTTTTTAGTAATAAAAAATTCAGATCAAAGTTTGTAATATGTTCACTTATTGTCTTTGTCGGTAAATGAAAATTCAGATTCGGTACTGCTCCCCAATTGCTGAGCGCAGTAGTGTGTAACGTTCCCTGGGGAATGATCCCAAATTTTATTTATCCACCAAGTTTGTGACTACGTCTATTTTCAGCAAACTAATATGTTCCTAGGTGTTACATATCATTAAGCGTTTCATCACGAAAAGAAAAGTTCATCAGTTCAGGAGACCAAGGGACGACGGCGAGACTTTTACTCCCGAGAGTGAATCAAGAAGCGATGATTTTATCCGTGCTTAAGACCTCTATTTTTTAAAATGAGGCAGTAGAGATATAGAGAGCGTGGTTCTCTTCCTTGGGGAATGGTACCAAATTCTGACAGCTGTTGACATGTGTGAAACAAGTTTGTGAATACATTTATTTTGTGCAAAATAATACGTTCCTGGGTTCTTATCATTAAACGTCCTACACCTTTATATCACAAATTAACTCCTAGGAATACATGAATACCGCTCCCCGAATGACAAGAGAATTATAGTACGTCCACTTTGTATTAGTGGTTCTACGAGGGATGTCTTTTAAGTTTTGCATATGGAAATAAAACAACACGGTAGGTAGTTTTAAACGACTTTTATTGTTTTTCTAAGTATTCTCCACGAAGATTAATACACATCTGCATGCGCTCGAACCAATTTTCGAAGCACTTATTCCACTCGTTTGCTGGCAGATCCAAAACGGCATTTTTGAATGCTTCAACTGCTTCTTCTGGTGACTGGAACCTGGAAACGCAGTCTGTTTTTAATTTTCGGGAAAGTAAAGAAATCGTTAGGACTTAGATCAGGACTATATGGAGGATGGTCCAATAATTCCACGTTTTCTCCGGTTAAATACTGCCTTGTTTTTTGGGCTGTGCCTTTGGTTTCACGAATACGCAGGGTCGTAAGTGGTTGTTGAAATGTGTATGTTAGCAGTGCCTTTCTTAGCATTCCAAGGGCCAAGCGATACTTTTACAGGGTGACTCACGTGCAGAAAAGTGTCTAAAATATTGTGTATGCTTATATTTGATGAGTTTTTTCGTTCCTGTCAACACTTTCCATTGAATCCCAACAAACGCGTTTTCTCATCATTTGTTGTTGAATAAAAAGTTTTCCCACAAAAGTTGGTGTACCCATTTTATGCGTCCATGTTTCAAGTACCCTCTTGAACAATTTCCATCAATAAAACCAGACTTAACAATTATTCCGGAGAAATTTGCTAATACGATTAGACTATCAATACAGTATCTGAGTTTCAAAAGATTGCAATTTCGGGTAACTTTTACAATTTATTAATAATAATAATAATAATAAACTTGCTGTTCCTGACTTCAGCTGTTTTTGCATGTAAAAGGGTTAGTGGTGCATAAATTGAACAATCATATTCTTTATTGCTTCATATTGTATAGTAAACATACGATAACGAGCCCCAAGCAAGAGTATTCAAAAAGAGTAGGAGAACCTCTTAGTTATATAAAAACTGAACAATGAGGACAAATGTTTAAAAGCTTATATGCATATAAAAGGTTGTCCAATAGGGACGCAGGACGCAGGAAAGTAAACGTCAATTTGACATAGACGCCATATTTGTTTTCTGTCACCGACATGTCATTTTGTTAGTTGAATGTTTACCATTGATCGCTATGGAGTCGTATTCGATTGAAGACCGCATTAAAGTTATTCAAGAGCACTACAAAAATGGTGCAAAAATAAAAAAACACGTTTCGCGCGCTTCGTGAACATTTCGGTCGCAACAACCGCCCAAACGAAACAACCATCAGTCGTCTGGTGCGTAAATTCGAAGCAACAGGTTCTGTGGCAAATCTGCCAGGCTCTGGCCGGCCAAGGAGCGTTCGCACACCGGAAAATATTGCTGTTGTGAAGGAAAGTGTGAGAGACTATCCGAAACAATCAACAACGCGTCGATCCCAAGACATCATTGCCGAGATAAATGCCATAGAACCGACCATGTTGCAAAATGTCATTGAAAATTTCGACCATCGCGTGGACGTCTGTAAATCCAGTCGTGGTGAACATTTGAGCGATATTATTTTTCATACATAAATGGTATAAATGAACCTTCAAAATAAAGCACCCAACTTGATTTGAATATCAATCTTTCTTGTTTTAATATGCGTTTACTTTCCTGCGTCCGTTTTGGACAACCCCATATTTTTTTTTTTTTTATATCGAAACAGCCGCGCAGGCAGAAGCCTAAATTCCGGAACACCGCGGCTGCTATGATGATCCCAAAGAAATTTTGTTAATACGATTTTTGAACTGCCTAAGGTTAGTAGAACTGGGAAAAGCTTCCTCCCGTAGATTGTTCCACAATCTAGACACCCTCGGGACAAAGGAGCGGTCGTATCGGCCAGTTCTGGATGTACGAAGTTTGACACGGTTAGGATGGGACGCCGAAGTCAGGCGGGTCTGTCTGGCAGGCACATCGCGCGGCGGCATCATACAAGAGAGCTCTGAGGAGCAAAGCCCGTTGGTGTAGCGATAGAAAAGAGCTAGATCGCCGACGGCCCGCCGGTGCGAAAGAGTCCCGAGACTGTCTGTTAGAGAAGAGTCATCGATCAGTCGGACCGCCCTCCTCTGGACAGCATCGAGCATGGACAATGTAGTCGGGGCGGCGGCACCCCAAATGTGTGAGCAATACTCGAGGCTAGGCCTTATCTGGGCCTTGTATAGAGTGAGAAGGTCATGCGGAGAAATGTACTTCTTATCCCTAAACAAATAGCCTAGCTTTTTCCCAGCAGCTGCAGCTATTGAAGAGATGTGTTCGTGCCAGATCAGGTCCTCGGTGATCTGGACTCCGACCAGCCGAAATGAATGGCTCTTTGGTAGAACTCGACCGTCCATCGAAACTGTATGAGCGCTAGGACGCTTTTTGTTCGTCAAAGTACAGTACTGTGTTTTGGAAGCATTGAACTGTACAAGATTGTTGTGTCCCCAAGCAGTGATAGCCTCCAGGTCTCTTGTCAGAGAAGAAGTCGTCGCTAGTCTTCTTTTTTCCAGCTCAGCGGCAGAGATCGGCTTGTCACTCTGAATTCCTGCATGTAGAGTGCTGTCATCAGCGAAGCTGTGGATTGGGTTGATCGTGCAGGAAAGGAAGTCGTTGATATGTAAGAGAAACAGTGTTGGAGCCAAGACCGATCCCTGGGGAACACCCGCGTTGACGTTGTGGGATGAAGAGGAGAATCTGTCAATTACGACGGATATCTTGCGGCCAGAGATAAAGTCAGCCACCCATCTGCAAAGCTTTTCTGGGAGGCCGTAGGATGGAAGTTTGCTTAAGAGGGCAGCGTGCCACAGCTGATCGAACGCTTTCGTGATGTCAAGAGCAACGTCATGAGCCTCACCATGAGACTGGATGAGTTTACTCCACAGTTGCGTGACGTAAGCTAGGAGGTCCCCTGTGGATCGTTGGTGCCGGAAACCGTACTGCCTGTCGCTAATCAAGCTGTGACGTTCGAGGTAGTCCAGAAGCTCGCGATTTATGCACCTCTCCATCACTTTACTTATAACAGAAAGCAGAGCTATAGGCCTGTAGTTGTAGGGGTCGGTTTTAGATCCTTTTTTTGGGATGGGCTGTACATGAGCAAATTTCCAGTTTTCTGGGAAGGTGCCGGATTCATAAGATATCTGGAAGAGACGCGAAAGAACTGGAGCAAGCTCCGCTGCACATCTCTTCAGTACAATGGCAGGAATCAAGTCCGGACCAGAAGCTTTGTTGATGTCGAGCGACAAGAGCACTCGTCTTACGGTCTTATGCCTGAATGTTACCTCCCGCATAGTGTGGGGAACCCTTTGAATTGACGGCACTTGGGCGTTGGTGGGGACGTCCATGGTGGAGTTGGCAGCAAAGATCTTGGCTAACACTTCCGCCTTGGCCTTTGAGTCGAATACAATAGTTCCATCCTGACACGTAAGTGGTGGAAGGCTACTGTGTGAGAAGTTCTTTTCAATCTGCTTGGCCAGCGTCCAGAAAGACCGACTGCCATTGCGCTGCGACATTACCCTGTGCCTAACTTTTATATCATGCTGGTTTTTGGCATTGCGAACCGCTTCGTTATATTTGTTTCTGGACTCGACGTCGGCTTGTTTGTTCTCTACAGTGGGGTTTTGTAAGTAGGTTCTGTGGGCCTTGATCTTCTGCTGGCGAGCAGTGTCACACGATTTGTTGAACCAGCCGTTGGACCCTGGTTTAGGAACTTTCACTGTGTGAGGGATGTATTCCTCCATTCCGACGTGGATAATTTCGGTTATTGAAGAACAGACAGTCGACGCATCCGCGTCAGTGAAAGAGACATCTCTCCAAGGAAAGCTAGAGCAGAAGTCTCTGAGCCCCTCCCAGTCGGCATGTCCGTAATGCCAAGTTTTGCGGCCTGTGCGAGTTTCTGCTGCCACAGCGGCTTCGGACCGAAACCTAACCTCCACAACACCGTGATCTGAGTTATATAAGAAAAGGCCAGATTAGTGAAGGCATTATACTCATCGAGGAGTACTACACCAAGTGGAAGGCTTGAGAGATACTTCTGCCAACACGAGGGATATCTTTTAAGATTTGCATATGGAAATATAACAACACGGTAGGTAGTTTTAAATGACTTTATTGTTTTTCGAAGTATTCTCCACGAAGATTAATACACATCTGCATGCGCTCGAACCAATTCTCGAAGCACTTATTCCACTCGTTTGCTGGCAGATCCAAAACGACTTTTGAATGCGTCAACTGCTTCTTCTGGTAACTGGAACCTTTGACCACGCAGTCTGTTTTTAATTTTCGGGAAAGTTAAGGAATCGTTACGACTTAGATCAGGACTATATGGAAGATGGTCCAATAATTCCATGATTTCTCCCGTTAAATACTGCCTTGTTTTTTGGGCTTTGTGCGAGCTTGCATTGTCTTGGTGGAGGATGATTCTTCTTTCGGATTTGATTTTTCGAAGCTCGGTGATGACTTTTGGCAAACAAATGGTGGTATATCTACCAATCCGCAGTAACAGTTCTTTGTTCATTAAGAGGAATTGTTGCAATATGACCCGCTTTTGATACAAATGTCGTGACCATCTTTTTCGAAACACTTCGAGAACGAATGACTTTTGTTGGCTTTTCTTCACCCTGGAACACCCAAACAGCCGACTGTCGTTTATTTTCTGGTTCATAACAGTAAATCCACGATTCGTCACCACTAACAATGCTGTACACATTTTTTGAGTTCCCGGAATTGAAACGGTCAAGCGTTTTTTGACACCAACTAACCCTGGCTGCTTTCTGCTCTTCAGTCAACAGGTGGGGTATCCAACAAGCAACTAATTTTCTTACTCCTAATTCTTCATGTAAAATTTATTGAATTGAAGTCTTTGAGATCTTCAAGGACGCCTCAATCTCGCGATATGTCACATGTGTATCTTCAATGATGAGTTTGCGCACAGCATCGACGTTCTCCTGGATGACTGTCGTTGTTGGTGCACCCACCCTGGGATCGTAGCTAAGACTCACCCGTCCACGTTTGAATTCTCCATACCAACGGAAAATTGTCGACTGACGTGGCGCTTCGTTGCCGAAAACAGACAGTAACTCAGCAAGGCGTTCTTGTTGCGATAATTGTCTCTGAAAGTTGTAATAAATTATGGCGCGAAAATGTTCTCGGTTGAGTTCCATTTTTCTAATGACTTGGTGAGATTCAGTACTGACGTTCGATCCGCGGGGCCTACTATGTTTCTATATGCAAAACTTTAAAGACATCCCTCGTACTTCCTTATCTTTAAGGCTGGGTGCCTGAGATCTGAACTCCACTTCATGATAGTCTTACTATCTGAGCGTATCTAAGCCTTCAAACTCCAACTCAACCGATTTGTAGTCGGTATAGTACGGTACCAAAATGGAAGAGGAAAGCAGAGTAGCATAACACATCGTACGCTACTGCTACCACGGTGAGCTTTTTGAACTGACAGATTCGGTGCTCGCGGATACCACCGTACCACCGCATTAACAGTAGCGTACGATGTGTTTTTTTACTTTGGTCCATTTTGGTGTCAGACTATAAGATTGATTCTTTTCTTTTCTTTTTGACTTACTTAGTAGTTTTTCGCTATCTAGCTCCTTGCCTGTGCAGCCTTAAGTTATAAAAAAGTTGGTAAGTAGTAACTATGACCAATTAGTCGAACTCAGAGATCAAAAAGCATATCAAATACTGACAATATAATTGCGTATCGCCGAAGGATATAATGTGCGAGACCAATAATTTGTATAGAATGTTTTTATTATTAATACTATATGTCACAAAACATTCGATTTTATATCACGGTCATGGCATTTAGAACTCATTTCATAAATACTTTCAAATATCTAGTTACTTGGTGTCAAACTGACGAACCCAAATTAATGAATGCAGCAGAGACTTGGTTTGGGCTAGTCCTTCCAAAGGCAGAGGTTTGTTTTTGATAACAATTAAAACCATTTCAAACATTGGGGTATTCACGAAGAAGATCTTCATGAGGAGCTATACTTGAGATTACTTATTTTGCAGACCTAAGATATTTCGAAACCTAAATTTCAGTTGTAAAACTGACACCATGACATTGACAGGATACAATCTCAAATGACATTATATAGCGGCAGCTGCTAGGGAAAAGCTTGGTTATTTGTTTAGGGAAAGTACTTTTCTCCGCATGACCTTCTCTCTCTATACAAGGCCCAGATAGGGCCTAGCCTCGAATATTGCTCACACGTTAGGGGTACTGCCGCCCCGACTACATTGTTTATGCTGGATGCTGTCCAGAGGAGGGCGGTCCGACTGATCGATGAGCCTTCTCTAACAGACAGTCTCGGGACCCTTTTGCACTGGCGGGCCGTCGGCGATCTAGCTCTTTTCTACCGCTACACCAACGGCTTTGATCCACAGGGCTCTCTTCCATGATGCCGCCGCACGATGTGCCTGCCAGACAGACCCGCGTGACTTTGGCGTCCCACCCTAAACGTGTCGAGGTTGTCGAGATTGTGGAACAATCTACAAGAGGAAGATTTTCCCAGTTCTACTAACCTTAAGCAGTTCAAAAATCGTACCAACAAAATTTCTTTGGGATCATCATAGCAGCCGCGCTGTCCCGGCATTTAGGCTTCTTCCTGCGTGGCTGCTTCGGTATAAAAAAATTATTATTATTACTGCTATAGGTAATTTTCTTTTTTCGTTATTTACCTAGGTGGAGAAACATGCGACTTCTCAATAAGGCATTGCGGTGAATAAGGCGTAAACAGTGGTTATTGCACATGGCTTATAATCAACTGACAATTATAACTGCCATTTTTGTACATTGAAATGCAAATTATAGCTAGATGTATACAAAAAATATAGTTTATCAGCCAATCAAACAATTAATACATCAAATCGAGACAGGCTATGTTTGGTCTGTATCTTATACTATAATTTGAAATATTGAATTAATGTAAACAGTAATTACGTTGTCGTTTAAAGGAGGCTTCATTCTATAAATTGCATAATTGATTGCCTTGCAGCGTACAAGTAAGGAAGATGGATGAGCGTATTCATGTCTTCATTACTTCAAATCATTTATTCATCTGTTATAGCATGGCAGGATGCAAAATGGTATGGAATGTATTTCATCCCAGTCCCTGTTTTGCTCTGAAGAGAAACGAGATGCTGATGTAGCGATGCTACCAAAGAGTGTCCCAAGCTTTACGCAAGATTTGAATTACACAGAAAACGGTTCTCCTTTTTTAAATTGGTAGTTTTTGTTTTTCTACAAGATGTCAACTTAGAACTAGTTGTTGTTCACTTGATGTGCAATCGTTCTGTACCTGTACGTGTTGCTTAAACGTCATGACGCTTCGGCTATCAATGTAATGTAACATCTGGCATTATTGGAGGCCTAAGCTGTAAGTCGTATACTACAGGGTTTGTCCGGAAAGTAATAGGACTCATTTTCTTCCGCCATGACTGTACTTCGGAGCTTGCGCACACCGACTGGATTCGGTAGAGGGCGTTCCTAGCTAACGAATGAGCGGCTGGTGAGTTGTCTCCGAGCACTTGGAGAGTCAGGACAGGCATTTTCGTGCGACGTGTTTCTGTGAGTGGTGCAAGCCGAAAATGCAGCGTTCGTTAGAGCAGAGGTACGCGATTAAATTCTGTGTGAAACTCGGTAAATCTGCGACAGAGACGTTTGATATGCTCAAGCAAGCTTACCCGGGTGTTGCTTTAGCAAGAAGTGGTGTGTTTCGGTGGCACCAGGCCTTTTTGGAGGGCCGGAAAGAGGTCGCTGATGAAGATCGTGCTGGAAGACCTTTGACTTCGACAAACACCGATAATGTAACTCGTGTGCGCAAAGTTTTGAACTCAGACCTTCCACTAAGTTTAATTGCCTAGATGTTAAATTTACTAAAATATGTGGTTCACGACATTGTGACACAGCATTTGAACATGCGCAAGGTGTGCGCGAAAATGGTCCCAAAAGTTCTCACTGTCGACCAGAAATTGCCGCGAGTGGAAGAAGGAGCCTATTTTGAAAGTTTTTAAAGAATTGTAACGATTGGCTCAATAAATTTTTTTAAATCGTCTCAGTCCTATTACTTTCCGGACAAACCTTGTATAGCTGGTGAGGATTTGTTGGTTTCGTTGGTTTATTGTCTGTTCTTGAGATGTATGCAAAGCTAGAAACTACTTTTTATTAATCATCGTGGTAATTACATATGCAAATTTGCTAAATTTAAAAAATAACAGAGAAAAGAAAAGAAAATCCCTGGTTGGTGAAGCATATTGCAACTTACAGGTGAAAAAATAAGGTATGTTACGTGCAAAAATTATCACATTTTACATTATTTTTTATTCCCAGCCATTTAAATTTTATACAAATTTATTTTGCGATGTCAAGTAGAAAATACAAATCGTCGACTAGATGTGCGAAAATGTTTTGTGTGTGATGCGTCGTTCCTAATTTTTCTGTGATCAGGCTTAATTACACACTACGCGGGCGCGGTTGAACATAATAAGGTCTCTTCAGAAAAGACAACACAAATAACCCGTCTGGCATAGCTAATAGATATTCTTCATGAGCAGCATATTTAGTAATGACTTTCTCATGCGGCAAATATTTATGACTTTAAACATATGCAGACCAATATACACAATTCACCCAGATGTGATTTTGCTACTCACCCAATATTCTTTCTCTCTCATCATCTCAGAGGTATACTCTACAGACTATGTCGGCATTCTGCAGACAACAAAGCATGCTGGGAAACTGATTTGCAGCATGGTCATTGAGCGTGTCTTTGAGTCACTCCTCTATAGGGGACGCTATTGGTGACGATCACTAGTTACACACTAGGAACTATGTAGTCAGCAAGATGTCATTTTGTCGCCGTTTTTTTGACATACAGGTTTTTTACGTAATAACCCTGCTGGTCTGGATGACTGGAGGGTCGCTGATTCGACCACACTACCCATGCTTGATGCATCTTCCGAGAAATATTGTATGAATGATCGATGACACTTCCCTTCACTTTGCCGAACTGCAAACATTGAGCACTAACGCCTACTTATGCACTGTTTTCAAAGCGACAAGCAAATATGAGGTTACTTGCATTTTTAGAAATGTCATACACTGAAAACCAAATTTTTCTGACGGCTTGAGTTCAACGTGTACGAGAGAGAAGTGTGCATAGACACATATTTTAGAAAGACATAGAAGCCGGCTAGATAGCTCATCACGGCGTTGCCTAACAACGCTGACGCTGTAATTTGCCACGCTGCCAATATATTACACAATTTCCTTTAATTAAGATGCATGTTGGAAATATGCATTAGTTTATTCTCTACGCCAAATAATGGTTTTATTTTGAGCGTACACATTTTTGAATTGTGAATTGTGTCGAATCTGTTTTGAATCGATTCCGGATCGATCGTAACAGCGCTACATTCGTCGTAATCAGGTTCGTCAGAAATTCTGCAACATTGCAGCATTGGTTCGCTTGGCAACACCGCATCTCGTACATTACAAGGCAAGGTTCCCAGCTCCTCGATCATAGATGAGCGTTTTTCGAAGTTGTTTTCACCTGCGTAAACACAGGCAGTGATTATTTCTATTGCGTAATGGTATTTGTTACATTTTCGGACCACCGGCCCAAAATGTAACAATAACTCAGGATGTGTTGATTTTATTACCACCAGTGGAAATCAAAGATCACAATAAATTAAAATACTAAGTCGCATCAAAATTGAAATATACCTATGGTAGAAGCTCTTGTGCGAACATTTTCTGGTGTAATATATTGGCAACGCGGCAGATTGCGTCGGCGTTGATAGACAATGTGGTGATGATCTTCGCTCTTCAGCCGGGTTCTATCTCTTTCTAATATGTGTTGATACACTTCTCGCTCGTACACATTGAACTGAAGCCGTCGGTCAAATGTTGTTTTCCCTGTGGAGATCATTATCATCGAGCATACAAAGAATTCAAATATATTTTGTTAAATTATTTTATATCGATACGTCCATTATTTTTTTGGTCATATTATAAGAATGTATGTATGCAGATCATTCCAACGTCGCATAGTCTGCAAAAATGCTACATCTGTTACATCTCTCATAACAAATATATCTTTGATCACGATTTTGTTGCAGAGCCTTTCCCATTCGAACATTTTCGGACCACTGGCTTTCCCAAAATGTAACAATAACACAGGATGTGTTGATTTTATTACCACCAGTGAAAATCAAAGATAATTTTAAAATAAATTAAAATACTAAGTCGCATCAAAATTGAAATATACCTATGGTAGAAGCTCTTGTGCGAACATTTTCTGGTGTAATATATTGGCAACGCGGCAGATTGCGTCAGCGTTGATAGACAATGTGGTGATGATCTTCGCTCTTCAGCCGGCTTCTATCTCTTTCTAATATGTGTTGATACTCACTTCTCGCTCGTACACATTGAATTGAAGCTGTCAGACAAATGTTGTTTTCCCTGTGGAGATCATTATCATGGAGCATACAAAGAATTTAAATATATTTTGTTAAATTATTTTATATCGATACGTCCATTATTTTTTTGGTCATATTGTAAAAATGTATGTATGCAGATCATTCCAACGTCGCATAGTCTGCAAATGCTACATCTGTTACATCTCTCATAACAAATATATCTTTGATCACGATTTTGTTGCAGAGCCTTTCCCATTCGAACAAAAATTGTATGCCACATTTTACTACTATGCGATGCATCGATTTGGCGTACTATCGAAAACAAAGATCTCGATGAACTTGTGCATAAATACAATATCGCATAACATTATTCTTGCGGGCTGAGCTTATTATTTTAAATTGCACGCTTCACTTGCCGCATTGCTGCATTGTAACAACTCATAATTTATGGGGCACTTTGAACCGATGAAGTAGGAAGTGCAGTATTGAAGTGGGTGCAGGTTTCGATTAAATGCGCTCTTGCTGACTGGGCTGTCTGTGTGAAAAGAAAGCTTAATTACAGAGCCTTTTCGTTGAGGTGATTTCCCACTAGTTAATTTTAGTTGAAAAAATAATAAAAATTCCAGCGTGAACCTCCGTTTTGAATGTTGTTGACCGATAGGGTTCGTTCGAAAAAAAGTTGAATGCACTTCAACGTTCGCGGAAGCTTACGAGGTCTGTAAATTAAGTGATGAGACTGGCAACGTAGCGTTCGATCTGGCAACTCTGGAGGCGCCAGGCGTGGAGGGGGGACAGGGGAACATGTTATCCACCTTCAGTACAAGTTTAAACTCGCTCGAGTTATTTATTTGTCTGCAGCGATTTTTTCTTTTTTGAAAAGAAGTGACATCAATTTCGAGCAACGGTTTGCTATCTGGTTTTGCGTAAGGCTTAGACATAGCGCATCAGACTGAGATAGCATTTTGTCAATAGCCCAGGTTTTCGGTGGCTTAAAGCATTTTCAGAAAGAAGAGAGTCGATTGAAGATGAACCACGAAGCGGAAGGCCTTCGTCTTCAAGAACCGATGAAAATATCGACAGAATCCGGGATCTTGGCCAGTAAAAACATTCCTGTGGTGGCTCAGCCTCCTTACTCGCCCGATTTGAGTCCTTGTGACTTTTTTCTCTGAAAACCATTTCAGTAGCGGAGTTCCATCACTGCTATGAGGAGTGGAAGGAGCGTCTCCAGCACTGTGTGGCTTCAGAAGAGAGTTATTTTGATGGTGACAATATAAAACTGTAATTATATTTGAATAAAGAAAATAAAAAATCAGTCTCATTACATAATTTACAGACCTCGTACATGGAAAACAAATGACAATCGTGGACATGGCCATATTAAAGGGACAGGAGCAGAAATAGAAGGATTGGTTACCCGAGCGACTTATGTTTCTACTTGTTGGCTTCATCAGGCCAAAATGGATCATGGACTAGTGATACTATTATTTTTACGCGCCAAAGCGACAGCAAAACTAACTTTTGGAAGACACGAACGTGTTTCAAAATATGTCATCATTGTTTCCCTCTAATACTTTGACTCACAATTATGTGAAATGACTCAGTTCTGATCTGCCTCCTTGTAACAATTTCGCCACAGATTTACAAATACTAGTGCAATAAACAGTAATAAAATTCAAATAGCGTATACACTTATACATAAATGTATTTGTATTACCCAAATGGTGTATCTATGTAGAGAAGAAAAATAATCAAGCTTCGCGAATTCTTTTGTTCAACTCGTGGGATTACGTTAGTGTCAAAATATTTATTGCTCCATTTCTGAACTCCAGTCACGTCCGGAACAGTATATACGTATACGACTATTTTAAACAAAAATAAATCTTATATTCTCTCATTCATGCTTTTTGGCCAAGGCCAGTTCTTGACGAATTCTGGTTTCTGTCTGTCTAATGTTCACCAGATTCTATTAGTTGCCACTATAAAATTATCATAATGTATAAATAGAATTTAGCGTACTATACAACACCAATTCGAACATGTGTAGTGTATTGCGATACTAATATGACTAATTATATTTGGTTTGATGTTGGTGCGAGACTTATCTTTGTAAAATATTGACAGCCCGTTAGAATTTTAGTTTACTGATTATCAAGAGTGCTATACGAGGTGATGCGACATGTAAGCTTTCCATGCTGAGCTGCGATAGGCGCCATCACGCCTGGAAATGTCATCGTGCAAAGTGCTATCATCCACAAAGCCATGGATCGGATTTATCGTGCGCGACAGGTAGTCAATAATGCGTGGCAGAAACAGTGTAGGAGCCTAAATCGATCCTTAGGGAACATTTGCGTCGAAATTGTGGGATGAAAGAGAGGCCGCGGGTTAAAACGGATATCTTACGGCAGAAGTGAGAGTCAGTTACTCCACCGCGACTCACTGATCTATTGTGGCTCACTCATATTTATATTTCCCCGAGAAGTTCAGACCTCCTAAGGAAGTTTACTTGCTTACGAGGGATGTCTTTTAAGTTTTGCATATAGAAACATAGTAGGCCGCGCGGATCGAACGTCAGTACTGAATCTTAACCTCACTCTTCAGTAAACTTAAATTCAAAGTTTCACAACAATACGTGCAGTGTTCTCACTACAGTGAATTTTTAAGTGCCACCAAATGGAACTCAACCGAGAACATTTTCGTGCCATAATTTATTACAACTTTCAGAGACAATTATCGCAACAAAAATGCCTTGCTGAGCTACTGTCTGTTTTCGGCAACGAAGCGCCACATCAGTCGACAATTTCCCGTTGGTATGGAGAATTGGACGGGTGAGTTTTAGCGACGTTCCCAGGGTGGGTGCACCAAAAACGGCAGTCACCCAGGAAAACGTCGATGCTGTGCGCAAACTCATGATTGAACATAGACATGTGACATATCGCGAGATTGAGGCGTCCTTCGAGATCTCAAAGACCACAATTCAAAACATTTTACATGAAGAATTAGGAGTAAGAAAATTAGTTTCTTGTTGGATACCCCACCTGTTGACTGAAGAGCAGAAAGCAGCCAGGGTTAATTGGTGTCAAAAAACGCTTGAACGTTTCAATTCCGGAAACTCAAAAATGTGTACAGCATTGTTAGTGGTGACGAATCTTGGATTTACTGTTATGAACCAGAAAATAAACGACAGTCGGCTGTTTGGGTGTACGAAGGTGAAGAAAAGCCAACAAAAGTCATCCGTTCTCGAAGTGTTTCGAAAAAGATGGTCGCGACATTTGTGTCAAAAGCATGTCGTATTGCAACAATTCCTCTTAACGAGCAAAGAACCGTTACTGCGGATTGGTATACCACCATTTGTTGGCCAAAAGTCATCATCGAGCTTCGAAAAATCAACCCCGCAAGAAGAATCATCCTCCACCAAGACAATGCAAGCTCGCACAAAGCCCAAAAAACAAGGCAGTATTTAACGGAAGAAAACGTGGAATTATTGGACCATCCTCCATATAATCCCGATATAAGTCCTAACGATTTCTTTACTTTCCCGAAAATTAAAAACAGACTGCGTGGTCAAAGGTTCCAGTCACCAGAAGAAGCATTTGACGCATTCAAAAATGCCGTTTTGGATCTGCCAGCAAACGAGTGGAATAAGTGCTTCGAAAATTGGTTCAATCGCATGCAGATGTGTATTAATCTTCGTGGAGAATACTTCGAAAAACAATAAAGTAATTTAAAACTACCTACCGTAATGTTATATTTCCATATGCAGAACTTAAAAGACATCCTTCGTATTGGCAGAAGTATCTCTCAAGCCTTTCACTTGGAGTAGTACTCCTCGAAGAGTATAATGCCTTCACTAATCTGGCCCTTTCTTATATATGCATATAAGCTTTTAAACATTTGTCCTCATTGTTCAGTTTTTATATAACTAAGAGGTTCTCCTACTCTTTTTGAATACTCTTGCTTGGGGCTCGTTATGGTATGTTTACTATCCAATACGAAGCAATAAAAAATATGATTGTCCAATTTATGCACCACTAACCCTTTTACATGCAAAAACAACTGAACTCAGAAACAGCAAGTTTTTTTATTATTATTAACAAATTGTAAAAGTTACCCGAAATTGAAATCTTTTGAAACTCAGATACTGTATTGATAGTCTAATCGTATTAGCAAATTTCTCCGAATTAATTGTTAAGTCTTGTTTTATTAATGCAAATTGTTCATGGGGGTACTTGAAACATGGACGCATAAAATGGGTACACCAATTTTTGTGGGAAAACTTTTTATTCAACAACAAAGAATGAGAAAACGCGTTTGTTGGGTTTCAATGGAAAGTGTTGACAGAAACGAAAAAACTCTTCAAATGTAAGCATACCCAATATTTTAGACACTTTTCTGCATGTGAGTCACCCTGCAAAAGTATCGCTTGACACTTGGAATGCTAAGAAAGGCACTGCTAGCATACACATTTCAACAACCACTTACGACCCTGCGTATTCGTGAAACTAAAGGCACGCTGAGGCACAGACCCTCTTAGTTCATTCTAATATTGTTCTAACAGTTGAAAGGTGGAAGTGTCTGTGTGTTGTAATTTTGTGAATAGTGTCCATATCAAGTTCAGGTCAAGGTTCGATCAATCAAACGGTGACGGTTTTCACTGAGTATCTTTTATTGTTTTGCTGTACTGCATGTCATGTGTATCTTCTAACCATGGTACCCTTATAATCATGATAATTGTAATAAGTCAAAGCTAGTCAGATGAGATATGTTTATCAACAGTTAAGATAAAGTTAAAGGTAATTTAGAGTCAAACATCTACAGAGGTGTAACGCTTCCATATCCTGGAGGCTGTTATGAGACCTACAGAGCCGGGTTGCCATCGGGGGAATTACTGCTCGGTTTCCTCTGTCAGGGGAAATGTCGGAGCGTATTGGGTATTGACATAACGGCCATTGGCCGGCGTGGTATCCTGGGTCTGTGTGACCGCCTAGGTTCTTCTCGAGCCAATCGCAGGAGTCTGAAAGTATCTCATGGCAAGATGTGTATAGGGATTGTTACTTAAAGTTGTCACGCTGCTCGATTATCTCTCAATGAGAGGTAACGTTGGAGCTTCTGGATATTGACACGGCAACGTGATATCCTGGTTTTTGGGCTGCTTTTCGTAACAATCAAATACTTGGCATATCTGTCTAAGCACCCCAAATTATTAAGGTTTCCATATCGGGCGTAACTTCAATGCGGTAGGAAGCTACCGTTCCTCCAAGTATGGGCACGGGCGTGACTTCCATGCGGTAGGAACCTATTGTTCCCCCGTGCAAGATAGATAGATAGATAGTTTATTGTCCTATTGGATCATGTTACATGATATAAGACTTGTCAATATCAATTTGAGGGTCATATATGCGTTTGAGCAAATATGCCAGAAAAATACTTATAATTATAAAATAAATAAGGACATTACAATTACAAAACATTTTAAAAGGTTAAATCACATTATAGGTACAGGTACAGTGCAAAAATCGTAATGTGTTCAATCTGTAACGGTAAAAATATATACATATACAGCGACTTTTTTTATCACAAAAAATGTTCGTCTAGCCGGTAAAAATCATTGAAGCTGATACAAAGAAAAGAAAAGCGATAAGAGAATCTGTTAGAAATACATAATATATAAACACAATGAACATCGAGCAGTGAGGACAAATGGTTAAAAGCTTAAAAAGAAAACATACATACTTTCGTTAAAATTCGAATAAAAAGTGAAATTAAAATACATTTACTCCACGATAATAGACAATTCACTGATAACGAAATGATTAACAGCTTAAAAGAATTTAAAAAACAGATACTTTCATGTGTTAGCAAAACTCATGTAGAGAGTAATAGCATTTTTCAACTAGATATTTCCTGAGATGTTTTTTCAGCGCAAGGATATTAGTGCTTCTCCGCAACTCACTCGGCAGATTATTGTATACCTTATTGCACGCTAGAGTGGGAGATTTTTGGAATAGGACAGAGTTATGAGTCGGTATATTCAGAGCATGCCCTATTCTAGTGTTGTATTGACTCTTAATGGCGTTGTTACGAACAATTGCTATGTTCAAATGCGAAGATGGCACATTTGTAGAAGATACAGATGGAAGTTAATGTAAGCATATTATAGCGTCTAAAAATTTCTTTACAAGAGTCCCTCTTATTAATATTAAAAATTAATCGAAGTACTCTTTTCTGCAGGATGAATAATCTGTTAATCATTGTTGCCTGTCCCCATATGATTATATTGTTAGTGAGGTGAGAATAAACTAGCGCGTAGTACATATCTAAGAGTGAGTTTAGATGGATGTTAGGCTTTAATTTCAATATTGCAAAATAAGCACTGTTAATTTTGTTGCAAATGTGATTTATTTGTGGTTGCCAGCTTAACTTACTATCAACATGAGTTCCTAAGAAGACAGTTTGATCTGAAAAGCTATCAATATCCATGCGTGGTTTCTTGTTGAAGAAATGAATTTCAACAGTCTTATCTTCATTCAAAATGAGGCGGTTAGACTGGCACCACTTGCTCATTTCACTTTTGACTTTCTCAATAGATTCGAGAAGATCCTGCGGTGTCGTGGCACTGACGACGATAGATGTGTCATCCGCATAATTAATCATGAAGCCAGACAATTTCAAGTCATTTATGTATACAATGAAGAGCAGTGGTGCAAGTACTGAGCCTTGTGCCGCACCTATATTCACGGAATATTGAGTTGACGTATGACCATTGACCTTCGTTTTCAATTTTCTATGTGTGAGGAAAGACTGGATCCAGCTGAGAATAAAATCCCTTATACCCAAGCAGTACAATTTTTCCACGATGAACGAAATATCCATTATATCGAATGCTTTCGAAAGGTCAAAAAATAGTCCAGCAACGTATTTCCATATCAGGCGTGACTTCCATGCGGTAGGAAGCTACCGTTGTAATTTATATAATTGAGAAATATCATGGCCATTATGATATTGTTTTGTGATCAGTATCGAGACACCTAATTAACATAATGAATAGACAGTAGAGTTGTGCATTGCATGAGTCTGTAGAATATGGAAGGTACTCAAAAGGTTTTTCTTAAAAATAGGCTTAGCCCCGACAACCCAGTTCTAGCGACCGTATCTGTCGCCAAGGAAGAACAACTCCCCTGTCGTTACGCCACCAAGTAAAGTGGCTTTGAAATTATCCTGACATTGAAGCCCATGTTAAGTTGTGTATGTACCACTCTCGCAATAAAAGTGAAAAGGTACAGGGTACAGGGTAGTACTTCGAAACCTTTTAAGATGGGTTTGTGGTTTTCACGTTTATCGTTATATTCCATTATTATCATATCTCATTCGTATCCTACACAAATAAGATTTTTAGGTATTTATGAGACCTACAGAATGAGATTACACGTAAGAAGATCCCACTAATAGTAAAAAAGTTATGACCGGAAATCGAGGCAAACTGCAGGCTTTGGCACTTGTTGCTAATGCGACGATAATTTTACGCAGCTATGATTAGACTGTAACCCCAAAAGATGATTTAAAACTTCTTTATATGTGAATGGCACAGTTTTCGTTGATTCCTGAAATTTAAATTGTATGACTTGCAACGTTTTCGAAATGATCGAGTCAATTCTAATATCTAGCATTCTTTTGGAACGTTTGCTGGAACAAACCTTATATCAGACCTGTCTTTATATGAATAGGATAGCGTTAATAGTATTCACTAGGGTGCATCTTCTCGAATATCGACAATTTGTTTTCCATATATAGCCCATAAAGCTGAATTTTATACCACAGCAGCTTTTTATGCTTTTGAGTCATCACTGTCTTAATGAAAAATTTTATATGTTTGAGATGGCAACAATTACCAAAGTTACTGCCTAAACTGGAATATCCAATGATATAGAGTTTATGGCTTGTAGTTAAGAGGATTAACATAAGCATATAAATGTACCAAATTAGCAAGTCTCAAGTGATTTATGTACTTATCTTGTCTGGCTGAAAATGATGGACATACAATAAATTCTATTTTAAATCATTATTTATCTTTTACTCACTGGAAGGCTAGGTCGGAGAAGTTAAATTAGGTATAGTTAATTATCCGGATTATACCATCAACTTTTTTGGACTAGTTTTTTTATCCCACCGTTCCCCTAACTCACTCAAATAATACAAATTGAGTACTTCTGTTAAAATTTAATAAAACCAACTGAGAAAATTACGAGAAATTTGTATTTCCTAAACATGCGGCAAAGCTTCGAGACGTGAATTCCTGGACGATTATTAGATGATACGTCCTTATGTGTTCTTCGAAAGACAAGTGTTTCAAATTTTCAATCAGTTTCTCAAGCTTCAAAAACACTATAAAAAGTCAAGGTACCTAAAAGGGGATACTCGCAACTAAAATATGCCTACTCAGAAGCTTTAAACAAAAATGTACACAACATGGTACAAATAATGCATTGGGACTTTTAAAGACAAATATCTCGAAAACTATTAGATTTGGACACTTCTAACAACTAAGCCTTTTTTGTTGTGTAAATACGAGAAAATAAGATGTTTCGGTTAGTTGTTGTATACAGCGTAGCACAAAAAAGTTATGATAAGTTATTTATCGAAATAGTGCTGTAAGTGGCGCCCTCTAGAAATTTGGCCATAAAAAATAACGGATTCTTGTTTCTCATACTAGGAAACCTCCCTATACCGGGGTTTATGTCAAAATCTGAAATACTTCTCAAGCAATAAGGAAAAATAGAAATTAAAATTGTAACTTTGACACCCTGCATCTCGCAAACCTTGAACTTTTGGACTGAGGTATGTTTAGGTCAATTCACATATTTTTGTCTGTAGTATCTCCAGTTTCAAGATTTCGCAACCTTTCGCAGTACACGTATATAAGATTTTGCGTTGACACTGTATACTTGAAACAGTCATTGTCAATAGTTTTTATGGACATAATTGCATCATGTATTTTTTTCCTAATAAAAACAACAAGATAATTCTAGAGTGGTCTAAAGGACTCTCCTGAACGTTTTTTTCATGCATGGAGGTATTCAGACAAAAATTCTGAAGGGGACTCACACATCAAAAATGGTATGCCTTCATAAAAAAGTTTTATAATCCTGATGGTTTGCACAAAATGGCGGGTAGAACACAAAAACGACTCATAAAAAATCGTCAACAATTTGATCGATCATGCTTTGATAACAGGAAATGTTGCCGCAGGTTTTTAGTTACTGGACATACCAAAGCGGCAAAATATCAGATATCTGTTTTAAATAATTTGATACGATTGCGATTGCACCAGTTCTACATCCAGTATTTCTGGCTGAGATTCAAATATTAAATTTCCAGTTACATATTGGTACAGATTTATTAAGAAACATACTATTGCTGTTTGAATACGTCCTTGCTTTGGAAAAACATGTATTTTAGTAATGAGGACTTCCGCATTCATAGAGTGCAGGAGGTCTGAATATCTTTGGAGAACACACGTTTTCATAAAATATATTGTAATTAGGTTTATTCTTTATTTACAGTGAGTACAGTCGATGGATCCCAAGACACAATAACGAGGTACATCTGCCCAAAAAACTTCCACCTGGTAGGAAAGCAATGCTACCACTTCAGCGATTATGTGGAGCAGTGGGCTTTTTCTCACTTCTACTGCCAACTATTGAACAGCTCCTTGGTAAAAATTGAAACCAACAGAGAACAGAAGCTACTTAGAGACTTCGTTAGTTTTCATAACCAGCCAGGTAAATTTTAGCAGTAATCAACTATAGATTGATAAGACATACTTATAGGATGATTTACTATTTACAAAAATACAAGGATATTACAAACTACTACAGGTAGACATAGATGTTATGGAAAAATGGAAAATATTTAAGACTAGCAATACAAACAAAATTCAACTTTAGATACATCAGGCGTTGTATGCCAATAGCATTTAAAAATAAAACAGCGTTAATAATTTGTTTGTGGGATGTCCCATCTTTTATATTAGGGGACACCGGGGCTGGTTGTCACATGGTTGGTTTCACAATTGTTAAATCTCAGCAGCTCCGCAAGATATAGTTGCCTGGCAATTTCTGCATCCGCGCAGAACACTTGTATTCAGTACGAAAATTGTCGCTGGTAGATTAAGGTCGCACACACAAAAATAAACAAATCGCCTAACCTTTCGTTTGCCACATAATTTGTGTTTTCAAGACTACATTTGATAATAAAAAGAACTGTTGAATTTATTTTGCTCTTCAATAATCCGAATACGACTTAACGTAAGTATTGACTTTGAATTTGTTAATTTAGTGACGCTATCTAACCTTAAAAATTAATTATCTAGTGGGGCAGGTTGTCTCAAATTAGCGGGGGCCTCTTGTCACATGGGATAACCAGCCCCCACACTAGACGATTAGCTTTGCACATCATTCTATGTAGGCATATGTATATAATGTATTTTTTTAATATATATTCAAAAGGAAGACTGAGAAGATTAGGATCCTCAATAAGAAAAGCGGCAGCTGACTTCAATGTAATTTACCGTACTTTAGCAAGATACTGTAAGAAAATTCCAGAGTCTGAATTACTTGATGATCGAGTTCTTGCGCCGTCAATTTCAGTTGGCTACATCAAAAATCATTTAGGATCTGCGCCTGAACTTGAAAATCATCTAGTGGAATATGTACTCAAAGCATCTGATATTTATTTTGGATTATCACCCAAGGAAGTACGTGGACTGGCATATGAATTTGCTAATGCTAATTCCTTGAAAATGCCGCAAAACTGGAGCTCCATAAAATAGCTGGTCCTGACTGGTTTAGTGCGTTTCTAAAACGTCATCCTGTACTGTCTATTCGCAAACCGGAAGCAACTAGTTTAGCAAGAGCCAGTAGTTTCAATAAAACGAATGTCAACGCATTTTTTGATAATTTAGCTTCAGTTATGAAAAAAAAATAAATTTGAGCCTCACGAAATCTGGAACATGGACGAAACTGGGATTACAACTATCCAAAGACCCGACCGCGTTGTTGCCAGAAGAGGATTCAAACAGGTTGGTTCGATAGTTTCATCAGAAAGAGGAACTCTTGTTACTTTAGCAAGTGCAGTATCAGCTATTGGAAATTCCATACCTCCTTTTTTCATTTTTCCACGGGTACATTTCAAACCACATTTTTCAAATTCGGCTCCTCCTGGCTCACAAGGTTAGGCAAACGCATCAGGTTGGATGAAAGACTCACATTTCTTGGAGTTTCTTAGATTTTTTCACATGTGAAAAGTACTGTGGTAAGACCGTGCCTGCTTTTACTAGATAACCATGGATCACATCTGAGTATAGAAGGACTGAATTTTGCCAAAGCAAATGGTATTGTCATGCTCTCTTTTTACATTCACTGTTCACATAAACTTCAACCTCTTGACCGCGCCGTTTTCGGCCCTTTTAAGACATATGTAAATACTTCCTGCGATGCTTGGGTTTTAAATAATCCCGGTAAGACCATGACTATATACGACATACCTTCAGTGGTCTCTATTGCATACCCCCTCGCATTTACTCCCAAAAATATACAGTCTGTATTTCGGGTGTCGGGTGTGTTTCCTTACAACAGAGATATTTTCACGGATGATGACTTTCTTGCGAGCTCTGTCAGTGATAGGCCAGATCAGGGTATCTTGAACGAAGCAATAACTGGATCAAACCCGGAAACCTTAAACCAAAAGGAAGTTGGGCCAAATCCAACCATCTTGAATGAAGATGAAACTGTAAGTCTGATAAATATTAACACGCAGGAAGCAATAGATAATATACCAGAGAGCGAAACAGCTAATCAAACTAGTTTTGATGATCCCTGCTGTAGTAGTTTAGTAAGGCTGCATACAGGAAATATAGTACTTCCAGAAAGTTTAAGACCTTATCCAATGGCATCGGCAAGAAAATGAATCGAGTTTCCCGTCGTAAATGAGGGAGTGCAATACTCACTGACACTCCAGTAAAAGACGAATTAGAGAAAGAGAAAAATAAATGCTGGAACAAGAAAAAGAGGAACAGGGAAACAGTGAAAAGAGACGTTTTTGATTCAGAAAAAAAAATTAAGAAATCTAAAAAAATTGAAAAACGCAAGTCCTGTTCAGATAATGAAACTAATGGAGAAGAATTTTTTTGCTTGATTTTTCTTGAACCATTTTCTAACAGCGCACCAAATGAAGAATGGGTGAAATGCTCATCGTGTAATGGTTGGTCTCATGATGATCGCGAACTTAACATCCATATCTGCGATAGTGACTAATTGTAAACTTCTACTTTTTTCTCAAAGATTTGGTGTTTAATAAGCATTTTTTGTAATAATAAATATGTTTAAAAGTATGATATCATAATTTATTAATGATCTAAAACACACGTGACAACCAATCCCAAGCAAAGTGACATCCAGCCCCACAAGGGGCAAGTTGTCACACTTGTTTCTGTATTTTGAAACATTTTAATTTAATATTGTGAATTATTTTACAGCCTTATCGATTTTACATAGTGTTCCCAAAGCATAAACCATATTATTTATGCACCAAATATGTGCATATAATGCTTCAGATCGAATAAAAAAAGAATTACTGAAAATTGCGACAACTAGCCCCGGTCTCCCCTACATTCCGATAAGCCCTTCCAAAGGAATATTGACATAACATTCGCTAGCTTTCTGAAGACTCAAAGTTATAATTGAGTCTAGTCAGTATACACACTTTTGTTCTTTGTGCACCAAAATGAAGCCTACACCATGTTTGCCCCTACTGAGCGAGGGCCGTGGCAAATGCTTGTTCCGGAAGTTGTTGCATCCAGTATACAACTTCTTCCCGTCCAAGTGATTGTGCACGCGTTAAGGAATTCCTCAGTACCGATTGCCGGGTGGCGGTACAAGTCCGCCAACGGGCCACTTTAGGTCTATTTAACATCACTAACACGTAAAAAGAAGGTGGTAGACAAGGACCAGTCGACCGAGGCAGTACCACCCGCTAGCTTTTCCCAGGGTGTCTTATAAATGTCCGCATGTTTCCACACCTAAGCTATGCAGTCGGTTATCTACCAAAACAAAGAAATTAATGATGATGGATCCCTCGAGCACTAAAAACTCCGGACGTAAACTCACTCCACTCTCGGAATGTCCGGGTGGAGGGTGGGCTCGAGGGAACAACATCGAAGATAAAATTTGTTTTTCGAACATCTGCGGGATCAACAGCAACATTGATGCTGTTCATCACTACCTGCAATCCAATCGTCCCGCCGTGCTTTTCTTGGCGGAGACAAAAATCTCAGAGACTGCACCGATTAACCATCTCAACTTCCCAAACTACGAGGTGCACTCCAATCTGAGAAAGAACGGGGGAGTTGTGGCTTTTGTCCGCAGCAGTCTTTCCTGCTCCAGGGATCTTTCTTTGCAATCAGACCGGAAGGACATTCTGTGGCTTCGCCTCAACTCCAAAACATCACCCAAATTTATTTGCTGCCTTTATCGCTCTCCCTCGAACCATAACTGGGATGACCTACTCGAATATCTCGCCGTCCAGATCGACTTCCTGAACATCAATCACCCCGCTTCAGAGGTAGTTCTTCTCGGTGATTTCAATGCCCATAATGAGCTTTGGTTGGGCTCAAATAAGACCGATGCAGCAGGTCGTGCAGTCGAAGCGTTCGCTCTTACTCAAGGGCTGACCCAGCTGGTGACGAGCCCTACTTTTTTCCCCCGCGTCTCGTCACACGCCAGTAGCCTGCTAGATCTCTTTCTGACCACGCATCCTGCCCCTTACAGCACTGCTGTCCTGTCCCCCCTGGGTAATTCAGATCACGGTGTTGTGGAGGTTAGGTTTCGGTCAGAAGCCGCTGTGGCAGCAGAAACTCGCACAGGCCGCAAAACTTGGCATTACGGACATGCCGACTGGGAGGGGCTCAGAGACTTCTTCTCTAGCTTTCCTTGGAGAGATGTCTGTTTCACTGACGCGGATGCATCGACTGTCTGTTCTTCAATAACCGAAATTATCCACGTCGGAATGGAGGAATACATCCCTCACACAGTGAAAGTTCCTAAACCAGGGTCCAACGGCTGGTTCAACAAATCGTGTGACACTGCTCGCCAGCAGAAGATCAAGGCCCACAGAACCTACTTACAAAACCCCACTGTAGAGAATAGACAAGCCGACGTCGAGTCCAGAAACAAATATAACGAAGCGGTTCGCAATGCCAAAAACCATCATGATATAAAAGTTAGGCACAGGGTAATGTCGCAGTGCAATGGCAGTCGGTCTTTCTGGACGCTGGCCAAGCAGATTGAAAAGAACTTCTCACACAGTAGCCTTTCACCACTTACGTGTCAGGATGGAACTATTGTATTCGACTCAAAGGCCAAGGCGGAAGTGCTAGCCAAGATCTTTGCTGCCAACTCCACCATGGACGTCCCTACCAACGCCCAAGTGCCGTCAATTCAAAGGGTTCCCCACACTATGCGGGAAGTAACATTCAGGCATAAGACCGTAAGACGAGTGCTCTTGTCGCTCGACATCAACAAAGCTTCTGGTCCGGACTTGATTCCTGCCATTGTACTGAAGAGATGTGCAGCGGAGCTTGCTCCAGTTCTTTCGCGTCTCTTCCAGATATCTTATGAATACGGCACCTTCCCAGAAAACTGGAAATTTGCTCATGTACAGCCCATCCCAAAAAAAGGATCTAAAACCGACCCTTACAACTACAGGCCTATAGCTCTGCTTTCTGTTATAAGTAAAGTGATGGAGAGGTGCATAAATCGCGAGCTTCTGGACTACCTCGAACGTCACAGCATGATTAGCGACAGGCAGTACGGTTTCCGGCACCAACGATCCACAGGGGACCTCCTAGCTTACGTCACGCAACTGTGGAGTAAACTCATCCAGTCTCATGGTGAGGCTCATGTCGTTGCTCTTGACATCACGAAAGCGTTCGATCAGCTGTGGCACGCTGCCCTCTTAAGCAAACTTCCATCCTACGGCCTCCCAGAAAAGCTTTGCAGATGGGTGGCTGACTTTATCTCTGGCCGCAAGATATCCGTCGTAATTGACGGATTCTCCTCTTCATCCCACAACGTCAACGCGGGTGTTCCCCAGGGATCGGTCTTGGCTCCAACACTGTTTCTCTTACATATCAACGACCTCCTTTCCTGCACGATCAACCCAATCCACAGCTTCGCTGATGACAGCACTCTACATGCAGGAATTCAGAGTGACAAGCCGATCTCTGCCGCTGAGCTGGAAAAAAGAAGACTAGCGACGACTTCTTCTCTGACAAGAGACCTGGAGGCTATCACTGCTTGGGGACGCAACAATCTTGTACAGTTCAATGCCTCCAAAACACAGTACTGTACCTTGACGAACAAAAAGCGTCCTAGCGCTCATACAGTTTCGATGGACGGTCGAGTTCTACCAAAGAGCCATTCATTTCGGCTGGTCGGAGTCCAGATCACCGAGGACCTGATCTGGCACGAACACATCTCTTCAATAGCTGCAGCTGCTGGGAAAAAGCTAGGCTATTTGTTTAGGGCTAAGAAGTACTTTTCTCCGCATGACCTTCTCACTCTATACAAGGCCCAGATAAGGCCTAGCCTCGAGTATTGCTCACACATTTGGGGTGCTGCCGCCCCGACTACATTGTCCATGCTCGATGCTGTCCAGAGGAGGGCGGTCCGACTGATCGATGACTCTTCTCTAACAGACAGTCTCGGGACTCTTTCGCACCGGCGGGCCGTCGGCGATCTAGCTCTTTTCTATCGCTACACCAACGCGCTTTGCTCCTCAGAGCTCTCTTCCATGATGCCGCCGCGCGATGCGCCTGCCAGACAGACCCGCCTGACTTCGGCATCCCATCCTAACCGTGTTAAACTTCGTACATCCAGAACTGACCGATACGACCGCTCCTTTGTCCCGAGGGTGTCTAGATTGTGGAACAATCTACGGGAGGAAGCTTTTCCCAGTTCTACTAACCTTAGGCAGTTCAAAAATCGTATTAACAAAATTTCTTTGGGATTATCATAGCAGCCGCGGTGTTCCGGCATTTAGGCTTCTGCCTGCGCGGCTGTTTCGATATAAAAAAAAAAAAAAAAAAAAAAAAAACACTGGTAACCCGGTTGTGCTGTCTTATTTTGTCAGATCTTGTAGTCTGAATAGAGTAACCATGACTAACCGGAGATCTACTTGCGCACAACATTTTAAGTTTTTTAAAAGTCCGTAACCACTTGTTTGCTTTCCATCTGACTGTCTCAAGGGCTAGACCTGTACCGCACTGATGAGTGACAAATAGCTCGAAACAGTGCTGTCTATGGTTGGTCGTGGTTACAAAGTCGGAAAGAAAACATATCCAGTTCGAGTATTTATGATCGTGTCGCTTTCGATGTCTGTTATGTGCAAAGCGTATAGTTTTATAGGAGGCGCATATCTTTTTTTTCAATATGAGCGATTGTCCTAAGGGGTAAAATTTGCTCTTAGCATGATAGATATACATATAAATAAGCATGATGGATATACATATAACTAAGTAAGATCCGGCCTTATCTCATTTTTTGCGAAATGTGCACTTTCGGAGACGCCGAATACTGTTATGTTTTAATTTCCGACCCCTTTTAAATTTCTCTGAGATCACACTTCTTGAGTTAAATACGCATTCTACGCATACTTGAAGTAATGAATAAAACATTTTTGCTTGTATTGCTAATTTATGTCATGTATCAACATAATTACAAGTGACATACCTCATTCGCTGAGTGTAATTTAAGAGGCTGGCTAACGAGCTGGGCTCCAAGATGGATTTATCCGTTTAGAATTAGACAGGTCAACTGTCATTGGATGAAAGAGAACCTTATTCGGTATGACGGAGTAATGTTTCATAATTTTCTAGAATGAGATTCATACAGAATAGATTTCCATTAATATACGAACAATGTTTTTTTATACCGAAGCAGCAACGCAGGCAGGAGCCTAAATACAAGGGCAATGCAACTGCTACGAGGAGCTTAAAGGAAGTATGTTAATTTGGTTTATGGACTGTTTAAGCTTAATAGAACCGGGAAAAGCCTCCTAGGGTATATTTTTCCACAATCTCGACACCCTAAGGACAAAGGAGCTGTCGTATCGGCAAGTTCTGGATGTACGAAGTTTGACGCGGTTAGGATGGAAGGCCGAATCCGGGCGAGTCTGTCTGACAGGTACATTCGCGCGGCAACATCATGGAGCCGAGCTCGTTGGCGTAGCGGTAGTTGAGAGCTAGATCGACAACTGCCCGTCAGTGAGAAAGGGTTCCAAGGCTGTCCGTTAAATAAGAGACATCGATCAGTCGGATAGCCCTCCTCTGAAAAGCAACGAGCATGGATAATATAGTCGAGGCTTCAGCACCCCAAACATGTGAGCAGTACTCGAATCTAGGTCTTGTACAGAGTGAGGAGGACATATGGAGAAAAGTGCTTCTTAGCCCTAAACAAATAATTTAGCTTTTTGTCAGCAGCTGCCGCTATTGACGAGATGTGTGCGGTAGGGAGTCGCTGCCAGTCTTCTATCTCCACTTCACCGGCAGAGATTGGCTTGGCACTCTGAATCCCTGCATGAATAGTGCTATCGTCAGAAAAGCTAGGGATGGGATTGATCGTACAGGAAAGGAGGTCGTTGATATGTTGAGCATCAATGTCGGAATCAAGACCGATCCCTGGGGAACAGCCGCGTTGACATTGATGAAGAGGCGAACCCGTCAATTACGACGGACATCTTGCGGCCATCTGCACAGCTTCTATGGAAGGCTTATAGGACGGAAGTTTGCATAAAAGGGCAGCATGCCACAGCTGATTGAATGCTTTCGTGATATCCAGATCAAAGACATGCGCTTCACCTTAAGTCTTCATCCATTGAAGCCTTAGATAGGGCGTTGCGACCTCTTTTCGTATAATAGATGGTCTGCATTTTCTAACGGTCAGGAACGTTATTTTTTTTCCACACATTTGACGGCGAAAGTAGGGTCATATTCTAAGAATATATATTACGACACGCTATAAATTGCTACGGCTGAGCAAAACCTTTATTTGAGCCTTCTCGTTTGCAGTAAAAGGTGAGAACACTCGGCTTATACTTTTTAGAGAGAAAATATTATTCCTCAAAAATAACATATCCTAGTCGAAAGATAGTCCACGTATTTTGGGATGTCACGTATTATGTGTGAACGATGCATTTTATGCACATGATCCTCACATTGATGAAATATCTTGAGCCAATCATGATGTCTTATTGTTTTCAGCATTCAACAAGAGCGAAAGATGGATAGACGGCACGTACGACTGGAAACAGGGCAAATGGAAATGGGGTTCTACTGGGGAACTTGTGATGGACACACCCTTCACCAAGAGAAATATTGGAGAAGACTTCAAATGGAGTTGCATAGCGCTAGACGGAAACAGAAAGAACAAGTTAGTTGTCTTCTTAGGTAGAACATTATTTGATGTTTGTTTCTATTCAGAACTTGTAAATTAATTGAAATAATCATGATGAACCAAAAGACATAAATTTGTCAAAGTATTATATTCGACTAAGGCGACGAGTATGTATAGATGTTGTTCTAAAGTTCTGTGGGACATATTCAACTATGAGTATTAATAGCAGACATCACTACCGGAAGTCAGTAGTTTCCGTCGTGAACAGAGCGAGTTGAATCTACCAATTTTAGACATAAATTGAAGATTGTCATTTTTTTCATGAATCAAAAGGTATTCCATCTATCTGTTGACTTTTCCATAAAAAATGATGTAAGGGACTAATGTCTTGACGTCCTTCACCTTTATTCTTCTAATTATTATTTTTGCACCCAAATTGTATGATGGATATTCCGGCAAACAATCCCTACAATATTGTGTAGAATATCCTTCAAACGTTAGAAGATCATTTCTCAGTTACTGATAGATTTTTTAAGCATTCGATGTTATGTGCCAACAAATTATTAGTCCAATAACTAATTTTTTAATTTCGTACCTCCCACATACATGACATTTCAAAGAATCGCAATTAATTCAAATTAAGTATGGCCCGTGTCAGTCACAGAGACACCGTTCCAAGCAAATGAAGCAAATCATGTCAATAGAATATAGCAATGATATGATAGTCATAAGTCATTTCAAAATAGACGCTTACGTCTATCTAATAAACATTGCAAATCATTTCATGTAGTACAATATGTGCATCGATATAAATAATCTAGTATCTCATATCATTTTTCAAGATAAATCGTAAAATCAATTAATTCATTTTCATCAAAGACTTCAAATAACGTAGTTGTAAAAGATTTTACGACAATTTTTTTCTGTTTCATTTCTAAACCGATTTGTTATTTATTTAGCTGACGGAAGATTAAAACATTGTACTAGAATGGTAGTAACGAAGAAGAAAATAATTGTCGATGAATTATTACAATTATTTTTTGGTAGGTCTGAATACATTAGTTGTAAGAAGACGGCTCTTAGTGACTGAACTTTGAACTTAACTGACCTCCTCATGAATGTTAGGATGCCTACCCATTCCGCTAGGTGTGCCTCCTCGGCACAAAGACCAAGATTTTGAGGATTTTTCTATAGGTTCCAATGCTATGAGTTTTAGTAGTAACATATGATTTTTCAGGTGGAGTGCAAGAAAATGCATAGAGAAAAAACCATTCATATGTGAAACTCCGTCAAACATATACGTAGAGTTTAGACTTTACGACAAAAAGAAGAAGAAATTTAATATCACAAAGTGTACCAGTGGAAAGCCATTGAGTATCCAAGAAGAAAGGAAATGTACGAAATTACTCGGAACCCCTGGTAACAACGAACCTGCAAATCTAGGTATGTCATGTGAACTTTACAGATTTCACTCATCATTAGCATGTTCGAACCTGCCTGTTGCTTAAGTCAGTAGACTACACAGTACACCATGTTCGTAAGTACACAAGGCAGCACTGTGAACAAAATCATTGATTCAAATTTCTCAAATCCTAGCTTAAAAAGACCTACTGACAAAACATTAACCAGTAGCATACAAATGACAAATAGAAAAGTCCTTCTGCATGGTTTAATTGTGGTATGTTTTAATTTTATTTCTATTTTATTTCTATCAGTTTGTAGAATTAAAATGTTGATCTATGAATGGCAGCCTTATCAGCATATATTCCATAACATCCGATTTTTTCAGTCTCGCTTTCCAACATTCTTGGAAAACACATCGATTTCGTCTAAAATTCGATATCTGTCATATGCCTAATCTGCACAACTTCCTTGTATTTGATATATTTTGTAAGATGACTGTAAAAGTATATAGTTCAAGGCGTCTGTTTACTATATAACAAGGCTTATTTGATAGTGATAAGTTTGTTTGTCATTAGCTGCAATCTTTGTTGCTTGTTTTCTTGGCGCGTGATATTATTTATGGGGAGCAAATGCAATTAATTCCTAGTTAAGTGATTAATAATTCTAATTCTTTTTCAACTATCTAAATTGTGTACCAAAATTATAGCTGATATCGTTAGTGCTGTTTGGTTGAGATCCGTAGCGATCTCGGGACGGGCGTTTTTTATAGGTGTGGAATTTAATGGAAACTAAAGCGGACCGCTGAGATAATGCCATTGCTGGGAGAGCACAATTTATCACAAACACACAGAAGATGTCTATAATAATTGTTTTTGAAACTGTTCACGGTTGTAGAATTCACTACATAAGATGGAAGACTGTTCCATGCTTCGAAAATTTGGTTCGCTAGAAAGCGTTGACGGGTAGAAATTCTAAAAGGTTCTTCCCGCAACTTCAAGTTGTGGCCTCTGGGTTTATTCGATGGCAGACGGAACAGGTGCGATATGTCAGCATGTATTATGCAGTGCCATAAAAGTGATGATGAGATCGCCTCACATGCTACTGGCGTCAAAAGTAGGCAGTTTGAAGGGTTCAAGAGGGTCTTCATAAGCTCGTCTACGAGTACCATATGGGATACGTGCACGAAGCTGAACGGTATCGAATAAGGATAAGGATCTCTTCAACGCATACAGTGGCCGCTTGGCCTCCGAAGTGAGGTTCTACATGTTTGTGTTCCGACCAAGAACTGTCTGGATGGTATGATCGCCAGTATTGTACTCAGACTTATGATTATTTTGCCTAGGTGAAGGACTACTTTTCATATATAAGGTATAACTTGACGATCGTTCACTCCTAAAATTTACACTACCTCTGACTTATCGAGATAGATTAGTGATTTCACTTCCCAGCAGGAACAGATCCTTTGTTGTAGGTACAGATAATTTTTTAGATAATACCTACTCTCAGACTTATCATGAAATGTGATGCAGCCATGAAATTTTCTCTCATCAAATTTTGAACCATAAAGTCGCTAATCATCATTTTGTAATGGAGAGCCATTCCACGTAATATTTTGGCCAGCATCATTCTTAATGAAATTGGCCAAATAAATTCGTTTCTAACATCATGTGCCCATAGAAGACGTCGTGTTACCAAATGCTCCAGAGACTGTGCCAAACTCACCTGTCTTACCCCTACCGGCTGCAAATATTTATGTTGAATAGAAGAAGATCAATTCCTTGAACAATATGACTAAATATAAATAGAGTACTTCGTACTTACATACTTCTCAAAAGCAGGTTTTGTACTTTTACGGTATCCAGTTTGGAGCAGGTTTTTACCTTTTGTATAAGTGTCAATTATACATTAAAATATTTCATGGTTACTAGTCAATGTAGGAAATGCATAAAGGCTACATAAACATGAATTTCATAATAAATAATCCTAGATAATGTGATGTTTATGTTTTCAATTTTTATGGCTTGCAATATGCTATGCGTTGATTTTACGCGCCAGGTTTTGTATATTTTTTTCTTTGAAATCGCAGATGCTACCTTGACTTTGTTTAATGTACTGTATGTGTATGTTTCTCTGTGTTTGCTTCCATTTTGCAAATATTTCCTATGATTTCATGTAATGGACTTTAAAACAGTTATGTTTGTTCAACTACTATCAATAAATTGTTTCTTCTAATGAGATTCGCTCTATTATTGCAGAATATATGTGTTCAAACTACTGTCCTAGCTCCATATTTTCTGTCAGTTAAATGAAACTATATCACCACAGATAAAAAAAATATACTGGTAACACATTTTTCCTCTACTAAGCCCAAAAAACACCATTATTAATGGCAATACCTTATTGAGAGGTAACATTTTTCTCTCTGGGCAAATAATACTGCATTTGCTTTGTTCATGGATTCAAAATGCGAGAAATAGTACATCATCACCTGAAGGGCACCATGTTGTTTGTATTGTGAGGAAAGAAATAAGACACAACAGTCGCCAAATAAAAACATCTGCCCATTTGGGAACCAATAAAAACTTGGTGCGATTAGGTAGCCAGGCATATCTACCCAATGCTTTTGAAAACTTTGTGGAAAATAAACAATTACAGGAATGGTCCATATTTTCATCATTTTGTGTTCATCATTAGACTTCGGCGTGTAGTTTTCGCTTAAGTCTCTTTTTAAAATTAAATGGTGTGAAATTTTGGAATGTGAGAGGAAGAATCATTATATAATTCAATAGCGTTATAACTGAACGATTTTTTGTGGATAGCTTTTGTAAGGGTATCCTAAGATATTTCTATTCCTTGTAAATACGAAATAGTTTATTTATGTCGTTACATCGTGCTAACTTTTTGTGCAAATATCGTGGTTGTTTGGTGGCTAACAGTTTATGTGTTTTGTGTTTATGTGGAGTTCTTGCATACCTTTAATCTGCAGAATACCAAGCTCCTTAAATTTATGAGAAATCTAGTATTGTAGCGTTTTTCTGGGTTCTTTTGGGTGTGGATTAACACACTGGATTCCACAAAAAGAAAGGCACTAATTTATTTAACTTGATAGAACATTGATGTACACCACTATTTATGTCTGACTTATTCCTATGTCGCGATTGACTGCACTATACTCCACTCCGCTCTGCTCTGGTGTAATCTGTACACTGCCTCCATCTTTTTTTTTGTGAGGGGGGAATGCGTTTACGCACCATACCATAGCCCGAGCTACGGTATGTGTGGGACTCCAGGTTGTCTTGAGGAGACCACCTAATACCCACTAAACCCTAACCTCCGCGTGGCCCGACTCATCAGCGTCTCGGTAGGCCATGTGTTGTGCGTGACCTGCGGTCTGCTACAACGTCTCCTCATGTGTTTCAGTCTCTGGGAACGCCGGGTTGGTTCCCTTTACCTCGCACATTCTATCGATGTCGTTAAGCGATCATCGATAGAGGGTCTGCTAGGTTCTCTTGAAACTCTTGTTTTCGAAAAATCAAGAGTTTCAAGTCCTCTTACCAATATGTTGTTCCTGGTCCTGGTCCTGAAGGGTCCTGGTCGTGGCGGGTCCTGGTCGTGGCGGGTCCTGGTCCTGTCGGGTCCTGGTCCTGGTGGGTACTGGTCCCGGTGGTTCCTGGTCCTCTGCATCCACGCCGTGGGGGGGGGGAGCAACCGCGGGTTCTCCTAGTCTCCTAGTCAAGGTTCCAGTTAGCGGTTGCCAACTGAGACCTTGGTCTAGGGTACCTGGTTCCGCGGTTGCGAGGCTTCTCGTCCGGATCGTAGTCCATGAGGAATCTTAGCTGCTCATTCGGGTGGTCCTGAGCTTTCTGGAAGGTCTTCTCCGCTTTTTTCCTCATGTACTCGTGAATGGTGTCCCAGTGCAGGTCCCTACGCAAGGTTGAGTTTCTTACGTAGGATGGTGCACTGGTGGCGATCCGGAGTAGCTTCATCTCTAGAGCAGCAAGTCGCTTGCGGTAGCTGGGGGCAGCGTACCCCCAGACCGCGGAGGCGTAAGCGAGCTGAGGTCTGGCGATGGCCTTGATCAGCCGTAGCTTGGTCGCTAGCGGCATCCGGCTATGTCTACCCAGTAATGGGTAGAGTTGAGCCATGGCTGCTCTGGTCTTTGCGATGACAGCTTCTATGTGGTCTTTCCAGGTGTCAAATACGATCCCCAGATATTTGACTTTGTCGCTCCACTGGATATCTTCGTCGAAGATGGATGCTTCGAGAGGTCTTGCAATCCTTCTTTGTTGGATGAAGATTGCCTGCGTCTTCTGGACGTTGATGCGGATTTTCCATTTCACGCACCAGTCCTGGATGTGGTCCAGTTCATCCTGTATTCTCCTACGTATGATCTCGGGTCGTCGATGCTTGGCGGCTATAGCAGTGTCGTCTGCATATAGGGCCAGCATTGTGTCAGCTGTCTTCGGTACATCGTGAGTATAGATGTTGTAGACCAGAGGGGCTAAGGCTGACCCCTGGGGCACGCCTGCTTCCAGCTGTTGTCTTGTTGAATGGCATGTACCAATCTTCACCGTGAACCATCTTTGTGTTAGATAGCTCTGGATCAGTTGGCACATGTTTGCATCGATTCCGGCGGCTTCCATTTTGGCGATAAGTCCATCGTGCCAAACTCGATCGAAGGCTCGTTCCACGTCCAGCAGGACGAGGCCGGTTGCCTCCTGGAGATTGAAGCCGCTGGTGATGTTTTCTGTCAGTCGCAGCGCTTGGAGTTCCGTGTTGTGGGAGGATCTGAAGCCGAATTGCTCTGGGGGGAGAAGTTGCAGTTCTTCTGCCTGCTTCTCTAGTCGAACGGCGATAGCCTTTTCGACTACTTTGCCCATCGAGGAAACCAGGCTGATGGGCCGGTAGTTCTGGGGCAACTTCCGGTCCTTGCCTGGCTTGGTGAGCATTATAACCTGGGCTTCCCGCCACCGCCGCGGGAAGTGGTCAAGTCTCAGAGTGGCATTGGCGATGTTGGTGAGCGCAGCAATGCCTTTGGAGGGAAGGTTCTTCAGCATCCTGTTGTTGATGCCGTCCCTTCCCGGCGCCTTTCTGACCTTCAACCTGCGGATGATCAGACGGATTTCCTCTGGACTGGAGGGGTGATCCGTCTCCTGGCCAGGTGGTCGACTCCTCATGATTTCGGCTGCGACTTCCACGGCCTCCTCATGGTTGTCATCCTCGTCTTCATGGTAATTGAGTCTGCATTCGGATTCTAGCGAATCGGCGAATGCTTCGGCTTTTTCTTCACTGGAGTAGGCCAAGCCGCGTTGGCCGTGAAGAGTGGGGATCGTGGTGCGCTGACGACGAAACTTTCGCTGCATAGTCCAGGCCGTAGCATCCTGGGTCTCTAGTTCTGCACAAGCTGCATTCCATCTGCTGTTTTGGAGTTCCGCGAGTGCGTTCTTCAGAGCTAGCGATGCTCTGTTTCGCGCAACTCTTGACTCCTCTGTCAACAGCTGGAGATGTTCTCGCTTGAGTCTTCTGTTCTCCCTGATCAGGTGCCTAATATGGTGCGGTGCTGGACCATTTAGGTGTCTAGGAAGTGCCGTAGTCTCGGAGCGGGTGCTGTCCTCGTGCGCTCGCAGGACAACATTCTCCAGCTCCTCTACTGCGTTGTCCAGTTCCTCCGCTGATCGGATGGTTGGAATTTGAGTGATGTTCCTTTGGACGTTGGATTTGTACAGGTTCCAGTTCGTCCGTTTGGTGCTCAAGCTATCTCGAGTTCTAGACCCTGTGCCAAGTGTTAGTAGGATCGGATTGTGGTCCGACGATCCTTCCACCAGGGTCTCTATCTCGAACTCCTCTCTGATGTTGAGGAGGATGGCTATGTCCAGTACCGCAGGTCGCCCAAGGCCGAATGGAATGTCGGTTGGTTGCTCCGGACCGACGATGACCCCCGCCAGGGCATCGACGTGTTCTTGGAGCTGCCTTGCATTCCTGTCTTCGACGTTGTTGTTCCATGCCGGAGATTTGCAGTTTAGATCTCCGATGACTATGCGTGCTCCTGGGCCTCTCAGGAGGTCAGCGATGTCATCTTCGTCTAGGGCCTCCCCTGGTGGCACATATAGGGAGGTGATTCTGTAGGGACGGTGGTTGTGATGGACCTGGACCGTGATTCCGTCCCCATTGATGTCTGCGGCATCATCGAGGACATGACTCGTCAAGGTACGTTTGACGAGCAATGCGACTCCTCCACCTCTGCCTCTTCTGTCGTAGCGGTACGTCTCGTATCGCGGGAACGTCAGACTATGGGCAGCATCCAATTTCGTTTCTTGGATGGCCATCACCTCTGGTTGGTAGTGGTCTAGTATCTCCTGGATTTCTGGTTTCCGTGCCCTGAATCCGTTGATGTTCCAGGAGATAATGCGTAGAGATTCTACGTTTTGCCCTGTAGTCACTTCGGGTCTAATGCTTGTCTTGCATCTTGGTCTCGAGTGCATCCAGGCGGGTTATGATGGCTTGCATCATTGCTAGCAGTCTGTCATCGCCGTGTTGCTTCTGCGCAGTAGTTCCAGTAGCAGTGGCGGCTGCTGGGGCAGAAGTGGACATAGGTTTCTTTGCTTTTTGAGCGTAAGAGGTCCTATTTGTGGTGGGGACTGCTTTGGGGGCAGCAGCAGCTTTCCTCGGGGCCTTACTACATCCCTTGTAGTTGGCGGGGTGGCCTTCTCCACAAAGGCAACACTTGGCATTTCGTTGCCCTGTTGGCGGCGCTGGCAGACTGCAGCTGGTGCTGTTGTGATCCTCTCCACACTTCACGCACCGTTCAGCGAGACGGCAGTTCCGCTGTGTGTGCCCGTATCGCTGGCAGCGGTAACATTGGCTGGGCTCGGTGGACTTTTTCTTTCTCTCGAAGCTGACCGTGAGCATGGCCAGCCTCTGGATCTCTAGAAGCTTTTCCGGCATCTTCGTCTTGACGAGGAAGAGCGGAAGTGGCTTTTTGGTGGTCCTTGAGGTCATCTGCTGAACCTCGGCGTCTGCGATACCTTGGCTCACTAGATCCTCTTTGGTGTCATTGACTGACATCTCCCTGGGTAGTCCACGAATGACCTCTGGTCCGTCCTGTCCTCCTTCAGCTGATAGGTGAAGAAGGGCAGCTTGATGGAGTCCAGCAGTGCGACTAGCTGACGGTAGTCAGCTGGTGTGTTTGTGAACACCTTCACACTGTTACCCGCCGTCCTCGCCTTGGAGAATTGGATCCCCTTGTTGTTGATCATCCTGCTTAAGGATGACCAGTCAGCGGTGCCCTCGATGCTGATGGGGGGAACTCCTGTTCCCGACATGGGGGGCACGATGGTCCTGGCTGCTCTAGGACTCTGGCATCTTTGGCTGCCTTGGCGACTCGTCTTCGGAGGAGGAAACTCGCACCCGCTTCCTCCGTCTGGTGGCGACACTGAAATCGGTGTCGTCGTTTGCTTGTTGTCCCTGTCGTGGTCCTATCCTCTTCGGTCCGTTGAGTGTCCTCTTGTTGCGCGTCCATCTCGTCCGACGTAGCCTGGTGGTCCTCTTCCTCGTCTTCTTCTGTCTTCTTTGCGGCCTTCTTCTTGGCCCTGCGGAGCTTCCCGTTCAGGTCCTCGATCTCCTGTTGTGCCTGCAAGAAGGCTTCTTGCAGGTTTCGCATTTGCTCTGCCAGCATGGCGAAAGCATCTTTCTTCTCTTTCAGCTGGTTAGCCAGCTTCTCAATTTTCGCCATCGTAGATGGCACACAACCAATCTATCGCAATGAAAATCGCAATAAGATTGCTCAATATGTCCGGGTGGGTCGCAGTCGTGCAAGTTACACTCGCAACGGCTGCTAGCTCGGAACTGTGCCTCCATCTCCTGGCCGTCGAGTTATACAGGGAGTCCGCAAAGTTGGGGTTTTCGTTTTCAGAAACAACTACCCTTGAAATAACAAAGGTAATGTGTAGTGAAACGAGGGCGACCAAGTAAAAAAAAATAAAGGAAAAAGTACTCACTCTCCAGTTGACGAGAAGGGCTAAGTACGTCTCTGCCCGAAATCATACCGCTCCAACAGAAAATGAAATCAGCTGATGCGCTACCGAGCAGACGCAGGCAAACAAGGAAGGCAAAATGTTGCATAAAAAGTTCTAGGTATTGCATCCCGTCCACTCGATTTGGGAGAATAAATGGTCCAATGAGCATACCGTTCACCATGCCAGCCCAAACATTCACCGAAAATGTTTGTTGAAAATGTGCAAGACGGACAGCGTGCGGATTTTCTACTGACCAAACATGAGTGTTGCGAAAGTTATTCACCCCATTACGCGTGAACGTAGATTCGTCTGTCACCAATATGCACTTCAAAATGTCCGGATTATTGTCATGTTGATGCAACAACCACTCACAAAACCGCACTCTTGCTAGAAAATCGTCAGGTTGAAGGGCTTGTACACGTTGGACGTGAAACGGATACAGCCCCTCTTCACGCAGCGTTTGCCACACTTTAGTTTTTGATACTTGCACGTCTCTAGCCACGTCTCTAGTGCTTGTTGTTTTTTGAAACGCAATCGATTATATGGGTTCGTTTACCTCTACACGCGTGACCGTAACCGTCGGTTGAAGGTTGCATACTAACCTGACACACTGACCCCGACCCAGTTCTGTCGTCGGGTTGAGCTAGTGTCCTAGTACCATTCGGGGATGTCGCGGCTACAGGACGGTATTCAGATATTTTTGATGTTGCAGAGCCCTTTATCTCGGTTCCCATAAGACATTGGTGTATATGGTACTAAGAAAAATTGCTTATGTTGCAAGATCTACACGTCGTGTAAAGGAAAACCCCAACTTTGCGGACACCCTGTATATAGTCCCTATTGCTGCTACGAGAAAGGTCTTGTGAACCACAAAGCGACATCTAGAATATTGGAAGGCACTTCGCGTTGATCTAGAAGGCGATCCACTGTCACGTACCTCACAGACGCCGGCAAGCGGCTTGTGCGGTCGTGGTTCGCGTAAAAGTAGAGATCCGCCATGAGGCTCTTGCGAGTAAGAGACTCGCCCAACAGATGACGCCAACATTGCTATTTGTCACAGTATTATTGTATCGTATTCCGCAAGAAAATCTGACGCACGAATTCTGAATACGTTGTAATTTGCTCTGTTCACTGTATGGTAGAGAGGGGCGATATATAGTGTAACAGTAACTGACTTTTGGCTTAATTAAAGTTTCACACAGTTTCAGTTTCACTGAAGTGGATATTTATTTGTCTATCCAGATAAGACAAAATGCAGCATTATGCACTACATAATGAATTCACATGCTTTCTGAAATTGTAGTTCTCTGTTAATCCAGAGTCCCAAGCTTTTACACTCACTCATTATAGGAGGTCGCTTGGCATATTCGATCGATGTTCTGAAGATTTAGGTGGATTCATTTTTAGATTACCCGAGCACGAGAAAACTACTAGCCTTGTTAAATCTTCGTTGATTAATGACTCTGCCATTTTAAAGACTTTGTGTTGAAAACTAAAATAAATTGGAGTATTATCGGCATAGTGATGGATTGTACATTTATGGACATAGGAAATCTGACATATGTACAAAGAAAAAAGTAAAGGACAAAATATGGAACCTTGAGGAAGACCATACTTTATAGCAGTTGATTCCGACAATTTCGAAGCTGATATGACCTTTTCATTTTTATGTCCAGTGCAGAAACCAAGTCCAACGAAACCGACGAGAAGGAACATCGACACTTGGGTCTGTCCACCACTCATGGTGTCTTTGGGTAACAGATGCTATTCGTTCAGCGACAAGGAAGCCACTTTCGAAGAAGCCCACTTTGAATGCAGGAAGAATAAGTCAAAGTTGGCCATAATAAGAAATAAGGCTCAAGATGACAACCTCAGGAGGTTTCTGAACAACTTCATAGGTAAACAGGATTTTTCATATGTTACTGGACCATAAGTTTTTTGCAAGCAATCTGTTAAAACATATTTAGCAATCATCTATGCCAGTAAAAAAAATCCCATCAATTGATTGTCTCTCAGTCTAAAATTCCAAATTTTAAGGAAAACGCATTAAAACATTATGCTTCTTAGTTTTATAGTGCCACCCAGAAAAAGGCCTTGGTAGTTTTCATGCTTTATTCATATATGCACATTCACCATTTTTTAAAAGTCCAATGACAAATTCAAATTGGGCAATTAAACAACAGAAAATATCATGAATACTTTTTCTGAATTCATTTTAGAGAAACAGCCTAGATGGATTGGAGCTCTGTACGACTGGAAGTCTGATAAGTGGAAATGGGCCTTAACAGGCCAACCACTAACTTACAATGGTATTCCTGCGTCAGTGCTCAGAAACACGCCCCCAGAAGCTTTTGAGTGGAAAGCTATCTTTATGGATCCCAAGATGGACAACCAGTAAGTAGACTCTGTTTTTCTCTTTCTCTCAGTCAAAAGTTAGTTTCAGTTGTCTCTGGTTGTCATGTCAACTGTTACTTTAGAACGATGGTTAGCCAAAACAATAACCTAGCCTAGCATGGAAATCCTCGGCAATACCTTTCATATATTGCAAAGAATAGGTATTCTGTCAAACAATTTTATAACTTCTTCCAGGTGGAATACTGATAGCCAGACGAAAAAGAAGCGATTCATATGCCAGGTGAAAGCGAAAGCTGTGAAGAAGTTTGGGCGTGGCCTCCTGAGACCGCCACAAGCAACGATCAGAATAATTCCGCAGTCTCGATCATAGGACATTTTGAATGATTCGTGTGGTCTTACGTGAAATTGTTGTGGAAATATGTGTTTTGTTTGTAAGATCTATTAGTCACCACAGGGATCATGTATTTGCTCCAAAGATTTATTTAAAGTTATTTTAATGTTTGAGCTATATCTTTTATCACATATATCACCAAGTTTCGTACAGGGATCTTTACTTAGATCGAAGACCGATTTATATTGCAGCTATTGCTTATCAATGTCAGAAAGATATGACCTGATTCCTTTGCAGCTGTAACGTTGACATAAAAGGTGACTAAAATACTAGCAATAGTATTAATCTGTGGATTATTATCCAACTTGTCTCGAGTATAGTATCTGTAATCATGAAACTGCCTTACCAATATTCTGCCTTTATATGTAGCATACATTTTAGGTGGAGAAAATGCTTTTATATGTGTATAGTTGTATAAAGATTTATATTTATTACCAGTAATTAGATTTACCTGCTTAGATTTTGTATACTTAGCAACCAGTTAATAGGTATTTGTACCAAGATATCAATAAAACACACACTGTACAATAACAACTTTATTGACTTTTAATCAAAGTGGTATCGGTAATCGTATAAAAAGCAAGAACAAGAAAAATAAATAAATATAGTATATACAGTTTGTTACAAGGAGGAAGAAAACGAAAAATAAAAATACAGCTTAAAACCTAGGCTGTGAGGGTCACAGTTATGGGAAGACAATTTAAAAGTTGACATGAACTTTTTGGATCCTCAATTTTTTTCACTACACTTTGAAGTAATCGAAAACATGAACAAGGGGTTGATCTGAAATTTTTAATTTGCACTTATTGGGCCATTCTATACACTTTTTTTTTGTTTTTACATGCTAGTAACTGAGCGTTGAAATCTCAGTCGGCAGTTAGATCAAGGTATTGAGTTACATGGTATTCCGTGAGATGTTGCGTATAGAAAACGTAATATCTCGATTTAGGAATATTTCACAATTACAATGCACCGAGTGACGTGGGAAATCAAACATCACATTTTATCGAACTTTTCCACCCTACCACAACTGTAACCATTGTCAGGCTATTTGCCATCTACTAAGTAACACACTTAAAGCTATAGCACCTCATGTAATACGTCTTAACATACATCTTTTGGTGTAGATACGTATACGCAAACCAAATTCTGAAAACAAAAATAAATACCTTATTTACGTGAAAAAATTTGTTACCATTCAAAACAGTTCATATTTTATGTTTTCCATAAGCAAAAGTTTTCGCGCTTAGTGCTAGTAATACTGTATCCATATACACGTACATACATCGAATATTATGCTGGCACATCACAAAAGTACAGAAGTTGACCACGTCCAAGAAATTATTCGAAATAAAATGAGATACCATAGCATTATTTATGAAAATTTGTCACGGCTGTTTCTCTATTTACTAGATATACTTTGAAAAGGTTAGTGTCTCAAGCATTTAGGTGGCTACTGTGCCATCCATGAGACATTAACCTTGCAACGGCATTACTATCACATAATGTCCTATTACGTCAGGACTGTGGCTCGAAAGCGAGACCACACATCTCAATTCAAAAGGCTCGACTAACATATTCAGCGTAAGAGAGTGAATGGGCATCCAGATCCCATATTTCTATGTACTCACGAATAGAGAATCTTCAAGGCCCTGGGGTGCTTAACGAGGTAACTATCTTTGCTTCCTGGGATATAACTAAGAGGGGGGCTTATATTGCGCTAGCGGCTAGAGACGATCATAATTCGGATCTTATTTTTCATCCAAGGGGCTATAAATTGAGTTCCTGTTAAGCAAGACAAGCCTATTTAAGGTCATCCCAGACTTTTAGAGTGGGCTCACAAGTTTAGTTTACGGAATAATTATTTACACTGATACTTTATTTTGCGCGATGATTCGATACGCAGGCAGGCTATTTTTTTGTAAAACACTTATATTATATATATTGTTTTTTATACCGAAGCAGTCAGAAGCCTAAATGCCGGGACACCGCGGCTGCTATGAGGATCCCAAGGAAATTGCATGTAGAGTGCTGTCATCAGCGAAGCTGTGAATTGGGTTGATCGTACAGGAAGGAAGGTCGTTAATATTTAAGAGAAACAGTGTCGGTTCGAAGACCGATCCCTGGGAAACACCCGCGTTGATGTTGTGGGATGAAGACGAGAACCCGTCAATTACGACGGATATCCTGCGGCCAGAGAGAATGTCAGCCACACATCTGCAAAGCAAGGATTGAAGTTTGCATAAGAGGGCAGCTTGTCACAGCTGATCGGACGCTTTCGTGATATCAAGAGCATCGATATGGGCCTCACCATGAGCCTGGATGAGTCTACTCCTCAATTGCGTGACCTAAGCTAGGAGGTCTCCTGTGGATCGCTGGTGCCGGAAACCATACTGCCTGTCGCTAATCAAGCCGTGACGTTCGATGTAGTCCAGAAGCTCGCGTTTTATGCACCTCTTCATCACCTTACTTATAACAGAAAGCAGAGCTACAGGCCTGTAGTAAGGGTCGGTCTTAGATCCTTTTTCTGGGATGGGCTGGACATGAGCAAATTTCCAGTTTTCTGGGAAGGGCCGGATTCTTTAGACTGTTGTCTGTTATCAAATTTAAAGGGAGTTTTCCATTAAAAGGTGAAAAGAATTATGTGTTTCCTTTATTAGCAAGCTAAACCCTTGGATGAACAAGTGAAGGGTTGCCTTCCGCCACCCTTGGCTCGTCACAATCCTTTCAAAGTATATACTATACAGTAAGTAGAGAAATAGCTGTAGCAAAGTCTCAAAGATGACGCTTTGGTATTTTATTTTATCTCAAATAATTTTTTGGACGCGGATATATAGCATTAGGTTGGCTACCTTCAGGTAAGATACATTAATCAACGGTCTGGAGAGGATCTCGAGTTATTGAAGAGGAAGAACCAAACAATGACGGTCTATAATAATTTTCCTTGAGAGTGAGTACTTATTGGGTGATATGCATAAAGGTGAGTGGGTTCTCAGAAGTAGCGACTCCATATTATAGCGAGTAACTACTCCTGTTACGGAGAGCCTACTCGGTTTTGATATGCATAAAATATTTATCGAGAAACGGAGAGGCTACTCAAGTTCTAATGAAATACTTGAGTAGGCACTCTGGTTTTCGAGTTCCGACTTGTATTTTGTTGTCTCGCCGAATTGGCAATTTCTCTATTGCGAGCAGTTACTACTGTATACCGGTAAACGTTTGTGTCGGTGGTATTTAGGTCGATTATTATTTGTTCATTTACATGATGTCAACCTATTCTGAAGACCATTCATCTGAAGATCAAACAGTATTTGTTAATATAATTAAACATCCCGGAAATCAAAAATAAACGCCGTAAGGCGGTTGAAGAAATGAAAGAAAAGGTAGAAGCAGAATTAGGAGTTAAATATAATGAAGGGCAGATTTGGAAGAAGATTCAAAACATAAAGACTGGTTACTTATTAAACTTACTTATTTTAACTTTACAAAACCGATATAAAGCCCGATAGTCTACTTTCCTTGATTTCCTACGATCTTCAAACACCTTCGTAGGCTGATAAATAGGCATAAATTCGGCCATTTTGTGAAGACATCCACTTCTTATAAAGCTGAGTCTACTACTAAGGTATCTCGCATTTCTTTAAGTATGTACTCAGCGGTCGGAGTGGACGCTCGCTTTTATGCATAGATATAAAAATTAAAGTCGGCACTCAAGGAGCGAGTACAGCCTCACGGAAAGAGTAGAAACTTATGAGTGTGAGCTTCTACTTACAATTTTATGCATATCAAACGGAGTGGCTACTTTAAAAATGCGAGTCAAAAGTAGCCACTCGCCTTTATGCATATCACCCATTGTAATGGTGGAACTCAAACCTCAGGGTTACAAATCGCCTCTTGGTTGTCATAGTAAAAACAAGAATTGTAATGGTTCAGAAATAACTGTTAATGCGATATATTCTGCTTTTGCATTTCTTGGAACGCTACTACCATTTTGAGGCTACAGTTCGAGAAGAATGTCCAAGGATATTTAAAAAAATTCCACTGCGCGTCAATACAATAAAAAGTTCGCAGACAATGCAAAAGAGGATACTTTTTCGATTATGACAAGTTGAAATCTGATGATTCGAAAAGCGATTATTACTATAAACGCCTAGTGGTTGTCATTTAGTCAAGTATTTTTTCTACGGCTGTTTCCAACTGTTCGGCTCTATGCGCATTTTTTCTCTCGAACACAATTATTGAAGAGTTCCTTATGGCTCAACATATTTCATGTACTCCTCCACAATCGGTCTGGGATAATTAGGATCCACCAAGGTTCCCTTCTCCCTATACGTCCTCCATCGGACATTCTTAATAGATGTCGGCTCTCCATCGGCATCTAGTTCATTCTTCCTGTATTTCTTCCTCCTGTTCTTCTTCTTCTTGGACGTTTCCACCACGGTACCATTGCGGTACTGCGCGAGATTCGTTCTCTTCTGTTTCTTCTTGTTCTTGCGGGGTTTTCGTTTCTGCTCTGCCGGGGCGAATCCTATCAGAGCTTGGTCGTTCAGATGCTGGTTTATCTCGAATCTGTAAAGGCAAGAATAGAAATCAATTTTTGGCCGAATCAAATCATGAGCCGTGTAAAGTACAGTAAGAAACTTGATGCGATTTTTGTCGCTACATAGTGAAAACGCTATTTTATTAGCCAGCGGTATATTTTATGGAAGATATTAACAAGGAAAAAGCCGAAACCTAACATTAAAAATGTCACGCATCATAAGTAGGTGCATAAATGATAGTTGTTGATACAATAAACGAGCTTGGTGCGGAAAACGACTAAAGGTATACTTACTGGTAGGTAATGGGGACGTTGGACTTTAACGTGGCAATGGTACTGCTTTGAGTACCGTTCCCGTATTCCGGTATCTCCGGTACTGGTATTTCGTTCAGCTTGTTGTACTTATTCACGTTGTACTGTCTCTGGAGCTTCTTCTTCTCTTTGTTGTTGGATATCACCCTCATTTTCGTGTGGCATATGAAGTGCTTTTGCTCCACGCATTGACGGGCGTTCCACCTAAAAAAGTACGGGGTATCGTCATATCAAATATTATCTTACAGCCTAAAAAGCAATACCCCTAGGACCTATCAAAATGTGTAGTCGATACCTCTCCCAGATTTTCAGCTCATCGTTCAAGATTAAGAGCATGCTAAGTCAAGACTCTGTAAGTCGGTGGTTTTGCTTTGCATAGTAACTTTTCACTATCGATCTGCCAGGATAGAGTTATTGCAACCAACCCAAAAAAAACAAGAGCTAAGTTCTCGCCAAGATCTTTGAGCCAAACTCCAAAGTGGACGTTTCCCAGAATCGCGAACCTTATTAGGAAAAGATCACGTTGCTTCGTTGTAAACTATATTCATATACTCGTATTGCCTGAGTTTGCATCCGCATCCCGTCCCAAGAGAATTTTTGTCTTCGCTATGTTGTCCATAGGTTGTAGATGGTCTGCTTTCGTCCAGTGATGCCGCACGGGTATAACGTGAAAAACCTACAAAACGTCAAAAAAACCTATAAGATGTCAACCTGCAGACTAGGTAGTTTTTAAGGCGCAAATAGTCATTCCACGTTTGCTCATTAGGATCGTTGTGAACGTCCATCTATGAAGGAATCACTCAACTAAACTACATGCATTACTGGTTGCATAGTTTTGAGAGGCTGAGTGATCCGTATCTGTAGTTTTTATCTCTGAGAAGAAAGTTGGTTGAATAACAAGATCGCGTCTGGATGATTATGTGTAACGGTCTGCATGTGTATAAAATCAGTGATATTTGCTGTGTGAGAAAATCATTACTGAATATGCTGAATATGACGGGTTATTTATATGTTGTGCTTTCTGAAGAGAGGTTATGTTCAAAGTTATAAATTACGAAAAGCTGAGGAGAATTACGGTAAATCATCACCGCACCCGCGTTGTGTGTAATTACTGTTAGCATGTATCTGGCTTGTAATTCGACAGCGTACAATGAATATAATTATTTCTTATCTCTCTCATTTTTGAAATTCAGCAAATTTGTATATGTAATTTCCAGAATGGATAAGAAAAAGTGGATGCGCATTTAATTTCTAGCTTTGAATCTCAATTAAGTGTATTTGAGACAAGAACCCAATGTAATTATCATCAACACATACAACTTACAGCTTAGACCTTCAGTAATGCCATCTCAGAAGCAGATTTTACATCACATCAGAGCCAAAGGGTGATAACAAGCCTCATGACGTTTAGGCAACACGTACGACTAAATGCTAAGTCAACGTATTGGCAAAAAACCTACATAATGTCAAAAAAAACAGCATAATGTCAAAGAAAAATCGGCATAATGTCACTTTTCAAGATACGTGATACCCATGCGGATTCCTAGGAGGAAGCAATCATAAAGAGCTCACAGTATCAAAAGGGATGTTCCGCAAGGATCGGTTTTGTCTTCGCAATTTGACTGATGTCTTCGTTTTAAATGGCTGATGTTTGCTGATCGATTGGAGAGCAAAAATTGAAAACAAAATATGCATATCACTAACTTGGGATGTGTGGTTGAGGTCTCAGTACTATCCTAGAAATAGCACAGAAAACACCCAAGTGAACATTCGGTTCTGTGGATCGGCCAAATGGTAAATATACTCATAGGTTCCGGGTTGTTCACCGAATTCTGACTAGGCAGAAGGAGCTACCATGCGATTTGTTTTGATCCACAAAATGCTAGTTGGCAGTCAGGATGGAAACGCATATTGAACGTCGATCAGGCCTAAGCCGCTTACAGAGAGTACTACCACAGGTGATAGCCGGTCAAAAATCAGGCCCTTCCAGGCCTTTCCTTTTCTGTCAACTGTTATTGTGACATTTAGGAATATTTGATTTTAAAGCGAAAATTCTAAATTCCTTGAATGTAGTTACGATGTATGACAACCGTGAAGTCAGACTAATAAATTGTATTCACCCCTGGGAAAAATTCCTCCTCAGGTAGGGAACGCGTCAAACAGTTGACGGCACAAAGATCAAAGGGACCTATAGCAGCATGCATGATATGTGTCGCTGGTTTGCCAATTGTTGACACTTCGCATGAAACTCGTGTTTTTTTTGCGAAAACGTATAAAAATACGTGGAATTTCATACGGTTCTAGTACCCCAAATGCCAAAAATGGTGAAGGTTTTTTATGGAACCTTAGCCTTTGGAAAAAATCTAATGATAACAGATTTATTGAACCACTTCTATATCCTTCTTTGGATCATCATATAACAGCAATAATTGTCATAAAATAACAATCATCAATATAACAGCAATAGGATAAACCTCTACAATACGCCCCAGCGCGCAGTATGCCCCACAACACTGTCGCTCAAACAGACAGAGATAGAAATCAGGTTGCGACTCGCATGCAATGAAAATACGAGTAGTACCTCTCCGACTTGACTGCCGTGAGAGTGTGATTTTTGCATTTAATTTTAAATTATAGTAAAATCTTTAAATACGATCTTGAGACAAATTGCGGTGAGTACTGTACAAATTATTGAATATAGTGACCTATTCTTTGTATCAAAATTACATTTAGGAATATGGAAACAGTGATAGATAACATACAATTTATTATATTATATTTATTGTATATAGAAATGTACGAAATGCCCCGGCTGTCATAGTTTAATATGACTCAGTTTTACAATGATATATTTTTTTTTATTTACTACCCAAGAGCTATTCCAGAACACTATTTTTCTTTATCTGCTGATCTAAAAGGTCAAGATTTAGTAGCAAATGAACCTAATGAGGAAGATGTCATTTCCAGTGCAGAGGGATAAAAATCCTTTGGAGCAAGAAGATATCAATGCTTCTGCAGTACCATGGGCAGATACTTCACGAGGATTTCTGGCAGGTGATCATCAAAGGATTGACGATGAAGAATCGCATACTAGTATAGAATTGTCGGAGCCAAATATAGTACCTGTGAAGGTACCAATTCAAGTAACGCCTCCGAAGATTTTGCCTAAAGTACACCATGTACCGAAGCTACCTGCTATGACTTAAAGAGAAAACAGAAAGCTGTTATTTTGACGTCACCAGAAAATATACAAAAACAGAAAACTATTGAAGAGAAGACAAAACCTGGGAAACCAAAGCATGTGAAAAAAATAAACCTTCAAAGAAACCAATCAAAATAAAAAACAAAGCAAATGCCAAAACAAAGAACAAGAAACCAAAATATGAGTCATCAGAGAGTGAAAGTGATGAGGCAAAAAGCCGAAATAGTTTGGATGAAGAAATATTTCAAGAAGATGAAAGCAGGTGTAAGGAATGCACGGAAAATTATTATAAGACGACTTCTTAAGGGAATTGGATAAAGTGTCCATCTTGCTATTTTTAAATGTACGAGTTCGAAGCTATTAGAAATAAAAAGAAGCGCCAACCATGAGAGATAGATGATGTCTATTAGGATGGATTATAAAGTTTATTTCAACTTAATAAGTATCTAATAGGATTATAATAGTACTTATGATATTTTTTGAAAGTTTTGTTTATCTTATTAGAGGGAGAGAGATATGATGATTCTTTCCATTTCATGTAAAATATTTTTTTTATGTATTTGCTTATTTTATGGGAGATATTATCACCGATTATAAAGAATGTTTGTTCCTTTTTAAATTTTCATTTTATTATTCCGGGGCATTTTGTAACAGAACTGAGGCATTTTATCAAGGGATGTCAATACAAAACGCCGCACCTAAGGTTTTAAAAAAAATTGCATTGTGATCCATCGTAAAGTATTTCATGGCAAATATAAATTTCATAAGATTAACAAATTACCGCTCCTTTATTTATTCTGTAACACATCAGTAACAACTCCAACAGCTAGGATTTACTGAACTCTAAAAAAAAACCGGGGCGTGTTGTAGAGGTTTACCATAATTGTCATAAAATAACGATCGAAAAGCTTTTTGTTTTAGCCAAGGATCTTCATGGATCACACGCAAAATGTCATAGACAGCTATTTAGAGAAACTACTATTTCCAATATCTGCTATTGATAGCTGTATAATGAAGCTGCTTCTAGCTTCCATTTTGCTACCCGACTATAACCCATTCGACTTAGTTAAGCTTGTTGTCGCTGGTGACAAATTTCTTCAATGGAAGCTATCACTCCAGTTTTGCTCCCGCTACTGTGGATGGAGCTCCAACTATCAAAAGTAGATGGGAAAAAGACAGATTTGATAGAAAGTTTGCCAGCAATAATTACCTTTGTCTATACTTAGCCTTAGATATGACCGCCAACCTAAATAACGCCATCTACCAAATTACACCCCGATCGAAGCTGAATTATCTTTTTTGAGATGGGAAGTGTGCACTCTTTAACATCAACTTTCATTGATCTAACTCAGACCGTCTCATTACATGAGCGACTGATATTATCGAGGGGCTAACTACTTTTCTTTATGCCGAAACAACCGCGTACACAGAAGCCTAAATACCAGGGTACCGGGGATGCTATGAGGAGCATAAACAAACTTGATTAATCCGGTTTTTTAATTGCCTAAGGTTAGTAGAACTGGGAAAAGCCTACTCAAGTAGGTTATTCCACAATCCCGATATTATAGAGACAAAGGTAGCGGTTGTATCGGCCAGTTCTGGATATACGAAGCTCCACTTGGAGAACTCTGAGAAGAAGAACTAGTTGTCGTTGCGAAAAAGTCCCAAGACTGTCCATTTGAGAAGCGTCATCAATCAGTCTCTCCTCTGAACATTATCGAGCCTGTATATGTAGTTGGGGCGGCAGCAAACCACACATGTGAGCAGTACTCGAAGGTAGGTCGAAGGGTACTTTTTTTTTGTACTAGGGCATTGCGTCCCATTAGCCAGTTGCAATCTTGTATATGTATGTATATCTCTAATTATGGACAAACACACGACGTCACAACATCCATGGCTTCGAAATGTGATTTCCGAATTCGAGATTCGAACTCGCGGCCCGGCCGGCCGGCCGGCTGATCAGTAGCACGACACTCTGACCCACGCGGTCAACCGAGGTAAGGATACTTCTTAGTTCTAAGCAAATAGCCTAGCCCCGCCCCATCGAAACCTAATGCGCGCTTGGGCGCTTCCTGTACTGAGTTTTGTATTCAGCTGTTCCTCATTGTTGTGGATCAGATTGACCGTACAAGAGACGAGGTCATTGATGAAACAATGACGGAACCAATACCGATCTGGGGCAAACAACCGCTTTGACATTGTGAAGAAAAGAACCCGATAATTACGACGGATATCTTGCTACAAGAGATCAAGTCAGCCACCAATATGCAAAGCTTGTTTGGACAGAAGATTGCATAAAACGGCAGCATCAAACGTTTTCGTGACATCCTGAGCAACGACAAGATCCTCACATGACACAATGTTGAAACAATCGATCACCGGTATTTATTTAGGGTTTGTGAATACAGGATGATCAATTGAAAATATCAACTTTGTCTTTTGAAGACAATTAGATCACGTCGTCCTGGACAATATAAAGCAAACCAGATAAAATTATCCTGAAGGAGAAAAAAATCCCAAATAACCACCTTGACCCGACTGCCATTGACTTAACGTTACATCATTGGAAATAAACCATTTGCAAACCTTTCCGCATCATCTACACAATGGCCACACCGCGCAGTAAGCGTTCAATGACTCATAAGATATCTGTTATCGCCTATTTTATTACCTGTATCCTATTGCGGGATCCATTATAATACAATGCCACCGCAGCTTATTTTTGTCTTCTCGTCCGCTCTTCAGAAAACCGCTGTAGGATATGTGCTTGCCGTTTTCCCCCCATTTCCACTGCATTGCCTCCCAGTCATACACACCGCCTAACCACCTTTCTTTTGGTTCTGAAAAAGGGTGATTTTATGATCAGATAATTTAACGTTGTCGCAAAATGCAATAGATCAACACGGTTTTTAGAAAAACGTGTGTATATTTCTAGTGCAAAATGTGCGTTCAAAAATAACAAAAAAAACTCCCTATAATATTGGACCCTTAAATGATCTATCACCAAGATTCAGGGTATTGCATATTTCTACGTTATTGATGATACTGAATATACTACATACAATTTCCAATGTCAGTATTAACTTCGTCATATTTTCAAAGTAGATTAAAAGTTTTACATAACAATTTAGCCTCAAATATTAAATCCATTTTTTCTCCAAAAGGAGTAATCTAACAAAAACTTCTCAAGGTAGGCCTTATTCAAGAACGGAATAGACGTTCCACAAATAGACATTGACATTGTAAATATTTTTTTCTTCTGTTGGAGTGAAAATTCACCATATTCCACGCCACTAGTACAGTCTAATTACAAAGCACCAATTTTTTTTGTGTTTATTGTTTATCATGTCTAGTACTACGTATATGTACTGGATGGGCCAATAAAAAAGGATACCGCTAGTATTTGGGCAACTGCTCAACCTATCGATTAAAAAATTCGATAATAAAATCGACCAAGAAACTTGCTGGGAATTATATTTGGCTTCCTAAAATGGCCGCTGGGGGCGTCATCCCAATTTTAAAAATTCAAACGCCAATATTTTTAAAAGATTCGAAATTAACATATTAAATAGCTTTAGCGTGTTGACCACTAATTTTCCAACCTCTCTTGTGTACGTCATTTTTCATATTGTGGTTAGCTTAGGGTGAGGTTGAATGTCATTTCGAAAAAAGTTACATAACTTCTGTTTGGCTGAATTGATTTTGATAATATTGATTTCGTGTGAAAGAGGATTTACTTGCTCTCCTAATTAAATACCAATTTTGTCTGGTTAGTTCGGTTTGTGGTCGCTTTGTTTTAGCGTTTTATTAGAATTTCAAACACGATATAATTTTTTTATTTAGAACGGAAAGTGTATGAAAAGTCATCCAAATTGGTGGAAGCGACAGATCAATAGATATACATTAGAATTTCAAAGCTCTGGTGAATAAGAAGATGGATTTATGGTACGAATAGATGTGTGAAATGTACCAATATGATCAAAAAAGTGTTTTGCCCATGTTTTACTATGTTTGTATTTCCAGTATTTTTTCGACGAAAATAGTTGTCTGACTAATTGTACCAGAGAAACCTTTGTAATAGCCTTTTGTGTGATGGTTTCAGCATCCCAATATGGCGGAACGAACAGAAAGGATAGCAAAGTGGAAAATCGAAAATTTACAAAACCTCCCTAAGATATTACAAACAACGCCGTTTTACTTCCTACGCTGAGTGATCAATGCTGTCGATATGGGCAATGTTGTCAAATACGAGCCCCTTCCTATTTCAGTTGGCCCACCTATTGAAATCTTAGTTTTTTTCTTATCAAACACAAATAATAAAAATGTAGCAGGATGTTATAGGTTTAAAATATTAACAATGAATATTTTGATAGTATATAGTAGAAAACACCAACTTGATCACTCCCTAATCAAATTTGCAGCATAAAAATAACACATATTGCAATTACTGCATATCAACCTATTTTCATTTCAATGCAAAATAAGTTTATAACGCATAGGTGGCTGTGAAAAATAATAGCCATGACAATTGTTTTTATTAATCACAGCTGTCAGAATACGTTTAAAGTAGTTTTGGGTAGTTAAGGTTTTCAAAATGGGTAGAGACAAGGTTATTAGTGAGAAAAGTCGGTTACGGATAATCAATTTTTTTAATTCTAGGAAATCAAACTCAGAAATTGCAACTTTGTTAGACTTATCGCGGTACAGTGTGAGAAATATTGTTAGAAGATATAACATAACTGGTTCAGTTAATATGTGAAAAAAAGTAATATCACAAATGCCGACCGAAGAGCATTAAGAAGAATAATCGTGAAAAACAGGCGTGCCAATTATTTACAATTAAGTGCTCTGTGGAGTGACGCTGTTGCAAGGAGAATTTCGAGGTCCACAACTCATAGAGAGGCTCACAAATTAGGATTTAGCACTTGCAAGGTAAGTTTTCTTATAAAAAGAAGTGAAGTAAAAACCCTAAAGTTGCACAACTTGTTTATAGGCCAAAGAAAAGCCACTATTAACTCCAATGCAAAAGAAAAATCGGCTGAGATGGGCTAAAGAACATAGACAATGGACACCTCAACAATGGTGTGCAATACAATGGAGTGATGAGGCCCGATTCGAAGTTCGTGTTGGTGATAGCCGCAGTAGAGTTATTCGCAAAAAAAATTAAGCATTCCATGTTGACTGTCTGAAGAGGAAAGTGAAATTTCCAGCATCCATTCTGGTCTGGGGCTGTATGTCATCAAAAGGAGTAGGAAAACTTCATTTTATTGATGGAAATGTGGATACAAACAAATATTTGGCAATTTTAGAAGAATCGCTTTTACCAGTGATGGAAGAATGTTTGACATCCGGCCAAGATTTTGTGTTTCAGCAAGATGGTGCAGCGTGCCATACCTCAAAAAAGGCTATAAAATGGATGGAAGGAAACAATGTACCACTTTTGAAATGGGTTTCTAGCAGTCCAGATCTGTCACCTATTGAAGCTTTGTGGCACGAGATGAAAAAGGTTCTACGACAACATCGTGCTCGTACAATCACCGAACTGAGACAAAAGCTTCAAGAAATATGGGATTGTTTTACACCAAATTTTTGCCAACTTGGTGAACACTATGCCCCACAGAATTTCAGCCGTAATAAAAAAAATAAAAAATAAAGGTGATGTTACCCAATGGTAATCTTTCAATTGTTGTTTTGTTAACTTCGCGCATTATATATATATATATGTATTTTTTACGACTAGAGTGTATCTAAAATGTTTTTGAGAAAATAAATTGATTTTGAAGTAAATAGTTTCGTCATGTTTAGTTTATAAAGGCATATTTTGGTACAAATCTTGAAGTGGGCCAACTGAAGTGGGAAGGGGCTCGTATGTATGGAAGATCAACTAATTATTTATCGTACATAAGCCTACTTGACTGACATGATCCATTCAATTCTCTTGTTATACATATTGAACTTTTTTCCAAGAGGGACTACCTTGTGTCGCATATAATCCTGTATGAATTGGAGACAGCGTTGCATAGAAAGGTCGACCTACTTGATGCAATTTTTTGGTACCAAATGATTGGACTACTAATATTCGTTCTGCAGATATAATATTGATAAAAATCAAAAATATGGACTGTAGGGTCAATATTTTTTATCACAGTCACAAAAGCATAAAACGAGAAGTAAAATCAACCAAGATTTTGCCTAATACAGGATTCACCACATTGTTCGATTAAAAATTTAGTGTCGACAGTGCCCATCTTGTAACTCACCTACTGGCTTCCTATTAAGTACATTTCGTATCAGCTTATCCTGGTAGGCGGTTTTGATGATGGCCAGATGACTCCTGAGGTCTCTGCACTTGAACAGGGCATCGTTCCACGTCGCTGGATTTTTGCTAAAATAGTAACATCGGTGGCCTTGCCGCATGAACCTTGGCGGGCAGACGTAGCTTTTCTTTACTGGCTGGGATTCCAGGGAAAGGCATACTGGAAACAAAAATATGTTCTTGAAAAAATATGAAAGGCCCAACAAAATTCGCTATATAGATTATTGGAACTAGACACGAAAAAACATATCTATAGAGAAAACGTACATTGCTAGCGCAGTCAGGTATATTTATTGTTCTAAAATTATGTTGAGATACCATGAACTCTCACAGTTTCAACACATATTCCGCCTGAGATTTTCGAAAATTTCTGGGTAGCAACAAAAAACCGTTTCTTGGGTGGATTGAATACGTAGATCGCTAACCAGAAATTAGTTTTTCCTGAAACCCCAGTGGCGAGGAAGTGTTGTAATCACGAAAAATTTCAAAGATGAGATAAAATATCTTCTGGGAGATATGTTGTTTCTCGGACTCGTATTGTCTATAACGACGGTTCGATTGATGTGCGTCAATCGTCATCAGCTGAACTGAACGTCATGAAACCAAAAATCTTTATAGATTATAGAAGTCTGACAAAAGAGCCGCTATTAAGCAGGCAAAAAGGTCTTGTCATCCTGATGGCATTCGTAGGGCTACAAATCTTGTCCATGAAGTGATAAACGTACTGCACGATCTCCGCAACGAGCAATGGAGCGACTTTCTGGCGGGAATGCTTGATTCAAGTATTCCTCTCTGGAGGGTCGCAAAGTCACTCAGAAACGGAAAACGAGAACAACTCCCACACATCCACGGTCCTGAAGGCATAGTCTTCAGAACGGAGGATAAGGTCGAGGTTTTCGCTGATGCCATGGAAAAACAGTTCTCTCCCAACTATGATCTCGATAATGACCTCGACGAGGAACAGCACATCGTACGATCCGTCAGGAGATATTTTAGGGAAAACGGCATTAACGGTGGCACTGAATCCTCTTCAGATGACTCTTCTTCAGAAGATTCGTGTGAGGCTCCACATAGCACATTAGCGGAACCCTCCGAGTTTCCACATTGCACACCAGCGGAGCTCCTAAGTCATATTAAAGACCTCAAGGTGCGTAAAGCACCTGGGGAGGATCAAATCACCAACAAGGCGTTGAAGCTGCTCTCGCCGAAAGCCCTCACATACTTGGTGACACTAATCAATGCGACGCTCAGAATCCAGTACTTCCCTGCTGGGTGGAGGACTGCTGAGGTCATCATGATTCCAAAAAAGGTGGGTTCGATATTTCCTCAGGCCGTCCCATAAGTCTGCTGTCAGCTCTTTCTAAGCTCACCGAAAACGTGATTTATCGTCGCCTTAAGAATTTTTCGGTTTTCGGTCCGAGCATAGCACCGAGCCACAGGCAGTCAGGCTGGTGGAGCATGTAACCAGAGGTTTACCCTCAGCCTGAGTACTGACATCTTGCTTTTGGATGTCTCAAAAGCCTTTGACAAGGTGTGGCACGCGGGCCTCCTCTAAAAACTAATCCAAAAGGGTTTTCCTTTTTGGCTTCTAAAATTACTGAAATTCTTTCTTGGAGGAAGGAAGTTGCGGATCAAAATTAACAATGTTTTGTCAACAACACGGCCAGTACGGGCCAGTACCAAAAAACGTCGCGGCCCCCCAGCAGAGGTTTCTGTAGACGGAAATCGTGTACCATGGACACATTCTGCCAAGTATCTCGCTGTCACCCTTGATAAAGGCATGACCTGGCAGAAACATACAGCATCCATAAAAACAAAATTCCAAATTGCGTTTCGGCAACTATATCCTTTGTCATGTAGATCCTCCAAATTGAGTTTGATAAACAAAGTTCGACTATATAAAATAATTATTAGACCAGCCATTACTTATGCATGTGCGGCTTGGTGTTTTCTTGCCAAGACACAAATGCAAAGTCTTCAAGTACTGCAAAGCAGAACTTTGCGGACAATTTGCAACGCTCCATGGTATGTCTCAAATGAGACACTACACAGAGACCTTGACATTCCTTACTTGAAGGATTATGTCAAGCTTCATGCGCAGCGACATTATAGTCAAGCGGAATCGCACAGCAATCCTCTGTTGCGTGACTCAGTGGACTCCACAGTGGAGCAAGTTCATAAACATTCAAGGCCACGGCTCGCACTGTAATCAAAAGTTAGCGTGAATCTTTAGTAAACTCAAAATTACACTCTAACAAAACCGAATCAAAAAAAAATGTTTAGTTCACCTCAAAATTAATCCGCGTACCAAGTCGAAAAGCCTAGGTGTTTCCTCTTAAACTAAGCATATCTATTTTGCTCTTCTTCTTTTTTCTTCTCTTTCCCTTTTTCCTTGTCATTGTCTGGTTTCTGGGCAACCAGTACTGACAGATTCGACTAACGTACATTAGACAGTGACTAATGGGTAAAGGTCCTACGGACAGCCCAGACAAACAAATGACGAATAGTTTATGACATTTAGAACATCAAAAATCATAAAACTCAATTTCTTGCAATCTGTCTGTCTGTTGGTCTGTCCGCTAATCCTTGGCCCGTCTATAACTCGGAAAGTACTGCTCTGATTTTGCGGAAAGTTTCACGCAAAGTTACTAGGACGAAAACGCATTATAGATATGTCGAAAATGGTGGCGCATGGGTTGTACGGAGCGGGTATCATGTAAAAAACCTATAAAACGTCAAAAAAAACCTATAAGATGTCATATTGCAAACTAGGTAGTTTTTAGGGCGCAAACAGTCATTCCACGTTTGCTCACTAGGATAGTTGTGAACGTCCATCTAAGCAGGAATCGCTCAACTAAACTACATGCATTCTTGGTTGCCTATGTTTTGTGAGCCCAAATGATCCTTGTCTATAGTTTTTATCTCTGAGAAGAAATTTGGTTGAATAGGAACATCGCATCTGGATGATTATGTGTATTGGTCTGCATGTGTATGAAATCAGTGATATTTGCTGTGTGAGAAAATCATCACTGAATATGCTGCCAATGAAGTATATCTATTGACTGTGCCCGACGGGTTATTTTTAAGTTGTGCTCTCTGAAGAGAGGTTATGTTCAAAGTTATAAATTACGAAAAACTGAGTAGAATTACGGGAAATCATCACTGCGCCCGCGATGTGTGTAATTACTGTTAGCATGTATATGGCTTGTAATTCGACAGTGTACAGTGAATTTAATTATTTGTCTCTTTCATTTTTGAAATTCAGTAAATCTGTATATATAATTTGAGACAAGAACTCAATGTAATTATCATCAACATCACATCAGAGCCAAAGATTGATAACAAGCCTCTTGACGTTTAGGCAGCACGTACAACTAAGTGCTAAGTTAACGTCTTGTATAAAAACCTATATAATATCAAAAAAAAACAGCGTAATGTCAAAAAAAATCGGCATAATGTCACTTTTCAAGATACGTGATACCCGTGGTGGTCATAAAAGAGTATCTCTAACTTTTCTGATGATAGATATTTCAACTTTTCCTTCGCGGACTGAACGACGGGTTGCTTTCGCGGCTGACGAGAGGCAAGCTTAGTCATAGCAACGTTGCCAGGTAACCGGTACTGTTTGTAGCGGTAGAACAAATTTCCAGATCTCAACATTCTCAAATTAATGGGGAGCTTGGAATCATTTTATGAGCCTGTTTGACTGACTTGATCCTTTCAATTTTTTTGTTATACATGTTTGTAGATGAATTTTTTCTCAGGGGATCTAACTTGTGGCTAACATAATGATATATGTTTGCGAAACTTTAGGACTTTTTTGGGCTGAAGGAGGTATCGAAACAGAAAATTCTGCATTGTAAACCCTAAAATCTTGAGGCATTGGAGATAGTTAGCAAAAAGTCTTGCATATCTCCTATATCAGCCAATAGCCGTTTCTTGGGTGAATGCTACGTAGATCTCGAATCTGATGCCAGTTTTTGGTGAGATTGAAAGGAGATCGCGTACTTTAAATTGGGCTTCGCAGTACTTTAGAATATTTAAGCGAACGTATTCGGAATCCCAGATTACTCCAATGAACAGTGCTTCGTTCACTGGTCAGCTTATTCCTGGTCAGCTGTCTATTCCTTTCATAAGCTAAAGACTATTAGTATTTCCGTCCAGAATGTTGGCAGTGTCAAGAAGTAAATTAAGCGCGAAACATGTGGCAGGGCAATTTGTCATCAGTATGGAATTGCGGCATATTTTCAGATAAGTTCCTGATATATGTAAATGCCTTTTCTTACCACAAGTCAATGAAATGTTGAACATTATTGCAGAAAATGACAAATAAATCATTAAAGCATTTTATGTAAATTCTGCATACCGGGAATTTTCTGTAACAACATACCACTCCATCTGATTGTATATTAGGTTTCCGGTGTAGCTGTATCTTGAAAGTGTAAACAAGGAGTGAAGTTGATTGACAGTTCCATATTTTAATTTATTATAAATACATTTTTAATTACGCATACATATATCAATCACATACGATATGATTATTATTATTTGAACTAATGAAATGAAAAAATAACAAGTGTGATTAAATTGTGCAGATGCCAATAATGAGGTGACCCTACAGTTAGGGTAACTCGTATGAAAAAAAATAGCAGATTTTTCCATGCCATATATACCGAAAGTGAAAGCAAACTGGTGTGACAACCCACTTGAAATCGGCATACCATTTTAAGTTCACATGTCGTTGAACTTCATAATATAAAACGTAGCAATACCTGAAAATACTACTAAAGGACAGACCGATAGCTTCATCCTCAGCTTCGCGCATGGTTCAGTCACTCGATTTGCTTACTTCGTGAAAAGAACTATAATGACGTAACCGACATTGAGAGATTTTGATTTTTTGGAAGATTTAAATAGATTGTATTTGATACGTTCAGCATATTAAAAATCAAAATTTTGTTAGAATAGCTATGAGAAACATGCGATTTATATAAGTACAACTGTAACAGTTTATATTGGAAAAATGATGGTAACATCATGGTGAAGATCGTTACTGTTTTACAGAAGCTCAATCTCGATATTGTAACGTACCATAAGTCTGTCTCATCGATTATACTAAAACGTTTTTTTTTTATACTCCAACTACCACGAAGGCCTAAGGCCTAAACACCCATTGGGTACCGTGGGGCTATAGTGGGATACAGGGGAAGGGGGAACGCCACACGGAATCTGGCGAGAGAACACGTGTGCATGCAACATGCACACATTCTGGCTCCGCCTACGAGATCCACCGGGTGGTACCTCCACGTTCGACAGTCAGAGACCGTCTACCACCTACGGACAATCACAACATCCATAGCCAAGAGAAAATTTTCTCCTGGGACGGGACTCGAACCCGCACAGCGCACGGCGACTGATCAGGAGACCGAAGAGTCTACTACTGCGGCCACCGCTGCTGCCTCATCGAGTCTCATCGATTATACTAAAACGTGGTATTTTTTACAATATTCTTGCATGGAAAAAATATAAGTCCCAGTATATATAGTGTGTTACAGCTCTAGTGTAACAGCCAAAATATCTCGCGGTCGTTCACTTTTTTGCATACCTTGGTAAAATATATCTTATAATAACCCCATAGTAAATTTAAAAAGTTATAGCTATTCTTCTTTCATCGTATTCCTGGTAATTTTACAATGTTCTTGCAATGTATCCATAGCAGTAATTGTAAAATTCAGAAAAGTGGCTCCAGGAGATTGTACCATATTTTTCCATGACTGTACAGAAAAAATATTTTGCTGTATTCTATGTTTTTCTTCAAATTGGTGAAATATCAGGTAACCAAATAAGTTCGTGCGGTTGCTGTATATCGCACATTGCCATGAATGTTGATCGATAGCGACTGTTTGTTACCTGTTGTCACTTTAGTAAGACTCCTTCTTTTCTCACGCATAAAAAGTTGCTGAAAATTGTTACACACCTAGTTTTAATAATTGAAAATGGCGACGAATAAAACAGTAATTCGAAGTTGTTTACTGTATGAGTACAAACTTGGTACAAAAGCTGCAGCGGCGGCGCGAAAAATATGTACCGCATTCGGAGATGATGCCGTTAGTGTTCGAACAGCACAGAAGTGGTTAAAAAATTTTTCTTCGGGAGATCTCAATTTGAGCGATGAACCGCGCTCCGGGAGACCAAAAATCATGAACAACGAGGATCTTCGACAGGTTGTGGACGCAAATTCCAGGACAACGTGTCAAGAACTTGCAGAAATGTTTAGAGTGAGTCCTGATATTATTCGCTTGCATCTTCATCAGCTAGGAAAGACGTAGGGAAGTTAAGCAAATGAGTCCCACATGAACTGACAAATGGTAACAAATTAAGTCGTCTTACCATTTGTTTAGCAAACATTGCACGCAATGCTAATGAACCATTTCTTGATCGGTTATTAGCCTGCGACGAAAAATGGATCTTGTATTCGAATTATAAGCGTACGTATCATTGGTTGTCGCCTACTGATTCGGTACCACACACGCCCAAGGCTTCCTTGCACCCAAACAAGGTTTTGTTGTGTGTTTGGTGGACAGCAACTGGAATTGTCCATTATGAGTTTTTGGAAAGGAGTCAAACCAATACTGCTAACTTGTATTGGCAGCAGCTTCAACGAGTACAAGCAGCATTCATCCAGAAACAGCCTTATTTGATCAATTGGAAGAAAGTGATATTCTTGCAGAATATCGCCAAGCCTCATACCGCAAAAGTGACCCGAGAAAAAATTTCTGAACTCGGCTGGGAAACGTTACCGCACCCGCCATATTCTTCCGATATTTCGCCCAGTAGTTATCACCTTTTTGTCTCTTGGCAACTGCAGGAGGCACCGACAGTTTACAACTCGAGATGGTGTAATAAATGCAGTCCGCCAATTTTTTGACTACAGTATATTCAGATAAGAGATAGACCGGACATAAACAAGACCACGTGATCATCGAACGCTGTAACATTCGGCAGGGACGTATTAAGAGTCACGCAGTACATATTTTAGATAGTAGATGCTGCTTTGCGTAACTTTGTAGTAAATTAGCACAATTCGATGTGTATACGATTGGTGATGGATATAGGATCATGTGGGGGTGGGGTAAGAAATTTATAATGATGTAAATATACATAAGGGTTTCAAAATTTTCGCATCGATTTCCAGCTTCGGATGCCGCCTGATGTTTGGTGAAATACAGTCGAATATAATCTCAAAATGGCGTTTAAATTAGCCTAAATTCAAAATAATCGTATATCTCTTAAAATTGCTTTTAGAATATTGATTAGTATATTTTTTGATTTCTAGGTAAATATATAACCAAATTAAAACCTTCAAAACGTAAAAAAATGTGCATGGTTGAACATTTCAGAAAGTAGATTCTTGAATAGGTTTTGCCAAAATGGGTTCAAAAATGTCAATAATTAATTAAAAAATACAGTATCTTTATAATACTTATAACTTACCGAATTTAATGAACGACATCTTTTATTGGAAAGATGAGCTTGATGAGCTTTCATCATCGCTAGTGCCTGAAGCACCAACGTCAATAATGAATGGCTCGACTTGTTCCTCTAAAATATTGTCCAGTTCCCACATTCTCTTTTCAACTTTGTCTTTCACGTGCTTAATACAGTTTTCCCATTTTTGCGCTGTTATTAATTCTAGTGCTTCGTTGAAAAGTCCTTTGAGGTCACAAAATTTAAAAGTTGTATTTTGCTTAGCTATATAATTTTTAACCTCTGCCCATATGAGCTCAATGGGATTGAGCTCGCAATGGTATGGAGGTAAACGGAGCACAGTTTTATTTTGACTTGCTGCCATTTCGTCAATGGCGTATTTTTGATATTCCGCCTTGTGATCCTTAACAATTGTTAATGATTGTACTTTCAGCATTGCTTCTTCAAAGTTGATATTTTTAATAAATAATATATAATAATAAACAATAAAACATCCACGCATTTTATCGAAAGTTATAAAAGCTTTGTTACTTGTAATATGTTTTATCTGCCCCCTGGAATTAATGTTTAGAACCTTGTTCCCAAGGTTTGAAAAACATCCGATTGTTGTCTATTACTCGTATCACAGCTCGTATTTACCTGCTGGATTTTTTAATCCGGTGGACAGTCCATCTAGAAAGGCCCTCCTGGATGAAGTTACAGAATCATCAACCCATACTTTACTTGTAGTGTGTCCTGCGTTTACCCACGTTTCATCAAGGTAATAAATCTTCCTGTTTTGATTTCTATGTTTCCCAATTTTTGTTAAATAATCCCTCCTCCATAGCACAATTTCTTCTCTATCCAGTAGTAAACTATTACGACCCCGTTTTTTCCATTTGAAATTTAAATGCTTCAGTAACGCATGGAAAGTTGATCGTTTGAAATTTGGCAACGTTGTATCTCCATTTACCTCCTGCAGTACTTTATCTATAGTAGGTATTTCATTCCTAAAGAAGAATTCATGCACTTTCCTCCTAATCGCATGCTTATCAGCTTCATCCAATGATTTAACAATACTTTTGCGATGTTTACTGGTCATTGGCTCAGAAAAGGTGTGATTTTTTTTTGTATTGTCTTAACACATTAAACACTGATGCGCGACACACCCCAACTTTGTGAGAAACCTTCACAACAATTTATTTGATGGTTGATGCCTCGTTCTCCTCGCGCTCGATCTTATATATATTCAAAATGACCTCTTTCATTTCTGCACTCAGGCGTCTTTTTTTAGAGCGTTTCCTAGGTGGACTACAGGAGTTTACAACTTCATCGCCAGTATCTGTACTACTGGGCATTTTGCGCAAGCAGTTGATAACAATAACAATCAATAACAAGGTATAACAATAACAACGACAAACTCAACAACTTAATAAGATAACAAACGAAAACGTCCAAAGAAATATCAAATTGCAATGATGCACACGACATACGTAACACGTCTGAACCTGAATGTGATCTTGATACGACTGCTCTGCCGCTCGGCATAGGCATTTAATTGCGAATTGACCAATGAGGGCTCCTGTTTTACGTCGAGACGGCGGCGTTAGCGTGAAAATCATCCGAACCTTTTGTTTACATCCGGTCTATCTCTTATCTGAATATACTGTACAAATCCAGGGAGTTCTACAATACCGGCATACAAAAATTGGTTCCACGTTGGCAAAGGGTCATAGAATGTTCGACGAATAAATAGTGCCTTATTATTTCTCAATTAAAATTTATATTTTTCTACTAAAAACCGCACGATTTTATTTGGTTTCCAATATTAGTAAGTATCATTTACATTGGCACATATACTGTACCTGTACGTGACATTGCTAGACTAAGCGCTGAAATATTTTACTGAAATAGCTAAAAAAATGAAATGACTTTAAAAGTTCATGCATCTGTCACAATATTATTAGATGCATGTATCGATATGAACTCTGATGTGAACCCTCCTAGGGATAATATTCTACGACTACATATCCGCATATTTTATAATTTTTCCTTACCTGGTAATATCAGAACAAATGTGAGGACTTTCATTGTCGGATAAAATAGTCCCGTTTATTCTCCACGAAGTGCAAATTGCGCTCTCATTTTAAGATGTGGGTGACTCAAGGAGGTCCCCGCCACGACCTGAAACAATAAGTTAATTACATGTAAATAAATGCGGAAAGCAAATGGTATTTGTATATTGTGTTGATTTGGGAACGTTTGTTTCGTTGCTATTATTTAAATAGGCGGTAGCAGACAGGATCTCCAATAAAAAATGAGGGAGCCATCTAGATATTTTCAATTAATCATATCATATCGTATTTATTTTTATATTGAAGCACCTTCCCAAAAACAGCCTAAATACAGAAAGTTTTAAACTGGTCGAGAATAACACAAAAAGAGAAAACCTCTCTAGGCCAGGAAATTGCTTCAGTGGATTACTTAGATTACTATTAATTAGTAGTACAAATTGGCGAAATGGTAGAGCAGAAACATTTACCGCCCTTTTGGTAAAAGCGTTTGATCAAAAATCTGAAAAACCATCGATCTTATGCAAAAAAATAGTAGAAACAATTTTCCGCTTTTTCGCTACTGTAAAAATTTGCCATACAGTCAACTGGTTACAAAAAGTTAAGCGTAAAGGTGAATGTAATGATATTTTCGCTTATAACGGCTAAACCAACGATTTAAGCACATAATGACTTCCATCGTTTTTTGTAAAACATAACGTTTTCTGAAGACTAAAGGTCTTTCACATTTTTTTCGAAACGTTCGTGGTTCTTGTAGTCTAAGGAGCGAAAGTTAATAATTCGTATTCAGACGTTTTCGTAACAGTACAAAACATGCTTCCAAGTGGGGATGACTCCATAAGTCATATTTACCGTTTTAAAGCGAATATATTTTTTCACTATCATGCGTGAGTATTCAAAATGAATATTCACTTCAAAATGGCATTATATATCATAGTTAATATTTTATATGGATAACGTGGACAACGTACGTAACGTGTGGAATGTCGCGCGACTTCCAATACGAATTTTCGTAAAAAACCTTCTTGATAGCAAATTTTATTCTATGCAAAAAAATAGTAGAGTTTTATACTCTTCTATTCTTAGTTTAGCAATTACAGGGTGCGTCATCTATTACTTTTTTCTCTATTTGAAAAATCAATACGCTTGTTACGAGGTGAAATCGATTTTTTTATTGATAAATGAAGGTTGGTTTATGCCATTTATGTATGAAAAATAACATCAGTCATGTGACCACCTCAGCCTCGTTTACACGTCAACATCCGAGGATCAAAATTTCCCAGAATAATCGGGTCTATTGCGAATATTGCGCTTTAGGTCTTGAATTGTCCGGGGGCCATTCGCATACACTTTTTCTTTCATAAATCCCAAAAAAAATAGTCAAGAGGTTTTAAATCGCACGATCTCGGAGGACAACTGACATCTGAATTTCGTGAAATTTCGTGTGCAATAAGGCGATTTTCACTCACTGCGGCTATGTTTTCACGAGTACGAGCTGGACGAGCATGTTGGTATGGTCTACGACCTTCAGCTAAACCAGTTTCCTCAAAACGATTAACAATCCAACGAATTCCAGGCTCTGTAGGGCGTCCATGTCGGCCAAAACTATTGCGAAGTTTGCGAGAAGTATTTTTTATATTTCGACCGTTTTCCTAATAAGTTTGGATAACCAAAATGCGTTGCTGTGTTGTAAACGAATCCATGACTATAAATAGCATACCTTTGACATTCATTTATGCATACCACATGACTTTTGACTCACATGGTAACACATAAACTGATAGGTAAAAAAAAAGTAATAGATGACCCAGTATAAGCCTTAAATTTCTCGTAATCTGTATTTTAAATTTCCAAACCTCAAAATGCGTAATTAAAGTACTGATTTCCTAACTCTATTACGTTGACTGCTTATTCTTCGAATGTTTTTCTCAATGTCATTTTTCCATATTTTGTTTCATTTTGTTGAATGTCATTTCAAAAAAAGTAATATAACTTCTGTTTGGCGGGACCGATTGTCACGCCCTTGGTTTAAATCGAAAGACCTGGTACTTGCGCTCCTACTAACGGCTCAATCTTCATAAATTAGTTCACTTTGTGGCCAGTAGATAGCGACTTAATGATGTGTCACGATTTTTTCAATTCTTTCGAAAATGACAATACAAGGGAAAACTATTTAATATCGCTCGCAAGGAGCATAAAAATTCCTATAAAATGGCGAAAACCGGAGATCAATATCTTTATTCGTTGTGGAGATTTAATGAAAAGTATATCAGGCGACACTTACGACCCCTATCGGTTATATAAAGAGTAAAAATAAATTTCCAAGTAAAATATTTTGTACTCGTATTAGGTATATTGATTCATTTTACATAACTGTTCATAGCTTTTCTTTTTGTTCAGTATAATGAATAAAGATATTGATCTGCGGTTTTCGCCATTTTATAGAATTTTTTATGCTCTTCTCGATCAAAGTCAAAAAAGTGTACCGATGTATTTGAAATTTTCGAGCCACATTCGGTGCTACATTCATAAAACTATCTAGTGGACACAAAGTAGGCTAATTTGACAAGGTTGAGCCTTAAATAGGAGCGCAGACGGAAGCTCTTTCGACTGAAACTGAGATCGTGAAAATGGGTGCAGCTAAAACAGAAGTTATATTACTTTTTCTGACCTATTCAGTGACGATTCCACACAGGAATGAGTGAGAACAGCAAGTTACCCTGATAAGGAAATACGAGTATATCTGTGCATAAACAGATCGCTCCAAGACCAAGGTAGGTGCTGCAGCTGGTATCTTCGCGCCGAAGCTAAAGGTTAAAAAATCTGTTAGCCGAGGAACCTGGGCATCGATCTTCCAGGCAGAGCTATATGCTATAGAACTGTGTGCCAGAATGATCGCAGTAGGACAACTGAAATACAGAACTATAATCATTTTTTCAGGTAGTCAAGCCGCACTTAAAGCACTTGACTCCATCTGCTCGACATCAAAATTAGTGTGGAATTTCAAAGAAGCTCTCGGTGGCATAGGGGAGGGAAATGAAGTCCGTCTCATATGGATACCAGGACACACAGGTCTAGAGGGAAACGAGATAGCTGACACTCTGGCAGTGGGGCTAGCACACCTTTCATAGGACCTGAGCCAGCGATACAATACGGCTGAACAAATCATCTCTGCAGGACGCTGAGTGCAGACTGCGCATGGAGGGAGATGAAACGGTCTGGCACGTATTGTGCGGATGCCCTGCAATTGCCAGAATCAGGTACAACATACTTGGAGACGTAGTACTACAAGCGGAAAACATGAAGGATATTTCTCCAAACAAGTTGATCGACTTCCACAGGAGGTCGGAGCTACTGGGGGAAATATAAATAGATGTGAGCCACAATAGACCAAAGAGCCGCAGTGGAGGATCGTTATTGATGCACTCACAAGAAACCTAACCTGACCTACTTTTTCCAAAGTGACATGCAACTCTTCCCCCACCCTAAACGAACCAAAATATGCAAAAATGTAGTTAAGAAAAAAGTTCGAAAATTGAGGAACCAACATAATAGAGTTATTGAATCAGTACGTTGATTACACATTTCTGCAAAATAATAGCGTTTTAATTTTTGAAATCGATACTACGCCATCTAGCAGCCATTTTAGGAAGCTGGAAATAATCTCCAAGAATTTCTCTTGACCACTTCTGTCTGAAAAATTTTTAATGGATAGTTCTAGACTAAGCGATTGACGAGATATTGCCGACGTCCTTTATTATTGGGTCACCGGTACATCAAAAACTAACATACTACTACTAGGTTTTCAAAATCGGTTAAGTGATGGCAGCGAAAAACGGAAAAACAAAAATCGCTCAGACTTCGTTTTAAAAATGTTCTATGGGTGAAAGATTGGAGGTGGTGTATCGCAATTTTTGGATGTTAGCATGACACCAATCTGAACTTACCATTAGAAAGCAATAATCTAACAATAACACCAAAAAATTTACAGCTGAAAAAACTCTAGAAAAATATTACCTATTTCCTGGTTTACCATTCGCAAACTCTAAATAAGGTTTCGTATTTTGATGGCCGTTAATGTGGAACAGGAAAGCGATTGAGTCAACTCGATCTCTGCGTAACACCTTCACGTTTTAACAGTACAACAGTGTAATTTATTTTATCGCCTTATTAACAATATGAAATTTTGGGATTATTTAAATTCATTAGTTTCTAATAATTGTATTGTTATGGTAAGGTCACGTATGTTTTAGCGCATGAAAATTCCTTGAAATCACATTAAACGGATAGTTTCTCTTTCATATGACATCCTAAACAACAATTTGATAATTGTAACAATAGTGTCACCATAAATCATCAATTATTTGCGGAATTTCCCATGCGCCTATTTATATTTTCATGATTCGACTACGTCTAAACCACCCACGTAGCCCTGAGAAAATAATTTATGTATAGATATAAAAAATAAGTGATCTAACGCTCTATGCAGCTCATAAATTGTCACTATCATTCATTAAGGAAAACGCAATTAGAGTCTGTTGGTGATCCAGTCGAAATAACAAAACAGTTTATTCAAATTTTTATTCCGGATTTATGAGTTGTCAACAAGGACATGGGCGTGACGTGAAAAAAGTCAAGCACGCAGTTTTGTCTTTATTTAAAAAATATGAAGGTAGTCTGAGTGTTCAGCTCTAAGGGGTTGTAACAGCATTTAAGGAATGAGATAACGTTGCCTATCAGATTGACTCCAACGCAACTCTGTCTCCAATTTTAACACCGACATGTATCGTTGGTGAACTTTAATAAACAAATAACAATATCTTCAATATACGCATGGATATTTGTTTTGTATTACTGATTTATAAATTACCTTCACCCCTAGAGTAAAGCCTTTAAATTGTCTATGACTTAAAAAGTAATCCATTAGGAGCCTTTAAATTTTATTTTTATTAGAATGACTTTGAATTGCCTTTGAACATCGCACCTTCTTGGGTTGCCTAGGATCTCCTTAGATTGCCTCGGATCTCCTGCCAGTAGGATAGCAGATCGTGATGCTTTCCGCGCTCCATCAATTACCTCATATCTCGCTTGCATTATCTGGAATATCTTCGAATTGCATCTGAACATCGCATCTTCCTGGATTGCCTAAGTCCTTAGATTGCCTTAGACCTCCTTCCAGTAGGGTAACAATGATGCTCTTAGGTCCCCATGAATCGCCTGTGAACACCGCATCTTCTGGGATTGCCTAGCATCTCTTGAGATTGCCTTGGATTTCCTTACAGTAATAATGTAGGTCTTGATACCTTTGGATCTCAATTAATTGCCTTGTATCTGCTTGGATTATGTCGAATTTTCTTGAATTATCTTTGAACATCATCTTCTGCGACTGCCTAGATTGCCTTGGACCTCTTTCCTGTGGGATAGCAAATCTCCCTTACACCCTTAGATCTCCACGAATTACCCCGTATCTCCTTGGATTATCTTTGATCTCCTTGAATTGCCTGTGACAATAGCATTTTCTTGGATTGTCTAGGGTCTCTTTACATTGTCTTTGACGTCCTTATCGTGAGATAGCTAATTTTGATGCCCTTGCCCAGTATGTCCTTGAATCGCATCTTTTAGATTGCCTATTATCTCCTTAGATTGCCTTAGATGACCTAGTGGGATAACAAATCTCCTTGATACCCATGGATGTCCATAAATTGCCTCGTATCTCCTCAGATTATTTATCTCAAATCTCCTTGAATTGCCTCTGTGCATCGCGTCCTCTTAGATTGCCTAGGATCTCCTTATACTGCCTTCGACCTTCTTATAGTGAGATGTTCTTGAATCCACATGAATTGCCCCGTATGTCCTTCAATTGCCTCTGAAAATCGCATCTTCTTAGACTGTCCAGGATCTCCTTAGATTGCATTGGATGTCTTTCCAGTGGGATAACAAATCTCCTTGATACCCTTGCATGTCCATAAATAGCTTCGTATGTCCAACCGATTATCTGAAATAACCTTGAATTGCCTCTGTATATCGCGTCCCCTTAGATTGCCTATGGTTTCTTTATATTGCCTTCGATCTCCCTAAAGTGAGATAGCTAATCTTGATGCTTTTGCATCCCCATAAATTAATAATAATATTTATTTGCTTTCAATTCAATTACAAATGGTACAGGAGAAATAAAAAACATGCAAATAAATATGAAATACCCACAGAAGGCAAAGCCTGTGCGATATGGTAGTCTTGTTTTGTATCTATCGATAATGTTAATGTTGTCTAGTACTTAGGATTGTCCTAAACTGCGCGCCTGCTTTACCATCCATGGAGTTGTTGAGTGCCGAAATGATTTTACATAAATATGGCCTTACAAATAAAACCTGGTGACCTGCCTATACCTGCCCGTCTCTTTCTCTTATAGATCTTCCCTCTTCACTCCTGACTGCAAATACTAAGGCAACTAAGGCAAGACTATTCTAAATTTGTATCATTGAAAATCAAAATACCGTTCCAATATTCATATGGAGGAGAATAGTTACCTTCTCAAACTTTTCGTGTCAGGAAAGTAGATGAAACAAGTGTTACTATGACTACTTGTCGTGGAAAGTTAGAAAATACAAAACGTTGGTGGCCTTTAAGTAGAGTTCTGCATTTAAATATAGTAATATTACACACCATTCGTTTATTTACGGGCTATTAACATTAAGCTGTGTGAAGCAAAATCGCATCGATGCACTAATTTCCAGCGATTACTGGCGCTCGCATCCGAGACTCAGTATAGTCTAAAAATATCGCTTACAACTCTGACACATAAAGGTTGTATAAAGGCAATAAAATATCAGTTAATATATGAATATGGAAATTATGTGGCTTACATAGGCGCAGCTAGACCCATTTCAATGTATCACTGAGTATATTCAGGACAACACACAGGAGCAGTTCTACCTGTATTCTCAGTATCTCTTAATTGCTGGTGATTTTTGACATTCTGGAGGTTGGATAAATTGTCCTTACAGTAGAAGTCTTGCGAATTGCCTCAGATTCAGGCAATGGTGTCAATAAATAAGTAAGATAAGCATCAAGTCTACACGCATATTGTCACTATAAAATTTTCGGACAGCAGAACAAGCTAGGGGCCAAGGGGTAGTCAAAAAGAAGATTTCTATCAAAGTGTGGGAAGATCCAACGCGACGCGACATTCGGAGGCAGTTCAAAGATATTTGGGATAATCCGAGGAAATACGACTCAATTCATGGATTTTCTTTTGTACCATGGATATTTGCTATCCCACTGGAGAGGGATCCAAGGAGGTCATAAGCAATCCAAGAAGATGCGATGCTCAAAGGCAGTCCAAGGAGATACAGGGCAAATGATGGAGATCCAAGAGCATCACTTTTGTTTATCTAATCTAAGGAGTTCCGATTTTCATATGCAATTCAAGGAGACACGATATAATACAAGAAAATACGAGGCAATTTGTAGAGATCCAAGAGCATCTAGGAGATTTGCTACACCTTTGAGAGTAGATCCAATCTAAGGGGATCCAAGACAATGCCATTTTCAAAGGCAATTCAATGAGAATTGAGTAGTTCAAGGAGATACGAGGCAATTCAGGCAGAGACATGAGCATCAAGATCTGCCACCTCACTGCTAGGAGAGTCAAGGCAATCGGAGGAGATCCTAGGCAATCCCAGAAGATGGGATGTTCAGAGGCAATTCATTGAGATCCAAGAGATTTGCTATCTCACTGTAAGGAGATCCAGGACGATTTAAGGGGTACCTAGGTGATCCAAGAAGATGCGATGATCAGGAGCAATTCAACGAGACTCGAGATAATCCCAGGAAATACGAGGCAATCCGTGGGGATCCAAGGGCATCCAGATTTCCTGTTGAAATGAGATCCAAGGCAATCTAACGGGGTCCTAACCAATCCAAAAAGATGCGATTTTCAGAGGCAATCCAAGGGAAACGAGATAATTCAAGGAGAGGTACTTCACGAAGGTCCATAATGTCAAGATTTGCTACCCCACTGTAAGGAGATCCAAGGCCATCTATGGAGTTGTTGTTTGAGATAGTCCAAGGAGATACGAGGTGATTCATGGAGATCCAAGAGCATGAATATCTGCAATCTTACTACCCCTCAAGACAATCTAAGGAGATCCTAGGCAATACCAGAGGATGCCATTCCTATAGCCCATTCAAAGAGATACGGAGCAATTCATGGAGATCCAAGGGCAACAAGATTTGCTGTTCTACTGTGAGGAGATCCAAGGCAATCTAAGGAGATCCTAGGTAATCTAAGAAGATGCCATGTCCAGAGGCAATTCAAAGAGATACGGGGAAATTCATGGAGATCCAAGGCAATCTAAGGAGGACCTAGGCAATTCAAAAAGATAATTCAATATCAATAAACTCAATTTCAATTCTTTATTTTCTGCTGAATACTTAGTGCATGTTTTCAGAAGTCAAAATAAGACAATGATGCCATTTATCAGCAATAAAATAAAAAATGAGCAATAAACATGAAAAATATACACAATATCAATAAACACCGTTACAATTACAAAAATTTGAAAAGCACAAAAACAAAATAATCTACTGGAATTCTGAGAGGTCACTGTTGAAGAACTCATCAAATTCAAAGGGATTCCAGGAGGAAGGAAAAATCCTGAACAATCCGCCTATATGCGATATTCAGATGCAATTCAAGAAAAAATAGGCAGATCCGTGGCAGGTTTTTGTTGAGACTATAGCCCATGGTTGCTATTTCTGCTGGTGTCTTAGTAAATCTAACAAATTTACCCGGTAGCGGTACGAGGAGGTTCATGCGGGTCCAAAAAAATCTGAGGATATCCATGGATTTCCAAGGGGGATCTGCAAGGAGGTATAAGCGTAGATCTTTATCTCCAACAAAGTGTCAGTTAAATTAAACTCCTAACGAATCCCACATTTTGGGAATCAGTAGTATAATAGCTGCAATATGATTAGCAACAAAAGCTTTCTTTGGAGGAATGGATCACTTGTAACACTTGTACTAGGTTTTGGCATCTCCGACCGACTGAACAATAACAAGAGAATATGTAAAACGTACCAGCAACATCGCCGATTTCAAAGCAACACCATCCAACGCAGAGTGATGTACACACAATGGCTGTCGTTTGACTTTGTAATTCCCCATTTCCCTTTGTAAAAACTGTATTAAGTCGCTGACGCGATATTATCTGGTGCAACGGTGGAGTGAATGTCCTAAGAACACATGCCAGGAAGCAGTTTGAAAGGAGCGGTTGATTCAACCAATGATTTTTTATAGAAGCGAACACTATATAACGTAGCAAAGACGAAAAATTGGATAGTCTAAGTTGAAATTGAGAACGATGAGATGTGACGATAGACATATTTATTTCATGTGACAATGGACAGTTTTGGATAATTTACTTATTTCAACACATATCATTTTAGGAGCACATAAGAAACTTCTTGGAAACCTTTTTTAGTCTGTCTTTCACAATATACAGGGTGTTTCAGTTTATTGTTGCGTAACTTTAAGATTCGATAGAACTTTTAAAATTAATGCATAAAGTCTATATAAACATGGGTCGAAAAATGCGTGGCTTCCGAAATACAGGGTGTTTAAATGTACTTTCTAAAATAGTTTTTTTTTAAATATTTCGAACAATATTTGATATATAACAGTGAAAATTGGTATACAAAGGTTTTTTGGTACGACAAAACGAACCATGGGTACAGTTTTACTGTAGCCACTAGAAGGCGCTCTCTAATGTACCTGTAGTGTATTAAAATGACCGAAAATTTTTTCTTAGTGCAATTTTATACTTTTTGAATATAAAAACTGATTCTTCGCACTTTTCAACATAAAAATGCGCTCTTGTGAGTTTTCGTTATAGTTAGCCGTTTTTGAGATATTTCGATTTTTAAGGTTCGATGCATTTTTAATTATTTATGGGAAAATAATATTTTTTTTACATTTTCGATTTGGGCATTACAAGTAATTAAGATGATCGTTTAGATTGTGTTTTTAAACACAGCAATAATTCCTAACTCCAATAAACACAAAAAAAAGAATATTAATTTGTTTAATTTTCCAATATTATTTTTAACAAATTAAATTAATTATTTACAACTAAAATGCTATTGGATAGTTAGGACAAACATACAAAATCTAAAGTAGTTGCTCGAAATGTAAACCCAATTGTTCAATACACAATTCACATCTACGAATGATCGAACGTGGTATAGCATTATTCAAATAAGGCCTTATTTCATCACATGCATTCCTGATTCTGTCTATTAGCATATCTCTTGTGGTCACGGGAGTCTGGTACACTTTTTCTTTTAGAAATCCCCACACAAAGAAATCTGATGGATTTAGGTCAGGGGATCGTGGAGGCCAGGCGACTGGTCCTGCACGGCCGATCCATCTTTCTGGATAATTTTCATCCAGCCAGTTTCTAACTATTCCCGATTAATCAGCTGGACAACCACCAAGCTGGAACCAGGCCAATCTTCTTAAATCTAACATAACATCATCCCACATATTTGCATGTTCAGCCTTTAAAAATTCCAAGAAGGTCGCAGCATTTAACCTTGCAGGCAAAAGGTAGGGTCCAAATAGTCGATTACGGTAGATACCAATCCACACATTCACACTAAATTCATGCTGAAAATTTCTTTCCCGAACTGCATGCGGATTTTCATGCGACCAAATATGTTGATTATGAAAATTTACCACTCCACGTCTAGTGAAGCATGACTCATCGGTCCTTAAAACGTTACTTAAAAACTCCCTATTATTATCAGGTCTATCAAGAATCCACTGACAAAATGTGATTCTTCGTTCTCCGTGCCCTGGCTGTAGTCCTTGCACAGGTTGCAAATGGTAAGGACGTCTATGGTCATTTCTAAGAACACGGTGAACATGGCTTGCTGAAATTCCCAAGGCACCAGAAACTCTCCTAACACTTGTAGTCGGACCTCTATCAAACTCACGCAGAATCATACGGGTAAATCAGCGCTGACGAACATTTATGTTTTGATTTCTTTGGAGATTTCCAAAACCATTTTCAATTATTTGGCGATGCACTCTTACAAATACTGAGCGAGTTGGATGTCGTCTGTTTGGAAATCTTCGTGCGTATTGTCTGGCTGCCTCTGCTGCGTTTCCATTTACAAAGCCATACACAAAATGAATATCCGCTAACTCTTGATTGGAGAATAAAAATAGCATTTTTATAAAACTTACAAAAAAAACAGGTAAAAGAAACTAAATTTCGTGCATTCATAATTGCAAAAAAACGTTTCAGGTTTCAACAGACAACAAAACTAACTGTCAACTAATTGACGTTTAACCTTATTCTCCTTTCAATTTCAAAAATATTTGCAGGCACAGCCTACTTCTAAAAATTATCGAGATACTGACTTTTTAACGTTATTTTATCATAAATAATTAAAAATGCATCAAACCTTAAAAATCGAAATATCTCAAAAACGGCTAACTATAACGAAAACTCACAGGAGAGCTTTTTTATGTTGAAAAGTGCGAAGAATCAGTTTTTTTATTCAAAAAGCAAAAAATTGCACTAAGAAAAAATTTTCGGTAATTTTAATACACTACAGGTACAGTAGAGAGCGCCCTCTAGCGGCTACAGTAAAACTACATGGTTCGTTTTGTCGTGCCAAAAAACCCTTGTATACCAATGTTCACTGTTATACATCAAATATTGTTCGAAATATTTAAAAAAAACTATTTTAGAAAGTAAATTTAAACACCCTGTATTTCGGAAGCTACGCATTTTTCGACCCATGTTTATATAGACTTTATGCATTAATTTTAAAAGTTCTATCGAATCTTAAAGTTATGCAACAATAAACTGAAACACCCTGTATATAATTCTTATGTCATACCACTTTTAGTGGTTGAAAAGTACTAATCATTCGAGTTTGTAATAAAATTGTTTCTCTTTCAAACGTAAAATTATGAATGCTATTGAGAGCTGGATGAAATGTCATCGCAAAGCACTAAAACTACTTTTACTGTATACCCCGAAATTGAGTGTTTAGTCTATCCGATCGCATGCGTTATAAATTTATACGAAAGTGATATCAGAACCGTTTAGTCTATCAGCGCGATTGCAAAAATATGCGAAGTCGTTCCTATAAACTATCCCTGCAATTTCCAGGCGCTTATTGCTTGCCGTCGATGATATATTTTAAATCAGGCCGCTTTTCTGGGTTAAACCAATTCATAAATGCAAGTGCAGTTTGTTATCGTAATTTTAGAGAAACCGGAATATCTCGCACTTGCAACTAGGAGTAAGCTTGTGGTGCAATGAGTACGGTGATTCATGAATCTTGTATGTTTGTATTATATAGTTCAGTGAAGTTACGCTGAGTAGAGAACACCAAAAGCAATTGCCTACGAAATACATACACATGGAAAAACTTCAGAGTAATTTTTGGTGCTGATTTCGGATATGTACACAAAAAATATGTACTCGCAGATGATACCAACAGAGCTTAGAAGACTGAGAAGGAGAGAAACAAATCGAGCACTGAACGATCTACAGAGAAGAGTCAGGCTTTGCTTACAAAATAACGGATAAAATTTTGAACATCTGCGATGATTTACCTCTGCTTTACTATTATTGTTATTACCATCAATAAAATTTTAATTTTTTGTTCAGGTTTCACCATACTTTTGACTATGCAGTCTTGAAGAGGAGAACTAGTAACAATGACAACTTGCAATTAATTTTGAAATCCCATTTTGAATGAGGTTAGGTTGAAATCTCTCTACAAATAAAGTCAGGAAAAAATTAAAACGATATTGGGAAAATTCGTCTCTATCCGAAAGTACTTTGAATTTCGAAACTTTCTAAGCGACATTTTATTGATTAGCTGAATACGCAACTTTGCCCCCGTTAAGCGACTTCGTATCCCTTACAGTTTTCGAGATCCCAATGGTGAAGGTCGGATTTGAAACAGAAACACGCTATACAGCACGTACCTATCTGGATTAGAAAATTGGGCGATCTGGGGAGGAGACCACCCCACAGGCGCCCAAGTCTGCCATTTTTTTATTAAAAAAATTGTATTGCTGCATCTTGGTGCCATAATTACCTTGCTTGACCTTAACGTATCCTACCTTTGGTAGTAAAATAGAGGGAGATCTACTACCCAGCTTACATCGAGCAAAGGGTATGTGAATGTCGCGCTGCCTACGAGTATTGAATGTATACTAAGTGACATATAAATCCGAACACCCAGTTTAAATGGTTTTATTTTAATAAAATTTTGTATAAGTACTTAATGAAGCATAATAAGTAAATGATAAAAATTTCAAAATGATTGCACTGCTTTAAAACCCTTTGACCTTTAATAATGTGTGGATGCACCCTGATGTGCTACGCATTCTTCAAGGCGCCTAGGCATGCTTCTGATCAGGTGGTCAATGTCCTCCTGTGGTATCTCATTCCAGGCAACCACCAACTCCTCTCGAAGTGCTTCTAGAGTCTGAGGAGGACGTTGCAAATTGAGCAATCTCCTACCCATCATATCCCACACGTGCTCAATTGGTTATAAGTCGGGAGATCTTGGTGGTCATTGTAACAATGTGACATCATTATGTTGAAAGAAGTCTATTGTGACTCTTACAACATGTGGTCGAGCATTATCTTTTATCTTGTTGGAAAGTTGGATCTGCCAGGGTGTCAAGATAGGGTAAAAGATGGGGTTCTAGAACTTCGTGGATATAACGCTGCGCGTTCATGTTACCTCTGATGAAGATTAAAGGTGACCTGGAACCATAAGCTATAGCACCCCAAACCATAACTCCAACAGTGTGATGAACATGTCTTTCAACAAAAAACTGTGGATTCCTCCTTTCACCACGTCGCCTTCTAACCCTGGCACGACCATCGTGCATGCCTAAACAAAATCGAGGCTCGTCACTAAAGACAATACTGTTCCATTCCTGATCCCAGAGTGACCGTTGTCTGCACCACTCAAGGCGATTACGTCGGTGTTCTCGAGTTAAAGGGAGGACCCAGTGTGGCCGGTATGAAAACAAGCCAAAACTTCTCATTCGTCGGTAAACACTTCGCATGACAATAGGTCTTCCGTGTTCTGCAAACCATTCATTTGCAATGGACCTGGTAGTGGACAAACGGTCCCTTAAGGCCAATAATCTTAGGCGGCGATCTTCACGGTCTGTTGTTCTACGGCGGCGTCCAGTGCCCCTTGCTCCTTGCGTACGGCCTTCTCGAAGCCATGCCTGACAACACCTAACCACAGTGTCTACACTTCTTTGCACTCTAACTGCAATTGCCCGAAAAGAAAGTCCTGCTTCCCAAAGTCCCACTATATGGCCCCTATCAAACTCACGAAGTTGACGAAATCGTACAGGTCTCCGTACTCTAGGCATCGTAACCGATCGTAAAGGATGTCAAGAACCAAAATCCGCCAACGTTGATTCTTTACTGCGGCTGAAATATTCATTTTTAGAGCGTTAGTGAATTAAAAAAAAGCAGTATAAAAACCGGAATGTCCAACTGATAAGGCTGAAAATTTTGTCACTTGTTATTTACAGTAAGATAAATACATTCACCAACTTTTATTAAAATAAAACCATTTAAACTGGGTGTTCGGATTTATATGTCACTTAGTATATGTATATTACTATTCAAAGTGAAATTATCTCTGTTAATATACATATATTGCCATTTCATAAAGAAACAAAGAGGGCAGTGTTAGAATTTTTAATTTCGGGAACAAGTATCTGCAACTGTCTAGGTCTACTATTGTATCCACCTTGACGTCCCTTGAAATGTCTGGGACGCTAACTGTTTGTAAGAGATAAACATACCTTCGCAGCGCAAAATTGACTCTTCCAAGAAGACCATATCCGAATACACCTGCGAAGCCTTATCAACATCTTGAAGACGTACATCGAACCAACATTAGAGCGACAAATTCCTTACTGCTAGAGAAGCACTTTTGCTTCCTTTGAACCCGGTTTGTAAACAAACAGATATATGTACGTTAGGGCGTCCCAACAAAATGAAAGCTATTTTTTTCAAACACATAGCTCTAATTTTGCTTGAACAATGACAAAACAATAAATCGTAAATGAAGTTTTATCTACCTAGAACCAGGGCAATCCGTGCCGAGTTGCTACTATCTCTAAGCGAGGACTTGTAGCTTCTAAATTGAAAGCCCAGAAAGCTGTTTAGTAGTATCTCAATATTATCAATCTAGATGTGTCATGGACTGTAGTCTTTTCTTTATTCTGTACTTCCCCAAGGGATATAATAAAATAAACTGAAAACAGCGCATTTACGCATTTAATGATTTCAGGTTCTTTTGATTATTTTGTTATATGTAGTTGTAGTGTCGCTGTTTTATTGTTAATTAATCGAAATACCACGAAAAGTGATGTGTGGAAGTACTTTAAAAAACACCCTTCAACTTGTGCACAGTGTAAAGTATGTAATGATCATCAATGTGTTCTTAATTTTGACAATCTCATACCTTGCAGTTTCCTATAATCATACTTTTTACTGAAATATATTGCAGTCGTATCTTTTTATCCTATCGTGAAGTTGCTGCCACGTTTTTTATTCTTACTTAATGGTTGTGAAATCGCGGTGGGAATTCCACCAGCGGATAAAATGACTATTCCCCTAAAACAGACAGCGATCGATGAATTCGTTGCTGAAATGCTGAATTGAAAGCAGAAAACGTTGAAAAGAAGATTTGTTTCGATACATCGATATATCGATGTATTTGTTACGATGTATCGAGCTCCATCGATGTTACGATGGTGATGTTCGTCGATGTCCAAACATCGATGTTTTCTAACTAATTGCCATCTCTACCTCCAATCAACTCTTTTTGGTATAGCACGATTTCCAATTTCAAATAACTGCTATTATTTACGCCCACTTTGTTCTCCCTCACGAATGCACCACCACCTAACCTATAATATATATATATATATACAGGGAGTCCGCAAAGTTGGGGTTTTCCTTTACACGACGTGTAGATCTTGGAAACATAAGCAATTTTTCTTAGTACCATATACACCAATGTCTTAAGGGAACCGAGATAAAGGGCTCTGCAACATCAAAAATATCTTAATACCGTCCTGTAGCCGCGACCCGCGACATCACCGAGTGGTACAAGGTCACTGGCTCAACCCGACGACAGAACTGGGACGGGGTCAGTGTGTCAGGTCAGTATGCAATCTTCAACCGACAGTTACGGTCACGCGTGTAGAGGTAATCGCGTAGACGAGAATCCCTCAACAAGCACTAGAGACGTGGCTAGAGAAGTGCAAGTATCAAAAACTAAAGTGTGGCAAACGCTGCGTGAAGAGGGGCTGTATCCGTTTCACGTCCAACGTGTACAAGCCCTTCAACCTGACAATTTTCCAGCAAGAGTGCGGTTTTGTGAGTGGTTGTTGCATCAACATGACAATAATCCGGACTTTTTGAAGTGCATATTGGTGACAGACGAATCTACATTCACGCGTAATGAGGTGAATAACTATCGCAACACTCATGTTTGGTCAGTAGAAAATCCGCACGCTGCCCGTCGGGTACATTTTCAACAAAAATTTTCGGTGAATGTTTGGGCTGGCATGGTGCGTCTGCTCGGTAGCGCATCAGCTGATTTCATTTTCTTTTGGAGCGGTATGATTTCGGGCAGAGACGTACTTAGCCCTTCTCGTCAACTGGAGAGTGAGTACTTTTTCCTTTTTTTTTTACTTGGTCGCCCTCGTTTCACTACACATTACCTTTGTTATTTCAAGGGTAGTTGTTTCTGAAAAGGAAAACCCCAACTTTGCGGACACCCTGTATATATATATACAGGGTGACTTTGAAGTTGAGTCATTAATTTTCAGATAATGATTGTAGAAGGAAGATAAACCAAAATATGTGTGTAAAAATAAAAAAAAAAATAAAAAAAATGTTTAGCTTGTTTTATCAAGTATCCTCTCGACAAGTATTTCAGTGCGGACCTGTATTTGATCGTGAGGTCCCCTGTGAGGTCTTAAGTCACCTGATTCACGAGCCCGTTGTACTACATTAACGAAGGCACGAGGGGTTGGTTGCACTCGATTGGGAAACCGATCCGCATAAACATGTGCCATTTTTCATTTCGTTTGAGCCACGCAACAGACACTATTCACACGCGACTGACACTGACTGTATGTATAACTGAACTGAATAACATAATTGTAAAAACATCGTTCCAAATTCCTTCGCTTTTTTGTTTCCGATGCGATGGACCGATAAGGCGGATTATATCCGTTGTTGCCAAACACGAGCATATGATATTATTGAGACAGGACGGTACTCAAACTTCCAAAGGGCTATAACTTTGTTACTTTAATTTTACCAGAAAAATGGTAAAGGAAAAAAACATTTCTTTTGATCAGATCTACTCACTGTTAAAATAAATGACTCAACTTCGAAGTCACCCTGTATATATATACATATATATATAATAAACATTCTATAATAATTTTCAAAAAGGTTATTATCCTCCTTATCATTGTTCAATGGGTCAAGCTGGGAAGCTGAAATTTTCGCTGATGACATTGAGACATTAATACTATACGTATATTTTAGCGTCAATGATGCAATCAGATATTTAAAAATGATGGATGAATGTGATTTTGAAACATCTTTTTAAATGAATGCAAGCTTCCTTTATAGCCTCAAAAAAAGACTATGATATCTCAAAATGTTGCACTGGCACTATGTCCAAGTTGATCGTTTCTGTACAATGAGTCTCTTTTAATTCAACAACCAGTAATCAAACGTTATAGTCCCTTATATTATGTTTGTTTTCTTGGATGGATCTAACCCAATATGTGGTAAAATTTAAAACAAAATACCAAATCTGTTATTTGTTTAAATGGAATCTCTCATATTCTATTGTACACTCAGGGAGATCCTTCCAAAATGAAAAGATTGATAACACCTACTATTTTGATTATTAGTGATCTAATTTACAAAAACTCTCAACCTCAGTAGACTGCCAGTCCGCCATTTATTTTCTAGAGCTTAAAATTACTGACGACGAGCTACGAAATGAGTCATCACATAATTACAATTTCATCTAAAAAATGTTCCAAGATGGCGACGGCTGTTAGTTTCACTTGAACTACAGTATCAATGCATCAATGCAAGTATATTACTGACTGAGATTGCATAGTGAACTGAACTCCAACAGAAATATTGGCAAAGCGATAATCTACCGGTATTCATTGAATACGGATTAAGTAAATTGATGGTAACTAGTTCGACTCAACTATTACGTGCCAATTGCAACAGATCACTTCAAAGAGGTACTTGAGCCATCCGTTTAGGCACGATTAATTGAGTAATTATAAAGAAATAAATAAGTGTGTTGCAATTTGAATTGAGTGCATAATATAGCAATACTATTTTGATTATTTAGGTGGAAATGAGAACATAAGAGCGAACGCAATTGATTGATACTTGGAGTAAAAAGTATTGCTTTTGGGGCATGATATGCCCAAAAAACTGCTTTTGTCCAAAATTGGAAACCCAAAAGAGTTTTCGAAACATTTCCTCAATGAAACCTATGTTGTGCCTTAAATTTTACATTTTCTTAGAGCAGAATTCCATCCACAATGCAACTGCGCGAAACTGGGGTAATTTAGGCAGTTCATTATATCGCCATCAAAAAATCCTAAAATATCGTAAGTACTATTTAATTCAGAAAAGCGCGATGGCATCCCATCGGTCTACGCACTTGTTTACCCGTAAAACGGGCATTGGCTGTAAAGTTGAAAATACGCAAGAATATTCGTAAAATTTCCTCCTTCAATTGACTGAATTTTTGCTACAATAAACTTAATTGGCTCCAGTTTTTTTATATGACCACTTTTTGGACTGAAAGCTTCTTAGCTGCTCTCATCATTGTGGCTACACAGTGCATTCCAGAAACGGATCAAGCCGCAAGCTGGAATTTGAGATGACAAAATTACGGCAACAACACTACATTTTAGCGTGAAAGTGGCAGTTGAAAAGTTGAAAATTTCAAAACCGCGGCTCAGTACCGTTTCGAATTATTTTTAATTCCTACGCCATTGGCCGAGGAAGAGGCAGTATCGTACTCGTAAAAAAATTCGTAAATGGGATATTTTGTTTTTTGGATGTCGCATGACGTACATCAAGGAAAAACATATCACCCATTTACGTCAGTCTGTATGTCTGTCGCTCTATTGGTCTGTCGGTTTGACCGCTAATCCTTGGCCCGTCTGTAACTTAAGAAGTCCCGCTCGAGATTTGGCGAAATTTTCACCATAAGGTTGCTATTGTACCAAGGACGAAACATGTTTTGAAAATCGTCTCAGTGGTGGCGGAGAAAACGGAGAAACAAAAAAATTAAAATCTCTCAAACTTTGTTTTTTGACGTTTTGGAGGTTCTTGACCTTTTTCAAAAACATTTTTGTATGGGTTGAAATTCGGGGGTTAGGGGATGTAAGAGACGCGAAAGGGTATATGAAAATAGTTTGACCTTGGTATACGTTATGGTAGTCATTATTGAAATGGGTAATAGGAGAGGTCAAAACAAGTCAAAGAGTTCATATGACCCATAGTGCAAAAGTCAATAGATTTTTGTCTAAATGGCTTTCTAGTTTACAGCTTTAAGTGCCTTATATCGATACACAATCACCACAATGTTACTAATTTTTATAATCTAATCTAAAACGTTTTTAAATTGGGTGATTAACAAATAAATGGCATTAAGTTTTTCTAAGTTAAGCATAAATTTGTAATCAGTAAGCAAGTTTCATTAAATTAAATATTTAAAACACACATGACAACCGCGCGTCGGTCATTCATCACTCTTATCGAACCGACAATCGATCGCAAACGGTAACAGTGATTAGTTATTAATGCGTACATTGTCGTGTTTATTTACAATGTTCTCGAAGAGTTCGCTGAAATGTTGTTAGTTTACGGTGAAGCTCGTCAGAATTCAAACCTTGCAGCTCAAATTTATCGCCACAGATTTCGCCAACGAGTACACCCAGACAGAAGGACATTTGTGCAAGTGTACCAAAGACTTCGAGATACAGGAAGTGTTCAGCCCACTAATATTCGCACTCGTGAAAGACGGGTTACTGTAGAGCAGGAGAAACAAGTTTTAAATATCGTGGAAATCAATGCAGATATCAGCACTCGGGAATTAGGTCGCCGCGTAGGACTATCGCATATCATAGTCCATAGAATCCTACGGGAAAATTAGCTTTATCCCTACCATGTACAACGAGTGCAGGCCTTGTCACCAGAAGACTATCACTCGCAGACTAACATTTTGTCAGTGGTTTTTGCACAAAATCATTGAAAATCCGGATTTTTTCAAAAACATTTTAGCGACGGACGAATGTACGTTTACGCGAGACGGGATATTAAATTTCCATAACACTCACACGTGGGCCCCAGAAAATCCTCATACCATTCGTGAAGGTGATTTCCAACATCGTTTTAAAATAAATATTTGAGCGGGTATTCTTGACGATCAGGTAATTGGCCCTTTCAAGTAAACCCCCAAAGTTGTCAGGAGAAGGATACTTTAGATTTCTAGCCAATAACCTACCAGAACTTTTGGAACAGACCTTAAACAACATGCCATTACAACGGAGACAGAATTAGTGGTTTCTTCATGACGAGGCACCACCACACATTTTTAGACGCGTCATTCAGTATTTGAATGAACATTATCCAAATCGCTGGATCGGTCGAAATGCTCCTGATCCTCGAAAACGGCCAGCAAGATCTCCTGACCTCAATCTGATGGATTTCTGATATTGGGGAGAACTTAAAGGGATAGTTTATGGTGAACAGCAACTGAAGCACAACTTCGCGAAACAATGTTTAATGCAGCTGAAATAATGGACAACTGTAGAGTAAGAAGAAACTGTCTTCGTCGTAATGAAGCTTGTGTGGAAAGTGGAGGACGACATTTTGAACACCTTCTTTAAATACAAGAGAAGTGCAGTGTGGGTTTTAAAAAGAAAAACAATGTATGTATCAAAATTGTGTTTCCTATTGTAGATTTTTTTAATACGTTCAATAAACTTTCACACACCAGGTGAAGTGCTGAGACAGTTAGTGGTAAGTCCGTTTTTTTTAATTGTTTGCATTTTACGAGTACATTATCAGATAATGAAATAATACCTAAGTGTCAAAAATAATAAAGTCCATCTTTATTTACACTGCGTTCCGTCGTAATTTGCGTCTGGCGTTGCGGCGTTGTCAGATTTTATTTTACTTTAAAGTCGCTTTTCTCTAAAAAAATGCCGTTTTGACCCTCATGTTATATGAAACTTTTTGCCTCTTTTAACCCCCTCTATCACCCATGTAAATAATTACTATCATAACTTTACACCCTGTATTTATATGCTCAAAACCCTGGTAATTCTATTTGCTATATTTCACATATAAATTTCCCGCTCATTTTCCTTTAAAACTTGAACGATAGACAAATGTTTCCGATCCGCGTACTCCTGCTACCTATTCTCACCCCCGACGCACCGGCCGGTTGTCTAATCTATCCGAACTGTAAGCGCAAAGGACATAGGTATACACGGATCATAGGAGAAATGAATGACAACTCGTCGCAGCGATGCCGCGGAGATGAGGTAAGGGACAACGTTGCCAGATAGACAGAGACTATCGGTAGGGCAGGGAAAGGATGTCTATGGACGAATTGTATGTGCCTGTTTGACTGACTTATCATTTTAATTTCTCTGTTGTACATGTTCGTAACTGTTTTCTTTTTCAGGGGATTTAAATTGCGCTGTACTGATGACGGCTTTGGGTAGGAAATGCAGAGTCAACCCACTTGACCCCTTTTTTTAATGGAATAGGAAGTCTTGTGATATCAATTCGATCACATAAATTTCATTTTGTGAACTTCACCCGTCAAAAAGTAAGATGTGGGAGAGGTCTTTTAGAAAAGCACTGTACATCCCTTCAGGCTTATTAGATTTCAAAAAGATTCAGAATGAACACTTTTGATAAGTATGTAGTTGAGTATTTCAGGAGTGAAGTTTTCAAAATAAATCTGGTGTAGCTAGAAACGACGAAACCAAATACTGCGTTAGTCAGTCCACTTGACGCTTGTTTCTTAAAATACGTCAACAGAATCTAATTTGAATATATTTTTTCTTATTAAAATTGACAAAGTCTCCTACGTCGTTTCTTAAAATATATTTGTTCATAATTCCTCCAATCAAAATTTTAACAAGTCTGCTGATTTGCCAACTGTAATTGAACTTTTGACCGTTTTCAGACGCCTCAGCTGGAGCAACTAATTTTTATGTCCCCATTATTCCAAGTGAGCTTATTATTAAATCTCGCGATGCTTTTGTCTAAACATCAGCTGCCTTTGTTGATTCATTCAAACAAAGGCTTTTGCATATTTGCTCAGACGATATTTTTGAGATTAACGACAAACCAACGCATTTGGTGTCATATCAAATAGGTAAATGCATTAGGCGGGCTGACAAGGAAGCCGAAGGTACAATATTCAAAAAATTTCTTATTACTTGATTAAGCGCTTGTCTGTCAAGTTAGATTAATCCAGCTAGCCTAAAAGTGGAGCCTGTTCTAGAAAGCTGTAAAGATGAATTTAACAACAAAAGTACACTATGTTAAGTGAGATATTAAAAAAAATCCCAGTAATAAGTAGTCAACTTGCAGACTAGGTAGTTTTTAGGACAGTCATTCCATGTTTGGTCACTAGGATCCTTGTGAACGTCCATCTATGGAGGAATCACTCAACTAAACTACGGATTATTGGTTGCATAGTTTTGTGAGGCCAAATGGTCCTTGTCTGTAGTTTTTATATCTGAGAAGAAAGTCGGCTGAATAGCAAGATCGCATCTGGCTGATTATGTGTATTGGTCTGCATGTGTATAAAATCAGTGATATTTGCTGTGTGACTAAATCATTATTATTATTTATATGTTGTGCTTTCTGAAGAGAGGTTATGTTCGAAGTTATAAATTACGAAAAACTGAGGAGAATTACGGGAAATCATCACCGCGCCTGCGTTGTGTGTAATTACTGTTAGCATGTATATGGCTTGTAATTCGACAGTGTATAGTGAATATATATATATATATATATATATATATTTCTTATCACTCTCATTTTTGAAATTCAGCTAATTTGTATATGTAATTTCCACAATGAATAAGAAGAAGTGGATGTGCAACTAATTTCTAGCTTTGAATCTCAATTAAGTATATTAGAGACAAAAACCCAATGTAATTATCGTCAACACATACAACTCACAGCTTAGACCTCCAGTAATGCCATCTCAGAAGCAGATTTTACATTACATCAGAGCCAAAGATTGATAACAAGCCACATGACGTTTAGGCAACACGTACAACTAAGTGCTAACTTAACATTTTGTAGAATAATCTACATAATGTCAAAAAAACAGCATAATGTCAAAAAAAATCGGCATAATGTCAATTTTCAAGATACGTGATACCCGTGCGGTCCTGTACAGCCAAAAGCCTAAGGCGGCTATCTTGGTATGGGGCGGATCTTCTGACGCGCCCTATATGTGTGCCCTACTAGGGTATTTTGTGATCTCAGTAGGGCATTCGACTGCGTTGATTACTACAAATTCTTGGAAAATGTTAGTAAATACGGATTTGTTGGTCAGTAACTTAAATGGGCCAGATCGTTTTTAGTAAAATGAAAGAAATATGTTTCCGTACAACACCTTGATGCAGATACGCTAGACATTTCGATTGGCGGCCTCCAGGGTTCTATTCTTGGACTAATCCTTTTATATGTTAATTAATTTGATAATATTCATCCAGATACTCGTTTTACAGCATATACAGGTGACGTTTCTGCCATAGCCTCAAGTAATTCATACATAATTTTAGAAACGAATTAGTAAAATGAGGACGTGGTTTGAAAAATACTTACTATATTTGAATCCATCCAAAACAAAGCTTATTCGTTATCATCATACAAAAAAAAACCGTAGAAGAGTTTTAAGTTAGATTTGGTGACGATAATCTCGATTTTAGAGGAGAAACGAAATTTCTTGGACGTCATTTTGATTCGAACTTAAATTGAAAGTCCCACTGCGAATTTCTTGTAGAGGTAAACTCTCAAAGCTATGTTCTGATGCAATTAAAAACTATATTAACAACTAAACAACTGATACAAGTTTATTTTGCTAATGTGATTCCAAGATTTAGGTACGGGGTTATGTTTCTGGGGGGCTCTGAAGATGTATTTGTGTCTCAAAAAGATGCATTCGATCATTGGCAGGGATATCAAAAACAAAAGGTTGCAAGAATATTTTATGAATTTTAACGTTTTAACTGTCCCTTTGCTGTCTATATATTACCGGCAATCTGTATAATCCGGTATTCTATACAATACCTAGGTACTAGTAGGTAATGCATGAAATATTATTTGTTTTATACTTTGCCTAGGTATTCTATACAATACCGAATGCGCAGCCGGTAATGAATGTAAAAGACGAGAACAAGGAAGATTTTGTCCACTTCAAAATATCACAATACTTCCTCATGTAAGAATAAATAATTTTTTCACGTATGTACTTAATTAAAATTTTGACTATGCAGTAAATCTACACTTTCTATATTTTTTTAAGAATTGTTGTGAATCTTAATTTTTTTATACGTATTACGTACGTACTTGTAAGCAAAGAAAATTATGTTACTTATAGACAGAATAATTTTAAGTTCCAGGTTAATTTTCCTGTGATTTTTACTGTAGTAACAGAAGGGTGCTTTTTTGTACCCTTTTCATAAAGTCTATTTTTAAGGAGCATTTCAAGTGTTAATAAAGATGATTTTAAATACAGGGTGCGTCATCTTTTACTTTTTTTCTATTTGAAAAATCAACACGCCTTTTTCGAAGTGAAATCGAATATTTTTATTGATAAATGAAGGTTGGTTTATGCCATTTATGTATGAAAAATAACATCAGTCATGTCACCACCGCAGCTTCGTTACAGGCCAACTTCCGAACATCAAAATCTCATCAAATCATCAAAGACTTTTCCCAGAATAATTGGGTCTATGGCCGCAATTTTAGTCCGAATATTGCGCTTTGTATTGAATTGTCCGGGGACCATTGGCATACACTTTTCCCAAAGAAAATAGTCAAGAGGTGTTAAATCTCACGACCTCGGGGGTCAACTGACATCTGAATTTCGTGAAATTATGCGGTCTTGAAATTTCGTGTGCAATAAGGCGATTGTTTGACGAGATGTGTGAGCCGTTGCTCCGTCTTGATGAAACCAAAGATCGTCGGCACCAATACGATCCAATTGTGGCCACAAAAAGTATGTTAACATGCCGCGATAACGTTCCCTGTTGACGGTAATGGCCCTTTCTTCGCCATCTTCAAAGAAGAATGGTCCAACGATGCCACCAGCCCATAATCCGCACCAAACAGCCACTTTTTCATGATATTGGTGTGGATTTGCACAAACTTATAGGTAAAAAAAGTAATAGATGGCGCACCCATTAATATGACTTGTTTCATCTGAACGTCATTTTCTAGGTATGCTGGTTAACATTGTTAAATTTAGACCCAGATCTATTTATTTTACACATTTCCGGTGGAACAGCAGGTACTCTATACAATCCCTAGGAATTATATTCATAACCTAGGTAAAGTTTGTAATGGATAATAATATTCATAATATTTATACATTGCCTGGGCAACCCAGGTATACTATACAGGGTGGCCAAACACGTGACGTCATAAAAAAAAATTAGAGTGGAGTGGATTTCTGCGAGACAATGCTGCGAAGACAACGAGAGGATCCCGATTTTTTTGATAAAATTTTATGGACTGACGAGTCATGTTTTGAAAGAACAGGGATATTCAATATCCATAATTTACATACTTGGGCTGTTGAAAACCTCCACCAGTCAAGGCCGTCGACATTTCAACACCGTTTTAGTGTGAACATGTGGTCAGGAATATTCAATATGGAATTTATCGGTCCATTTGAACTGCCGTCAAGGTTGGATTCGGTAGCCTACAAAAGCTTCCTTGAAAATAGCCTACCATTATTGCTGGAAGATTCAAGCCTGGAAGCCAGACGGAACATGGTGTTCCAGAATGATGGTGCACCATGCCACAACGCAACGATCGTGCGAAACTACTTAAACGAAAGGTTCCCAGACAGATGGATCGGACGAAACGGACCGATACGATGGCCTCCACGCTCCCCTGACCTCAACCCCATTGATTTTTTTGTTTGGGGATATTTTAAAGACATAACATTCGCCCAAGAATGTGCAAATGAAAATTCATTGAGGAACAAAATTCAAGAAGCGACACATGTGTTGAAAAACAACACACAAGCATTTAGAGATTTAAAACAAAATTTCATACGTAGGTGTACACTGTGCATTTCTGTTAGAGGCACACATTTTGAAAACCTCTTGTAAATAACATAAATTAATAATAATCTGCTGTTCAGTAAAATTCAAACGTGTTTTTGTGGTTTTTGCAATTTTTTTTTCCGAAACTAACAATTTCTATTGAGCAGAGGGTTATCCAATTTTGGGTTCGGTTCTATTTGAGCCACAATTACGGTAGCATGTAGTAAAGCTAGGTTGATGAAATTTTTACGGTAAATAGCTGATACCGTAAGGAAGTTTTTAAGATACTTACGAATAGTAAGAACATGTTTTTTCAATTTTTTATAAACGTTCAAAGTTGTTGCACTTTTTTACTTTTTTGTTATGTTCGAAGATTTTGAAAAAAATTAAAAAGTAGTATTAGTTACATGACTTGAATGATTATATGATAGTTAAGCCTTTGGTCTTAGCTACATAATCGTGAAAAAAGCAGGCATTTATCACAATTATTAACGAAGTTATGGTAAAAATAAACACAGAACTCAAAAATTCTCGAAAAATCCGAAAAAAAATCATAACTCCTAAACTAAACAAAATCGGACCATATATATGGGGGTGATTTGGGTTCCTCTCGATGTGGGGAATCTAATTTTTTTTTTATGACGTCACGTGTTTGGCCACCCTGTATATTGCCTAGGTATTGTATAGAATACCTGAATTATACAGATTACCGGTAACATATGTATGAATTGTGCTCAAATGTATTTAACAATAATAATAAATTCAAACAAAACTGTGAGGACTAGTAAAAATTGATATGTGAACTTTAGCAAATCAAAAGCAGCATTAATTAGCTGGTCCTCTTCTTTTATCACATTAACGACCAGCACTAATTTTTTTAAATTTGCTTTTGGACCAAGGTATTTTATTTTCCAAGCATTCAACCTGCCAAACAACGCATTTAAACACATCACATCTGTGTCCCTATTTGACCCATATGACTTGAAACATTACCGTTGCCCACATAGGGACACACGGTATGTGCAGAAAACAGAGTGTGCACCATAATGATGCACATGGTCGTTAACGTATTACATAATTTACCAAGCCATATTACGTCGATTAAAAATTTTAACCAGTATAAGTTTACAATTCTTCACTCAAAAATGCTTTTATCATATTAATGAATTCTGAGCAATGTAGTAGAAGATTAGTTGTAGCTGGAATTGACAATGCCAATACAATTGTAAATTGTCTATATGGAAATAAAGGTTTTGGATTTTATTTGGATTTGGACTTACTTTTTTTAAGAACAGAAGATATCTCAAAAACCACGTTATCGATATGGTTGAAAAGCTGAACGTAAACAAGCGTAAACCTAGAAAACCCTTGTAATACATGCATTGTTACTGGGTGTTTTTTTTCATGTCACTTTATATGTCTTAAAGGTCAACGTCTGAGGAGTTATTCCAGCTCTTAGTTCTCATCGATCGTAAACAACCAAAAATTAATGTCCATCTGCAGAGCCGAGACCCGGCTCGGCATACTGCGTGAGCGACAATTACTGGAGTGAATTAAACTTACTACTTTTATAGCTTCCAGATGACGTTGATAATCGTAGCTCTTCTGTATCTACGAAACTCTCTAAACCAAGAAAGTAATAGCAAAGAAACACTACAATATTAGGTATTAAACAACACGGAATACGAGAGACTGCACGTGCTACAACTACTTCACACTATTACAACTAGGTATAATAACCGTAACCACCTCAACATATCTGATCAATCGTCTGTATATTGTGCTATTCAGCAGGTATAAAGTACAAGATAGTATAGTATAAAGTTCAAATAAGGCTCACGACAGAATTCAAAAAAATTAACAAACAATTTCGATATTTGCTAGTTGTAAGCAAAAGATGGCCTACTGAGGTAAAGTTATAAACCTAGACTTTGACATTTCATGGATCATACACGTGTTTGTCTTATATTCTGCGAAATAAACCGCATTACTCAAGGAAAAATTCATAAAGCGTGGATAGTGCAATTTTATGTAAATTTACACCTCTTGGGTAGATCCGTATCAAGCGATAGTAACGGTTTTCTGACATGGTCGTCGCATAAAATAAAATTTGGGCAAGATAGCCGATGAAACAGGATAATTGTTTGAATTGTTCGATAAACTTTTGAAATTTGAGCCTTGATACCTTTTTAGCTATGAAGTTACTTCAAATGTACATTAAAAGAAAATACCGTGTGAAGAAATTGATCGAAATAAGATAGCACAAAGTGCCAGCTTTACCACAACCAACCACAATGAAAGTGGAAACCTCAAGCTATCTGTTGAAACAGCTATTTCGTGCTATTTGGCAACTTTTCAGTATGGTGTAGGCTGGATCTCAATCGATTATGGTAATAGATGTCACTTTGTGAGAAGGTTGCTCAGCTTTCGTTCATTGTTCACCAAAACTTAAGAGTTGGCAAATAGCATGAAACAGGTGTGGTCGGACTAACTAACTATATTGCTAGTTTTTCTCCAAATGTATATCCCACTAAGCATGCTGAAACTTTTGCCACTACAGTGAGTCATAGTCCATAAAACAGCTCTATCTGACTTTGGACCTGCTCCAAATAAAATTATTTCCGTCTTCCCAAAACTTTTTCCCAGAGTTGGCTATCAGATGACCCAGTTGGGAACTATCTGTCTGCGATATCTATGCAAAAAGTTACCTAATTTCATCGGAACTGTACGGCTTAGCTTGGACAAATATTTTTCTTCTGATGTAAGCGGTTCAGCCGTAAACATTTTATTATGGAGAAGTAAATCGTCTACAGTATACATAATGCATGAGCTACATCTCAACGTATTTGCAATTCTATTCCTATAGTTTTACATTTTAGGAGACAGATTGAGTGTTCTTGAGTTTTGATGCGTTTGGGTAAATGGGAATATAATAGATGAGTGATTCATAGGTAGTTGATCCAGGATATTCTCACTGAAACTAAGGGCAGGAATGTCTCAGTTTGGATACTGGAACATTAATTTTCCAGGCATAATTGTATGCTTTAAAAGTGTATACTAAAATGACTGGGGATAGAGGTTCACCATCACTCACTCAACATCTGAAAATGAAGGAAAGGAAACATCTAATTGGTATTCTTTAACTAAAATATTGGACCATGAGTTTTTTTTCAGGTTTTTTCTGATGGTTTGTTAGTTTCTTTGAGTGTAGAAGTACTATATCTCGCATTTGCAACATTTTAGTCGAAGATTGCATGACAATTAACCAGCGAGATACGACAACAGGTGAGTTTTCACGGTTTTTTTTGGGGGGGGGGGGGACTTTGTCGTTTTGGAGGGCTGGACGCTTATTTTTGGTAGCGGTAGCTGGTCCTGGGCTATGTTGTTTTTCCGTGATGCCAGCTTAAAATTTGGAATGATTTCCTCTCCCGATCTCAGCGTGTTACCGGACCTTACACATTATTGCAGTAATACACTGTATAGAAATATGAACATAAAAAACACAAATGAAGTTGAAGACATATAAATAAAATATATTGTCAATGCCATTGTACTAAAGAAGGCCATTGTTGTTGCCGAAACGTTTATAATAGGGGAGATTTTTCCAACACATGTAGTTTTGAGCGGCCAGTTAAAAGAAGGAAGGATTATCCCAATTAATATTTTCCTATTTTTATTACCCGACTGTCTCGGGGAGCGTAATGTAAAAATGTATCTTACCGGCTACAGGCCAAACATCTTGACAAATTTTGACATGTGTTGTTAGATCAGTCTTATCGTTTTGGTGACACAAGCTATATTAAATTTTTATAAAAACAAAATAACGTTTCTTAATAAAAGAATTCAACCTTGAAATTCCATTTTCACCAGCTACATCATAAGCTGCTTAACGGATTTTGACATGCAGGGTGTTCCATACTTAAATGGACACACTGAAACTTGTGCTAGTATGAACCAAGACCTTGTCATGCCTGAAAATTATCTAAGCACATATCTTAGGGACTATTGACCGATTTAGTTGAAATTTTGCACGACAAGAAAGTTAGCTAGGAGTAACGTAAAACTAGGCGCAGTGCTAAAAAATGCAGGGCCGTACTAGACGTTTTTCACTGTTTTGTTTTACATCAAAAGAAAAACCTCTTGATCTGAATATTGAAATGATTGACTATATAGTCAACGCCAAACAAAGTGGCGTGCACGTCATCACGATAAAAATGCCTAGGTTTCTATCACAAACAATTGCTCTATTGCAGTTTCATATTAATGTGATATATAAATTGTAAAATGGTCATTACTCTCTTATTATGGTTAATAGTCATATAAACATTATTATTAAAATATCACATAAGTTGCTTTCTGATAAATTTAGACGCATTATGCGAAATAAAATGTTTTGCAAACGCTCCAATCACTTATCGACATGTAAACGCACTAAACCGATTTCGCAGCGTTGACACATTGTCACCTTGAAACTTATTTAAACTGGGAACTGACATTTGTATTAATTTTGACACTGAATCAATTTGTGGCATTTCAAATCTTTATAAATCCTTTGGCCCCGCATACTGTAAATCAACAACTGTTTCTTTCAAAACAAAATTATTCATTTTACGAGTAAATAAAGGCAATTTTGGTATACATATAAAGATGCCCAAACAGTTAAATAGTCGGTGTAAGGAACTCGTGGCCTCGTTAATGCACTACTTTGAGCAAGAAAGGGACAACAACGGGCCTTTGTTGCCTTTAAATGCTGTTCAAGAGGTAGGTTACTAATAATTATATGTAATGTATATTAATAATAGTGAAATTTTATTTCATTTTTTGTAGCGTGTTGCTGCTGCTTTAAAAATTAGTTTAAGGACAGTTAGTCGTATTTCCGAGGGAGTGAAAAGTGATGCAAATTTAGAATCGCCCAAGAAAAAGCGGAGTTATATTAAACGTGTAACCAACACAGCGACATTGGATACAAGTGCCATTCGAGAAGTGATCTATAATATGTATCACAAAAGTAAGATCTTATTATAATAACTTATCAGAAATTTGCATTAATTTGTTAACTAAATTATAATGTCATATTACACATGGTTTCAGAAGAACAAGTTACGATACAAACTTTATGGTCTCGATTAAGAGATAGGGCATTATTTGATGGTAGTGCCACGTCTTTAAGGCGGTTGCTTAGAGATCTTGGATTTAAGTGGCTTAAGGACAATTCGCGACGAGGGCTCATGGAACTACCAAGTATAGCTTTGAAAAGGGTGGAATTTCTAAGGCAATACAATCAAGCCAAGGTTGAGGCCTTATACCAGTTTGTATTCCTCGATGAAACTTGGATATTTCAAAATGGGACCATAGGTCGCTCTTGGCAAAATGGAAACCAAAAAAGCGTGAAAGCTATTAAAACAGATGGTAAAAGGACTTTTACACAATTTGCACTATAAAATTTAAAACTAATATATTTTAGATACATTATATTACATGCTGGAAATGAAAATGGGTTTATTGAGGGTAGTGAAGCGATATTTTCTTCGAAAACAAAATTGAGCGATTACCATGGAGAGATGAACCAGGACAATTTTTTGAAATGGTTTCAACATCAGTTATTAGAAAAATTGGAGAGTCCATCTATGATTATACTGGATAACGCCCCTTATCACAGCATGATATTGAACAAAGTGCCCAACAATGCATGGACAAAAAAAAATATCCAAGACTGGTTGACAAATCAAAACATACCATTTTTAAACACAATGTTTAAAACAGAGCTATTGAGTATTGTTGCTCGGTACATAATGCTTCTTAATTATATATATTTTGGTCGACAGTTTATATTTCTTTTGTTTATTCCTATTCTTAAAATAACTGCTTTTTTAGAAACAAACCACCTAAAATATACGTGATTGATGAATTGGCGGAACAACATGGGCACAAAGTTCTTCGTCTGCCTCCTTACCATTGTATATTTAACCCTATTGAGTTAATTTGGGCCATAGCAAAAGGTTACTATAACAGACATATTGGTAGAGATGGTAACAGTGAAAAAGACTGTTTGGATATGTGGAACGAGGCTCTACAAACGGTTACTCCAGACATGTGGAAAAATAGTGTTCGACATACTGAGCAAGAAATTTTTAAATGGTATGAAAGAGAACGAATTTTTGATCGACCAGACATCGAACCTTTAATAATCAACTTTGAGAGTGATGAAGATTCAGATTCAGACAGCGCTGAAGAAAGAAACTCCGACTAACTTTATTGTACAGAAAAAGCTTACACCAGTAGCTTACCTAATTTTAGAATGCATTTTTCTGTATGAATTCTGTAAAATAAATACCATGCATAAAATTTGGAGGACCCCCTTTGGATTTTTATTCAGTACCTTTAAGCTATCAATTAAATATGGTAGTTTCATAGTGTCATCTGATCAATAATTGTCATACTTAATGATTATGCAAGTACAGATCTATAATTTTATTATACTATTATTTTTGTTCTCATTTGAGGTTAATATTGCTTATAAACCTAGATATGTAAATAATAAATTTTATTATTTTACAAAAAGATTGGCAACAATGTAAATTTTTCAACACACCCACCTTGATGACATGCACGCCACTTTGTTTGGCGTTGACTATAGGCGAAATCACGAAAGATGACGATTACGTCATCATTTTAGTCTGTAGTAAAGACAAACGACAGCGATTTGTGAATATTTTTAATGAAGTTTCAAATATGTTAGACAGAGACAAACAGAATTTTATTGTCTAAACAAACTATATTGCTAATTTGATGTATCCGACAAAGATAGACGATGTTTTTATGTTGCTTGATCGATCATATTTGAAAGATGAATAGTTAGGTTATGTTAAAGCAGGTTAGGTTGTTTTCGAATAATACTTTGGTATTTGGTGTTAATGTCTTGAGGTGTATTTTACTCATAACCTTGTTTCAAAACAAAAACTCCCCACTAAAATTATTATTAAGCTTTTAACCATGAAATAAAAATAATCAGTGAAATAAACTAACTTCGCAAAATCATAATATAAATTAATTTGATTTTATCATCGACATACGTCCTTCAGTACAATTTATGGCATGACGTAATAGTCATCTTTCGTGATTTTGACTATATGTACACCAATGTCAGTGAATGGTGCTAATTAATTAGCAAAACAGATACATTTTTTTAGTTAAACATTTTTACTTATCCAAATATGTTTTAAGCGGTTAGCAGGACACATAAATCACAATTTCAAAGATTATCAGCTTGGTATGATCCAAATTTTACAAAACAATGCTTTAAATTGAACTGAAGATATTTTGGAGCTCAAAAGAAATTATAGTGTTGGATTCAGTTTTTTTTATTTCCTTGTTTTTTATTAACTGCAACGACCTGTAAGCTGCACCAATAAAATGCCAAGTTAATGTTATGTACCCTAATTAGCTTTTTCAGCAATTTTTCAATGTTTTAATTCTACTCTACCAACTGATTCAAAAGTATAACTAAAATGTAGAAAAAACAATATACAGGCCCGGACTCAGCATTTTAAGCATAGTTAGATTTAAGTGCTCTCACCACAACCCTACGTTAGTTTTAGTTGCATAATGCACACATGGTAGATCAAACAACTAAATGTCAAGTCCGACTCTGCATTAATATATAGGTTTCTGTGCATTTTCAACTTCATTCCATGTTGGTCTTTAGTGGAATTGCATAAATGCCCTTTTCCCTCTTAAGCAGAAGTCATGCTATACAATATCAGTTGATAGAATAAATCATTAAAGAATTCACCGAAAAAAGTGAATATGGCCCAAAACATTAATTTCGCCTTTAGATTTATATCATTTATTTCTCTTTTTCCTACGAAATAATAGTAATCTCAGTGTATAACTAAAATCAATAGAAGTAAAACCACTGATTCCGCAATTTTGAATTCCCGAAACATCTTCAGTTCTATTATAAGCACTATTTTGTTAAATTTTGTGTTCTGTGTCACAAAAATTGATAAATTAAAATATTTGTTTAAATAAAACATTTTAAGCAAAAAACATTAAGAACATTCATTAGCTTTTTCGGCAAATATTTCATTGTCTGGTTTGTGGTGTTGATTTTGATCAAATACAAATATGAGAAAAATCGAGCACAGCAGAGGTATTATGTAGAAAACCTAAAAAACTTTAAAAACGACAAAATGTCATCTTGCAGACTAGGCAGCTTTTTGTGTGCAAATAGTTCTCTCCACGTTTGCTCGCTATGATCGCTGCTCACTGACGTTTAGGCAACACTTACAGCTACAAAACGAGTTCACAACAAGTGTACAAACAGCTTGTGCTAAGTTAACATCTTGTAGAAAAACCTACGTTATATCAAAAAAACCTTCGAAATGTCAAAAAAAAACGACAAAATGTCACTATTCAAGATACGTAATACCCGTACCTAAAGGGTCTTGGTCCATACTACCTACCATTTGTCCATTCAAGTACGGAACACCATGTATAAGGTGTTGTTGCAAACAAAATGGCGGATTTTAATCGAAAATGTTAACCTTGAAACTTTTATTTCACGGGCTATAGGCCAAACGGCTTGATGGACTTTGACATTTGAAGTGATTTTTGATAGCACTATTAAAAATTCATTCTATTCAGTTACTGCAATGGGGTTTTTTGTATTTAAATAAAAATACTTTATTGCTGAAAATCACTGTATTCTCTTAGTGACAAAATATCGTTTTGATGTGACGGCTTGATTGTCCTGTCGCTGAGACATATGTTCTAGGTGACTTCAATCTTTCACTGAAAATTCTTAAAGAATATACAAGAGGTCAGGCAGGGCACAGCGGCGTGTTAGTTCTTTTAGTTCCTGACGTATCCATCCAAAAAGTCTTGCTACACCAATGCGCGTATGTGTATCGCGAGGAGGGCAATAATAGAAGAGACCTTTGTGTCTTGCATCTCAGCCACGTACGGTACTATCTTTAGTGATGCAACGAAGGCGCATTTTTATCTGGCGCCCGCCTGGGATGCATAACAGTTGCTGTCGTATAGGTCGAGGACATTTTGCGTCCATGTTTTCATTTTAACGGCCAATTTGGACAGTTTGCCGCATGTACACCCACAAAATGTCTGATGTGAAAAATGGCACCAAGTACATTGCGATTGGATCTACTTCCCACGCCTTCGGTATAGCTTCTGACACAACTTTCTATGTAGCTACTGATATTTCAGTGTAACAGTATTTGCCTGCATTTCATGATAATTAAATTTAGTAAAAATCACTGTCTGTTGTATGGCTTAGAGCGTGTGCATGTGTGTGCATGTATATAGTTGTAGTCACCGTTCCTGGCGGGTCAAAGTAAGACTACCAGTATCCCTTTATTTATCTTCATCTCCCTTATAAATACACATGCAACCTACCCCTGTGTGTGAGCATTTGTTCGGTAAGCTCAAAGACATACGTTTTTTAGTTGTGTCTCCGTCTCGAAAACTTTGTCGTTACGTATCAATTTCAGTTGTCCTGTTATCAATCATCAATATAAAATTGTACAATGCTCGGAAATACGATCAATGGAGAAGGTCGTCATCTCGTGCTAAATTTATTAGAGTATTTCCAGGAAGAGAATGAGAACAGCGGTTAGGAAAATTATTATATCATCAGTTGGGAAAATCAAGATCCGCCCATAATACGGAGGCTCGATCTGTTTACTTATTCCATATGGTGTTGATGACGCAAGCGCCAAGAACGGTGACTATACTCTATTTCACGAGTATCTGTTACGCTTTGAACGTCTACTGAGGTGAACATCTGATCAGCAAGTAACATTTTCGTGTTAGTCTGCAACGTTGGCAATAACGAATCGGATGTAAATATAGTAAAACTTGTTTGTAGCGTTTCGTTTTTGTATGCAAATGAACTTTTCTAAATAAAAGACCTTTTAGCAAGTACAAAATGAATCTGTAGTGTACAAAAAAATAAAACAAAATATGGCTCTGTCTACCTGGCATTGTCGGATCCGTCAGAATTATATGTCCTATGTCGATATGAGGAACTTTGAGATATTTTATTATTTTTGTCATGTTTGACATAATGGATACTCATGAAAAAGACTATACGTTCATTCCATTTCGAGCTTCTTTCAACCCTTGTTTTTTTATTAAAATTGTCAAATAAAATAAAAACGCATTGCAGTGACTCTTCTATAAATAATATTATTGTACGATACCTAAGAACAATATTTATAGATAGTCAACACTATCTAAAAGCAGCTAGAATTCAAGCTGCTTCAAAATAATGAGTTTACATCACAAGACAGAACACCTTGAAGACAAAATATGCAATTTGTAAAATATCAAATTACCGGACACTTCATCTTACAGAAGCAACTGCTCCAAGTTTTGGCATAGCTCCAGAAGTGATGAGTTAACTAGAACATTTCAGTGTAGGTGTAACAATGTGATATAATTTATTGCTACAAGGTCTTAGCGGCTCAAGTTCATCTAATAAATAGGTGTTTTAATGTATCTCAATCACGTGCCAAGTTATGATGTAGTGACATTAATCAGATCTCAAAATCGCGGGTATAATAACACTTCAAATAGGAGGCGTCACTAAGAATCGTGGAATACTGCTGATTATTTTTTCCCACAACAATAATAGGCAGGAGAAGTATTCGAGAAATTTTCGATTTTTTTAATATCTAATATCTAATATTAATATCTCGAGAAAGACGAAATAATATTCCAAATGCCTGAAGGCTCTTGCATTGTCCCTGAACAGATGCTGGGAGCTAGCAAACGCCAAGATCATAACCGTCCTGATCACTGGACACATGGAATGCATGTTTATAGAGAATGAAACCATAGTGGGCTCGGAGATGTATCAAACTTCTGAAGAAAAGTAAGAAGACCTTCTGGTTAGGATTTTCACATACCGCTTCATACTAAACAGATACATCTACCCCTCATTAGAATAGAGAACGGTGTGGTCTGCTCCACCTGTTTGGAAGAGAATGAGTTCCAATCCCACTTCCTAGACTAGCCTATCATACATCAAGATGTTGGAGATATTGGGCATAATTCAGTTTAATAGATCAATGATACAGACTGATCTCCGAATATCAAGTTTGTGTTGTTAGTTGTGCTGATGTCCGGAGTCGGCAAAAGAGAGAGATGTCAACTAGTTACTAAAGTAGAATACCAAAATTGATGACAGTAGCGAAACTTATCGTACGCCACTGCTGTGATAGATCGTGCGTCCATTTTAGCATATCCACTCATGATCATTTTCAATCTCTCTCTAAAAAATAGTCACTTTCCATCTATTTGGAAGTTGTCTATGGTAACTCCTGTTTTTAAAAAAGGTGAGAGGAATTATGTAGAAAACTATCGGGCTATCACAATTATCAGTAATTTCGCTAAAACATTCGAAATAGTGATACAAACTGTGCTATATTTTCATGTAAGCAGGTCTATCTCCGTCAGTCAACACGGTTTCATGAAGGGCAGGTTCACAGTTACTAACTTGCTACATCTTACTCAATATGTTTGTGAATCAATCGATAGACAACTTCAAACGGATGTAATATATACTGATTTCTCTAAAGCGTTTGATAGTTTAGACCATAACATTCTACTCAATAAGTTATCTAGATTTGGTCTTTCAGATGCATTGTTGCTATTCTTCAGATCTTATTTATGTCATAGGAAACAATATGTTATGTGCAATGGACATAAGTCAAGCGAATGCCCTGTAATGTCCGGTGTTCCTCAAGGATCTAATTTGGGACCTCCGTTATTTATTATGTTCATAAATGATATTTCTGAAGTTATCGATGTCGATTTTCTTACATATGCTGACGATATGAAACTTTTCTGTAGAGTCTCTAACATTGACGATTGTCATCGCTTGCAATGCAACATTGTAAGGGTTGACAGCTGGTGTCGTGAAAACAGACTTGTTTTGAATGCTGTTAAGTGTCACGTTTTGTCGTTTACTTTAAAAACAGGGGTAATGATGTATGAATATAGTATTGGTGACAGGAAACTTGACAGACCTAGTACAATTAATGACTTGGGAGTCACATTTGACAGAAAACTTTCCTTCTCCTATCACAGTGAAAATGCTATTGTGGCTGCATCAAACGCGTATGGTTTTATTGTAAGAAATACCGGTGATTTCCACAACTCCTTTACACTGTACTATGCTTGTGTAAGATCTAAGCTTGAGTATGCGTCCCTGGTATGGTATCCTCATCATCAGATATATATTGACCGCTTAGAGTCCGTTCAAAAAAAGTTTTTAAAATACCTCTCATACAAAGCTGACGGGATATATCCCGCTATTGGCTTCCCTCATAGTGAGTTGATGGCGAGACACAAAATCTATAATTTAGAGAGAAGACGCAAAATGAATTCACTTAAGTTCATCCACAAGCTCATCCATGGCATTATTGACTCCAGTGTCATCTTAGAACAACTTAACTTCTTAATTCCTAGATTAGCGTCACGAACTAGTTTAACTTTTTACTTAGCCAGGCCTAGGACTGACATACTTAAGTTTTCCCCTATATATATATATATATAATGTGCCGTAATTATAATTCAATTAATAGCGTTTTAGATATATTTTCGTTTTGTGCGACTTTGGGAGACATTAATGCTTATTTTCGTTAATGCTTGCTGGTGTGATTGTTGAGTGCTGGGTAGGTAAAGCTAGAACGCTTTTTCTTTTTCCTCCCAGTTCTGTTTTGAGGTTTTTTTTGCAGCGTTTTAGCTTTCTCTACATACATCCACAACATGCATTTGTTTATATTTTCATGTTTATCCATCCTGTAATTGGCTATGGCTGTTGGATGTTGCTAAATAAATAATTTGACTATAAGTCACAGATAGCTATTAGGGCAAGCATTAGAAAACGGTGGTCAAGTAGATTTACTCTGCACTTCCATACTGTCATAAAAGGCTATGATCGGCACAAGTCTGTCTCAAAAAAATCAAATGGATCGAGCCACTCAAACAGGCTTGTACAATAAGCCCTCAGTCCCCACCCATTCGACAATGTTGCGAACTACAAATTTCTCTGCTATACCGACAGTATGACTAACTTCAACAATAGCCAGCCACGATAGCGACCTATCGGTCAGACCGCGACCCAGGTATCTTTAGAGAGGTATACAGATTATTCACTTGTAAACTTTCCACTACGGATTTATCGAAAACCACTGATTAAAAGAAAAAACGCCGAGATACCTCAAAAGATCAAGGGGGCAGCTTTTTAACCAAAAACTACTTCACCCCGTTTCAACCTCGGCTTCCAAGGTCATTCCCTTTTTTAAATGACAAGGGGTACCGAGTAAAAGCCTGTTTGAAAGTCCTTTATTTTGACTTTGATTTTTTGAAATCAGTCGATTTGTTTTCGAGAAAATTAGAAAAATCTTTATTTATCTTAATTTTTTCAGTTAAAAAACAAAAACACACTAAAATATTACTTTTTGTTTCAATAAGTGTACGAAATGTTTCCTGTTGCCGAATGTTGCCAAATCTACATTTTTTTATAATTTAAAACGGAAACTACCAACATAAACAGCAATTCGAAAGATTAGACGTGGCAACAGCCAAATAACAACCCGATTTTTTCCGCATTCTTTTCATCAACACATATATCCTCGGCGAACTATATTTATTGTTAGACCTGTTTAGTTATTTGTTGCTAAGGGGAAGAAATACTTTAATTTGCGACAATCTTGGGATAGCGAAAATTAATTTATTAATTAATAATAATAATAATAATCTATATTCCAAATTGTACAATGACATTACAAAAATTGTATAGCCACTACAAAATGAAATGTTGCGTCACTGTCACCATAACTATAGTAGTTTACCTGAGACCTTTTTTTGTGTTACATGGTTATTTATCTTATAACAGCTACTATCTTATACTATTACAACTCCCATAGAACTCATCTATTGTATAAGGCTCTGACTGTACTAGAAATTGCTTAATAGTCTTTTTAAATTTATGTAAACTGTTTATGTTTTTAATTTCATTTGGTAGATTGTTACAAAATTTTAAACACATGTAAATAGAGCTTTCTTCTGTGGAGGATAGTCTGTGTATTGGATAAGTAACATTGATTGTTCGAGTATAATAAACAGTTTGCACCTCAAGCTCAAATAAATTTTTATTTTTGAAAAAAATATAAGACACTCATACACATAGATGGCACACACATGATTTTTTCAGTTTTAAACACCCCCCAGCAAGTTACATTGAAATTTAGTCCCTTTAGCAGACGTACTACTCTTTTTTGAACAACAAAAATTTTTTGAATAAACCTATTGCGTCCCCAAAAAATAATCCCATACTTTAGAACACTTTCAAAATTAGCATGGTACAATATTTTCATACTCGTATTATTTAGATATCTTGATATCACCCTAAAACCATAGCAAATGGAATTGAGCCTCTTCAGCAGTTCGAATACATGTGTTGTCCAATCTAAAAATTCATCAATATAGATGCCTAAGAATTTTACACTTTCACTCAACTACAGTTGATGATCATCTATATCGATATATTGTGGCTTAACGACTTTACTCTGCTTAGTTCTAAATAATGTTGCATCAATTTTGGACTTATTCAGCACCAGTTTGTTCTCAGAATAAGAGATTCCCATTAGCAGTTAGGTCCTCCACACTTGTCCCACCCAACACTAAATTTGTGTCATCAGCATAGCAGATAATTTTATCCTTGCTATGATCACCTCTAGTAACAAAACAGAGATCGTTTAAAAAAACTACAAACAAAATGGGCCCAAGTATACTACCCATAGCAATGCCGGTTGAAGTCAACTATACTAAGTAACATATAAATCCGAACACCCAGTTTAAATGGTTTTATTTTAATAAAAGTTAGTGAATGTATTTATCTTACTGTAAATAACAAGTGAAAAAATTTTCAGCCTTATCAGTTGGACATTCCGGTTTTTATACTGCTCTTTTTTAATTCACTAACGCTCTAAAAATGAATATTTCAGCCGCAGTACAGAATCAACGTTGGCGGATTTTGGTTCTTGACATCCTTTACGATCGGTTACGATGCCTAGAGTACGGAGACCTGTACGATTTCGTCAACTTAGTGAGTTTGATAGGGACCGTATAGTGGGACTTCGGGAAGCTGGACTTTCTTTTCGGGCAATTGCAGTTAGAGTGCAAAGAAGTGTAGACACTGTGGTTAGGTGTTGTCAGGCATGGCTTCGAGAAGGCCGTACGCAAAGAGCAAGGGGCACTGGACGCCGCCGTAGATCAACAGACCGTGAAGATCGCCGCCTAAGATTATTGGCCTTAAGGGACCGTTTCTCCACTACCAGGTCCATTGCAAATGAATGGTTTGCAGAACACGGAAGACCTATTGGCATGCGAAGTGTTTACCGACGAATGAGAAGTTTTGGCTTGTTTTCATACCGGCCACACTGGCTCCTCCCTTTAACTCGAGAACACCGACGTAATCGCCTTGAGTGGTGCAGACAACGGTCACTCTGGGATCAGGAATGGAACAGTATTGTCTTTAGTGACGAGTTTCGATTTTGTTTAGGCATGCACGATGGTCGTGCCAGGGTTAGAAGGCGACGTGGTGAAAGGAGGAATACACAGTTTTTTGTTGAAAGACATGTTCATCACACTGTTGGAGTTATGGTTTGGGGTGCTATAGCTTATTGTTCCAGGTCACCTTTAATCTTCATCAGAGGTAACATGAACGCGCAGCGTTATATCCACGAAGTTCTAGAACCCCATCTTTTACCCTATCTCGACACCCTGGCAGATCCAACTTTCCAACAAGATAATGCCCGACCACATGTTGCAAGAGTCACAATAGACTTCTTTCAACATAATGATGTCACATTGTTACCATGGCCACCAAGATCTCCCGACTTATCCCCAATTGAGCATGTGTGGGATATGATGGGTAGGAGATTGCTCAATTTGCAACGTCCTCCTCAGACTCTAGAAGCACTTCGAGAGGAGTTGGTGGCAGCCTGGAGTGAGATACCACAGGAGGACATTGACCACCTGATGAGAAGCATGCCTAGGCGCGTTGGAGAATGCGTAGCACATCAGGGTGCATCCACACATTATTAAAGGTCAAAGGGCTTTAAAGCAGTGCAATCATTTTGAAATTTTTATCATTTACTTATTATGCTTCATTAAGTACTTATACAAAATTTTATTAAAATAAAACCATTTAAACTGGGTGTTCGGACTTATATGTCACTTAGTATAAATGTTTGACTTGTAAGTTTGACCTCCTTTAACAATTTCAACCCTCTGTTGTCTATTATAGAGGTATGACTTGAACAATTCTAGCGCAGTTCCTCTTACACCATATCTTTGTAGCTTTAATAACAATATGTCTCTGTTGATGCAATCATAAGCTTTGGACAAGTCCAGGTAGAAACCAACCGCTAAGTTTCCCTCCTCTAATTGCTTAAGTCCTGTTTGAACAAATTGAAAGATTGCAGTATCTGTTATATTCAGATTTTACTTCCAAAACACACACTAGCCGAAAGAGTGGAAATGATTCTAATTTATGGTGCCCAAAATCAATGTGCTCGGCAAACTGCCATCGCGTTTAATACTAGACGTCTGAGGAAGATAACTCCGCATAGGTATGTTTTGGACCTTGCTACTAAATTTACTCAAACTGGATCTGTAGCAAATAAAAAACGTGATCATCGGAGAGTTTTAGATGCAGCCGCTCAAGTTCAAGTTTTGGATCATTTTGGAATAAATCATAATACTTCATTACGGAAAATTGTTGCTGCGACTGGTATTTCATTAGGCTCTGTACCCACAGTCACTAAACTCCATAAATTTCATCCATTCAAAATGAAAATATTGAAGATTGGAAGTTTGGATGGAACATCACCTATATCACTGTTTGGCTAATAACGGACAACATTTTGAATACTCATTGAAATAAAAAGTGATATTTTCGTGTGTTTTTGTTTTCTCTCTGAACAAATTAAGTTAAATAAAGATTTTTCTAATTTTCTAATCGATTGATTTTAAAAAAACAAACGTCGAAATAACTCGTGTCAATTAAAATTTTTAAGGGAATGACCCCGGGGGGTCGAGGGTGAAAGTAGTTTTTGGTTAAAAAGTTGTCCCTCTAGACAAGTCTTTTGACGTCTCGGCGTTTTTTCTTTCAATCAGTGGTGTTTAATAAATCCGTGATGGGAAGTTGTTAAATGAACCCTGTCTATTAAATTGGTATTTCAACAGTTAATTGCGTTTTAGGTTTTAAGGGGAAATGTGCGGCGTATTCTATGATGTATAAAATAATTACATTATTTTTTTATTTATTTATTCACAAAAGAAACAAACAGTACAGCTTGCATATGTCTAATATTTGCTTAGAGTCACTGGTGCTAGTTAGTATACATATCAAACCACCAAAAAACTGAGATATACTGTCCCACACCCACCACAATCTTCAACCCCCAATTTTTAACAAATACAGTGGACCCCGTCATGGCATACGTTTAATGACTATAACAGGAGAGAAACTTTCTAACGATGCCACCTGCATAGAGCCCTTTAAATTAAGATTTCTGCAAAAGGTGAACGATTTAAATCTTGACCCGTCATAGGTGTACAATGCAGACGAATCAGGACTTTTTTGGGGTGTGATGTTTAACAAAATGTTTGTTTCTTGTAACGAAACATCCGTACCTGGACGAAAAGTAAGTAAAGAGCGTGTAACCATGTGTTAACGCTGCGGGCACACACGCGCTTAAGATGATGGTCATTGGGAAATCAAGCAACGGACATTCAAAAACATTGATTTACCTGTACACTATTACGGATAAAAAAGTGCGTGGATGACAAAAGACCTTTTCAAAAAGTGGTTTGATGAATGCTTCGTACCTGAAGTTAGAAAATGGTTAAAAGATCATAATTTTCCTCAAAAAGCGTTCTTGCTTTTTGATAACGATCCCGGTCATCCGTCTGAAGAAGAACTAACAACTGAGGATAAATGCATCACTGTGATGTTTCTTCCGCCAAATTGCACTGCACTGATTCAACCAATGGACCAGACTATCATTCAGTTTGTCTATCAAGACTTGGTTTTTGCTCTTTGTCAGTCGTGGGATGCGTTACCGTCATCAGCTATTAAATCGTCTTGGAAGAAGTGATGGCCAGATATAGTCACCACTCCTAGCAACGTTCCACAAATCAGTGTTACTTCGGAAGTTATAGAACAAGTCGCTACTGAAACACAGATAAGTCCGGAAGATTTGGAAATCTGGTCCCGTGGAATGGATAAAGAGGAAAATGTTTTTCATGAAATGTTTGACGAAGAGATTATAAAAGAGGTTTCTAATTTTACAACAAGCAATCAGGAAAATAACGACGACGTGATTGCAACTGCTCCACAAGTCACAACACAAGACGCAATTAACGCCTTTGAGCTAGGTTAACAATGGGCTGAAGAGAATGGTACATCCTACAACGAACTTTTACTTTTGAGAAGACTGAGGGACAAAGCTCTGATCTCGCGTTATAACAACCTTAAACAAAAAAAAATTGATGAATATTTCCAAGCTTCATAATTTGATAAATCCATTAATGATTTTGATTAATAAATCTTGATTATTTACTTACATATGTATGTGCATTTATGCTTAATTTTATAATAGGACGTAAGCTCTCTATTGTTATTTAATTTACTAAATTTGACATACATAAACGATGTATGATTTGTACTTCAAAGTACATACATATACATAACATATATAATCTTACCATTGGATATGTAACTTGTCGGATTACAAGGTACTCTTTTATAAAAAATTCCGGACTATAGGGGGTCTTAGGCAGTGCTCTATAATCCGACAAATTCGATAGTCCGACACTGCCCTGCATAATGTTTGTCGGATTACCGGAGGTCCACTGTACATTTTTCTCTGAAAATGGTCAGGCCCATAGTACTGCCACCACTGCACCGATTTTCGTCCTTGAAAATTTCACCAAAATCCGAGTAGAAATTTCAAAGTTATAGACGGGACAAAGATTAGCGAACAGAAAGACAGACAGACACGCCAAAAAGGAACATAGATCATATTCAATTTTTTTACGATTAAAATACTTCCCCGCCAGTGGAGTGGGAAGTAAAAATCTTAGACGTTTCGAGAATTGATTCAATAGTGGTCAAGAAATCAACAAAACATTAGTCGTCTTTTTATGAATCGAGAAGCATTGTTTTAATGTTGACGTAGATTTTAATACAAGATTATTACCAAACCAAGACGAAAAGAAGAGTTGTTTTCAGAAAATGAAAAGCTTGTTCAAGTTTCTTTTTTAGAGACTTCAAAGCTCTTTATCAACTTTACGAAATTTAATGAATAGGTCAACAGCTTTGTGAGACAGAGAGAATAAAACTTTATTTTCTCTGTTACTCATAACTCTTTTCCCTGTCCAACGAGAGAAAGCGAGAAAATATACTTGAGCTGTTCTTTATCTAACCAGATGGTCTATTAATTGCATCAAGTTTCACGTTATGATGAGTATAGGAAACAGAAATGAAGCCTAAAATGCGACAATAGGGACAATAGAATATAATTCTGCTATTCCAGACATTTAATGGGAGCTGAACTGGAATTTTTATGATCCCGTTTTAGTGAGGAAAATGCACTATAATTTTAATGATCTTTAAGATAATAAAAGTGAGTTTACGCTCCCGAGTTTTATATACAGAGGTATGTAGTAAACGGACATAATATGGGACTTGTTTATTGAAAAAGATAATATAAGGAACTATACGAAAAAGGCTTTTATTGCATTTCGTAACACCAAAGGCTTGCGAAAATGGCAAAATAAAAGAGATCCGATAAATTTGATAGACTCTAAAGTTTCTAAGATGACGACCAAGGATCAACAGGTATCAGTTTAGAAATCTGTTATACAATACAATAAGCCTCAGCCTTATCATGACTATCATCGGCATAAAATGCAGAATTGACAACATCCATGTCTCTCATCACAGAAGAAGCCAGAATAGCTCTCTCCTCCTCAGCGCATCTGCAAAGATTGGTAGCAAATCTGTTTGTATCGTATCCTGGCTTGATTTCTAATTTTCATCTAATTATAATAAACAGTCCATAGATCACTCAATACAGGGTGTCCGCAGAGTTGGAGTTTTCCTTTACACGACGTGTAGATCTTGAAAACATAAGCAATTTTTCTTAGTACCATATACATCAATGTCTTAAGGGAACCGAGATAAAGGGCTCTGCAACATCAAAAATATCTTAATACCGTCATGTAGCCGCGACCCGCGACATCACCGAGTGGTACAAGGTCACTGGCTCAACCCGACGACAGAACTGGGTCGGGGTCAGTGTGTCAGGTCAGTATGCAACCTTCAACCGACGGTTATGGTCACGCGTGTAGAGGTAATCGCGTAGACGAGAATCCCTCAACAAGCACTAGAGACGTAGCTAGAGAAGTGCAAGTATCAAAAACTAAAGTGTGGCAAACGCTGCGTGAAGGGGGGCTGTATCCGTTTCACGTCCAACGTGTACAAGCCCTTCAACCTGACGATTTTCCAGCAAGAGTGCGGTTTTTTGAGTGGTTGTTGCATCAACATGACAATAATCAGGACTTTTTGAAGTGCATATTGGTGACAGACGAATCTACGTTCACGCGTAATGGGGTGAATAACTTTCGCAACACTCATGTTTGGTCAGTAGAAAATCCGCACGCTGTCCGTCGCGCACATTTTTAACAAACATTTTCGGTGAATGTTTGGGCTGGCATGGTGAACGGTATGCTCATTGGACCATTTATTCTCCCACCGCCTGCGTCTGCTCGGTAGTGCATCAGCTGATTTCATTTTCTGTTGGAGCGGTATGATTTCGGGCAGAGACGTACTTAGCCCTTCTCGTCAACTGGAGAGTGAGTACTTTTTCCTTTATTTTTTTTTTACTTGGTCGCCCTCGTTTCACTACACATTACCTTTGTTATTTCAAGGGTAGTTGTTTCTGAAAAGGAAAACCCCAACTTTGCGGACACCCTGTATATTCTCATTTCATCAGATTTTTTAATATATGCATATCGTGTATACCGATAGTGACTAAACTAATCAAAGCTGTCTGATTGGGCGGAACATTTTAATTCAATTGTTTCTGATTTATTCAATCCTCACGTATACACATAATCAAATGTTGTTATCCTACTATTACACAGCTACCATAATAGCTTTTATGATTTGTGTGAATGGAGAGAGGTTTTCTGTTTTCTCCCTATATTTTGCATATATTATCGTCGATTTACTACCAATATGACTATATTGCGGTACGTCTATTGCCAGAGGATATTTACGATTATCATAGAAACTATACATTTTAATGAAATGAGATAATACGGCATTGAGATAATCTCAGCGCATACACGATATATTTTTCACCATTAACCCACTTACCTTTGGTATTTTTATTGAATTTTCCAAAGAGCCTTTAGGCTTTTCTATCAATGCCTATGTATTACGTCACCCACGTTATGGTTCATACAGGGTTTGTCCGGGAAGTAATAGGACTGAGTCGATTCAAAAAAATTTATTGAGCCAATCGTTACAATTCTTTAAAAACTTTCAAAATGGGCTCCTTCTGCATCGATGCAGCGCTGCCAGCGCGATTTCCAAGCATTGAAGGCGTCACGGAAGGCATTCTCCGGAATAGCCTTGAGAGCCGCGGTGCATGCTGCTTGGATCCCCTCTGTCGTCTCAAAATGCTTGCCTTTCAACGGCCTTTTCAGGCGAGGAAACAAAAAAAAGTCCGCAGGGGGCCACATCTGGGCTGTCGGGCGGCTGCGGAAGCGTTGGGATGCCGGCCTTGGTCAGGTAGCTGTTCACAAGAAAGGCGGTGTGAGCCGGGGCGTTGTCGTGGTGCAACTTCCAGTCGGCTGCGATGTCTTGTCGGATCCGACTGACCCTTCGTTTGAGTCTCCACGTAAAACTTGGCGTTGACGGTTTGTCCAGGAGGAACAAATTCATGGTGGAAGATGCCTTTGATGTCAAAAAAGACAATGAGCATGGTTTTCACTTTGGATTTGCTCATTCTTCCCTTTTTTGGGCGAGAAGAGACGCCGTCGTGTGCCACTCGGAAGATTGATTCTTTGTCTCGGGATCATACTCAAAGATCCACGACTCGTCACCTGTGATTACGTTATTCAAAAATTGAGGGTCACTTTCACACATGTTCAAATTTTCTTGGCTCACTTCCACTCGCCGCAATTTCTGGTCGTCAGTGGGCACTTTTGGGGCCATCTTCGCGCACACCTTGCCATGTTCAAATGCTGCGTCACAATGTCATGAACACCAGATTTTGGTAAATTTAACATCTGGGCAGTTAAACGAATACTTAGTCGACGGTCTGAGTTCAAAACTTTGCGCACACTAGTCACATTATCGGTGTTTGTCGAAGTCTAAGGTCTTCATCAGCGACCTCTTCCCGGCCCTCCAAAAAGGCCTGGTGCCACCGAAACACGCCACTTCTTGCTAAAGCAATACCTGGGTAAGCCTGCTTGGTCATATCAAACGTCTCTGTCGCAGATTTACCGAGTTTCACACAGAATTTAATCGCGTGCCTCTTCTCTAACGAACGCTGCATTTTCGACTTGCACCACCCACAGAAACACGTCGCTCGAAAATGCCTGTCCTGACTCTCCAAGTGCTCGGAGACAACTGACCAGCCGCTCATTCGTTAGCTAGGAACGCCCTCTACCGAATCCAGTCGGTGCGCGCATGCTCCGAAGTACAGTCATGGCGGAAGAAAATGAGTCCTATTACTTTCCGGACAAACCCTGTATATTCATTAACACTCGAGTCGAGACATATGCACTGTAATAGAATATCATTGCATCTCAACTGATTTGATGCAGTTACTGCAGATCATATCAGAGCCAATTTTACTTCCCACGCTAATGGTAAGGAGGTATTGCGAACGCGGACATTTTCAAAAATGTGATACGTTTTCTGTATGTTACATGACTTGTATATCACGAAAAGCCATGTCACTTATTTACGTCGGTCTCTCTGTCCGCTAATCCTTGACCCTCCTATATCTTGGAAACCTACTGCTTGGATTTTGATAAAATTTTGAGGCAAGATTACTGAGGACGGAAAAAGCTTGCAGTGTTTGAAATTCCCTCAAATAGCGACGGGGCTAGAGGCATAAAACCCAGAAAAATAAAAATTTCTAGAACTTCGTTTTTTGACTGATCATTTTCAGAAAAATACTCTTGAAGAGTAAAGAATTAGGGGTTGAGAATTTAAAGGGATGGGGAGAGCATATATCAATCTTTTGCTGTTAGCATATACCTGTATATATACGTATATATATATACTAGCACCTTCCCACTTCAGTTGACATACTTCAAGATTTGTACCAAACTATGCCTTTATAAACTAAACATGACGAAACTATATACTTCTTAAACAATTTATTTTCTCAAAAACATTTTAGATACACTCTAGTCGTGAAAAATACATATTTGAAATCACTTACACCTATAACTAATAGAACATCTGAACAAATAAACAATGTGCGAATAAATGCGCGAAGTTAACAAAGCAACAATTGAAAGATTACCACTGGGTAACATCACCTTTATTTTTTATAACGGCTGAAATTCTTTGGGGCATAGTGTTAACCAAGTTTTGTCAAAAATTTGGTGTAAAACAATCCCATATTTCTTGAAGTTTTCGTCTCAGTTCGGTGATTGTACGAGCGGGATGTTGTCGTAGAACCTTTTTCATTTCGTGCCACAAAGTTTCAATAGGTGACAGATCTGGACTGCTAGAAACCCATTTCAAAAGTGGTAAATTATTTTCTTCCATCCATTTTATAGCCTTTTTTGAGGTATGGCACGCTACACCATCTTGCTGAAACACAAAACCTTGGCCGGATGTCAAACATTCATCCATCACTGGTAAAAGCGATTCTTCTAAAATTGACAAATATATGTTTGTATCCACATTTCCATCAATAAAATGAAGTTTACCTACTCCTTTTGATGACATACTGCCCCAGAACATAATGGATGCTGGAAATTTCACTTTTCTCTTCAGACAGTCAACATGGAATGCTTCATTTGTTTTGCGAATAACTCTACTGCGACTGTCACCAACACAAACTTTGAATCGGCCCTCATCACTCCATTGTATTGCACACCATTGTCGAGCTGTCCATTGTCAATGTTCTTTAGCCCATCTAAGTAGATTTTTCTTTGGCAGTGGAGTTAATAGTGGCTCTTCTTTGGCCTATAAACAAGTTGTGCAACTTTAGGGTTTTTACTTCACTTTTTTTTTATAAGAAAACTTACATTGCAAGTGCTAAATCCCAGTTTGTGGGCCTCTCTGTGAGTTGTGGTCCTCGAAATTCTCCTTCCAACAGCGTCACTTCACAGAGCACTTAATTGTAAATAATTGGCACGCCTGTTTTTCACGATTATTCTTCTTAATGCTCTTCGGTCGGCTTTTGTGATATTACTTTTTTTTCACATATCGTTGCTTAATATTAACTGAAGCAGTTACGTTATATCTTCTAACAATATTTCTCACACTGTACCACGATAAGTTTAACAAAGTTAAAATTTCTGAGTTTGCTTTCCCGGAATTAAAAAATTTGATTATCAGTAACCGAATTTTCTCACTAATAACCTTTCCTCTACCCATTTTGAAAACCTTAACTACCCAAAACTATTTTAAACGTATTCTGACAGCTGTGATTAATAAAAACAATTGCCATGGCTTTTTTTCACAGCCACCTATGGGTTATAGACTTATTTTGCATTGAAATGAAAATAGGTTGATATGCTGTGATTGCAACATGTGTTATTTTTATGCTGCAAATTTGATTAGGGAGTGATAAAGTTGGTGTTTTCTACTATATATTATCAAGATATTCATTGTTAATATTTTAAACCTATAACACCCTGCTACATTTTTATTATTTGTGTTTGATAAGAAAAAAACTAAGATTTCAATAGTTGGGCCAACTGAAGTGGGAAAGGGCTCGTATATATATATATATATATATACCCTTCCATCTCTGGTAATTCTACGCACCTATTAGACATCACACTATCATAGATTTTCCCGTACATTTCCTCACTTGGAATGATAGAGAAATATTTTCAACACGCGGCTCTGGTCACTAGATCTGCGTCTCGAACTCACCGATACGTGCAGGGTCGTCAGGTGAAAAAGATATTTATCACCAGAATTAGTTGCCAGATTTCGAAAAAATCACGAGATTCCCAGCTGAAGTTCGTCGGCCTGCTAGCGTCAGTTGAAAACTAAAGAGCAAAAAAAGTATTTAATTTTTATTTCAGTGAAAATTGAATTAGTACTATTTTTTACTTATTATACTTTAGTGCTGATGATTAATCGAAACCGCGTAAAAACTAGTTTGGTTATTAAGATAAATACAACAAAAATATAACGAATTCCTCTAAGAGCTTCTGCCTGTTAATAATGTTAGTTAAAAGACGAACAGGTATTTGTTGAAACAAAAAACATAAAACACACCTTCAGACGTAAATATCACGACTCACTCTTGGAACATAAATGAGAGAATAAAATGCAACAAAAATTAAACAGGCTCTTGAAACAAAGGACCTGGTAATAAAATTGGATAAAAGACAATCTGGCTCTCTAGTATATTTGTTTTCTATAACGGTAATATAAAAACTTAAAAAAATCACCAAAATGTGGCATTTTAGGAAAATCTTCACTTAATCAGCAAAAAGATAAAAAAACACCAGATCGGGTGGAAATTCATTACACCTGGCAACCCTGGATAGGTATCGTACTTCGTGATGCCTACGAGCTGCTGAGGCTGACAAGTGACTGGTTGAGACGAGTGAGGGGGAGACACTCGTCCTAGCAACGTTGCTGAATGGTCGGTATTTTCGGCAGAGGGTCCTTTTGATTGACTTGATTCATTTAATTTATTTTATTTCATTAATTGTCGGGAAAATAGATACCAATAAGTTGCTACTTTAGATTCTAGCCTGTGGCTTATTTTAGGCGATAATCACTAATGAAACAAAGCAGTTTATGATCTTCGCTCAAGTTTGTAGTTTTAGTTTTGTGACGTCCACCTTCAAGAAGCAATTCATCAATAGCGCTTCAAGTCTAAATTGGTAGAATGACCTGCAACAACTAAGTTTATATATACAGGGTGACTTCGAAGTTGAGTCATTTATGTTAACAGTGAGTAGATCTGATCAAAAGAAATGTTTTTTTTCCTTTACCATTTTTCTGGTAAAATTAAAGTAACAAAGTTATAGCCCTTTGGAAGTTTGAGTACCGCCTTGTCTCAATAATAATATTATGTGCTCGTGTTTGGCGACAACGGATATAATCCGCCTTATCGGTTCATCGCATCGGAAACAAAAAAGCGAAAGAATTTGGAACGATGTTTTTACAATTATTTCATTCAGTTGTCAGTCGGTAGTGAATAGTGGTGTCTGTTGCGTGGCTCAAACGAAATAAAAAATGGCACATGTTTATGCGGATCGGTTTCCCAATCGAGTGCAACCAACCCCTCGTCCTTTGTTAATGTAGTACAACGGGTTCGTGAATCATTTGACTTAAGACCTCACATATGGACGGCATGCAGGTGCTCCAAGACCTCACGATCAAATACAGGTCCGCACTGAAATACTTGTCGGGAGGATACTTTATAAAACAAGGTAAAATTTTTTTTTATTTTTTTTTTATTTTTACACACATATTTTGGTTTATCTTCCTTCTACAATCATTATCTGAAAATTAATGACTCAACTTCAAAGTATATAAAATAAAAAAAAATAAAAAAAAATGTACCTTGTTTTATAAAGTATCCTCTCGACAAGTATTTCAGTGCGGACCTGTATTTGATCGTGAGGTCTTGGAGCACCGGCATGCCCTCCCCTGTGAGGTCTTAAGTCACCTGATTCACGAGTCCGTTGTACTACATTAACAAAGGCACGAGGGGTTGGTTGTACTCGATTGGGAAACCGATCCGCATAAACATGTGCCATTTTTTATTTCGTTTGAGCCACGCAGCAAACAACACTATTCACTCACCGTTACCGACTGACACATTGACTGAATAAAAACATCGTGATCAGCGTTTCAAATTCTTTCGCTTTTTTGTTTCCGATGCGATGAACCGATAAGGCGGATTATATACGTTGTTGCCAAACACGAGCACATAATATTATTATTGAGACAGGGCGGTACTCAAACTTCTAAAGGGCTATAACTTTGTTACTTTAATTTTACCACAAAAATGTTAAAGGAAAAAACATTTCTTTTGATCAGATCTACTCACTGTTAAAATAAATGACTCAACTTCGAAGTCACCCTGTATATATACAGGGTGGCCCATCCATGAGTGGACGAACATTACTCATAAACAAATACGTTTTTGGAAAATCTATTTATGGCATGTTATACATGACATTTGAGGGCACATTTTTAAAATATTGGTCATTATACAGGGTGTCCCAATGTCCTAGATATCAAACCTGTGATTTTTTAAATGCCTCAAATTTTATTGCATATTTGGATAAACCAATTCAAAAGAAGAAGATTGATATGACATACTATGGGGTTTTAGTAATTAGCTACTGAGATGTAAGGTGTTTTGTCTAGAAAAAACCCCCTCTTCGGCAACCTCTCACTCCGCCCATTTGAAATTCCTTAATCAAAAACCACCAACTCCTCTCGAAGTGCTTCTAGAGTCTGAGGAGGACGTTGCAAATTGAGCAATCTCCTACCCATCATATCCCACACGTGCTCAATTGGGGATAAGTCGGGAGATCTTGGTGGCCATGGTAACAATGTGACATCACTATGTTGAAAGAAGTCTATTGTGACTCTTGCAACATGTGGTCGGGCATTATCTTGTTGGAAAGTTGGATCTGCCAGGGTGTCAAGATAGGGTAAAAGATGGGGTTCTAGAACTTCGTGGATATAACGCTGCGCGTTCATGTTACCTCTGATGAAGATTAAAGGTGACCTGGAACTATAAGCTATAGCACCCCAAACCATAACTCCAACAGTGTGATGAACATGTCTTTCAACAAAAAACTGTGGATTCCTCCTTTTACCACGTCGCCTTCTAACCCTGGCACGACCATCGTGCATGCCTAAACAAAATCGAGACTCGTCACTAAAGACAATACTGTTCCATTCCTGATCCCCGAGTGACCGTTGTCTGCACCACTCAAGGCGATTACCTCGGTGTTCTCGAGTTAATGGGAGGACCCAGTGTGGCCGGTATGAAAACAAGCCAAAACTTCTCATTCGTCGGTAAACACTTCGCATGCCAATAGGTCTTCCGTGTTCTGCAAACCATTCATTTGCAATGGACCTGGTAGTGGAGAAACGGTCCCTTAAGGCCAATAATCTTACTCGGCGATCTTCACGGTCTGTTGTTCTACGGCGGCGTCCAGTGCCCCTTGCTCTTTGCGTACGGCCCTCTCGAAGCCATGCCTGACAACACCTAACCACAGTGTCTACACTTCTTTGAACTCTAACTGCAATTGCCCGAAAAGAAAGTCCAGCTTCATGAAGTCCCACTATACGGCCCCTATCAAACTCACTAAGTTGACGAAATCGTACAGGTCTCCGTACTCTAGGCATCGTAACCGATCGTAAAGGATGTCAAGAACCAAAATCCGCCAACGTTGATTCTTTACTGCGGCTGAAATATTCATTTTTAGAGCGTTAGTGAATTAAAAAAAAGCAGTATAAAAACCGGAATGTCCAACTGATAAGGCTGAAAATTTGTTCACTTGTTATTTACAGTAAGATAAATACATTCACCAACTTTTATTAAAATAAAACCATTTAAACTGGGTGTTCAGATTTATATGTCACTTAGTATACCATACGAAAAAGTACCTAGCAATAGTTTCAGACCCTAAGGAGGAGGAGGGATGCTTATGTCAAAAAGCAGAAAGTCGAAAGCCTGATAAATGAGAGAGAATGGGTACGAAGAAGATGGCACAGTGTTGTAATAAGCAAATATAAGTTTGAGAGCGAAATATTTTGACAAGAACGTGTTAACAAGGGATTGCATATTCACGGCTGATGGGCTAGACCAGAGAGTTGGGAATGGTTCGTTTAGCATAAAATCGCTTTATTATGGTTGGTAGACATTGAGAAAATAATTGCTTGGTTGTATTATCAATGATTTGAGGCAAAAAGCGTCCAGCTTTTAGTGTAATGGAAACGTAACTTAACACGGTTGAGCTATGCACCTCGAGAACTAGCTGGTACAACCACTCCTTTCTTCGTAGTAAATCGAGTATCTGGAACAGCCCACCAGGAGGAGCTTTCCTCAGTTCCAAGGCTGCCGTACCATTGGATTTTCCCCCATAGAGAGATTTTTACTTCTCATTGGGGTATTTGGGGATATGATATTCTGGGGAATTTTTTGGAGGAAATCACACGTTTCGCAAATAGAAAGCACTCCTCCCCGCTCTTAGAACCAAACCTATCTCTTCCCATCAATGCACTGTGGGAATTATGTCCGATCCATCTGGCGAGGCTGCCCAGTTCTATACTAAGCTGAAGTTATCTACACCTGCAATAATATTGCATAGCAAGGAATCAAAATGCCACAGTGAATTTCATAATGGGCTCTGGCTACGTTCCTGCTTCAGATCTGATTGACATGTGCAAATGTGCCATATGGACTTACAATAATTGATGTGATTTATTTATTCTGTATCGCAGACATACAAAACGATCTAGGCCCATATGCCGGAATGCATTTACGTGGGATAATTTCAGAATATATTGCGCTGTTTGTTCTGAGATATCCGCAAACTAGTTCACTAGTTGTATTTGTTGTTTTCGACGTAGTATATATTTTTTTTTTTGTTACGTACGAGTTCGCGTTAAACGACCCAGTAAAATTTGAGATATGTTTACAATGCAAGCTGTATCAAAATTTATGTTGCACAAGTTGTTGAAACAGAGCTTGGAATTAGTATATGGTTGATCGGAGTATCGTGAATCATTTACATTCGCATGGTACGGCTTTGTTTTAATATATACAGGGTGGCGCATCGAAAACGAAACAGACGCATTTACTGGCAGCTCAGTTTTTTTTTGGAAAAACGCTCAGATCCGTCGATTTTGTTTTCGAGGGGGACACATGTTTAGCAAAAAATAACGTTAGCACGTGCAGCCCCCTAAGCGGGGGTGACACCACCCCCAAAATCTTAAACGGAAAGGAGAGTAGAGTAATACCTTATTTTAAAGGCTTTTAATTCCCTTTATATTGATCTAAAATTAATGTACTTCAGTTCAGTAGTTTTGAAGATTTATTGATTTAAAGCTTAAATAAAACTAATACATCATTATTAGTGGAGATCAATACATTTGGCAGCAAAGTAATTTAAAAATGAAGAATGAACTGACTCGTTAGGCAAGTAATTGTTGAAAATGGCCAGCATGTATCTCCATGCAATAATAAAGATATTGGTCAAAAGGTTGCCGCATATTTGAGGAGTAATTTGAAGGCACTCATTCACAATTCTTTGTCGCAGGTCTTCTAATGATGTTGACTGAGTAGCATAGATTTTGCTTCTTAAATGACCCCACATAAAGAAATCCAAAGGTGATAAATCTGGCGATCTTGTGGGCCATTCAATGGCACCTATTCTACCAATCCATCGATCTGGAAACGTCTGATCTGAATGTTGTCGAACACGTAATGCGTAATGTGGTGGGGCACCATCCTGTTGGAACATCAACCTATTCGCAATGTACCGCCAATCATTCTGATTTTCAATTATGGCTGTTAATGCAGGATCTATGGCGTCTTCCAGTAATTCCAAATACATTTCACCCGGCAAATTTCCAGGTAAGAAAAAAGGACCAATCTCCAATTTGCGGGTACTTAACGTAGGATCTACATAAACTTGCCCTAAAACCCCCACTTCTATTGCTTCGTTCCTTATGGGATTTTCAATGTTGCGTTTTTTATTGGCGACCGACCCAGTTTCCCGAAATTTAGCTACAAGTCCTATAACATATTTTCGATGCACGTTACTATTCTCATGTCGCTCATTAAATATTTCTGCTGATTATTTCCGAAAAATATTTCGATAATTTCAACTCTTTATGCTGTGGAATATACCATGGTTAATTTATGTAATAAAGCGTTACAAGTTATTTTAGCAACAAAGCTTGGTCAAATCAATCACAAACTATGTACTAAATTCCTATTTAAAATAAGTACGAGATATTTCCTTATCTTTCTTTAAGAAATAACTTTATTGCCACAAAAAAATACTCCAATAGCTATTTTCCACAAAAAAATGATAAACAAACCATGGGCGTAGTGAAGAAAAGCATTTACTAGTAAATTCTTTTAGTCAAATTTCTCCTGAAAATAGTACAACCTAATCTGATGTACCTATTAAAGTCTACTTTAAGCTTTAAATCAATACTACTGAACTGAAGTACATTAATATTATATCAATATAAAGGGAATTGAAAGACCTTTAAAATAAGGTATCACTCGACCCCCCTTTCCATTTAAGATTTTAGGATTGATGTCACCCCCGCCCAGGGGGCTGCACGTGTTAACGTGATTTTTTGCCAAACTTGTGTTGAAAACAGAATCGACGGATCTGAGCGTTTTTCCAAAAAAACTGAGCTGCCAGTAAATGCGTCTGTTTCGTTTTCGATGCGCCACCCTGTATATATATACTATAAACGTTCTAGCGCAAACGTACAATCTCTCATCTTAGTAAAGATTCACCATCTGGGCTAAAAAATTCACCACTCAAAGAAATGTATCAATAATGAACAATCCCGAAAACTTGCGAGTCTGCTCTGGAAGCCTGACCTATGATATTAGGTAGATGTCCAAGTTGAAACCTCATACGGCCCTTGTTAGAGGCCAAAATAACGTCCTTCATTATAACCTGACCATGTCCAAGCTGTTTGTATCTCAAATTATAAATATATCACCCTATTGTAAACGTTAGTCACTCCGCGAATTGACTAGCTATTCCTATAAAATCAGCTAACGGCGATTTTTTTATTCGTGAAATTCTATTACTAAGCCAAACCCAAGCCTACTCCTGAAATGTCTGAACGCACTTATACAGGGTATACCAATATTCCGTGGACATAGAAGTACCACGTATTATTCGACTCAAAATAAGTCGATTGCACATGATTTACCTACTTATATGCCGAAGTGTTTCGTTTGTCGGTTAGAAAGCATCAAAATTCTCTTTTTAAAACATTTTTGCAGTAGTATCATACTTGATGCTTGGAAAGCTCTTCTGCAACTAATTTTTTTTTCTCGAAAACTATCCGAGATGGCCTTTTTTATAGCGGACAGAAAAATGAAGTAAATGAGAAGATCTGCTAAATAAAACAACTCAGAGTCGTCGAGAAAGTTGCCAAAACATTCTTCTATAACTTATGTAAGGATGGGAACATAAGTCTTTCAAATTTCATTGAAATAATTAAAATAATTCGTTTTAAAAAGTAAACCATGACGCCATCTAATAAACAAATGAAGCACTTTTGCATAGAGGTAAATCGACTTATTTTGAGTCTAAAAATACATGGTACTACTATGTTCGCAAAATATTGGACACACTGTATATCACTCGGACTTAAGACCTAACCAATCTATTCAGATTGGCTATAACAAATGGAAGAAATATGTCTGCAGTTAAAATGTTTTTTGTTGCAATAGTTTACAGGATTATTGAGGTATCCCGCCATAAAATCCCCATAATCCTCGGTTCACGGCTTATTTGCAACCTTCCGTAAATGTTTATGTCTCCTTGCAATAATCACTATTTAGCAGGCTTGCAGAATCACTTATGGCACTGTCATCTTCGCCGTGCGTGTGGGTGTTAATGTTGTTTCTCATATACCCACACTCGTCTGCCTGCATGGAAGTCAAGGTCCGAGACAACCGAAGAAATATTCATTCATAAAAGTACCAGACTTTCTCTGCCTTGTTGACTTGATATTGTCTGTAAAACATGGATCTAGCTCCGGTCATAGTTATGAGAACGTGTTTCAGTTGAAAAAGGTTCAAAAACTATCAACTTGGATGTTCCATTGAATTTTCAGTCCTTCTCACGTGTACCCCATTTTTAGCCTAAACGATATCGTGTCAGTCGATGACCGTATAAGGAACCAGAATTTGATAGTAGCATTATGGCAGCCAATCAAAAAGCGGTTCTGATATCACGAGCACCTATTGAGCTGAATCTAAATGGTATCTATTGATTTGTATTTCGACAAACAATAATTTGGTGGCAACAGAATCGAAAAAATATTTTGTAAAATAAATTCACTCTTGATAACATTGTGGCTTCGTGCCTCATTGAAAAAAAAAGTTCCACTCCAAGGGTAATTTAAAAGTAGTTTGTTTCATAAACATGGATGTTTTTTTGTTAGACACTTCATTGAATTTGAAGGACTCTTTATCTACGATAAAGTTTTTTTCGTGAGAAGAATACCTGATTGATAACCGTTCCCTTGTAGATTACTTAGTTTTCATGGTACGTATTTCAGTCAATTGGTAATGAATGAATATTCTCACATTTTCTTTAACGTTCCGGCTTATTCTACAAAAAACCATAATCAGAAATTTAATTGTCCTACAATATCACAGCAAGTTAATATTTGAAATAATATAAACACTTACTGTAAGGTACTGTACTGTATATAAAACTTACAGTAGCTTGTAGTAAGTTTTAGATGTTTATGTTGTTTTAACGTTTAACTAGATGTGATATTGTAGAACCACTAAATTTCTGAAGATGGTGTAGTGTAAAATGAACCGAAACGTCAAAGAAAATGTGAGAATACTCATTCATAGTCAGTTGGCCAAAACACTATAAAAACAAAAAAAAACATTTTTTGTGAGAGATGTGGAATCAAATGGGTAAAAGTTATATTTTTCCATTAAGACCGTGTCAGATGCGTTCTCCATTTACTAAAAAGTTATGAATGTTTCTAAAGACTAAGTAAGGTCACAAGCCACACAGAAAAATGTATTAGACCACAAAGGTCATAAGCCACTCATTTCAAAATGACATAGTCAATGTGATTTGAGGTCTGCGATAGTCGTTCTAAATAATGATATATTTTGCCAAATAGATCGCTTAAAATCATTACTCAGTTGTATTGCTAAACTCATACAAACAATAGTTTTTCTTCATAACAGAAGCGTAACTTACATATTTAACGACAGGAAAGTCACAAGGCACAAATTTATTTATTCTCCTGAGTTCGCTCAGAGTCACTATTAGAACTGCTATCAGTCGGAGGATAGTGTCTACCCTTCATGCTGTCATTTAAACTAAATCTAGAACCATCTCTCGTCTCAAAATTGTTTTCACTACTCACTAATGACAGAAAAATGTATGCGATATCGTGATTGTTCAAAAATGCCATTTAGAAATTATAGCTACATGCATCAGTGAATTGTCAAAGAATCATCTCCTGACACAGATACCTAGGTCACGGGTGCTTTTAGACTTAAATGTAGAGGGTGCGTCATCTATTACTTTTTTTCTATTTGAAAAATCAACAGGTCATCTATTACTTTTTTTCTGTTTGAAAAATCAACACGCTTTTTACGAGATGAAATCGATTTTTTTTATTGATACATGAAGGTTGGTTTATGCCATTTACAGGCCAACATCCGAACATCAAAATTTTCAATGACTTTTCCTAGAGTAATCGTGTCTATGGTCGCAATTTCAGTCCGAATATTGCGCTTTAGGTCTTGAATTGTCCGGGAACCATTCGCATACGCTTTTCCTTTCAAAAATCCTCAAAGAAAATAGTCAACAGGTGTTAAATCACACGATCTCGGGGGCCAACTGACATCTGAATTTCGTGAAATTATGCGGTCTTGAAATTTCGTATGCAATAAGGCGATTGTTTGACGAGATGTGTGAGCCGTTGCTGAGTCTTGATGAAACAAAAGATCATCGGCACCAATACGATCCAATTGTGGTCACAAAAAGTCTGTTAACATGCCGCGATAACGTTCCCCGTTGACGGTAATGGCCTTTTCTTCGGCATCTTCAAATAAGAATGGTCCAACGATGCCACCAGCCAACAATCCGCACCAAACAGTCACTTTTTCAGGATGGAGAGGTTTTTCAGAAAAGAGCACTTTGGCCGAAAATCCGTCTTCTCTTTCCAGCATCCAATCAACGAAAACACGTCGCTGTTGATGGTCTGCCGGCTTCGATTCTTGTGTTAGTTGACATTGTATGGATGGAGGTCTAAATTAATGTGTAAAATCCGGCGTAAAGAGGTCTCACTAATTCCCAATTATTGCGAACGGTGCCTAGTCGAGGTGGTTGGATCTTCTCGCACACTTTCACTCACTGAGGCTATGTTTGCACGAGTACGAACCGGACGAGCATGTTGGTATGGTCTACGACCTTCAGCTGAACCAGTTTCCTCAAAACGATTAACAATCCAACGAATTCCAGGCTTTGTAGGGCATCCATGTCGGCCAAAACTAGTGCGAAGTTTGCGACCGTTTTCGTAATAAGTTTGGATAACCAAAATGCGTTGTTGTGTTGTAAACGAGTCCATGACTATATAAATGGCATACCTTTGACAGTTAATTTATGCATACCACATGACTTTTGACTCACATGGTAACACATAAACTTATAGGTAAAAAAAAGTAATAGATAGCGCACCCAGTAGTTTAGCTATCTTACTACCCCTTCAATTGTTACAATATTTTAAATAAAAAAAAAAAACATAATAACCTTATCTCTTCTGTTTCCGCAAAAACTGATCGTTTTATCATTCATACTAACCTCTATGGTCAATGAACTAAGAAAGAATTAATCATGAAGTAACATGTGTTCGGAGCATAAGCACCCTATATGTATACATGTGAACGTTTTCCTTGTTTATATTTTATCGCATTCCACAGGTGTGATGTCAACAGCATTCCCTTGGACGTTACTACGCGTCCTTGGTCACTGCTCTATTTCGAAGTCCTCGGCCAAGCCTCGCCGACCTCCCACAGGCCGATCACTGACTTCATTCAGCGAAAATAGCAGTGACATTTACAAAAAAAAGCGTCACGCATTGCGATTTCATTAAAATTGTAATACGGAACGTGACTGTCTGACCGATTTCTGTGCTTTCTGTAGCAGCTGTCGTGTCGGACGTTCCCCTGGGCTGGAATAAATCACAACTCCCTGTTTCCCAGTTTTTGTGGTGACTTCAGAATGTAAACATTTCCTCTTGACACTTAATTTACTCACATTCTGGTCTATTCCATTTGCGTTAATTTTTTTCAATCTTTATTGGTCATAAATGTGTTGTAACGCTTCTCCCTCCAAGGGCGTAGCCAGGGAGTGTTAGGGAAAGAGGAGGCAACCGTCCCCTTTTTTAAAAAAAATAAATGAAGAGAACATTTAATTATTCATGTACAGGGTTCTCCACAAACTGAATCAAGATGAGAAATAACTAGGATTAGTTGAAACCTATCTTAGATATAAGCTTATCTCAAATTCGAACCTCGCCTTTGGGTTCTCGGAAACGCTAAAGGGAATATCACAAGATCAATATTCACTGTGATTCGTACCATGAGAGGATTTCTGTAAATTTTTGTAGGGAGCGTCATGTTCCAAGTAGGAAGCGTATAGTCCACAATTTTGAATAACATTTTTGATTATGTTTTACGTGTATAGTAATATGAATATATTAAACAATTACATACTAAAAATTCACCCTGCCTAACTTGTTGCAGAAGTTAGATATGCGTAATATACACATATGTATCAAAATACAAAGTTTGGCTTATTTCTGAATGCTGTCTCTTCTAAGGAAATTTTTAATTGCGTTCAAAAGATACGAAAAGTTTGGGGGAGTTATAGATTTTTTGGTCATAATATGGGTACCATTAGACAGGCCTTTCGAAATTTCTGTAAAATACAGTGATACTTTCCAAGTAATAAAAAGACCAATGATTAAATTAGTTTTTTTTACGGTTACTCTATCGCAACAGCACCAACGGCGGATCCAAGATTTGTGTCTAGGGAGGGTCACACTGGTCAAAAAACTCCATGTTCAGGAAGATGTTCTTGGGTGACATCAGTGCCTCTGACATAAAAATTAAAAACTTGTCTGGCGTACGGATGGCAGATGACAACCCTACCCTTGTACCCTTAGGGTACAGCCTAAAAGTGATTAAAATATTAAATCTAATCTAATCTAAAAAATGAACCATTTATTATCCAGTGCAACAACTTTTTTGTGGTTTTTTCCGTCACAGTGGAAGATTTAAGTAAAGTAAGGGTGGTCACAGGGCCCCCCCAGCAAAAATCAGCTCTAGTGTCTATATTGTTCAGCGCTTATGAATGTAAAATTGATAACAAGAAATCAGAGTGTTATTATAGTCTTTTAATGACCATCTGCGTAATGTTTATAAAACAGCGCGTTAGCATCCAGTTTAAATAAGAAAATTTCCGTCTCATTTTTTAAGAATTTTTTTGGAAAATGACCGAATGACCCTTTTATTTCTCGAGGAGAAGAGGTGTTATTTTTTCATTTTGTACTTACAGTGATATATATATATATTAATACCTATAATGTTCAGTACATAAATATCTTCGTGGTATGAATTAGCCTCTTTCAGTCTAATAAGAACTTTAATGGGTCTGTTACAGTCTTTTCACCTCTTTAATGCTTGTAACCATAAGCTTTCACAATGCTGTGCATTTTTTATTTGATGTCATATCTATTTTCTTCGTGCTAATATCGTGGAAGAAATTTTTTGAATGTATTATCAATTGCATAGAAGATGAAATTTCAAGAGCAGGAGCTTCTGGCGATGATATAATGAATGCAAGATCTCTCCTTTCCTCCATGAACTGGACCTTGTTCCTCAATTTGTTATGGTGGCATTCAGTATTGAGCGTAATGAATACTGTGCAAGTTCAAATGCAAAATAAAGAAATAGACTTGATGATGGCTCAAAGGTGCATTACAGTAGCACTAAAAAAATTAAAAGATTTGAGCAGCGAAAGCATATACGATAATTGTTCTGAAGGCTAATAATAAATGGGAAGAGATGGAATGGGAAAATCCTGGTTTTCCCATTGTCAGAAAGAGGAAAATCAAAAAAAATGTTCCACGAAAAAGCTGCTGACTCACCACTGGAAACACATGAAAAACATCGAATAAATCACGACGAAGTTTTGGATTCAATGAGTAACGAATTGCAAGAACGTACTGAAGGATTTCGTGAAGTGAGTGATGTGTTTGGTTTTTTGATACCAGAGAAATTAGTCAATCTAAAAGAAAACGAATTAGAAACCAGCGTCACCAATTTGATAGAAAAATATTCAGAATTTTTCACTACAGGTCTAAGATATGGATTAGCCAGTTTTACGAGCATGCATTTTTCGGAAAATCGTAATTTTACTATTGACAGCCCGCTAGATTATTTGAAGTTCATAATTGCAAAAAATGTTGTAGACAGTTTTACAGAGAGCTGCACATTATTCAATTGTTTTTTACTTTGCCTATCGGTTCAGCTAGTGCTGAACGTTCATGAGCTCTTTGAAAATTATTAAAGAATACCGTCGAGCTTTTTTGGCTAAAGACACAATCAGCAACTTTTCTATCCACTATATCAAAAGATCAGCACTCAATTTGGATTCTGCGATAGGTTTTTTTGCTGAACGAAAAGCAAGACGCGGATTCAAATTAGAATAATTCTGTTATTTTGTATTGAATAAAAAATATTTGATCTCACAGTCTCTACTTGATTCAGGTTATATAGACATATAGTAAAAAACAGAGATAACAGTGCGCAGCAGCTACTATTGTGCATATAATTGTAAGCCCCTGTTAATATATGACATCCTTATTGCCAGCAAAATCTGTGTTCGAACTTTATCTGAACAATTTAGATGGATTTTACGTTATCGAAAAATTTTATATCCGCGTGAATATTGAAACAGCATCAGATTAACTTTTTGCATCAAATTACTATTAAAAAAACTTTTGCACTATCTATGAGCTTGTTTCGGTTACTTGTGCAGGTCTTTCTATTTTTTTTATCCTCAGTGGCCGTCATTAATTTGCAAATAGCGATGAATGTGGAGAATATCACTTTCGCAAATAGTGCCCAGTATACATCCTGTAGTAATGCACCTTATTTAACGTATTTTAGTGTTGTTCTCCAAGTTTGTATTCAATCAAATATTAATCACGGCAAACACGACAACAACTATCGATCATATTTGTTTTTTTTTTCTCACTTATAATTTTATGCAAAGCCTATGAATAGCGTGCACTCCTTAAATCCACCACTGGTCCGTCAAAAAAGTATTTTTTTATGAAATTTGCTCACAGCTTAAGCGCGCGCGAAGAAGTTTTTCCTACATCAAGCTGACCGCATAGGCAACCAGTCTTGCGCTATTATCTATGAGCTTACAGTTAAATCAAAGTTGACGGATATAGTGCTGCAAGTTTTTAATAGAAAATACCAGTACAACATCCGTTTAATATGTGGGCATTACAGATTTATCTAAGAGAACTTTAAAAATTGATGGTCGAACTGAATTCGCCTGGGAGGGGGTCATGACCGACATGAACCCCGCCCCCCCTAGGATCCGCACCTGAACAGCACATGTTCCATTTAACTGATTCGAAACATCCCTCCTGTTTTTAATAATTCACCTATATACCGAAACTAATCTTGTAATAAAGAACTTTTTTGACTTACGCAAAAACACCATATTAAGAATTTCACGCTGTGGACTTGTACAATGTATGGTAATATGTTAAAAAAAAAATCAATAATACTCTTTAGTAGCTCACAACAATAGGCACAATTTAATGATTAATATTCCATTATGTAAAACAATTTATTAGATGAAAAGCGATTTAAATCTTAATAATAACATTAGCCTGTGTATACGTATAATTCACAAAACACCAAACTATAACATGGGTAATTTTTATTAAGGTATAATTATCCAAGATAAATGATCAAAAAATTCAAGAACATTCTTTCGAATCAGTTTTTTTCTACCTTCCCAGTGTGTTGCTAGGTGAGACGATTTTCACTTTCTGCAGAATGAAGAAACGTGCTAGTGAAGTTCAACTGATAAAATTGTAAACCTAGGACAACACTGTTCATCATTCTATGAAATAATTATGGAAATTCAATACCCATTCTAATAAGAACTGACGCCCACATCGAGCAAAGTAAGTCGTGAAATGGTACTACTACTGCTACTACAAATAATTGCTAAATTGATTCTGATGTGTAGTATGTATAAATTTTAACCCAGACCTGCATCAGTATGATACAAATGTGTCACACTAGGCTCCGCTCTCTAACGCCGTTTTGTATAGCCAAAAGGATAGCGCCTCTCTAGACATTATCTCGATGGTTTTCTAAATTATTCTCGCTCTAATTTCCTCTATCTCCAGACTCCATTTCTGTGTTTATACGAGACAACTTATATATCTTACTGACAACAGACATGGCATGCGTCTTTGATCAAATGGGAGTTATGTTACAACATTACTACCAAAAATTACCGGGAAGATCAGTCGTAAATCAACTAAACAGGTACATAACAAGCTTTATAGCCGATATAACTGTCAGTTTGCATTCACGTTTGTCCAACGCCGATCACAGTTTGGTACATAGCATCATCATAAATACGTGCAGAGTCATCAATAAGGAAACAGTAAGCTGACCCAATAACTTCTTGAGCTTAATCGCTACTGTCTTTGAAAGGTTTATGGCAGCTTACTTTCAGTTTATTGAATATTGGAGAAATACGATTTTGTCTTAGAAAATTGACCAATGAGTATTTCAATAGAATATTGCTTACTTCTACTTGACAACAGTTCATTTTCTAAGACTGAGGTTAAGCGGGTAGCTGGGCACATGGAGGGCACAGTGTTGCCACGCTTCACGCTCTTGTCTTCTAAATTTGGGATTTATTTTGGAAGCTAAATGCCTTAACACTTGAATAAGCTTCGCAGCTGCTGCATTAGTGTCCCATTGAAACCTCCCCGAAAGCTGCGCATTCTAGAAAAAAGATCCAAACTAAAGTTGTAGGGTTTCAAGGGAACAAATTGATGGTGACCTTGGCTATGATCTTGACCTTCTATGTAGTTGTCAAGGTCAATTGTTTATTTTCAAACGGGTCCCTTTTTAACAGCTGTGCAGTTTGTGAGAATCACCCAGAGGTGACCTTGACCATGACCATCAAAGCTCTAAAAAAAACTTTTGTACTGATGGTGGAAAAAGAAGAAAATTTTACGTTCGAATATGACCTTGATCTCAAATGACGTTTAAATCTAACGAAAACCTCTAAGCAGATTTGGAAATAGTTGCTGTATAACTAATGTTTCACAAAATGGATGATGTTAGAAATTCTAGATAAACGTAATATGTATATAAGTATACCAAGGCCGAGGTACACGGTCGATGTGGAAAAATTAGTAAGTAGTCATCAAGTTAGTTCTTCCAACCTCCGTATTACAACAGAACTGCGATGTATTTTTATCCTCCATCTAACGCTGTGTTAAAAGAAAACTGAAAAAAATCATCAGGGATTATTTGTGGCAATAACCACAAAATTCGAATTTGTGCAATAATCACATTGCAAGGCTGGAGAAAGTATGAACTTTTCAATTTTTTAGAATGTGGGATTATCTCACTGTGGTTGGCAATTTGCCATGCCTCATTCGTTTAACAAAGTAATTGAAAAGTAGTCATGGAAACAGCTGGTCACTATGCTTATGATGTGTTATGAAGCAGCTAAGTGATAAAAGTCAATATTTGCCAGCTGGTTGGTAATAATATATTTTGGTGTAACTATTGCATATCAAAGCTCTCCAAACGTCGAAATATTCACTAAATGTCGTTGATGTAGGTACAACAGTTGGTAATCGTTTAGATATTTTTAAGACACTGCCATTCCAAAAATTAGGCTAATTATGGGTACAACTGAAATCTTATGGTAAATTCATGCTCCAGGCTCTTTGCACAGCCTGGTGCAATCGTTTTCATTAACGCCAAAATAACTAGTTTCTACATCATTTATATGCTACAGTTAGTTTAAACGAAAGAGGATCGCTATCATATTTCGAATAAAAATGAACAAAGAACCTTAGTACCCTCCTCCGCCTGATCATTAATTCATTCTAACGTTCATGATCTGTCCAAAAGTACTCGCCATTATGAACAATTTGCAACGCCCCATGATGTGTCTCAAATGAGACACTACAAAGAGACCTCGACATTCCTTACTTGAGGGTTTATGTCAAACTCCAGGCGTAGAGATGTTATAGTCAAGCGGTATCGTACAGCAACCCTCTGTTGCGTGACTCAGAGTACTACACAGTGGAGTAGGTTCGTAAACATTCAGGGCCACGGCTCGCATTGAGATGAAAAATTATCGCGATTTTCAGGACACCCTAAATTACACTATAACACAACCTGAATCAAAATATTTTTTTAGTGATCAAAATACGTCCGTATACAGTCAAAGGCGTAGGTGCTTCCCCTTAATCTGATGCACTTCTCCTTTTTTTCCTTGACATTGTCTGGTTACTGGGAGAGCAGCTAGGACAGCGACCAATGGGCAAAGGTCCTACGGATCGCCCAAGCAGACACATGACGGTCGGATATTTATGTGGTAAATTGACGGTGCCCGATGCTCTCCAGCATTTTCTAGCAAAAACTCAATTCCTCCTCGAGGCTGGTAGATGTCGCTGCAAGTACTCAGCACGTAAACGCAATAGCTCTCGAAGCTTCGCAAGCCGCGATAGATGACTCACCCTACTGAGCGAGGGCCGTGGCAAATGCTTGTTCCGGAAGTTGTTGCATCCAGTATACAACTTCTTCCCGTCCAAGTGATTGTCCACGCGTTAAGGAATACCTCAGTACCGATTGCCGGGTGGCGGTACAAGTCCGCCAACGGGCCACTTTAGGTCTATTTAACATCACTAACACGTAAAAAGAAGGTGGTAGACAAGGACCAGTCGACCGAGGCAGTACCACCCGCTAGCTTTTCCCAGGGTATCTTATAAATGTCCGCATGTTTCCACACCTAAGCTATGCAGTCGGTCATCTACCAAAACAAAGAAATTAATGATGATGGATCCCTCGAGCACTAAAAACTCCGGACGTAAACTCACTCCACTCTCGGAATGTCCGGGTGGAGGGTGGGCTCGAGGGAACAACATCGAAGATAAAATTTGTTTTTCGAACATCTGCGGGATCAACAGCAACATTGATGCTGTTCATCACTACCTGCAATCCAATCGTCCCGCCGTGCTTTTCTTGGCGGAGGCAAAAATCTCAGAGACTGCACCGATTAACCATCTCAACTTCCCAAACTACGAGGTGCACTCCAATCTGAGAAAGAACGGGGGAGTTGTGGCTTTTGTCCGCAGCAGTCTTTCCTGCTCCAGGGATCTTTCTTTGGAATCAGACCGGAAGGACATTCTGTGGCTTCGCCTCAACCCCAAAACATCACCCAAATTTATTTGCTGCCTTTATCGCTCTCCCTCGAACCATAACTGGGATGACATACTCGAATACCTCGCCGTCCAGATCGACTTCCTGAACATCAATCACCCCGCTTCAGAGGTAGTTCTTCTCGGTGATTTCAATGCCCATAATGAGCTTTGGTTGGGCTCAAATAAGACCGATGCAGCAGGTCGTGCAGTCGAAGCGTTCGCTCTTACTCAAGGGCTGATCCAGCTGGTGACGAGCCCTACTTTTTTCCCCCGCGTCTCGTCACACGCCAGTAGCCTGCTGGATCTCTTTCTGACCACGCATCCTGCCCCTTACAGCACTGCTGTCCTGTCCCCCCTGGGTAACTCAGATCACGGTGTTGTGGAGGTTAGGTTTCGGTCCGAAGCCGCTGTGGCAGCAGAAACTCGCACAGGCCGCAAAATTTGGCATTACGGACATGCCGACTGGGAGGGGCTCAGAGACTTCTTCTCTAGCTTTCCTTGGAGAGATGTCTGTTTCACTGACGCAGATGCGTCGACTGTCTGTTCTTCAATAACCGAAATTATCCACGTCGGAATGGAGGAATACATCCCTCACACAGTGAAAGTTCCTAAACCAGGGTCCAACGGCTGGTTCAACAAATCGTGTGACACTGCTCGCCAGCAGAAGATCAAGGCCAACAGAACCTACTTACAAAACCCCACTGTAGAGAACAGACAAGCCGATGTCGAGTCCAGAAACAAATATAACGAAGCGGTTCGCAATGCAAAAAACCAGCATGATATAAAAGTTAGGCACAGGGTAATGTCGCAGCGCAATGGCAGTCGGTCTTTCTGGACGCTGGCCAAGCAGATTGAAAAGAACTTCTCACACAGTAGCCTTCCACCACTTACGTGTCAGGATGGAACTATTGTATTCGACTCAAAGGCCAAGGCGGAAGTGCTAGCCAAGATCTTTGCTGCCAACTCCACCATGGACGTCCCCACCAACGCCCAAGTGCCGTCAATTCAAAGGGTTCCCCACACTATGCGGGAGGTAACATTCAGGCATAAGACCGTAAGACGAGTGCTCTTGTCGCTCGACATCAACAAAGCTTCTGGTCCGGACTTGATTCCTGCCATTGTACTGAAGAGATGTGCAGCGGAGCTTGCTCCAGTTCTTTCGCGTCTCTTCCAGATATCTTATGAATCCGGCACCTTCCCAGAAAACTGGAAATTTGCTCATGTACAGCCCATCCCAAAAAAAGGATCTAAAACCGACCCTTACAACTACAGGCCTATAGCTCTGCTTTCTGTTATAAGTAAAGTGATGGAGAGGTGCATAAATCGCGAGCTTCTGGACTACCTCGAACGTCACAGCTTGATTAGCGACAGGCAGTACGGTTTCCGGCACCAACGATCCACAGGGGACCTCCTAGCTTACGTCACGCAACTGTGGAGTAAACTCATCCAGTCTCATGGTGAGGCTCATGTCGTTGCTCTTGACATCACGAAAGCGTTCGATCAGCTGTGGCACGCTGCCCTCTTAAGCAAACTTCCATCCTACGGCCTCCCAGAAAAGCTTTGCAGATGGGTGGCTGACTTTATCTCTGGCCGCAAGATATCCGTCGTAATTGACGGATTCTCCTCTTCATCCCACAACGTCAACGCGAGTGTTCCCCAGGGATCGGTCTTGGCCCCAACACTGTTTCTCTTACATATTAACGACCTCCTTTCCGGCACGATCAACCCAATCCACAGCTTCGCTGATGACAGCACTCTACATGCAGGAATTCAGAGTGACAAGCCGATCTCTGCCGCTGAGCTGGAAAAAAGAAGACTAGCGACGACTTCTTCTCTGACAAGAGACCTGGAGGCTATCACTACTTGGGGACGCAACAATCTTGTACAGTTCAATGCTTCCAAAACACAGTACTGTACTTTGACGAACAAAAAGCGTCCTAGCGCTCATACAGTTTCGATGGACGGTCGAGTTCTACCAAAGAGCCATTCATTTCGGCTGGTCGGAGTCCAGATCACCGAGGACCTGATCTGGCACGAACACATCTCTTCAATAGCTGCAGCTGCTGGGAAAAAGCTAGGCTATTTGTTTAGGGCTAAGAAGTACTTTTCTCCGCATGACCTTCTCCCTCTATACAATGCCCAGATAAGGCCTAGCCTCGAGTATTACTCACACATTTGGGGTGTTGCCGCCCCGACTACATTGTCCATGCTCGATGCTGTCCAGCGGATGGCGGTCCGATTGATCGATGACTCTTCTCTAACAGACAGTCTCGGGACTCTTTCGCACCGGCGGGCCGTCGGCGATCTAGCTCTTTTCTATCGCTACACCAACGGGCTTTGCTCCTCAGAGCTCTCTTGTATGATGCCGCCGCGCGATGTGCCTGCCAGACAGACCCGCCTGACTTCGGCGTCCCAACCTAACCGTGTCAAACTTCGTACATCCAGAACTGGCCGATACGACCGCTCCTTTGTCCCGAGGGTGTCTAGATTGTGGAACAATCTACGGGAGGAAGCTTTTCCCAGTTCTACTAACCTTAGGCAATTCAAAAATCGTATTAACAAAATTTCTTTGGGATCATCATAGCAGCCGCGGTGTTCCGGCATTTAGGCTTCTGCCTGCGCGGCTGTTTCGATATAAAAAAAAAAATGATGGTGTAACTCTGATTGCCTAATTTTGCGAGGTTATCTTCGCCGTTCAAGGTCCCAGTTACGCGGGCGGTACAGAGTGCAACTACGCATCTAAGCGTACTCTACTTGAAGGTAGACAACCACGTACTCCATTGCGGCGCCCAAGAATGGATCTAAAAGGAACTAGCGCCATCTGTCAGATAGTAGTAGAAATCAAAAATGAATTTGGAAAACTACTTTGAAAAGAGTTAGAGTGTTTCCTGTGATCCTTAGTCCAATAGGGTATAATGTGATCCAATATTTAATTCACTTATTGGCAAATAAAACGTTTGTGTTCCCATTAAATCATAAAGTTCCAATTATAATGCAAATAAAAACAGAAACGGATAAGCACGTCGCCAGTTGAATTTGTTTTGTTTTATACAATTTCTTTCGGACTCGAAAACAGCATTAAGTCTAGTGGGCGTTGAAATTATTGAGCTCTTTTGGAAATTATTCCGCAGCTGTCTAAATATAGAACAGTTTACTGCGAGGAAAATATTTGCATGTCCTTCCGAGTATCCAAACAAGTTTTCCCGTCAATCACGTCATGCCCGAAGATATATTTGGTGTAGAAATTGAGAGCTTTCTACAAACTTCGACGTCTATTTCAAGAAGTTTTAAGTGTCAGCGAAAAATTACTTCAGTTAATTCACATATTTTTAGGCACAGGGAATTTAAATCGTTAGAGATCTTGATTATTGCTCAGACATAGAGGGTTTTCATATAGTACATTACTTACCTAGATTGAGAAGTGGGTCATGATTGGTCGAGTCTTATTCTTCTCAAGCGAAGTATGTATAGCAATTTGTTCACTACTAATACCTCAAATCTCTATACACGATTGTATTATATTTATATATCTTCATTTAATAGCGTGATATTTACGCTAACGTACAAATAAATCGGCAAAGATGACGTTTTCTCAAATACTCTGAAATATCTAGTTAACTGCTGTCAGACTGACAGGCTTAAATAATGACATTTGAGAAGTTTGGAGTAGTTCATGCACCAGTTTCAAGGACTGTTAACGTTTTTTGGTCGTACTTTATCTTTGCTGGCTTTAAAAGCAGATATCCAGCAATATCTCGATTATAGATACCTACATCGAAGAAGGGCAGTTGCTTAACTTATATCTAACATCAGCTATTTCTCGTCCGCAATCAAATTTCAGAAGTATAAAGTTTAGTAGTAAAATTAGGAGGATGCAGTTTTCAGGGACTTTTTTTATTTGCCCAGATATGTTTTTGTTATGATTATTCACCTAGCGAAATAAAAGTGTACTTCCCAATAGGGAATATCGGACAACAATGGCATTCATCGATTTAGTAGTGAAAAAAATGACCCAAAGACAAAATTCCAGAATTCTTGAACCAAAGCAAGATTTTCTCGCTTGTGCAACTTTGAAGATAATTTGCAGATGATTTGGTTAACAGTATTGTGTTCTTCAAAAATGTATTGTTGAAAAACTTTGAATAGTGGTTCATCAAGTGTAGTATTTTGATTACCTTATACCGTTCTAAATAGTGGCTCTTTGCTTTTAAAAAACAACTTCGTTTGAAATAATATAGTTAATTTGAGGTCGAACAGCACCGAAAAAGTAAAAAAGGAATTGAACAAAAATACTCATTATCTATTAGGTACATTTTAACTGCTGCCTTGTCACATGATTTGTTTGTATTTGGGTACTGCTCGAAGTTGTTGCTGTTCGATTAAGAAAAAAACAAATTTATTTACTTTTTCCTAAATTTGAAACGTTTGGGGTTGTCAAGGCTTCTACTGTGTCCACATAGACGACTTCTGCGCGAGATGAACAAGCCTACGCAGCTCTGATGGAAACATCGAGAACGACAGCGAACGTTTTGAAGACGATCACAGTAAGTTAACATCAAATCGATAACTACGTGACTCCTGTAGGAATGTGCCAATTTTGGTTTTTAAATGCGGTTTGCTTAGAAACTAGGTTAACCTACACACCACGCGGCGCCTGATTTGGATACTCCATACATATGCCTCAAAACATCATACCCTGTGACGAAAAATAGGAGGGAGGCAGGGTCGGAAGGGCTTATTTAGAGTTTTTCGGAACTTAGTATCTCGGTTATCTTAAGGCTTAGGCATATACAGGGTGACTTTGAAATTGAGTCATTAATTTTCAGATAATGATTGTAGAAGGAAGATAAACCAAAATATGTGTGTAAAAATAAAAAAAAACTAAAAAAAAATGTTACCTTGTTTTATAAACTATCCTCCCGACAAGTATTTCAGTGCGGACCTGTATTTGATCGTGCGGTCTTGGAGCACCGGCATGCCGTCCCCTGTGAGGTCTCAAGTCACCTGATTCACGAGCCCGTTGTACTACATTAACAAAGGCACGAGGGGTTGATTGCACTCGATTGGGAAACCGATCCGCATAAACATGTGCCATTTTTTATTTCGTTTGAGTCACGCAGCAAACACCACTATTCACTCACGCGTTACCGACTGACACTGACTGTATACAACTGAATAAACTAATTGTAAAAGCATCGTTCCAAATTCTTTCGCTTTTTTGTTTCCGATGCGATGAACCGATAAGGCGGATTATATCCGTTGTTGCCAAACACGAGCACATAATATTATTATTGAGAGAGGGTGGTACTCAAACTTCCAAAGGGCTATAACTTTGTTACTTTAATTTTACCAGAAAAATGGTAAAGGAAAAAAAACATTTCTTTTGATCAGATCTACTCACTGTTAAAATAAATGACTTCAAAGTATGTTACTAGAAAAGTCTCAGCTTTGACGGCACCCTGTATATGATGAAGCAGCAAATGATGAATTGCAAATATAAACACAATGCAACAGGTGTCTTTCAGGACCACAATCCATAAACATCATCTCATTCAAACGCTGCCTGTGTGGTCTCGTTGCGAACCAAAAAGGCGTGTCCATCAGATATTACTTTAGTGTCAAATTAAAGCATGTCATGATCTCGGGCATGATCTCGTATGAGCTACGCTAATGCAAGCGATCTAGGTTGAGTTCATAAATCTAGTGTGCTACTATTTCTCCAGAAAACCTATATTGCGTGTAAAGTAAAATCACGGGTTCCATTAACTTTGGGTCACAGGCGTAGTCGTGGGGCATTCTTCTGTAAAATCGGACATCTTTTGTAATACCGAATATTCCTAAAAACAAAGTCACCAAATATGAAAAGCACTAACAATTTTCCAATATTAGTAAAACGATTTTATAGGCGCTATCTTATATCTTAAAGAAACTTTGTTGAACTGCCTAATGTTAGTAGAAGTTGGCAGAGCAGGCAGATTGTAGTACGAAGTTCGACAGGGTTTGAATGAAAGGCGGAAGTGGGGCAGATCTGTCTGGCAGGCACATCGCGCAACGACGTCATGGAGGAGAGCTCTGAGGAGCAAAGCCTGCTGACATAGCAGTAGCAGAGCCAGATCGTCAAGGGCCCCTGTCCGTTAGAAAACAGTCATCGATCACTCCGACAGCCCCCCTCTAAACAGCATCGAGCATCAATGCTGCAGACGGGACGGCAGCACCCGAAACAAGTGAGCAGTACTTGTCTATTTACCTCTTATAACAGTAGTTCATCATTTGATGAAGCTCACGTGATCATTAGCTTTGATATTACAAAAGCTGCTCGCATGTGCAAACCTACCTTCCGAAGAAGCTTTGCAGATTGATGACAAATTTACTGTTCGGCCATAGTGATTGATTGGTTCTTCTCTTCCTTCCACAATGTTAACGAGGATGATATCGGTTTTGTCTTGTTGCACGTTAACGACGCTCAGCGTAGCAGTTGACAGCGCTTTGCATGCAGGCATTCAAAGTGCCAGAATCTACGGTTCAGATAGAGAGAAAACTGGTAGCGAATTTCTCACAGAAAACCTCTTTGTTATCACTGCCTGGATATGTGAAAATTGTGCAATCCAATGCTTTTTAGACACAGTACTGTACATTTGATTGATATCCGAGCTTTGTCAGGAAAAGCATTTGCTTATGCTAGCCTCTGAGAACCAATCTATTTGCGATGACTAAGGCACACTACAATAGAGAAATGTGTTGATTAAGTATGTATGAACCATACATAAATCACAATACTGTCTTAATTTATATCTCAACTGAAACAGAGAGTAACCTGATATCTGATGATATTTCTGGGAGACGTGCCTCAATTGATTTTAATGAATCGATGACACAAATCTTGCAGGGATAATTTTTGTTGGCAGAAGTTCACACGACTCGACATTCGTGTAGGTACAACAAAGTGCGAAATACTAGTATTACAATGTAGCGTTGTTTATAAACATAACGACAATGCTCATGAAAATAACTATGAAAATGTCAGAGATAATAAATACTATGGCAATATAATAAATTCATGTCACTCATTCACGTCGGCCCATGTCAGTCTGTCTGTTTGTCGGTCTGTCCCGTAATCTTTGGCCGCTCTAGTAATGATCGTATATGGATAAAATTAGTTTTTGTATATTGGTCCAGTGGCGGCAGAGAAGAGGCAAAAAACAAAAAAAACGCTGAAACGTCGTTTTATGGCATTTCAGACGATCCTGATTAATTTTGAAAAAAGTTTTTAGGGGTAAGAAATTAAAGGTTGTGAAGTGGAGGTGAGGGCGGGTATACCACAATTTTTTTGCTTTAGTATATAGGTATATTCGCTCGGGTGATTAATAGTAATAATATTAAAATGCCTTTATTTACCTGCCGGGTATTCAGCTTAACAGTTGCTTTTCAATACCACCCATGACTTAGAATGATGGAGCAATGTTCTCTATACGCGCCTCCTTCTGCTATCTGGGCTCAGCGTCCGGTGGAATGGTCTGCTTCATTGTTCTGCTCATACTCCGGAGGCGTTGTATGGACATGTTTGACTGACTTGATCCGTACATGCTTGTAATTATTTTTTTTCAGTTTTAACTTAATTGAACTAAATTATTAATCATTTTTGAACTGATGATGGCATTGCGAATGCCAGAATAGTAAGTGGTCGTTATCGAGGTAAGCTCCAGTCCACATCTCTAAGATGTACATCTCTCAGGAGCTTTGTCGATGGAGAGTGACTTAAATACTCGCCTGCTGGTATCTGACTACAATTACCTCTTATTAGATTCATCAAACATATATCTCAAAAATATACACAGAAAGAGCTATTTGTAAAAGAAAAATGGTGACCAGACCACCTATCAGATAGCTCGTTTGTTTCGGTATATCGTTCCTTGCACTTGACATAATAATGACCGTTTAATAATAGTAGGGAAGAGACGTCCAGCGATTCAAAAAACTTTATAATAACACCTCAGCATGACGTTTATGAAATCTTACAGTAGGTTGAGCTTGTAATTTTAGATGCGTAATCGTGTTCGCTATTTATCTTGCACTTGTTTAGATATAATCCAGGAAAAGTAGTGTAAGATGATAATGTGCGTGCTAGGAAATCTGAAAAAAGTAATCTTCAACCTTCATCATCACTTGCAAGTAGCTCTCAACTTGTTGTGGCCAAGCAACAAGCGCACCACCAACCTTAGGTTGTTTTTATCTATATCATTGCCGTATCCCAGGATGTCCCAGTACCCATACCAAATGTATGTATTCGTAATTGTAGCAGTCAGATTACTTATGTCAAATAGCGATTTTTTTGCAAAATTCGTAACTGGAATTAGTGGTAACGATGAGACAGCCTCGCAAAATCGACGCTTAGGCAACCAAAGTTACGAGACAACAAACAGATCGAGAAATATCGACCGCCATTTACCAGCTTCGATGAGAAATCTCGGGTTCTGTCTAGAAAGCGCGGGAACCCTTCTAGATTCGTCAATTCAGAATTAAATATTCGTACAGAGGGCAGAGAAAGGCAACGTCGACCGACATTGAGCGATGAGTCAGCGTGAACCACATGGTCCAGTCAAGATAGTCATAAATTTGGAAGGAATCAGTTGCAAGTGTTAAATTTATGTGAGAGCAATAAATTAAACTTTAAAGAAATGGTGTCTTCGTATCAAGAAATAGTGAAATTTCTTCTGCTATACAGTGTTAGAAAGTCATGAGTAGATCAACGGGATTCAGATCATGGAGGATCTAAATACCTGTTGAACCCCTATCTGGGGTTCCTATATCCTAAAATTCAGAAGATATTTGCAATTGTACGAAATTTTGAGGCGAACCGGGTTATAAACTGTCAACCGCAAATGCAGCTAAAATGTTAGGTCTAGGGCTACGATTTTTTTTATTGTGAACTGAATAGTTGATCTTACTAATGGTTAAATCATTTTGCTACGGAGCTAAATGAAAATCAACGTAAAAAATCTCAATCTATTCCATTCGTCAACTTTGGAGGGCGTTAAAAAATGGGTTTTTTATGAATTCTATTGTATAAAATATTTCAATACATGTTTCATCATGCTTGAAGATTTCATCATCACGTCGACAAATCTGCTTCAAAAGCAGAAGTGTAAAAATTATCAATTTGATGAAAACCACAAATCAATCCAGGTGCATTATGAATCAATAAATACAAAAATAACAATTAGCAACCTTTCACGGTTCTCCATATGATGCGATAGACATAGGCTAAGATAACAGCACTTCATTTAAGTGGATTTGCAAAGATTCAGTTGCCCTAGGATTCGATCATTTTGAATTTTCATTTATAATCCTTTAACTTAATTTGCAGCGTTCGAGATAGACAAATTCCATTTCCCTCACATTCTACTTTGACCTGCCTATTGTCTTGAAGCGATTTGCGTATCCTACACCAATGGGCTATTATTGCATTTGAAAACACAGAATCAGATTGCTTCTCTAATGTGAGTCGTGATGTTATGGACATTACAGGAAGTCGGAAAATTGTTTTTTATTCTGTTCCCATCGCAAAGGTCGTTGGCATTCACACAGTGGGATAGAATGCGAATGTTTATACTCGCAATGCTTCCAAGTGGCAGTTTGTGCCAAGTTTTATTTCGATATAAATACTTCTTTTAATGAAAACATGTGATTCCTCTTTTTCTGGCCACCCAAGATTTAAATACCAGTGTCAAAATATTTGACCACACTGTCAGTACACGGGTTGCTGATAAAGTGTCTGGTCAAACTTTAATAAGTAATTTCTTGGGTGACTTTAAAAAGAAATATTTACATTGACCTATACAATGCCAAAAAAAAAATAACCTCTTGCAAACTAGGTAGTTTTTCGGGCACAAACAGTTATTCCACGTTTGTTCACCAGGATCGTTGTGAACGTCCATCTAAGGAGAAATCACTCAACTAAACTACATGCATTAGTGGTTGCATATGTTTTGTGAGGCCAAATGGTTTTTGTCTGTAGTTTTTATTTCTCAGAAGAAAGTTGGTTGAATAGGAAGATTGCATCTGGATGATTATGTGTATTGGTCAGCATGTGTATAAAATCAGTGATATTTGCTGTGTGAGAAAATCATTACTGAATATGCTGCCAATGAAGTGTATATCTATTGGCTGTGCCCGACGTTCTATTTTTATGTTGTGCTTTCTGAAAAGAGGTTATGTTCAAAGTTATAAATTACGAAAAACTGAGGAGAATTACGGTAAAACATGACTGCGCCCGCGTTGTGTGTAATTACTGTTAGCATGTATATGGCTTGTAAATCGACAGTGTACAGTGAATTTAATCATTTCTTATCTTTCTCATTTTTGAAATTCAGCAAATTTGTATATGTAATTTCCAGAATGCATAAGAGAAAGTGGATGCGCAACTAATTTCTAGCTTTAAATCTCAATATTATGTGTATTTGAGACAATAACCCAATGTAATTATCATCAACACATACAACTTACAGCTTAGACCTCCAGTAATGCCATCTAAGCAGCAGATGTTACATCACATCAGAGCCAAAGATTGATAACAAGCCTCATGATGTTTAGGCAACACGTACAACTAAGTGCTAAGTTAACATCTTGTAGAAAAACCTACATAATGTCAAAAGAAAACAGCATAATGTCAAAAAAAAATCGGCACAATGGCACTTTTCAAGATACGTGATACCCGTGCGGTCACAGCTTCGTTTCCAAGGAACTTATTTTGAAAATATGTTTTTCTCGTTTTATTAGTATTTATTATAGTTTAGCAGTTGCAAACGTAAAAAAGCTTTGCGCAATGAGTCAAGGTCATCAAGATAACTGGTTCTGAATCCATAACCTTTTTCCTTCGGGAGGTTTGATTTTCTTGGCGCGTTTTCTGATTTGATACAAATTTTTAGCGTTACATCTGTATAAGTAAAAATTGTACATATAAATGTGAATGTCTATCCAGCCTGGCAGCAATACGCCTCAACCACAATTTGAAGGAACGTAAAAATTTGTACACTTTACTACTTTATACTTGAGGAAGGTTACGACATCCTCATCGTGGAAAGTAACAAAATCGCCAGCGTCAGCATCAAGCCGGCAACAGCGCGGCCTGCCATTGTCCCACTTAATCTGCGACGGTCAAGGAATACAGACGTTTTATTTGGCACTAGATGTTACCCGCGGTTTCATACGGGTGAAATTGGTACTAACATAGAACTTTGTTTTCAAGCAATGCTTTAAACTTACGATCACGTTTTGTATTTTTGATGGAATTAGTATATTACCAGCTAACGTGCATGTTTGGAAAATTTGGTTGTCTTACTAGTGGCGCCCCCCACACGTTCCTCTGGTAAAACCGCGACAATGACCAGTTGGGCAGAAAATACAATTAATTATTAATTGAGAAATTGGCAAACAATTTTTTAGGCTTTAGTAGACTGTTTTAATGGCAATCTCGAGCTTTCGGTCCTCGATGGAACCATCATCAAAAGCTGCTAGCTTCATATTTGTGTTTCAGATCCTGATGATGGTTGCATAGAGAATGCCGAAAGCTCGAGATTACCGTTAAAAGAGTTAAAGAGTAAAGCGTAAACAGATTTTGCCAGTTCCCCAATTAATAATTAATTGTATTTCTATATGTATATATATGTAAGCTTACGAAATATCCCAAACACATTTTTTGCATGCGAGTCCAACCCTGTAGCACACAAAACCTTTCCAGAAGGTTTCACAAGGCTGCTTAGTGTCACTCATCGCGACAGCCCTTACGCCTGTTTACATTATACGTTCCATTCCTTCTCTGTGTACTTGTTCCCAGGATAAACTTTGTTAAAGATACGGGCGTGGACGGCGATGCAGTTCAATTATTGCGTGGAGGAGATCGCTTCTCAGACCAAGTAGTGCGCTTTGTGAACTTGATTGCAGTATTGATGTGTAGAGTTTTGGTGACCTGAAAGGTGAGCAATCACTGAGTGTTTCCTTTATTCTGCTATACTGCATGGATTGATAACTATAACACTTTTATATTCAAGATCATGAATGTCTTAAGCCATGTTTATAAAGATGCTATACTTTTTACCTTCATAATTTAACTTATGGCTTACGACTTCTTATTGAATATCCGCAGGTGGGACGCCTCCAGGTTCTGGGGGTTGTTATGGGACTTTCGGAGCCCGTTTGCTGGGTTGAGGTAGTTATGTTACTTACTGCTCGGTTTACTCTACCTCTCGAATTGTTTACGTACTGCCCATGTAGTAAAAATGAAATGGTACGGGGCGGTACTTCGAAATCTTCTAAGATGAGATGTTTTCACGTTTATCGTTATATTGCTATTATCATATCTCTTTCGTATCCTACATATATATATATCACCTTTTTACTTGCTACGCCAGGCGCCAGGAAGTATTATAATCGCGAAATATTTTGAAAATGAGATATTATGTGTTTTAGAAGTTGACATATACTTCACGAAAAACGATGTCACTCACTTCCATAGGTCAGTCTGTCGATCGGCCTTTCTGTCAGTCTATATGTCCGTCAATCCGTAATATAAGAACGACAAAAGAAGGTCGTTTTTTGAAAATCGGTTCAGTGGCGGTGGAGGTATAGGCAAAAAACGAAAAAATGAAAATCACTCAAACTTCGTTCTTTTTTCGTAATTTTTTTGTAGTTGTTGAAAATTGAGGGCTGTGAGCTATAGGGCAGGCGTTTGTAGATGTTGCATTTTTGTTATCAGTGAAATAAGTTTTATTATTCAGAAATGTGTGATCCCGTTGGTATTATCCAACTATTGGACACATATTCCACATATATTCACGTCTATGGCCCAGGCAACACCCTCTACTCAGGAGCACGCGATATCATTTTACCTGCGGAGGGTCCGATCTGAATTCAGCAAGGCCGACGCAGACCGACGGTACCCCAGCCATCTCGACGATATAATGATACCAGAGTCCACGAAAATTGTCCAGATATAATGTACCGTGTATATTCAGGACTGATAATAACCAAGAAATACAAATTGACAACTCAATTACCTCTATCTTATAACATCACCAGCCGGGGAAATTCAAAGATTAGCACATATGGCACATATTCAAAGTCATAATGTCGGTTTTTCCCAGATCAAGAACAGTGCTTTTCACGGATACTCATTCTACTCTATGGTCCTATGAGTATGTCAATGTACAAGGATTTTCATAGCAGTTGCCACAATGAGCAAAGTTTGATTTGATACTGAACATGCTGGATATTGAAAGTCCAGTTCAAGTCAAGAACTGCAAGTACACACAATCTACTTGACAGCATTTTTATAATATAATATAATGTAATCGTGAACTTCGGCATTTTACAGTGCGAATAGCAGCTGGTACTACCTACCCGCTGCTTATAGGAACTTTTCAAGCTATTTTTAGCAGTATTTTTGCTGAAAAACATTATTGCTCTTGGAGCACTGTTGTAGAGCTTTAACCAACATTTTTAACGATATTGTGTTAGTGGCCGTGACCTAGGCATTCATTTTATGGATCCATATAAATACCTCGTATCTTTTCGCATATCAACTAAACAAACTCGTAAACCTGAATATATACCGATTCTGTCCATGACCAAATTTTATCTTTCCGGTGAGACAGGACATGAAATAACTCTCTTAGTCACAAAAATACGGCAAATAAGTTCGAGTCAATATTACACTCGATGAGTTGGATGTCCGTCGAAGACAATGACAAATGAGTGTCACGCTGGGGACAGACATAAAAGGCAAATGGCAATTTATGTTTTGGACGAGCAATTGTTTCAGCGAATGTTTAGCAATTTATCTTTCTCCCACAAGGCTTCATTAATAGGAGAGTTCAATATTCAAAACGCCTACTTTCCATGCAAAAGTCACTGGTAATTACATCTACAAAAAATGATCCACATGTACTGAACTCAAAGATATGCAAAAAGAATGTATTTGACCTAAAATAATCATCTCAAAAAGTGCTAACTATTCTTTGAGAATCATATATCATTCATGACATTATCTAAATGTCATTCAGCTTGTGGCCTAAAAAGTTCGCATAATATTCGTCTGTAGGACATTTTTTGCCCATTAGTCACTGTCTAGTATACACCATTCAAATCATGTCAGTCCTGGTTGCCCAGAAGCCAGATAATGTCATGGAAAAAAAGAGAGAAGGGAAGAAGATAAGGTTCATAAATTGTTCCTTAGCTCTTGCACCTAGCGTTTTAATCTGTGTTCTTGGAACGTCTTCATTTTAAGCAGCATTGTGATGCGTGAACACGCAATTTCGCATCAAAATTGCCGTCATCGTAAATTCAACGCTTAACTTCTACTTTAAGATTCCGATCTGGTTGACTCACCTTTGCTCGTATAGAGCCATTGTTAACGGGATCCCAGCACAGTGACAGCATAGTACATTTCGAATTTAGACACCAAAAATTCACTTTTTTCAATCTTACCTCTGCTTTAATGTTTCACAATCAAACGAACACGAAGTATTTTGTTTGCTTTACCAACACATTAGTATAGCAAACACTGTGTCACAAAAATGTATAATTTTAAAGTATAGTATACAGTGCTTATCAGAATGATCCAGACTACTTAGTTTCTGAAGAGGGCAAGTTGGCAAGCCGAAATTCGAAATAATTAAATTGACGCATAAATACTATATTTTAGCGTAAAGGTAAAAGCTATAGTCATGTGTCCTTGTAAGAACCCTATAACCTTAGAATATAAAATAACTATACTTGGAAATACCGAACTGGAAATCGGTTAAAGCTGAACGTTTTTGAATATTGAATCGCTTATAATTCAACAAGCATACATCAAAACGCTATAGTGTGTCATACCGATCTCCATTCTGATGGATTGTCCAATAGGGACGCAGAAAAGTAAACGTCAATTTGACATAGACGCCATCTTTGTTTTCTGTCACCGACATGTCATTTTGTTAGTTGAATGTTCATCATTGATCGCTATGAAGTCGTATTCACATTAAAGTTATTCAAGAGCACCACAAAAATGGTGCAAAAATAAAAAACACGTTTCGCGCGCTTCGTGAACATTTCGGTCGCAACAACCGCCCAAACGAAACAACCATCGGTCGTCTGGTGCGTAAATTCCAGGCAACAGGTTCTGTGGCAAATCTACCAGGCTCTGGCCGGCCAAGGAGCGTTCGCACACCGGAAAATATTGCTGTTGTGAAGGAGAGTGTGAGAGACGATCCGAAACAGTCAACAACGCGTCGATCCCAAGAATTGGGCATTTCGAGAACCAGTTTGCTCCGCATTCTCCAAAAGGATTTGAATGTACACGCCTACAAGATCCAATTGACACAAGAGCTGCGTCGGGCCGACCACTTTTCGCGCCGAACGTTCTCAGTTTGGCTCCTTGAACACCGCCAAATTGATGCCAATTTTTCATCAAAAATCATGTTCAGTGACGAAGCGCATTTTACTTTGAATGGGACGGTAAACAAGCAAAACTGCCGCATCTGGGCGAACGAAAATCCCCGTGAGTATCAAGAGCAGGCATCATCGGACCTTACTTTTTCGAAAATGCGGCCGGGGACGCCGTTACCGTCAATTCTGAGCGATATCACGTGATGATAGAGGACTATTTTTTGCCGCAACTTGAAGGAATGGATATGGACGATGTTTATTTCCAACAAGACGGTGCAACATGCCACACAACCAACGTCAATATCCATCGATTGCAGTCCTTCTTCGGTGATCGCGTGATTTCGCGCAGAGGAAATGTGCCATGGCCACCAAGATCGTGCGATTTGACTCCCTTGGACTTCTTTTTATGGGGATATTTGAAAAGCAAAGTCTACGTCAACAAACCAGCCACCCTCCAAGAACTCCAAAACAACATCATTGCCGAGATAAATGCCATAGAACCGACCATGTTGCAAAATGTCATTGAAAATTTCGACCATCCCGTGGACGTCTGTAAATCCAGTCGTGGTGAACATTTGAGCGATATTATTTTTCATACATAAATGGTATGAATGAACCTTCAAAATAAAGTACCCAACTTGATTTGAATATCAATCTTTCTTGTTTTAATGTGCGTTTACTTTCCTGCGTCCGTTTTGGACAACACCATATAATAAAATATAAGGCAATGCGTTAGAAATTTCAAATTTTTTGAGCGCTCGTTTTTGACCAGTCTGACATTCTGAAAGGTATTAAATTTATATTTTACGGTTGTAAAGTACTGATAGGACTTCAAGATGAAGTATCGCAGGCCCATAAAATGTTTCCATCGTCCAGAAGTTCGGCTCACTAACTCAACCCATTCAAAAGGGAAGCGATTCAGGAAACCACCGTATAAGAGCATTATCTATCACCACAAAGATCGAATTTGAGCTTCTAGGTTTTTGCCTTTTGCATCTGCTCAAATGTAATAAAAAACTTCGACAATATACGGACATTCAAAAGCAAAAAGATGTTCCATTGGGGACAAAGTAGCCTAATATATGATTTATGCTAATATAGTTGGCTTCAGCTCCATCTATGAGACAATAACTTTTTAAAAGTGATTTCCTAATTAGTGCGGAGACGACATAGCTGTGACAAATTCTTGTAGATAACGCTACAGTATCTCATTCTATCTGGGATGAATTTTTGGATGCGGCAATTTAGTATTGAGTTAGCTATCCTCAGGTAAAATAGGTTAATCAATGGATAATGGTGCTGGTACTCAATTGTAACTGACTTTCACCCCTGGAGATACTTATGATGTCAGCTGATTTATTTCTAGATCAAATTCACCATGGAAGTATCAGAGGTATCTTACAGTACCATGTGCGTGTCTACAGGCTGTACTTGAAAATGTTCGGCAGTCTATGAAAAAGGGATTCATTCTAGCTATGGGCTTCAACATTTTTCACCACAATAGAAATGTTACAACAAAAAGTGCAACCAATTTTCGATTTTTTTTTTCAACTTGTGTCATCAAAACGACGTAGTTTATACAAAAAATGACCCCATGAACGTTTGCTCCGTATTTTGAAAACACCATGTTTACGTCATTGACTTATGGCAACACAAGACAACGCCATCCACTAGAGTTAGAGTCGTTAATCTTCTTCTTCTTCGCTGTGCCCACTTGGCTCAGACAGAACGCAAAGATTTATTTTTGCCTGTTCGTATCACATGTAAAAAGGAAAGTTCGCAAGTTACGACTTACAAGATCGCATTCGATGCTAAATATATTTTATGCGTAATTAAGTGACTGTAGAAATTGCACTCAGCTTTGTCATTAAATGCGATTATATTTTTAGTTTCCAGTTATCTTTAACACGCTGGACAATCAATATCACTTCTGGAGGTGATCTGACGTGAAATGAGAAACATAAGAGCACTTTCAGACTAAAGAGTAAAGTTGTGAGAATTTTTGAGATGAATTCACAATTTCATAATAACATCTATGTGCCTCGAATTCATGATCTATATTAACGTAATACTTCGGCAGATGATACAACATTCTAATAAGGTGACAAAAGTCTCAACATTGGCCGGTAATGTTCTATGGAACATTGTCAAACATCAAAGCATAGAATCTTGAAATGGGACTTTTAAACATTTTTATAAGTCATTTTGTAATAGGTACTATGGTTACTCAACCAGAACATGTCAAAATACTTATCGATTTTCATCAGTGCTACTATTGAATAAGCGAAATCCTCATTATTCACTCAGAGCTATTCTGCTGATAGCATAAATAAGTGAATTAATTAAATTCGTTTATGTATAGCTTGTGCTGTCAATAAATCGTCCAGCTAGACATCGGTTTCGATTAAAATCTTTGAATTACGAGAAGTTAGCATCTCAACCAGTCAACTGAGGAATATACATGTATTTCGACTAGGCCTATCTGGTTCACATCGAAATCGCTGAGCCTTTGGGCTGGACGAACGGCGATCCTTTGAAATGGAAATGAAAGCATAAAATGTTCCTGAGAGATGCTGAAAACGAGATAATCCTGAAAAATTAATATATATTTTATTGATAAAACGATCTTGCTATAATTTGATATGCGGTAGAGATAGCCGTTTGCATATACTACGTCCAGGGCAGTGGTGTACATTTTAGGTAGAAATTACCGGAATACGAGCAACATATCTATTGGATTTTTTTACCAAGAAAAGAGATGCTATTGGTACCAGTACTACGGATCTCTAGAAGATGGACGTAGTTTTATTTTTGCATATGGAAATAAAACAACGCGGTAGGTAGTTTTAAATGACTTTATTGTTTTTCGAAGTATTCTCCACGAAGATTAGTACACATCTGCATGCGCTCGAACCAATTTTCGAAACACATATTCCACTCGTTTGCTGGCAGATCCAAAACGGCATTTTTGAATGCGTCAACTGCTTCTTCTGGTGACTGGAACCTTTGACCACGCAGTCTGTTTTTAATTTTCGGGAAAGTACAGAAAACGTTAGGACTTAGATCGGGACTATATGGAGGATGGTCCAATAAATCCACGATTTCTTCCGTTAAATACTGCCTTGTTTTTTGTGCTGTGTGCGAGCGTGCATTGTCTCAGTGGAGGATGATTCTTCTTTCGGGGTTGATTTTTCGAAGGTCTGTGATGACTTTTGGCAAACAAATGGTGGTATACCAATCCTCAGTAGCAGTTCTTTGCTCATTAAGAAGAATTGTTGCAATGTGTCCCGCTTTTGACACAAATGCCGCGACCATCTTTTTCGAAACACTTCGAGAACGGATGACTTTTGTTGGCTTTTCTTCACCTTGGAACACGCAAACAGCCGACTGTCGTTTATTTTCTGGTTCATAACAGTAAGTCCACGATTCATCACCACTAACAATGCTGTACACATTTTTTGAGTTCCGGAATTGAAACACCTCAATCTCGCTATATGTCACATGTCTATCTTCAATGATGAGTTTGCGCACAGCATCGACATTTTCCTGGGTGACTGTCGTTTTTGATGTACCCACCCTGGGATCGTCGCTAAGACTCACCCGTCCACGTTTGAATTCTCCATACCAACGGGAAATTGTCGACTGATGTGGCGCTTCGTTGCCGAAAACAGACAGTAACTCAGCAAGGCATTCTTGTTGTGATAATTATTGTCTCTGAAAGTTGTCATAAATTATGGCGCGAAAATGTTCTCGGTTGAGTTCCATTTGTCTAATGACTTGGTGACACTTAAAAATTCACTGTAGTGAGAAGAACACTGCACGTATTGTTGTGAAACTTTGAATTTAAGTTTACTAAAGAGTGAGGTTAAGATTCAGTACTGACGTTCAATCCGCGCGGCCTACTATGTTTCTATATGCAAAACTTAAAAGACATCCCTCGTATGAGATGCTACCTAGCTATTTCTCTGCGTCCACCAATATGATCCTGGATATTCCCCCACGTTTGTCTAGTCCAAATATATACATATATATTTAAAATTCCTCTTTATTGTACGACGGTTCGGTCCAACGGTGACCTTTCTCAAGTTCAATTGACCCTTTTGATAACACATTTTGTTTATGACTTTCATTTATCTTTCATCTACACATCTCTAAAAAGACTGTGTTACTGCAGTGGTCTGAACGATCCTGGAACATGCTGAGATTGCGCGAAGCTAGCACTGCAATATTTAAACGGCACTGTGCAAAACCAAAAAGGTATGTATTTCGCTCCCAAAAGCAGCAGTGTTTTCAGCAACAAACTAACTTAGTTTTGAATCCTCTCGGTTGGTGCTCGCCTGCATCGGATTAAATACCTTACTTGCAACATGGTAAATCCGACCCATAAATTCACATATGATATCACTTTACATACAGGCGTCCAGTTAATCACTCAATGGGAGCGTGGGAACATGTTTCTAAACTCAGTACGATGTATCCTGTCAAATAAGAGACACCTTAAATGTTTAATGTTTTTGCATAGCAACAATACAGCTATACAATTATGCAATTATGAGACAACGATCATGAAAAAAGCATAGTAAAGTCGAAAATTAGTGACCTGTTAACGGTATCAGCAATCACAGATGAATGTTTATTTGGACAAATTGTTTGCGAGCGCGTATCACCTTGAATAAGAAATACCACTGACCATAAATGTACCATTACATAAGCAGATTTACAATTGTAATTTGCTGGATTCTGGAAATGCACTGTTTACAAAAGATCATAAAAGTTTATGAGGTAGAGGGTTGCGAGTTAAATACATAATGTAAAAACTCCTTTATTATTAAAAATAGTAGGTATGGAGATCTGAAACATCATGTCATCTAAGTAGTGACGTCATATGAATGCTACACAAACAATGAAGTTTTCAGCTGTCCAACTTAATACTGGCAAAAATACACTACACAGGGCAACAACATAAAAAGGTAGTCTGTGCTGTGGGAAAACTATATTTTAGCCATCTACTTTTTCCCGATGAACATGAATCTGAAGTCAGAACTGGAGGTCACTGGGCAAATACGAAAGTAATTTAGACACTAAGATAACAGATGATGGTATTTTTGGTGGATGTGCATCTCCGAAGAGAGAAAAAAATATCAAAGTTTGTAATTCTGATGTTTAAATTACTCGCATGTGCGTTCGTCGACCCTCAATTTTGAGTTCACATTTGTCTTCAGAGAGAAAAAATACATGGGACCTCCAGTACGCACCACTTATTATAATTAATATAAAATATAATAATAGCTGACAGAGGCTCCTACGTACGGAAAAAAGGCGAAAAGTGTTTTCCTAGCCTCACGCAAGTTTTTTCGAAATAAAATGTAATTAAAATCTCTTAGGACTCACCGACTATAAAATATGGTCCTGTCTTCAAAGGCTGACAATTACGAAACACTAAGATCGTCTTCCGCTATGGATTGTTTATTAAAAAAAATCGGAATAAATAGAGTCAGACGCTACTTCCATCAAATTATAAAAAATTGTAACTTCTTCAGAAAGATGTATGATTACCTTTAAACATTTTCAGAAAGTTGTAAATCATTTGGACGACTGATTCATAACACCGCTGCCACTTAAACCATGAAGTAGCATTAGCTATTATGACCCCAAATGGATTTACGTGAGGTAGGCATCGCAAAACAAAAAGCATTTATCTGAATTTAACAATACCACGAATCCTCTCATCCCGAAAAACTCTGTTACTCCTCGCTTTTCAAAAAGTTTTGAGGGTAGATACACTTTTATAGAGAGTTATCTCTTGCTGATGTGGGAGCATAATATGATCAATTCATATTATTCAATGCGTTTATGTTTCTTTTGTAAGAATCTATACTTCCAAATTTACCCTCCATCTGCCGCAGTTGGGTAAGTCCCCCCAAAAAATTTTGATTTTGGGCCCCTGAGGAGCAAGCTACACCACTGCCCCCAGCACACACCTCTTTTTTTATTCTGTAGGCCTGTGTTATCAACAGGTATTTGTTGGCTGATATGTTAGTCAGAATCGTGCCAAAAGACTTAGAATTTGCAATGAAATTACACGCATTTGCGACTTGCTGGAGGTAGGCAAGTATCTCTTTATTCTAAACTACACTTGAACCATGAGTTAATTTATTGGGGTAAAAAAATATTATAGGATCTAGACCCACGATAAAATAGTGCGGCAAATTTTTTCACAGGAATATACTTGCAGAAACGGAAAGTATTGTTCTACTCTATGTGCCGATGAAGTGTTAAGATGCCATTTCTATAAATAAGCTTGATATTCTGGAATTGAATTACAGAAGGTTGACAACAAACAGATAAACAGTGTTGCAAAAATAACGAGTGTTCATTGTTTTGTATAAGCACAATATTCATGTTACGAGGGATGCCTTTTAAGTTTTGCATATAGAAACATAGTAGGCCGCGCAGATCGAACGTCAGTACTGAATCTTATCCTCACTCTTTAGTAAACTTAATTTCAATGTTTCACAACAATAGGTGCAGTGTTCTCACTACAGTGAATTTTTAAGTGTCACCAAGTCATTAGAAAAATGGAACTCAACCGAGAACATTTTCGCGCCATATTTATTACAACTTTCAGACACAATTATCGCAACAAGAATGCTTTGCTGAGTTACTGTCTGTTTTCGGCAACGAAGCGCCACATCAGTCGACAATTTCCCGTTGGTATGAAGAATTCAAACGTGGACGGGTAAGTCTTAGTGACGACCGGGATGGGTGCGCCAAAAACGGCAGTCACCCAGAAAAACGTCGATGCTGTGCGCAAACTCATCATTGAAGATCGACATGTGATATATCGTGAGATTGAGGCGTCCTTGAAGATCTCAAAGACCTCAATTCAAAAAATTTTACATGAAGAATTAGGAGTAAGAAAATTAGTTTCTCGTTGGACTGAAGAGCAGAAAGCAGCCAGGGTTAATTGGTGTCAAAAAAAGCTTGACCGTTTCAATTCTGGAAACTCAAAAAATGTATACAGCATTGCTATTTGGGTATTCCAAGGTGTAGAAAAGCCAACAAAAGTCATCCGTTCTCGAAGTGTTTCGAAAAAGATGGTCGCGACATTTGTGTAAAAAGCGGGTCATATTGCAACAATTCCTCTTAATGAGCAAAGAACTGTTACTGCGGATTGGTATACCACCATTTGTTTGCCAAAAGTCATCACCGAGCTTCGACAAATCAACCACGAAAGAAGAATCATCCTCCACCAAGACAATGCAAGCTCGCACACAGCCCAAAGATCAAGGCAGTATTTAACGGAAGAAAACGTGGAATTATTGGACCATCTTCCATAAAGTCCCGATCTAAGTCCTAACGATTTCTTTACTTTCCCGAAAATTAAAAACAGACTGCGTGGTCAAAGGTTCCAGTCACCAGAAGAAGCAGTTGACGCATTAAAAATGCCTTTTTGGATCTGCCAGCAACGAGTGGAATAAGTGCTTCGAAAATTGGTTAGAGCGCATGCAGATGTGTATTAATCTTCGTGAAGAATACTTCGAAAAACAATAAAGTCATTTAAAACTACCTACCGTGTTGTTTTATTTCCATATGCAAAACTTAAAAGACATCCCTCGTATTCATTTATGTGAAATGTTACATCATGTCTATGTTCGATTTTCAACTAGTAGGTAAAACTGTTATAAGTACTTATTTTACAGGACGTTACAAAATATACGGGCAGTGTCTCGGATCAAAATTGAACAGAAGAGATAATTTTTCAAACTGATTTTTTTAGAACATGTGGGCGTATGCGCATTTCAATAAATTTCTAGCTCTAGTAATTACCCTCCTTTATTATCTAAATTTTTTACCTTCCCTACTATGATGATACAAAAAAACACATTTTCTAAGAGCTTCATCTTTATATATAAGTAAGACAAAAGTTATACTTAATGCAATTTTCATTGATCTAGAAGTAATCGTCTTCAAATAGATGTAATTCTAGATAACGAAGTCTTTGACTATTCACCGTTGTTGAGGACATGCCTGTCATATTCATGTGTTCTGGGTATGTTCCGCTAACGAGACAATGTCTATTATGGTTAGTAGAAGAGTATTTTCGCTATAATAATTGACATGCATGTCACCGTCTGGTATGACCAAAGGAGACAATGAAAAGATTTATCTGCCACTAGAAGAGATTTTGATCAATACATTTGTTCATCAGGTTTTAAAATTATTTCGTTAGCTAACTTTCTGAAAATCACTATCTTTACCAGTTACTGAGATTATGCTTTTCATTCTCAAAAACACTAAAAAATTGAATGCATTAATGTGGATCAGTCTGGTTGCGGACACGTTTCCTAGTTCTGTTCAACTTGGGTACTTGCAGAATTTTATCAACAAGATGACTATCTTCTTTATAACAACAGACATTCTAAAGAAAATGTAAGTATAGTGGTTTTCGCGATAAAAGGCAATATTAGTCTTTTTAACATTCAGTTTTTGTTATACGGGCATCAACTTAATGAAAAATTATTAGAACTTTTACAAAAACCCGTCATTATACGGGATATGAGAGATTACAAGGTTAGTTGTGCAAAAACTACTTAACCACGCTTAATCGGATTTAGTTATAAATTATACGCACTTTGGAGTACGTACTTAACTGGCAATAAACCAAATAACTTTTCTTATTCGCATCGAATAGCATATAAAATTACACCATCAGGGTCTCATATTCTAAATTGATACCAGACTATCCATGCGGGTACTCAGAGGAAAATAAACTTTATGGATCAATTTGAGAATAGAAAATTGAAAGAGACAAGAAACTTGGTTGTTACACAGATTGCTAATATCCCGTACTTTACTCTGCCAAACAAGAGGCACTTGGACAAGCATCTACTATGACCTTGAAATAACCTTTATTTGACCTTGAAGTAATATCTACGCGAACTTGCCGATTAAAATAACCCCAGCTTTGGATTCAGTTACTCCAGAAATCATCACGAGGCAGTTAATAAGAAAGATTTTCAATCATTTTTACACAGGATGAACTTGGAGCAACTTTAATTTGACCTTAAAACATCATTCATATTCAGTAATTCACCGGTTAATATAAACGGAGATTTGGATGAACATATGAAAGTTGAATTTGAAAGAAGGTACATATTTTTTCAAAATCGTTTGTGCAATTTTCTTAAATTTCACCTCAAAATGACCTTAAACCTGATGTGGCATTGAGACCAGCGTTACCAAAAACCCTAAGATACCCCTGTGGGGTCCCAGTGATAACTTTTAGATCAAATGTTGTACATAATACAAGAGATTAATATGAAAACATCATTATTTCTTATACAAAGGATACCCTTAGTAGGTAACCTACTTTTCAAAACATAATCAACTGCCACCACGGCACTATTTACCGGTATACAGTCACCTCATAAGCTTGCGACATCCCTCATACCTGTGTTAATCAGCTTTTGAAGCATTCTATGCCATAAACGGCTTGACACTATTTACACATATTTACAGCCCAGGTATAAAAAACTGTTACTTTCGCGAATAAATATCAATATGACTTTTAATCTTGATTTCTGCGTTCGCATCTGTTGTATGTACTATTTGCATACTAGTTCTATATATAGACAGAAAGCTTAACCAAATATGGCTAAGCTCAGTGTACGTAAGATTTAGCACAGAAAAGGTACATTTGCCTACATAAATTGGTACAAATTGGTCTCAAGGTACCTATATGCAGAAACATTCAGCAAGGTAATGATATATATACATCTTATCAATAAACCCAAGGTGTCCGTCCTTTTGGTTTTATATTTGTAACAAGTGCTCTCATCCACGCTTTCGTTTTGAAACACCATTTGGCCGCAACCTCAGCATCGACTCCTGAAGCTGGCTCTAAAGAGAAGGCGAAAGCTCCAGAGTTTACTAAAGCCTAAAAAAATTTTGCCAATTTCCCAATTAACAATTGATTGTATTTCTTGCCCATTACTTTCCTATTTTTTGTTATATATACAGGGTGGCCCATCGAAAACGAAATAGACGCATTTACTGGCAGCTCAGTTTTTTTTTTAAAAACGCTCAGACCCGTCGATTTTGTTTTCGTTTGGGATACAAGTATGGCAAAAAATCACGTTAGCACGTGCAGCCACCTAAGCGGGGGTGACACCACCCCCAAGATCTTAAATGGAAAGGGGTGTCGAGTGATACCTTATTTTAAAGGTCTTTCAATTCCCTTTATAGTGATATAAAATAAATGTACTTCAGTTCAGTAGTTTTGACGATTTATTGATTTAAAGCTTAAATAAAACTAATACATCATCATTAGTGGAGATCAATACATTTGGCAGCAAAGTAATTTAAAAATGAAGAATGAACTGACCCGTTAGGCAAGTAAATGTTGAAAATGGCCACCATGACTCTCCATGCAATAATAAAGATTTTGCTCAAAACGTTGCCGTATTTTCAATTATGGCTGTTAATGCAGGATCTATGGCGTCTTCCAGTAATTCCAAATACATTTCACCCGTCAAGTTTCCAGGTAAGAAAAAAGGACCAAATAAATGATCGCCAAAAGTACCAACCCAAACATTTAATTTTTGTGGCTGTTGTGTATGAACCTCATGATAAATTCTGCGATTAGAATCGGACCAATATCGGCAGTTATGACGATGTACTACGCCATTTAAGAAAAAGGAACATTCGTCGGAAAAGCAAGTGTTGAATAGAAAATGTTCATCTTTTATAATTCGTTCACTCATACCTTCACAAAATTGTAATCGCCGATCAAAATCGTCTTCATTAAGTCCTTGTACCAGGTGAATTTTATACGGATGAAAACTATGGGCCTTTAGAATCCGTTGGATAGTACGTCGACTAACACCACACACAGTCTCCAGTTTGCGGGTACTTAACGTAGGATCTACATAAACTTGCCCTAAAACCCCCACTTCTATTGCTTCGTTCCTTATGGGATTTTCAATGTTGCGTTTTTTATTGGCGACTGACCCATCAGTTTCCCGAAATTTAGCTACAAGTTCTAGAACATATTTTCGATGCACGTTACTGTTTTCATGTCGCTCATTAAATATTTCTGCTGTTATATTAGCGCACTGATTATTTCCGAAAAATATTTCGATAACTTCAACTCTTTCTGCTGTGGAATATACCATGGTTAATTTATGTAATAAAGCGTTACAAGTTATTTTAGCAACAAAGTTTGGTCAAATAAATCGCAAACTATGTACTTAATTCCTATTTAAAATAAGTACGAGATATTTCCTTATCTTTCTTCAAGAAATAACTTTTTTGCCACAAAAAACGCTCCAATAGCTATTTTCAACAACAAAATGATAAACAAACCATGGGCGTAGTGAAGAAAAGCGTTTACTTATTAAGTAAATTCTTTTAGTCAAATTTATTCTGAAAGTAGTACAAACTAATCTGATGTACCTATTAAAGTTTACTTTAAGCTTTAAATCAATAAATCTTCAAAACTACTGAACTGAAGCTCATGTATTTTACATCATTATAAAGGGAATTGAAAGTCCTTTAAAATAAGGTATCACTCGACCCCCCTTTCCATTTAAGATTTTAGGGTTGGTTTCACCCCCGCCCAGGGGGCTGCACGTGTTAACGTGATTTTTTGCCAAACTTGTGTCCCCCTCAAAAACAAAGTCGACGGGTCTGAGCGTTTCTCCAAATAAAAACTGAGCTGCTGGTAAATGCGTCTGTTTCGTTTTCGATGCGCCACCCTCTCTATATATATATATATATAATCTAATCAGAGAGTTATCGGTCAGATCACACTACAGAAGCTTTCATTTGATCGTAAGAGGCCAGAATAAATATGCATTTTTTTGTTTTGTTCAATGAACATTCTGATCAAAAATTTATGGGGCCTGAAGGACACCTAATACCAATGTTGGTTGTTATACCTCCTTTTACCTAACGTATCATTGTCCAGAAGTTTTAAATAATTACAGACTACGCCCTAAAATATGTCAAAACTTTGAGAAAAAACAAATATAAAGATGAAATTGATAACATTAATCCTATAGGACATGCTGTACTTAAAATGAGCATAAACGCAAAACACGTACCAGGGTATTTAGTTTTTCCCTTTTTGCGGTTACTAAAATAAATCACGCGGTAAAACACCAACAGACAATTTGATAGAGCTACTTGTATAGACTGACTACATACTACCCACGCACATGCGTAAAATAAAAAAATGACTACAGAAAAATCGGAGAATGATGAAAAATTCAAAAAATAGATACAAAAGTTTATAAAACAATATACAACACAGTCCAATTGCTTCGACTTAAAAATATCATATAAGATTTGAAGTGATATTTTTTGAACTCTGCAGAATATTTTGACTGAGTCAAGAAGCAACTGGAAGATTTGTTTTATATAAATTCTTGACAGTTCAAACAATTTTACTTCACTCATCAGTAACTAAAAGGTGTTCTTAATTAATTTGTTTGCAAGATTAATTCTAGCAAATTTTCCTCAATTACCTGTGAAGTGAGACGTGAAATTTCCACTTTAGAAGAAGAAAGCTCAAATTTGAAGTGGCAACTCCTAGACTCCAACGTGACATATCAAAACAATGAAAAAACAAAACAACAAGAGGCAATTAAACTTAACTCAACAAAAAATTAAATATGACTCAAATTAACAAATTTATTTTATTGGCAAGATTTTAAATAACATCAATCAATCAATTATCAATAACCTTTATAAATCAATCTATTTAGTATTAACCTTATTATTTTTTATCATTTATGAAAAATATTACACTAAGAAGGATACCTCTAAACATCCGATAATCTGGAAAGCAGAACCCAAAATACTGACTAATCTGACACAAGCACAAAACGACAACCAAATCAAACACCTACTTTAGAACTCAAAAATAAAAAAAACGCTTAAAGAACTAAATTAATCGATAATTAAATCAATAAATATCCTTCATTATCAAGAAATTCCACTTCACTTTCGCAATTATGTTTATTGATATAAGATAGGCCTGTCATGTTTTTTTCGCTTAAAAAATTCATTGGTAATTTGGGTGGTAGTAGGTACTGAGCCACAAAAAAAATTCAAAAAATCGTCGAGTATTTTTTTGAGATATCGCTTTTGTCATTTTTCCTACTCGAAATAGCGAAAAGAGCGGAGCTGGGAACTGGAAGTTGGTCCATTTATCGTTTAGGGTAAAGTCAACTTAATATTGTTAGCAGATATTGGAAAACTATTTGTCTTTGTTGAAGAGACGTGAACTGGAGAGAAACAGATTTAACAGGAATTTAATTAGTTAATTAGTCTCTTTAGTATTATTTTGTATTGGTATTTCAGATGAAAATTCAGTTTTACATTCAATAATTTTGATTTTTCATGAAAATTGTTAAAAATTTGTAAAATATGGATGTCTTCAATAAAAATACATCTCGAAGTAATAGAAAAGGAACAAACCTGCATTTTTATTTCGTTCACAAAGGTATTCAAAAAATTTTAAGCTTGTGTAATTAATGTTTAAATATAGCATGCATTCCAAAAAAAATACTCACCCTATGCAAAACCAATCCTGATATGTTCGATGATAGACGTAACGATTAGAACAATTATTTCTCCCAAAAACCACGAAATCTCTATATGAAAACCCGAAACACCGGCAAGCGTGACGAGAAGCGCAAACCGCAACTTTTTCCGCGACTCGGGCGACGCGACGTCTTCAGCAGAAAGCGGACGGCGCTGAAATGAACTGTCGCTGAATCGCTCTCGCAGCCGATTTCCCGCTCTGTTCCCTGAAGCTTGCCAGCAAGCTTTCAGCAGGTCTGATACCACATCGCAACTTGCTTTGCTTTTACCGAAAAGGCTTTGAAACAGCGGTGTCCTCAAAGGAGGCACCAGCAAATATTTTTCAGTTTTTACACTATTCCTCATTTCTTATATAGAAGAAAGTTTCGATTCTGCCGTACCAAGCATCTGCAGTTAACATGAAACTGAGAAAAAACTTTGAACTTCTGTTTTCGTTTACCAAATGGCTAGAAACGGTTATTTTATATTCACAGACTTCGTAATTATTTTCTTTGTATATACAGGGTGTTTCAGTTTATTGTTGCATAACTTTAAGACTCGATAGAACTTAAAATTAATGCATACAGTCTATATAAACATGGGTCGAAAAATGCGTAGCTTCCGAAATACAGGGTGTTTAAATTTACTTTCTAAAATAGCTTTTTTTAAATATTTCGAACAATATTTGATGTATAACAGTGAAAATTGGTATACAAGGGTTTTTTGGCACGACAAAACGAACCATGGGCATAGTTTTACTGGCGCCGCTAGAGGGCGCTCTCTACTGTACCTGTAGTGTATTAAAATGACCGAAAATTTTTTCTTAGTGCAATTTTTTGCTTTTTGAATAAAAAAACTGATTCATCGCACTTTTCAACATAAAAAAGCTCTCCTGTGAGTTTTCGTTATAGTTAGCCGTTTTTGAGATATTTCTATTTTTAAGGTTCGATGCATTTTTAATTATTTATGATAAAATAACGTTAAAAAGTCAGTATCTCGATAATTTTTAGAAGTAGGCTGTGCCTGCAAATATATTTGAAATTGAAAGCCGAATAAGGTTAAACGTCAATTAGTTGACAGTTAGTTTTGTTGTCTGTTGAAACCTGAACCCTTTTTTTTCAATTGTGAATGCACGAAATTTAGTTTCTTTTACCTGTTTTTTTTTTGTAAGTTTTATAAAAATGCCATTTTTATTCTCCAATCAAGAGTTAGCGGATATTCATTTTGTGTATGGCTTTGTAAATGGAAACGCAGCAGAAGCAGCCAGAGAATACGAAGATTTCCAAACAGACGACATCAAACTCGCTCAGTATTTGTAAGAGTGCATCGCCAAATAATTGAAAATGGTTTTGGAAATCTCCAAAGTGATCAAAACATAAATATTCGTCAGCGCAGATTTACCCGTATGATTCTGCGTGAGTTTGATAGAGATCCAACCACAAGTGTTAGGAGAGTTTCTGGTGCCTTGGCAAGCCATGTTCACCGTGTTCTTAGAAATGACCTTAGACGTCCTTACCATTTGCAACCTGTGCAAGGACTACAGCCAGGGGACGGAGAACGAAGAATCACATTTTGTCAGTGGATTCTTGATAGAACTGATAATAATAGGGAGTTTTTAAGTAACGTTTTATGGACCGATGAGTCATGCTTCACTAGACGTGGAGTGATAAATTTTCATAATCAACATATTTGGTCGTATGCAAATCCGCATGCAGTTCGGGAAAGAAATTTTCAGCATGAATTTAGTGTGAACGTGTGGATTGGTATCTACCGTAATCGGCTGTTTGGACCCTACCTTTTGCCTGCAAGGTTAAATGCTGCGACCTTCTTGGAATTTTCAAAGGCTGAACATGCAAATATGTGGGATGATGTTATGTTAGATTTAAGAAGATTGGCCTGGTTCCAGCTTGATGGTTGTCCAGCTCATTATTCGAGAATAGTTAGAAACTGGCTGGACGAAAATTATCCAGAAATATGGATCGGCCGTGGAGGACCAGTCGCCTGGCCTCCACGATCCCCTGACCTAAATCCATTAGATTTCTTTGTACGGGGATTTCTAAAAGAAAAAGTGTACCAGACTCCCGTAACCACAAGAGATATGCTAATAGACAGAATCAGGAATGCATGTGATGAAATAAGGCCTTATTTGAATAATGCTATACCACGTTCGATCATTCGTAGATGTGAATTGTGTATTGAACAATTAGGTTTACATTTCGACCAATTACTTTAGATTTTGTATGTTTGTCCTAACTATCCAATAGCATTTTAGTTTTAAATAATTAATTTAATTTGTTAAAAATAATGTTGGAAAATTAAACAAATTAATATTCTGTTTTTTGTGTTTATTTGGAGTTAGGAATTATTGCTGTGTTTAAAAACACAATCTAAACGATCATCTTAATTACTTGTAATGCCCAAATCGAAAATGTAAAAAAAATATTATTTTCCCATAAATAATTAAAAATGCATCGAACCTTAAAAATCGAATTATCTCAAAAACCGCTAACTATAACGAAAACTCACAAAAGAGCTTTTTTATGTTGAAAAGTGCGAAGAATCAGTTGTTTTATTCAAAAAGCAAACTAAGAAAAAAATTTCGGTCATTTTAATACACTACAGGTACAGTCCAGAGGCTACAGTAAAACTATGCCCATGGTTCGTTTTGTCGTACCAAAAAACACATGAATACCAATTTTCACTGTTATACATCAAATATTGTTCGAAATGTTTAAAAAAAAACTATTTTAGAAAGTAAATTTAAACACCCTGTATTTCAGAAGCCACGCATTTTTCGACCCATGTTTATATAGACTTTATGCATTAATTTTAAAAGTTCTATCGAATCTTAAAGTTATGCAACAATAAACTGAAACACCCTGTAGACTTCGTGAAAATATCATTTCATCAGCTTATCAAAGCAGATACGGCCATGTACAATAATAACTGATGTTAAATTACTGAGCAAAATAGCTGTATGTACAACATAATAAACCGATTGAGTGGTATCTGCAACACTTACAGCTTTTTTTATATACCGAAGCAGCCGCGCAGGCTGAAGCCTAAATGCCGAAACACCGCGGCTGCTATGATGATCCCAAAGAAATTTTGTTAATACGATTTTTGAACTGCCTAAGGTTAGTAGAACTGGGAAGACCGACACAGTTCGACACGGTTAGCATGGGACGCCAAAGTCAGGCGGGTCTGTCTGACAGGCACATTGCGCAGCGGCATTATGGAAGAGAGCTCTAAGGAGCAAAGGCCGTTGGTGTAGCGGTAGAAAAGAGCTAGATCGCCGAAATCCCGCCGTTGCGAAAGGGTTCCGAGACTGTCTGTTAGAGAAGAGTCATCGATCAGTCGGACCGCCCTTCTCTGGACAGCATCGGGGCGGCAGCACCCCAAACGTGTGAGCAATACTCGAGGCTAGGCCTTATCTGGACCTTGTATAGAGTGAGAAGGTCAGGCGGAGAAAAGTACTTCTTAGCCCTAAACAAATAGCCTAGCTTTTTCCCAGCAGCTGCCGCTATTGACGAGCTGTGTTCGTGCCAGATCAGGTCCTCGGTGATCTGGACTCCGACCAGCCGAAATGAATGGCTCTTTGGCATAACTCGGCCGTCCATTGAAACCGCGATGAGCGCTAGGACGCTTTTTGGTACAGTACTGTGATTTGGAAGTATTAAACTGTACAAGATGGTTGCAGTGATAATCTCCAGGTCTCTCGTCAGAGAGGAAGTCGTCACAGTAGTCTTCTTTTTTTCCAGCTCAGCAGCAGACATCCGCTTGACACTCTGAATTCCTGCATGTAGAGTGCTGCCATCAGCGAGGATGTGGATTGGGTTGATCGTACAGGAAAGGAGGTCGTTGATATGTAAAAGGAACAGTGTTGGACCCAAGACCGATACCTGGGGAACACCCGCGTTGACGTTGTGGGATGAAGGGGTATCTGCAATTTTCTGGCATGTTTGGTTTAGTGAATCAGTTATATTTTCTCTACTAAATTTCAGTTTTTCAGACAAAAAACAATAGGTTTTTGTAGCTAATCCAGGTGATTTATGGAGTATTTCTTGATTTATTGTGGGTATTACAGGCCGTTTTTACGCATATCTTATAATTTTTCTCTAGTTTGAGAGATATTTTACGAGATATCGACTATATTCATTGGATCCATGACCTGAAAAACGAATTCTCATTGGTTGAGTATGCGCCCTTCATCTTAAGTGTTATAGCGCAAGCAATCTTTACTTACGACAGGCTTTAATGCATCATGAACATTAAGGTTGCCTCAAAACCATAATGAAATTAGGCAAGCGGTAGTGCTAAAATATGCGATCAAATAAGATAACCCGCTAATTAAACTGACCAGTTTGGTTTTCTCATACAACGTCGACAAAAACTATTATCAGTTATACTTGTTTTAAAATTTTTTGATTGCCTCCAGCTAACAGAACTTTTGGGAAAATATCATCTGCAGGCCTCGCAATATGGGGAGAAATTCTGTTCACTGTAACTCCTGAAACTTATCCTGTGATTTTCATATCCATAGGGCTCCATTATCTGGCCGAATTAAGCCACATGTGTATTTAAATTATTGTTTATTGTACGACGTTTCAACCACTACTCGGTATATTTAGTTTACCTCTCGTCCAGGTGACAGTCCATTAATTTGTTGTTTTCTTTTTCTCTTCATTTCTATAAAGTGTGTTGCGACAATCGGTTGAACGCTGCTGCAGTTATAGTAGTTTCAATGTGGCACTCCGTAAAAGCCCGGAATCTCCTGGGGTCAGTATTCCCGCTCCCGAAAGGGGGTTCTGGGTGGGTTTTCGCGTTCTCGGAGGTCTATTGACGTTTTCGGGACGATGGACGAGAGTGGCGTATCTAGTACATCAAGAAACGACAGATAACCTCATCCTCGCTTGTCGCCCCGGGGGACTGGACGTCCTTTTGTGAGCGGAAATACCGAAACCAGCCGATCCTGGGCTTTTCCGGTTTTACATGGTACCACTTTGCAATGATGGCGTCGCACGATCTCGGCATACTACAGGACCGTTCAATCTATCATCGCAACACACTGTATAGAAACAAAGAGAAGAAAAAATTGATGTATCCTGGAAGACAGATAAAATATACTCTATTGTCCTTGTCCTTGAAAAAGGCTACAATAATTATGGAAACGCCGTAGAATAAACGAGAATTGAAACATATTGTAGCGCGCTCGTAAATAAGAACTTTAGGGTAACGATGAGACGCCCTCGCAATATCGATGCTTAGGCAACCAGAATTACGCGACAATGTACGGAGCACGTTCGCGTTCGGGAGCGTTCACAACGCCATCGCGAACATTCGACATGCTTCAAGAGAAACCGACCGCCATCTACCAGTTTCGATGAAGAATCGAGCTTTGTCTGAAGATGCAGAGCGTGGTTCTGGAATTCATCCATTAAAGATAAATACCCGGAGAGATGGCGAAAGCAGTACAGTCAGTGGTCAGTACAGTATTGAGTCCACAGCGCAGAATGCAAGTATTGTTATAAATCAGTATGAAAGGATTAAATTACACTTTAAACAGTAAAAACGGATTCGTTACACTATACGAGGGTGGGGTGAAAAGTTTCCGGCCTGACCAAGAGATGGCGCTACTAGGTCTACTTTTGGAGTGGCGTCCTATAGAACCATTCCTATGTTAGTTTGCGTTTGGGAGCACATTGCGCGAGACGCGTCCATTGTTTTCGTAAAAATGGAAAAATTGTAAAAACGTGCTGTCATCAAATACTTCTATTTGAAAGCTTTTACACCAAAGCAAATGAAAGAAGAGATGGATTCAAGACTAGGAGACTCCTCCCCATCATATTCAACTATTAAGCAGTGGGTTTCTGAATTTAAAATGGGTCGTGTGAGCACATCTGACGAGCCTCGCTCAGGTCGGCCCGTTGAGGTCACAGCTTCAGAAATGATTGAGAAAATCCATAGAATAGTGTTGGAAGATCGAAGGTTGAAAGTGCACAAGATAGCTGAGACCTGTAGGATGTCAGCTGAACGTGTGCGAAATATTTTGAACAATAATTTGAACATAGAAAAGCTGTGTGCAAGGTGGGTGCCGCGTTTGCTAACGCTCAATCAAAAACTGCGTCGAAAAACCATTTCTACCGACAATTTGGCGCTGTATAGGCGTAATCCAAACGAGTTTGCCGTCGATTCATAACTGTTGATGAGACTTGGGCCTACCACTACACTCCTGAAAGTAAAGAATAGTCCAAACAATGGGTTGGAAAAGGGGAACCAACTCCAAAGAAGGCAAAAACAATTTTATCGGCAAACAAGATCATGGCTACTGTTTTTTGGGATGCGAGAGGAATTATATACATTGATTACCTTGACCAGGGTAAGACTACCACTGGTCAATACTACGCAGAGTTATTGCAACGTTTGAAGTACGAGGTGCAAATTAAACGACCTCATTTGGCGAAGAAAAAAATGTTTCATCACGATAACGCATCAGCGCATTCTTCGATTATTGCCATGTCCAAAATCCACGAATTGAAGTTTGAATTGATGCCGCATTCTCCCTACTCTCCAGACTTAGCCCCCAGCGACTATTACCTATTTCCTAACCTCAAAAAATGGCATGGCGGTAAAAGATTTAAGAGCAACAAAGAAGTTATCGAAGCTGTAAATCAGTATTTTGAGGAGCTTGACGAATCCACGTTTAAAACTGGTATAACTAAATTAGAACACCGTTATGAGAAATGTATCAGTGTTGATGGAGATTATGTTGAAAAATAAAAATTTTAAACGTCGTTTTTCTTGGTCAGGCCGGAAACTTTTCACCCCACCCTCGTATGTGGTTTGATATTCGGCCAGACAACGGAGTCCGTTAATAAATCCTACTCACTTTAGGCTAACGGATCCCCGTGGAAGCATGGGCCTTTTTCGCTCTTTTTTTCATATTATCAAGTGGTGGATCTTGGGAAGAACCACCAACGACAGTTATGCAGTGGGAGGTGGCTTGCCAGGTGCGCCACTGGAAAAGACACTCTTAACTGTTGCCTCGGCCCGAAAAACATACATATAAAACAAAATGCAATTAAGTCTTCAGACGGATATAATTTATCATTGACAACTGCCGTCTCCAGTCCGCCCATCCATGCGCAAAGATTTAATGTTATTGTTTCAACGAAAGTATATTTGGCAGTTTATTCAACCATCGGCAGACTGCTTGACGTTGTCAACCACGCCCAGACCCAAAAGAGAATCCAAAAAATGCGCGGGGAAATTCCAATTAACGTGCATCGGAGGACATCTCAGCATAATCTCGGTCTTCGTCTGGCTTTCATCTCTTCGCGCAATGCCGATCAAGTATTTTTGGCAACGTTGTTACTCATTATTTTAATGACCTGCGACGTAAGTTTACTTCGAGCTTAATGTCACTAGCAGTGGCAGGGCCACGATGGAAAGAGCTGTGAAAATCTTAATAATTTAAGAACTTTTGATGAATTTTAAATGTTTCCGAACTGACTTCAATAGGATGAGAAATCTCGTGAAAACAGTTTTTGTTAGCTATTCCCGTCACACTGCGCTGGACAGATTTTTAAAGAAAAGCTGTTGTTCGGTTGTTCCCATTGGTTAAATTTTATTATTTATTGGAATCACGGTTTTCAACGATATTTTTTAATATGCATATTAATTGCACAATATAAGGCAACTCTGTAAATATTTGGTAAAATAAGTGATTTCTCTAGATGTACAGTACAGCAAGATCAAAACAGAATTGAAAAAATTTTCTCCAAACATTTTTCTCTGGCGTGATTTACAATATTTTCAAATTCTGAAAGCACCTTCACGGTTTGTTATCCAATGGCAATACATATACATAGCATCCATATTTAATAGCTATTCTGCAATATCTTGTTCATAAATTTCTTTATTTATATTCCCTTAATGTCAATAAGTCTGTAATTACAAGCTACACAATTTTGTATAAAACATTTTTGAATAATAAGAACGAAAAATTATTTTCGACCACATTTGACTACAGTATTATCAAAATCGCAAGCAACCAGCTGTTGCTGTTGTATTTTAGAGCATCTGAATTGCCAAAATTTTATCTTATTTTTCCGTCATGTAATATTGACAAAAATGGCGTCAAGTAGGTTGACTCTGCACTTCCCACGCAAAGCCGTCATCCGTCCATAAACGGCTATGTTGAGCACAAACTAAATCCTCTGAGAAAAGTCATTCAAGTCCATACAATTAGTCTTCAGACATTCTTCCCCTGCTCTACCTGCAGTATATCTGGAAAAGTCACCTCTCCGCAATACTTAAACCCGTCAGACGTGGCTGAGCGGTCAAAGCATAGGAAACACTATGCTATGTACTATACCGCGGCACGCTGCTTGGAGCAGCAGTCGCGGTCGATAGGTAAACGATCTGTCAGCTGAGAATATTTTTATTTTTCTAAGTTTTAAGGGGTAATATACGGAGAAACCTATGATGTGTGAAATATGTCGAATAGATACGTAAGTTTTTAAACCTCTAAAACTTTTTTCAGGATCCTCTGAAACGTCAAAAAACGAAGTTTACGCGATTTTTATTCTTTTTCGCTTTGGGCCTTTTACTCTGTCGCTGCTGGACCGTTTTTAAAAAACTACAAAATTTTTATTCATTGAAATCCCAGCGGTACTTCTCAAGTTATTAGATCGGACAAACCGACAGACGGAAGTAAAACGTGGTGTTTGTCGTAATTTGGTCAGAATAGTATTGAAAATTTGCGAAACTTAAATTCAAACCAACAGTTTCTTAAGAAGTAACGAGATATCGGAGAAACTAGCATCTAGCCTAGCCAAATCTAGCTTTTATAGTCGAAATCACGAGAGATGACGATTACGTCACCATTTTAGTCTGTAGCAAAGACTAACGACAGCGATTTGTAGCAATATCTTTAATGAAGTTTCATATGTGTTAGACAGAGACAAACATAATTTTATTGTCTAAACAAACTGTATTGCTAATTTGCATGTATCCGACAAAGAAAGGCGATGTTTTCATGTTGCATGATCGATAATATTTGAAAGATGAATAGTTAGGTTATGTTAAAGCAGATTAGGTTGTTTTCGAATAATACTTTGATCTTTGGTGTTCCTGTCTTAAGATATTCTACTCATAACAGTTTTTTTCAAAACAAAAACTCCCCACTAAAATTATTATTAAGGTATCTATCACTCAAAACCATGAAATAAAATGAAAATAAAAATAATCAGTGAAATTACCTAACTTCGCAAAATCATAATATAAATTTGTTGTCATTATGTTCCTGACATCGTGATTTTATCATCGACGAACGTCCATTGATTACTTCGGTACAATTTATGATATGACCTAATAGTCATATTTTGTGATTTTGACTATAGCTTCCATATGCACTGTGCACATTCACCATTTTTAGAAAACGTATAAAATTGCCAGGCACAATTTGTACAACAACAATCTTTAACGAGAAGTTTGTGAAGAAAAGATTCTGACGTGTAAATGTTTCATCCAAACCTGAAGTTGGCAATATTGAGCAGAAAATGTTTCAAAATGGTAGTCTATGCCATCCTGTACTCAGTTTTTGAGTAGAGAAAAAATTCAACATTAAAAAACAGTCAAACAATGACGGAAGAACTATGTTCTTCACTGTAGTTTTGTTGCAAATATATAAGTCTAGTGCTGCTTCATCCCAAAAAACATTCTCAACATACGTCACTGGTAAGCTAAATGCGTTCTCAAGAGCATACCCTTTTCTTCTTATAAGTTGTTCTGAATATCGGACATTATACAGAATACTAACAGCTATTTTTGTACCCGAGTGGATGCATCGTTGCATAAAAAGAGAAAGGTCAATGTTTAATACTCAAGGTTTGTTGGTTAAAGGTAATCATACTTATGGTAAATCATTGATTAACCATTAATGTATTCTCCCTGAAGATAGCAACCTAATACTATATTCGGGCGTCCAAAAAATTATTCGAGATGAAATGAGATACCCCATCGTCATCAATGAGAGTTTGCCCAGCTATGTTACTTCTCTTCACGATAATTGTAAATCTACGTTGAAGAGGTCTCATCGATGGCCCTGTAGCTAACTATATATGAACATATAGCTACAGCGCCATCTACGAGCCACTAACCTCAAAGTAGATTTCTAATATAGATAAAAAGGCTCTAAAAAGACTATGAGCATTTGAAGGTGCCTTTTCAGTTATTACAAGCAATTCATACTTATTGCAATTACGTAATTTGGAGAGCTGAATTTATAGATGACCGTCAAGAAATCCCGAACTATCCTTTGGCCGAATTTGTGATAAAAATTGAACCCCCTCAGGGATCACAAGGCCAAATTGATCAGATTCGGAATATACGTACCCGATTTAACCTGAAAAAAGTTATCGTCTAGATCACAAATATAAAACTTAGTATACGTAGATCATTTCTGACGCTCCATTCAAACTTGATCATCGAAATACTTAGAGGGTGTTCCAAGTAGATCTACGATCGACTTGACGTGAGACAGCTAAGGTAGTTTATAGTATGGCTGATAGGAGCAATTATGCTGAAATATTTTCAAAATGGTGGGCACTTCCAGTTGTACCGAGAGTAGATACCAACTTGCTTATTTCGAATAGAACACCCTGTATATATTATTCGATTTTTAGATTTTACGCGAGTTGCTAAATACAGTTCATGTATATCATCCTATACCTGTGTTACGGTTTTTGACATATCGCAAATTTTGCGTAAAAAATGACTGATGCAAGTCATCATAGTAACATTTTTTTCTCATATTTTTGCCTTTGCGAAGTGATTTGTATTGGGTTTATTATAGTAATGGGCCCATTTTAGTATATTTTAGTCCTGAGTTCAATAACAAATAGTACAGGGAGGTTGAAAAAGGTAGAATAAATATTAGTATTTAGAAAACCTAAAAGTATTTTTTTCAAGTTGAGACTTTTTTAAAACTGCATCGTATTAATTAAGTCTTGAAAAAATAATAGAATTTATTTGTAGCCATCAGCACAAAAACAATAAGAATTGCACAGCTGTACTAAAACAAAAAAACAGCTGCAAAAGGACTAGTAAGGTTAATTTTGTATAAGACTGTCTACTTTTAGGGCCGTATCGTCAGTCGTTCCTACAAGTGTAGGACGCTTTTATGGCCTCCTTTATTTTCATAGTATTTCCTCTCCTTCAGAAAGGGTATTTCCAGATTTTCACTGTACTGTGTCAGGGTCAGTGCTCTCCTATTGGGAGGCTATATTTTCTTTTTGAATTGTAGGAAATTGCAGGCTGATATAACAGATAATATCAATCAAAAGCGTGAACAATGTAATGCAAATAAATATCTGTAGCATAACCTCAAAATAGAGTGCTGACACGGAAGTAGGAAACTATGAAAATCAAGGAGGCTATAAAGGCGTCCTACAATAAAATTGTAGGAACGACTGACGATTCGACCCGACTTAGATTATCTTATGGTAAAAGCCTTATCGGGCATATACGAGATAGAAAAACCAATATGTCCATATACATATCTTGCAATCTATCATGTAACTAAATAAGATCGTGCGGTTGCTGTATATCGCACATTGCCATGGATGTTGTTGATCGATAGGATCTTCCACAGGTTGTGGACGCAAATTCCAGGACAACGTGCCAAGAACTTGCAGAAATGTTCAGAGTGAGTTGTGAAACTATTCATTTGCATCTTCATCAGCTAGGAAAGACGTGGAAGTTAAGCAAATGTTGTTCAGCAAACATTTCACGCAACGCTAATGAACCATTTCTTAATCGGTTATTAACCTGCGACGAAAAATAGATCTTGTATTCGAATTCTAAGGGTTCGTATCATTGGTTGTCGCCTACTGATTCGGTACTACGCGCGCCCAAGGCTTCCTTGCACCCAAACAAGGTTTTGTTCCTAAAGCAAAAGTACGAGAAAAAAATTATAATTCATTGGCCTGCATTTATCATTTTTCACGGAAAATTTGAGATATCTCAAACACGGTTAGACTTAGAATGATGTACAAGAGATGTACATATTTATAATCCCTCGTAGAATCCAAAAATTGGAGAATATACAGTGATCAATCAAATAAGCAAGGTGGTATCTACTCCCGGTACATGCAGGAAGCATCACAATTTAAAAAAAAATAGCTGAAGTGCTCCCACCAGTTTTACTACAAGCTCAAATTATCATTAATGTTGTACATCAACTTTTCGAGTAATATGAGACAATACAACATCCATGGGTTGAAGTGTAACTTCCGCGGCCGGGATTCGAACCAACGAGCCTTCGAGCCGATTTGCCCACACTGTTACACATCTAACTACTTAGCCCTTGGACAACCCAAGATGCAAACTGCCATCTCCTATTCTATATTGACGCGTCTTCCTTCCGCGGCGTAATTTCTTTAGACATGTCATTAGTATGATAACTTTTCTATTAGGTTCATTGCATTTGCAATTCAATAGTGTGCATGTATTTTTAGGATGCAACTGCGTGAAAATAAACTAAATCTTTTACCTCAGAGCCAGACTAGTTAAGTACAAATGAGTTGTTTTGGAATAATTGCATTTAAAATATTTTTCTTGTATTGATGTGTCCTTTTAAAGTCATAACTTCTTCATTACTACAGATAGGTAGTAGCAAATGAAAATTCATGACATTATCATACCTTAACCTAGTCTGGTTCTGAGGTGCAGAAATATAGATTTCTACTAATATAATATATTGACATTGGTGAGAATAATTCTAAAATTATTCTAGTTTATTGAGCTTTCTTTTTGCTATCAACTACATTCCAATAATATATCATTTGGAACACCAAAATAGAATTTGCTAATGTGCTAGCAAGATAAGTTAAAATTACAATATTATCTCCAGTTTCCTGGATAGAAGTGAATATCCTGGCTGCTGATCCGCCAAACAGCATGAATACTGTCACCGCAGATAGCTGGCCAGTGCTACCATTCTTATAATTCGTCCAAGCTTGGATCAATTTTCCTGCTACAGCAATCGGAATGTTGATAGATTGCAGTGACCAAAGGAAAGAGATCGGAGTCAGTCCAGACATCATAGTGTAACATATTGCCGAGTATATTGACAGGTATGACACTGCCTGAGCCAAAGCATCCCTGTAGTACAAAACTAGAGCAGCTATGATCACTGTTTGGAATGCTAGGAATGTTGTGTCTCCATATGAGCTGAAAGGGTATCCCTTAGCAAAATTGTATGACATGTGGATTGTGATTGCAGTGAGTTCCAAAGTAGTGCCTGGTATGCTGATGCCCTCTCCACTTTTGTTCGAGAGGATTTTGATGATTTGTGGGAGTTTCACCATAATTGAGCCCAAAATTATACCAATGCCCAGGCCTTTGCTTAGTGTGGCTGAAAAACATGGCCCTGAAAGAAAAAGAACATTGCCTCATATTTCTAAAGAAATCAAATATAGTTAATTGAGTTGGACCCAGTGTTGTTTGTATCTTCGCTATTTCAATAGCTCAAATGTAAAAGAGTTCAATAAATATAGTACTTACCATCTAGGTAGTTGAAATCAATAAAGTAATTATCGAAACACTGTGGAGTGAACAAGAATAATGCAGCCTTCCTAAATATATCAAATAACGTGGAGTTTCTTTCCATTTTTGAAATACAAGCTGAGAATACAACCAAATACTACTCAGAAATCACACGTTATACAGGTTTAAGCATGCAACGATGTATTAGGCTTCACTTAATGCTATCAGTCTTAAAATTACTGCTTTGTAAATAAAATTGCATTCAATTTTATCGAGATATTGAATAATCAAATTAGACAATTATCAAGGGTCAAACATTTGTAAACAATTGTCAGATTGTCCGCTGACACCTTGACAGTTATACTACTGTAGTGTCATCTAGTTATGTAGTTCAGGTCTTATAGTGCACCTAAGCCCCAATAGATGTCACCGTATTTTTGACAATTCTCCCTTATATTTTGATTATAAATAGATCTCAAAAACAGTCCGAGTAAAGATAATATGGCCACGCAAGACAATTGTTGAAATGTATTTTACTAGACCCTAGAAGACTATCAGTAGTGAAATTTTTGCTGAAATCGTTGCACAACACTTAAAAAAATGCAAATGAAAATTGAAGTACTAAAGTAACCATCGATATCCCGGGATAGACATCTGCCTTGTCATTCTTGCCATCTGGATTGCGGCGTTGCCAGCTTATCGGACGACTTTGCTACCTCTTCTATTTTGATAGAATGTAAATAAAGTTTTGTATAAAATGTTGAGGAATACCAATGGAGATATATAAAATTTGAGGCGTAGCAATGTTTTCCAAAAAACTAAACAAAAACTGTTATTTACATTTTGCATCGCCTGGCGTCCATGCGGCGGCATGTAAATGTATCTGAATACGTTATTTTAGGATAAGAAACTCTACTATTTTTTAGTATCCGTCTTATACGCAGAGATATTAGGCATTCATTTTGAGGAAGCTAAAAATGGACAGCTTGATAACTTGAATGCAACTTATAACTCGTCGATCATGTGGAATTACAGGCAGACGCATTTTGGACGCATCACATCCCTACTCTTGTTGGACATTTAGTGCCCACATATCCTCCAACAACCGAGCTAAGACATTGTAGTTTCCTAAACACGGGGCTGAGATTTCAGGTTTGAAAACGCCAGAGAATCAACGCTTCATTTATTACACCATATTTAGTAAACATAGTGCCAAGGGCTTAGTGTCAAAGCACGATACTGTCAATTATAGACTATCACGAATTCCTTGGACTAAAAATAGAATTTTGTTCGAGGCTTTGCTAATAGTTTTGAGAAATGGATGCAAGTACATAAGAATACAAAAGAACGTTACAATAGTACACAAATTTGGCCAAATCGTTTTTATTTTTGTCTGACTTTATTTAAAGAAAAGTCGAAGAACTAATGGCACTACATGATGGTGTTTTTAAATGTGATCGAAATGCAGAACATTTAAAAAAAGGACGACACTGTAACTATATTAGCATCTTTTTCTACGACTTCAACGATGTATCACGTTACCCTTTTTTAGTTATAAACGTGTTTTTTTTTGTTGCAAACAAATGCTTGATGTAAGATTGTGTTATTACTGAATTTAACCAAGTCTGATCCTTATCTTGGCCACCTTCTAATACATTATTTTAAAACTAAATTTACAGAAACGTGCTCTATTCTAACGTTCTTGTAAGTATTCTTATGTACTTACATTCATTTCTGAAAAATCTCAAAACTATTAAAAAAGCCTGGAACAAAAGGATACTTATTTTATTGAAGTATTTTACATCGTGCTTTGACACTAAGCTCTTGGCACTATGTTTAGTAAATATGGTGCAAAAAATCAACCGTTGATTCTTTGGAAGTTTCAAACCTGGAATCTCAGCCCCGTGTTTAGGAAACTACAAGGTCTTACCTCAGTTGTTGGAGGATACGTGAACACCAAATGTCCAAGAGTAGGGATCTATGAGCGCCCAAAATGCTGATTCCGTCTGCCTGTAATTTCACATGATCGACGAGTTATAAATTGGATTCGAGTCCAAATCCTTCAGGTGTCCATTTTTAGCTTGCTCAAAATGAATGCCTAATATCTCTGCGTATAAGACGGATACTAATAAATAGTAAAATGGAAATCGTTCTTCTCCTATTGATGATCATGTAATTTTTGATCAAACATTTAATAAACGTAGTTACATAAAAAACATTGTTGTTTTTCAATTATTGGAAGAAATCCCGTATCCAAAAAGGCATTTATAAAAGTATTGAGAGACATTAACGGTCCGCCTCATAGACGCCAGGCGACGCAAAATGTAAATAACAGCTTTTTTAGCTTTTTTGGCAAACATTGGTACGCCTCAAATTTTATATTGGTAACCTTCAATATTTTATCCAAAGCTTCTTTTTTTCATATTTTAGCAAAATAGCAGAATTAGCAAAATTGTCCGATGAGCTGGCAACGCCGCAATCTAGGTTACAAGAGTGACAAGATTGTATGTCTATCCCGGGGTAACGACGGAGTCATTTAGTACGTCAGGTCATTTGCATTTTTCAAGCAGAGTGCAACGATTTCGAGAAAAAATTCGCTACGGATAGTCTACTAGAGTCTAGTAAAGTATATTTCAATAGTTGTCTTGCGTGTCATGTTATCTTTACACGGGCCCACAAAAACATCAACAAATAAGTTTAGGAGTTCTCTATTTTATTGAAAAATATGCTTTTATCGGAACTACTGTATAATATTCAAAACAGCTATTGCTGCCATCTGTTGGATGGTAGAAAATATAGGCACCGGAACGGTTTGGGAACTTAGTTATTATAACATAAATAGTTACTAGAACATAACTTTAGACTTTGTAGTCAAGTACTTATAACTACTGACATCATCTTACGAGTTTTTAGTGAAAGCTCAAAAAAGTGGATCTGAAATGAGCAGATTCATAGGTAACTGTCTAAGGATTCCTAAGCTACCGATTGAGTAGCAACATATGGTTATGACAGATGTGATGTTTGTCAATTTCGCAGTCCGTTGTCCGTTGTTGTCTGTCACTGTTGTTCGTTGCTGTTGCTGCAGTTGGATCACCAACGTCCTTCTAAAAAAATTATCGAACTTTACCGTTATCCTTATTACTGTTTAGAATAAGGTTCTTTTTGGTATATCTGTAGTAACAAATCCTGCATATAATTTCGCTGAGATTTAGAGGATTCAGAAAGCCGTATATGGCCAATTTGTGTGTGCGGAGACAAGCATGTCAAGGAAATGCTCGAGATCAGTGAATTCTATTTTTTTAATCGTTTGAATTTCTATTTATAATTGCCAGTGCTATTTTTAACGCAAGTTGTCGTCGAACGAAGAACTACAATGAATGTTTTTCCAGACGAAAGTTGATTACAGCTACTAGAAACAGGAACATTTTTTTCTTGTTACCATTATGGCTTCAATTACTAAGAGATCATGGAAATTCCGTGAGTATATCTTTGTCCATTCACATGTCTGTTAATATTGCCTAGAAATTGAGATCATTGTACCAATGTTTCATCCTCAGACTATGTATGATAACATTTAACAATGTGGTATTTTTTCAGAGGACTTCATGGCACACAATGCCAATGTGAATTGCTTGGCTCTGGGGCACAAATCAGGAAGGGTGATGGTAACAGGAGGCGACGACAAAAAGGTGAATCTTTGGGCAATTGGAAAACAAAGCTGTTTTATGAGTCTTAGTGGACATACCACACCTGTGGATTGTGTGCAATTCAACCAGCTGGAAGAACTTGTTTGTGCCGGATCAAGAGCTGGAGCTTTGAAGGTAAGAAGGAGCAAATACAATGAAATTATTTCAAACTGTATTTTTTTACCTATGTCAACTTTATAATTCTGAGGCTCACAGTTAAACTGTTGTATGTTTAAGAAACAAAGTTTCCAATTATGAGCAAAACAAGTGGATATTTTAACACATTTTAAATTTTAACTGAACATAGTACCACTAGCCATATCCAGAAAAATTCTGGTTGGAGTTCAGATTCCATAGAAGGTATAATAATGCCATGATAATACGTCTATAACTTTGATGGTTTGCATATGATGGCAACAAGAGCTTACTTCGGAAATTTTTAAAAAAATCTGTCAACAATGTGATACCAAAACTAAATTGTTCAATTTCTCATGTAAACACTTAATGCTATTTAGCTAGGGAACATTTTATGGATGATTTCCGCTCTCCTAAAGTCATAAATCCCTGTTACATAGATAAAATTGCATTTTCAATTGTGATAAGAGAATGTTTATATTAATTTCTCTATCATGATTCAGCTTATTCACTTTTTTTGCTCTTGTGTTGGAAAAAATTTATTTAGAATTCACATAAAGCTGCATCTATATAATGCACCATGCCAGCATGGAACACAGTCACAAAACTTGATAGTGTAGTACTGATAGATGTAGAAACAGGACAAACTAGAAAATGCTTTTAAAGTCAAAAGGTCCATAGGTTAAAAAATTGGACAAAAATAATTTATAGACCTTTTAATAAATAGTTTTTGATCACATACAATCCAGTACAATTGCTTAATACAGCTTATCAATGTCCTGCAGTATAAGTCTGTTGTATTCATTTTGAGTTAAAGGAAGTGTGCTGAAACAGGCTTAAAAACATGCCATTTCTAAAATGCTATGGGGACAAATAATTATAAATATCAAGTTTCTAATCTAAAATTAGCCAATCATTTATATGAATCTTCTTGTAGTATAAGGGGAATAACATGAAAATCTTGAAAATATACTCATATATTGCAATACTACAAAATCAGAACAAAGACTTGAGTTAAGAACTGAGGCCATGGAGTACACACTGAACATTCAGTTCACTGAGCCCACTGTATTCACTTGCTCCCATAATTCTATGTTGCACTTCTTACTCCTGGGGTGCATTTGTAATTTCAAACCATGTTTTCTGCAACCATTGTTTTTATTTTAAGGAATAGGGATACTAGATACTAGCCTAGTTATAGTGAAAAATATATATTTTGACAATTTTGGGCTTTTTTTAATAACCAAATAAAGTAAACAATGAAAATGGTCCTTTATATGGAAATATCTTGATTATGTTTGACTTCTGCTAAACCCATTATTGTCACTGCAATGAAGTTTTCTTTCCTGGTGCCATGTATTGACCTCCATTTGTATTTACGTTTTCTCAACAAAGTTAAATTTTAAATTAATCATTAATTGTAGTTCAGGTATTCTAAACTTGGGATATTGCCTGTTGTAGATATCATTTTGTCTCTGATATAGAGTCTGGGATCCTCAGGCGAACGTGTTGTTCTTATGTTGCCATGTGGTACACAGCGAAATACACGGAAATTGGTACTTTTCATTCTCCATATTAAAATATATTATATTGAATGAAATGATATAGATCAAATTTTAAGCCTTGTGGCAGCACTAGACTATATTCAGGACGTCGGGAATGCGTCCTGGGGGAGAGGGAGTACAAAAGGTCTGCTCATATAGTGGTCGGCCCTTAAAATTTCATCTATAAAGCTTTGCAGAGTGAACAGAATTTATGTGGCGGTGAATGTGTGGTACCAACAGAAGTTGAGATGTCCAGGGATTTACAGGGGGAAAACAAAAAAGTGGCATACCTAGGAACTAGCTGAAAGAGGCACATAGAGTGGAATTATAACGATTGTGAAGTCTTTGTTTAACGCCCCAATGCCTTAGAAGATTTGTTGTCTAATAACTGCTTGAGTTTATTTTCAAATTTTGTCGATAATATGAAAACAACCAATGCTGTTTTTTACTGACAACATGCTTTGAATTATGATGGACGAGTGTAATTGGGTAGAATACTCGTATTTCCCGAGTTGAAAGAGTATCATTTCCGAAACGTGACATTACAACGACTTTTAAAATTCGACATTTATGCATGTCAAGATGACAAATGCACATTTCATCAATCGTAACTAAAGATACCGACCTATAGGGAAGTTTTGGATAGCTTCTGGGCAATCTTCACTGAAAAGTTCCTCTACTCTAGGTAACGGGAGATTTACGCTTTAATTTTGCGATAATTCTACACCTGTTATGGCATTTTTTATACATGAGGGAAATATTCAGGATAAGTTTAGAGTAAACTAAAAAATGATCATCTAACAACATACAGTGAAAACCAAATTTGTCGGACGGCTTGAGTTCAATGTGTACGAGAGAGAAGTGTGTATCTACACATGTTAGAAAGTGATAGATGCCGGCCGAAGAACGAGGGTCATCACCACGTTGCCTAGCAACGGTGACGCAGAAGATCGTGGAATCTGCCAATATGTTACACCAGAAAATGTTCGCACAGGTTACTATCAAACCCAAGAAGGAGGTCTGTTCGAACATTTAATATTATGTTTTCATTTGGATTATAACTATTTATTTTAATTTTGATGCAACTTAGTGTGTTAATTTATTTCAGAATAATCTTTGATTTCCACCGCGAGTGATAAAATCAACTCATCCTGAATTATTGTTACATTTTGCGACAAATACCATTATGCAATACAAATGATCACTGCCTGCGTGTACACAGGTGAAAACGGTTTCGACACAGGACGACACTCCCCAATGATCGCTAGATGGGTACTGACCAAAATCGCTCACGTATAATCATGGAGGTGGAAACCTTGCCTTGGAATTTACGAAATGCAGTGTTGCCAAGCGAATCGATGATGCAATGTTGCAGAATTTGTGGCGATCCTGACCTTTTATTTCGATCTAAAATGGAGCGCCGCCGTTAGGACCTATCCGGAATCGATCCTAAACAGATTCGACACAATTCCCAATTCAAAAATGTGTCCGCTCAAAATAAAACCGTTATTTGGGCGTAGAGGATAAACTATCCCTTATTTTCAGCATGCATCTTGATTCAAGGCACTGTTGTAACGTATTTACAACACGGCAGATTGCCGAGTCAGCGGTGCTAGGCAACGTAATGATGAGCTTCCATCTCTTTCTGATATATTTGTCTATACACACACTTATCTCTCTTACACATTGAACTCCAGCCATCAGACAAGTTTGGTTCTCGGTGTATCTGGTCTCTGTAGGCAGCTTGTCAAGTTTTTAGCTAATAGAAAGCATCTGGTGACAGTGTAACCTTGTAATAGAATTCCTTCACTCCACTTTTCATTATTTCTACCAGAATCACGTGATGTTTTTTTTTGTTCCAGGTGTGGGATCTAGAAGCAGCTAAACTGGTACGCACCCTTAACGGCCACAAATACGCCATAAAATGCATAGATTTCAACCCTTACGGGGACTCCTTAGTCTCAGGCAGTGCCGACGCCTCCGTAAAAGTATGGGACACTCGCAAAAAAGGCGCCATATACACCTACAATGGTCACAAAGGCACAGTGAACAGTGTCAAATTTAGCCCAGATGGCCAGTGGATTGCCACGGGAGGCGAAGACTCCATAGTGAAAATCTGGGATGTACGAGTGGGTAGAGTACTGAAAGATTTCCAAGACCATGGGAATCCAGTGACATGTGTGGAATTTCATCCGCATGAATTCTTGTTGGCTAGTGGAAGTATGGACAGATCAGTGCATTTCTTTGACCTGGAAAGTTTTAACTTAGTGTCTAGCGAGGGAGAAGTGGGAGCTGTCCAATGTTTGTGCTTCAATCCAGATGGGGAGTGCTTGTTTGTGGGAACCAGAGACTTTTTGAAAATTGTTGGATGGGAGCCAAATAGGCTGTATGATTCAGTGCCTATGTATTGGGGTAGAGTCAGTGACATATCCACTGCTTCCAATCAGTTGGTAAGTGTTTTATACAATAATTTGCATGTTTTTTTTGTAGTCAATTAATCTAGCATTTTGAAGGTGAAATCTATGAAAATAAAATTAACTTGACCAGCTTTGACTTTCCCCCTATGGGGTAAAAGATAGATAGATAGATAAATATACTTTATTGTCTGCAGAATACAGTCATTCTTAATGGCAAAGCTAACACTAAACTATAACATAATTACATATGTGGATCTTGAGTAGCTAAGTTGTATAACTCACAAATAATACATGGTTTACATATTAGAAAGTTTTTAGGTCACAGCAGAATATCTTTAAATTGTTAATTATTTTGATAGCATTAGGGAGACAAATGTAAATTCTCAGACCATTATAAATTACCGAGTCTTTTGCAAGTGTTGATTTAGGTACTACTGATTCAAGATCTTGTTTTTGTCCAATTTTGTAACTTATATTTAATGTTTCAAATTTACATTTATTTTTAAAAATAAGTGTTGCTGTCTCTAAGGATTGCTTTTAATTATATATATCTAATAGTTCGTTTTTGTAGAATAAGCACTTTTTGAAATAATCACCGACATCGCTGTCAAATCTACGAATAAATTACGTTAAGTAGATTGACTATACAGTGTTGTTAAATGTATGAATTTGAAAATTTCAAAAAAGGAGTGTCGAGTCAAAAGAGTTGAATGGGATTGAAACTTAACATATTCATTTACATATGATGTTATTTCTGGAAATGAAATATCGAAATACGAAATACACTACCCAAAAAAATACAAATTTTTCGGTGATTTTTGACCAGCTGCGTTTCGGTGAAAGATGGTCGTATCTAGTCTCAAAAAAGGCATTTTGAAGCTTTAAGATTCTAGTATTCAGGTTTAATAGCTGAAAAAAATTAGGGCCAACGGTTCTCATGCAATTATAACAGATGACGCAAGGAAATTTTCATGCAAAATTCTTACGTTCTTGTTTTCACTCCATGGGCTTGAATTTTTTTCTGTTGGGTCATCATGTGGATCAGATCGCTCGTTTATTCAGCTTCAATATCCTGCTTTCAGAATTACGAACGATGTGCCGTCGTGTAGGGTTATTAGGGTAGATTTAGATAAATTTAGATATAAAAAAACCTCATTAGTAGTTCCAAAAATATGGATTATTTGACTTTTTTTAAATTCGGATCTTTTTCTTGCTCCATTAATTAGTAGTGTATAAGCAATAGACATTTTCAATTTTTTAATAATGCCGTGTCAAAATCTCATCAAAATCCTAGTAGTACTGTTTGAGTCAAAGAGTGTTCAAGGATTAGTAGGCAGTCGGCCAGACCAATAGACAGCTTTCATTAAAATAAGTGACATAATTATGAATCAGTCATGTAATATCCAAAAAAGATATCCTCACTAACTGGAGTGGAAAGTAAAAATTAATATTGCGTCTCATAGAAGTACAGAGTCATTCAACTTGACTTGACGCTAGTTTGTCTGGTGGGTATCTATTCTGTCGCCTTCGGAACACCTCCTACATATCGTGCTCCATACTCCATGGCGCATTTTTTATCGCCTTCGGAACACCTCCTACATATCGTGCTCCACACTCCATGGCGCATTTTTATCCCAGGCACTTATTCCACAATGTTTCGGACTACACAAAGTTCACATGATGTGGCACGAGTTGCGAACCACATTTATTATAATGGAAACGTATCTCAAGATACTTAATAATAATATTCTTTATTGCCAGCAAAATTTTACTAGAAAAACATAAGCAACGCCAAAGAAAAGCAGAAATGTACTACAATACCATAATGCTAAATATAAATAACATTTAGGTACCATAAGTAGGTATAACTTAAAAAATGTAACACATGGTTATTATATAAAACATAAATAAAAAATACAAATGTAAAATGAAATAAATTTCAATAATTGTAAAAGACCCCCTCCATGTACAAGGGTAAGAGGCCAAATTTTGTTGTACATGTATGTATACAATATTAAAAACTGTTAAAATGACAAACACAAGTCCATTATGTTAAAATTAACTTGAAATGTTATTAAAATAAAATGATAGAGCTCACACAAGCTGTACAAACATCTTTCCAGCAAACACTTTTTCACCACTCTTTTAAACCTAATGGGGTTGCTCTCTCTACTTGAAGGTTCCATTCAAAGTTACTGCACTTGTTGCACACCGCATTCGCTTGTTGCATTTTTGTGGTGTCACTTCTGCAATACGGTGCAGATTGTTTATGTCCCAACAAATGTCTGGCACATGTGTCGGCACATAACACGCAACATGATAGACAGCTATTTGTTATGCCTTTATAGTAATCCTGAAACCAAAGGTAACATATACCATCATAACGAAATGTAATATTCATTAAAGTATTGAACACCAGCTACGTCAAGAATCCATACATGTATTGCATAACACACTCAATCGTCTGGATCGTTGATAATGTATTATTTTAATTATATAACATTTTTAGCCACCGATATGTGGCATGATCGCTTTATTATGGGCACGCGAACTAACCGCGTTGTTAAAATTCTGCACATTTTTTGTGTTCATTCCGTTTCTTTAGAATTAATTTGCATTTTAAACTACCTAAATGCGATTTTCTCTTGTAGAGATTTTGTCCTACCTGTTGTTAAGTGTGTGATGAATAATCATCATCTTTCAAACAGGTTTGGTTCTGTGTATTTAATAACTGTCATCATAGCGATGTTTAAGGATGACTTATCCGATGTCAAATTTGCGAGATTAATATTTAATACCCCAGTTATTAGTTTATTCTGTGACTAAATGAGATTCAAATATTTTAGAATAACAAGGAAATTGCTGTCCATAAAGCTGATTTTTCCCATTTTTTGTTAAACAATATCAGTGGTAAAAAGTGTGAGTCATGGAATAATTTACTGTTATAATATTTTACAAACATGCAAGATTCTGCTGTCTGTTTGTTATTTGCAGTTGTGAAACGCTTTGTATTATAATATAGCATAAAAGTCTAAACTCAAAATTATTTCACTGACAGATACAATTATCGTTCTAGTATATACATAATAGTGCAATTTCATCCAAATACACTGACATCAAAAAGACGCAAAGAAGAAGAATGTCAGGCCTACTCAAATAAATCGATTGGGATCGAAACTTGCCTAGATGCTCACATAGCAAATGCAAATGCTTCTTAACTTAATAGAACATTTTTCATATCAAAAATGCAAAACTCTGAAAATGATCAGAACTCTCTAAAATTTCAAAAAACGAAAACATTTTTATTTAAGTATCCGTTTTTTGTCAGTAGCTGAGTCACCACTAAATCCGTTTTGAAACTCACAAAGCTTTTCAGTATTTGGGATAGTAGTAACCTTGTGAAAAACTAGAAGAGTTAGCGGTCAGACCGACAAACAGACAGACAAACTGACGGAAATGAGAGTCAAGGTTTTTCGTGATTGACATGTCATGTAACATCCAGAAACACGACATGCTGGCTAAAACAAGAGGTGATCTTAGATGTGCTGTTATTTTAAAAATCGTATAAGGCAACCGGGAGAAAAGCCGGTATGATCGCCTGAAGCTATTATTTCTCGAATAGGACGTGTTATTAAATAATTTACCCATCATAAATGATTATAACGCGTCATAAACATATCAATTACCTCCTGAAAGATTAAATCTAGGTCTACAATTCTACTCAATCCGCTGTCGGAAAGTAGCTAGGCACTTTATTACTTCCCAAATGTCATCACTGTGCCCAGTGCTATACCTGTATATAAATAGCATTAATTCACTTTCGTCCAACCTTCCAATCCATACATACAATCACAATAAGTCGGTGTACTTTTGTTCCTTTTACCTACGAATTGCCTTTTTAACGGGGTCATTGACAGCGCTCGGACTCGTACACGAAAATCGAGCGAAAACTACCAGGTGAACACTTAAAATTCTCCAGAGATACATACCATGAAAAATTATGGGCTATTATAGACGTCGAAGAAACGTATAGTTTGCGAAAACTCAGAGCTCGACAATTTCGACCTGAAAAACAAGGTTGAAATCGCTTTAAAATAAACTAAGCTCAAGATACTTTTCAAAGTCTTGTAGAGCAAGTTTTTAACTTTAATATACAGGGTGACAGGTAAATAGGTGTAAAACATTTTAGGAGGTGATAGTACAGCTCCTTTGCTATCAAAATTAGTATATAATACCATACCCTATATTCAAAGGTTAAAAAATTATGGAAGATTTAATTTTTTTTTAAAACAACCCAGATTACAGAGTAAAATAGTTGAGATAAAAAAAAGTTGGTGATTAAACATTCTTTTTTTGGTGGTTTCAGGTTATTATTTAAATAAATAATTTTCAAAAATTAAAAAATATATGAAAACACTACTGAAAACGTATTTATTTTCATTTAAATGTTAGATGAAAATTTTTATTTTCAACTTTCACATTAATGTCTTTTTTTTTCAAAAAAATCATAATAAAGAAAATGTACAAATAACTGCAAAAACTTCCTCGTTTGCTGGTAGACCTCGGTTGTTTGACGACGAAGATCGAGAGGCAATACTGGAATGCTACGGCAGAGACCCGACGACGTCTACACGAGTTATAGCAAAGCAGCTTGGTTTAACTCGACTATTTAACTAAAATATTGTGGACCAACGAGTCTAAGTTTGACAGAGAGGGGACAACAAATTATCACAACTTACATTATTGGGCCCCACGAGAGGCAAATCCCCACATGGCAAAGCCAAGAGCCCATCAAAGAAGATTTTCGGCAAACGTGTGGATGGGAATCGTTCATATATATCTAATTGGACCAGTTTTTTTGCCTGACAACCTGAATGGCGAATCCTATGAAAACTTTTTGAGATCCGAACTCTGGGAGTATCTCGAAGACCTGCCTCTGAATATCAGGATGGAGATGATCTACCAACACGATGGCTGCCCGCGCATTTCCGTCTGGGTGTTAGACAGTGGGTGGACGAGAAATATCCTTGTCGCTGGATTGGCCGAGGTGGACCGACACCGTGGCCAGCGAGGAGCCCAGATTTAACACTTTGTGACTATTATTTATGGGGGCACATGAAGTCACTGGTGTACGCTGAGCCCATAGACACTCTTGCACAGTTGAAAGAAAGAATTATTGCTGCTGCTGACACTATCAGAGGACAACTAACTGGCCGCATCACGCGTACCAACATGAGAAAAAGACTACGGGCTTGCATAAGAAACGGCGGGCGTCAGTTCGAACAACAATTGCAATGAATTTTACCTTCATTTCATTATTGTATTTTACTTACCAATTGTAGTAACTTTTAGTCAGTTTTTATTATTCTGTAGTACAATTACAACTGTGTAAATAATCTAATCGTGTAACTTAACCGTAGTTTAAAATAATGACTATCCCATAGCTTACAGTTACATTATTTTCACAAAAACACTTTCTTATCAATCAGAGAGTTGTGAAAATAGGAGACAAGCCATTGGTAAATTTACTCCCTATTGTTGTATTACAATACATTATGTTTAGTTTCACACAGTTTTTGTGCACTTATCATACCAATTTAGATTCCTTATGAAACAAGGATATTATTTAAATTGTTTGTACGTTTTTTTGTATACTGATTTTTTTGTAAAACACCTTACTTACTGTAAAACGTTATTTGTTTTTCTTAGTTAAACATTCTTGAATGAAAATAAATACGTTGTTTGGTATTGTTTTCGAATCTTTTTTAGTTTAAATAGATAATTATTGAAATAATAACCCAAAACCACAAAAAACAAATGTTTAATCGCCAACTTTTTTCTCTCTCGACTTTTTTACTCTGAAATATGGATTGCTTTTAAAAAATCTTAAATCTTCAATAACTTTTCAACCTTTGAATATAGGGTATGGTATTATATACTAATTTCGATAGCAAAGGGGGTATCCGAATAATTATTTTCATGTTATTTGAATCATTCCTTTCATTAACTTTTTTTCTGAAACCGACCATTTCCGAATTATAAGTGATTTAATGACTGAAAAGCCTTAAAACGGGTGTATATTCAATGCTTAAAAACTCGGTTAAAAATTATAATTTTTGAGATCGCCAAGTATCTAAATTAAAATGTAAATCTTGCTTTACAAGACTCCCAAAGAGTATTTTGAAAGTATACTAAGTGACATATAAATCCGAACACCCAGTTTAAATGGTTTTATTTTAATAAAAGTTGGTGAATGTATTTATCTTACTGTAAATAACAAGTGAAAAAATTTTCAGCCTTATCAGTTGGACATTCCGGTTTTTATACTGCTTTTTTTTAATTCACTAACGCTCTAAAAATGAATATTTCAGCCGCAGTAAAGAATCAACGTTGGCGGATTTTGGTTCTTGACATCCTTTACGATCGGTTACGATGCCTAGAGTACGGAGACCTGTACGATTTCGTCAACTTAGTGAGTTTGATAGGGGCCGTATAGTGGGACTTCGGGAAACTGGACTTTCTTTTCGGGCAATTGCAGTTAGAGTGCAAAGAAGTGTAGACACTGTGGTTAGGTATTGTCAGGCATGGCTTCGAGAAGGCCGTACGCAAAGAGCAAGGGGCACTGGACGCCGCCGTAGAACAACAGACCGTGAAGATCGCCGCCAAAGATTATTGGCCTTAAGGGACCGTTTCTTCACTACCAGGTCCATTGCAAATGAATGGTTTGCATAACACGGAAGACCTATTGGCATGCGAAGTGTTTACCGACGAATGAGAAGTTTTGGCTTGTTTTCATACCGGCCACACTGGGTCCTCCCTTTAACTCGAGAACACCGACGTAATCGCCTTGAGTGGTGCAGACAACGGTTACTCTGGGATCAGGAATGGAACAGTATTGTCTTTAGTGACGAGTCTCGATTTTGTTTAGGCATGCACGATGGTCGTGCCAGGGTTAGAAGGCGACGTGGTGAAATGAGGAATCCACAGTTTTTTGTTGAAAGACATGTTCATCACACTGTTGGAGTTATGGTTTGGGGTGCTATAGCTTATGGTTCCAGGTCACCTTTAATCTTCATCAGAGGTAACATGAACGCGCAACGTTATATCCACGAAGTTCTAGAACCCCATCTTATACCCTATCTTGACACCCTGGCAGATCCAACTTTCCAACAAGATAATGCCCGACCACATGTTGCAAGAGTCACAATAGACTTCTTTCAACATAATGATGTCACATTGTTACCTTGGGCACCAAGATCTCCCGACTTATCCCCAATTGAGCACGTGTGGGATATGATGGATAGGAGATTGCTCAATTTGCAACGTCCTCCTCAGACTCTAGAAGCACTTCGAGAGGAGTTGGTGGTTGCCTGGAATGAGATACCACAGGAGGACATTGACCACCTGATCAGAAGCATGCCTAGGCGCGTTGGAGAATGCATAGCACATCAGGGTGCATCCACACATTATTAAAGGTCAAAGGACTTTAAACAGTGCAATCATTTTGAAATTTTTATCATTTACTTATTATGCTTCATTAAGTACTTATACAAAATTTTATTAAAATAAAACCATTTAAACTGGGTGTTCAGATTTATATGTCACTTAGTATATTTTATTTCAAAGCAATTTTTAACCTTGTCTGTCAGGCCAAAATTGGCGAACTTTTGGTTTTCGCAGACTGTTCAGAAACCTATGCTATCATGTATTTTGCATTTTACCATTCCTCTAAGAGATGAAAATATACGTGTGAATTAAAAGCACAAAAAGATATTTCACCCCTCGAGACGCACGTTTTATTGGCTATATTCCGATACAGGCGTAAGTAGTTCCAGTGCTGTTAAGCTTCACTGCGATTACAAAAAAATATGCTTCAACTCGTTAGCCCATTCTTGAACCCTTTATTATCTGCTGGCTAGGAGCTTAAAATATTATGGGAAGTATCGATCTTAACCCAGCAGAACGTTGATTCAAAAAAAAAAAAATACGAAAAATCCGGCTTTTTAGCAGACTGTCTCAAAAAGGGGCTTATATTTTTTTAAGTAGATTATCCATCTATGGACAAAAATTCTATTCCACGGGCTACAGTTCAAATGGCTTGGTAGATTTTCAAACATAGTGTGTTGTTAGATTCATCTTATATGAAATCAAAATGGCAGTTGTTAATCGATAATTTCGGCTTTGATAATCTTGTTTCACGGGCTACATTTTAAACTGCTTTATATATTTTGACGTATGAGGCAACTCTAGAATTGCCTTGATAGTGCAAGTGACAATGGCTAGACCAAAATTTAATAAAATCGTTACAGCGGACATTATTTGAAAATCTCAACTGTGAAGCATATTTGACGAGCTACAGCTTAAACGGCTTACTAGATTTTGACGTTCGAGGTGTCTATATATTTATTATGTTAACAGCGCGACACAGGGTACGAGGGATGTCTTTCAAGTTTTGCATATAGAAACATAGTAGGCCGCGTCACTCTTTAGTGAACTTAAATTCAAAGTTTCACAACAATACTTGCAGTGTTATCACTACAGTGAATTTTTAAGTGTCACCAAGTCATTAGAAAAATGGAACTCAACCGAGAACATTTTCGCGCCATAATTTAGTACAACTTTCAGAGAAAAAAATTTTCGCAACAAGAATGCCTTGCTGAGTTACTGTCTGTTTTCGGCAACGAAGCGCCACATCCGTCGACAATTTCCCGTTGGTATGGAGAATTCAAACGTGGACGGGTGAGTCTTAGCGACGACCCCAGGGTGGATGCACCAAAAACGGCAGTGATCCAGGAAAACGTCGATGCTGTACGCAAACTCATCATTGAAGATAGACATGTGACATATCGCGAGATTGAGCCGTCCTTGAAGATCTCAAAGACCTCAATTCAAAACATTTTACATGAAGAATTAGGAGTAAGAAAATTAGTTTCTTGTTGGATACCCCACCTGTTGACTGAAGAGCACAAAGCAGCCAGGGTGAATTGGTGTCAAAAAACGCTTGACCGTTTCAATTCTGGAAACTCAAAAAATGTGTACAGCATTGTTAGTGCTGATGAATCGTGGATTTACTGTTGTGAACCAGACAATAAACGACAGTCGGCTGTTTGGGTGTTCCAAGGTAAAGAAAAGCCAACAAAAATCATCCGTTCTCGATGTGTTTCGAAAAAGATGGTCGCGACATTTGTGTCAAAAGCGGGTCATATTGCAACAATTCCTCTTAATGAACAAAGAACTGTTACTGCAGATTGGTATACCACCATTGGTTTGCCAAAAGTCATCACCGAGCTTCAAAAAATCAACCCCGAAAGAAGAATCATCCTCAACCAAGACAATGCAAGCTCGCACAAAGCCCAAAAAACAAGGCAGTATTTAACGGAAGAAAACGTGGAATTATTGGACCATCCTCCATATAGTCCCGATCTAAGTCCTAACGATTTCTTTACTTTACCGAAAATTAAAAACAGACTGCGTGGTCAAAGGTTCCAGTCACGAGAAGAAGCGGTTGACGCATTCAAAAATGCCGTTTTGAATCTGCCAGCAAACGAGTGGAATAAGTGCTTCGAAAATTGGGTCGAGCGCAAGCAGATGTGTATTAATCTTCGTGGAGAAAACTTCGAAAAACAATAAAGTCATTTGAAACTACCTACCGTGTTGTTTTATTTCCATATGCAAAACTTAAAAGACATCCCTCGTATTTAATGAAACTAGAATGAAGGATTTTAAACGCAAACTTCAGTTTTGAAATTTCTATTTCACGAACTACAACCCAAATATTTTTGACATATGAGGTGTTCTCCTGAAAAAGGACTCTTGGAAGCCCTGTGGTCAAAGTCATGAAGCTCTAGTACCAGTGCATATGCTCTCTCCACATGCGTTAATTTAAACAAAATCCCCTAGTGTCGGAAAAACTTGAAATTTAGAAGCAATCCTTGCACCAATTCCAAATATTTTCAGCATGTCAAAGGATCAAGGTCTATAAATACATTTTGCATTGAACTATTTTGAACATTTTTTTTTAAATTAAAGTACATGCGAGTTTCTTGAAAGCTTATAGTTTTCAATTATGTCGTTTTTATCCAAAATTCACTTATTTTCAAATATTTAACTTTGTGTTTTTATATGAGCGCAAGGCCCCAATACTTTCCACTTCAAATCTATAATGAAACACTCTAAGACGCAAAAACATATATCATTTCCTCTTCATTCGCATTTCATCAGCTGACTGCCAAAAGAAGATAAGTGCATTTTTCTAATTTTTGAGTTTTGTATATTTTCATTCTTACAGCTGCTACGGATAGAACCGCTTAGTTTATATTTCGTTATATTCTAGTTTTGCATTTGAATAAAATTTTCACGCCTCTGTTATCTCTTCTGCTCGATTTATTAAGTGATTTCAAACATGTAAATGCTAATCACTAAATATTTCGTTTCGGAAGTTGTTTAGTTTTTGCAGTTACCCGGCGATTTAAAAGTCCGTATCAAACAATAACGATTATCTATTCTGCTAAGCTCCTTATAAGCTCATTAATCTTATTCCAAAAATCCCCTCAATTAACGGTGATCTTGATATTAACCGGCCTGACGCTATCTATTGTACGAATTATCGATTATTATCAAATAAGCGGAAAGCCGCGCGAAACGGTCAACGAACTCAGCCGAATTTTTCACCTTTTCATCGAGATTGAGGCAACCACTTTTTTGTTTGATATAAAAGTAATGGTGAAAATGTAACAGACATTTTTTATAACTTGTTTCTCACACATTAAGCTATGTTTCATCTAGATTACAAACATGTACGGGGGGCAGTAACAAATATTCACAAATACCTTACATAAGCAGGTTATACAAAGAAAAAATGGCATCAAGTAGGTTAACTCTGTACTTCCCACGCAACACTGTCATCACCTTACAAAAGATTCTGTTCCGCAAAACTTAGCCCTTCTAAGAAAGTTGGCTAGGAACATGTATAACAAAAAGTTAAATGACCTTCCGCCTCCCCCTGAGAGAAGTTCCTGCAGGCGCACATGATCGGTGTGATGACCAACCCCTCGTGAATCACTTTTCACATGGCTCACAGCCCACAGCAGTGCGGAAGCGATTGCCGACTGTAACGAACGACTACCAATGACGGCGCTCGTCCATCGGGGGACCACGTCGCACGTATCGACACGCGAATGTTGGAGAATTACTGAGGTTGGAGGAGTATAAATATACGAACGTCAAAAAATTGAGAATACCCACCCCCTTCAACCCCTACAAGAAATTTTCTGAAAATGATCAGGATCCTCTGAAACGTTACGACACGTTTGAGCGTATTTTTTCGTCCTTCCCATAGAAGTAATATTTTGTGAAAATTTTAACAAAATCCGAGCTGTACTCCTCAAGTTACTACTATTCGTCATTTGTTTGTCTGGGCGGTCCGTAGGACTTTTGCCCATTAGTCACTGTCTAATGTAAGTTAGTCGAATCTGTCAGTACTGGTTGCCCAGAAACCAGACAATGACAAGGAAAAAGAGAAAGGGAAAGAGAAGAAAAATGGAGAAGAGCAAGAAAAACAGAAGTGTTTAGTTTAAGAGGAGACACCTAGGCTTTTTGACTTGGTACACGGATTAATTTTGAGGTGAACTAAACAAATTTTTGATTCAATTTTGTTAAAGTGTAATTTTAAGTGTACTAAAAGTTCGCGCTAATTTTTGATTGCAGTGCAAGCCCTGGCCTTGAAAGTTTACGAACTTGCTCCATTGTGTAGTCCACTGAGTCGCGCAACAGGGGGTTGCTCTGCGATTCCGCTTGACTATAACGTCGCTGTGCCTGAAGTTGGACATAATCCCTCAAGTAAGGAATGTCAAGGTCTCTGTGTAGTGTCTCGTTTGAGACATACCATGAAGCGTTGCAAATTGTTCTACTTTGCGGGACTTGAAGACTTTGCATATGTGTCTTTTCAAGAAAACACCAAGCCGCACATGCATAAGTAATGGCTGGTCTAATAATCGTTTTATATAGACGAACTTTGTTTATCAAACTCAATTTGGAGGATCTACATAACAAAGGATTTAGTTACCAAAACGCAACTTGGAATTTTGTTTTCAAGGCTGCTGTATGTTTCTGCCAGGTCATGCCTTTATCAAGGGTGACACCGAGGTACTTGGCAGAATTTGTCCACGGTAGACGATTGCCGTCTACAGATACCTCTGCTGGGGGGCCGCGACGTTTTTTGGTACAATAAATAGCCTACGTTTTCGAATGATTAATTTTAATCATCCACCGTACCGCCCACTCTAGTACTTCTTCCACCGCACTCTGCAACCCATCGTGAACTAGATCACCAGTACACGACTGGGCGACAAGTGCAGTGTCGTCAGCAGGAAGACTTCACAGTTGCTGGGGCAAGGGACATCATGGATAAAAAGCGAATGAAAGATTGGTCCTAGGACCGAACCCTGAGGAACACCGGCCCGTACTGGCGGTGTTGATGACAAAACATTGTTAATTTTGCTCCGAAACTTCCTTCCTTCAAAAAGACCAGTAATTTTAGAATCCAAAAAGGAAAACCGTTTTGGATCAGTTTATAAAGGAGACATCTAAAAGCAAGATGCCAGTACTCATGCTGAGGGTGAACCCTCTGGTTACATGTTCCACCAGCCTGACTGCCTGTAGCTCTCTGCTATGCTCGGACCGAAAACCGAATTGAACGTCAGGAATCACATGGTGATTTGACGAAAAATTCTCTAGCTGACGATAAATCACCTTTTCGGCGAGCTTAGAAGGAGCTAACAGCAGACTTATGGGACGGTAATCCTGAGGAAATATCGAACCCACCTTCTTTGGAATCATGATGACCTCAGCAGTCTTCCACCCAGCAGGGAAGTACTGGATTCTGAGCATCGCATTGATTATTGTCACCAAATATGTCAGGGCTTTCGGCGAGAGCAGCTTGAACGCCTTGTTGGCGATTTAATCATCCCCAGGTGCTTTACGCACCTGGAGGTCTTTAATATGACTTAGGAGCTCCGTTGGTGTGCAATGTGGAAACTCGGAGGGTTCCGCTAATGTGCTATGTGGAGCCTCAGACGAATCTTCTGAAGAAGAGTCATCCGAAGAGAATTCAGTGCCTCCGCTAACGCCGTTGGCCCTAAAATATCTCCTGACGGATCGTACGATGTGCTGTTCCTCGTCGAGGTCATATCAAGATCATAGTTGGGAGAGAACTGTTTTTCCATGGCATCAACGAAAACCTCGACCTTATCCTCCGTTCTGAAGACTATGCCTTCAGGACCGTGGATGTGCGGGAGTTGTTCTCGCTTTCCGTTTCTGAGTGACTTTACGACCCTCCAGAGAGGAATACTTGAATCAAGCATTCCCGCCAGAAAGTCGCTCCATTGCTCGTTGCGGAGTTCGTGCAGTGCGTTTCTCACTTCATGGACAAGATTTGTAGCCCTACGAATGTCATCAGGATGACAAGACCTTTTTGCCTGCTTAATAGTGGCTCTTTTGTCAGAGATTTTCTGAATGTCCGCGGGCAAAAAAGGTCTGCCGTGTCGTTGTACAGAAAGTACAGCTGCACGCTGTAGAGCTGCTTGAGTTATAGGCGGTTATAAAGACAGACATACGGAATTGAGTGACATGGTTTTTTTGTGATGTATATGTCATATAACATCCAAAAAACATAATATCTCATTTTCGAATTTTTTTGCGATTACAATACTTACTATATAATATTAATACATACTAACAATATTAATACATACTAAAAAGCAGGTTATTGATCTTACATTACTCATTTTTTGGAATTCGTTACGCTTACACTAACTGAAGAGAAATAATGTGTGTTCTTTCAAAATTTCGTTTTTTTGCATATTCTGGGTGGATCGAAAGCCTGAAAATTATGCATTACTATTTTTAGTACACCCTGAAAGAAAAACTCTTATTTGTTGCCCAAATCCCGACTCAAACATACCGTGTGTTCAAAAAAACATTAAAACTTATATGCACATGAATTATTACTATGACAGGAAACTTCAAAAATAGTTACCCAGGTTTAAAATTCATTTAAAAAAATTGCCAACATCCCAAGTGAATCTAAAACGTATGAAGGTAGGAAACTTGAACATGGGCTTTTCGAAGAAAATCACCTTTATAAAAAAAATTGCGCTACACAAAAAATGCTGAAAGCTCGACTAGATGCAGACACTACGTCTGAGAATGTTTAAATGAATTTTTTTATGGCTGGGAAATTTGGAAAAAGTTTTAAAAGCCTACAGGGTACGTTTTTCGTATTATTATAAAGGGTATGTAAACACTTGGACTATCGAGGATCTAATATCTCAAGTCGAGAATGACCTCATTTTATAAGCTAAGAAAAATAACGGAAAAATCGCGATGCTATGAAATCACGAAATCACCAACTACCTGTTATAGCAAAACGAAACATGTGTACGGTGTAAATAGTATGCGTGGGTTTACCTAAATGATATTGTTTGTTTAAACGATTGTCAAGCATATAACGCATTTAGGAAAGAGTCATGGAGACGTTACCGTGTCGTACAATGTAACGTACATTATAAAAATAGCATTAAGTAGGGCGACTCTTATCGAAATGGAAAATTAGTTAACAGGAAACGAAACAAATTTTAAATTCATTTTTTATACTTATATCTTATACGCTATTTTATACTCTAGAATTTTGATGTATGTAGTACATATATTGATAGATTTTTGAGATGAAACAAATGCGGTACCCTACAATAGATCTATGTTATTACGCATTTGAGGATTATGGATGGTGACGTACTCGTATGTACATATTGATAGATTTTTTAGATAAAACAAAGCAGTACCCTTCAATAGATCTATGTTATTACGCATTCGAGGATTATGGATGGTGACGTCGAAAGCTTTTTTGTATCCGTTTTATCAGCGTCTGTTAGTCATTTGACATATCCCCGCAAAAAATATCCATATGTGTGTGATATCGCGATGTTGGAGGGCAAAACACCCGATACAACCGTGGACCAACATTAACATTGATAACGTACCTGCGCACTTTTTATAAAAACAAAAATTGGATTTCGATTAGTAAGATAGATCCTATCATAATTCGAATCGATTCGATGCTACATTATGTTGAAGTCGGTCGGTACAGTTTGAAATATTTGTGGTTTCAAAACAATATCTCCGCGGGAACGGACGCTTATCTTACTTTAGTTTCTAATTTGAATTTTATTCACTCATTACCTAATTTTTAGCGTCAGAAGAGCAGTTGACGAACTACGTAACCGCCCGCATAGAATTTTTATCAAAAGTTTCTGTAGTAATAGATAATCATATTATATAACTGAATGGCCCGAATTGAGCTGTTATACCAGAACAAAACAGATTTTACACGTTCTTGTTTAGACTCTTAATACCTTGTTAATATGCTCTCATGGATTTCAAAACTTTCATACAAAAATTACGTTTTCAAAACTTATCAGTAATTTCAGTGTTCTAACAAATGTTGTATAAACGTATAAATACGCAGTATCTTCGCTAAAAGTATCAATAACTTATGGAATATTCAAATGACTGATCGTGATTCAATATTTGCAGAACTCATATAAGGTGACCCAAACAATCTGAGAAACTCAAGGCGAAATTCTTGGCTAATATGTAAGTCTAGACATTGTTTTGTATCTGCATACAAGGTGACTCAACAAGTGTGGTGTTCCTTTAGCAGGAAATACATTAAACATAGTAATTATTATAAGTACGTTTAAGTGCTCTCTTGCCAAAATATTGGCGTGTTGTATAATTACTTTATCTCAAACAAATAAACCATATGTTCTCCAAAATATTTGATCTAATATTCCACATTTTTGGACGAAATATATTAATAACCGATCGAAACACAAAATACGAAAAATACACACAATCCACACAGGTATTTAATCGAAGAACATTTTTATATCCTGATTGTTTTTGGGTCGCCCTGTATCAAATCATCCTCATCGCGCATCCCACATGGATAATGTATGTGCCACCCACATTTGTTTTCACTCTTTTTGGGCAACACATAAAAAAGACAGGAATAGCTTTCTTATTATGAAGAAATCATCAATATTAATGAGTTATTTCGCTACATAATTACTGTCAAGTGTTTCGAGAATACAAGCGAATCGTATTTCGCCGAGACAGATGAATAAAATTTACGCTTTGTTTGGTCGTTGATCCAGAGAGACCGTTGTGCCAAGTTGGACAATGAATTCAAATTTGGCTGTCAGTGTTTTAAGTTTCATTGGACCCATTCACAAAGGTGTAGTTTTGCAATTTAATAGACTTGTCAGAGACATTCGGTATTCTTTACCACATATAGCAAAAATAAAAGAGTCATATTATACTCCTGTTTACAAATTCCACGCTATTTTCCATTTACGTCACACTTTGGTCCGATCCGCACGGGTATTACGCAGGGATGTTCCGACATGCACAATTGTGCATATTATGCACAATTTTACGAACATATGCACAATATGCACCCCCCACACAAAATATGCACAGTCGCCAATAAATAAAGTGCATTTTTTTATACAAAACTGGCAATGAATTTTCTTAGCAGCTGCATGAACGACTGAAATGTACTGTTAGACACCGTCCCGATGATTGTTCATAATTGATGGCCTTGGTTAAATTTAATAAATAGATATTTTTTTATTGTATTATTTTCTTGAATTCGCATTAAACAATAAAAAGGTTCCATGAAATTTAAGTTTTTTTTTAAATTGGCGTTTGCGCCAGAAAATCAGTATACATATATGCACATTTTTAAAGAAATGTGCTCAATTTCTATTAACATCTTTGCACAATTCAAAATCCATCGACAACAACACTGATATTACGTATCTTGAAAAGTGACATTATGCCGATTTTTTTTACATTATGTAGATTTTTCTACAAGTAGTCTAATCATATTAGACGAAAATACCCTTGGTTTGTGAAATAATTGTAAAGTCTGGTTTTATTGCTGCAAGTTGTTCAAAACATGGACGCATGAAATGGGTACAAAAACTCTTCATCTAAGATTTTTAGGTATTTATGAGACCTACCACATGTAAAAGGATCCGACTCATAGCAAAAAAAATATGTCCGCAAACCGAGGCAAACTGCAGGTTTTGGAACTTGTTGGTAATGCGACGGTGGTTTCTTGCAGATATTTGAAATTCTTCAAATTCGTAGGATTTGTACTTCTAAATAACCACAAGAAAATTGGAGTAGATTGGTAAAGTAGTTTTTGAGAATTTCTAATCGTTATCCCAAAATACCTGTTTTCTGGCCATCGCTACTAGCTTATTGAGCAATATACAGGGTTAGTTCAAAGTGCATTTTATACCTTACCGATATGAATTGCAAACCATTCCGGAAGATAAATGTTATTTTTGTAGTTGTACGTGTTGTCTAAACGTCATGAGGCTTCAGTTGTCAATGTTTGACTCTGATGTGATGTAACATCTGCTTCAGAGATGGCATCACTGGAGGTAACGGCAATACATAGGTGTATAGTGAGGATTTGTCTGCTAATAATATGTATCAAATACACTTACTTGAGATTCAACGCTAGAAATTAGTTGCGCATCCACTTTTTCTTATCCATTCTGGAAATTACACATGCAAGTTTGCTGAATTTCAAAAATGAGAGAGATAAGAAATAATTATATTAACTGTACTCTGTCGAATTACAAGTCATATACATGCCAACATGAATTACACACAACGCGGGCGCGGTAGTGATTTCCCGTAATTATCCCCAGGGTTTTTGAAAACACAAAAAAACGTAAAAAACCGTAATTGATAACTTTGAACAAATATAAATAACCCGTCGGGCACAGTTGATATACTTATTCACTAATGATTTTCTCACACAACAAATATCACTGATGTGATACACACTTTGACCAATACACACAATCATCCAGATGCAATCTTGGTATTCAACCAAATAACCAACTTTCTTCTCAGAGACTCAGAGATGGAAACTATAGACCACTTGGCTTCACAAAACATATGCAACCAAGAATGCGTGTTTACGTGTAGTTGAGCCATTCCTCCATAGATGCACGCTCACAACGATCCTAGTGAGCAAAAGTGGAATGACTGTTTGCACCCTAAAAACTACCTAGTCTGCAAGATGACATCTTATAGGTTTTTTTGACGTGTTTTTTACATAATACCCGTGCCGCTTCTTATAAGCAGATGTTTCTGTTTTAATTTGTAATATTGAATCAGAACTTAAAATTTGATAAACTATTATAAAAATATTTAGATATTTAAGATACTGCTAATAGCGAAAATTCCTGAAATGGTACATCCGTAACGTTATTATATAGCATGTATCATATAAATAGTTGTTGCGTGAAACATTTGAAAATCATACCTTCCAAGTAAAAGTCAGTTTTGAAAACAAAGTAACCATATACATTATTTTATTTTTTACAGTGGAATAACTTAATTTTTGACAAAATGAAAATAACTTCGCCTACTGTAAGTGGGCAGTTTCTTTAAAGAAAAATTGTATATTAATTACTTCTAATGGAATTACTGCGATCATGGATGTGAAGATGGACACGGACCTTGTTGGTTCTGTCTTAAATTCTAAGCTAAAATAAAGTTTGCATGAATCAAGTTAATCTTTTCTGCTTTTTCTTCATACATTTCACGGCGTTGTCGGTGATTATTTCAACATGTCTTGAGCTCCTAAGATGATAAGAAATACCAGCGTGAGAAAAAAACTAATTTCCTAATATTCTTTTCCAGGTCGGTGCCTCCTTCCACCTGACCAATGTCCAAGTATACGTTGTAGATCTAAAGAAATGCCGACCGTTCGGCCCTGGTTCGCCAACTGGCTTGACGCCGCCCTCGCTGGTCGACACGCGCGTCAACGTCAACGTCAGCCCGTTCGCTGCCAATCAGAGCGTGAGGAAAAGCTTCTCGAAGGCGGACCGACCGCCGTCGCTGCGTGAACGCCGCCCACCAGAGGTCAGGACGATCGAGGAAAGCACGTCAGGGACGGATCCGGAAGAGGACAATCAGGCGAATATTACGAATTTGAAGGATTATAACGAGATTTTCAGAGGGAGAGGTCGTAAGTAGCATATTGTCAAGCGTAATTGTCAAGTCAATGTGCGTGTTTTGTGCAATACAATTTTCAAATGTATGTGTACAGGTTGTCCAAAAAAAGTCTTACAGCGTTCTCAGGCTGAAAAAGAATGACATTGTAATTCAAAGACATGTTGATTATGTAAAGCAATTATTTGATTTTGATTGCCACGGACAGGTTAGTCGTAATGCAGTATCATTATTTTTTCTCGCCCTCTTTAATAATAGCTCAGGGATGATGTTTTTGGACCGTTTGACTGTAAAGCTGGAAAAATGGGTTCTTGTTTGATACCAATGGAATATGCCGTTTTAAAGAGAAACACTCTTGTTTCAGTGCAGTTATATAAACTCTGATAATGCATCTGTAAATACCGATTCGAAATACCACATAGTATACATTTCTAAGTCACTTAGGCCCGTATCGTCAGTCGTCCCTACAATTGTAGGGCGCCTTTATGGCCTCCTTGATTGTCATAGTTTTCTACTTCTCCGTCTCAGAACTCTATTTTGAGGTTATTTCACAAACATCTATTTGCATCAAATTGTGCTTGCTTTTGAGTTATATCATGTTTTATCAGCCTGAAATTTCATACAATTCAAAAAGAAAACATATCTTCACAATAGGAGAGCGCTGACGCTGACACGGGACAAGTGTAATCTAGAAATTTTTGAAGGAGAGAAAGAAGTATGACAATCAAGGAGGCCATAAACGCGCCCTACAATTGTAGGGACGACTGACGATACGGGCCTTAGCAGCTTATTTCGGTTTGAGTATAAATTAATAGGCACAATAATCTTTTTTCTCAAGAATTCAATGATAAAATTATTAAAAAGGCAATTTGTTTCTTTTAGTAAACAGAACGCCACCTCCAGAGCCTTTCCAAGAACCCGAGAGGGATGATCCAGGTATGGCGCAAAATGAAATAAAAATAGACTAAGTGACATATAAAATGCAACACCCAGAATTATTTATTGAACTTTATTAAAAACTTGTAAACATACAGTAATGGACAAAAGTATATAGACAAATTTGAATATTTACCTAAATACTTCATTGCTCCATAAACAAATGCGTAATTAGTAGAAAAACTAAATTCCTTGTTTTTACATTATCTGCAATGAACACAATACAAATCTGAATATAAGCACTTTTTTATGAGGGACAAAAATATGTAGACAAATTCTTTTCAACATTAGTTTAGTACAGTTTCGTGTCAGAAGAGGATTAGTTTGTGTTCATTAAGTATTGTGGAATAAGTTGAGTGATTTTAAGACCATGCCGCGTGGTCCAGAAATCTCTTTCGATGTGAAAACTAAGATCATTGAGTTATACAAAGATGGTCAACGTCAAGTCAACATTGCCAAAAATTTTAACCTGAAGCGTAAAGCAGTTTGGGCAATATTGCACAAATATAAACAAAAAGGTACCTTGGAAGCATCTAAGAGAAGTGGTGGGCCTAGAAAACTAAATGCTAGATCAGTTAGATTAATAAAAGTAATTTCGTTCAAAGATCTGATTAAAACCCCAAGCCAAATAAAAGCCGAAATCGAGACAAGGAATTGCCAGTGTTTCTACGAAAACTATAAGTAGAAGATTAAATGATTTGAAGTTATTTGCACGTCGCCCGAGTAAGAATCCGCTAATCTGGAGAAAAAACCGTAAGGACCGATTACAATTTGCACGGTTACATCTTGATTGGAGCATCTGTGACTGGAAGAGGGTATGTTTCAGTGACGAATCCAAGTTCAATATGTTTGGATCAGATGGTGTTCATTAGGATAGACGTCCTAGTGGACAAAGATTGAACCCCAAGTACACGTTGCCCACTGTCAAACATAGAGGCGGGTCTGTTATGGTCTGGGGGTGCTTTTCGGGGTTTGGGATAGGACCTTTACATAGAATAGATTGCATTATGGATAAGTTTTTATACACATACATACTAAAGCATGTCATGTTACCTTATATGGAAGACAATATGCCCAAATCTCGCAAAGAAATTCTTTCTAGATGAAAAAATACCAGTTCACAAATGGCTTTCACAGTCTCCCGATATAAACCCCATTGAAAATCTATGGGAATACTTAGATAAGCAAATACGAGATAAAAATTATTCAAACAAGGATGAACTTTTTGCCGCTTTAGAGCAAAAGTGGAGACAGATTGATGAATCTTATATCAAGAAACTTCTACAATCTATGCCGAGACGATGCCAGGCGGTGATTGATAATAATGGTCATGCTACAAAATATTAACACAAACATGGTTGGTTTTCTATAATTCAATGAACTTTGCTTCTTTTTTCTATAATTGTTTTGCTTTGTCCTTCATAGTTCCAGTTTTTTCAATTAATTTTTTATTGAAGGGGGTCTAGTGGATTTATTTATGTATAAGTGAGTATTATGCTATAACGAACTATGTATACAGGTTGGTGTATTAATAAAACAAGTTAAAAAAAAATACCGCACAATATTAATTTGTCCATTACTGTATTTGCTATCATGGAAATATAACGCTGATAATTTTTTTTTGTCATATCAGGATCCGAACATGTTTACTTAATATTCAGTGATTTTTCTGTGTTGGTTCCATTTGTTTCATTGTTGATTCATTGCATTATCATGCCTAGAGTTCGCAGACTCGCTAATTTCACTGAACTTTCCGAGTTTGAGAGGGGTCAGATAATTCGAATTACGAGAGGCCGGATTTTTTTTGAGAAAAATCGCTAATCGAGTGAATCGAAAAAAGGTACTAAAATGAGGTGTTGTCGAGCGTTCCAAGAAGGCCAAAATCGACGAGTTAGAGGTACTTTATGTCAAAGACAGACTACAGAGCGACACGATCGTTTTTTGAGGCAACTAGCTCTTAGAGAGCGATTTTCCATAACAAGGACTGTTGCGAACTAGGGGCAATAACATTGAGGACAATTTATCGCCGAATAAGGCCTTTTGGATTGTTTTGATACCGTCCCCATCTTGTACTACCTCTGACCCCACAGCATCATCGGCAACGTTTGGTATGGAGTTGGGAGAGATTCGAATGGGATGCGGAATGGAACTCAGTCGTGTTCAGCGATGAGTCCAGATTCTGTTTGGGTACACATGATGAAGGAGACATGGTGAAAGGCAACGTCCAATATTCCATCGAACGGCATATTCCTCGCACTGTGGATATTATGCTATGGGGTGCCATTGCTTACGGCAGCAGGTCACGATTAGTGTTCATTCGAGGTAGCACGACTACCCAGCGCTATATCCACGAAGTTTTCCAACCACATCTGCTTCCCTTTTTGGAAACGTTGCAAGATCCACTCTTCCAGCAGGACAATGCACGACCTCATGTCGTACATGTTAGTTTATACTTTTTAGAAGCGCTGGAGTAAAGCTGCTTCAGTGGCCTTCTCGATCTCCAGACCTTTCCTCCATCGAACATGTATGGGACATGATGGGAAGAAGGTTGCAAAATTCATCGCACCCTCCACAAACATTGGAGGCTCTACGAAACAAAATTCAGATGACCTGGGATACAATACACCAAGAAGACACCAATCACCTAGTCCAATCAATGCCGCGACGACTTAACCAGTGTGTAACGAACCGAGGAGCATCCAATTCATTATTAACATCAAGGTGGGATATCTCGGCTATTTTGCGAAATTTCGAGTTAAAATTTTAATCACTTTCTATTTATCAGTAGACCTAGAGCTTGTAAAATTATACTCAAAATTACAGCACTTCTAGTCGTTGTTGCGTTTTCTATGTCATTTAGTATACATAGAAACATCTTGTAATGTGTTGGATTCCTCAAAGTTATACACAAGAGTAATTGCTTCCAATTTTTGAGAAATTGGCTCATACTTATTTTGTCAACTTCGCTAATAGGGAAATATAAGCAATTCTTTTTGTTTCAGATCCCTCGGAACCACAGATTTTAAGCAATATAATAAGTGATAACTTTGAAGCTCTATCTTTAGACAATAATATAAACAATTTTAAGAATCATCATGCTCCAGATACCAATCAGTATTCCAGATCGAAATCAAACCTTGACCAAGTAAGTATTCATTTATAAGAATACATAGACAGTAACTCCTAAACAATTAAAATAAATCGTAACAAGATAAAGAGACAGCCATGAATTACTAATCGGAGTGTAAATTCAATTAATAAAAAAATGAACTGTATAAGGCTACAAAAAAATCATCCTGAAAACGCTCAGTTACTAAACGACTTTAAAACGTATCGCAATAAGCTAACCAAAGTCATCAACCTGGCAAAAACAAACTTTCTCAAAAACAATATATACAAAAACAAAGACAGCCCAACAAAAATGTGGCAGTTCGTAAAGAAATACAATAAAATAAAACCAGTATCTGATATACATTTTGTGGAAAGTCAGACGACACTTAAACTCATAATAAATGACAAAGATACAGCGAATGAATTTTGTAAGTATTTTTCAGAAGTAAGGGAAAGACTAGCAAAAAATATAACACATGAAAAATTTTAAAGGACGCGAATACAAAATTCGATTTATCTGGCACCAACTGATCCGCTTGAGGTAAATAATATTATTTGCCAACTAAAGCTGAAAAAATCGCCAGGCCTTGATGGTATAACATCATACACTCTCAAACAAATCAGCAACAACATTTTAAGTGTTTTATCGTACCTCATAATACTTGCATAGACAAAGCTAGATTCTATGACGCACTAAAAACAGCACTAGTAAAGCCACTACACAAATCTGGAGAAAAGACACAAATTTCTAATTATAGACCAATCTCACACTAAGCATTTTCTCAAAGATTTTTGAAAAAGTTTTGAAGACCCGTTTTACTAATTTTATTGATAAATATAGACTTCTGTCTAAGCAGCAATATGGTTTCCAAGAAGGAAAATCCACGCAAAATGCAATTGCTGTTTTGATGAAAAACGTGTATACCAGTCTAGGCTTGGGAAACCCATCGGCCTGTGTCTTTATAGATTTAAAGAAAGCATTTGATACAGTTGAACACAAAGAATTACTAACTACTTTGGAGAATCTAGGATTTCGTGGCAAAACACATACTTTACTCAAAAGCTACCTTACAGATAGGAATCATTGTGTGAAAGTTAATAATTCCATCAGCGACCTGCACCATGTAACATACGGTATCCCACAAGGTCAGTCTTAGGAGCTATCCTGTTCAACCTATATGTAAATGATCTTTTCAACCTACACACACACGGTAAAATTATCGGGTTCGCAGATGATACGGCTGTTTTTTATAGTAAAAAATCTTGGAATATCTTAAAGAATCTTATTGAAGAGGATTTCAGAGTCATTATAAGCTTCTTCAATAATAAAATATTAACAATCAATTATGAAAAATCTTTATATCTGACTTTTTCATGTGGTGATAGCATATCAAATTACTACCCATAGATGAAGTAGTAGTCCTAAAGCCAGCAAATCATATAAAATACCTAGTAATCATAGACAGCCACCTAAAATGGGACAAGCAAATAGAAAGCTTAACGAAGAGATTAAGATGTCTTATACTAAAATTTAAATTTTTCAGGGAAATTCTTTCTGATAAAGACTTATGCACCATATACAAAACGTTAGTACAACCATTGTTAACTTATGGAATTTTGGCATTTGGACCGATGTTGAATAAATACTACAGGAAACTAGAAATAACTCGGAAATGGATTCTTAAAATCATGTTCCACAAAACTATCACCTATCCAACCGATATGGTATATAATGTATCCAAGATATGTGATTGTAGGCAACTCTATTTTGAGAGTGTGTTCACATATATTACAAAACACAAGCATTTATTAAATTTCCTCCCACATACTGAAGCCTAAAAAGACCATAGGTCAGAGGAGTTTCACTTTCTTAGGACCAAAAATATATAACTTAATCCCTCCTCAGATAAAAGATATTAAAAATACAAAGGATATGAAAAAGCATCTAAGACTGTGGATTTTGGACCAGCATAGGCTCAAAATTCATCAAGCGATTGATATCAAAAATATCTACTATTACTGAAAGCGGAAATTTCAAAATGAAAATAAAAATGTATAAATCAAACTGATTTGAATTCTTACCTCCTGAATTATTGCATTTTATTACTAATTTTTACCAATTTTTGTTCTTGTCTATTCACCTAATATTGTCTTTTGTTTAAATATTATCTCTCTATCCCGATTGCGTCTACGTCCCGATTGTGTCTTTTAAAAATTCTACCAGGCCTTGTCTAATGAATTCTATATATATATAACTTGAGACGTGGTCATTGTCGTCTAGACCAGTTAGGTGAAAATTTAAAGTTTCCGCCTTTTGTTGGGTACTTCGACAAAATTTAAGCAAAGAGGACTCTTTATACTTTTTTAATTCTCTCTAGCTTTCAATGGACTTTGCCATCATCATCATTAGCTGCAATTACAATGATAACAGTAGCAACAAAAGTGTAAAATGAATTTAAATTGACTCAACTTACAGTAGTATGTGAGGATGTTGCTAATTGTTGTTTACGTATAGGCTGAGGGAAACGTCCAGTAACATGGTGAGAGCTGGATAGATGGTACAATGGTCAAAATTATACAGGGTTATCCAAATTAAGTGTCCACCATTAGTAACTTTGTTATTAGTGAAAATACAAAGTTGTTTGAATTAGCAAACTAGTAGCATTTTTAACGCTGGTAAAAATGAGAAATAAAAAAAAACAATTGAGAGTCGTTATTTTGATTTTTTTCAGTAAAATAACATTTTTTTAAATGGAAACCCCTGTATATTATATTTTTTTCTGTTAAAGCATCAAATTTTAAACAAAAAAGCTTACAATAACTTTTCTCCTAGGTTACAAATTGTTGAAGTTATGGCCTCCAATCTGAAACAATTAAATTGTATCGACAAACTTTATTTTCAACATCAACTTATAATCTTACAAAATACAATAACAATTTTTTTTAAAGAAGATGCTCGAAAACACCACCTTGTTCTTCAATACATTTTTGGGCACGTTTTTCAACTGCTCGAACTGTCTTAAGTATGGTCCTACCATCTATCTGGGTTATCTTTTCCCTAACTGCAGTCTTTAACGCGTCAAGGTTATCGTACCTTCGCTTGTAAATTTGGTTCTTTAAGTAACCCCACAAGAAGTAATCAAGTGGGTTTAGATCTGGTGATCTGGGAGGCCACTGTATTGGGCCATTTGTTCCTATCCACTGATCATTAAAAGTAGTACTTTGAAAATGATAAGTACCTCTGGAGTTGTGGGCAGGTGCGCCATCTTGCTGAAAATGCAGATGATGTCTACTTATAAGATCCAATTCGTCTAAGAAATTAGTCAGAATTTCTGACATAAATTCCACATATCTTTCACCAGTTAAAGAACGGGCCAACAATTTTTGAACCAATTATACCGCACCAAACGTTGAAACTGAAACGGACTTGTGGGCCTCTTGGATGTACTAACAAAAGATTTTCTCTTGACCAATAATGGTGGTTTTTTCTATTAAACATTCCAGAATTTGAAAAATTTGATTCATCTGTCCATAAAAGGTAACGAAAGTTATTTACATTTTGGCGACAGACGCTAAGATGGCAAATGGCAAAAAACGAGTCTTCTCTCTGGATCCCCTGCCAAAAGCGTTTGAACTGGTCGGTACTTATACGGAATAAATTTGTATTTTTTTAAAATCCTTTGAACAGTACCATAACTGAAATTAGAGTCCTTGAGAATATCTGCTATTGAATTCTCACGATAAGCTTCAAAATATCCAATAACTGCAATTTCCGTGGCCTCGCTTATTGTGAATTCTTTTTTTGCCCTTGTTTTAGCAAAAACATTTTCGTTGCCCCTAAATTTTCGATAAAGTCTCAGAAAATATCGTTCATACGGTTGAATGCGAGCGGGATATAATTCACTGTAGTATTCTCTTGCTCTCAAGGAGGATTTTCTGCACACTAAATAGCATTCTAACATATCACACTTTTCTTCATGGGAGAACATTTTTCTTTAAATTAATGACACAATAAAGCTTATAAACAAGTATTTACACTAATGTTTGACATTATTTGATTTTATCATTGTTTTCCAAAGCCTTCTAGTTGCGAGTATGTCCAGTTTAACAATTTGTCGCTTATCTTAATGCTGTCAAATCGCGAACGCCATGTTGTTTTCATAGCCGTCTTAATATTATAATACTGCAAATAATTAAAAATATTTATCGTTATTTTGACTTTATTTTTGACTTTAGCGGAAAAGTCATTATGAACTTTTTTGTTTAAAATTTGATGCTTTAACAGAAAAAAATATAATATACAGGGGTTTCCATTTAAAAAAATGTTATTTTACTGAAAAAAATCAAAATAACGACTCTCAATTGTTTTTTTTTATTTCTCATTTTTACCAGCGTTAAAAATGCTACTAGTTTGCTAATTTAAACAACTTTGTATTTTTACTAATAACAAAGTTACCAATGGTGGACACTTAATTTGGATAACCCTGTATAAAATATGACAAGAACAAGTTAAAAACAGATTAAAAATTATTTAAAAAACATTAGAGCATTACATCGTGAAGCCACTTGATGATTGCACAAAATGGTGGTCATGGAATAATGAGTGAGATGAAACCCTTTGACAGAAGGCCGAAGGTTGTCAATGTCTGTGTTGAAAGATGGAACGAAAATTCTTTTGTGGGCGTGTGCTTCGTTGCCAAATCAGTTCAGATGATGTGATTTTTAACTTGTTCTTGTCATATTTTATATAAATTTGACCATTGTACCATCTATCCAGCTCTCACCATGTTACTGGACCTTTCCCTCATCCTATACGTAAACAACAATTAGCAACATCCTCACGTACTACTGCAAGTTGAGTCAATTTAAATTCATTTTACACTTTTGTTGCTACTGTTATCATTGTAATTGCAGCTCCTGATGATGATGGCAAAGTCCATTGAAAGCTAGAGAGAATTAAAAAAGTATAAAGAGTCCTCTTTGCTTAAATTTTGTCGAAGTACCCAACAAAAGGCGGAAGCTTTAATTTTTCACCTATATATATATATATATATATATATATTTGTTTTGTTTTTAGTCTTAAGTTATTTATATATGAGCTCATGCCCAAGCACAAGTTGCTGCAAAACTTTTTTTGGGTCCATTCGTTTATTGTATAATATTGTCTTTCATCTACTACTGCTATACTTTTTCTTTTAGCAATAAACTTTATTATTATTATTCACCAATAGAGTTCATATCATTCCATTTTATCAATTCGGTAACGGAATTCAGTAGCTTGCGGTAATGGTTTCCGTTTGACTTTAAAATCATATCAAATTACTTATTTTTGTCGCTCGATCGTTGTGATGGTATTGTTGTAAGATCCAAAACGAGTATCGAGACTTCGTACGTGTATAAAATTAGTGATTTAAAATATTTTGCAGGTGTATCATAGTAGATTAACGAAACAACAGCCCCCAGTGAGAGATCTTCCTTCCTCAGAAAACCAGACAGAGAACAATAATAAGAATAGCACCAACAAAAATAGACAATCCGGTTTTCGGTTGCAGAGACAAAGTAGTTGTAAAGATGTACCTGAACGGCCTGATAGAGCCAATGCCAAAACTAGTAGTATCAAACATAGTGTCTCCGAGGCGAATATTAACAAAGGTAAGCGTTTTAATAATAAGGTAGAAAGTTGCATTAGTTCATGAATGTTTCGTATAGTAATTGGAGGTAAAATTCCATGTAGGGTTTTCGGGCTAGAACCACACCAACGCCCTTAGCAACAACAAAACTGGTTCGTGACCAGTGCTCTGTTTCCATATCTAACGGTCTAATGTGTTAGAATCTATACTTTTCAGCTGTATATTTCAAAAACTAATTACGGTTTTACCTTCTAGTTACCCGGCTGTCGCAGAGATTTTTTGCGCGTGTTTTTCAGCGTAAACGGCTTGATGGATCTTAATTTATGAGATTTCTTTAGATTTGTCTTAGTGCGAGTGACATTGAGTATAATAGAATTTTATAAAATCAAAATGACTGGTTTTAATCGAAAATTTCAACTTTGAAACTTCTATTTCACGTGTTACAGCCCAAACGGCTTAATAGATTTTGAAATTTGAGACGTTCTTGTCTTGATAGCACAATTAAAACTTCATTCTTTTCAGTTACTGCAGTTGGATTTTTTTTATTTTGAGTCGGTACATCACGAAAAACCATGTCAGTCATTTCCGTCTGTGTCTAACTGTTTGTCAGTCTGTCTCTCTGTCCGCTAACCCTTGGCCCGAGAAAAACCACCGGATTTTGATGAAATTTTTACATAATGTTACTACTACGCCAAGGACGAAAAATCTTTGTTGTTTTTGAAAATCGGTACAGCGGAAAAATGCCAGAAACGAGAAAAACAATAGAAATCGCTCAAACTTGTTTTTTTGTCGTTTCAGAGGATCCTGAAACAAATTTTTGATTAACATATTAATACACTTTTAACCCCGGTAATTCTCGCACCTCTTAGATATTTTTCACAGATCATAGATTTCGCAGTTATCAAACATTGTTAACAGTTTCACATCAGAGCTCCAAAGAAATGGGGCATCTACGTACACGCGCATTGCTTCTGATGAAATGCTTTTTCATAAAAAGCCCAAATAGTAATCTAACAGTTCTGGCAAAACCTAATTGTTTCTGTTGCCATTGCACCACATGGAAAATTGTACTAGCAGTTGTTTCGAATGCGCCAATTTTTTTTAAACCTACTTATTTTGCAGTAACGTTTTAATGATACTAAGCTTCATATGGTCAGTTTTTAGATATGACTATAAACATTTTTTTATAAAATGAAGTGATATAGATCAGTATGTCTGAGACGACGGATGTATCAACCTTCAAGCCAAATATTTTCAAACTAGGTCGTACATTTGCTTCAACTTTTGAGATAACGTTTTAATACCCTTCGAGTTTCGCATGATCAGTTTCGATGAAGCTTCTTATAAAACAGTACGGACTTGAAACGACAGAAACATATGTCAATACCACCATGAAGAAATAAAAATGCAGGCGTTACTATAGATTGCGATTTAACGCTAGTATTCATAGCGTTGCGTGAGAACCACAAAGTTAACCTACTTGACATCCGATTTACCTACATTTTCACATACATACAACCAATTATGTGCAAAACGATACATTGTGTTTGAAATCATGCGCAAACTGTGTCACGAACCTTGACTACCGCGTATACATCTAGTTTTTTTTTTATTACACACTGACATTGAAGACTTGTATAACTTGTCAATATATTAGTGTTTGTTCGTAGGATATGTATGCTTTACTGTTTAAGATAGTTTATCAGGTAAATAAATTGATATTAACAATGGCCACTGACAGAATACATTAGCATATTTAGAAAGAGCTGGTTGCAGTATAATGGTTCATACGATAATGAGTATGTTATGCCGGAACCTACAGACTACAAAAAGTATGTTCACTCCTGGACCCCTATTCATGAGAACGAGAGAGTACCATCACTGAGAGAAAGAGGGCATGGGGAATGATATCTGATTTTGGCAGCTGTTGAAATTTGTCAAACAAGTTTGTGGATTGATTCATTTTCGGCAAAACAATAGGCAATTTTAAGCGATAAACCGCGGTTATTCCTTGGTTATTATGACCTTGATTATTCTGTCATTTGTCCTTCTTACACAGAACAAAAAACTCGGAACAGGGTTGATACGCGCAGCTGTTTTGTGGTCTAACGACAACCATTAAAAATAGATTTCAAATATAAGTAACTTAGGTGTGATATTAACAATGTACCTGATTACATATATTGATATTAATTGGTCGATCCCATAGAAACTCAGTAGTTCTATGTCTTTTGCATATTTTTTTCCACGGATAGCTTTTAAGAAAAAATGTCAGTGACGACACAAACAAATGCAAAAGGCAGAAAAGAATAGGAAAAGGTTATGTTATATTTATGGGTTGATGTTTGACATACAAGAGCCGCATAGGATCCACCAGCTGAGCAAGGTTATTATTGGTCTTAACTGTCATAAACGGTGACATAGCAAAGTGCCAGTTCGTGACGTCATCATTTGACAGCTGTTACAAACCTTCACTTTTTCCCCCGAAAACCACGGAGACTTCAGTAATTCTATTTCCTCGTTTCAGTTGTTGAGTGATGACGTCAGCCATCAGTGCCATGCCATGCGTTGTCCCGCCTTCTGGGAATCTGGTTGGACCTCACATTTTGCAAATTCAGTATTGTGTACAATTTCATGGATTTTTAGGATTCTGTAACTCCTGATAAAATTTCCTACCCTCCGGCAAACCGTTTTATGGCAGGTAAACTTTCACAAAAAGTTGGCACTAGCATTCGCAGGTACCAGATGCTTTCTCTTAGTAACGGACAGTCTTGGCCGAGCGGTCCAAATAATCTTTTTTTTTGCTAAAATGGCTACTAACTGTAGTCACAGGTACCTGACCGATGCAGAGATATCACGTGCTGACTAAAAAATAATTTATTCAAGCTACAAAGCACAAGCTCGGAACGCTTTTATAAATTCCTACTATACCGTGGGTTTGTTATAGTTGATACAGGCGCAAGTTTGGTGATTTAATCAGATAAATATGTGACATTCTATCATTTTCAATGATAACTATGAAAATATTAGCTGTTTTGAAATAACTTTGACAATCTCAACTCATGGTCCACCTAGGAAATTCTGATTTTTCAAGTAACTATGGTTTGGCAAAGTCAGTATATTACATATACGAGTACATTTTATTATCATGTGCAAAAATCCGAACATGGTGTCCATAAGGGAAAATAAAGTTGATCTTGGAGGACAAGAGACGAAACGTCATATTGAAATTCAAATTATGCCATTCTTGTAGAAGAGAAAAAGTGGTAAAATGTTGATGTGCTTTTTATTTTGAAATCACTTCTCAAATAAAGTAAGGAAAACTCAGTTTTCTCCGACTCTTTCCTGAAATACTTGGAATTGTGAAAGTTTCTAGTGCCATTTTCGTAGTTACCCAAATGCGCAAAATGGTGCGAATTTGAAACACCCGGTAGTGTGAAATTCTGCAAATATTGTGCGACTCTAATGGCGATAATATACGTATATACAAAGAGACTCGTCCTTTAGTATATTTTATTTATCTACTTTCACAGAAAAGATCTTTACACTCGATACACTCCGTATCCAAAACCTTGTTCAACTTACTGTGCAGCTTCTGCACTAAACTGCTAGCGCAGCTTCTGTAGCTATCAGCAGCAGCGTCGACACCTTGGGACGGTGCACAATCACATAGACTTTGCCCTTTGCCGTTAGCTGCTTTGCAGCACGGACAGAGCTTCGGATAGTCTTCTATATTTTCCGATTTGAATTTGTGTCTTTCTGGCAGGAAATACTCGTCGTATGAGGTGCATATAGAGCAGTCGTCAGTGTGATCGTTAAACTTGGATGATGATACTCTTGTGAATAAGGGTTCATTTTTTGACGTGCAGTAACAGTGACATGATTGTTTTACACCATTTTTCTTAGTAGGTTCTAAGTCTGGCGCGTTGTTTTTACGTAATAAGAAGTCGTGTGAGACTCTTCTGTAGACGAATGGAGGTTTTTTGTGTTTTTCTTCAGTGAATGGTTTTTGTCCTCTGCTGTAAGCTACTGAATGGCAGACTCTTCGAGGAAGTTTTCTCGGGCTGTGTGGTTTTTTGGGGACTTGTTCGCAGTAGTTGATTTTGGGCATTGATTTAAATATTTCTTCTATTGTAGTTTTTGTACTTATTTCTAGTTTTGGTGCAATCGCTCCTGTAATAAAAAAGGATACATACAATGTTTTAATTAGAAGTTTTTTTATATACAGGGTGTTCCTTAATGATATGCGAATATTTAAGGGTGTAAATCTACATGAAAAATTAATGTTAGTTTGCTTTATAAACAATGGTCCAAAAATGTTTCCTTACAAAAACTCGGGGTGTTGAATTTTAGTAAGAAAATGGAAATTAATTAATATTTTCAGAATCGCTTCAGATATTTCACTGATATTTAGTACGTAGTGAAAGTTAATAAAGTTGCATATTTTTCAATGCAAAAATAATTTTTAGCTTCAACAGTGGCGTGCGTACGGGTATTGACTTCGATATTTTTTAAGAAAAAAATGGTACGCCAATGGTTTTTTGCCAAATAAAAATTATTTTTGAATTCCCCGTTCAATTTAAAACAAATAATCTCTCTTGAGTTGCTTTCCTTCGATGCGCCATTTTTGAGTAAAAAAATAAAAACCGTTCTATTGTCTAATTTGCAAAATTATTATTAATTTAATTGGAAAAATTAAACACATTAGGGGTAATGAACAACAACTGACAACATAAACATAACATTAAAACCAACGAAATGATTACAAAAATTGTTGAAAATGGCCCCCTTCACTTAGTATGCATTCTTCCGCCCTCCTTCTCATGGAATTGCGCACTCGTTGGAGTGTTTTTTATTCTATCACAAGCTGCAACTATTCTTTCTCTTAATTCCTCTACAGTGTTAATGGGACTTGTGTACACTAGTGTCTTAAGATAGCCCCACCGAAAGAAATCTAAACTGTAGAGGTCTGGGGACCTTGGTGGCCATTCTTGGTGCCCACCGCGGCCAATCCAACGATTTGGATAAACAGTTTGTAAATAATTACGAACCGCTACACTGAAATGCGCTGGTGCACCATCATGCATGTACCACATATTGTTTCTTATTGCTAACGGAACATCATCAAGCAGCAAAGGCAACTGTTGTTGAAGAAAATTGAGGTAAGTCTGTCCGTCAAGTCGTCCCGGCAAGAAGAATGGGCCAGTAAAGTGGTTGCCAATAATTCCTGCCCATACGTTAACCGAAAACTGGTATTGGAAATGGGTTTCGGTTGCGGGATTTTCTTCTGCCCACAAATGATTATTGTGGAAATTCTGAATGGCATTTCGAGAAAAATTAGCTTCGTCCGTGAACAGAATCATTGATTCTAATTGCGGATTTCGTGTAATTTTTTGAATATACCACTGACAAAAGGTCACACGCCTTGGAAAATCAATGGGAAGTAATGCCTGTACTCTTATAATATGGTAAGGATATAACAAAATATCCACTAAAATTCTCCAAACAATTTGATGACACATATTTAAGTGTCTAGCGATCTTCCTCGTACTCGTTTCAGGATGTTCTTCGACTTCGTGCAGCACTGCTTCCTCAATTTCAGGTGTTCTCACACATAGAGGTCTACTTTCAGATGTTCCTTTTCGGACAAAACCAGATTCAACAAGACGATGATAAATATTAGAAAAGGGTCGACTATCTGGCAAAGCACGATCGGGGTATCTCTGGTGATAAATCCGTCTGGCTTGCTCACCATTACCGTCGGCAAGGCTATATACGTAATGCATTTCCGCCATTTCTGCATTTGAATAATTCACCATTATTAACAAGATTGTAAAAACTACATAATGAAAAAAATGTCACAGCGAACAGATTGGAATAACAGAGACTTGTCAGATGTCAAAAGACAGTGACATATTCCAGAGCAACTAGATATTTATTGCTAAATTGCATTCTTCAATTATTATATTAATTTTCTCGGCCAATAGAACGTTTTTTTTTACTCAAAAATGGCGCATCGAAGGAAAGCAAATTGAACGGGGAATTCTAATCTAATTTTTATTTGGCAAATCCATTGGCGTACCATTTTCAATACCCGTACGCACGCCACTGTTAAAGCTAAAAATTATTTTTGCATTGAAAAATATGCAACTTTATTAACTTTCACTACGTAATAAATATCAGTGAAATATCTGAAGCCATTCTGAAAATATTAATTAATTTCCATTTTTTTCCTAAAACTTCAACACCTCGAGTTTATGTAAGAAAACATAGTTTATAAAGCAAACTAACATTAATTTTTCATGTAGATTAACACCCTTAAATATTCGCATATCATTAAGGAACATCCTGTATATTGTCGTTCTATCGATATGCTAACTATGCTCCTGTCAGTTCTCCTTTGTAATGCTGCCAAGTTCTAAACCTACCGGACGCATCCGCCGGGCTTTTCCTTCGAATTTTAAATCGAGAACTGGTCGGTACGACCGCTTGGCTCACTCCTACGAAATCGAGCATGTGGCAAAATACGCTAGATGTTTACTCCAGTTTACAGTCTTTAATTACTTCTAACGTCAATTAGCGAGGAAGTAGGGAAGGATTGCAATCGCATTTTTTTTCGAAAATGAGATATATGGAATCTATATAAAGGGAGAAGCGACGGCAATTTTGTTTGTGGTGTAAAAACTACCCCGAAACTTGACGCCTGGAGTACCAGCGGTGCTTTGGCCAGGTTGCCATGCTGGAGGATATTTACTTGGGGAATTTTTTGAGGATATAATGTTCTGGGCGATATCACACGTTTCGCGAAAAGAAAGCATCCCCATTCAACCCTCATTCAACCAAACCTACCCCTTCCTATTAATTAACTGTCACTTTGGGGATTTTTTTTTTGAAAGTAGCAATTCTGAGGAGTTTTTTGTGCTTGTTCTGTGGAAATTTTGTCGGACCCATCTGGCAACGCCGTGCTTGGACAGATCTGCCATATGAACAACAAATGGATTTCCATTTAAAACTGATTGTAAATTAACTCAACCGTTTTTTGAAAAAACATGAGGTAAATAATCGGAAATCTGATGGAAATTGTTGCTGTTATTTAGCTATTTATGAAGAACTGTTAGAAAGCCTTCCTTTATGCGGTGATGAATTGTTTAACGAGGGGGAACAGAAACATGTTCGTTGTTTGGAATTCCTGCTATTCCCCAAAATTGCAGATTTAACAGGCAAGTGTGATCCTGATTACAGTCAAAATATGAAGTACTACAATCCTATTCTCTTTTGATACTATACTAAAATCGGGCAATCTCAGGCGTAGGATCCTAGAAGATAATTATAATATTGTCTTTTTCACGAGTATCCATTACGGTAGAATAATAGCTGATTTTCTAATAATATTGCAAGAATTCCCCATATCGGCAACTTACAGATTTTACGAACAAATTTTGTTTTTATTGCGGCTGAAAATTGGGGGTTGGCTAGAACAGTCGTACTTAACAGCTCTTCACCTGTAGACTATCTGTGTGAAGCAGTTTAATCTCTAGATCTAATTATATTTGCATCCACTACCAATAAGCAAGACAACTTTAAAAAATTATGCACCGTACCTGGAAATAAACTAGTAGGTTCCATCAACAGATCAGTCTCCTTTCCTTTGACATTCCCTTTGAAACCGGGAGGATACAAAATATCATCTAAAGCAGAGTAGAATCTAGCTAGAACGTAACCCTCATCGCATGTCTTCCAATGGACCAACTCTGCGTAGAAAGTTTCGTGGCTCAGCGATCTCTGAAGATCAATCAACTTCCTGTCTTTGTAGAAGGTTTTCGTAAAAATGTATTTTTCGTTGCACGGTAAAGGAAACATCGGTCTGCAAAGCTGCGTTTGGATTTTGGAATCCAGCATCTTCAATTGTAAGGATATCTTTCCGTTTGTGCACAGCCATACTCCTGGACACGTTACTCTGTATATTTCTAGTTCTACTTTTACCAAAAAGCCTTTTGCGGACATACCTTCTGGTTATTCTACCTTGGTACATATTTTATAATGGCTTGTATTCACCAAAATTTACTAGCACTTGCGGTGTACAGTGTAAAAAATGTATAAAAAACTCTAGGCATTGTATGAAATATAACCTTGCAATAACAACACATCAAAAACTGAAAATTTTGATTGGAGCTATCACCGCGACATTTTTCGTTGAGTAAGAAGCTATAGGTCGAAAGCTTGGAAGGTGGAATTAGGTTAGATAAAAGGGAGCATCTGATGGTTTCTATGGAAATGGATCGATTCAAACAATACAAACAGTGACGCAGGATGTGTTTCGGTCTGGTACCATATTCATGGTTATCTTGAGATATGGATTTCATTAATTGGATTAGTGACGCTAATTCATCATCATATAATGGTGAAACAAAAAAAAAACAGAATTTTAGATATTTTCCCTTCTATGAGTAATGCGATTTTTGCAGCTAAAACTGGCAGCAAATTTGTGATTTACGTACTTGGAATAGTTATTTACCTAACAGGTGCGGAAAGTTATACTTTTCCGCACGCAACGGCAGTTGCACGAACGATTCGAAGCGGAGCTAGGGCAAGCCGTCAAGGTACAGGATTGGTACAAAGGCCGACTAGGCGATATAATCTTACATGTTTTCTATTACTAATTTCCTTTAAGCTAAGATATTGGTTAAGGAAGCAATAAGCTTACGTCATGGTTAAGTATGAATGGCAGTTGGCCAGACTCCGACCATTTTTGTCACTGTAGAACTGTATGTGTGTGAGAATAAAGTTTTCAGACTTCACCATGATTTTAATTGATAAATTATTGCTGTAACATCTGCAAAGATAATCACCTCGCCTTTTGTTACAATTTGGAACAAAACGTTCAAATATATAATAAATAGCAAGGGTCCTGGTACTGTGCCCTGCGGGAATCCGTATTTTAGAATTTTTTTATCCTTTCACTTGAATAATCATATTTTTCTAATGATTGAATCGTTTCATGAGCTACCGTGTCGAAAGCCTTAGTCAAATCTATGGAGATAGTTGAGCGTGGAATTTTTTATCTATGTAATCGCATACACGCTTTTCCAGTAGATGTATACCGTTTTGTGTAGACATAAATGTCTTCTGAATCCGAACTGAGTACCTGAAAGAATTTTGTCTTTATCTGTAAACGATGTCATTTGTTCTTTTAGCAATATCTCAACTACATATACACTGGATATAAGTGATATAGATTTTAATTAAATATTTTTCACCCGATTTATGTAACGGTATTAATATTGTCTTTTCGAAGTACATATTAAGACACCTTTTAGTTTATTGAATGTCACACATTATTTTTTTTTTCAGGAGGCATCAGTTCTCGGACCTCTTCCCGCAAGAACTCTTTTTCCAGACCAACAGCGACACGCAACTCCAGCGTTCCCAACGTGTCTCGGGTACCGGCCGCTCCTAGAGTGGCTGCCAAACCTCCCATCCCTCCTGTTGAGTTGTACCTGAGCAGGACGTCTCCAGAGAAGGAGGTGCCTGTTGACGATGAAGACGAGTTCGTACCGGTGTCTATTGACAGGCCCGTCGGTTTGGATCTGGACGATTTCTTACCTGTAAGTACTCATTTTTTTATTGTTATTTTTCTTTATGACTGTCAACGAATTCGAATAGGTCAGAAGGACCCAGAGCTATATGTTAACATTGCATTGTGTGTCGCCAAAATTGTGTAGTTTTAGTGTATACTTTTCGCTCATTTACCTTCCAGTGCCTACCAAAGTGACAATCCAATACATCTGCATACATTTTTTCTCTGGAGAGGTGTTCGAGTAGCCAATCGTACTGTTAGTAAATAGGAATAAAATGAATAAGACCAAAAACGAAAACAAATATTTATTAACGATATAGCACACACACAATTCTGCTTAATTCATGATTTTGGAAGGTGAAAATACGCAAAATTCGATTGATCAAATAGCTAATAAAATGTAACGTATAATTATTATTTATAACGTGAGAGTAAAGTCCTTTCCTAAGAACTTTTAGATTCAAAATTAAAATAGCTGAGAGTCAAAGTTAAAGTTCCAGTTAGACCTCCTCAGTATCCATCAAAAAATTTGGTTTGTCTCCATAATTTTCTTTTTCACTGTTGTTGTTTGGTATGCATTCCTGTTAACAATCCAGGTTCGTACTGAGCATTTAGAGAAACAAAAAGTGAACTTATATAAATCAAAATTACCTCACTACTATCCAGGTAACAGCTCAACGTTGAGATGCAACGCCCATAATATATTAACACTTGTCGATCGATTATTCAGTTTAAATGTTTTTTTTGCAGACCGAAACCTTCACCATTTTAGACAATCGCCTGGAATATTAGGACTGTAGGGAACCCACGCACTTTTATATATAGTGTCCAGTGGGCAAGTTCACTTTTTAATTTAAGAAAAAAAAGTACAAACTGATGAAAAGAAAATATATATTACTATCAACATATTCGTAAATTCGTCGGGTTTTGTTTCTGAAATATCATTCCGTCCAAATGTTTGCCATCCCTGTGGACACACACTTCTAATCGCGGGCGCATATTCTGAAACACTATTTTGCCGAGTTTCTCGTTGAATGTTGCCTTTAAGCTCCTCCAGTGTTCATGGATTATTGAAATACACTTTTGACTTAGATAGCCCCGCAATGTCTCCAAACTTCGATATAACTTTTTGAGGAAAAAGTGCTTTCACCGTCTCCATCGATTCTCTGGACGTATGGGCAGTGTCCTAATCCTGTTGAAACCATGTGTTTCTGTTAAATCGACGTTCAGTTCTTACAATAGGAGCAAAAAAAGTGTCAATCATGTCCTTGTATCGCTCGGATTTGACTATCAATGCATGACCGTTTTCATCTCCAAAGAAATACGGCACAATAATACCGCTAGATGATATGGCGCACCAAACAGTCACCTTTGGAATATGTAGCTGTTGTTGATGTTTCACTTTTGGGTTCTTTGGTGCCCAATATCTGCATTTTTGCTTGTTCACATAACCGTCCAAGTGGAAATGGGTATCGTCACTGAAAACAACGTTCTCGGGTCTGCGCTGCATAGGAAAAAAATTCAACACCTTAATGTTTCGGTACAGAACGCCGAGGATTTGCATTGACCGCATCACTTATTCGACGCAAATTTTATTCGGTTGAGACAGTAGGTGTGGGGCCAGGAATGGGTTGACTAAGAGTAGAGCCTGTTTCACGGAACCTCTTTAACCACTTTTTTAGTAGGTTCTTACTTGCTGCATCTCTTGGTCGGCGAATGCTGTATCGTGTACAAAATTTGGTGGCGGATGGTGCGGTGACATATCGCTCAGAAGGAAATTTCCATGACTCAGACTAAAGTAGAGGCTGAGTGTATTCTTGTCCACTATTCTTCTTTTTTGTGGCATAAGTAAATGTCAGCAAGAAGTTTCCATCTGTCCAGGGCTATCAAATATGCCATTCAAACAAGTGAAATGAACCGTGTACTGTAGTCTAATCATATTAGCAAATTTCCCCGAAAAAGTTGTAAAGCCTGGTTTTATTGCTGCAAGTTGTTCAAGGAAGTATTTAAAACATGGACGCATAAAATGGGTACACCAATTTTTGTGCGAAAACTTTTTATTTGACAACAAAGAATGAGAAAACGTCTTTTTTGGGATCCAATCGAAAATGTTGACAGGAACAAAAAAACTTTAAATATAAGATTTTTAGGTATTTATGAGACCTACAAAATGAGACCACACATAAAAAGATCCGACTAATAGCAAAAATGTTATGGCCGAAAAACGAGGTAAAATGAAGGTTTTGGCACTTGTTGGTAATGCGACGATAATTTCACGTAACTACTTGAGATTCTTCAAATCCGTAGGATTCATACATCTAAATACCAAGACCAAAATTGGAGTATATTGGTCAAGCAGTTTTTTGAGAATTTCTAATTGCTTATCCCAAAACATCTGTTTTTCGGTCATCACTACTAGTTTATTGACAGGGTTCGTTCAAAGAGCATTTAATAGCAAAATAGACGTGTTTATCTTCCCGATATGAATCACAAACCATTTCGAAAGATACATGTTATTTTTATGCGAAAAACAAAGGTTACGTTATTTTCTTCTAAACAAATTCAAACATTTGGTATTTGTGAGTAATTGAACAAATGCGCTACGATATTCGAAAAACATACGTTACTTTACACATTTTAAAACAAAGCTGATGTGTCTATCATCTTTGGTTGCGAATTACTCACAAATACCAAATGTTTGAATTTGTTTAGAAGAAAAAACGTAACCTTTGTTTTTCGCATAAAAATAACATGTATCTTTCGGAATGGTTTGTGATTCATATCGGGAAGGTAAACACGTGTATTTTGCTATTAAATGCTCTTTGAACGAACCCTGTATATTGCTCAATAAACTAGTAGTGATGACCGAAAAACAGGTGTTTTGGGATAAACAATTAGAAATTCTCAAAAAACTACTTGACCAATATACCCTAAGTTTAGTCTTGTTATTTAGATGTATGAATCCTACGAATTTGAAGAATTTCAAATATTTGCGAGGATTTGCATTGACCGCATCACTTATTCGACGCAAATTTTATTCGGTTGAGACAGTAGGTGTGGGGCCAGGAATGGGTTAACTAAGAGTAGAGCCTGTTTCACGGAACCTCTTTAACCACTTTTTTAGTAGGTTCTTACTTGCTGCATCTCTTGGTCGGCGAATGCTGTATCGTGTACAAAATTTCCGAAGGGCAGACGCGTATGAATCACCATTCTTAAAGTAAGCCTCGATAGCAAAAGCACGTTACGATCCGGTCCAACGTTCCATTGTAACTATTTAACCCGCACGCCGAACGCGTCGATCAAGACCTTTCCCCACTTCCTCGCGTATACGGTTGCCGCGTAATTCAAATTTGAAATATGAACTTTCCCACTGGACTTTGTATTTCAGAACAGCACAATACATATTTCATGTGAAATGTTAAGGACAGTCAAACTGGCGACTTCTGCCTGATCGACTTTTGTCCTGACTACAATCAGATTTTGGAGACAAATTGTGGACTTGCTCCTTCTACCTAGTCTGAATTCGCTGATGAATATGAACTCCCTTTCGAACTTTAATTTTAAAGACGCCATTGGGCACAATTGTACTGCTGTAGTATTAATATAATTAATTTTGCAGAAAAACATAGGGCTGTTAGTATACATTATTTGTTCTGCAGAAAAACCACACAGCTCCCGGCTTCCAACAACAATTAGCGAACATGTCGGAGGCTGAGGTGTTAGGCGTAATCATCCGAGGACACGAACCAACTACGGGGATCCTGAACAGCCGAATTCGAAGTCTGAAACTTGTGATAGCGCAGTTCCGGACGAAGGACATGCGAGCTGCCATCGACACCGCCATTTCCATTGACGATTTAGCCGTTCTGGTTGATATGCTTAGCATCATCAAGTCCAAATAGTAAGTTTTTACCAACATGTACCTGTAGTGCCGTTATGTAATTCTATCGCCGGCTGGAACTGCGACTTATAGTAGTAGTAGTAGTAGAAAGATTTATTTAGCACATTTGGCTACATAAACAGAATAATTGTAAACAACTTAGAACTAGTAAATTCAAGCCATATGGTGTATGATGTAAATGCTGGGCAACCTATAATTGTAGATTTAACAAGTGATTTCTCAATTTTACTTTAAATTTTGTCAAAGTTTTCTGGTCTTTTATCTCCGAGTATAATTTATTATATTCAATCAACCCTTGATGGAATACATATTTGTAGCATATGTTATACTTTTTGGTCATTAAATGGAAGTCATCTTTATTTCTGGTATTATGTAAATGATGGTCGACATTTGATGATGTTAAATTAGTTAGACTTGATGGAAATATATTATTTTTACTTTATAAATGAATATCATTGGAAGATATTTGATAAATTTTTTTACATTGAGCCATTTTAATTTGCTAAGCATTTGCCTAATTGGAGTATATTTATCTTTATTTAGTATTATTCTCATGCATTTATTTTGTAAAATTTGCAGTCTTTCAAAAATGGAATTATTTGCTAAATATAGAATAGTCGAACAGTACAAGAAATTTGGAAGAATGATGGTATTATAGATAATTTTTTCTGCTATATGAACTCAGACATCCAGAAACTCTCGATAAATATCCCACTTTACTACTAATCTTATTTATAACTTTTTCATAATGAAAATCAAAAATTAATCGAGAGTCAACAAAAACCCCCAGGTATTTAAAATTTTCTACGAATTCAATATCTTCACCATCAATATTCAGTTGAACATTTGTACATTGTTTTTTTCCGATTAACAAGGCTTTCGTTTTACTTGCATTTAATTTTAGTCTGTTAGATGCTAACCATTTTGAGACAAGTTTCAAGTCTTCATTTATTTATATAATACCCGTCTGAATATTTTTAGTACTTATATAAATCATAGTGTCATCGGTGAAAATCTGAATTTTGCATTTTTTTACTATGGCAGGTAAATCATTTATGTATAAAATAAAAAGAAGTGGTCCCAGGATACTGCCCTGTGGAACACCCAACGTATTTTCAATTTTTGATGAAATAGTGTCATTAACTTTTGTAACTTGCATCCTTTTAGACAAATAATTTCTAAACCAATCTAAAACACTTCCTGATATACCATATGCCTTCAATTTACCTAACAAAATATCTCTATCAATCGTTTCAAATGCCCTCTTCAAATCCAAAAATTCTGCTATGACAACTTCTTCTGAGTCTATGGCTCTTCTCCAATTCTCAGTTACCAACTGGAAAGCCGTTTCTATGGAATATTTTTTTCGAAAGCCTGCTTGCGCCTCCTCTAAAATTTTGTTTTCTTCTATAAACTGCATTAATTGGTCATGCACTATGGACTCTAATAATTTTTCAATGTCTGGTAACACATTTACTGATCTCATATCGCTGCATCTTTTAGAATTTTTTATTTTGGGAACTGGTGTTATTGTAGAGCATTTCAAATTTTAAGGAAAAGAACTGCTTCTCAGTGAACAATTGATCCAATTTAATACAGGATATCCCAAAATTTCGAAACAGTTTTTCAGCACGTTTTTAGTAGTGATTTCGGCACAGTTGTTATTTGATTTTAAACTGTTTACTTTTTTTCTTAGATAATTCAATGATACGCTGTGAAATTTTGAAAGTGTATGGAACATTTCCCCCTGAAAACTGATTTTCATATAGTCAGGTGCAGCATTGGCAGTACCCACAATATCAATAATACTTTCCACAAAATATTCATTTAGTTTGTTTGCAATCACCAAAGAAGTTGTTTCGGTACCGTTTTCGAATTGAACTTGATTTAAACAATCATGCGGCTTCGAATTGATCAGTCTTTTTACAGTCTTCCACATCTTTACACTGTCGCACTTGTTATTATCGATTTGTTTATCGTAGAATTTCCTTTTTTCTTCTCTAATTACATATACACATTTGTTCCTAAGAGTTTTATATACCTCCCAATCATCATTTGATTTTGTGAATATACATTTATTGTATTGTTTGTCTCTCAAATTTTGAGCTGCCTTAATATTCTTGTTATACCAGGGTGTATTTTTTGTCGAGCAAATCACTTTTTATCATTTGCTAGATCTAAACAAGTTTTTATATTTCCTATTATGTTGTCATATATTTTTTCCATATTCTCACCAAAATTCTAATAGCAGCCAGCAAGTTCTCGTTCAAGTTTTTCGTACTTAATAGTATTTACGATTTTCTTAATTTTTGTATCAGAAAAATGCCCTACCAAGGGCAGCATTGTCCAACTGTGATCGCTAACTTTAGGTGTATATACAGCTTTAATCCCTGCACATTCGAAATTTACAATAACAAGATCTAACAAAGTCTCTGATGATGATGTTATTCTGGTACTCTCTTCAATTTTTTGCTTGAACACATAGTTGTTTATGGTTTCTTTCAATTTTCTTGTGTTCATGCTTTTACCATAATAATTTAAATTAAAATCACTTAAAAGTATTATATTGTTTCTAAAATTCCACATTTCTTCGGAATCAAAATAGCTTTCGACCACCTTAAAGACACTTAAGCTTTTTATGCTTTAAAGATCATCCGGTAATTTATTAAAGATTTTTATTCCTTTATTTAGGTCAAGTATTTCTTTGTGTAGATTACCAATGTAGGAAAGTCCCTGGAATGGCAAATTTAAGGCCATGGTGAAAATGAGCCTTTTGTACTTACGGCTTACATTCCAATCTTGCATGTTTCGATAGATTCGCCACTAGCCAAAGTATAACCATTTATTTTCTGTATCAGCTGCTAAAAAATTACTTACATACGATTCTTTTTTGTTTCAGCTCACTGTGGAACTTGGATCTATGCGTAGCGGTATTACCAAAAATGTTGGACTTGCTTCAAAGCAAATATGAAACGTAAGTACATATTACGAAAACTATATCAACATCAATCGTTTCGAATCGTGTTTTGATAATATGTGATTGTACAATAACAGCAAATCAAATTTCAAACCGATTTTAATCCCTCGGGTGATTTTCAGTTCGCCATTATAAGACTCAGGGGCATTTAGTTAATTTTGTTTTACAGGAGCTGAGTCTATAATTCTGGATTGTTGATCGGCATATATTGTTTCAGGTACATTACTGTAGGTTGTGATACACTGAAATTAGTTTTAAAACACTTTGGACCTGTGATAAAAAGCAACATTCAAAGTCCTGTCGGATCTTTTGGTGTTGATATACCGAGAGAGGAGAGGTACCAAAAATCTGTCAAGTGTCATGAGATGCTCAGTCAAATAAGGTTTGTATCATTATATGTTATTTACTATAAAAATTACACAAAATAATTGCGCAAAGTCAAATATAAACCGTGTAAATTAAGTCAAGTCTGGTTTAACTGTCCAAGAAAAGAGTTTAGGATAGGTTATAGGTCTTCAATTTTCCGTCATGGTAGACCCTGCACAAACGTTCTTACATCGAGGAGAAGAACTAATTCCTTTGAACTACGATTCATAATATTTACCAGGAAAAATATCTTAGATTTCAAAGCTTCTTTTAGCTCCCACACTACTGCCGACCTATCATGTTTTTTTTTATATTAGACGAAAACCATACCACCCATTTCCGTAGATCGGTCGGTCTGTCTGTCAGCTAACCATTGGCTCCTCTCTAACTGACTGGGTACCCCTCCAATTTTAATAAAATTTTGACACTAGGTTGCTACTTTACCAAGGACGAAATAGCTTTGTGGTGAATTAAAAAAGCAGCTAAAAACTTTTTTTTGATGTTTCAGAGGCTCCTGATCATTTTCAGGGGTTAAACATTGATGGTTGGGGATTGCAGGGGGTGGGGGAGGGTATATCCCATTTTTTGGCGGTAGTATGTACGCTATGTGTGCAAAATCCTATCCGCACCTGACGGCTCACCGGTAGAACAGGCTTTATTGGCTTATGGCATAGCTGATTGTTGTAGTTCAGCAACGTTGCCAGATAGTCGATGCTGTTGGAAGGACAGAGAAACATTATGTAGCCCCATTTGATTGACTTGATCCATTTAACTTTCTTGTTGTACACTTCCTTAGCTAGCTTTTCTCTCAAAGCGGATAATATACTAAGTGACATATAAATCCGAACACCCAGTTTAAATGGTTTTATTTTAATAAAAGTTGGCGAATGTATCTATCTTACTGTAAATAACAAGTGAAAACATCTTCAGCCTTATCAGTTGGACATTCCGGTTTTTATACTGCTTTTTTTTAATTCACTAACGCTCTAAAAATGAATATTTCAGCCGTGGTAAAGAATCAACGTTGGAGGCTTTTGGTACTTGACATCCTTTACGATCGGTTACGATGCCTAGAGTACGGAGACCTGTACGATTTCGTCAATAGGGGCCGTATAGTGGGACTTCGGGAAGCTGGACTTTCTTTTCGGGCAATTGCAGTTAGAGTGCAAAGAAGTGGTTAGGTGTTGTCAGGCATGGCTTCGAGAAGGCCGTACGCAAAGAGCAAGGGGCACTGGACGCCGCCGTAGAACAACAGACCGTGAAGATCGCCGCCTAAGATTATTGGCCTTAAGGGACCGTTTCTCCACTACCAGGTCCATTGCAAATGAATGGTTTGCAGAACACGGAAGACCTATTGGCATGCGAAGTGTTTACCGACTAATGAGAAGTTTTGGCTTGTTTTCATACCGGCCACACTGGGTCCTCCCTTTAACTCGAGAACACCGACGTAATCGCCTTGAGTGATGCAGACAACGGTCACTCTGGGATCAGGAATGGAACAGTATTGTCTTTAGTGACGAGTCTCGATTTTGTTTAGGCATGCACGATGGTCGTGCCAGGGTTAGAAGGCGACGTGGTGAAAGGAGGAATCCACAGTTTTTTGTTGAAAGACATGTTCATCACACTGTTGGAGTTATGGTTTGAGGTGCTATAGCTTATGGTTCCAGGTCACCTTTAATCTTCATCAGAGGTAACATGAACGCGCTGCTTTATATCCACGAAGTTCTAGAACCCCATCTTTTATCCTATCTTGACACCCTGGCAGATCCAACTCTCCAACAAGATAATGCCCGACCACATGTTGCAAGAGTCACAATCGACTTCTTTCAACATAATGATGTCACATTGTTACCATGGCCACCAAGATCTCCCGACTTATCCCCAATTGAGCACGTGTGGGATGTGATGGGTAGGAGATTGCTCAATTTGCAACGTCCTCCTCAGACTCTAGAAGCACTTCGAGAGGAGTTGGTGGTTGCCTGGAATGAGATACCACAGGAGGACATTGACCACCTGATTAGAAGCGTGCCTAGGCGCGTTGGAGAATGCGTAGCACATCAGGGTGCATCCACACATCATTAAAGGTCAAAGGGCTTTAAAGCAGTGCAATCATTTTGAAATTTTTATCATTTACTTATTATGCTTCATTAAGTACTTATACAAAATTTTATTAAAATAAAACCATTTAAACTGGGTTTATTTTTTATTTTATGAGAAGTGCATAGTCAACCTGGTTGACGTCTTTTTTTCAAACGAGATCCTTAATTTTCTTCTTTTCATTATTTAGTTTACCTTGATGAAAGAGAAGCCTTGACTATGAACTGAACTTTAAACAGCATTCTTAATAAACCTGTTTTTATCGTTGCAGGTCTTTCATAGTGAAGAAACAGAGTTTACCAAGCATAGGAAGTTCGTTCCGCGAAGTGCACGAACTGATGTGCAACTTCCTGGATTGACGCCAAAGACTCGGACACGTGACAGGCGTCCTTTACAGAAACATCAGCGTCCAAGTTGGTGGCGGATGGTGCGGTGACATATCGCTCAGAAGGAGATTTCCATGACTCAGACGAAAGTAGAGGCTGAGTGTATTCTTGTCCACTGTTCTTCTTTTTTGTCGCATAGGTAACTTTCAGCAAGAAGTTTACATCTGTCCAGGGCTATCAAATATGCCTATTCAAACAAGTGAAATGAACCGTGTACTGTAGTCTAATCATATTACCAAATTTCCCCGAAAAAGTTGTAAAGTCTGGTTTTATTGCTGCAAGTTGTTCAAGGAGGTATTTAAAACATGGTCGCATAAAATGGGTACACCAATCCTTGTGCGAAAACTTTTTATTTGACAACAAAGAATGAGAAAACGTCTTTTTTGGGATCCAATCGAAAATGTTGACAGGAACAAAAAATCTTTTCATATAAGATTTTTAGGTATTTATGAGACCTGCAAAATGAGACCACACATAAAAAGATCCGAATAATAGCAAAAATGTTATGGCCGAAAAACGAGGTAAAATGCAGGTTTTGGCACTTGTTGGTAATGCGACGATAATTTCACGCAACTCCTTGAAATTCTTCAACTCCGTAGGATTCATATATCTAAATACCAAGATCAATATTGGAGTATATTGGTCAAGTAGTTTTTTGAGAATTTCTAATTGCTTATCCCAAAACATCTGTTTTCCGGTCATTTCGTATTTGTGAGTAATTGAACAAATGCGCTACGATATTCGAAAAACATACGTTACTTTACACATTTTAAAACAAAGCTGATGTGTCTATCATCTTTTGTTGCGAATTACTCACAAATACCAAATGTTTGAATTTGTTTAAAAGAAAAAACGTAACCTTTGTTCTTCGCATAAAAATAACATGTATCTTTCGGAATGGTTTGTGATTCATATCGGGAAGGTAAACACGTGTATTTTGCTATCAAATGCTCTTTGAACGAACCCTCAATAAACTAGTAGTGATGACCGAAAAACAGGTGTTTTGGGATAAACAATTAGAAATTCTCAAAAAACTACTTGACCAATATACCCTAAGTTTGGTCTTGTTATTTAGATGTATGAATCCTACGAATTTGAAGAATTTCAAATATTTTCGAGAAACCATCGTCGCATTACCACCAAGTGTCAAAACCTGCACGTTGCCTCGGTTTTCGGCCATAACTTTTTTGCTATTAGTCGGATCTTTTTACGTGTGATCTCATTTTGTAGGTCTCATAAATACTTAAAAATTGGTGTACCCAGTTTATGCGTCCATGTTTTTCGCAAACCAGGGGTATTTTCGTCTAATAAGATGAGACTATCGGACTGTCAGAGATTCTCACGACACCATAAGTTGAAAGTAGAAACTTCAATCTTTTTGCGGTATATAGAACGTCTAGAATCCACTGCGCCCTTCTATTTGGCATAAATAAATCAAATGAGAAATAGTAACGAGACGTCAAGTGAATGTCGGTGTTTACGAGCCCCCAAGTTACGGCGCTCCATCAGGTCTTTTAACTCAACCAAAAAACTAGTGAACACTATCTGAAAGTATCACAGCAACTTCTTCATCTTGGCAATTTTAATAAGAATCGAGCTAAAATGGTGGACAGGAATACCTCTTTATGGTGCTATGGAAGGGAGAGAGAGAAAAATCGACTAACATCTGGATGAAGAGGGTACGACAATGCTTAAGGCTGTGGTATGAGGGGGGAAGCTGGATGATTTGAGGGATAATACAAAGTGGGTCCAGGATGTATTGTGTACGAACTAAGGCTATGCGAAACTTGAAACATTCGTGTGTCAATCTTCCGGCACATATTTTACAAACGAAGTATTTTTTTAGCTAGAACTAAATGTTTTATCTTCAAACAATCAACAAATCAATTTCTAATCCTTATAGGAACGGATAAAAATGCAGAGCACTTAAAATAAAGAGAAATTCTATATGAATACATGGTACGACCACATAATAGTTATACCAAGTGAGGCAGCTTCGCCTCGTAAGGAAGAGTATCGTAAAAAAGGGAATTTGTTATCTCACTGTTGAACTGCCCCACTTTAGTCGAATTATTTTAACTCGTAGAACTCGCGCTATAGCGCGGCAAAGTTGCGAAACTCCCTAGATTATATCTGCTATTCTTTTCTTTCTCTCGCGCATATAGAACTTCTAACAAACATTTTTAATGAGAGGAATCAGGATTGAAGATAAAGAATAATTATTGTAAAGAAAAAATGTAAGCTTACAAACATAAACAGCTTCAAAGATTTTATCGCCAATGGATAAGCCTTCCACATTTATGCTTGTTACTGTCAGTGTGACAAGTTGCTTGTAATGGGCGTGCGATTTAAGTTCACCACTTGTTGATCGCAGTATTTATGTTTTGGATAAAAATTTCAAAGAAAGTTGAAGAACATGTGGAACCAACTCTTGACGATATTACATCTAAACCTAAGAAATTCTGAAATATTGTGACTCGTATGGCAAAGTTGTTTTTTACTGTTCTTATTCACTTTTCATTTTTTGTCTAGGGTCTTTATGGTTTTAGATTATCTTATTACTCATAAAAAATTTAGAAGTTCCAACGTTTTGGCATGCTTGTAAATGTCAAGTTTCGCATAGTACTGTTCCTTGATTGAGTTTGTATTCGGAATTGAGAGGTTGAGATCAAACTGCATCAATGCTCTCTTAACGTTTTAAAACAAAAATGGTGCATGCGAGGTCTCAGCTGATATCATTCAAGTAGATTTTGGAAGATTTAGAAAAGTTTAAATTAATTTTAGTGTGTTCGTTCTGAGTATGCTGTTCATAATTTCAACAAAAACTGGTTTAAGTAGCAGACATGAGAGAGGCCCCAGTAACTTTCCTGCTAATCAGACGTTGATCGTCAATAAGGTTTTCAGACTCAAGTTGCCCTAAAATGGTGGTTTAATGTTAACCAGAAGACCATCACTGGTCTAAGTGGAAAGCTGTAGTTATTTTGACGCGAAACGCACTGAACACAATAGCTGAGATGCAAAAGTAATGTTGTCGCTGCTAGCCGACCAGAACTTGAAAAACGAATTTTCGAACTACTGGTAGTTAACTTCCAAATAAAGGGGTAAGAACCAAAAAGATCTAAGTGCCGTTATGCTTGTCTGGAAATATTCAGATATATTGATTATTAATTGTAAAATCTGTAAAAACATTTCATATGGGGTTTTTAACCCTTAACCTACCATGTGAGTCATCTGGACGCAAAGATCCATGTGGGGTCTCACAGACCACTAACTGGGCAGATAGTAAAACAAGTTGTTTTTTGGAAATAATTTATTATTGTTATGTATAAAGCAATAGGGGTCCTACTACTACATGTAAATGAGGAAAAACGGTTTGTTTCTAAATTGGTTTCTGACAACAACAAATATCTGGAAAACTATATCGTAACTTGACCTAATTAAACATGTATTCTTAAAAGCTCACAAAAAAAACATTAGCGACCTAAGTAGGAAAATGTATCTAAAACATTTTTTAGGAACCTAAGCTATATTAAAAAATTGAACTCAAAGGACAATAACACTGAAATGCTCTTCTAGCAGAAACTAATCAACCGTCTTTTTTGCGCATGTATTGCATAGAGGCTTTGTGCACTGCAAGCAAATCGCCCGTCTACACTGCACACAGAGATACTTTGTCTTGCGATGTTTTGCTGCAGGACACAAATAGCATGCTTTACTTGTTGTAAGCAAAAGCTCTCCTTCATTTCGTTTGTTTCCGGTAGCCTCAAAATTCTACTAATATTGCTGCGTATTTCACGAGGCACTCGATCATTTGCTAGTCTTCTTTCCATATTTTCTCGAACTAATTCAGCAGCTAGTTGTTTTACAAATATTGATTTATCTTTTATCACCTCTTTGACAGCTTGATGTAAAATAAATGAATTTACAATAGATACATCAAGAATACTGAAGAATATTGCAAGCGACCATCTACGTGTTCGCCGGCTTGTCAAACTTTTCGAGCATTTCTCGTCGAGTGTATCTAAGGTACCTGAGGGTATTAACGCCCACTTAACAAACTTTTTTTAATCTACTAATTACGAGTGAGGATTGATAAATTACTGCATTAGTAAAAACATCTTTATTGATAAACAAATACAAATTTTAGCCTTTTTTAGTTCTCAAAGTATCACAGGACCTCTATAGGCCATTTCAAAAAATGGTGTTTTTGGGCGTTATTAACCACCTAGTAGTATATTAACGCCCTATGGTAAATGCAGTGTAAGGTACATGAAAGTAAGCAAAAACTGAACTAAGCACAAATATATTCTGCTTAAAACTATTTTACAGTTTAAAAAAACAAGTCTTCAATGTTTGGACGCTACTACCCGCACAAAACTTTCTAATAGAAACGAAACATTTTTCTTCGCTAAGTGAAAAGGAACATTAAACAGATAATGCAACGGGTATTATTAGAGCATTCCTGCATTATTAACAAAAAAAAAACATGAAATGAAAAACTAACACTCGGGGCATTCAAAAATTAAATCGCTTTCTGTCAGACCAACACACTCCTCATGGTACCAGACTTGGCATTTCATGCACTGTCTCATGTCTGATAAACGATTTTCTTTGCAAGCTGGACAATACCAATCTGCAACTTGATCTGGAACAATCCTTGAGCTCGATGGATTTTGCTGGAACAAGTCCTTAGTAATTGTCTGTGCTTTGTAGTTCATTGCTTTTTCCGTGGTAGTTTAACAGTAACCGGTGTCGCCAGAAGTTTTTGGAAAGACGTTCTAGAACGATAGTGAATCCGTTTTTGTAACTCTTGAAGTGGCAAGTCATCTTCGGAATCAGATGAATCCACTATGTGTGAGGTGGCATTTTCTTTTTGTCTTGCAAATAAATATTTTCCGACACCCTTGGACGTTGAGGGTTGCTGGTCGACGTCTTCTGGCCTATTGGTGTCGGGCAGTAAACGTTGCGTCAAGATAGATGGAGCGAACGCCGTTGCGGGAATGGCATCGGTGTTAAAATGATAAATCCCTACAGCCCTGAATCCACTAGTTATATTAGAGTAGGTCATACACTTGGACCAAACGTTGGTAAAAATCTTGTTGAAGCTGATTTTGTTAATTTTTCGGCCTGGATTCTCAGACTGATACTTCAGCATCTCTACATCCCAATGATGTTCATAAGATCGATACACAGATTTGTCGAGCGGCTGTAGTTCGTGCGTTGTGTTTGAGGGTAGACAATAAAGGGTAATATCGTGCTCTTCAGCGGCATTAACTATTCTCAAGTCCAAATGACATGCTGCACCATCAAACACTAAGAGGACTTTGCCAGGTGGTTTAAAACTGGCAAGGTGCTTTATAAAATCAACAAAGAGCTCGGTGGTCATATAACCTTTAGGGGACATCCTTACCATACTGCCTGTTGGTAAATCGTCACAGTATTCTGGCTTAACTCTTTTACCCTTGAAAATTATCATTGGCGGAATTGGATTACCAATGGCGGATACACACCCCACCACGGTAACATTTTGTGCATGTTCATTTGAGATAAGGTGAACCCTTTTCACACCTTTTTGTGCAAGAACGGTAGGTTGATGGTGAAGGGTCAGACGGCAACCTGTCTCATCCATATTGAAAATTTTCTCAGGTTTGTGCTTTAACTCCAATTTATCTAATAAGTTACCAATTTTTTCAAAATGGTCCTCTACTATGAACTTATTCAGTTTTTGCGCTCTTGCTTGATTCATAAATTGGGCTTTCCTTTTTGATACAATCGGGTTTCTTTTTAAGAAAGATTTCATCCAATCCTTTCCTGCTCTTTGGCTTTCTGTATTGAAATTATTTGGGATGTTGTTTATTTCACAGAACTTGAAAACATTAAAACGTAACGTTTTCAAGGTTAGCGCCAACCCTATATCGGCCAAACGCAGAATCCTTTCCACTAGATCTTTCTCTTGTTCTGTATTTAGCACGGCTTTTCGGCCAAATCTTTTAACGCATTTTCCAGTTTTGAGGTGATCCCGAAGTGTTCTTCTGGGAATATCATATCTCTCCGATGCGGCTCTCTGAGTTAAGATCCCCCTTGATACTGACAGAATGGCTGCCTCCATATTCGCTTCGTCCCATCCTACACCTCTTTTTCGGGCTGGTGTTGACGATTTCTTTTCCATGTCTAATCACTTCTGAAATAGTTCAAAAATATCATATTTTCATTTGTTTAATAACGCCCGCTTAGGCTGTTTAATAACGCCCACCCCGAATTTGGCTGGGCGTTATTACACGATTCACTTCTTACAACAAAAAAAACCAATTCAAGAAAAAACACATTTTAACAAGCAGAACTAATTAGCTATTCGCTTGTCATAGACCTTAAGGCGGCTCCGACGCAGTGAGTTTCAGGCCATTTACAAGGGTTTAGCTGCTTCGGAATTGACGCTCCATTTTTCTATATATTTGAATAAAATTTATACAGTATTTTCAGAAGACAATTGTCCAGGGTGCTATAGAGCCACTTTTCTAAAAAAAAATTTTTTTCAGGAGTTATGGTGGGTGGAAGTGCAGATAATTGTTGTTCGACTTCTCGATTTTTTTAAAAATAACCCAGAGGAAAAAACGAAAAAGTGGCTCTATAGCACCCTGTGGAGTCTTGTTTTTAGTGCACTGTGAAAATTTCATTGAAAAATATTCAAAAATGAAGCGTCAATTTTGAAGCGCGAAAACCTCTGCAAATAGGCTTTTACACGAATTTTATCCACTATCTCGTGCTGCCAGTCGAAGCAACGCGGCGGTGTGTACGGACTAAGAAAGGACGTATTCAGATAATTTGTTGTCCCAAGTTAAACAGTAGCAGCTTTAACGTCGGTCGTTCGAGATAAACATCGGACCAGTAAATGATATTTTTAATAGACTTCAATGAAAGAGGGGAAATTTTTAATCGATTTTGATCATTTCTTTTTATACAATAGGGCATGCTTCAGAGGTGATACCACAAAAAATTATTTTTGTTCAATCACCCCAATATGGATATCAAATGGAAGCACTTGTACAAAACAGTAATACGAAAACAGTTTCAAATCAAGATGGCGGCCGTTACAAAATGGCGGATAACATAGTTGCTAATATCTCAAATAAGAGTCGTCGCCTTGTAGAATACAGTACTTCACTAAAAATTTGATTAGAAGATTGCCGCCGTTTCGAAATTGCGAGTTACATATTTTTGTACAAAACCCCCAATTTACATATCAAATGAAAAGACTTGACATGTGTGGTAAAATACAGAACTTTGTGACCAAAAGTTTCCAGGTGGTTCCAGGGTCATTGATTGGAGGCGGTAATCTTTTTGGTTAAAAATAATAATTATAGTGAACGCATTTAATACAAATAAAATGTCACTTGCTGTTTAGCTTTAACCTTATGGAGTATCGTAAAATAAACTTAACACGATAAGCGTCATGAGATATAATGCGTGTGTCGCACCTCATTTGGCGCTTTGGGCCTCGTGACACACATGATATGTCTCACTGCTGGCAGTTACATTTGGCCGCGTAACGTAAGACGTGTGCCACGCTGATGTGATTTTCTTACGGGAACCAAGAGTCCGTGGCCTGAGGGACCAAATTATACTGAATTGGAAATGAAAACATTAAAAAACACGTTGTTTATAGAGTTTTACAAAAAGAGGATATTCTACAAATCTAAAACAAAAAGCAAATCTTATAAAATAATCAGACATTCTCATTCAAAAATGAACAAAGTAATTTCACAGCAAATCAGTAAGTTATGGTAAATGTCGATATTCTAACGAACACAAATATGGAGGAACTCTTATAAACTAAACAGATTTACAAAGTCTTATGCAGGAATAAACAAAATATCGGTATAAACAAACAGTAATACAGATAAATATGGAATTACTACAACTACTATCTGATTCACTACCACTTGGAGAATACGCATCAGATAAGTATACATCCCCACATAACTCAGTACTGCCACTCTCTTCATCCGATAGTATTTCATTACACAATTGTTCAAGCCTTTTTTGCTCCGCTTCGTAATGCGACATCACAAATTTGGTATTCAATAATTTATAAACAGTAAAGCAATTTGGACAAGATGACGTACAATACCAACAACGCTTCAATAATAAATGACACGAAACAGTGCTCAACGCGCGACATGATGCAAGTCTTGACTTGCAAAAAACGCGACGCGACTTATGTGCCATGCGACCCGACTGGTCTGTGGGCCACGCGACATACAACTAGTACCTCAGAAAAAAAAATCAAAAAAGGGGAAAAATCATAGGATTTGAGAAAAAAGTCAAGTCAAAATATTAAACCGAAACTTAAAACAAGCTAATTTGACAATAATAACAGTTTGGCCCAGTGGACTGGATTTTCAGATTCTACTGTGGCGCTTAATGTGTCAATGTGACATTTCAATATTCGCCGTCTAACAGACTAGATAAAGTTAGCCGATGCTACGTGCTATTGAGCCTGACGATTGACTTTTATTTAAATAAACAATATATACATAATATACAATAAATAGTGAACATCTAGTACTAGTACCAAAATGGAAGAGATTAGCATAACATCTCGCACATCGCTGCTAAAGCGAGATCTGCACACCGCATTTGCCGACACGAAGGGGTTAGTAACGGCGTACAATGTAATATGCTAATCTCTTCCATTTTGGTACCTGAGTACAGCAAAAATAGCCAATTCTCAAGAACTCTTTTTCTTGTTCAAACGGTTCTCTTGTGCCTTCAAGATCACATCGGGATCGCGGATTGGCATATTTCTGCTTTTCCTCGGATCGACCAGTTCTGGGAGCAAGCAGTTCATGTAGAAGAATTTCAATTTCTCTTCCATTTCATTTTTCCAGAAAACGACATCCTTTTGAATGACGTCTATTTTCAAACCATACGGGGTCCAAACACCCAGCACACAGTACTCTCTTTGTGCAACGTGTAGCTGCCCTTGAATTTGGTAATACCACTTGTTTTTTATTTATTTCATCGCTTATCCAAAACGTATTTTTTTTGTTCAGAATGTCCTCTTCAGGGGTCATTTCTCTAGCCGACCATGGACATTCAATTTCTAGCAGACCTTTTTCGCCTATCAAACCATCTGGCGATGCTGCCAGAAATGGATGGGTCCTATCAATAAACAACCCGCAAGGTTGTACTTCTGATTGCGAATATGATTTCTCTATTTCTGCCTTTGCCACGCTTTCATGCTTTTTTCCATTGTCACATGCATTGCTAAAGAATTCGGTTGGGTATATTATGGCGTTTACTAGAGCTCTGCAACTTGTTGTATCTCTTCTTCTACAAACCTCACCAAACCGAGACGCAGTCAACCTCATTCTTCGATGAAGACGCCACAAATTGCAATCCTGAGATTTTGTGGCTTGCTCGATCTGGGAAATTTTGGAGTCGGTTTTTGCAAGTTTTTTCAAGAATTCTACCTTGGCAGCCTCTATATCTTCGTTGCTCATGTCAGGCTTCTCACAGAATTCCCCATAGGATGCGTTCTCTTTAGTATCACTATCTCTGATTTTAATTTTCCTTGGTTTCAGCTTCTTTTTCAGATTTTTGTGCGCCCTCCTTTCTTCAACTTTAGCAATCAAAGAGGTTGGACTGAAACTAGAGAGTAGCCGCTTTTGGATCACACAAACAGGTCGCTGTGTATTGTGGCTAGTGAGCCGGCTGCAGCACATCTTCCTTGGTAGGATCTCTTCTTGCAATAATTAATCCGTTTACCCCCAATGAATTTAGCTATGATTGAGTTAAACTGCTCTACAATACTATTGTCGACGTCATGAAGTAAACCTACTGCATTTTTAATCAGAATTGCCAGAAATGATATCAGCCTCTGGTGCAAATCTAAAAAAAAAGGGTATACACACCTGAATTTGAAGATCCATGCCATCTGTCTCTGTTAGAGAATGCATATGCGAAACCTTGCTGTCATTTTTAAGCTAAAATAACATATAAAATATAGCTATAATAGTAACTACGTATAGTCTAATTTATTGGCAAAATGAATGCTAAAATTCATAATTGTTTTGGTACCTACCTTTCTATCTGGAAAACGTTTTTTTTTCCTGTGCGTATTTAAATGCGGCTTCTTCGAGACGCCACGTTTATTTCTCTTATTGTTTGTTCATTTATGATACCTTGATAAGAAAGACACTCAACAATAACAACACAACAATAACAACACAACAATAACAAAACGATAATACAACAATACAATAACGGTAATAAGAGTAATAAGGGCTGAGTATACTATGCGCCAAAATAGGGAAACAGTCGTACGCTAGATCGTAGATCGTATATCCAAATCAAATCCGACTCTGTGCAATATGCAAATTCAACCAGGCACGCGAACAGCACACCTCTTCGTATTACTATCCTTTTCTAACGTAGAGCGCTTGCCTTGTCACAACGCCGTCCTACTAGCGTTTCCCTATCACCCCCCCGATACCCCTCAGAAACTCTGCTTGACTATGAGAGCGCCGTTAAGCATTACGTGTGGAAAATAACAACCATTTATCATGCTAAAATACAAATTTACTTACTTATTTGCAGCACCTAATTTTATAAAATGGATCGCACAACCACCTGTTTTGTATGCTTAGTTATAACTGACTGCGCAAACTCGCTAATGGCGTCGACTATCAGTGTCTTCGTCTTACTACAGTCGAGTATGTTCCTTATAACCTGCGTTAGCTTCAAATAATCCAGTGCAAAGCGCCAAATTTAAAAGCGGGCGTTATTAACCACCGGGCGAAATTGCCCGCACCTACCTTACACCGCCTTTGGTCCGGTTAAAAAAGAAATTATTTCTGGCTTTTGGGTTTCAGGGTCGGTGTAGCGCCTATTGTGCATAGAAGAAACTAATAGTATTGCTTTTCCTTTCTTTCCCACATAAGAAACTAAAGTCATATCTTCACGAAATCCATCCAACGATGATCCTTCTTCTCTTTTCTTGTTTGGTAAGAATTCTGTTGGTACTTCTCGTTTATTTTTCTTTAGTGTAACTACGTAAGTTAGTCCATTTTTCATTAGCAGGTCAACAAGTTCTATAGAGCTGAACCAATTGTCAACAGTTATATTTCTGTTACTTCCGAAAAGAGGTTTTGCAAGACGTATCACTGATTTCTAACCAGTAAAGTTTAAAAAAAATCTTAAATTAAATCTAAACGGTATTCCTACTTTCCATGAAAAATATTGAAGCAGTTCAAACAATATCTCGGATTACCTTCGCAAACGGAACAAAACGTAACTCTTTTCACCTTACTTTATTTTTTTTATAACAACCTTTACAGTACTTTCTATTCTCGCGAGCTTTACAGTCTAATTTTGAGAAACGTCAGTACAAAGATTTCGTGTAGGCTGCGGCCTAGGTATCGCTACATCAGGACTTTTGAATGTCAAAAGGTCTTCTATGACTGACATTCAAAATTCGTTTACTCGTATAGGCGTGACAGTCTCCTCATTGTGTTTGAAGAGAAAATGTGCATTTACAATCGATGTACCTATTATAGTCTCAATCGCCACCTTTTTGTACCACCGAATTGTGCGACGTAGAGCAGTACTGTAACTTGACATTTGGTCAGATATATCAATTGAGGATTTCCCACGTTGTAATTAACTACGGCTTTCGGTTTGTGAATAACGTGTCCACGCCGTTGAACCTGCACTGTGTCATCGGTATGACAAGTGGAAAGCACAAGCACGTCTCTTTTGTCTCTTAATTTTAGAATACAGATGCCCCTTTCATTTTCTTCTGCAGTGATTTCACCTTTTTCCAGTTTTTTCTTTGTAACACTGACGGGATTTCCAGCACGATTGGTCCGCAAGGTGCACAAACAATGGGTCTTATTATCCAGGAGTAAATGAGGGAGTTGAAGGCTGGTATACCAGTTGTCAGTGATACAGATCCTGTCACTATTCAAAAGTTCCTGAGAGAGAAAGTCATAACAATATGTGAGGAGACTGAAAAATGTCTGTTTTTGGCTTGTTCTTTTTCTTTTCCCGCATAAATACTAAGGTTCCAAGTATAACCATTATCGCAACGCAACTTGAACATTTTTACCCCATATTAATGAGTTTTCATAGGGTTATACTGTTTGAAAACTAAGTGTCCTTGATAGGGTATCATAGTCTCGTCAATACAGAATGTTTTCCTGGCGTATAGAGTATTTCGTAATTTGACATGGTTTAGCTAGTAATGGTTGCAGTTTGTACAGACGATCTCCATCTCGACAAAGTTTATTGTCTGAGAAATGCAGCATTTTAGCAGTAATTCAAATCTATTATGGCTCATTATATTACGAGCGACGTCATTTTTCAGTAGCCATTTACTAGACCAGTAATCTCGAAGACAATTCATTTTTACAATGCCCATGCCAATAAAATGTATAATTTCGGTCCTGTCTGTTGGCTGCCAAGTTTTTATGCGAGCTTCATTGCATATGTTATCGTTTTCAGTAACACATTGCGTCGCATAATGATTTGTTTGGTCAACAATCAAATCTAGTATGTCAAAATCCACTAAGGAAAAAAATATTGAACAGATTTTTCTCCTTTCAGTGCCACCTGCCATTCAACTTTCATTCCACTTGTGAAGGTTTCTGGAAATACTAAATTATTTCCTTGTACGGGAACCCAAACTGATTGCGAGAGATCACGAAGACTTGGGACCATCATAATTTTCTATTATTTCAGGATTACCTACACTTTCTGAATCTTCGTCTTCTTCCGGGTGATTTTCACTGGTTTCTAGTTCATTTTCTAATACTTGAGAAGGTACGTTTGAACAGTTGTATGAAAATAACAAGATGGACCAGCATCATTTTGGTCATGATGACTCGTAAATGTTTCCTTCTCTGAATCATTACTCGAATAATCTTCGCCATTTGAAACATATCCTGGATCAACGTCGGAATCTGCGGCAAACCGGTCTGATTCTTCAGTCATCTGAAATAAATACATTTGCCGATCTTCAAGAAATTTGAAGTTTTCAATAATTTGTTCGTCTTTTTAATTTTATATGCATATAGTGGTAGTTTGAATCTAGATGAAATAAAAAAACATTAGTCCATATTTGGATCTAGGATTTTTTTATTTGAACAAAATTCTACCTATCACTACATACTTCTTTTTATCTCTCTAGCGGCTCAATAATTGTATTGTAAACTTATGTGTTCATAAGACAATACAGGTTAGAATACAAATAATAATAATAAGAAAAACTAGAATAGTAAAAATCAAATATAACTTACCTTCACTTTTGCCCCATCTGTAATGCTAATTGTAATATCCTTTTACTACGATTCGCCATTTTTGATAACAACGATGTTTATCCACAGAATGCTCGTAGCAAACTAATATCTTCCTCTCCACTATACATATATGCCGAACTATATTATTTGTCGCGGTTCGCGGAAGAGCTAATAACGGGTCAGAACAAGTCGGTAAATGATTTTCGTCCAGTTAGGCGGGACTACTTTCCTGTGAGGCCAAGGCAGACACCGGTGTCTGATTTCTTATCTTGTAAGGCCAAGGCAGACACCCGTGTCTGATTTACTATCCTATGAGGCCAAGGCAGACACCGGTGTCTGCTCAGTTTTTCAAAAAACTGTGAAATAGAAACAAAATTTTATTAGTCAGGACAGGTCTAAAATGCATAAAATTGGTAAAAAATGACAAAAAAACATATTGGCCCGACGGTATTTTTTAGCCTGGAGGTCCTGGCGCTGAACCTGTTTTAACACGTTGAAGGACAGTAGGCGATACCGGGTTGGTGCTAAAAATGGCACTTGTGTTTTTCAATGAATTACAAATCGGAATGTCATGATTAGTCTAGAAAATATCTTACAATTCCGAAAAAAAATTGACAATGTTGTTCTAAGAGCTTTTTGATTTTGACGTCTATATACGTCCTGTCAATTCTTAGGTGAAATTTTTTCTATATTTCGCAAGGACGCCGATAGACGTCAATAGTTTAAAAAGGGTAATATAGGTATTATAATAAAACAACAACCATAAAAAGGAAATATTTTATTCTATAGTAACCTGTCTTCAACAAAGTCTAAAGAAAATAAAACAAATATTCATTACATATGATAGAAGTATTATCGGTCGTTCACTGGTCGTGCCATTCTTCAAAACAAGCTGGGCAAAGAGGCGGTTTTTCTTTACAGCCTTTACATCTAAAACTGGTTTCCCGTCGTATATTTTTTTAGGGCACATTCTACACTTCAAAAATACGGATTTTTTCAGAGACTTGACTCCAGGGGTTCCCGGATTTTTTTCCGGCCAATGTCCTTGCATTCCCTGCGCAATATGTTGAACTTGATCTGATTGTTCAAAACGGCGACTGTCATGTTTTTGTATACGAATGATATTTCGTCCTTCTATATCAACAGGTAGCTTGATTAGAGATTTGATTAGGTTATCTCTAAATTGCACGAAACGGTATTTACGTGAATCGCCTTTGCAAAATTTTCTATACAGAAAAAAAGAATTGCACGTAGTCAAGTCAAGCAGATACAACATTGTCTTTTTATACCATCTAATGGTTTTCCTTGTAGTGGTATAGGTTGCTGTCATCTGATCGCATCGATCAATACCTGACATGTGTTCGTTATATGTTGCTACTTCTTCGGGCTTATTTTTTTCTTTCCCATACCTATTCCTTACTGTGATCATGCGTGGATGATTTCTGGTGGTTATCACTAGAACATCTCGTTTATCTTTCCATTTGGCCACATACACTTGCTTTTTTCTCATCCAAAAATGTTCACCGCGCTTCAATTTTCTCTTTACTAGAGCCTTTGGATTACCTCGACGATTAGACCTGAGGGTACCATTAGTATGCGTTTTTAGTCTCAATAGTTTTTCGGACAACGAAACACTGTTATAGTAATTATCCATGAATAATTCGTGCCCTTTCAGTAGGTAAGGTTTCATTAGCCGCAGAACTAACTTTTCTGTTAAAGTAAAATGGCCATCGTTTTCTTTTTCTGTTTTGCCGTTATCGTTAGTATGGTCACTGCTGTGTCCACTATACATTTCCATATTCAACACGTATCCATCAGATGTCGTCAACTCATAAAATTATATTCCGTAGCGGTCTTTCTTGTTCTTGATGTAGACCCTAAATCCGAGCCTGCCTCGAAAATGTAGCAACGATTCATCTAGAGACAATTCTCTGGTGGGTCCATAAGCTTTTTGATACTGATCTATAAGCGTGTCTAAAAGCATCTGAATTTTTGCTTTTCCTTTTGATTTTGGCGCTGAACATCATAAAACCCTAAGTATATGCTCAAACCTTCTTGCGGACATAACGAAAGGGAATATCGGGTGATAATAAAGTATGTCTTTGTAGGAAAAAAATCGTCGAACGTTGGTGGTCGAAACTTGTCCTTGCAGCAAACAAAGGCCAAGAAAGTCTTTCATTTCATCAATGGTTATTGCTCGGTAATTTGCTGACCTGCTGTGCCTAGTTTTTGGCCTATTTGTTTTCGATAGTAACTCTCCGTAATCGTTTGAGCACTGTACTATGTATTCTAATATTTGCGGCGTGAAGAGAAATTCAAAAACTTCAAGGGGTGTAGAAGTTTCATCAATATTCACTTTGACACCTACACTGTTCTCATCAAAGTCAAAAACGGGAATTGGCGCTGTTGTGGTTTCCCATGATGATTCGGATTCGTCGCCATCATCACTCTGCCTTTCAGGATGAGATAAATGGATGCTTTCCTCATCGTTATCTTCTTCTGATGATGTATGGTTGAATAATAATTCCTGTTCCTGGTATCGACTTGGACCTGCTTCTTCTGCATCGGTATCTGAAGATTCATTTGGCTCGTAATCTGGATCTGAACTACCATCGCTGTCATGAAATGGGTCGATTTCCTCATCGTCGCTAGAGAGCTCGTCGAATAGTTGTTGCAACCTTCGCTGTTCCCGTTCGTAAGGATCATTGGCACCACTCATCTAAAATAAATAAAACAATATGAAATACTTTTTTATCAGATGTATGAAAACGACAAGAGTGTTTTATTTTTGTAGAATTATTAGATACTAATGACACCACATAACCTTACATAGTTATTACAAAACAATAACGTTGGAAAGGAATGAAGTATTTAGAAAGACTTAGTACAAAACGTATCATAAATAGAGTTACTACTTACATGGCCGTAAAAACTGCACTACACAAATAAATCTCGAAAAATAGGAAACACGTGGTCGGTCCCGCGTAAAAATAGGATGGTATCGGAAGAATCATACGTCCACCTTGGCACCAGAAGAATGACTAACTAGATTTGCATGGATCGCTGGACGTCTATCGTCGTTCTGTGTAAATTTGGAGAGAAAGGGTAGTTCCATAAGGAGTGGGGGACACACATCAGTGTAAAGCATTTTTAGCATAACAAAAGCGGCAGTATTCTGATATCGTTAGTGCCAAATGTGGCAGTAGGCTACCATGTTTAACATTCGGTATGGCAAATGGGACGCCAATAAACGTCCTGCCTTTTACTGCCAGAATAAGTTCAGACGTCACACGGCGTTCTGGCAGAATTTACCACGCCATGGAGGACGTCAATCGGCGTTACTGTCCTTCAACGTGTTAATAAGAAAACTTTATTCCAATAGTAAACATTATGGAAAAAAATAATCTTCACAGTCAGAGTAGAGGTCAAGATCTTCATCATTATTTTCTTCTTGGGCATTTTCCTCCATTACAGTTTCCGTCGTTGGCTTACTTTCTTTTGCATTTTTCTTCTTTTTGGGCTAATGGGCCATGTTTTGGTAAAAGTTATGATGTATTGGGGCTATAAAAGGCAACAGCTGTCTAAGATTCTCCCACTTTGCGTATGGACGACTGGATAAAGGTGTTGGTTTAAGTTTTCTACAGATAAATTTGGTCTACCTACTTTAAGTGAAGAAGACTTTTCATAATGGAAATCAAGATGATTATTTGGATTCGTCGTCGTCTTCTATTGGATATGTCAAGTGTATGAAGAAAATACTCCTTCCAGAGTTCATAAGACGTAATACTGTTACAATTTTTTTTGTGAAACCTCTATTATTATGTCGCTTTACATTCGTTTTCCTTATACAAGATGCTAAATATTGCGTTTGTAAATCATACGTCTGTATTTCATAAAACTTGGTGAAGAGATTCATTACCTGCGCCTCAGACATTTTGTCACACTCATATCTGCAACGATAGTCCTATGGTTTTAACACCTTTTTCTTAATCTTTTTTCCTTTAGTAGTCTCATACTCATTACCACTTAATCTAGTCCGGTTTCTTCGTATTTTTTGGAGTCACTGTAATGAAAAGCAAGCATAAATATTATTGTTTGTTAGCTCTATGAAAATAACTTGCCATGAATACCACTAGCAGAAGGTATATTCTCCATCCCACTATTTTCTGATTCAACACTCTCTGTAGATCCATCGGAATCCTCGGATCGGTAGTATTCACAATCCTCATCTGCTTCGAAAGGGTCATGTTCACTATTATCTCAATCTAAGCTATAGTGTACTCCCCCTGAAAAATATTTTAGGTTAGGTTTTAATTTGAACTCCTAATAACTATAACATTTGATACTATTTATAATTCGAAATTTACCTGATGCAGTTCCTTTTTCTGAAGTCATGTCCAAACACTAGAAACTTAATATTACACTTCGAAAATCACACTAAACTTGCAAGTAACAACGTGGAACACTAACAATAAGCGGTCTAAGTAATGAAAACATTTCAAATATTTATGGTGGCATAACGGTCTATACCTTATTTCACGAGTATCCATCACAAAAGCGACATATTTCTGTCAATTTGTAACGTTGGCAATAATGAATTTCGGGACCGTATTCAGAGCTGTTGTCCACATATCAAGATTATATTTTTAAATGGGTGAAAAATATGATAATAAAATGTACAAGTATAGATATGGAATAGTTTATTAGAAAATTATTATAGTACATCTGGAATGTATTGATTACATGGCATGTCAATAGAACAGATTGCGTTGTACTTTCTAGAAGCTGTAAATTTACCTGTAAAAGTAATATAGACACGTGTTTCTGGTTTATTGTCCGTCATCAATGTAACGTAATTCAATTACAGATTAACTATGTGCAGAACCTATAATAAAAATTAATAATGAATTCACCTTGTTCAAAATAACACACTGATGTTAAAAGGAATTGGTCTTGCACAATACATCAACCTGCAACCAGACCCAACCAGATTAATAATGAATGGCTGACGATTTTCAACCACACGTCTTTGGAGCTCCCAATCTGCCATGATGAGCTTGTGTGTGTGCTCAACGTAGTGCACCCACTGCTCTTGAGTGACCGATTCAAGAGCAGATTCCCACTTCTTCATCACATCCTTTGCTTGTAGAATGTGCTTGTCATAAAATCGCTTCGCTTGACTCCAAATCATCTCAATAGCATTATAATGACAATGGCAGGGAGGCATAACCTTTCTCTTGAAGCAGATTATCCACAATATACTTCTTCTGCAGTTTTGGAAGTTGGTCGATAATCTCCCACAACTCGCTTTTAGTGCTGCTTTCAGCATATGGGATGTTCTTATCCTCCAACCATCTCTGCATATCAGCTTTCCGTAACTCTCCATATTCGTGCTTCATGACAATGTTAAGCAAAATAGATTAGATATTGCCGTGTAACTACAACTTTCTATTTCAATAGGACCTGGTCCTCTGGTTAAAATTAGTTGCCGTATAGGGTAAACCTAATATTCAGGTTTAACTTTCGGTTAGCAGTGAAATTGCAGTCAAGGTGCGACTGAAAAACCGGGCCTAGATTTTGTCATACTCATTAGTCTATTGAGCTTTTTATTGCATCATATAGAAATATTTACTCAAAATGCGTTTCATTTAAGAGACCATGGATTAATGATATCCATTCAGTATTAATTGCAATTATGAATAGCATACGTATTTGAATAAATTAATCTCGATGTGGAAAAATGTTTCAATGTGTAAAATAAATCAAGGTATTCAGTGAGGTAGATATAAATTACATTTTCGGGCTTAATCATTAGAAAAAGAAACGCTATTTTTATAAGCAATGATCAAATAATATATTTTACCACAAAAAGTAGTGCCCAGCTTTTAAGCAGAATTAGTTTTTATTACTGTTGTTTATATTGTACATTGTATAATATAAAGTTGTGATATAGCGCTTTTTCCTATTTATACCGAAAACAAGAGCTTTTGTATGGATGCTGTCATTCTTCTGTTGTATATACATTTTGCAAATATCCTTTGTAGGTAATTTTTTACAAGTGCTTTGTGAATATTGTTTATAAAATATTATGGTCGCCATAAGCTCTGCTGAAAAGACTTAACCATGTTTTTTTACTATTTATTTTGTTTGTGCGTTGTGAATATTTCGTTGCAAAGATTTTACCTTTTCTTATGCTCACTAATAAGTGTCTAATACCTTCAGAAAGCAATCATATTACTATGAACTATTGCGTTTCCCCGGTAATTGTTAACGCAATCCTCATTCTCAGTATAATCAATATTTACTGATCACTCAACAAATTACATATCCAGTATGATCAGAATTTAACTTTTGTATTTGACATTATAATTGGCTCTGTACAATAGACACTTGAACAGCTTCTATTCGTCATTTCAATTCAGAGAAAAATATGAATTGTCCAAATTAAAGTGTAAGTCCAATGGAGTTTGTCAGTTTTTCACCACTGGTTTATCAGATTTTTCTCTTCTAAGAGCCGTTTTACACACAAGAGAATTACTCCGAAAATTATGGTCATAATTATGCCGAACATTTGCATGGAAAAAATATGAAGATTTTCTCTACAACCTGTATGACACAAGCAAACAAAATTTCCGAGTAATTCATATGATACGCCTGCGCATTAGAGTAATATTTTCGAATGGACATAACCTTAACGGGTATGACGTCCAATATAATCGGAAAGACAACAGTCGTCGTTGATTTAAATTTATTTTTGGTTAATATTATAAAACTTCTCAATGACTATCGCATCCAGCGCCTGACGCCGCAAATTTCTGTGTTTGTAATTGAGTGACTTCACCTTGTACAGGTTTGGCCATTTTTGGTACTCCTCCAACAATAGTGTAACTTCTTCCCGATTCCACGACATTATGAATAAACAATAACAATAAACGCTTCTTCGTACGACTCGAACAGGACCACACCCACAAATGTTAAGTGAGGTTATGTTGTTGACGTTGACATTTGATAATGACATGCACGGAAATAACCCTCTGCGCCGATTCTCGTGCATATTCTATAGAACTGGTTTTATATTTTTACCATGAAAACTTTCACAAGAATTCTTTTAGGTGTAATACGGCAGCAAAAATTTTCGGCATAATTATAACCATAATTTTCGGAGTAATTCTCGTGTGTGTAAAACGGCTCTTAGTCATTCGCCTCAATATCTCCACCAAAAATCGCAAAAAACATTTTATTTCGGCCTCTGACTATCTTGGAAAATTTTAGGCTAAATTTAAGATAATCATTCATTAGTTTTAGATGTCACTTTAAAAAAGGCCACAGGTGGCTGAAACTTCAGTAATTTCTATATATGTGGTTCTATTTAGCCAGAAAAACATAAGGTTCTTTCATATTTTATATCATTTCTCGAATTTGACTTTGCTGTTTTCTCCATATAGAAGTGCGTTAATAGCGCTGCAAGCGAGCGTCATTGTACAAGGCAAATAGCTGTACTTGTTTGTTAAATGTTCATAGATATTAGAATGATGAGAAAAAAATCAGTTTGTAAGACTCAAGAGTCCGTCCACTAATTTTTAAGGAACAGGTAATTTTTGTATTGAACTAAGTAATTTTAATACGGCTGATGATACTTACAGTTACTACTACTTGAATAAGTATTTATTAAACTATTTTTAGATAGCTTGAACTTGTACATATTTTTCATAGAGGTTGTTAAAGAAATGTATCTTGCAGTTTGGCATAATTTCTTCAGATACTGTGTAAAATTAGCAGAAAACGTGTTATACATTTTTTTGTTTTTATTCCCCAATTCATATAGATTTTTGCAAATGAAATCGAGCGTCTTGCCCATATGTTTAACTCACAACCGTATATATTGTGCCATTCGTTGTTTTATTTCACGTTGTATCAAAAGCCCTCTATAGATTCAAGCATTTTTAAACTGTATATTAACTTGTAATACTTGTAATATTGTTTGTATAATAAAAATGAGAAAATAAAACATTAATAATGATTTTTGTCATTTTCTATGCCTGGTATTCCTTGTCTTTGCTAGAAAAATTTCCAAAATAAAAAAATATAAAAAAATCCATATGTCAAGCCGTCAGGCTTCGAGGAAGCGTCGATCTTAATCAGAAGCAATTTTCATCGTAGAAGTATCAAGATTCTCATCAATAGCAATTGATAAACCTCAATTTATTATCAAGATAACAAGCGCGAGAAGGTACGAAATAAACACAATGTTCCTGATATGACTGCAAGGGACGGATCTCGTTGTGTCTGCAACAAACGAAACCTTCAAGACTTTCTTTGTAGAACCGCCACGCATCATATCTATCAGTTTGCTATCAGGATAACATAAGCGCGATTTAGTATGGACTAGGTACATTGGTCCTTGTATCACTGGCGGGCACACCTGTAGTCGTTTCTGCGATCCTAACACAAAATCTGTAGTAGCCGAAATCCGCATCTTAAACCATCGTGGAAGCGTCAAAATTGATGAACCGCAATTTGTTATCAGGATAACAAAAGCGCGAGAAGGTATGAAACGAACACACTGTTCCTGATATCACTGTCGGGGACGCATATCGTCGTATCTGCGATCCTAATGTAAACTTTGCAATAAACGAAATCTGCACTTCAAGGTTTTCTTCGTAGAACCGCCACGAAACATATCGATCAGTTTGCTACCAGGACAACATAAGGGCGAGGTAGTATGGACTAGATACATTGGTCCTTGTATCGCTGGCGGGCAGAGGTCGTTTCTGCGATCCTAATACAAAATCTGTTACAGCCGAAGTCAGCATCTCAAACCATCTTCGAAGCGTCAGAATTGACAAACCGCAATTTGCTATCAGGATAAGAGAAGGGCGAGACGGTATGAAATAAACACACTGTTCCTGATATCACTGGCGGGGACGCATCTCGTCATGTCTGCGATCCTAATACGATCTGCAACAAACGAAATCTGCACTTCAAGACTTTCTTCGTAGAACCGCCACGAATCATATTTATCAGTTTGCTATCAGGATAACATAAACGCGAGGTACATTGGTCCTTGTGTCACTGGCGGGCACACCTCTAGTCGTTTCTGCGATGCTAATACAAAATCTGTCGAAATATGTACGTCAAAATTGATAAACCGCAATTTGCTAACAGGATAACCGAAGCGCGAGAAGGTATGAAATGAACACACTGTTCCTGATATGACTGGCGGGGACGCAACTCGTCGTGTCTGCGATCCTAATGCAAACTCTGTGACAGTGTCGACTTGATAAACACCGATTTTGCTATGAGTGCCACAGAAACAGGAGTAGATATGTAAAAAGCAATTTGCTCCAAATATCAGTAACATTCACGGGAACTACCTCTCGTCGTTGCTGCTATCCCATTACGAAATCTGTAATAGCCGACACCAGACTTTGTTCATAGAAGTATCAAGGTTCAGCAGTAGCAGGCTGCTAACAGGATAACAGAAACGCGAGAAGGTATGGAAAAAGTACACTACTCTTGATATCACTGGCGGAAATACCTCTCGACGTTTCTATGATCCTAATACAAAATCTGTAACAGCCGAAATATGCACCTCACGCCGTCAAACTTTCGTCATAGAAGAGTCGATATTCATAAGTAACAATTTGTTATTAGGACAACAGAAACGCGGTGAAGTATTGAAAATGAAATCTGCTTCTGATATCAATGGCACTGCCATTGTTTCTGCCATCCTGATACAAGATATGTTAAAGCCGTAATCTACGCTTCAATCCATCGGAACTTCTTCGTAGAAGCATCAATGTTTATCGGTAGCATTTTGCTATCAGGATGACAGAAACGCGGAGGTATAGAATAGGTACAATTTTCCTGATATCACTGGCAGGAATACCTCTCGTCGTGACATGGTATGGAGGCGCTACACTGTTCCTGGTATCACTGGCGGGAAGATCTCTCCTAATTTCTGCGATGCATCTCAGGCCGTCAGACTTTCGTCATAGAAGCGTCCACATACATCAGTAGCATTTTGTTAACAGGATAACCGAAATACGATGAGGTGTTGAAAAGCCACTCCACTCCTGATGTCAGTGACACTGGCAAAAAAAACATCTCACTGTTTCTGAGATCCTGATAGAAAATATATTAAAGTTGTAATCTACACTTCAAGACCTTCTTCGTAGAAGGGTCTAAATTCATAAACGGCAATTTGCTATCAGGATCACTGAAACGGAAGTAGGAAATCTCTCCAAATATTAATGACATTGGCGGGAAGATCTCTCGACGTTGCTGCGATCCCATTACAAAATCTGTAATAGCCAAAATCCACACCTCAAAGTAGCAATTTGCTATCAAGATGACAGAAACTCGAGTAGCTATGAAAAAATGTACGTTGCTTCTGATCGTACCTCTCGTCGTTGCTGCAATTCTAATACAAAATCCACAATAGCCGAAAGCCGTCAATTAGACTGTTTCCTTAAAAAATTCGAAAATAAACATTGATTTGCTAATCCTAATAATGCTAATGCTGCTAATAATGTTTGTCAGGCCGAACCAAACCACATATACCGATTTGCTATCAGGATAACAGAAACTACACCGAAGTACGCAAGGCACACAGCTTCTCATATCACTGGCGAAACGCAACTTGTCATAATCCAAAATCTGCACCTCCAGCTCCCAGACGTTCTTCTTAGAATTTTTTTTTTTTTATATCGAAACAGCCGCGCAGGCAGAAGCCTAAATGCCGGAACACCGCGGCTGCTATGATGATCCCAAAGAAATTTTGTTAATACGATTTTTGAACTGCCTAAGGTTAGTAGAACTGGGAAAAGCTTCCTCCCGTAGATTGTTCCACAATCTAGACACCCTCGGGACAAAGGAGCGGTCGTATCGGCCAGTTCTGGATGTACGAAGTTTGACACGGTTAGGATGGGACGAAGAAGTCAGGCGGGTCTGTCTGGCAGGCACATCGCGCGGCGGCATCATAGAAGAGAGCTCTGAGGAGCAAAGCCCGTTGGTGTAGCGATAGAAAAGAGCTAGATCGCCGACGGCCCGCCGGTGCGAAAGAGTCCCGAGACTGTCTGTTAGAGAAGAGTCATCGATCAGTCGGACCGCCCTCCTCTGGACAGCATCGAGCATGGACAATGTAGTCGGGGCGGCAGCACCCCAAATGTGTGAACAATACTCGAGGCTAGGCCTTATCTGGGCCTTGTATAGAGTGAGAAGGTCATGCGGAGAAAAGTACTTCTTAGCCCTAAACAAATAGCCTAGCTTTTTCCCAGCAGCTGCAGCTATTGAAGGGATGTGTTCGTGCCAGATCAGGTCCTCGGTGATCTGGACTCCGACCAGCCGAAATGAACGGCTCTTTGGTAGAACTCGACCGTCCATCGAAACTGTATGAGCGCTAGGACGCTTTTTGTTCGTCAAAGTACAGTACTGTGTTTTGGAAGCATTGAACTGTACAAGATTGTTGCGTCCCCAAGCAGTGATAGCCTCCAGGTCTCTTGTCAGAGAAGAAGTCGTCGCTAGTCTTCTTTTTTCCAGCTCAGCGGCAGAGATCGGCTTGTCAGTCTGAATTCCTGCATGTAGAGTGCTGTCATCAACGAAGCTGTGGATTGGGTTGATCGTGCAGGAAAGGAGGTCGTTGATATGTAAGAGAAACAGTATTGGAGCCAAGACCGATCCCTGGGAAACACCCGCGTTGACGTTGTGGGATGAAGAGGAGAATCCGTCAATTACGACGGATATCTTGCGGCCAGAGATAAAGTCAGCCACCCATCTGCAAAGCTTTTCTGGGAGGCCGTAGGATGGAAGTTTGCTTAAGAGGGCAGCGTGCCACAGCTGATCGAACGCTTTCGTGATGTCAAGAGCAACGACATGAGCCTCACCATGAGACTGGATGAGTTTACTCCACAGTTGCGTGACGTAAGCTAGGAGGTCCCCTGTGGATCGTTGGTGCCGGAAACCGTACTGCTTGTCGCTAATCAAGCTGTGACGTTCGAGGTAGTCCAGAAGCTCGCGATTTATGCACCTCTCCATCACTTTACTTATAACAGAAAGCAGAGCTATAGGCCTGTAGTTGTAAGGGTCGGTTTTAGATCCTTTTTTTGGGATGGGCTGTACATGAGCAAATTTCCAGTTTTCTGGGAAGGTGCCGGATTCATAAGATATCTGGAAGAGACGCGAAAGAACTGGAGCAAGCTCCGCTGCACATCTCTTCAGTACAATGGCAGGAATCAAGTCCGGACCAGAAGCTTTGTTGATGTCGAGCGACAAGAGCACTCGTCTTACGGTCTTATGCCTGAATGTTACCTCCCGCATAGTGTGGGGAACCCTTTGAATTGACGGCACTTGGGCGTTGGTGGGGACGTCCATGGTGGAGTTGGCAGCAAAGATCTTGGCTAGCACTTCCGCCTTGGCCTTTGAGTCGAATACAATAGTTCCATCCTGACACGTAAGTGGTGGAAGGCTACTGTGTGAGAAGTTCTTTTCAATCCGCTTGGCCAGCGTCCAGAAAGACCGACTGCCATTGCGCTGCGACATTACCCTGTGCCTAACTTTTATATCATGCTGGTTTTTGGCATTGCGAACCGCTTCGTTATATTTGTTTCTGGACTCGACGTCGGCTTGTCTGTTCTCTACAGTGGGGTAGTGGGGTAAGTAGGTTCTGTGGGCCTTGATCTTCTGCTGGCGAGCAGTGTCACACGATTTGTTGAACCAGCCGTTGGACCCTGGTTTAGGAACTTTCACTGTGTGAGGGATGTATTCCTCCATTCCGACGTGGATAATTTCGGTTATTGAAGAACAGACAGTCGACGCATCCGCGTCAGTGAAACAGACATCTCTCCAAGGAAAACTAGAGAAGAAGTCTCTGAGCCCCTCCCAGTCGGCATGTCCGTAATGCCAAGTTTTGCGGCCTGTGCGAGTTTCTGCTGCCACAGCGGTTTCGGACCGAAACCTAACCTCCACAACACCGTGATCTGAGTTACCCAGGGGGGACAGGACAGCAGTGCTGTAAGGGGCAGGATGCGTGGTCAGAAATAGATCCAGCAGGCTACTGGCGTGTGACGAGACGAGGGGGAAAAAAGTAGGGCTCGTGACCAGCTGGGTCAGCCCTTGAGTAAGAGCGAATGCTTCGACTGCACGACCTGCTGCATCGGTCTTATTTGAGCCCAACCAAAGCTCATTGTGGGCATTGAAATCACCGAGAAGAACTACCTCTGAAGCGGGGTGATTGATGTTCAGGAAGTTGATCTGGACGGCGAGGTATTCGAGTAGGTCATCCCAGTTATGGTTCGAGGGAGAGCGATAAAGGCAGCAAATAAATTTGGGTGATGTTTTGGAGTTGAGGCGAAGCCACAGAATGTCCTTCCGGTCTGATTCCAAAGAAAGATCCCTGGAGCAGGAAAGACTGCTGCGGACAAAAGCCACAACTCCCCCGTTCTTTCTCAGATTGGAGTGCACCTCGTAGTTTAGGAAGTTGAGATGGTTAATCGGTGCAGTCTCTGAGATTTTTGTCTCCGCCAAGAAAAGCACGGCGGGACGATTGGATTGCAGGTAGTGATGAACAGCATCAATGTTGCTGTTGATCCCGTAGATGTTCGAAAAACAAATTTTATCTTCGATGTTGTTCCCTCGAGCCCACCCTCCACCCGGACATTCCGAGAGTGGAGTGAGTTTACGTCCGGAGTTTTTAGTGCTCGAGGGATCCATCATCATTAATTTCTTTGTTTTGGTAGATAACCGACTGAATAGCTTAGGTGTGGAAGCATGCGGACATTTATAAGACACCCTGGGAAAAGCTAGCGGGTGGTACTGCCTCGGTCGACTGGTCCTTGTCTACCACCTTCTTTTTACGTGTTAGTGATGTTAAATAGACCTAAAGTGGCCCGTTGGCGGACTTGTACCGCCACCCGGCAATCGGTACTGAGGTATTCCTTAACGCGTGGACAATCACTTGGACGGGAAGAAGTTGTATACTGGATACAACAACTTCCGGAACAAGCATTTGCCACGGCCCTCGCTCAGTAGGGTTTACCTCGCTCAGTAGGGTTTAAAAATGCCGAGATTTATCAGTATCGCAAGTTGCTATCAGGATAACAGAAACGCGAAGAACTATTTTTGAATCCTCGCACATTGAACTTAGCCAAGATTTGCTATCAAGGCCATAGAAACACTAGAATCTATGAACATCTGGTTTTGGCGTCGATGAGGCGGTTTTTGGTATCCTGATAGACCTCATACAGAACTTTATTTAGTAGGTACCACACATGCAATCAAATCTTACTTTCTTCTTAAACACATATAATTTGATGATTTCTTATCAGGGTGTCAGTAATTCTCGGAGATCTAGGGAAAATAGTTGCTCCCAATATCGCCAGGAAAGTCAATACTTGTAAATGTAAAAAATGTACCTATCAAGAACATATTCCTCCTATAACCAAGAAATAAAAACAAGTCTACCTAATTTTTAAAAAGCTCTCTTATAGCAGTTATGGGCGAAAAACAGCTAGCCACATCGCATCCATCATTCTTTCAAACTGTTGATTTCAAGTAGATAGCTTCCACCATTTTTACAAGTTAGTGCCACTCCTTTCACCTCGAATTATAAGCAAATAATTGTAGCGTAAGATAGTGTTCGCTGGTGAATTTCCATATATAGTTTATCTCACTCAGACGAGGACAAACGATATTCTCCAAATTGCTGTGGAAGTTTTAAAAAAGCGAGTTTGGCTTCAAATATCTTTTGGTCAGTGGGTCGGAGCTTTGTGCATTAATGATATATACAGTGTCTGCCGAGATTGAAGTATGATCCTACAACTGTAGCTATATGTCACGCCATGGCCTACTAGATGGTAAAATTTTGTTTTAGTAAAAGTCTTATAGTTTTCGAGAGTTTAAAATTTCAGTTAATCCCGTGCACTTCTACAAATATTAAATTTTTTAACCAGATTTGTTTTCAACCACTCAAAATTAAGCATTTATCTCGTCCAGCATGATTTTCCAGCCCACAGAAAAGTCATGCCAAAGTCTAAACTCTAACTAGAACTCCTTCTGACGACTGACTTTGACATCCTGTAGAGTGGGAGGATCAAGTACGATCACTGTGCCAATTAGTCGAAAAAGTTGGCCAACTATTGGCAATTTTTAAATGGTATTTTTGTGTTACTGTATTTTTTTTGTTTTGTTTCAGTTATAATGAAGGAGGGTCAATTTCGCAGATACCAGAAAATGACAATTCATGGCTTGGATACAAAATTGAAGAATCTTCGAGCATTCTAGCGGTTATTTTTGTAGATTAAAAAATGTTTTGATTAAAAATGTAGGTCATGTATAAAGGTCAATGGTGCTCGTTAATATAACAATAATAACTTTTTTGTATCCAATCCATGAACAGTTATTTTCTATATCTATACAGGATGTCAAAGTCAGACATAAGAAGGGGTCCCAAAAACGCTAATCTTAGTAGAAATGACACGGGATAAGCAAAATATAAGCCAGTTTTTCACAAACAAAAAATTCGCCGTAAATCTCGAAAACTATAAGACTCTTTCTAAAACCAAAAACTAACTCTAAGCGAATGAGGAAAAAGCTGTTAGTGCAAAAATTCGACGACTTGCCAAGATAATAAGAAATACATAAACGCATAAACATATATTCGTAAGCTTTACCGATATTATGCCGTCGTGTCATCTTTTCTACCTTTTTATAGGTACTCGAATAGATCCTTCATCACCATCGCATCAGGCCCTTGAATGAATATCAGTTTGTTTGCATACGATGTGACATGACGGTAGCACATTCAAATCGTCTAGTGTCCTCAATGTCACCCTGAAGGGCCACCCGACACCTTGCCGACGAAGCGGCATTTTGTCCTTTTGAATATTACACAGTCGACGCTTAGTGCATGGATGTAGGTATAGGGATCTCCGCAAGGGTTTGTAGGTCTGAAAAGAATATTGCATCGGATGGTGACGACACCAGTCAACCCAAACGAAGAAGTAGACGTACCGACCAGTTCTTGATAAAGATAGTTTGACAGAATCATATTGAGAAGCAGATGAAGCCTGGCGAATACATCTCGAAGTCTAAAGTGCGGTGGTATAATGGAAGAGAGTGGCAAACTGCAGTGGCATGTCGGTAAGTGAAATCAGTGAGACAACCTTCATCTTATCTCAGAATCAAGTATGGATATGTGAAGAGTATTCCAGCCCTTACCTAGGCCTTGTACAGAGTAAGGCGAAAAGAACTAAACTACGTGCGACTCCGATAGCCGGATCGATTTGCTACCTGGCAGAGCTCGTCTAGAGAAAAAATCGCTACTACTCTTATTTTTTCCAGAAATCGATCTGCCACTCAGAATTCCGGCATTAAAAGTGCTGTCGCTTGAAGTCATTAATCTGTAACAGAATCATAGGCAACACTGGCTCTGATATTTTTAGAATAACAAATAGATTATGACATGCAGTCAAAATCTCTTTGGCAGCTCAGTCTTAAAATGCCATAAAACCAGATTTTTTCAATTATATATGTAGAGCGCAGAAATGATTAGTAATTTGATGATGTCATCTCCGCCACTGAACCAACTCTCAACAATTAAGTATATTTTTTTGACTTTGCCTACCTAGTGTCAAATTTCCATCAAATTATTGTCCAGGCGACAATAAACCAACAATAGAACGACGTTAAGATGGAATATTTAAGTTGAAACATGTTTATTAGATTAAAGAACTAAATAACACGCCAGAGTGATACGGGAGGTAGATTGGCTTCAGATCATTCAGATAAAATCAACATTAGTAGTTCGAGATATTGCCACTTTTGAGTTTTTTCAAAAAATCCCTACTATTGCCGGTTATGGCGATAAAGAACTTCTAACTTACGATTGTTTCCTGGACTACCATTAATAGTATTCGTTTTCTTGAAAACCAGCACGGTATGCTAAAAGTTTCTTGTGGGGACATAATGCTACCGACCGAACAGTGAATGTGAGAGCGAGATAGTCAATGACATGTTTAGGTCGTTTCATTCCTTAGTGATTAGGATACAAAAGACGGATCTGCACTTATTTTTTATTTGTAGTATTTCTCAAGTATTGCGACTTCAATGACAAAACTTGGAATTATTCAATTTTTATTAGCAATAGCCTACAAATGTTATACTATTTTTAAAAGAGCATTAAATAGGTTAGTTTTTAAGATCATTTGCCGATTCAGTATGTTACATTTTTTCACAGTAATTAGTCAAACTTTAGTAAAGGTTTTCATATTGAAAATGTAATAATTATTTTTTTTAGCATACCGTGCTAGTTTTCTATGAAATAACAGACAGAAAACAACAAGAAGTAAGGATTTTTTGAAAAAACTTAAAAGTGGCAATATCTCGAAAACTAGAGAACTTTTACAAGGTCATGTTCATTGTATCTAAGTGATCTGAACCAATCTACCTCCCCTGTCACCCTGGCGTGTTATTTCTGGGGCACCCTAAAGACGGTGTATACTCGTAGATAATAAACTACGCTCATGGTCATGATTGGTAATGGCGGGAATAGTAAAACAGTTTATGCTGATGAGATGTCATCGTACGTCATCATTTGACGAGATCGATGGGGAAGGGTTTTTGTTATGACACATTGAAGAGGATAGCGCCTCACCGACATTATTATTCAGAGAGGTATATATTATAAATATAAATGATGTAGCTTCCAAAGCTGACAGGATTTTTTTAAAACTACTTGCGTATTTGCTACGTAAAGCCTATTTCAATAAATTCGTATAGTGTATTTTGCACTGTGTAACAATTTGAGCGTTAGTAATTGTTTAACGTGCTCATAATTGGCAGAACATATGTGTAATATATTATATTTTTCACGATAAATGGGCGACCTCTTATTCAAGTTATAGAGTAAAATTTCATCCGTCAATCTATACTAAGTGACATATAAATCCGAACACCCAGTTTAAATGGTTTTATTTTAATAAAATTTTGTATAAGTACTTAATGAAGCATAATAAGTAAATGATAAAAATTTCAAAATGATTGCACTGCTTTAAAGCCCTTTGACCTTTAATAATGTGTGGATGCACCCTGATGTGCTACGCATTCTCCAACGCGCCTAGGCATGCTTCTGATCAGGTGGTCAATGTCCTCCTGTGGCAACCACCAACTCCTCTCGAAGTGCTTCTAGAGTCTGAGGAGGACGTTGCAAATTGAGCAATCTCCTACCCATCATATCCCACACGTGCTCAATTGGGGATAAGTCGGGAGATCTTGGTGGCCATGGTAACAATGTGACATCATTATGTTGAAAGAAGTCTATTGTGACTCTTGCAACATGTGGTCGGGCATTATCTTGTTGGAAAGTTGGATCTGCCAGGGTGTCAAGATAGGGTAAAAGATGGGGTTCTAGAACTTCGTGGATATAACGCTGCGCGTTCATGTTACCTCTGATGAAGATTAAAAGTGACCTGGAACCATAAGCTATAGCACCCCAAACCATAACTCCAACAGTGTGATGAACATGTCTTTCAACAAAAAACTGTGGATTCCTCCTTTCACCACGTCGCCTTCTAACCCTGGCACGACCATCGTGCATGCCTAAACAAAATCGAGACTCGTCACTAAAGACAATACTGTTCCATTCCTGATCCCAGAGTGACCGTTGTCTGCACCACTCAAGGCGAATACGTCGGTGTTCTCGAGTTAAAGGGAGGACCCAGTGTGGCCGGTATGAAAACAAGCCAAAACTTCTCATTCGTCGGTAAACACTTCGCATGCCAATAGGTCTTCCGTGTTCTGCAAACCATTCATTTGCAATGGACCTGGTAATGGAGAAACGGTCCCTTAAGGCCAATAATCTTAGGCGGCGATCTTCACGGTCTGTTGTTCTACGGCGGCGTCCAGTGCCCCTTGCTCTTGGCGTACGGCATTCTCGAAGCCATGCTTGGCAACACCTAACCACAGTGTCTACACTTCTTTGCACTCTAACTGCAATTGCCCGAAAAGAAAGTCCAGCTTCCCGAAGTCCCACTATACGGCCCCTATCAAACTCACTAAGTTGACGAAATCGTACAGGTCTCCGTACTCTAGGCATCGTAACCGATCGTAAAGGATGTCAAGAACCAAAATCCGCCAACGTTGATTCTTTACTGCGGCTGAAACATTCATTTTTAGAGCGTTAGTGAATTAAAAAAAAGCAGTATAAAAACCGGAATGTCCAACTGATAAGGCTGAACATTTTTTCACTTGTTATTTACAGTAAGATAAATACATTTATTAAAATAAAACCATTTAAACTGGGTGTTCGGATTTATATGTCACTTAGTCATTATATACAGGGTCATCCAAATTAAGTGTCCACCATTAGTAACTTTGTTATTAGTGAAAATACAAAGTTGTTTGAATTAGCAAACTAGTAGCATTTTTAACGCTGGTAAAAATGAGAAATAAAAAAAACAATTGAGAGTCGTTATTTTGATTTTTTTCAGTAAAATAACATTTTTTTAAATGGAAACCCCTGTATATTATATTTTTTCTGTTAAAGCATCAAATTTTAAACAAAAAAGCTTTCAATAACTTTTCTCCTAGGTTACAAATTGTTGAAGTTATGGCCTCCAATCTGAAACAATTAAATTGTATCGACAAACTTTATTTTCAACATCAACTTATAATCTTACAAAATACAATAACAATTTTTTTTAAAGAAGATGCTCGAAAACACCACCTTGTTCTTCAATACATTTTTGGGCACGTTTTTCAACTGCTCGAACTGTCTTAAGTATGGTCCTACCATCTATCTGGGTTATCTTTTCCCTAACTGCAGTCTTTAACGCGTCAAGGTTATCGTACCTTCGCTTGTAAATTTGGTTCTTTAAGTAACCCCAAAAGAAGTAATCAAGTGGGTTTAGATCTGGTGATCTGGGAGGCCACTGTATTGGGCCATTTGTTCCTATCCACTGATCATTAAAAGTACCTCTGGAGTTGTGGGCAGGTGCGCCATCTTGCTGAAAATGCAGATGATGTCTACTTATAAGATCCAATTCGTCTAAGAAATTAGTCAGAATTTCTGACATAAATTCCACATATCTTTCACCAGTTAGGGTTCCCTCATAAAAGAACGGGCCAACAATTTTTGAACCAATTATACCGCACCAAACGTTGAAACTGAAACGGACTTGTGGGTCTCTTGGATGTACTAACAAAAGATTTTCTCTTGACCAATAATGGTGGTTTTTTCTATTAAACATTCCAGAATTTGAAAAATTTGATTCATCTGTCCATAAAAGGTAACGAAAGTTATTTACATTTTGGCGACAGAAGCTAAGATACCAATGGCAAAAAACAAGTCTTCTCTCTGGATCCCCTGCCAAAAGCGTTTGAACTGGTCGGTACTTATACGGAATAAATTTGTATTTTTTTAAAATCCTTTGAACAGTACCATAACTGAAATTAGAGTCCTTGAGAATATCTGCTATTGAATTCTCACGATAAGCTTCAAAATATCCAATAACTGCAATTTCCGTGGCCTCGCTTATTATGAATTCTTTTTTTGCCCTTGTTTTAGCAAAAACATTTTCGTTGCCCCTAAATTTTCGATAAAGTCTCAGAAAATATCGTTCATACGGTTGAATGCGAGCGGGATATAATTCACTGTAGTATTCTCTTGCTCTCAAGGAGGATTTTCTGCACACTAAATAGCATTCTAACATATCACACTTTTCTTCATGGGAGAACATTTTTCTTTAAATTAATGACACAATAAAGCTTATAAACAAGTATTTACACTAATGTTTGACATTATTTGATTTTATCATTGTTTTCCAAAGCCTTCTAGTTGCGAGTATGTCCAGTTTAACAATTTGTCGCTTATCTTAATGCTGTCAAATCGCGAACGCCATGTTGTTTTCATAGCCGTCTTAATATTATAATACTGCAAATAATTAAAAATATTTATCGTTATTTTGACTTTATTTTTGACTTTAGCGGAAAAGTCATTATGAACTTTTTTGTTTAAAATTTGATGCTTTAACAGAAAAAAATATAATATACAGGGGTTTCCATTTAAAAAAATGTTATTTTACTGAAAAAAATCAAAATAACGACTCTCAATTGTTTTTTTTATTTCTCATTTTTACCAGCGTTAAAAATGCTACTAGTTTGCTAATTCAAACAACTTTGTATTTTCACTAATAACAAAGTTACTAATGGTGGACACTTAATTTGGATAACCCTGTATATTCAGTTACTGTACCTACGTTGCTACATCACCAGACTTGACCTACATCCGTTATTTTAACATTTAGAGACATCAATGACCTAATTTTCTTTCTTTTCCACAAAATAGTTAGCAATTAAGCCATTTAGCAAGGAATTAGCAATCTGTCTTCAGAGGAACGTTAGCATATTCCAACCGTTCTCAACACGTGCCTGAAACTTCGTCAGATGTTGAGCTGACGTAAATTACGAAATTGCCCTGAAAAAAAAACGGCGCCCAAAAGACAGGAAGCGGATCATTTGTTTAACGAATAGTTCACCCCGAATGTCACATTTGGTGATCAGTTTGACAGAGCGATAATTGATATCCGTCATGAAACAAGCTTGGCATAGACAGGCCTAGGGTACGAGCACAGTAGATTAACTTTAAGTTTTGAATAAATCGTTGCGGGAACAGTTTCCAGTATATATTTCTCATTATCATAATCTTAGGGAAAGGGTTAATTATGAAGATTAAAGAGTTAAGAATTGGACATTTAAACGTACGGTCTCTTTTATCAGATTTTGATGCTTTCACAACTATACTGAAAACTGAGAATTTTGATTTTTTAGCAGTTTTTTCCGTTGTGATCGAGCCTCACGAGGCGGTGGTGTTGGCATTTATATTAAATCGCATTTGAATGCAAAAGTTATTAGGTAATGTTGATATTCGTGTTGTATGTTTAGAGACTCTTTTTGTGCAAGTGAATGTAGATAAGCATAAATTCGCGGTTGGCGTTTTGTATCGTCCGCCGTCGCAAAGTCTTTTGGACTGTGCTAATGTCTTAGATAATTTGCCCGTCATCGTTAATGATTTTGACAATGTTATTGTTTTGGGTGATTTGAATCACGATTTTCTGAATTCAAGTAATATCATATCCTCGAGTTTTGAGGTAACTGGCTTTTCACAGTTAGTTACATCTCCTACACGGGTGACAAACGACACCGCTTCATTGCTTGATCCATTTTTCACTAATCAGCCGGAACTTGTCACTGGCTGTTTGGTACTTGATACTCATGAAATATCTGACCATAAGCTTGTTATGTGTACTCTGAAACTTAGTGCTGGCAAGATGCATCAAAAATTCATATCCGTGAGAGACTTCCGTGAGTTTGATGAGGCAGCTTTCATTTCAGATCTGTGTACCTCTAATCTTGATGACTTATATTTTATGAATAACATAGATGCTAAAGTGGAACATCTGACGACAACCCTGACAAATATTTATAACAAACATGCTCCGAATAAGACACTACGTGTTAATAAACCGCTAACTCCTTGGTTGGATGAGGGAATGAAAAAGCTTATCAAAGAAAAAGATTCAGCTTTTACCAAATATAAAGCTAGTAAATCACTTGAAGACCTTGATAAATTCAAACAACTGAGGAATAAGGCACTACATAAAATTCGAATTAAAAAGAAAGAGTACATTCAGAATCTAACTGATCAAAATAATCTAAAAACTTTATGGTCTGGGCTGAATAGGCTTAACATAAAATCTCGTTCAAAACAAACAATACCAGATGAGCTAGCCGATGCAAATAGTATTAACAATTATTTTATGTCAGTTTATAGTTACGACAGTGTCTCAGAAAATGTAGGTTTTATGACAGCAACAAATTGGACAATCGAAATCGCTTTTCTTTGCGAGTTGTCGAGCCGGTGGAAATATTGAAGGCAATCAAAAAGCTGCTACACACAGTGCCGGCGGCAATGCCGCCGGGTTTATGCCGAGCGGCTATGCCGGCAAGGTCGGCGGCTTTGTATGCCGCCGGGTGTACGACGGCTTAGCCGGCGGCTTGCCCGGCGGCTCTGCCGCCGGCACTGTGTGTAGCAGCCTAAAGATATCAAATCAGATGCAAAAATTATACAGCAACAGGTTGTCCATTACATAGAGGAACTAAAAATAATATCGTCATGTCAATCGGGCTTCAGGAAGCACCATAGTACCACCTCGGCACTGTTAGATCTTTGTGGTAACGTTATTAGGACAGTTGACAAAAAGTTAGCAACAGCAGTGGTATCAATTGACTATTCCAAAGCATTCGATCGAATAAATCATAAACTTTTGTGCGCCAAGCTGAGGTATATAGGCTTCGATGATGCTGCTGTCAGTTTTTTCCGTAGCTATTTGTCCGGTCGCACGCAATGTGTCGCAATCAATAACGATCAATCCAATATTACGACTATTCCGTCAGGAGTTCCGCAAGGCTCAATTTTGGGACCTGTGCTCTTTTTGATTTACACGTGTGACCTGCATAAAGCAGTTGACAATTCAGGGATATAAACATTTGCTGACGATACTCAAATAATATTCCATTTCGACGCCTCAGATACGCAAAATTCATCAGACATTTTACAGCTTCATTTAGATAAGGTACATCAGTTTTCTATGGAACATAATCTTGCTATTAATCCAGATAAGACACAAGTGTTTTGTTTTGTTCTGATCAGAAGAGGAAAACTGTCGAAGATTCTTTCCATCTGACTATTGATGGCATAACATTACAGCATACTCAAACAGCTAAGGTACTAGGAGTGGAAATTGACACAAAATTAAGATTCCGCAGCCAAATAGCTAATTTGATGAAAAAAACTTACCTGTGTTCTAGGGCTCTTTATTCCAATCGCTACTTGCTTAACTTTAAGCTGAGAAAAAAACTGTGCGAATCTTTGGTGATGTCAATGCTCAGTTACTGTGATGTCGTTTATTATCCATGTTTGGATCAATTGACCAAAAATCGTCTTCAAATCATCCAAAATATCTGTGTTCGCTTTATTTATGGGTTGCGTAAATACGATCACGTAAGTAATAAATATAGGGAATTGAACTGGCTTAGGTTAGGAAGTTTGGTTAAACATAAATTCTTAGTTTTAGTTCATAAAATAATATTGTCATCAAAGCCTGAATATCTAAGAGCTAAGTTAAGATTTAATTACGAAGTGCATGACAGGGCTGTTAGGAATCGTTATAGTATCAGAACCACCCCACACACTTCTGCATTATTCCAACGAGGATTTACATATAATGCAGCACTATTTTATAATCAGTTGGACAACAGTATTAAATTGATGTCTTTGGAAAGTTTTCGTAAACATACTAAAAGCATGTTGCTCGCTATTGATTAAATAAGCATTTCTGCTACAGATATAATATATAATAATAATATATAATATTTATTTACTCTAAAATACAGGGAACATGAAACGAGTAAATAAATATAATATATCCATAGGAGGACAACGCCTGTGCATGGATCATACATATGTATGTTGAATTGCAAAATATAATAAAATAGAGAGAAAAAAGAAATTATTGGTAAGAATGGTAGAGCATTTATTGTGTAATATTTGAGATTATTTTATTAATTTGATTTCTCCCAATCGTGTTAATAAATTTTTTTAATTTTTTTTTGAAGCTTAATGTATTGCGTAATTGTTTTAAATTATTTGGTAAATGTTCGTACAATTTTGGAGCTATATACAGGTGACATCGTTTCATTAGGGATTTGTTTGGTTTAGGAACATTTTTTGCGCGTAATTTATATTTGGTTTTATGATTATGTTTAATTATGTCGTGTTCACTAATAGTTTTGTGATAATGAGTGATGGTATGTAAGAAGTAAAGTTGTTTAGTATCATATACTTGTGCATCATTATATAAGTCATTAGGTGGGTATAATTTTGATTTGCCTAACATTGATTTTAAAATTCTTCTTTGAAGTACATCTAAATCGTTAAAGATTGTGTCTATTTGTATTTTATACTTAGATATATATGGGTCCTTTTTTTATTGTTCTTATATTTTTTTCCATGTTTTGAACATCAGATGTAACCGACATAAACAGTTGCTCAATTGCGACAGCATCAACTGTAAACAAACCAAAGTACAAGACCCTGCCTGGAGTAGTCGTCACAGATATGCGGTTACTACGCCTTGTATCATTATTATGCACTTCACGGTTTGATTTGAATCATGATTTTTAAAAACGTGTAAACTCAATCCATACATATCAAGTTGAAATCTTTAAATCTATAAAATCTTTTTTGCAGCTTTCTGTCGGTGATACCCCTGCCAATGACCGGTTGCATCTTTTTTGAGACACAAATACATCTTCAGAGCGCGTTGACCAACCCCAGAAATATACAGGGTGTTAGGGAAATAATATTCGTAACTTTAAGAGGTGATTCCTTGCATTATTCTAAGCAAAAAAGTTCAAAAACGCTGAACTTATTTCTTTTTATCAATTCATCTATTTATCAATTAACTGTCTCTAACCAAATAATTTTCTTGCTTATTAAATACTATTTTCTGAAAAAAAAGCAGACATACAAAATTCCTCACACAACTGGCAACGTCGTACTCCGCTTGCACTGCATGTATCATCGCGAGCGACATCGTGCCGGTAGGCAAAAAAATAAATACCTACATCGGGAAAAAATTATTTGATAGTTTCTTGTATACGTTAATGCCAGTAATGTTTATCCGAATTGAAATCACATTTTATTATTCAGTATGTATTACTGTATCAGTGCGTGCATTTTGATACGAAATAGATGTTTTCGGTTCGCGAGTATCACGATATGCTTATTATTTACGGAGAGGCTCATTGCAATTCTGATGAGGCTAGGCGCATTTACGAAGAACGTTTTCCTGATCGAAGGCTACTAGCTAGAAGAACATTCGTATGTCAAAGACTTCTGGAGGCAGGGAGCGGAGTGCCTAACTTTAACAATCGCGGAAGACGGAGTGGAAACCGAAGAACATCTATAGTGATTAGCTACCAATACATTTAACTGTAACTTGATTTACGGATGTTGTTTTTTCTTCTGTTTTCGTGCATCTCATCGTTTCAAATAAGTGGCTGATAATCGTGGGAATTGGTGGTGTGCTGGTGTGCATCGCCACGTACCGGTAAGTTCAGTCATGTTTTTTTTTTTAAGTAAACATACTGTACTGAAGGCGTTATTAAATAAAAAATATTAGCCACAAAAAATTGCGTAAAAGTATTCAATTATTCAAGGCATATTTTCAACAAAAATATCATACAAACGTAAACAAATCGATGAATCAGTTGCGGTCGTCGTGCGCTCGATAGAAGTTGCGTTGCACCGTTGCCAAATGTTTGAGAAAATTTAATTATTTACGACTCACTTTCCTTGAAAACGATTGATTTTCGGACATGAGTAATAATGAACTTTTTGGCTTAGGATAATGCAAGGAATCACCTCTTAAAGTTACGAATATTATTTCCCTAACACCCTGTATACTTCTGGGGTTGGTCAACCCTGTATACCATATCTTAATCTTGAATCAACATTAGCAAAATAACTTGGATCAGTTGTTCAGTTATTAATATGGTTTTTAATTGCCTCAGCATATAGCTGTTGTAGTTTATCTTAGGCCCGTATCGTCAGTCGTCCCTACAATTATTGTAGGGCGCCTTTATGGCCTCCTTGATTGTCATACTCCTTTCTGTCCTTCAAAAATTTCTAGATTACACTTGTCCCGTGTCAGCGTCAGCGCCCTCCTATTGTGAAAATATGTTTTCTTTTTAAATTGTAGGAAATTTCAGGCTGATAAAACATGATATAACTCAAAAGCAGGCACACTTTGATGCAAACAGATGTTTGTGACATAACCTCAAAATAGAGCTCTGACACGGAGAAGTAGAAACCTATGACAATCAAGGAGGCCATAAAGGCGCCCTACAATTCTAGGGACGACTGACGATACGGGCCTTAGGTATAAGAAATTTCCTAATTGAAGTTCGAATCAAAATGGAGTCCAAGAAATTTCGTTTCTCCTCTAAAATCGAGTTAATCGTCACCCAATCTAACTTCAAACTCTTCTACAGTCTTTTGTGCATGGCGAAACTGAATAAGCGAATACGTCCTTTCTTAGTCCGTACATTGCGCCGCAACGTTTGTGTTGGCAGCACGAAACAGTAGACAAAATTTGTCCAAAATACGATTTGTAGAGGTTTGCGCGCTTCGGAATTGACGCTTTATTTTTTGATATTTTTGGATGAAATTTTCACAGTGTGCTGAAAACAAAACCCCACAGGGTGCTATAGAGCCACTTTTTCATTTTTTTACTAGTTTCTTTTTAAAAAAATCGCGAAGTTGAACAGAAAAAGTGCGCACTTCAACTCATCATAAAACTTGTGCAAAAACAAAATTTCAAAAAGTGCTCCTATAGCACCCTGGGCAATTGTCTTCTCAACATACTGCATGAATTTCATTGAAAAATATTGAAAAATGGAGTGTCAGTTTTGAAGCAGCTGAACCCTTGTAAATGGCCTTAAGATGTAGAAGAAGTATATCGAAAACGGCATATTCAAACACTTTAGGAAGCACAGATGGCTTAGAGATTGACCTGTAGTTTACAATATCGAGTTTCTTCTTTTTAGAATTGGTATAACTTTACCTTGTTTCAGCCTACTTGGTAACACTCCGCAGCAAAATGAGAGATTTATGAGTTGTGTTAGTGGTTTTATTATAAAATGTACTAAAAAATTGGGAATGTCATCAAAACAGCCGCGTTATTTAGTAATTAGTTAGTATTTGGTTGTAATAGGGGATTGATTGCCGCACATTTTATGTTTTGTTTTATTGTACGCTGAACGATGGAGAGTGACAGTGATGAAAGTTTCGATGGGGTTGATATCGAAGATGTCGTCGATGAGAGTGGGTCAGGTACAAGTTTGGATGTTTCAACGACGAGTTATTCTAGTAACTCTGAAAATGTGGTGCTTCTGCGTAATTGGTGCGAGTTAGGGCCTGATTCCCCGGAACCACCAGCTTTTCCATTTTCTGCCAGACCTAGTGTTCATTTTCGCTCGAATGATGAGGACAATTTACTGCAATTTTTTAACAATTTTTTGATGCTGAGATAATCGATCACATGTTGTTACTGAAACCAATTGTTATGTGATTCAAAAGAAATTCAAAAAATGGTCCACAGGAACTGCTGGTGAAATGAGAGTAATTTGGGGCTTATAATTCTTCAAAGTATTATAAAAAAACCTGAAATGAGGCAATATTGGTCTAAAAATCCTTTATTACTGACACATTTTTTTGCAAAATGTCTGAGCAATAAAAGATTTGAAGCAATCATGTCAAATCTACATTTTGCTGATAACGAGACCTTTGACGCTGAGCACCACCCAAAACCAAAGCTAAATAAGATATGGCCGATATACGACAAGTTAGTGAATAAATTTCGAGCTACAGTTACTCCAGAGAAACATGTGGCAATTTCATTATACAAAGGTAGACTTGGCTGGATCCAATATATTCCTCTGAAGAGAGCACGTTTTGGCATCAAAACATATATGTTATGTGAGTCCAAAAGCGGCTATGCATGGAATTTTATTATTTATACGGGAAAACATACAAATCTGGAGCAAGAGTATGTTGATCTTCCAGTTTCGTCGCAGGTAGTTATGATACTGTCCAGGGATCTGCTAAGTCAGGGCTATTGTATTACTATGGATAATTTTTATAATTCTCCACAACTAGCGGGTTTATTGTTGAGCAAGCAAACCGATGTTTATGGAACAGTAACATTGACACGAAAGGCGGTTCCTAGGGAGTTGAAAGATAAGAAATTGAAAAAGGGCGAAGTATTTGGATTCCAAAGAGGTAAAGTGTCTCTGATCAAGTGGAAGGATAAAAAAGACATCTCTCTTATTTCCACTGTTCATACAAACAAGTGTGTCGAGGTAGAAACACGAAGGGAAAAAAATCAAACCAAAAGTGGTTGTGGACTATAACGATACCATGGGTGGAGTGGACCGAGTGGACCAGCACTTGGCTGACTATACCTTACCAAGAAAAAGAGGTACAAAATATTATAAAATAAGATTTTTCCACCTTTTGGATTTAGCCCTATGGAACTCTTTTATAATATATGTAAAAACGGGCGGAACAAAATCAGCACTTGTATACCAATTGGAGCTTATAAAGCAAATAATGGAAAAATATCATCAAACTGACTTTACTCCAAGAACAGGACGACCTTCAACCCAGCTCACTCCGCTTCGTCTGACAGGACGACATTTTCCAGCTTATTCCAGCTACTGAGAAAAAGAAAAATCCAACCAGGCAATGTGGAATTTGCAGCAGGGGTCGAGATGCACGCGGAAAGAAAATTAGAAGAGAAACCAGATATTACTGTGCAGATTGCGAAACCCCTTTGTGTGTGACTCCATGCTGTAAGATTTACCACAGTTGCAAATATTTAGAAAATTGTTTTTTTTACTTACTTACATATAATTTTTAAGTTTCAGATGTGTTACCTTAGGTGTGTTCCTCAAATAAATATTTTTTTGTTGTTGCACGAGTTAACTCAGGTAAGCACATGTATAAAAATAAATGTAAGTTTTTTCACAAAAATTCAGGGTTTTATTTAATTTTTAACTGTAGAAAATAAAATAACTTTCGATTTAGTTCAAAATAACAAAATAAAAAAAAATTAGATTTTTTTTACCAATTTTTGAAAAAAAACTAGATCGTTAAGCGGTTAAAAGAGCCGGTACATAGGTGTTAAGGTTGTGCCTCCTCAGGCAGAATCATGTATGTTGACGTAATAACCATTATGTTAAAAACTGTCACTTTTTTTAGATCAGGCCCAACTAGCAAAGTATTGGTATAAGCTTTTGGTAAAAGAACCGTTCAGCCATAAAAGCTCTCTATTGTTGTTGCCTGAACACCAAAATGCTGGCTTAATGTTGTGTGGAATGCAAATTTGCTTTCTGCAACATATTTGCTCTAAAATGAGGTGTTTAAAATATTCTTATAGCATAGTTATACAACACCTTATAGAGCAAATTTTTAACTGTTGCATACACGTTTATATACAACTATTTTATACGGCATATTTGCAAGTTAGTCAAAATGTTTGTGTTGTGGCATCCATGGTAACGTTTATAAAACAAACCCGAGCCTTGTTATTTTGCTGTGCAATTTACTACCTTAGCCAACAAATTGCTCCCAACGGAAGCGCTTATACAACTGTTGTTTAGTAACTGTTAAAGGCTGTACATATTATGCTAAATATGTTGGTAAACAACTTCACCATAACCTAACTTTCTGCTGTCATATTTTTGTTAAAATGCCATAACCAATGTTTTAAGAGAAACAACGCATGCATATCGGTTCAAAAGGTTTTATCAACTGTTCAAACAGAAGATATAGATCTGGTACAAATTCTAGGTAAATCATTCGACTCTGTCGGTATTTCATTTCAGACATTTGTTAAATTGTTGTATAACACCTGCAGGCAACACCAAAATATTCTAATAACCTAAAGACAACATGGACGATGCCATGATGTTTGCCCACCCGCCATATTGGGCAAACATTTATTCCTCTATTTGATGTTAAATAATTATGTTTCAGTTCAGTTCAGAAATTACAGATATAAAGTGATAAACATTAGTGTAATTGTGTCTAAATATAGGATTTGTGGAAGATTTAACGCAGATAAGTTCAGTTTTCCATCTTAAAAATCTAGACATAGTTTTGATCATTGTCAAAATATGAATTAAATACGAAGCCCGTAGAAATTGGGTAACTAATTTGCACGATAATCACAATAAAATTTGCTGCGCAAGTAATTCAATAGCCCTATATCAAAGTGTAGAAGTTTATGATATACCTGTGTATGAAATTCACAATGGCCGATATGTGAGTAAACAAGATGACTGTAATGTGTTAGTTATATATTCTTCACTTCGTCTATACAATACATAAGAAACAGTTTGGTTGCAATAAAGTAGAATCACGTAACAGAATAGTTGTATAGTTGACAAAAACTGAATCTTGCACTGACGCAAATGTCCTATAGCGGCTGCAAGAGGCTTACACTTTTGTTTTATAACTGTTACCTGCAGCCCTTATACAACCTCTTAAATGACTGAAGTGTCCTATTAGGTGTGCCCATTCCGCTTGTATAGCTGTTCTAAGAGGGTTTTGCCAATGTTCTTACAGTATACAATGCAGTTTAAAGAATACTGTATAATCATTCTTGCAACTCAAATAGGAGTGATAATTGTTAGTTGGGGGTTCACTCCCTAGCCCTCCAGGCAACCCCTATAAGAGCAATACATATTAGATTTACATGTTTGATTCTTTATTTTGCAAGATTTAATATGATCCATAAGCTTCGTACTTACTTAAATATAATTTTTAAGTTTTTACCTTATGTTTGTTCCTCAAATAAATAATTTTTTTTGTTGCGCTAGTTAACTCGGGTAAGCACATGTATAAAAATAAATGTAAGTTTTTTCACAAAAATTCAGGGTTTTATTTAATTTTTAACTGTAGAAAATAAAATAACTTTCGATTTAGTTCAAAATAAGAAAATAAAAAAATTAGATTTTTTTAACAATTTTTGAAAAAAACTAGATCGTTAAGCGGTTAAAAGAGCCGGTACATAGGTATTAAGGTTGTGCCTCCTCAGACAATAAGCTTCGTCTACAGAATCATGTATGTTGGCGTAATAACCATTATGTCAAAAACTGTCATTTTTTTAGATCAGGTCACTCCCTAGCCCGGCGGGCAACCCCTATAAGATCAATCCATATTAGATTTACATGTTTGATTCTTTATTTTGCATGATTTAATATGATCCATAGGCTTCGTATTCTACGGGTTAAAAACTGAATCTATTACAATGCCTGCTAAATACAAACGAGGGTAGGAACGCTGAAAGAATATTTCATATCAGCAACCTTGCTATTTGCATATCGCCCCGTTGTGCTGACGGCTTTATTCAAATCTGACTAAAGGATTAAAACTATAACTGATACGCTCGATTAAAATTTATGCTTTTCATCTACACATGCTCCCTGTGATTTATATCTTGATTTTTTCCAATGAAACCATGACTAAAAAGCCGTACAGTGGTGAAGCTTCACAACAACGGCAAAAAATCATGATGGGCGCATTTTGTCTGCTGGCAGAAGACAGGAAACGGATTTCACGGATTGATATTCTTGGTTTGACCGTTTCAGTTTCGAGCTACTTAGAGCATTTTGAGAATTAGCCGAATATATAACAGACGAAACATTTCGAACCAGGCCGCATACAGCACACTCATTATGGATCTCATTAATCCGCATACACTGAGAACCTAATTGGGCTGAAGGCTTGAGTTCAATGTGTACGAGAGAGAAGTATGTATAGACACATATGTTAGACAGTGATAGATGCAGTGGCGGCTCGTGCCAATTCAGTGAGGTAGTGCCAGAATGGAAGCCATAATTTTGAATCGATTCAAAATTGTAAAGAATAACTTATAACTTACCCCTGATAGTTAGTGGTCAAAGTTCTTGAGGTTCAATAAATCTATATGTCCAAAAAAAAAATCAAAAATAAAACTATTTACACACGCGCACCAAATTATAAAACAAGTGTGGAGAAGTACCTATAACTTCAAAGTTTTCTATATGAAGTCCATTCTTCTTTCTTTTTTGGTAGCAAAGTTTTCGATTACCTTATTATTAAAATTTTCAATGCCACTAACAAAATGTTTTTCTGCAGACAGCATTCCTAAAGCACTAAGCCTTTCTTCCTTCATTGTGTTTCTGAGGAAAGTTTTAATCCGTTTCAGCATTGAAAAAGAGCGTTCTGCTTCAGATGTTGACATCGGTATAGTGATTAAAATACTTAAGAGCTTAAGAGTTTCTTGAAACGTACAATTTAATCCTTCCTCGTTCAATAAAATGGATAGTGGAACAGCTCCAGAAGTAGTACTCAATTCTTCTCTCTGATATAATACTTGTAACTCAGTTTTAAGCCTGTTTTTGTCTAAAAATGAAAATTGTGTGCATGTGTCATTTAAATGTGCTTCAGGAAACTGATGTTTATAAACAGAAAACTTTTCAGACACAAATAAATTAGAAGCAACTAAATGCCCAGAAAAGTTAAATCTTGTTCTTATTTGCGATAATACTGCATCGCATATTTTGCTGCCTTCTTCAACTTGCCTTTTTTTTCTTGCCGGTTCATCAGTTTCTCTCTGCACTCGTTCAATCTCGTCAATAATGCTATCCATTTGTTCTCGTATAGTTTGAATTGCTGCTTCAAAATTGTCTAAATCATTTTTGACCTTAACAGAATCGGTGCATACTTTTTGTAATTGGTTAAAGACAATTTCAACATGTGGCATTATTTTATGGAAAATACTTAGCCAAAATACAAAATTTGTATCTTGCAACTTTAATTTGTACCCACTGACTTGATTAATCGACGAAGAATCGCGTGAAGTACTTTCTATATTGTCCATAACTTCAATCAGGTCTTTAATATTTTCATAAACTGTATGAACACCTCGTGACTGAAAATTCCAACGTGTTTGGGAAGATCTTGGCAATCTGCGATTAACTATTTCATCCAAAATTTTTGTTCTTTGAGGAGACGTCGAAAAAAAAGAGCACAATCCAGATAAATTATGGAAAAATATTCTAGCCTGCTTATTGACAGAGCATGCGCTTGTCATAATTAGATTTAACTGGTGTGCATAGCAATGAACATAATTTGCAAGTGGATAAGTTTCCTTAATAATTTTTTGAACGCCATTCAATTCACCATCATAGCTTTGAGCTATTAATTTGTTTGGATTTTGATCTAGTAATGGATTTACAACATTTAAAACGCATGCAGCGATTGATTTGGCATCGTGTCCGTCGGGGACGTAAAATCTCCAAAATCTCTCAACTGGTTGTCCTTTACACAAATATCTGAAAATAATAACTAACTGAAATTCACAGGCTACGTCCGTCGTTTCATCGGCAATTACTGCAACAAAAGGAGAATTTGCAATCTCCTTCTTAACTTCTTCATGATAAACATCTAGCATGCACTCAAGAAGCTCGTTTTGAGTTGTTTTTGAGGTACCCTTAAAAAGTTTGGCACATTGAATATGGACTTTCAATTCGTTGTCTAATTCGGTGCTAAAATTCACCAGCTCCTTAAATATGCCTCTGTTTTCCGAATTTTCCTTTTCATCATGACCCCTTAAGGCTAACTCAAATGCTCCACAAAACCTTATACAATTAATAATTTTATTCAATACATATCGATTCTTATCCACTTGATTATTATGTTTAATTAGATCATTGCGATAAGCCGAATTGAGTTGAGTCCTTATATTTAATTTACCAAGAATAGAAAAGCTAAAAACATTATTCATATGGACTTTAGATTTTTCTTGGGTCTTCATTTTATCTCATATATGTATAAGATCGTCTGCACCTTTTTTTGACCAAGTCTCGTCACCTCCAAATAGAACACATACAAAACAAAATAGTTTATTCGTTTCTTCACAACCACATCTCCAGCTGTTTTTATCGTACACATTTTTATTAAATTTGCGACAGCGCGATTTTTGTCCGCTACCACTTTGTTTCTCAATTTTTAAATCGGGTATTGGCCGTCCTAATTCTTTAATTTGCAGTTTTTGATCTAGCGAAAAACCACTAAATGAGTTTTTTAATATCCCGATTTTATTCATTTTCACTAGTTTTAATAAAACAGTAAAAAATATGATCACAAAACAGAGCAGTTCATTAACACTAGACGTACTAAAACAAAAACGTTATTTCTCACTTTTCAGGTAAAAAAAGACCGAAATCAGCACTAGACGTAATCATAACGAAACGACCGACCGAACAAAAACACCGCCGATATCATTTGATAACGAGTTACGACTGATGATGTGCCTGGCACAAATTATACTTGTCTTTCGCTATTCACCTCATATAAAAATGTCTAGCGTAGCGTTATCTCTGTCGCTCGTATGCGATGCTGGTAAAATTTCTCTCTTTTTATTTGGGCCGGCCCAAAATTGGAAAGTTGATGACGTCAAGGTCAAGGCATGCTTTCCGTCTCGTCGCGTCGGTCGGGTGCGGGCGGGTGCTTGCGGTGTTGTCAGTGTTGTCACTTCATATTATTTATACAAAAAAATGAAAAAGCAGAAAATAAAGTAAAATATTGAAGATTGAAAAAAATATTCTTTTTGAAGAAGACAAGGTAGTGCCATGGCACCGTGGCACTACCTCACGAGCCGCCACTAGATAGATGCCGGCTGGATAGCGAAGCCGCGTTGCTAATACGTTTCTTGAAGTAAGATGCATATTGAAAATATGCATTAGTTTATTCTCTACGCCTAAATAATGGTTTTATTTTGAGCGTACACATTTTTGAGTTGTGAATTCTGTTGAATCTGTTTAGGATCAATTTAATAATAATAATAATATCATCTTTATTTACAAGGATACAGAGTGCGATTTATTATGGCGAAGTTTAGCTAAAGCTACTCTTACACTTAACCATATGAATACGAAAAAAAAGATGGTATAGGAGATACAAAAAAAAAGTTTGGCTGTTACAATTAGAAAAAGAAGAAACATTATAATGTAGAGCTCTGTAAATATAACCTAACATGCTTACGGAAACAAGACAGATTCATGGTTTTGTAATCATCAGGAATATTATTGTAGCGACTAGCAGCATTATAGGAAAATGAGCGTTGGAAAAGCGAGGTGACGTAATGGGTTATATTAATATTTAATGTATATCTAAGGGTTTTGTTATGTATTTCATTAGAAAAAATAAGTTTTTCTCTGAGGTATTTGAGTTTACCAGATGCGAGCAGCTCATGAAGGAAGACCAAATAATGAAAATTTGTCAAACACTCGAGCTTCATCCATCCAATACTGTTGTAAGCATGGCTAACATGGTCGTATTTTCTCGTACATTCCAAAGCAAGGTTTCCACCTCCATGATCACAGATGAGCGATTTTGGTCAGTAACCATCTAGCGCTCATTGGAGAGTGTCGTCCTGCTTCGAAATGGTTTTCACATGCGTACACGCCTGTAGTTATAACTTGTAATAACTCTATTGTGAATGGTGTTATTAAAAATATTTTTTTCACATAGGTATTCTGGCTTAGAATTAATTAAAATTTTATGGATAAATGTGGAAAAATGTAACTTGACCAACTGGTCAAACTTTAGCCATCTCAACTCTGCATATTTGTGAGAGACATGGTCGAACATTCTCATGCCGAATATAAAACGAACACAGCTGTTTTGAATCAATTGGATTCTGTGTTTAGTGATCTGATCCAAACAGGGAAAATATAGAATACTGCAGTAGTTCAAGACAGACACTACGAAGGTTTCGCAAAGTTTTTTCCTCTTTTTGAAGTTTAGCAGATATCTGTTTGAATAAAGACTGCGTAAACGTGCATAGGTTTTTTGTGTCAGATTTTTTACATGCTCGGTAAATCTTAATTTTGTATCAATTTCTACACCCAATATTTTTGCGCTATTGGTGAGCTCGAGCTGCTTATTGTCTATGTTCACATTTAAGAGCGAAACAACGTCGTTCCTTCTGCTGTCTGAACAAAACAATAAAATCTTAGATTTTTCCGGGTTTATGCTGAGGTTGTGATCTGCTGAATATTTGCATAGACTATCAATATATGCTTATACGTGCTCTGTATATCTTCTATACCGAAACAATGCGAGAGCTGGGTGTCATCAGCGAACGATTGAATATCAGAGTTGTAAACTGATCTAGATAAGTCAAATGTATATATTAAAAACAAAAGAGGTCCCAAAATGGAACCCTGAGGCACTCCTAAAGGTATGCGAGTGACATCAGATGTAATGCCCTTCACTGAAACACATTGAGTCCTGTTTTTAAGATAGCTTTCAAAAAATTTGATTACAACCTCATCACAACCAACAGAACGTAGCTTAGCACATAAAAGTTTATGATCTATCTCATCGAAGGCTTTAGAGTAGTCGACTGATATTAAAGCTAAACCCATTTTTTTGTCCAGAACACGAAAGATGTTGTCGCATATGTTCAATAAAGCCGATGTTGTATTGTAATGTTTTCTGAATCCCGATTGATTTGGTGGGATTATCTGATGTAAGTTGAAGATGAACAATCTTTTCAAGGATTTTTTACAAAATAGGTAGTAAACTGATTGGTCGAAGATCTGATAGGAGACCGGGTTTCAAAGTTTTTGCTATAGGTATTATCAGTGCTTGTTTCCAAATTTTAGGAAAGTAACCGGTTTCAAGACATAGATTGATAATGTGAACTAAGTGGAAAAATATAACGGGTAGGCTTACCTTTACCATAGTTAGCGTAAGACCATCTATTCCTTTGGCATCTGATTTAAGAGATTTAATAGTTTGTAAAATTTCTGAAGGATCAATGATTCTGAATGAAAAAGAATCAGGTGGAAAGCAGTGACGATTTTTGTCTAGGTGACATAATTCTTCCGAGGCATTATTTGTACTGTAAACTGACACAAAATAGTCATTGATTTTATTTGGATCAGATAGATTATCTGGAAGAGGGGGTTTTGTCCGAGAATGTATGTTAAGCTGCTTTAAGCCAATCCATACCTTTCTTTCGTCATTCTGTTCAGATAAAAATTGTAGATATGCGCTTTTCTCTTTCCTCACCTGAGTAAGCGCGTGATCTCTTTTTTGCTTGTAAATATTTAGGTCTTCTACAGTTTTATTTGTTTTATATGTAGTATGGGCAATATCTCTTTCTTTAAGAACGTCACGTAGGCGGGGAGATAGCCATGGAGCAGGTGGTTTGTTTACTCTAAAAGTAGTTACAGGAGCATGTTTATCATAAACTCTCATCAGTGTATTTGTTACTAACTCAACTTTAGCATCTATATGGTTCATAAAAAATAAGTCGTCTAAATTTGCAGAAGCTAAGTCACTTAGAAAATATTCTTCGTTGAAGCACTTGAAGTTCCTTACAGTTACAAACCGTTGTTTATTTTTCAAATCAGGAATGGATAGAGTGCACGATACCATTTTGTGGTCAGATATGCCGTTAGAATCAAGAACCAAACAGTCGGAAATAATGTCTGGTTTATTAGTAAAAACTGGATCTAATAAGGATGCTGTGTTACTTGTCACTCTTGTAGGATCACTGACAATTTGAGAAAAACCCAGCATTTGAAAGCATGGAGAAAGGACGTTGTTGCCGCTCAAAATATCAACATTCAGATCTCCTACAATAACAATGTTATCAAAATTGTTTGACATTAACGGTAACATGAGATCTAGAGCGCTGATGCAATCATTGAGGTTTTGTGAGGGTGGTCTATACAACACACCCAAAAGCAAAAGGTATTTGTTTATTTTTATGCTGACCCACAGTTGTTCCAAGCAATTTCCAAAGCTGTTGTCAAAGTTAATAATTTCGACCTGAAGGTCAGTGGATATGTAGACTCCTACTCCGCCACCGCGGGATCCCCTGTCACTACAGAACAGATTGTAATTATTGATACTCACCGCATCATTGGTAATGTCTTGGCTCAACCATGTTTCACTTACAGCGAAAATACCGAACCGCTCAGTCTGAATCAGGTCAATAATTCCAGCAAAGTCGGACATGAGAGATCGCACGTTCAGATGACCAAGCTTCATTGATCCTAACTTATCCATAATCTATTCTAGCTTTAAGACTGAGAACATGGTTCTCAAAAAGCATACATGTTTTATCCGATGCAGCATGCTCAACATTTATTTTTGTACGATATTTACGGTTATACTGTACACAGTTTGCACATTTCACAGAATCACTGTCACAATTTTTATAAGAATGGCCACTAGAACACTTAAGACACGTAGATACATTAGATGCACAGTTCTTCTCAAGGTGACCAAATGAACAGCATTTTCGGCACTGCATAATATTGAGGTGATCAACTACGCTGCACCTCTTCCATCCTACGTAGACGAAACCTTTTGCTAGTAGAAGTTTTCTAATAGCTGGAGACACTTCTAGAACTAGGTGCATATTTTTTGAATCCCTCAGCTTTAACTTTGTGACTACTTTCATCGAGGTTGAAGAATCTTCATCGTTCAAGTTGTTTAAAGTCAATATGTTTTGAACAATGCTATCATTATCGCCCAAATCATCATTAGAAGAAACATTTCTAATTATAATACGAGGATTAAACTTCTTGGATTTCCCAATGTGATACCCATTTCCAAGCTTGTTTCTAAGAGCTTCCTTCAGCTCCTGCAGGTCCTGCGAGCTGTTGCAATATACCGCTGCACCATCTTTAGTTTTTTTTGTACCACTTATATGAACGTTTAGTTCGAATGGATTGACTGCATCCCTAATGCCTTTGACTACATCGGTGTTCTGCTTGTTGTTTGCTGATTTTACTAGTAATACAGATGAATCAATATTGTTTACACGTTTTTTTAGTATATTGCTGTAGCTATACTCTAGGCGCTGAAGAAAGAAACTAAACCCAAACAAATACACGCATATTGCTCGTGAGTGAGTGTTTAGGCGCAGGAGACATTACAGGACCGCATCAAAATATTATGGGTAGTCATCAAAAATTTCATACAAGATAATTATTATCTTTTACAGTAAATTTCAGTTAGAGATTCACAAATGAGTTAACTACACTTTTTAGTTATTAGTAAGTAAGCTGCGCGCACTCATTCAGAAGAGGAACTTGAATCTTCTGAATCGTTTAAATGAATTATTAGAGGTTCAATTTGGGTATCGATGACATTGTCCAAATCCCACATTTTGACCTCAACCTTCTCCCGAACGTGGCGGATACAGTTTTTCCATTCCTCTGCCGTAACTCTATTGACTGCGATGTGAAAGAGATTTTTAACATCAGAAAATTTATAAGTATTATTATTCGACGCCACGTATTGCTTTATGTTGGCCCAAATCAGCTCAATAGGGTTCAGCTCACAATGGTAGGGTGGCAGTCTCAAGACAGTTTTATTTTGTTTTTTGGCCATTTCGTCGATCATTTTAAAATCGTATTTGTATTTATGTCTATTGACTATACTTATCAATTCACCCTTGACCATTGTTTCATCAAAATCGATCTGTTTTGAGGCCAGCCATTGTTGTATGTTTGCTTTTTTAGTTGCCATTGTGGGAATTTTTTCTATTTTTCTAGAATGGTACGGGGCATTATCCAGTACAATAACAGCGTTATTCTCCAGCTTTAGTAACATTTTGGAGAACCAATTTTCAAAGGAATTGCCGTCCATCTCCTCATGATAGTCCCCTGTCTTTTTTGATTCAAAGGCCCACAGTGCTTCGGGAACAAAGCCGTCTTCACTACCTACGTGACAAATGATCAGCCGTTTGCCTTTTCCTGGAAATAAATTATTCCTTACACTATGGATTGATTAAATTTGAAGGAATGAGGCAATTGAGTTCATTTAGCTGAATTTAAGAGTCACGGAATGCTGATCAAAAACTGAAAAACGTAGAAAATTGAAGTTTGCAACTTCTCAAAACCCATTCAAAGCAAATTGACTGCACCCAAAAATGATAATAAATTTCAAAATAACGCTTAAAAGAGGGTCGAATTTTTTTTCCTAATGACTACACTGCGAATGCACCATTTTTGGAGAATATCACACACATTATCTGCTATCACAGCATATTATTTGCCCAAATTTATCAAAATTAAATTGCCGGATAGATGAAGGAGCTTACCTGCAGGATTTTTCAATCCAGCCGAAAGACCGTCTAGAAAAGCCTGCCTTGATGATGTTACTGATTTGTCGACCCAAACTTTCGCTTGAGTATGTCCAGCATTCACCCACGTTTCGTCCAAATAGTAAATTTTTCTTTTTTCATCGCGAAACTTCCGAATCTTCCTAAGGTATTCCCTTCTCCACACAACAATTTCTTCTTTCTCTATTAACATACTGTTTCTTCCCCGTTTCAAGAATCGAAAATTAAGTTCCTTCAAAAGTTTTCGGAATGTGGTTCTTTTAAATGATGGAAGATCCTCATCAGCATTAACTAATCTTAATATCTTATCTACTGTAGGTATCTCATTTCGGAAGAAAAAATTATGCACTTTCCTCCTGATGGCAGTTCTGTCAAAGTCATCTACTCCGTCCGTTATCCTTTTTCTTGCAGGATACGGTTTTGGCTCAGAAAGTGAGTGAGTGCTCCTATATTCCTTAATGATCCTATAAACACTGGACCGACATACTCCAGAAATATGTGCTACCTTACATATAACTTCGTCCACGACCAAATCGGGTTTTTCTTGAATTTGGTTTTTGTATATATTTAATATTATTTGTTTTTCATTTGCACTTAAATGTAGCTTCTTAGCCCTTTTTTTGGGTGGGGTTGCGCTGATGTCAACCACTTCGTCGGCTGTATCTGTGTCAGACATCGTATCTTAGGCAATATATAAACAAAACGTTCCCTCGCGAAAAACGAGTATACGTTACTGAATGCGTAATGCGTATGCAATGCAATCCTGTGCGTGAATTAACTGTTAGATGCCTGTCGTGTCATCTACAATCACGTTTACAAGTCCAAACCTGTGCAGATTCGTAGAGCGCCGACGACTGCTAGTGACCTTGAATTTGCCTGTAGATCGATGTTACTCCAGTCAATTTAGGTTCAAAGTGGATGTTTTCTAAACCAATTTGTTGTTCCTACATCAAAAATATATCGATGATGTTTTGTACTGGGAGCTCATGAAAGATCAAGGTAACTTATTTTAACAGTCATCCTTTTTCTAGTCTCAAGATGACACGAAAAAGGGTCTGTGGATTCACTAGAAATACACTGCCGAGGATGTTTAGACCTAAAGTGACTGGAGTATATCCGTGGATGCTTTCGAGGGATCTGTTCACGTGCTGATCACTGTTTACGTTTAATGTCTTTCTTCAGCGCCCAGAGTTTAGGTGTATTTACATCCTTGGGCACAAAAAGTGGTCCACCTTCACAGGTTACAGTATTTCTACCAGCAGGAAAATTATCATTATCGGATAATTTTGATTTTAACACTGTGTTTGAATATTCCAATTCATTTACTAGTTTTTGCATCAGACCTTTTTCTCTTTGCAAACACTCGATTTCTTTCCTGCAGATAGCTAACTCAGATGATTCAAATGTAGTCAATTTGCCACAGATCTGATTGGAGACCGGCTTTTCCACTTTAACCTTGCAAGAGTCACAAAACCATTGTAAGTTATCACATTTTGATAAAATTCTTAAGACATCGTCTTTCACTGCCACACAGTGATTGTGGAAGCGTTTTTCGCAATTTCTACACGACACGAACTTCGTATTAACTATGAAATTATCCGAGCAGCGCGCACAGACGTATACGTTACATCGTCCGCCATGTCGCGGTATCACCATAAATTTTGTTTTTCCTTCTTTTATGTGTACGTAATTCAGTGAAAATGGCGGATTCTCTTTTTAAAGTTGTTTTTACTTGAAATATGAAAGATAGAAAGGACATATTTTTACCCTGTGATTTACTTTGATGTGAAACCTTTGTTAGAGTAGTATGTTTTTTAGTACTAAACAAAAAAAACATTTTATTTGTCATAATATTTTATCTTTGACATAGTGTTAGCTAAGAAGCATTGGCTGTTTAACTTAACTGACTGAAGGCTGATTGTAGCCAAAAAATAAAGTTCGTAATTTTGCGTTTTTTGCCGGATAGTACTTAAGCTAGTGTTTGGTTGTCTGACTGAACAATAAATTGTAGCTGGATACCGAATAGTAACCGAATATCGGTTGCAACCCTAGTTTAGATAAGACGGTTGTGAAATTTGTTTAGTAAGTTGCAACCCAGACTGAGCCGCATTTTTTACGTGATAAGAGTGCCGGTAAGCGATTCCCACAGCAGCGTCCCATGGACCACTGAAGGGTTGGACGTGTCGAATCGCAGCAATTTTCCTCGAATTGGACCGGCGCGTGGCCCATATGAATACCTAATGCGTGAAACTGGATGACCTTACGCATAAAAAAGGTTTCGAATTCGGTCCTTAACCCTACAGCGCTGGGCTAGTCGCTATTCGCCGGGCATATCGAATGTCCGCATGCAAAATTGTTTTGACAATGCACTATGAAATGAGTTGTTTTCGTACGGAGCTTAATCTTCTAGTTAGCGCTGACCCATCATCCAAATAATATACTAAGTGACATATAAATCCGAACACCCAGTTTAAATGGTTTCATTTTAATAAAAGTTGGTGAATGTATTTATCTTACTGTAAATAACAAGTGAAAAAATTTTCAGCCTTATCAGTTGGACATTCCGGTTTTTATTCTGCTTTTTTTTAATTCACTAACGCTCTAAAAATGAATATTTCAGCCGCAGTAAAGAATCAACGTTGGCGGATTTTGGTTCTTGACATCCTTTACGATCGGATACGATGCCTAGAGTACGGAGACCTGTACGATTTCGTCAACTTAGTGAATTTGATAGGGGCCGTATAGTGGGACTTCGGGAAGCTGGACTTTCTTTTCGGGAAATTGCAGTTAGAGTGAAAAGAAGTGTAGACACTGTGGTTAGGTGTTGTCAGGCATGGCTTCGAGAATGCCGTACGCAAAGAGCAAGGGGCACTGGACGCCGCCGTAGAACAACAGACCGTGAAGATCGCCGCCTAAGATTATTGGCCTTAAGGGACCGTTTCTCCACTACCAGGTCCATTGGAAATGAATGGTTTGCAGAACACGGAAGGCGTATTGGCATGCGAAGTGTTTACCGACGAATGACAAGTTTTGGCTTGTTTTCATACCGGCTACACTGGGTCCTCCCTTTAACTCGAGAACACCGACGTAATCGCCTTGAGTGGTGCAGACAACGGTCACTCTAGGATCAGGAATGGAACAGTATTGTCTTTAGTGACGAGTCTCGATTTTGTTTAGGCATGCACGATGGTCGTGCCAGGGTTAGAAGGCGACGTGGTGAAAGGAGGAATCCACAGTTTTTTGTTGAAAGACATGTTCATCACACTGTTGGAGTTATGGTTTGGGGTGCTATAGCTTATGGTTCCACTTCACCTTTAATCTTCATCAGAGGTAACATGAACGCGCAGCGTTATATCCACGAAGTCCTAGAACCCCATCTTTTACCCTATCTTGACACCCTGGCAGATCCAACTTTAGAACAAGATAATGCCCGACCACATGTTGCAAGAGTCACAATAGACTTCTTTCAACATAATGATGTCACATTGTTACCATGGCCACCAAGATCTCCCGACTTATCCCCAATTGAGCACGTGTGGGATATGATGGGTAGGAGATTGCTCAATTTGCAACGTCCTCCTCAGACTCTAGAAGCACTTCGAGAGGAGTTGGTGGTTGCCTGTAATGAGATACCACAGGAGGACATTGACCACCTGATCAGAAGCATGCCTAGGCGCGTTGGAGAATGCGTAGCACATCAGGGTGCATCCACACATTATTAAAGGTCAAAGGGCTTTAAAGCAGTGCAATAATTTTGAAATTTTTATCATTTACTTATTATGCTTCATTAAATACTTATACAAAATTTTATTAAAATAAAACCATTTAAACTGGGTGTTCGGATTTATATGTCACTTAGTATACGAGTAAAGCGGAGGTTTCCATCTCTTCCGTCGAAATAGTTATAACTTTGATTTATGTAACTTCTAAGACTTAACTGGTAACATTGTTTACTGTAGGATACCTTATTTTGAGTTCCCATGTACGACGAAATTTTCATCTTAGTGGATGTAGATCCGTCAGGTTATAGATTCAAATTCGGGCATTCCAACGAGGTGACAAAGATTCTGGTCTGGACTTGATTCCTGCCGTTGCATTGATGATGTGTGCAGCAAAGCTTGCTCCAGTTCTTTCACGTCTCTTCTAGATATCTTACATATCTTACGAATCCGGCACCTTCCTAGAAAACTCCTAGCTTACGTCCTCGCATCCTAACCGTGTCGATTGAACTTCGTACATCCAGAACTGGCCGATACGACCGCTCCTTTGTCCCGAGGGTCTCGACCTTGAGGAACAATCTACAAGACGAGGCTTTTCCTAGTTCTACTAACCTTAGGAACTCGGAAGTCGGATTAACAAAATTTCTTTCTAGCGTTTAGGCTTATACCTGCGCGGCTACTTTGGTGTAAAAAAAATATCTGCTGCGCCGAGTGGTTCGAATAGATTAGAAGGAACCAAGCTTATATGTTTACATTGAATTGTTTGTCGCCAAAATTGTGTAATTTTAGTGCGGACTTTTGGATAACTTGCTCACCATTGACTACCAAAGTTACAAACCAATACAGCGTCGTTCATTCTTCTCTCTGGAAAGGATGTTCAAGTAGGTACTGACTCACACTATCTATGTTGCGATGTTATTTGCTTTGTTATTATTAATATCAGACCCAGTATTACGCATTTGAAACAAAAACATGTGCGGATAAAAGATGCGTGTTCAATAAGAAGGTTTCATATTTTCTTTTTAATTTAAGATGTATGATCCTTTCCATTTTTTTAATTTTAAAAATTTTTATGTTATGAGCCACCCCAATTGCCTTTGCGAGTGGTCGATGGGGTCGTAACCACTGTCATAGATCTATGTATGAAAAAATTGGCAATTACAAAATTGCTTTCATACAAGTATTCCAGGAAATTTTTGCAACGAAAATAAAACAAAACAAAATTTTTGTTACATGTAATCTACCGAAATAATTGCCTGTTGCCTTAGAAGAAATGAAATTATTATCGATACTTAATTTTTATACAACATTGACATAATTTCTATGGATAATCTTACACGTGCAGCCTATTAAACCACATCCCCCAGATCCCTCGAAAGTATGTAAAACACCCCATAAAAATATGCAAATGTTGAAATAATTAACACGTCACGCCTTTTTCTATTATCGAGCTTAGCGACAAGTGAATGCAGAATATGCACAGCCGCCCTGGACTTTTATTTTGCATACATTATATGGATCACCCCCAGCTCTAAAACAGCAGCAAGTGTTGATGCTATTTTGTTAGAGAGAAAGCCGTATGATGATAAACGGCTATAACAGATGGTGTAACATTAATTGATATTTAAAAGGCAGGCAAGTAGATTGACTTTGACATTCCCATTTCCATCAGATTTCAATATGCAGATAATTTAACCTTAGCATTGGACTTGTTTCAAATCAGGCAGAAGGTAAAACCAATCAGAATTAAGGGTTGTAGATCGGGACAAAAAAATACAAGGTTATTTAAAATTAAGGTTTATTTTATTGTGATTTCCAATTGATGTAGCTTATGTACTGGGTGCGCCATCTATTACTTTTTTTACCTATAAGTTTGTGTTACCATGTGAGTCAAAAGTCATGTGGTATGCATAAATGAACTGTCAAAGGTATGCCATTTATAGTGATGGATTCGTTTACAACACAACAACGCATTTTGGTTATCCAAAACGGTCGAAATATAAAAAATAATTTTCGCAAACTATGCACTAGTTTTGGCCGAAATGGACGCCCTACAGAGCCTGGAATTCGTTGGATTGTTAATCGTTTTGAGGAAACTGGTTCAGCTGAAGGTGGTAGACCATACCAACATGCTCGTCCAGCTCGTACTCGTGAAAACATAGCCGCAGTGAGTGAAAGTGTACGGGAAGATCCAACCACCTCGACTAGGCACCGTTCGCAACAATTGGGAATTAGTGAGACCACTTTATGCCGGATTTTACACATTGATTTACACCTCCATCCATACAAAATCCAACTAACACCAGAATTGAAGCCGGCAGACTATCAACAACGGCGTGTTTTTGTTAATTGGATGCTGGAAAGAGAAGGATTTTCGGCCAAAGTGCTCTTTTCTGATGAGGCTCATTTTCACCTCAATGGGTACGTAAATGAGCAAAATTGCAGATTCTGGGGGGCTGAAAATCCACACCAATATCATGAACAATCTGTCCATCCTGAAAAAGTGAGTATATGGAGCGGATTATGGGCTGGTGGCATCATTGGACCATTGTTCGTTGAAGATGCCGAAGAAAAGGCCATTACCGTCAACGGGGAACGTTATCGCGGCATGTTAACAGACTTTTTGTGGCCACAATTGGATCGTATTGGTGCCGACGATCTTTTCATCAAGACGGAGCAACGGCTCACACATCTCGCCAAACAATCGCCTTATTGCACACGAAATTTCAAGACCGCGTAATTTCACGAAATTCAGATGTCAGTTGGCCCGAGAGATCGTGCGATTTAACACCTCTTAACTATTTTCTTTGAAGATTTTTGAAAGGAAAAGTATATGCGCATGGTCCCCGGACAATTCAAGACCTAAAGCGCAATATTCGGACTGAAATTGCGGCCATAGACCCGATTATTCTGGGAAAAGTCATTGAAAATTTTGATGTTTGGATGTTGGCCTGTAAACGAAGCCGCGGTGGTCACATGACTGGTGTTATTTTTCATACATAAATGGCATAAACCAACCTTCACTTATCAATAAAAAAATTCGATTTCACCTCGTAAAAAGCGTGTTGATTTTTCAAATAGAAAAAAAGTAATAGATGACGCACCCATTATTAGTTATAGTTTATAAGTTTAAGCAATTTATTTTTTCTTAATTATATTTTTCTTTAGATTTTGCTGCTTTTATGATCACCTTTCTTTCATGAAATTTACTGGTAGTCATACCAAAATTGGTCTTAATTTGAATTTCTGCTTTGACGATAACTCTCTTAATAAAAAAAAGTGGAAGCGCAGAATATTTTCGCTGGCCAAGTATTTTGAAAAATACCTCATTTTGCGTCTGGGTGCGAAATATAAAAATACAGACCCTGGATAACAAAATATTAACAATAGAAGGCATAGTTTCTGCCAGCATTTGCCACGTGCATCTGTAAAAGGATACCCATTTTTTACACACCATAATATACCTCTAAATCAGATGGTAGATAGGAGATAATTTTAATACCGTGAAATATAACAGGCATCAGTGTTAAGATTACAGTGTTTGCGCAAAGGGGTGCCTTTTCAAAGCATAATGGGCATATCCCTACTCGCAGGGCCTTCGTAGGCAACCCTTGCTCCGAATCGCTCGCGATGATCACAAATGCAAACAGTTTATTTGCGCTATAGCGCTGAATTTGAATAAGGGATCGTCTGTTGAAATGCATTTTACTATTTAGGGGTGTACTTGGGTAACCTCCGTGAAATGTGCTGTGATGAAGATGTATTGGGTTTCATATAGGACAAGGTGTTCCATAATTTTAGAACGTTACACCCTGCGTCACACAGTTTATTATCACTGAATACGTTATTAAATATGTAATACACACAAATGTGGAACGTGCTACGTAACAACGCACACCGTTATTTTGCCAAGGGGCAGCTCAAAGTTCTTTTGATTCCAGAATAAGCATTGTTCTCCTATTCCACAATGTTCAAGATATTGACACATGTCATTAATAACAATAATAATCCATATAACATTTCCTTTATGAGAATCATGATTTCTCGTATTATTTTAATTTTTGTCAGAAACAAAACAATGGGAAGATTTAAAAACAATTGACCTTATGTAACCTTGAGGAATATTAGAACGATATCTCAGAAATTGAAGAAAAAACACCAAAACTTTTTTCAAAATTTGGGAAATCCGCTAATTCGATCGAATCGGTCTTTTCTCATGTAATTATACATTCGTGCAGAAAATCAATGATAGAAATATTTAAAAACCTGATCATATGTAACTTAAGCAGCATGTGAATTTTTACTGTAGAACGGGAAGGTAATCATCTACCAAATTTTTGATATAATTTTTATGTTATTGATAAATCCACAGCTTCTTTCGCATTTTGGTTTTTAATGAACTACACGTAGAAGAATAATTTTTCTTATCACTTTAATTCTACAAAAAAATCTATATTTTCTTGATAACTCAATTTGCTAATTTGGTGCAAAATGGGGTTTCAATAAAATCAAAGATTTTTCGAAGAGAAAACGTGATCAGGATAAAAGTAATCACTCGCTCAAATCTACTACAAAAGTGAAATTTTGACATACCATTTTGAGAGCAGTACTAATATTTGTCAACAAGTTACTATTGAGGAAAAAATGCACAATAAAATACATAAAATATATTTTTTTACAAAAATGAATAAAATAAATAGATGGAAATGATTTAGAAATCTGCTCCAAACAGTCAGTTGGAGGAAAAGGGACATACTACCTTAAGAATCGTACTTATTATAAGCAAAATAACTGTAATTATACACCATGTAGTTACACAAGGCCTGATGCAACTCCACCCTCGCATTTGCCATTGAAAGCAAGTACCCTCTGTATATAATAGTAAACTTCCCTCATTTCTAATTATACGGGGGTGTAATTCTATACTACTACACCTGCAATTTTCGTATTGACCTATTGATTCCGTAGTTGACTGCTAATTGGCCCTGTCACTGTTATAGTGACTGGGTGTGCTATTATCAATGGTACTTTCACTGATGGTAAATTTCTCAATGGGTCTAAATTGAAGGGTGTATGGAACGTGAATTAGATTGAGAGCTTTTGTCTTTGAGTTGTGTTCGAACCAGATTTGGAACTGGATCGGCATAACCAAAAAAATCTTGGAGAAAAAAAATGTAAAATACGTAAAAAAATAAATTATACAATATTTTGTAATCGGTTCCTATAAAAATGCCTTACTATGGAGATGCAGGCCCTAAAAGGACGCCAATGGATGCCGGTTTTCCTTATCAACTCTGAACGCCACTGTATACAGAGTGTCCCGAAAGTTGGAACTATCCTTTTCAGATCAGAAACTCTTACCTTTGAAATAACAAAACTAGTTCGCGGTAAAACAGCACCGAAACATAAAAAAGAAATTGAATAAAAATACTCACCTTTTATTTGGTATATACATCATTTCAAGTACTGCCCTGTGTTTTGTTTGTAATTAGTGCTTGAAGTTGTCACTGTTCGATTCAAAAACATGCGCCATTCTGAATACTCGAGAACACTCGCGGAGTATCAATAGGGTCTTGAAGACATTCATAGTAAACTAACATCAAATTGATAAGCGCGTTATGCAGAAATGTGGCAACCTCAGTTTTCAAATTCGGTTTATTTATATGTATACTTGGTTAACCTACACACCGCGCGGCGCCCGATTACTGACTCACATAGTTATAATACCACAAAACATCATACCCTTTGACGTATACATGAAAAATTAATGTTAGTTTGCTGTATAAACTATGGTCTCAAAATGTTTCCTTACAAAAACTCAGGCTGTTGAAGTTTTAGGAAAAAAATGGAAATGAATTAATATTGTCAGAACCGATTTAGATATTTCACTGATATTTAGTACGCAGTGAAAGTTAATAAAGTTGCATATTTTTCAATTCAAAAATAATTTTTAGCTTTAACAGTGACGTGCGTACGGGTATTGACTTCGATATTTTTTAATAAAAAAATGGTACGCAAATGGTTTTTTGCCAAATAAATATTTTTGAATTCCCCGTTCAATTTAAAACAAATGATCTCTCTTGAATTGTTTTCCTTCGAAATATTAATTAATTTCCATTTTTTTCCTAAAACTTCAAAACCTCGAGTTTTTGTAAGGAAACAATTTTGGACCATAGTTTATAAAGCAAACTAAAATTAATTTTTCATGTAGATTCACATATCGTTAAGGAACACCCTGTATAGTCACATATGTTAGATAGAAGCCGGCTGGATAGCGGAGCTCATCACTGCGTTGCCTAGCAACGCTGACGCGGCAATCTGCGCGTTGCTAATATGTTACACCAGTTCCTTAAATTGAGATGCATGTTGAAAATACGCGTTAGTTTATTCTCAACCCCCAAACAAAGGTTTTATTATGAGAGTACACATTTTTGAGTTGTAAATTGTGTCAAATCTGTTTATGATCGATTCCGGATCGGCCCTAACGGCGCTTCATTTTAGGTCGAAATGAAAGGTCATGATCGCCACATATTCCACAACATTGCATCATTGGTTCGCTTGGCAACACCGCATCTCGTACAAGGCAAGGTTTCCACGGTGATCATAGAGGAGCGATTTTGGTCAGTACCCATCTAGCGCTCATTGGGGAGTGTCGTCATGCTTCTAAATACTCATAAGCAACAACAAAATATCAAATTAAATGTTCGAACAGACCTCCTTCTTGGGTTTGACAGTAACCTAACCTATTGTAGAAGCCTGTGCGAACATTTTCTGGTAACATATTAGCAACTCGGCAGATAGCACGACATACTACATCACCGTTGCTACACAATGTGGTGACGACCTCCGCTCTTCAGCCGACTTCTATCTCTTTCTAACATATGTTGATACACACTTCTCACGCTTATCTCTCGTAAACGTTGAACTCAAGCCATCAGGCAAATTTGGTTTTCCCTGTATGTGACTAGCAAAAATAATTGACTTACTATATACGCTATGTAAAGAAAAGCCCCATCCTGTATATATCATAATGGTATTCATAGATAACAGTTAGTCTATTTAGATCGCCAGAGACGAACTAGCCCTAAATCAACATTGATAATAATCTTTCAACCTCCAACATACAAAAAAAAATTTTTGAGATCCGATCACCACGTGACCGCTAGATGGGAACGATTCAACTATAAACTAAACATGCTGCTTTGTGCACTTAACCCTTAAATATATACAGTCCCAAACGGTAGCTGCTATTCGCTGTTTTGTTTCGATAGACCTTACACTTATCATGTGTGTATGTTGTTATGCTTTCGTTGGTTGTCAGAGAAACCATGCTGATGAGTAGCCAAAAAGCACAAAACGTCTGTCTTTGGTCCGACGGATGAAAGCAGCATGTTTAGTTAGGCATAATAGCTGCAATAAAACATCAACCAGCCTAAGTAATGGAACCAACCGAACGGAAAAAAATCAAAAACTGCCCTTGACGTACCTCCGTATAGCGCATTTTACACCGTTCTGAATGACGCATCGTTTTCTACCCGCGCAAAAAATGATCGATCCTTCTCGCGCGGTTCGATTATCAAAGGATTATCGCATGTCATAATGAGCGTCTGCGTACCCCTTTGCTGAAGGGCAGGAGGGCCGTTTTGTGATGTTAAACGCGCGCACGCCCACACCACGCGCCGTAATGTCAAAAAAAGGGCCGATAAGAGAATCGGCTGTTTTTTATCGGACGGTTGTTTTCAGAAATTGATGAATCGCTGTATATACTCTGAAGGGTGATTGATTTTGTTATCAGATAGAGAAAGAAACAGTTATTCATTATCAAGGTTTCGCTGCAGGCCCAACCAGTTTCTGTGGTTCACTTTTTAGAATTACACTTAGATAATATATGATGGATCACGGCAAGCAAATAACTATTGAAATCGACTGAGTTATAAATATCATCTATATTACATACCATGTTTGAGAAGTATGACATTATTGGAACGAACACTTTAATAACCGAGACGCGTAGCGTCCACTGTGTTGGTTGTTTAGGGCTAAGATGTACTCTGCTCATAGCCTCATCACTCTGTACAAAGCCCAGATAAGACCTAGCTTCGACATTATCCATACTCGATTCTATTCAAAAGAGAGCTTTCCGACTGATCGATAACACTTCTGTAACGAATAGTCTCGGGACCCGACCGGCGGCCGGCGATCTTGCTCTCTTCTGCCTCTATATCAACGAGCTTTGCTCCTCAGAGCTTTCCTGCATGATGCCGTCGCGCGCTGTGCCTGCTAGACGGACCCGTCGAGCTTCTACCTCCCATTCTAACTCTGTCGAACTTCATATATCGAAAACTGGCCGGTGTGACCACCCTTTCGCTCCTAGGGTGTTGAGATTATAGAACAGTCTTTTATAAGAAGTTTTTTCAGTTATAGTATGCTATCTTTAGGCAGTTCAAAAATCGGCTTAATAAGTCCCTTAAATATATAAAAAAGCAGGGACATAGGCTTTTTTTATACTCCAACTACCACGAAGGTCTAAGGCCTAAACACCCATTGGGTACCGTGGGGCTATAGGGGGATTCAGGGGAAAGGGGGACGCCACACGGACTCTGGCGAAGGAACATGTGTGCATGCAACATGCACACATTCTGACTCCCCTACGAGATCCGCCGGGTGGTACCTCCGCGTTCGACAGTCAAAGACCGTCTACCACCTACGGACAATTACAACATCCATAGTTTATTGATTGTATAATTTCACACGAATTATATCTTTCTTTCTCAGCGACTCAGTATTGTGTTGAAATCTTTTGGAAACAAATGCATTATTAACAACTATCTCAGAAATTTCCTCACAAAATATCGTTGGTCCCTCGTAGGGTTGGTTCCGCCCATTGTCAATCAGCTCCACTCTGTGGTTTCTGTACGTAATAACCTATATAAGAAAAACCCTGTTTTTGTCAAGGGGGAGGGGTGTCTTCCAGCAAAATCGGCTGCAAAACAGCTACAAGGCAGCTACAAAACAAAGCTGGACGAGTGTGAATGGTGGTTCTCCGCAGTGCCTTCGCACGCTGAAGTTTAAACTCCCATAAAAAAATGGACGGAGTAGCACCCAAACCAACACAACTAAACGTAAGGTACAAAATAAAAGGGTGCTACTTCAGAAACTGGTGTTTGGGGGTCTAACATCCCAGTATGTGACAGTTAACGAAACGACGCCCACACCATAATCTCTGCAGGAAAGCGAATTACGCAGAACTTCCATCTTTTTAAAAGACGTCTAATAGGTGGCACAGAAGGAGGTGTGGTCGATAGGAAACCAAATATACTTGTATAGGTTAGTACATACAGAAACCACAGAGTGGCGCTGATTGCCAATGGGCGGAACCAACTCTACGAGGGACCAACGATATTTTATTAAGAAATTTCTGAGAAGAGAATCATTAAAAGGGGTTTCGCCCAGGAATCTGTATTCTACCATTAATAAAGAGAAATTCAAATTACTGGTAAGTGATCAAAATAATGAAAAACTGGTTACGTGATTTTGGCACGTGACAATGTTAACCGCCGTTACCTATATTACCAAAAACCCTGTCACTCATTTCAACCTGTCGGTCGGTCGGTCAGTCTACTTGCTTGTCGTCTGTCCGCTACTCCCTGGGCCGTCTATAACTTCTGTCAAGATTTTGATGGAATCTTCGCATAAAACTAAGACGGTGCAGCAATTAACCTAAAACAAAATACATCAGACCCCCGAACATTGTTCTGCAATATTTTCCGAGTTTGTGATGATTTTTGGGCGAAGTGTTTTTTCCTAACAATCATGAACCTCGCCTTTCCTAATCACTTTTAAGGCATACTCAAAAGATGGATATTTTAGGTTGTCCAAGATTTTGCAATTAGGCATTTATTATTTTTCATGACGCTTAAAATGCCTTGGCTATCGTGCTTCTTAGCCCAGGTCTGTTTATGCTGCTATATATGGCACCCAAAATACCATTTTTTGTATATAAATTAGAATAACTCTGATAGCACTACAATTGTGGGATTTTTTTTAATTTAATAAAATGCTTATAGTACAATGTCAATCTTGAGTAGACAGACATATAAGAAATTCAAACATAACCTGAAAACCAAGACATCGTTTGAATTTGCTGTGGAATGAATACCTCACCTTTGTAAGGTGTACGAGTATGTAGTCGCAATATGAAACTATACAGTTTCAAACAGGTAGTCTAATAAACTCCTCATCTTTTTTTATGCATGGGCTCAATTTCGACCCATAATGTTAATGAGTAATGACGGCGGTTTCTCTGACAAAAAATGATGTTTCGGCTTCCGAGGGCCCAAAACAGTTCCCTTTTTCGTCAAAGTGTATATTTTTCATTAACTTTTTAGCGATGAACATCCTAACTACGACTGTCAAATAACAACGGACTTATTCTAATTGTTTATAAGGCAAAAATAGATGTTCTTTGGGCGACTCTTTTATTTACACGATTAGTTCATTGAGGCTGGATAGCTTCACAAAAAGGCCACTTTTCTGGCAAAAATACTAACAAAAAAATTTCCAGTAGAAGATAAATATAGATATCGACGATTTCTGGCGATTTTTTGTAATAAATTATCTGTTACTGCAAATAGGCCGTTATTTTAAAGGTATTTTCATCTCCAAAAACTTTTTTTGGACTACACACACCAATAATTCATAACTATACTAAGTGACATATAAATCCGAACACCCAGTTTAAATGGTTTTATTTTAATAAAATTTTGTATAAGTACTTAATGAAGCATAATAAGTAAATGATGAAAATTTCAAAATGTTTGCACTGCTTTAAAGCCCTTTGACCTTTAATAATGTGTGGATGCACCCTGATGTGCTACGCATTCTCCAACGCGCCTAGGCATGCTTCTGATCAGGTGGTCAATGTCCTTCTGTGGTATCTCATTCCAGACAACCACCAACTCCTCTCGAAGTGCTTCTAGAGTCTGAGGAGGACGATGCAAATTGAGCAATATCCTACCCATCATATCCCACACGTGCTCAATTGGGGATAAGTCGGGAGATCTTGGTGGCCATGGTAACAATGTGACATCATTATGTTGAAAGAAGTCTATTGTGACTCTTGCAACATGTGGTCGGGCATTATCTTGTTGGAAAGTTGGATCTGCCAGGGTGTCAAGGTAGGGTAAAAGATGGGGTTCTAGAACTTCGTGGATATAACGCTGCGTGTTCATGTTACCTCTGATGAAGATTAAAGGTGACCTGGAACCATAAGCTATAGCACCCCAAACCATAACTCCAACAGTGTGATGAACATGTCTTTCAACAAAAAACTGTGGATTCCTCCTTTCACTACGTCGCCTTCTAACCCTGGCACGACCATCGTGCATGCCTAAACAAAATCGAGACTCGTCACTAAAGACAATACTGTTCCATTCCTGATCCCAGAGTGACCGTTGTCTGCACCACTCAAGGCGATTACGTCGGTGTTCTCCAGTTAAAGGGAGGACCCAGTGTGGCCGGTATGAAAACAAGCCAAAACTTCTCATTCGTCGGTAAACACTTCGCATGCCAATAGGTCTTCCGTGTTCTGCAAGCCATTCATTTGCAATGGACCTGGTAGTGGAGAAACGGTCCCTTAAGGCCAATAATCTTAGGCGGCGATCTTCACGGTCTGTTGTTCTACGGCGGGGTCCAGTGCCCCTTGCTCTTTGCGTGCGGCCTTCTCGAAGCCATGCCTGACAACACCTAACCACAGTGTCTACACTCCTTTGCACTCTAACTGCAATTGCCCGAAAAGAAATTCCAGCTTCCCGAAGTCCCACTATACGGCCCCTATCAAACTCACTAAGTTGACGAAATCGTACAGGTCTCCGTACTGTAGGCATCGTAACCGATCGTAAAGGATGTCAAGAACCAAAATCCGCCAACGTTGATTCTTTACTGCGGCTGAAATATTCATTTTTAGAGCGTTAGTGAATTAAAAAAAAGTAGTATAAAAACCGGAATGTCCAACTGATAAGGCTGACAATTTTTTCGCTTGTTATTTACAGCAAGATAAATACATTCACCAACTTTTATTAAAATAAAACCATTTAAACTGGGTTTTCGGATTTATATGTCACTTAGTATATTTGAATATACGCGAAAAAGTGGTTTAACTTTGACGTTTACTAAAAAAAGTTAGCCTGCAAAACTGTTTGTATCTCTCGGCGAGGGAACTTTCTGCAAAGTCTCAAGTATATAATTACGCTGTAATACATCTTGTTACATTTTCTTTCTCACAAATTCTAGGTACCCTGCTCTAATAAGGACGATCATAATTTAACCGCTAAAAATCCTAATAACACGTCTAAAATACTGCCAACGCATTTTACTACCGTATCGAGATTGACATGATTGCATATAATTAGGTCGCATCCCTCTCCCCAACCCGCAATACCACCTAGTTGCAATCATCTTCCACCCTAGATAATCCCGTTTAACGAAAAAGTGTGCCCCGAAGTCCTTAATGAATTTCATAGCCTTTGGTAGGGGCCACCGATGGAGATAGAGATGATATCGCCAATTAACCTGGGATTAGTGTCGTTTGTGCACGTGCGAAGCATCGCGGGTGGCCACGTGCAATCGCATGCACCGATTGGCGCTATGAATACGAATCCTAAGGAGGGAATTTTGAACGAGCTGCTTTTTTAATTTTTCAAGTGCTAGATCATGAGGTATGACTATAATCGAAAATACAGTGTGCCATATGTCCATTACACAGGGTGTTTCACAACTTATCCGACAAATTTTAACCACATATGCACTGTTATAAAAGAAGTTGATTTCTCAAAAAAAAGATGTAATAAAAGTCCTACAGAAATCGAGATAATAAAATAATAAAGTTTAACAGTTCACTTACCTATAAAAGCTGTTCAAAATTGTTTCTATTGACTGGAATGTAAGCTTGGGCGCGTCAAATCAAATTTCAGCGCACTAATTCAAATACACCTCCTTCCTGCTGTGCCTGAAGGCTCAAATTGTCGGCAGCCACTGTGATTCGGTCACGAAATTCTTCAATATTCTGAACTGGAGTACGGTTTACCTCGTTTTTCAAGTATCCCCATAAAAAGAAGTCCAGAGGATTTAGATCGGAAGACCGTAGAGGCCATGCAATAGGTCCACCCCTTCGGATTCAGCGTATCTGGTATGGCTGATTTAAAAAATCACGAACTTCTAAACGAAAATGCGGAGGTGCCCCATCGTGCAGAAAGTACATCCGTGCTCGGACCGCCAATGGCACACCTTCAAGAAGGACCGGCAAATCATTCCGAAGAAACTCCAAATACTGGCGACCGTCCGCTCGCGAATTTTGCCCTGCTTCTCCGTACGCTAAAACAAGGTCCACTAACTCCTCATTAGTATACACATGTGCCATTTTTATTAATAGATAAAAAAATAAACTCGCAAAATACTTTCTTATTTAATTTCATAAACCGTTCTTCATTCAGATCACCCACGATACAGATTAAGCCTTATTTAGACGTCCTTATCAGTATGAAAAAACAAAAAATTCCTGGTATTTTTTTTCGTCAGTTGCTTGGCACAACATTTGCTACAATAAATTATTAATGCGTGTTCTAATATCAAGAAGATGAACGCAAAATACAGATATTTATTTTTCAATTTTTTTATTGAAACTCAATTTCCGACTTTTACTACATTTTTCTGTTTTTTTTTTGAGTAATCGACTTCTTTCGTAACAGCGCATATGTGGTTAAAATTTGTCGGATAAGTTGTGAAACATCCTGTACATTATACAAAGGACACGTAGTTTTGCGGAAACCTAGATGGAAGAACAAAGGACAATTTTGGGCATGTCCGCAATAAAGGAACAGGAGAAGAAATCGCAGGATTGGTAACCCGATTACTAATTGGCTTCATCAGGCTCAAATGGTTCCATGGTTATGCATCGAAAACACTGAAGTGACAACATATGAGCATCACATATGGATACGGGTGTTCCCGACAAACATTTTAAGTTATAATTACGGTAATTCGGCCACAAAATAGCTTAAAAAGATAGCAGGACAAATTTAATATATATACTAAGTGACATATAAATCCGAACACCCAGTTTAAATGGTTTTATTTTGATAAAAGTTGGTGAATGTATTTATCTTACTGTAAATAACAAGTGAAAAAATTTTCAGCCTTATCAGTTGGTTTTTATACTGCTTTTTTTTAATTCACTAACGCTCTAAAAATGAATATTTCAGCCGCAGTAAAGAATCAACGTTGGCGGATTTTGGTTCTTGACATCGTTTACGATCGGTTACGATGCCTAGAGTACGGAGACCTGTACGATTTCGTCAACTTAGTGAGTTTGATAGGGGCCGTATAGTGGGACTTCGGGAAGCTGGATTTTCTTTTCGGGCAATTGCAGTTAGACTGCAAAGAAGTGTAGACACTGTGGTTAGGTGTTGTCAGGCATGGCTTCGAGAAGGCCGTACGCAAAGAGCAAGGGGCACTGGACGACGCCGTAGAACAACAGACCGTGAAGATTGCCGCCTAAGATTGTTGGCCTTAAGGGACCGTTTCTCCACTACCAGGTCCATTGCAAATGAATGGTTTGCAGAACACGGAAGACCTATTGGCATGCGAAGTGTTTACCGACGAATGAGAAGTTTTGGCTTGTTTTCATACCGGCCACACTGGGTCCTCCCTTTAACTCGAGAACACCGACGTAATCGCCTTGAGTGGTGCAGACAACGGTCCCTCTGGGATCAGGAATGGAACAGTATTGTCTTTAGTGACGAGTCTCGATTTTGTTTAGGCATGCACGATGGTCGTGCCAGGGTTAGAAGGCGACGTGGTGAAAGGAGGAATCCACAATTTTTTGTTGAAAGACGTGTTCATCACACTGTTGGAGTTATGGTTTGGGGTGCTATAGCATATGGTTCCAGGTCACCTTTAATCTTCATCAGAGGTAACATGAACGCGCAGCGTTATATCCACGAAGTTCTAGAACCCCATCTTTTACCCTATCTTGACACCCTGGCAGATCCAACTTTCCAACAAGATAATGCCCGACCACATGTTGCAAGAGTCACAATAGACTTCTTTCAACATAATGATGTCACATTGTTACCATGGCCACCAAGATCTCCCGACTTATCCCCAATTGAGCACGTGTGGGATATGATGCGTAGGAGATTGCTCAATTTGCAACGTCCTCCTCAGACTCTAGAAGCATTCGAGAGGAGTTGGTGGTTGCCTGGAATGAGATACCACAGTAGGACATTGACCACCTGATCAGAAGCTTTAAAACAGTGCAATCATTTTGAAATTTTTATCATTTACTTATTATGCTTCATTAAGTACTTATACAAAATTTTATTAAAATAAAACCCTTTAAACTGGGTGTTCGGATTTATATGTCACTTAGTATATTTTTCGATCTTCGATCATGATTATTATTATTACTTAATTTATAGACATCGTATACCATTTTCTTGAAAAAATAGGCTTCATCTAAATCTAACCCTTCGTTCAGCCTACCTCTGAAACCAGTTCTCTCATTTCGTAAATACCTGAATAACATATTACATTGAAATATGCATCATGTATGATTTCTTCAAATATATTTCACTACAAGATGTAACGACAGTCATTAGAATACCCATTAAACGAACGAGTTTAAAAAACTATGTATAAATTACAGTCTTCCTTTGATTTCCACTTTTACCTTCTACTTAAAATCCACTCCTCCTGATATAAAAATATATTCTTACAAGTTTGTTTTGACAACATAATCGCCCGGATAACTAATAATCTCTTCTGTACAACACACTCACTAAAATCCATGAAACAGGAAAGTCACGTTCGAACCGAAGTTCTTGATGGGCCCTATTCTTAGAAACACTAAAGGAATTTGTGTATTTTGACACATTTCCCTCGGGACAAACGTCTGAAATAAATCTTATTTCTTAATGGCTGCTTTTGCGGAAGCTGGCGATATGCTTTAAAAGCTTCTGGAAGTGAGTGTCACTGTTAAGAAGAACGTGCTAATTATATTATATTGCAGTTCAACGTCGTGTTTAAAACGTGTCTCAAAGGTACTGGCCGGGTTACATCTCCGATGAGTATTTTTGTACAAAAATCCTTAGTCTCCGATCAAAATATGCGTCGATCTTTTTGGCAGAACAATTTTCACATTTTTATACTGCGCATTTAGTGAAGATTCTTCCAAAATACCGCTTGGATTCTGATAAAATGTTTACATAAGGTTAATACCAGCGACGAAAAAGCTCAGTGGATATTTAAAATTGACTGATGACGACGTCCCAAACTGTTTATTTTCTAGTGACTTTGGTGCGTAGCTAAGAAATTTTTGTAATAGCCAGGCCTTTTTAAAGTTTCGAAAATGATATATCATGCCTTGATATGTGCATCACGGAAAACCATATTAGTATGTGCGTCTGTCCGACTGTAATAATAATTATAATATTTATTCACCAAAAGACAATTTGTTACAAATCGTATTGGAATGGTCAAGGATGGAAACACGAATTTATAACACCTATAGGAATGTAAAAATGCAATATACACATTAAAAGTAATAATAAAAAAGAGAGAATGGAACATACACAAACTCATGCTTCTACATTACATTTGCAAAGAACAGGAAGAATCCATCAACGCTATAAACTCATTGATCAACTAAGATTGTTTGATTGACAATAGACTTAACAGTTTGAGGGAATGCCTTATATCTAGACAATCAGGGGCGAACATGCCATTTCTATATTTCCTATATGGTACCTATTTATAAATAATTAATTTGTCGTGAACGCAGACCATAACGTCGAAGACAGGGATGCAAGGCAGCTCCAAGAACACGTCGATGCCCTGGCGGGGGTCATCGTCGGTCCGGAGCAACCAACCTACATTCCATTCGGCCTTGGGCGACCTGCGGTACTGGGCATAGCCATCCTCCGCAACATCAGAGAGGAGTTCAAGATAGAGACCCTGGTGGAAGGATCGTCGGACCACAACCCGATCCTACTAACACTTGGCACAGGGTCCTCAACTCGAGATAGCTTGACCACCAAACGGACGAACTGGAACCACTACAAATCCAACGTCCAAAGGAATATCATCCAAATTCCAACCATCCGATCAGCGGAGGAACTGGACAACGCAGTAGAGGAGCTGGAGAATGCTGCGAGCGCACGAGGACAGCACCCTCTCCGAGACTACGGCAGTTCCTAGACACCTAAATGGTCCAGCACCGCACCATATTAGGCACCTGATCAGGGAGAACAGAAGACTCAAGCGAGAACATCTCCAGCTGTTGACAGAGGAGTCGAGAGTTGCGCGAAACAGAGCATCGCTAGCTCTGAAGAACGCCTGCGCAGCACTAGAGACCCAGGATGGTACGGCCTGGACTAAGCAAAGAAAATTTCGTCGTCAGCGCACCACGATCCCCACACTTCACGGCCAACGCGGCTTGGCCTATTCCAGTGAAGAAAAAGCCGAAGCATTCGCCGATTCGCTAGAATCCGAATGCAGGCTCAATTACCATGAAGACGAGTCCAGAGGAAATCCGCCTGATCATCCGCAGGTTGAAGGTCAGAAAGGCGCCGGGAAGGGACGGCATCAACAACAGGATGCTGAAGAACCTTCCCTCCAAAGGCATTGCTGCGCTCACCAACATCGCCAATGCCACTCTGAGACTTAACCACTTCCCGCAGCGGTGGCGGGAAGCCCAGGTTATAATGCTCACCAAGCCAGGCAAGGACCGGAAGTTGTCTCAGAACTACCGGCCCATCAGCCTGGTTTCCTCGATGGGCAAAGTAGTCGAAAAGGCTATCGCCGTTCGACTAGAGAAGCAGGCAGAAGAACTGGAACTTCTCCCCCCAGAGCAATTCGGCTTCAGATCCTCCCACAACACGGAACTCCAAGCGCTACGACTGACGGAAAACATCACCAGTGGCTTCAATCTCCAGGAGGCAACCGGCCTCGTCCTGCTGGACGTAGAACGAGCCTTTGACTGAGTTTGGCACGATGGACTCATCGCCAAAATGGAAGCCGCCGGAATCGATGCCAACTGATCCAGAGCTATCTAACACAAAGATGGTTCACGGTGAAGATTGGTACATGCCACTCAACGAGACGACAGCTGGAAGCAGGCGTGCCCCAGGGGTCAGCCTTAGCCCCCTGCTCTACAACATCTACACTCACGACGTACCGAAGACAGCTGACACAATGCTGGCCCTATATGCAGACGACACTGCTATAGCCGCCAAGCATCGACGACCCGAGATCATCCGTAGGAGACTACAGGATGAACTGGACCACATCCAGGACTGGTGCGTGAAATGGAAAATCCGTATCAACGTCCAGAAGACGCAGGCAATCTTCATCCAACGAAGAAGGATTGCAAGACCTCTCGAAGCATCCATCTTCGACGAAGATATACAGTAGAGCGACAAAGTCAAATATCTGGGGATCGTATTTGACAAGTCCCTCATCTGGAAAGATCACATAGAAGCTGTCATCGCAAAGACCAGAGCAGCCATGGCCCAACTCTACCCATTACTGGGTAGACACAGCCGGATGCCGCTAGCGACCAAGCTACGGCTGTTCAAGGCCATCGCCAGACCTCAGCTCGCTTACGCCTCCGCGGTCTGGGGGTACGCTGCTCCCAGCTAGAGACCCTTGCGTAGAGACCTGCATCGGGACACCATTCACGAGTACATGAGTAGAAAAGCGGAGAAGACCTTCCAGAAAGCTCAGGACCACCCGAACGAGCAGCTACGACTCCTCATGGACTACGATCCGGCGAGAGGCCTCGCAACCGCAGAGCCAAGTACCCTAGACCCAAGGCATAGTTGGCAGGCTAACTGGAATCTTGACTAGGAGAACTCGCGGTTGCTCCAACCCCCCCCCCCCCCCCCCCACGGCGTGGAAGCAGAGGACAAGGACCAGGATGACCAGGACCAGAACCCATCTGGACCCGGACCCACCAGGACCAGGAACCATCAGGACCAGGACCAACCAAGACCAGGACCAACCAGGACCAACGAAGACCAGGACCAACAAGACCAGAACCCATCAGGACCAGGTAACAAGCAAGTAGTAGGGGACTTTAAACTCTTGATTTTTCGAAGAATTTCAAGAGAACATAGCAAACCCTCAATCGATGCTCGCTTAACGACATCGATAGTACTGTGCGAGGTAAAGGGAACCAACCCGGCGTTCCCAGAGACTGAAACACATGAGGAGACATTGTAGCAGACCGCAGGTCACGCACAACACATGGCCTACCGAGACGCTGATGAGTCGGGCCACACGGAGGTTAGGGTTTAGTGAGTATTAGGTGGTCTCATCAAGACAACCTGGAGTCCCACACACGCCGTAGCTAGGGCTATGGTATGGTACATAAACGCATTCCCCCCTCACAAAAAAAAAGATCACTGACACTTGGCAGCTTATTAATATTTTTCAAAAAAACGTACACACACATTTCTGAAATGGAAAGGGTTAGAATGTTCAGATTTTTAAAAACCTCTTCACAAAACTGAGTGCTAGGTAGACCTACCAGGCTTCTAACTGCCCCCGTCTTGACTACAAAAACGTCTTGGGAATCTGTACTCATACCTCAGAAATGCACACCATAACAAGGCCTGCTGCTAACCTGGCCATGGTAAAGAAATAGCAATTGATCATGTCGCAGCACTGACCTTTGTTTATCAAAAATGCTACTTAGTCCAGCTTGGAGATTAATAATTGACAATGAAATTTCCAACTCAAACGCGGATCTACGTGCATACCTAGGAATTTTATAGTTTGACAGCTATGACGAATTTGCCACCCGTAGCATCAAATTATCACAATCTCTCAGTCTATTATGGATCCTCAGAACTACTGTTTTTTCTCCGTTCAAGTATGGACTGCAGTTTGTCCAAAATAAGTATCGAAGTGTCATTCGCTGGCACTGACAGATTATTCAAGTCGCTGATACGAAATACGTACTATGTGTATGATACGATTACGAAAAAGATGGACCTAATACTGATCCTTGAGCAACACCGTCTGTCCGCTTGTTTGTCAGTTTGTCTGTCCGTTTATCGTTGCTCCCCTTACAACTTGGATCAGGATGACGTTTTGAAACGAGGTTACTAGTAAACCAAGGAAGAAAAATCTTTGTAGTATTTGAAAATCGTTTCAGAGACGGCGGAGCTAGGGTCAAAAAACGAAACAAATGAAAAACTTCCAAGCTTCTTTTTATATCAACGCTTAGGTAGTATTGAGTCAATCTACTTGACTCCATTTTTTAATATCCGTTATAATTCTGCCTTGGCAATATCATTTTAATATGAAATTCTGATATGAGGTGTGAAAACATTATTTTCTATACATTCACATGGATTCAAAGGAAGTCCGATAAGTTAATAAACTGTACGAGCCAGTCAACATCCTTCAAAAATGATAAACTGATAAAAGCGGTGTGTGCCAAGTAGGTGAGAAAGTTCGATGTGAAGTGGCTGGAGATAAAAGAAAGTCCACTGGGAATTCTGCATTGTTAGATTAAGAAGAAGTTTGCGCTTACAGCATTAATATTCTCAAGGGGTGTGATTAAAATGTAGAAATTTCTGCTAAAGCCCAACATAACTTAGATAACAGTAGTGTTAGCCTAAATTGTGGAAATAATATGACTAAAAAGATAATGAAAGTTACCCAGAAAATGATTAAATCAACACTATTTTTGTACAGGAGAGAACAAATAAAACATAGGACATCACCTCTGAGATACGTAATGTCAAAGGTAATAACTCTTCCAGATGGTACTTTGACGAAGAAGTAATTTGCGGTTTGGTAATAATTTTCGAATTGTTGTTTAGAAATATAACATTGTTGGACATAAATCTCGGAGACGGACAAAAGAATTTATTTAATCTCTTTTCAAAAAGAGGATACTACATTGTCCATACAATGAAACGTATACGTAGGTTGCAGAAGTTTTTATTCCCGACCATAGATACAGAATTAGCAGAAATCATGAAGCCGCCCTCAGAAAAAAACCGCTAAAACATCATGTGAAATGACTTTGCTTTTTTATTTTTGGTGTTGTTGTCCTCAGCACTTAGAATAAGGTTTCTCCTCGAGTAGTTTAAAAGTCGGACAACCTATGTCATATTGCAACGCCTTGTGAATTCAGTAAACGATATGTAATAGCTGTTTGATATTTATTTACATACTTATCGTCAACTCTACTGGCCTGTTCACCAACATCGCAGTTCTATCGCAAGTACAAACTTTCATGGATAAGGTATTTGTCCTGAACACAGACATTTTCAAAAAAATGTTAAAAACTGTATTACATTGACACACTACATACTACATTTAAAAAATCTCGAAAGCAATTTCCCATAAAGTTTCAGCGGTAAGTTTTTTTAAATGAACCTTGATTGACGTAGTCTACCTGAAGATACTATCACCAAGAGACAGTAGCAGAACACACAAATGAATTTAAAAACCAACTTTGAAAATATACTAAGTGACATATAAATCCGAACACCCAGTTTAAATGGTTTTATTTTAATAAAAGTTGGTGAATGTATTTATCTTACTGTAAATAACAAGTGAAAAAATTTTCAGCCTTATCAGTTGGACATTCCGGTTTTTATACTGCTTTTTTTAATACACTAACGCTCTAAAAATGAATATTTCAGCCGCAGTAAAGAATCAACGTTGGCGGATTTTGGTTCTTGACGTCCCTTACGATCGGTTACGATGCCTAGAGTACGGAGACCTGTACGATTTCGCCAACTTAGTGAGTTTGATAGGGGCCGTATAGTGGGACTTCGGGAAGCTGGACTTTCTTTTCGGGCAATTGCAGTTAGAGTGCAAAGAAGTGTAGACACTGTGGTTAGGTATTGTCAAGCATGGCTTCGAGAAGGCCGTACGCAAAGAGCAAGGGGCACTGGACGCCGCCGTAGAACAACAGACCGTGAAGATCGCCGCCTAAGATTATTGGCCTTAAGGGACCGTTTCTCCACTACCAGGTCCATTGCAAATGAATGGTTTGCAGAACACGGAAGACCTATTGGCATGCGAAGTGTTTACCGACGAATGAGAAGTTTTGGCTTGTTTTCATACCGGCCACACTGGGTCCTCCCTTTAACTCGAGAACACCGACGTAATCGCCTTGAGTGGTGCAGACAAAGGTCACTCTGGGATCAGGAATGGAACAGTACTGTCTTTAGTGACGAGTCTCGATTTTGTTTAGGCATGCACGATGGTCGTGCCAGGGTTAGAAGGCGACGTGGTGAAAGGAGGAATCCACAGTTTTTTGTTGAAAGACATGTTCGTCACACTGTTGGAGTTATTGTTTGGGGTGCTATAGCTTATGGTTCCAGGTCACCTTTAATCTTCATCAGAGGTAACATGAACGCGCAGCGTTATATCCATGAAGTTCTAGAACCCCATCTTTTACCCTATCTTGACACCCTGGCAGATCCAACTTTCCAACAATATAATGCCCGACCACATGTTGCAAGAGTCACAATAGACTTCTTTCAACATAATGATGTCACATTGTTACCATGGCCACCAAGATCTCCCGACTTATCCCCAATTGAGCACGTGTGGGATATGATGGGTAGGAGATTGCTCAATTTACCACAGGAGGACATTGACCACCTGATCAGAAGCATGCCTAGGCGCGTTGGAGAATGCGTAGCACATCAGGGTGCATCCACACATGATTAAAGGTCAAAGGGCTTTAAAGCAGTGCAATCATTTTGAAATTTTTATTATTTACTTATGCTTCATTAAGTACTTATACAAAATTTTATTAAAATAAAACCATTTAAACTGGGTGTTCGGATTTATATGTCACTTAGTATATTTAGGGTGTTAGGTCACGCTACTGTCCCATAGATGGTGCTAGTGCCCTCAATCCCTTCTTGACCTTTCTAATGCCTATTTTATTCAGGTATTCGCAGATTGAAATAGGCGTTAGAAAGGCCAAAAAGGAATTGGAGATCCTAGCGCCATCTATAAGACATTAGAAGAACCAAATACTTTTCAAAGTAGATTTCGATATTTACTTTTGTATTCTGCTACTGTTACATAGATGGCGTGGTTAAATACGAACAAATAACAATCAGACAATACACTTTTTCTTCGATGTTTTAGTTTCCTACATTTAATAAATCTCGATTTAAATGTTTAACAATATACCTTTCGTCTATCCGACCACAAACGGCCAACCATGGAAGGCTATTTCGTGCTTTTGGCAACTCATCAGCATGGTTTAGGCTTGATCTCAGGTAGGAAAACGAACGAAAGTCTAGCAAGAAAGGCAGAAAAGTGTCATCTATTACCAGAATCGACCACTGCAACACTGAAACAGCAAACTGTCTGATGGAACTGTATCCCAGTTTATTACCACGTCTATAACGAAATAAGTCTAAGGGCGTGGATCTAACAGAAGCAGAGTTTCTCATATACCTACCCTTTACCGTGACGAACATTTCTAAAATTGAATCGCTCACGGGCTAGCGATCTTTATTCTGGCCGAGTGAGCTTAAAAAAGGGTCGTTTAACGAAAAAGGCAACAACCCTTTCTGCGCTTTGTGCATGCTTAATGCCATGGAAAAATCACACCAACTTAATTATGTTGTAACAAAACACAATGACGAATCGAGCGAGCTGCAATAATCATTTTACTACCGGGAGGTCGTACCCACTCAGGCCGGTGTGCGATTTTTAAATGCGAAAGGCCTTGATTTTTTTGTGTTTTCACCAGGGTTGCTAGATGACAAGAACTTTTTCTCGTACCAGAGATCTTAAATTTCTCGTACATTCAACACATAATCTCGTATAAAATATAGTGTAGTACTTACGAGTATATTATTATTACTACTGGTACATGATGGAGTTAATAAAGATCTACTACCACTACTACTACTATTTGTTTCACGAGTATCAGTTACGGTAGCATGACAGCTGATCATCCAGTAATATTTTAAAATTCCCGAATTCATTTTGAACTTTCTAATAACTTCGAAAAGTTCCTTTGCGTACAAAAAAACCTACAAGCAAAATTACTGCTGATGATCATGACTATATTTTAAGTCAGCTAGGAATAAAATAAGGGCAAAGTTGCGTAGTCAGGTGATTAACAAATTGCCGCTTAGAAAGTTTCGCAATTCAAAGTATTTCCGAAGAGAGACGGGAAAAACAGAATTTTCCCAACATGGCTTTAATTTTTTCCTGACTTTATTTGTAGTGGGATTTCAAAATAAATTGCTCATTAACATTGCCACTTTTTCTCCTCTACAGGATGGCATAATTAAAATTTCAATATGACATTTCGCCTCGTATCCTCTAGCATCAAATTTATTTTTCTTAGTAACGCCATCTTGCACAGATGAATAGGGTTTTTAATTCTGATTTCAAAAATGTATAATACGTCATACCTTAACATTGCCAAACCTTAGTTATTTAAAAAAAAATCAGAATTACTTGGGTATTCCTTGAAATTACCAGATAGTCATTTGTGTCGTACACCAGATTTATCCCAAAATCACTTTTATTGTTTCACGATTTTTATTTGATATGGAATTTCAGAATAATGTGCATGTTGTCATTTAGACATTCCTTCTTTCAACTTCCATCACCAACTTTTTTTTCATATGGTCGCTAGATTGGAGTTTTATACATCTAAATGGACTTTTCAGTCCTAAATTCAGTGCTTAGTAGGCCATGAATTTGCCGTTGGATAAAAATTATAAGGAAATAAAAAGGTATCGTGAAACCTGAACACAACATGAAAATTTTTGTTGATGGATATATGTCCGTTATTTTGTATGCAATGCCTGACTCTTCTCTGTACAGTGTACATTGTTTACTGCTCGATTTATTTCTCTTTTCCCCAGTCTTCCAATCTCTGTTGCTATATTCAATTTGAGGGCTGGTCTGGTATACGAAACAAATGAAATTTGATAATTTCAAGGCCTACCTAGGAAATTCCGTTTTTCTAGAATAACGGAGGTTTGGCAATGTCAATATACGATATATTATATATTTTTGATATCGGAGTTGAAAACTCTATCCATCTGCATTAAGATTCAGTATGGCGTCTATTAGAAAGAAGGAAGTTGACGTTGGAGGACAAGAGACGAAACGTCATATTGAAATTCTAATTATGCCATCTAGTAGAGAACAAAAAGTGGCAATGTTAGTGTGCAAGTTATTCCCACTACAAATAAAGTCAGGAAAAAATTAAAACGATTTTCGTCGCTTTAGAATAGAACCAGCCTAAGTCCAAAAAGCAAAGTGTTCAGGAAACGATTTTTCTTGATAGGTTCTTTATGTATACAGATATTTTAATGAAAATTTGTACACATGTTCTAAACATGTCTGTTTTTAATATACCTTAGTAAAAACAAAAAACATTAACGTTAAAGCAAAAAGTTGGACATACACCTAGATTACTTTTAATTTTAGCAAGTAGCAAGTCCACTTCTTAGACTTAGGCTTATTATATGTTTATGGATATAATTTAGTCATGCTTCTTCGTACTCTAGTTTGTCTTTTGGAGAACCATTATCGTACTTGTGGCAAATATCGCAAAGATCCTTTTTGGGGTGGAAAAAGGATAGATTAAAATCTCTGTTAAAGATTGTTCTATACATTGCTCCAGTCACTGTTTTCGTAATATTATTTTCCTGACATCCTTTCACATCTTGCTAATGTTAAGTTTTGGGGGTAAATATTTACGACTGGTTGTTTGTCTATAGTAAGACTTTCAATTGTTTCAAATAAGTTTATATAAAAGTCCATAACGGTTTTGACTACCTGGGTGCAGTGTATTTAGAAATCTGCACCTTATTGTTTACATTTTTGGCAAGAGAGTATGCAAAAGAACTGTGTCTTCTACTGTTTTTATTATCATTAGACAGTTCTAAAAATGTACTGTAGTTCTCTTCTGGGCCTTCAGCGGGATGATGCTTATTCTTTTTACGAATTCTAGTTCTAGGTTTAGAAACTACTGTAACGTATTTGGATATAAAATCACGTTGGCGATTGGCACCTCCTAGTCCACAATATTCTGCAAATATTTTATGTCTTTCTTCTTCACTGATTTTTTACATACTTCATTCTACATTTCTCTTCACATGATTTTTTAATTTTTCTTGCTAATTGTTTCTTTCGCTTGGTGTATTTCTATCCTTGATTTCTCGATGACTTAATTATGTTTCTTTTCCAAGTATTTTCTCGTCTTACGTTTTTTTAAATATTTTTATAGCTTTTTTATTCTTTTCATCTTTGTTAAAACTTATATCAGTTTCTTTATAATTGTTTTCAAAATTGAAGTTTTTTCTCTTCTTCTTTTTGCTTTCTTGTGGATTAAAATTAGGGTCGTTTTCTTCAGTTTGGAAAAGATCCGTGTCCGATGATAAATACAAAATCCTCTTCGAGAATATTCTTTCGTTTGCCATACTTTTCAGGGTCTAGTTGGTTAGTTTCTATTACATCTAGAATCAAAAGTCTCAGTTAGAAATTTATGACAAAGTACTTAAAATTGACAACGAAAATAAAAAACAAATCATTTATCAGTTACGAATATTATTTACATAAACATTAAAAATAAATAAATGAATAATATACTTTTAAGCCGACCGGGAGGTACTCTCGTTCTAGTCCCCTAGGATAACGTAATATGGTTTTTGAAAAGCCTCAAAAGCCTATTGTTTTTTAGCCTCAAAACTATTATCAACAAAATCGGAGCTCCAGATATTATTTTTGAGGATAGACGAAGTATACACACCTTGTAAAAACAGTCTATTAAAAAAAAACTGTTAGGGGCCACATTCATTTATTTGACTGAAAGTCAATATGCTTGGCCAAAAACTCCTAACTTAAGCGAGATGTATACCATGTACCTTGAGAATAATTTTTTGCGTACTGGTAAGCTACTGGTAAAGTCCTCCTTTTCTGGACTAGACTGAAAAGTAGGTCTTCCTATAATAGCCGTTTATTTCAATTAGCCTTAAATTCACTCTACTGAACTCTGCAGCTTTGTCCAGAAAAGTGACATTTTCCGCAGTTGGTTTTTAATATTATACTATTTTTTTTACACGTTAGTTTGCTTACCTATAATATTTTCGAGAACACTTCTTACTTCGTCACTAGCATTTTTTTCAAGTAGTGGCTCAGTTCGTTGAGAATCAACTTTTCTATCGGCCAAAATGGGTGTAACTTTATTGGATTGATGACTTAAAACGGATTTTATATTTTCAAGGTTCATATTGCAAAATGCATTGTCGCTCTTGTTAAAAACAGCCGTTTCCTTAGAGAGTAAATAACTAGGCGGCATAAGATTGCTGTATTCATCAAATATTGGGCGTCTATTTTTAATGGTCTTAAAGATACTTTTAATTTGTCGTTGTTGGTATCTATAAAAAAACAAAGTAAAAAATTATTCAGTACAGAATTTTATGATTGTAAATTTTGTTATTTGTTTTTTTTTATTTATAGAATTAAAAAAAATCCTAAACCAGTACCTAAAAACGTATTAATATGTTACTTAAGAATAATTTTATAGCTAGAAAAACACTACTTACCATCACAGTGCTTGCCCAGAAGATTAAATATTTTTTTCCTTCTAAAACTCATATCTAATTTGTTTACGTTGCGTTATTGGTGTACGTTTGTGCCTTGAAAAGTCCACTAAAAGGTGTTTATTAAAATTATGGATCAGAATAAGCCTAACCCCACATTTTCTTGGACATACAATTTTGTTTTAAAGTAGAACTAGCTTAAGTCCTCACAATTCACTAGTATAAGGAAATCTATTGCAAGAAAGGATACTTCTGCATTAAAAATTATTTACCGAAATGTGGACATAGAATTACTGTTGTACAAAAGTATAGTTCTGCACTAAAAATTATTTTGCTTCAGAACATATGCTTATTTTTAATTTAAAGACTGCGTGGAAAACATAAATGTTAGGACTTAGATTAGTACTGCACTTAATCGGCGACACTTTACTGTATAATATAGCTTAAAATCTCAATTTTGAGAAAAATGGACAGGCTAGTTCTGATCTAAAGCGACGTTTTAGGAAAATCGTCTCTCTCCGGAAATACTTTGAATTTCAGAACTTTCGAGGTGTAATTTTGTACCGAAACTTTTACGCGACTTTGTTTCTCTTACAGTTTCCGATATTCCAACGGTGAGGGTCGAGTTTGAAACACCGTGTATAGTGCACGGAGTCCTAGTTTAATGCTTTTTCATCGTTTTAGCACTGGTAAGCTTTATCATTTCGATCACTGCGGAAACATTGTTACTATAATCATATCCCTACAAAACTAGTATAACCTGATTCCTCTTAGCCATATAATTTCGAGATTAGCTCTCTGTCAAGCCCACCGTTCACCCATATACAAACACATCCAAAGGTTTTTGTTCTTGAACCTCTGCCTATATTGACATCCGACGCCTTTTGTGCGTAGCGAAACCGGGATTCAGTTTGACTGTAATCCCGGATGTTTTGCCTTGCCTGATTAGCACCATTTCAAAGGTTAAGACGCGCACACACGGCTCCATACGTCCCCCACTGGGTAATAATAACATAATGCGACGTAGAAGTGACATTTCTATCCGATGAATGAGAGGTATATATTATGAGAGGAAGCTGTACTGCAATGGAAAGAGTTTCTTTAATTGTGCGTTTAGAAAGAAATACCTATACAAATAATTGTATATTTAGAATTTCAAATGCACGAAAATTCGCGTCATTGATGATAATGATAAGAAAATAAAACACTCACTAAAAATGATTTGATTTGAATGAACTCGGTGAGATCTTAATTTTGTTCGTCAGTAGTCCGACTGGTGGCTTCTACTCCAAGTAGCAGGAATAATATTACGGATACATCGGTCCAAGCTGATTTTCTAATAAAGGGTGTCTCATAAATATTTTCTTATTTTAGGCCATAAATAAAAATACTTAGAATATTTTTACAAAGATAAATTTATTACCAAACGAAAGCCTAAACATTAATTTTATTTATGGAAAAGAGTATCGGATAAATGAGCACCGTTCATGTTTTCACACTCTCTTAATCTCGAACTGAAGTTTTCGATCACTCTCCGAAGCATTGCTCGAGGAATGGCGTTTATTTCTTCTGTTATTTTTTGCTTCAACTCTCTCAAATCTTGTGGCGGTGGGGTGTATACCTTACTCTTCAGGTATCCCCATAAGAAAAAATCTGCTGGTGTCAAATAGGGACTTCTCGGTGGCCAGTTAATGTCTCCTCTGCGACTGATGACCCTCTCTGGGAATAACTGATGAAGAGCATCCAAGGATTCATTCGTGACATGAGAAGTCGCTCCATCTTGCTGGAAAAACGTGTTTCTATTGTAGCCACCATGGTTCTGTATAGCTGGAGTTAAAAAAGTCCTAATCATGTGGCAGTAGCGCTCAGATGTTACAGTTTGAGCTTGGCCACGATTGTCTTCAAAAAAATACGGGCCAATGATTCCTTGCCCTGACATAGCAGCCCAGACGATAACTTTAGGCGAGTGTAATGGCGTCTCATGAAGATTTTGCGGGTTCTGCTCGGCCCAATATCGGCAGTTTTGTTTATTAACATGCCCGTTAATGTGAACATTCGATTCATCAGAAAACCATATGTTGTTGTAACCGTTAAAATGCTCTCTCATTGTTCTACAGAACTCTAATCGATTAGCGGGATCTTGTGGTTTTAATTGTTGTGTAACAACAATCTTGTATGGGTGAAAATGCAAGTCCTTGCGAATAATGCGATGAACAGTTGACTTCAAAGTTAGAGACGCTCCACGCAGTCTTAATGATTGCCGGGGATCCTCGTTAACAGACTGGCGCACACGTTCAATATTTTCGTTCGATCTTGCTGACCTTGGCCGTCCAGGCGGTTTACTAATACACGTGTTTCCAGTGCTCTCGAACTTTCTTACCCAATATTTAATTAAATTTGCGCTTGGGACATCTCTCATTCTTGCTATGTTATAATGATTTCTGTACAAACGACGTACAAGCACATAAGAATCCTTGTTTTTATAGAACTCGCGAACACAAAAAGCACGTTGCGGCCCTGTAAAACGCTCCATTGCAACTAAAATTTAACAATGTTGCCAAACGTTTGTCAACTGTCTCGTTTCTCCGGAGCATGCGTATTCCGCCGGAGGACTGATCTAAAAACGAAAATATTTCTGAGACACCCTTTATTTGTGGAGATTTGGATACATTGGTTCAATATTGATTTCCAATATCAAACCAATATGACATTGGTTGCATGACAATTATGACAATATTGCTTCAACGTTTAATTACATTATTAAAGCAATACATCTTTTTATATTGACTCAACATTAATTTTCAATGTTGGTTGCAACTTTTAATCACAGTATTAAGCCACTACATCTATCCTTTATTCACTCAATATTGAAATCCAATACTGGTTGCAAGACATACTTCGTATATTGTCCCAACCAATTGTGAGAATATTGTAGGACCCCATTGTTTGGCTGAATCAAATCATAGTGGAAAAGTTCATTTTTTAATTTAAAAAAAATTAATGAAAAGAATATATTTGTTACTATCGACATATTCGTAAATTCGGCGAGTTTTATTTTTTAAATATCATTCCGTCCAAATGTTTGTCATCCCTTCGGACAAACTCTTCTAATCGCGCGCGCAAATTCTGAAAGACTCGCTCATGTGTTCGTGGATTATTAGAATACCCTTTTGACTTTAGATAACCCCGCAAGCAATAATCGCATGGCGTGAGGTCGGGTGACCTAGGAGGCCAGTGTGAATGTTATAACTTGGTTATAACTTTTTAAAGAAAAAGTGCTTTCACCGTGCCCATCGATTCTCTGGAAATAAGGGCAGTGGCTCCATCCTGTTGAAACCTTGTGTTTCTGTTAAATCAACGTTCTGTTCTTACAATACGACCAAAAAAAGTGTCAATCTTGTCCTTGTATCGCTCGGAATTGAGTGTCAATGCATGACCGTTTTCATCTTCAAAGAAATACGGCCCAATAATACCGCTAAAGGATATGACGCCTGACCAAACAGTCAGCTTTGGACTATGTAGATGTTGTTGATGTTTCTCTTTTGGGTTCGATGGTGCCCAATATCTGCAATTTTGCTTGTTCACATAACCGTCTAGTGAAAATGGGCCTCGTCATTGAAAACCACGTTCTGCGTAGGAAAAAGATTCAACATACGTTCAGCACAAGATTTCCATAATACGTAATCACTTTCCTTTAAAGCATGGACTGATTGGATTTTATAATGATGGAAACCCATTTTTTCTTCATTATGCCATGCAATATTGACCTAGGGATTCCCAAAGCAGCGGAATGCTTCCGTATAGAACGCCGAGGATTTGCAATGATCGAATCACTTACTCAACGCACATTTTCTTCGGTTGATACAGTAGGTGTGGGCCAGGAATGGGTTAACTAAGAGTTGATTCTGTTTCACGGAATCTCTTAATCCACTTTTTCAATAGATTCTTACTTGGGCCATCTCTTGGTCAGCGTCATAATTTCCGAAGTGCAGCTGCGTATGAATCACCACTCTTAAAGTGAGCCTCGATAGCAAAAGCACGATGCTCTTCGGTCCAACGTTCCATTGTGATTATTTAACCCGCACGCCGGACGGGTCGATCAAGACCTCTCCCCACTTCCTCGCGTATACGGTTGCCGGGTAATTCAAATTTGAAATCTGAACTTTCCCACTGGATATAATAGTTTTACACCAAGTCAAGAATCTTGGGTCTTTTGAATGACGGATTACGGGAAATGAATCCCCATTTTTAGCGCAATGACATTTCAGCGTATATTCTTCAATAAATATCACAAAATAACATATTGATCCAATCTAGCCCAAAAGGCATAACCAAATGTTGTATTTTGAAAAATTTACTCAATATAGGATAAGTATGAGGTAACGAGTATACGCTGAACGATCAATAAACAATATTGATCATAATATTAATAATATTTTTTATATCCATTCTGTAAAAATGTACCCGGAATTTTGCGTGCAAATTTTCCCAATAAAGATATCGTAACAATTTTTTCCCAGGTTTATACACCTGCCCTTAATTACCGAACCATACTTTGAACTCCGTCTGTCATTTAGGCCTGTATCGTCAGTCGTCCTTAAGATATGTTTTTCTTTTAAATTGTAGGACATTTCAGGCTGATAAAACATGATATAATTCAAAAGCAAGCACAATTTGATGCAAAAGATGTTTGTGACATAACCTCAAAATAGAGCGTTGACACGGAGAAGTATAAAACTATGACAATCAAGGAGGCTATAAACGCGCCCTACAATTGTAGGGAGGACTGACGATACGGGCCTTAGACTGCTTACATCAGCTGTCAAAGTCAGTTCATCTTTTGTGTGTTTGACGATTATATCATGGATTAAATTGTGACAAGGCATTAGTGAGTGGTGTATATCCAAAACGGAAATCGGCGGCATCTAGCAGCTACAGTGGTGACCGGCACAGGTAAATGTAAATAACCTATAAAACGTCAAAAAACCTATAAAGTGTCATCTTGCAGACTAGGTAGTTTTTAGGATGCAAACAGTCAGTCCACGTTTGCTCACTAGGATCGTTGTGAGCGTTCATCTCCGGAGTAATGACTCAACGACACGCATTGTTGGTTGCATATGTTTTGTGAAGCCGAGTAGTCTGTAGATTTTATCTCTGTGAAGAAAGTTGGTTGAATAGCAAAATCGCATTTGGATGATTATGTGTATTGGCCTGCATGTGTACAAAATCAGTGATATTTGCTGTGTGAGAAAATCATTACTGAATATGCTGCCAATGAGGGATATCTATTAGCTACGCCCGACGGATTATTTATATGTTGTCCTTTCTGAAGACAGGTTATGTTCAAAGTTATAAATTACGATTTTTTACGTTGTTTTGTGTTTTCAAAAACTTTGAGGTTACGGGAAATCACCACCGCGCCCGCGTTGTGTGTAATTACTGTTAGCATGTATATGACTTGTAATTGAACAGTGAATATCATTATATCTTATCTCTCTCAATTCAGCAAATTTGCATATGTAGTGTCCAGAATGGATAAGAAAAAGTGGATGCGTAACTAATTTCTAGCTTTGAATCTCAAGTAAGTGTATTTTCGACAAGAATCCAATGGAATTAACATCACATATTATTAGCACATAAATCCTCACTACGCACCTATCCACTGCAATTTCCTTCTAGCTATAGTATACAACTTGCAGCTTAGACCTCTAGTAATGCCATCTCTGGAGCAAATTTTACATCACATCAGAGCCAAACATTCATAACTGAAGCCTCATGACGTTTTGGCAACACGTACAACTACAAAACGAATTCACAACGTGTCCATCAGCTAGTGCCAAGTTAACATCTTGTAGAAAAACCTACATAATGTCACAAAAAACCAGCATAGTGTCACTTTTAAATATACGTAATACCCGTGCGGGCTCAATGCGAACTGTAATATGCTCATTAGACTTACTTTATTGCATCCTCATAGTCGCAAAAATATTCTATAAGCAATTTTGAAACGCACCTTATCTATACACATACCTTTCTACGTTCTCCTCTCCTTCATTTATTCTACTGCTTTCATCAAATAATCCATTTCTGATACAGTCGAAATTGTCTGGTTCACAAATAAATTATATTTTTCAATGTTCACGAAAAGGGTTCTTCGTTTAACAGTTCCAACAGACAACTTGCTGCTTTCACTCTCGCAGTGGTCGATCCTGTTAACATATTGATGGTACTTTGTGCTGTCTTGATTTGAGCATTATTGAGCTCTAGCAATATGGGGATGGGCATAATTGTGTTGGAAAATAGGATTCTCCAGCGCTAGGGCACATAGCTAAGGATGAGGTTCCAGTATTTCCTGGATATATCGTTGAGGCACCAGACCACCTCTAAGGGAATCTATAGGAGACTTAGTATTTAATGATGTCACAAGGCATAACTCCTACAGTATGGTTCATGTGAAAATATGCATTACGTCTTAATTCTCCGTAACGCCTTCCGTCCACCATGCATTCCTTGAGACTCCTCACCCTTAACAATATTAAACCATTCATGACCACAATTTTCTTGACTACAAGGAAAGAGGAAGCATCGTTTCTTGAAATTGTAGACTTCTCTGGTCCTATAGCCATTAAGCAACTTTATGCCCAACTACTACTACTGCTACTTGTAACTGCATACGTATAGAGAAATAATACAAAACCTGAGCATCCCACACGTTGTTTTGTTATAGAACAAAACGTCAGCGTATCTTAAACTTATCTAGTAGTATCTAGTAGCGTATAATTATGGTTTGATATGAGAATTACTGTGAAACATGGGCTTCTCTTTTTCAATTACCTCTCGGATCGTTATTGGTTTTAAATTGGTGTATCCGTGCATAATACGTCTGGTGAATTGGTTCTTCTCTGAGCTGAGAACCGACCAAGATCGATTTCAGTGTCGTAGCCTATGTAGAAGCACGAGGAATGAGAAATAATAATGTGTATACAGTTTATAGCTCTTGAATTAAACAAAAATTGAAATATTGTCCAAATCTGAAACATGTGAAAGCTATGATTAACGGAATCTACCTCAGGAAACGTTAAGCAATGGTAACAGTCAGATATGTCAAAGACCGTACCAGCCAGTTCCTAGTTAAATCGTGAGTTGACAGACTGTATTGGTGAAAGTCTGAAATGACATGTAGCTTTGAACTTCGACTGCATCTTTTACTTGCACGGCGGAGAAGTATTAATATCACGAAAATTTTGCATCATAAAAAACCATTTCCCTCGGTCTGACTATCGGTCTGCCGGCTAACCGCCTATAACTTGAGAAATGTCACCCGGATTTCGATGAAATTTCTACACAATGTCACTACCATGCCAAGGACGCAAAATCTTTGTAGTTTTTGAAAATTGGGCCAGTGGCGGCGGAGAAAAAGGTCAAGAAATATATTATCGCCAAACTTCGTTTTTTGACGTTCGGATGATCCTGTGCATTTTTGTAGGGGTTAAAAGTTGGGGGATGTGGGTTGAAGGGGGTGGAGGAGGGTATATTTAAATTTTTTGACGTTGGTATATTTATACGCGTCCAACCCCAGTAATTCTGCGCACATATTCCTCAAATTATGGAAACTTGCTATCTGGACCGATAGCTAAAAATAATAACCCCACTTCTTCTTCTGACTTAAGACCCATAAGCATCCTACCCATATTATCAAAATTATCAGAGAAAGTGATGTATACACAGATAAATGATTACATTGTACATTCTGAAATACTAACAGCTAAGCAATGCGGATTCAGGAAAGGTTACAATACTGCAGCATTGTTAGACTTGACAGATAACACCGTAAAGGCTTGGAATCAAAATTTGTCGACACCTTTGGTCGTCTTAGATCGAACTAAAGTACTTGACACGATAAATTATTCAATTACATTAGCTAAATTTAAATCTTACAGTTCTTCTGAGTTCTAGAATCATCAATATATTGAAGTTATAACTTCATGAGGAGCAGATCTCAAGAAGATGTTATTGATATGAACTCATCACCAGAAACATTGATATCCTCGTTTGTGCCCCAAGGAACAGTGCTTGGACTACTCCTTTTTATTCTTTACATAGCTCATCGTGACAAAGTGGTAAAATATTGCAATATACAATTCTTTGCCGATGACTCTCAATTATACAACAATCTCAATAATGACAAAATTATAGTTGCATAATATCAAATAAATGAGGGTTTAAAGGCTATTGATAATTACGCAAAAACTCATAACCTCCGTTTAAAATATACAAAATTAAAAGTTTTTATATTTTCTTACAACAAATTGAGGTAATTTATTGAAAGATATATACTAAGTGACATATAAATCCGAACACCCAGTTTAAATGGTTTTATTTTAATAAAATTTTGTATAAGTACTTAATGAAGCATAATAAGTAAATGATAAAAATTTCAAAATGATTGCACTGCTTTAAAGCCCTTTGACCTTTAGTAATGTGTGGATGCACCCTGATGTGCTACGCATTCTCCAACGCGCCTAGGCATGCTTCTGATCAGGTGGTCAATGTCCTTCTGTGGTATCTCATTCCAGGCAACCACCAACTCCTCTCGAAGTGCTTCTAGAGTCTGAGGAGGACGTTGCAAATTGAGCAATCTCCTACCCATCATATCCCACACGTGCTCAATTGGGGATAAGTCGGGAGATCTTGGTGGCCATGGTAACAATGTGACATCATTATGTTGAAAGAAGTCTATTGTGACTCTTGCAGCATGTGGTCGGGCAATATCTTGTTGGAAAGTTGGATCTGCCAGGGTGTCGAGATAGGGTAAAAGATGGGGTTCTAGAACTTCGTGGATATAACGCTGCGTGTTCATGTTACCTCTGACGAAGATTAAAGGTGACCTGGAACCATAAGCTATAGCACCCCAAACCGTAAGTCCAACAGTGTGATGAACATGTCTTTCAACAAAAAACTGTGGATTCCTACTTTCACCACGTCGCCTTCTAACCCTGGCACGACCATCGTGCATGCCTAAACAAAATCGAGACTCATCACTAAAGACAATACTGTTCCATTCCTGATCCCAGAGTGACCGTTGTCTGCACCACTCAAGGCGATTACGTCGGTGTTCTCGAGTTAAAGGGAGGACCCAGTGTGGCCGGTATGAAAACAAGCCAAAACTTCTCATTCGTCGGTAAACACTTCGCATGGCAATAGGTCTTCTGTGTTCTACAAACCATTCATTTGCAATGGACCTGGTAGTGGAGAAACGGTCCCTTAAGGCCAATAATCTTAGGCGGCGATCTTCACGGTCTGTTGTTCTACGGCGGCGTCCAGTGCCCCTTGCTCTTTGCGTACGGCCTTCTCGAAGCCATGCCTGACAACACCTAACTACAGGGTCTACACTTCTTTGCACTCTAACTGCAATTGCCCGAAAAAAAAGTCCAGCTTCCCGAAGTCCCACTACACGGCCCCTATCAAACTCACTAAGTTGACGAAATCGTACAGGTCACCGTACTCTAGGTATCGTAACCGATCGTAAAGGATGTCAAGAACCAAAATCCGCCAACGTTGATTCTTTACTGCGGCTGAAATATTCATTTTTAGAGCGTTAGTGAATTAAAACAAAGCAGTATAAAAACCGGAATGTCCAACTGATAAGGCTGAAATTTTTTTCACTTGTTATTTACAGTAAGATAAATACATTCACCAACTTTTATTAAAATAAAACCATTTAAACTGGGTGTTCGGATTTAAATGTCACTTAGTTTACATACATATCCCTTGACGGCGAAATCATTCAAGGTCATGAATCAGTTAAAACTTATTTTACTTGACGAGCGTCTAAATTTCATTTCACATGTTAATCATATTACTAAAGTTGTTTTTCGGTACTTCGCTAGTTATACGTCAATAAACAAATCTAAGAAAATTCTATGAGAATCATTGATCGTTTCAAAAATTACATATTGCGATATTTTTTACCATTCATCTTTAGATTCGGTATCTATAAACCACTTGCAAAGAATTGAAAATTCTTGCTGTAGATTAATAGAAAACTTGAAAGAGTACGACCATATTTCGATGTCTTTTCAAAAACTAATTTGGTTGAATGTTACAAAATTAAATAGATATCACTTACTATATCATGTTCACAACTCCAAATTACCTCATTACCTCCGTTTTTTTAAATGAAAAGCTAACAAATCGTATATGTGTTCATTCTAGATATATATCCGCTTCCCAAATCAGTCACCAAGCCTATCCACAAAACTTCATTTTTCCATAAAGGCTTCACTTTTAATGCGATCTATCTATGTGCCATTGCCCCCTGAAATTAAATGTTTGACATTTGATATTATATGAATATTATTTACTCACAGTAATTGTATTAAATATGTATAATATTTTTGTTATGTTATGATTCTTATTTTAATTTATCTATTTTATTCATGTTTATATTCATTTTTTATGGGTTAAGTGGAGACAAAGCTTCAGCTAAACTTCGCCCAAATAAACAGGCGTTTATTATTATTATACATGGTCCGTCAGAAAGAACGCATGTTTTTTGAATGAGTAGTACAGTCAAAATAAGTATGGGAAAATATACTTTATTATTTCAAAATACTCAGAAATACATGCCATTTGTTTGAGTAAAACCATATTTACGTTCTAAAAACTATGTCGGTCATATGGCGCCCTTGAGCCGAAATGCAGGAGTCAATCCTCTCCCGAAATGAGCCCATTGCGTCGACCAGCATCCGTGCAGGAATTTGGGTCACATTTCTTCTTATTTCCTCCCTCAAATCGACGAGGGGCCTCAAAAAAAATCACACGTTGACAGGTCCGGGGAGCGAGGGGGGCATGGAATATCGTCATGACGTGAAATGAGATGTCCTGGGAATTCTTGCCGAAGAAGTTCCATCGAAGTGCGAGCTGTGTGAGATGTTGCCCCATCTTGTTAGAACCACACTGTTCTAAGACCGGCACGTCGACGTCGAAGTTCCGGGAAAAAAGTTGTTCAGCATGAGGATGTAACGCTCTGAATTACCAGTAGTTGTTTATCCATCATTCTCAAAAAAATAAGGGCCAATAATTATCGTTGGGCCTACTGCACACCAAACCGTAACTTTCGGGGTATGCAGGGGGTGCTCATGCAACTGTTGGGGGTTCACTGGAGACCAATAACGACAATTTTGTTTATTGACGTATCCGTGTAACTGAAAATGTGCTTCATTACTCAAAAACAATGTCATGTCATTGTTATCCAACTGTTCAATCATGAGCTGTTCAAAATTAACACGTTGTGCCCCTGGCAACAGTTGTTGGCAAACTTGTATTTTGTAAGGATGGAACACTAAATACTTCTTCAAGATGCGACGTACAGAGGACGCGTGGATCCCTAGGGAACCGGCACGCAAACGGACCACACGATTCGGGCTTTGCAGCGAGTCAACTCTCACTCTGTCTATGTTTTCGGGGGTTCTAACAGTACGGTTTCGCATTGGCGGTTTTTTCTTCATCACATTACCTGTTGTGTTGAATGCTTCCACCGATCTCAAAAAGGTGTTATGGTCTGGTACTGTCCCAGGACGTGGAACAACGTTCCAAACTTCTCCCACTATCCAACACGCCCTTCCCCACCGACCCGGGACCATCCCACTCGTAGTACCCATTCGAAAAACGTGCGTTCTTTCTGATGGACCCTGTATTAGGCACATTTCAGTCATCATAGATATACCCGTACATTTACCCTTAAAACTTAAAAATATCTTCTAGAGTTGGGTGTCGATACGTGCGACGTCATTCCTGATGGACAAGCGTCGTCGCCGGTGGTCATAAGTCACAGTCGGCATTCGCTTCGACACTACTGTGGGACGAGTGCATGGTGAAGGCCAATATCGTCATTCACGCGCGATTTGTCATCTCCGCGATCATGTGCATCTGTAGTAATTCCTCTTAGGTGGACGAGGAAGGTAATTTGATTTGATGTTACACATGTTCGTGGCTAATTTTTTTCTCCTAAGGGCTAACTTATGCCAAACATAATCATTTACGAACTTCTGACAGCTTAGCGTGGTAAGTACAGAGTCAACTTACGTGACGCTGTTTTTTGTGACTGACGGTACTTCAAGAATAAGGACATTGACTCCTCGGAAGTTTTTAACTGAAACATACATAGATCGTGGGGCCATCCAACCTACAGTAAGAAGCCGGAGTCAATTAGCAGCTTCGGTGTATTTCAAGGAGTTCAGCGGTTAATGAGGAGAATGTTCTATATATTTGGAAACTAAGTGATTCCTCCTAAATTATCAGAGACCCAACTGGTCTTAGCATGGTTCAAATGACAACATTTTGAACGTAGATTGTGTTCTCTTGAATCCATAGATACTAAGTTGTAGCTCACAGGAAATCATAAGTTTGTTCGATCGTTATGATTAGAGGCCCTTCCTAATTTCCCCAAATTATTTAACAATTTCGAGGAAATATGTTTATCAGACTTACCTTATTGCATCCTTATAGCCGCAAAAATATTCTATAAGCAATTTTGAAACGCACCTTATCTATACACATACCTTTCTATCTTCTCCTCTCCTTCATTTATTCACCTGTTTTCATCAAGTAATCCATTTCTGACGAAGGCAAAATTGTCTGATTCACAAATAAATTTTATTTTTCAATGTTCAGGAAAATGGTTCTTCGTTTAACTAAATTGCAATTGATCATCGTACAGTTGGTTCGAGCCTTCAGAAACGTACTTGTTGTTCCGTCACTGCTTGTTATCCGGTAGACAAAACGTGAACAAAACAAACACAAAAAACTGTGATGTGGTTTACCAGAATCGTTTTTCGTTCCCTTCTAGAGAAATTCAGTTGTATGAATGGAGTGAATGAACAGCAAAAAATATTCAATCTTCGAGATTATTGAATACTAGTTGGCTGCATTTCTTCAGTACTTCCCACGCGAAATTTCCAGATATTATATTTGGCTTGCATTTTCAGACCAACGAAAATGGAAATTGAAATCTATTTTGAAAAGGTTAATGTCTCTTAGATGGCTACGAGACACTAACCTTTTCAACATAGATGTCCAATTATCGTGAAAAGGAGAAACAGCATTCTCATATGTAGTTGACGCTACGGTATCTCATTTCATCTCGAATAATTTTTTGGTCGAGCGAATATGGTATAAGGTTGGCTATCTTTAGATAGAATACGTTAATCAATCATTTGATATAAATGTTAATATCTGCCTTTTTATGTTATGTTTAACCATAAGGCCCGTATCGTCAGTCGCCCCTACAATTGTAGGGCGCGTTTAAGGCCTCCTTGATTGTCATACTCCTTTCTCTCCTACAAAAATTTCTAGACTACTCTTGTCCCGTATCAGTATCAGCGCTCTCCTATTGTGAAGATATGTTTTCTTTTTAAATTGTAGGAAATTTCAGGCTGATAAAACATGATATAACTCAAAAGCAAGCACAATTTGATGCAAATAGATGTTTGTGACATAACCTCAAAATAGAGTTCTGACACGGAGAAGTTGAAAACTATGACAATCAAGGAGGCCATAAACGAGCCCTACAATTGTAGGGACGACTGACGATACGGGCCTAAGACACTCTACAAACTTCGCAATGAGAAATTTCCCAAAAAATTGACCTTATATCGTTATACCTAGATACATAATGACTCTCTTGCAATGTCTTCTCTGGCTTTGACATTTTGACATGAATTCGTGAATTTCTCAATAGGAATTACAGATGATTAAAATAAGTTCACTTTCAGTTTTCAGTATCGAATTGCGAATTAATTTTTTCTTTTAAAAGATTATGTCTAGTTCCAATGTGATTTTCTGAACTCTTGCCCTTGATAGTCGAACAGTAAGCCCAAGAGTGTAGCTATTTTAAAGCAAAATATAAAAGTGTCACAGCATCCATGGTTTATGGGGAACCATATAAGACAGATAGATTTGCCTGAATATCCACATGTAAAAAATTACATTTCAAGTACCTGGACTAAAACATCTGCAAATAAATAAAATAATCCCGCAGAAGGGAAACCTTGTACGACGGTAAAAGATTTATAATTTGCCGCAGTAAGAACTTAAAATACTAAAGTTACAAAATTTACTAAAGAGTGAAGTTTAACTTAATTAGAAAATCAAATTAAGTGGAAATTTTGGTCTAAGGCTATAATTGGTGTTTTGAAGTTTCAATCAATTGTTAAATATCATTTCCGTGTATGTTTGTGATTTATATTTTATTTCTGAAAAAAGTATCAAATTATGTCAAGATTTTGGTTTAGGACTATATTGATGTCAATCATTTGCAAAATGTTATGTCTGGGTGGGCTTAAGATCAATGATTTTTTGTTTCTGATTGGAAAAAGCTTTTGTACTGTATTTTCTTTTTCTGTTGTGGTATCACCTGGGGCCAAAGAATAGATGACCGTTGTAGAACATTCTTTTCTTGCCACGTCAGTGTATACAACAGATATAGTTGCCCAATATCAAGAATGTTTGAGTCGTGGAAAAGATGAAATGTACTAAGCAGCGTACTGTACAAGCAGCATGAAAAGCTCTAGTATGAATGTGTATGCTCTTGCTCCTTAATTATTATCTGGATATGCTCCTGCACTTATCAGTGGAATTCATCCAGATGAATCATTTCTTCAGACAGACCACAGACCCATATCACAGCATTAGGGACCACCATGTAGATGTACGCTTTATCTCCACGCCAACCAGCGAGGAAGTATTGTAATCGCGAAACATTTGGAAAATGGGATACATTTTTTTTATATGACTTGGAAAGTACTGGTAGGATTTTGATAAAATTTTGACTCAATGTTCCGACTATGCCAAGGACGAAAAAGCTCTTGAACATTTCTAGCAGAAAGCTTTATAGCAGTTAAAATTGGGGGTTGCAATGGGTGGGAGCGGGTATATGAAAATTTTTAGGCGTTAGTTATTTGGTACATTTCCCGGTAAAACTAAAAATGATTGAGAAGTATTGTCAATACTTGCTTCCCACGCAACACAACTAACGTAGATTTACCTGCGACAGACTGAATGATGTCTGACCGATGGGTGGTTGGCGAGAACAAGGTTAGTCGTAGCAACGTTGCCAAATGATCAGTACTGTCGGGGGACAAGGGCAAAATTTTAAAACGTCAGATGGGTGGGGACTATGGACTAATTATATAGACCCATTCAACTCTCTTTATTACTCATGTTAGTAGCTAACGTTTGAATTTATAACAGGGTTGCGTGGGAAGTGCAGAGTCGACCCACTTCACAGCATTTTTTTAAATTATTAACTAAATGGGGGCCTGGTTTTGGACAGTTTCAGTGGATTCTGTTTGGATTTGGTAGTCTCAGGTATAGACAGGTGGGCCCCCGAGAATGTTTGTCCATGAACCTCACTCAGTAATTAATTCCAGCGCACCACCCTTTCGATTTCTCGCCCCCACTGGCCGCGGCAATAAAATTGAAATAAAAACAGGCCGCTAATACAAAACACGTGCGCGACAATTTCTTCCTTAACTCGAACATTATCTGTGAAGTCATAATTCACAAACACATGGCGACTATTTCACAGATTTAGGAAAAGGGGTTGGACAATAAAAGGCTGTATTAGAGTATTCCACTGAGACAAACTTATTATTTCGTGGACAAAGGGTCAGAACTAAACAACAGTATCAGGAGAGAGCTAGGCGTTTAGGAACAGTTTCACCAGTTGCAGTGATCTGCAGAAATATTTTAAAGAGGTTTGGATATACGTAGAAAACAAATTTGTAACTTTTCTGAATTGAAAGGGATGTTTGAGCTAGAAAGTTGTGCTTCCAGTACTCTGAAGTACCGTTATCTATTACTATATAAACATATCTGTAATTTTATTTAGTCCAGGAGGTATCTATGCATCTAGCACCTATTCATGGATCTTTCTGAAATTTTTCATGAAAATTGGTCTAAAGTTGATAGTTTTCGAGATATAAGCGATTCCATATTTGAGAAAGTGCAGAATATGCCATCTTGATCCCAAATAACAACATGAAAAAACTAAAATTTTAGCAATGCTAAAGTTCTTAAATATTCTACAAATATCCATTAACAAAATACCAAAGCATTTAAGGAGGCGCACGTAGTATATTTATTGAGCGTGCGCTTGATTAACAATTAAACAACAAATTTCAGCAAAACAAAATCCCCTAGAATGCAAGGATGAGTCGATGGATCTATCCTATAGTTTTGTTATTATAATAAATGACGATGTTATCAGGACAGGCAATGGAAACCAGAAGACATCAACATACCAAGATTTTATTTATTATAATTTAAAACTAATGATAGGACTAGAAAAAGACGGGAAAACATGTATTCAGCGAATTTTCAATTCTGACAAGTATTTACAATTTTTGGCATCATCTTACGCTCTCATTCTGCACAAAATTGTACAAATCCTCTAAAACTTTCAAATGCACATATTAAATAATTGTTCAGTGTCTCAGATTGCATTTTATACCATCTTCTTTTACTGAAAAATCCGCTGAAGTCCAAAAATTATATCACATATAATACTTCCATAAAGATGTCAAAAGTTTCTCCAATACAGCACCATTAGGTCATCCTGCGCTCACTCCTGTAACAAATAAAGAAAACGATATTAAATGTTGATTCTAATACAATGTATAGTTTTAAGAGACTACCCAGAGGAGATTGTTATCGAATATTCCATGCGACATATTCTCGCCAGAGACAATAATTATATGTTTGTGATTCTCGTCATCGTTTGTCACTGTGCTGTCACTTTTGTCTAATAATTATTTAATTAATTAAGACGGGTGTAGGAAAAATGTGATCTATAACAAAAAAAAGTAAGCTCCTAAATTGTCATGTGTCATTTTGTTGTACTGCAAAAAAATTTCGAACACCTTTACCTTAACATAGCCAACCATTTTAGCGTCTAAAAAAGTATATGAAAAATACTAGTGTCATCTATGAAGCAGTAGCAGAACGCAAAAATGAATTCTACTTTGAAAAGTGATAAAAGACAGATAAGAGAGGAAAGAGAGAGAAGGGGCAAAAGAGAGCAAAAATAGAGAAAAAAGAGAAAAGGTAGAAAATGGAGATAAGAGAAAAAAGGAAAAGGGATAAAAGAGAGAAAGGAGAAAATATAGAAAAGAGAGAAAAAAGAAAAAGGAAAAAGGAAACGAGAGAAAAGATAACAAGGAGAAAAGAGAGAAAGAAAAGCGATAAAAGAGAAATGGAAGAAAAAAGGGAGCACAGGGAAAGGAGAGGACAGGGAGACAAAAGGGGGAAGAGAGAGGAAAGAAAAAAGAGAAAAGATAGTAAAGAGAAAAGAGTGAAAAGGGAGGAGAGGGAGAACAGAAAGAAAAGAGGAAATGCGTCTCATAGATGGCACTAGGATCTTCAATCCCTTTTGGTCCCTCTAATGCCTATTTTAATTGGGTATCTTCACATGAAATACGTTAATCAATGACTAAAAATGCCCAGTTAAAATTGACTTTAGCATTCTAAATTCATTTTTATGTTCTGCCACGGTCTCATAGATGGGCGCTGGTATCTTTTGGACGTCGTAATACAGAATAGGATTGGCTACCGTCAGGTAGAATACGTTAATCAATGCAATTAAATCCAAATATTTGAAAATAGTGTTCTATACAGAAATCAGGATTTGTAAACCGAGATGGCCATTTTGAGAAGTTATATCAGGAAGCGAGAAACTGCAGCGCGAAATTCGATATATTGGTTGGACAGATGAGCATATCGACACACTTCGCCAGCCTCTTGATCTTTCCACTTCGGTAAATGTATTATATTAATACAGAAATAAAGTAAAATACGTCACGTCGTCATTTTTATTAGACATATTCCTGAAAAAGAATTCCTATTGTCCTTTCTTCGGCATAATACCGGATATCTGCAAGATTTCTGTATCATATGCCGGCATTGGATACACAGAATAGAAGGACTTCTGAAAGCGCTCCGATGAAAAAATAGCAGGTAAAATCACTTTCTGTGCCCTTTGTCCCATATCACTCCCTAGCAGCTACTGTGTCTCTCTAAGTACTGACACTTCCACAATGCTGAAAGCACTTTTTTAGACCCTCGGTACAGTAGACCAAGCATCCGTTGAATACATAGCTTTAAGGGGCCGAGGGATTGGTAGGTAGGGTCGACTGTAAGTGAAACTGATATGTTTGTAAGTTGTCTAAATTTTAGAACGAGGCTGTATTTCAGTTACCGACAAAAGGGCATTTGCTATTATTTGTTTGGACGGTATAAACAGAAATTGACACCGAGGTGTTATTTTTCTTTTTTTTTTCAGGTGAATAGGCAGATTATTGATTTATAAGGTTTTTTATTTTCGACATATGAGGATGATAGATAGGATAACAGCGGGGTCGCTTTACATGGCTCAATTTTATGGAAAAAACAGAATTGAGATCTGAAAAATGACGAACTCTGAAAACTGACGATAAGCATTTGTAGGAATTATTTCATCAAAATTTGATTATTTTGAAACGTTACACTTCCAAGTCATAGAGGGTGATTTTACTATATTGTTTAGACTTTGGCATTCATTTTGAAGTTATTTATTTAAAAATATTAAAACATTTCCAAATGTTGCTTAAGCTGGTGTATTAAGATAATTTGCTGACGCATTGAACAGAATTGTAGTCACATTTCCGAACAAAGAACCTCATCAAAGAGCTTAAAGTGACCAATGGAATTTTATCATTATCGTCATACGAATATGTTGATATTCACATAATTTGATGCAAAAAATATTAATTAATTATTCATTATTTTTATTATTATCAACTACTACCGAAATCCTTAATGGATTTCATCGGTTCAGCTGCACAATAGTATTTCACAAATACGCGTACATACCTATACTTCATACTTACAGAAAAAAAATGTCTTTACATTGACTAGATACGTCGCAGGCCTACTGACGAGGAAGTATCATTATATAAAATTTCGAAAATGAGACATTAACTTCTTTGGATATTATATGGCATGTACAAACTAAGAGTGCGAGGTACTGTGTCTGAGAACCTATCCGTCGTAGAGGCTTGCGACAAAAAAATTCTTACTGGAACGACCAAAAGCAAAACCTGGAAAATATGTTTAAGTTTTGGGAATGACCGCTAGGGAGTGTAACTAAAACTTCTATGGATTTCGCTAATAATGTGAACTTTTCTGTTTGACAATATTTGCTGTATGTCTAAAAATAAGGGAGCTTAAAAAGGAGCTAGGTATTTGAAAAATAAAGATTTTTAATACCCCCGGAAATGCTCGAAATGCTGACCATCAAGCTCTATGCAGGTTCAGATTATCATCGAATTTAAAGATCAGGTATTTTTGAAAAAACTTTGTAGTTTTTGAAAAGTCGGTACAGTTTCGGCGGATAAAAAAGAAATGAATAACAATCGCCCAAACTTCGTTTTTTGATTTTGTTTGAGGTTTTTGGAGGTGGGGGAAGGTTATCTCAATCTTTGATGTAACTATGAATTGAGTACATTATTGATTGCTTGATAAAAAGGAATGCAGTTCAGACAAATACTTATTGGAAACAACTCAAGATGACTGTTTCTCAATTCTCGATGTTCATCTTGACCCAAGAGCCTTTAAGGTGTTTCGATTCCACTTTTTTATTCAATCACATGACAATCAATTAATTCACACCATTTGAACGATTCAATTTCAGCCAGTGATAAATTATAAAAACGAAGGGAGTGACAATCGCAATACAGCAATAGGGATCCAGGGACGGGGTCCAGGTCATTTGAAACAAATGCCGCACTGTCCCTGCTAAAAAAAGAAAGGGTAGGCCGTGGATTTGCATACGGCATTCGATGCGCTTTTCACCATCCCGTTATGACGCTGGGTTCGGGACATATATTAACTTGTAAACAGATGTCTGAAATTATGCGAATCAGATGCTCAGTGAGATGTTAATTGATCCTTTTTTGAACCCTGCTCGGTGGCAATTAGATAGGCTAGCGGAAACTAACCTCGGTTTGGTGGAATTATTTTTTGATTATATATTAGACCTAAGTAAGTAGGTGGTTCTTATAGCAGAGACTAACAGCTCGACAACGCCGATGGGTCAGTATTTAACAGTGTACTGTCTGAAAAGTTCTGGAATCTCACTATAATTTTTGAACTAAAAATGGGGTATGAAAAAACTTAACCCCACTTTTGTTAGGAGTTTTCCCCAGCATACCAATAGTAAACTTGGATTTGACCTTGATTGAAGGTCACGTCGATTTTTTTAAATGGTACCCCTCATTTTTGACACCGTAAATGAAAAGAGCGGAAAATTTTACGTTTAAATAATTATGGTCTTGACCATTCTTGAGTTTTGACCTTAGAAGGACATGTCCAAGGTCAAACCCACGTATGGTAACAAAGCTTGATAACTAGTAGTCGCATAAGGAAACTACCGAGACACTATTTTCATGATTTTTCCCGGATGTCCAATTCAACAAGGTTTTCAAATTTTGGGGTTCGCTTCACGTGAAAATCGAAAAAAGTAACATTTGATTGTCAGTAGTCATCAGTACTGTCAAATTACCACAGTTCATAAAACCTTTAGTTTTTCTAACCCCCCTTATTTGCTATCGCTGGCACAAATAACGTAACGAAATACTTAACGATTCATTATTATTCTTGTTGCACTAAAGACTCTCTACCATGTTTGTAAGAAGACAGGTGTTAGATAGATGGATAGATAGATGCTTTATTGTCTTCGGATCAGAGGTCTGATATAAGACTCGTCAGACATGTCTCTATAGGTACATTATTATCTACAAAACATGAAAATATATTTAAGTATAAATACAAAAAAAAAATCGAAAAAGCAGCGGGTTAGTGGAAAAGACAAAGGATGCATGTGCGCACAAATGACAAGATACACTAAACAAGCAGATACACAAAAAAAAAACGGAACAAGGTGTATAAGAAGTAAGTAGAATAACAATAGAAAAAATAAAAGGTATTTCCTATTTAATTTTATTTAGGTGCATCGCTCTTACGCTGAAAGAAACCCAGCTACTGAGTAGTAGCATTTTTCTATTTTAACAGATTCATCAGCTCTTTCTTGAACCTATTCGGGCATCTAATATCTTTTAGTATTGATGGCAACTTATTGAATACCTTGGTCAGGCGTAGGCTGGTAATTATTCGAACATTGACAATGTATGCTTTGCTCTACTGTTGTAGTCCTTGTTCTGCAGAAACTGGTCCCTGTGATTGAAAGTGTAGAGAGCGTATTTATAAATATATATATATATACAGGGTGTCCGCAAAGTTGGGGTTTTCCTTTTCAGAAACAACTACCCTTGAAATAACAAAGGTAATGTGTAGTGAAACGAGGGCGACCAAGTAAACAAAAAATAAAGGAAAAAGTACTCACTCTCCAGTTGACGAGAAGGGCTAAGTACGTCTCTGCCCGAAATCATACCGCTCCAACAGAAAATGAAATCAGCTGATGCGCTACCGAGCAGACGCAGGCAAACAAGGAAGGTAAAATGTTGCGTAAATAGTCTAGGTATTGCATCCCGTCCAATCGATTTGGGAGAATAAATGGTCCAATGAGCATACCGTTCACCATCCCAGCCCAAACATTCACCGAAAATGTTTGTTGAAAATGTGCCCGACGGACAGCGTGCGGATTTTCTACTGACCAAACATGAGTGTTGCGAAAGTTATTCACCCCATTACGCGTGAACGTAGATTCGTATGTCACCAATATGAATATGAACTTCAAAAAGTCTGGATTATTGTCATGTTGATGCAACAACCACTCACAAAACCGCACTCTTGCTGGAAAGTCGTCAGGTTGAAGGGCTTGTAAACGTTGGACGTGAAACGAATACAGCCCCTCTTCACGCAGCATTTGCCACACTTTAGTTTTTGATACTTGCACTTCTCTAGCCTCGTCTCTAGTGCTTGTTGAGGGATTCTCGTCTACGCGATTACCTCTAGACGCGTGACCGTAACCGTCGGTTGAAGGTTGCATACTGACCTGACACACTGACCCCGACCCAGTTCTGCCGTCGGGTTGAGACCTTGTACCAATCGGTGATGTCCCGGGTTGCGGCTACAGGACGGTATTCAGATATTTTTGATGTTGCAGAGCCTTTTATCTCGGTTCCCTTAAGACATTGGTGTATATGGTACTAAGAAAAATTGCTTATGTTTTCAAGATCTACAGTCCTGTAAAGGAAAACCCCACCTTTGCGAACACCCTGTATATATATTCGGAAGCGTTAGCAAGTTATTATGCTGAAATATTGCTTTACATGATTCTCTCCTTTTAATGTTAAATATCAGCTTTACAATACGTTTCTGCAAAATAATCACTCTGGACGAGGTGCATGCTTGTCCCCAAACGATGGTGTGATTTGGCAGGTGCAAATACACCATTGCGTGGTACACATCTATCAGCTTTAATTTCTATATCGCATAATAGGACCTATTCAGTTTCCTGCATACACTGTCAACTTGTTGCTTGCAATTTAATCCTGCATCCAACTCAATACCCATGCAGGTCGTGGAGTCTGAGATTGTACTGTTAATAAGACGTAGAGAACTAGAGTAAAAGTGTCAGTGTCAGTATTCAAGATCAGGCGATTTGTTTAGTAACTCCTCTCAGCTTTATCAATTCTATAAATTATGTTTTATTATCAGAAGAATCGGATGCTTCTCATCATAACCCAAATACCAAATAAAGAGAAAAGGGTAGTGAGTAAAAGCAAGAGTGACACACACCGCAAATATACACTCGTACGTACCAAATTACTATTTAATCTGCCAGCAAATATTGACCTAAAGCCTTAGTGCGAAGGGAAGCAAAACAGTTGCGAAACGCATGTTGCACGTGTTGCTGTTTCCTTGATGTCGCTTTGATGACAGGTTATGGTTGCCGTAATTTGGCTGTTGTTATTTTCTTTGGGTTATCAAGGAAACCTTTATGAATGGACTGACGTGAGGGTGGTCTAAGTAATGTTGCTTAGAAATTTAGAAATTGAAATCTAATTGCGAAATAACAATTTAAAAGAATGTGTGCTGCTAAGTATAGTTTTCAATGTCACTTCTAATGTTACAGACTTAGATGGAAAAAATAACGTCCTTGAATTGCCTGAAATGATAAAGTAAAATAATGTCAAATATTTACCTTGGCGGTCCATGGCAGCGAGAAGAAACACCGTGATGTCCGTGATGCCCATGGAGATTGTTGGCCATCCTCAACTGGAAACAATTATCATTTTGTATTATACCTACCTATCGGTATATAAGATTTTATACAGATATTTTCACTAGACCTCGTGAACTATACAGGGTGTCCCAGAATATGCGAATCAAATTGCAATGGGAGATACCTTAGATAATGACCTCTCAATTGTGGTACAGACCTGACAAAAAAAAACGTGTAACCTTTGCGTTAAAACCAAAATTATGACTTTCGTCAATTCGACGACAGTGCCGCGTTTAGGGTTTATTTTCATTTTTTTTCACTATTATTATTAGCGAATGATTGAAGCATGAAACTACAAACAGTCACGTAATTTTGAAATCGCAGCGCTATTTTGGAATTTTTTTTCTGCATCAAAAAGTTTCTTGTAAGTTCGACTAACAGTGGTATAAGAAAAATGTATGGGACTTGTTTGACAAACCTCTCCGAAAAATAGCCCAGTTAATGAAGATTCGAGAATGGTACAAATCAGGTAATTTACCTCAACAGAGTAGGAGAATAAAAATTCTTAGAGTGCAAATGCGAAATTGGTAAAATTTCAAAATTACAATTTTTAAATCATAATTGCCTGTACGTTCAAACCATTGCGTGAATCCTTAGAATCGGAATCAAAAAGTTGTTTTAATGTCCGGTAGACTGAACAAAACACATGCTAGCTCGCTCAAGGTCGGCTAAAATTACACTGCTCAACAGCCAAAAAATATCCTAAATAAAATCAACAAAATATTACTATTTTTAATGTGCTAAAACCGGAATGAAACAAATATATATGTGTTCCTGCTGTGACAGTGTTAATATACTGTAATTCACAAGAATGCACGTGCTACATTTTTATATTCGGCAAGGAAAGATTATGTAATCGGCATGATTGTGTTACGTTATACATACGTGTACATTATATTGTTTTATATTAGCCATTTTTTCCTCAGTTGGCTGACAGCGTTCATGCAAGATGTCTCGAAAGTGTGTAAACAATCCAGATCAGTTTTGTTACGTGTGTGGTGATGTGACTTTTGCGTCTCAGAGACAGTCTATTACTCCACTAATAACAAAGGCATATCAGCTTTATTTCGGTTGTAAACTAGGTGATCAAGACAAACAGTGGGCACCCCACATCTGCTGTAATACATGCGCTTCAAGTCTGAGGAGCTAGTTAAATGGCAAAAAACGGTCTATACGCTTTGCTGTCCCAATGGTTTGGAGATAGCCTACAAATCATATTAATTATTGTTACTTTTGCATGGTACCTTGTGTTGGACCAGCCACAGGTATGTCCAAGAAAAAAAAATCGGTTATTAACTACCCAAACATACCATCTGCGATGAGACTTGTGCCTCACAGTGACGAAAATCCTATTCCAAAACCCCCAGAATCCTACACTTGCGAATCCGAAAACGAATCAGATCATGGCGATCGAGTGATTCGTCAGGAAGAAGATATGCCATCAACGTCAAGAGATCCTGATTTTATACCGAGCACGTCATGCCACCAACCGCACAAAATAACACAGTCAATTAAATGATCTTGTAAGAGATTTAGAACTTCCAAAATGTAAGGCAGAGTTACTTGGATCAAGACTGCAGCAGTGGAACTTGTTAGAAGACGATGTTACGGTATGTGTTTTTCGTAAACGCCACAAAGACTTAGAACCATTTTTCAATATGGAGAATAACTTGGTTTTCTGCAGTAACATTAACGGCTTACTGGCGGCTTTAAATATAAACTATAACCCAGAAGAATTGAGATTGTTTATAGACAGTTCAACATTGAGTTTAAAGGCAGTGTTATTGCATATTGGAAATATTTTACCATCTCTTCCTATAGGGTATGCAGTTCACATGAAAGAATCATATGACAAAATGAAGTACCTATTGACATGCATAAAATACGATGAGCACCAATGGCATATTTGTGGCGATTTGAAAGTTGTTGCACTTTTACTTGGGCTGCAGCTAGACTACACAAAGTTTTGCTGTTTTTTGTGTGAATGGGACAGTCGGGCAAAGGCACTTCATTACACCAGACAAAACTGGCCTGTTCGTCAATTCCTAGAGCCAGGTCAAAAAAATGTACAGCATATGCCATTAGTAAATTCGAAAAAAATTTTATTACCACCACTGCATATCAAGTTAGGCCTAATGAAAAACTTTGTCAAGGCATTAGATAGAGATGGGTCAGCTTTTCAATACCTGCGTCAGAAATTTCCAAGACTAAGTGAGGCAAAGGTTAAAGAAGGTATTTTTGTTGGGCCACAGATTCGAAATATTTTGAAAGATACACAGTTTGAAAACACTTTAACAGGTATTGAAAAAACTGCTTGGAATGATTTCCGTCTGGTGGTCACTAATTTCTTGGGAAATAGAAAAGCTGACAACTATAAAGCCCTTGTCAAAAATATGCTGTCCTCGTATCAAAAGATAATATCTCTTAAGATACATTTCCTACACTCACACCTGGACTTTTTTGCTGACAAGTGCGGAGCCGTAAGTGATGAGCACGGCGAACGTTTTCATCAGGATATTTCAACAATGGAAAAAAGGTACCAGGGAAAGTGGAATCCTTCCATGCTTGCAGACTACTGTTGGACTCTTGGTAGAGATGCTCCAGAAACGATCCATAAAAGAACAGCAAAAAGACAGCGCATATAGTGATTCTTATAAATGAATCTTGTTACTTTTTTTAATATATCCTTAAAAAAATAAAAAGTTTTTTTTCTAAACCGCAACTAATTTTTTTATTTCGTTGTCATTTTTGGATTCAGCGCCCCAAAATTAACAAATAAGTGCACTTTTCCCACAAGATACAATTAAAAAACTAAAATTTGCTGTCCAGTGTTATTTGTGTTGTAGCACTTATTCCCAGAATTTAAGCAGGGGGGCAGGGGCAGGCAGCGCAGGTAAAAACTGGATCGCGATAACAATACTGCCTCAATCTAGCTTTTTGTGTTATTAGTGATGTTGACGGAAAGGGGCCCCCCGCGGCGGCGCGATGCTGATCTCACTCTCATCCTTTTTATTCAGTACGACGTTTGACGCTCTGTGCTACACCTGTGTTCTAATGTCTCCTGTGATTTAACTGTTACGATTTTGGCTCTACTGTAGACTTTGAACATTTTTTGCTCGTGATTCGGATTTGTTTGATGAATCTCAACGACTTGGCGCTACTGTGGAAATTGATTTTCTGCACATTATGGCTAATCGACGATCAGGTGAACATTGTTACACGGCAAGCGAGTATGCTGAGATGCATCTTGTTTATGGAGAAACAAGGCGTGTTAACACTAGAGGTGGAGCAAGTTATTCTGCCAGGAAGCTGCCAGGATTTACGCTGAGCGGTATCCGAACCGTCAGCACCCAGCTTATGGAGTATTTTTAAGAGTACACAACGCTTACTCACAGGGTCGATTTCCTGGTGGTCCTCGTAGGGAAGGAAGACCTCGGAGACATAACGACGATGTTGTAGAGCACGTAACAATGGATCCGTCGACGTCGCTGCGCGCTATTGAACGAAGAACTGGCATTCCAAGATCATCGGCACACCGAATACTGCATACGTTAAGATACCATCCGTATCACGTGCAAAAAGTGCAGTCTCTTTTAAATAGAGATTATGCACCGCGTGTACAATTTTGCCGAAAAATGATCGAGCTAAGCCGAGAAGACCCCAACTTTTTTAATCGAGTTTTGTGGAATGAAACAGCCGCGCAGGCAGAAACCTAAATGCCGGAACACCGCGGCTGCTATGATGATCCCAAAGAAATTTTGTTAATACGATTTTTGAACTGCCTAAGGTTGGTAGAACTGGGAAAAGCTTCCGCCCGTAGATTGTTCCACAATCTAGACACCTTCGGGACAAAGGAGCGGTCGTATCGGCCAGTTCTGGATGTACGAAGTTTGACACGGTTAGCATGGGACGCCGAAGTCAGGACCGCCCTCCTCTGGACAGCATCGAGCATGGACAATGTAGTCGGGGCGGCAGCACCCCAAATGTATGAGCAATACTCGAGGCTAGGCCTTATCTGGGCCTTGTACAGAGTGAGAAGGTCATGCGGAGAAAAGTACTTCTTAGCCCTAAACAAATAGCCTAGCTTTTTCCTAGCAGCTGCAGCTGTTGAAGAGATGTGTTCGTGCCAGATCAGGTCCTCGGTGATCTGGACTCCGACCAGCCGAAATGAATGGCTCTTTGGTAGAACTCGACCGTCCATCGAAACTGTATGTGCGCTAGGACGCTTTTTGTTCGTCAAAGTACAGTACTGTGTTTTGGAAGCATTGAACTGTACAAGATTGTTGCGTCCCCAAGCAGTGATAGCCTCCAGGTCTCTTGTCAGAGAAGAAGTCGTCGCTAGTCTTCTTTTTTCTCAGCTCAGGCAGAGATCGGCTTGTCACTCTGAATTCCTGCATGTAGAGTGCTGTCATCAGCGAAGCTGTGGATTGGGTTGATCGTGCAGGAAAGGAGGTCGTTGATATGTAAGAGAAACAGTGTTGGAGCCAAGACCGATCCCTGGGGAACACCCGCGTTGACGTTGTGGGATGAAGAGGAGAATCCGTCAATTACGACGGATATCTTGCGGCCAGAGATAGAGTCAGCCACCCATCTGCAAAGCTTTTCTGGGAGACCGTAGGATGGAAGTTTGCTTAAGAGGGCAGCGTGCCACAGCTGATCGAACGCTTTCGTGATGTCAAGAGCAACGACATGAGCCTCACCATGAGACTGGATGAGTGTACTCCACAGTTGCGTGACGTAAGCTAGGAGGTTCCCTGTGGATCGTTGGTGCCGGAAACCGTACTGCCTGTCGCTAATCAAGCTGTGACGTTCGAGGTAGTCCAGAAGCTCGCGATTTATGCACCTCTCCATCACTTTACTTATGACAGAAAGCAGAGCTATAGGCCTGTAGTTGTAAGGGTCGGTCTTAGATCCTTTTTTTGGGATGGGCTGTACATGAGCAAATTTCCAGTTTTCTGGGAAGGTGCCGGATTCATAAGATATCTGGAAGAGACGCGAAAGAACTGGAGCAAGCTCCGCTGCACATCTCTTCAGTACAATGGCAGGAATCTAGTCCGGACCAGAAGCTTTGTTGATGTCGAGCGACAAGAGCACTGGTCTTACGATCTTATGCCTGAATGTTACCTCCCGCATAGTGTGGGGAACCCTTTGAATTGACGGCACTTGGGCGTTGGTGGGGACGTCCATGGTGGAGTTGGCAGCAAAGATCTTGGCTAGCACTTCCGCCTTGGCCTTTGAGTCGAATACAATAGTTCCATCCTGCCACGTAAGTGGTGGAAGGCTACTGTGTGAGAAGTTCTTTTCAATCTGCTTGGCCAGCGTCCAGAAAGACCGACTGCCATTGCGCTGCGACATTACCCTGTGCCTAACTTTTATATCATGGTGGTTTTTGGCAATGCGAACCGCTTCGTTATATTTGTTTCTGGACTCGACGTCGGATTGTCTGTTCTCTACAGTGGGGTCTTGTAAGTAGGTTCTGTGGGCCTTGATCTTCTGCTGGCGAGCAGTGTCACACGATTTGTTGAACCAGCCGTTGGACCCTGGTTTAGGAACTTTCACTGTGTGAGGGATGTATTCCTCCATTCCGACGTGGATAATTTCGGTTATTGAAGAACAGACAGTCGACGCATCCGCGTCAGTGAAACAGACATCTCTCCAAGGAAAGCTAGAGAAGAAGTCTCTGAGCCCCTCCCAGTCGGCATGTCCGTAATGCCAAGTTTTGCGGCCTGTGCGAGTTTCTGCTGCCACAGCGGCTTCTGACCGAAACCTAACCTCCACAACACCGTGATCTGAGTTACCCAGGCGGGACAGGACAGCAGTGCTGTAAGGGACAGGATGCGTGGTCAGAAAGAGATCCAGCAGGCTACTGGCGTGTGACGAGATGCGGGGGAAAAAAGTAGGGCTCGTCATCAGTTGGGTCAGCCCTTGAGTAAAAGCGAACGCTTCGACTGCACGACCTGTTGCATCGGTCTTATTTGAGCCCAACCAAAGCTCGTTATGGTCATTGAAATCACCGAGAAGAACTACCTCTGAAGCGGGGTGATTGATGTTCAGGAAGTCGATCTGGACGGCGAGGTATTCGAGTAGGTCATCCCAGTTATGGTTCAAGGGAGAGCGATAAAGGCAGCAAATAAATTTGGGTGATGTTTTGGAGTTGAGGCGAAGCTACAGAATGTCCTTCCGGTCTGATTCCAAAGAAAGATCCCTGGAGCAGGAAAGACTGCTGCGGGCAAAAGCCACAACTCCCCCGTTCTTTCTTAGATTGGAGTGCACCTCGTAGTTTGGGAAGTTGAGATGGTTAATCGGTGCAGTCTCTGAGATTTTTTCTCCGCCAAGAAAAGCACGGCGGGACGATTGGATTGGAGGTAGTGATGAACAGCATCAATGTTGCTGTTGATCCCGCAGATGTTCGAAAAACAAATTTTATCTTCGATGTTGTTCCCTCGAGCCCACCCTCCACCCTGTAAGAAAGATGGCTACACAAATCTCCACAATCTACATAGCTGTCAAATATCAAACCCTCATTTAATAAGAGAGGACCGTTCTCAGTACCCGTTCAAAATCAATTTATGGACTGGGCAGAATTGTGGGCCCAGTGGAATTACCTGCAACATTAAATTCGGCAAATTATTTAGAATTATTGAGAGACACATTGCCGAGACTTTTAGCAGAAGAACCAGAGGATTCAATACAAACAATGTGGCTACAAAATGACGGATGCCCAGCCCATTTTGCACGTGAAGTGAGGGCCTACCTTGATGAGGCTTTTCCTAGGCGGTGGATTGGCCGTCCGGGGCCAATTCTATGGCCACCAAGGTCGCCAGACCTAAACCCTCTAGATTTCATTTATTGGGGTAAGTTAAAATTTATTCGCGACCGAACACACCGATTGGATCCCTGGAAGAATTAAGAGAGCGTATTAACCAGGCTGCACAACAAATTTCTGTTATGAGCTTGAGGCGCCTAAAACAAATTTTTTTGAGAAGATGTGCATTGTGCACTCGTACTGGTGGCAGACACTTTGAACATCTTTTATGAGAATCGTAATTGGTTACTTCTTTATTGATGTTTTTGGTTGATTAAAGTTGAAAATTGAAAGTACTTTCTGTGTTTTCTTAAGTTTACCTTACATTGAAACACCAGTTTTTGATTCTTATACTTTTTTAAACAAGTATTGAGCTGTGTAACAATAGTTTGAACATTCAATCAACGTAAAAAGCAATTATGATTTGAAAAGTGTAATTCTGAAATTCGACCCATTTCGCACTTGCACTTTAAGAATTTTTATTCTCCTAATCTGTTGAGGTAAATTACCTGATTTGTACCATTTTCGAATCTTCATTAACTGGGCTATTTTTCGGAGAGGTTTGCCCATACATTTTTCTTATACCACTGTTAGCCGAACTTACAAGAAACTTTTTGGTGCAGAAAAAAATTCCAAAATAGCGCTGCGATTTCAAAATTACGTAACTTTTAGAATAAAACTGTTTGTAGTTTCATGCTTCAATCATTCGCTAATAATAATAGTGAAAAAAAAAATGAAAATAAACCCAACACCTGTCGTCGAAAGTTTGACGAAAGTCATACTTTTTAAAAAAAACTGATTTTTTGTTTTAACGCAAAGGTTACACTTTTTTTTTTGTCAGGTCTTTACCGCAATTGAGAGGTCATTATCTAAGGTATCTTCCATTGCAATTTGATTCACATATTCTGGGACACCCTGTAGACCCTGTTCACAATGACCCAAGTTGCGCCACTGTACTGTCTCATTTTGCCCTTGTAGAGCAATGAAAGGTGGTGGACCTCGAAATTTACATATTCAGCATAACTTTGTGTACAATTTTAGAAATGATGACCACCCTGTATCTCGGATATATGTTCAAGAGATCACTCCCTTCAATACTTCTGAATCTTGCAGCAGAAGATGCTTGAGTAAAGGGTGAATATACCATAGACGAGCATAGAAACTGGCGCATCCAGAACATTACCGCACCGTCTTCAAAATCTTTACTGCTACTGCCGTTTGTTTCTGTAATTAAACTCACGAAACATAAAACAAACTCGTATGTGATTTATTTACATTTCTAAGTCAAAGCACATCCATCCGAATGATTCCTCAAAAGATGCCGCTCGCTCTAAAAAAACGTCTTAGCGCCGGGATCGTCCTAAATACCGATTAAACCCCTCGTTAAGACTGTCATTCTTCCTTTATCCCCCAAAAAAGAAGCTTAGTCCGGTGGAATTAGATTTGTGACAGATAACAGTGCGAGTTCTTAGAGTGATGATGCGGAACCGTTGCAAAAAGTGCTGGGATCTTGAATTTGTATAGTAAGAGACGTTTGTGCCAACACCAAAAAAGAAAGTTTTTGAGTAATAGTAATAGTAATAATTAATTATTAAAATAATTAATTGGGTTTTGACGAACTTTTAACATACTGTGCCAGTGATGGGAGCAGTATGTAAAATACAATCATGAATGCTTGTTCTAATTGTTAGCTTCTTCCATAAACGTAGTGGTGAATGAGTGGTTATAATAAATTTTATAAGCGATTAAAATAAATATTATTTGAACAGGTTATTAATTTTAAGCCACCCTCAATCTTTGATTAATCAATGATTCACATAATCGCTTCTTTGTTTTAAAACTGAGGAAGTGTCTGTTGGTATATAATAGTTTCAGTCCAAAATAGCATTTTTTGATGAAGCTATTGAACATGCGTGTGAAAACGTAGGTCTTCGTCTATGAGTAGACTCAAACTTTTGCATAGATACATGAGTAATAAATTTTAAATCTATATTGCTTATTTGATAATTGGGTTGCTTTTAGATGTCTCCGTTTTCTTTTTTGCAAAATAGTACATTTGATTTTTGAGGATTGAATTTAATGTTATTAATAGCAGAACAGTTATTCATTCTTTCGAGATAAATATTAATTTTAGCCTCAGCCATGTTGAAATTATCAGGTGGAAAGCTTAACAATAATTGAGTATCATCGGCACAACAAGTTACACTCGAGTTTATAATTTTGACGAAATCGAAATATTAAGATCAAGAGTGTCCCGAGGACTGAACCTTGTGGTACCCCTGAAGGAACATTCCGTAAATTTGAAATACTTGTTCCCAGAACCACCTGTTGCTGTCTGTCTTTAAGATTTGACGCTAGGAAACCTAGTGCCAGCTTATCAAGTCCAAGCTAAGTACACTAGTTTTACCTTACTATAGATAATACTGAATAAGCCCATCTATTTAACTATACCCCCCTTCCTACAAAAAAAAATCGTCACAAGGTGCCGACAGTCATGTTTTCCTAGCGAATAGGATTAGGGACATCGATACAAGTAACTAGATCGAGATGATAAACAGACGAAGAAGCGTAATCCTAACAAAGCAGCTGTTTTTTGTTGATAGATGGAGCATGTGACACGAAAATTAGGGAGCGGATGCATAGCCTACCTGGATAAACTGAAGTTCCAACGTTAAATGTTGAGAAATGGACGACGGCGCGAACAAAAGATAGAGGGACGCGCCTACTTAAACTGGAGAGTTCTCGCTAGGAACGTTTAAGGAACATAATGGGTGTAGTGAAATTGATACTAGAGAAACGGACGTACAAAAAGGCAAGGAGAATAGGTATAAAAGGTGCTTCAAACAGCTTTATCGGACGAGGGGCCTCTTCAACAGAAATCAATAGGTGCAGAATCAGTAATGTTTAGTCACTGCCGACTGGCCAATTATCATAAAGGTACTATATGGATTACGTGTTTTCGAACTTTGACACTGAAAGATTTCTAAATAACGAGCTCCATACTCTACTATTTTTGGCATTTCAGATCCATGAACAATGCATATGAAACATAAGTAGTTGAGGGACAATCAACCGGTATGTTGTGACAACAGTTTTGTATAGGTGTTGATGTTTTCCGAGAGCACTTAGTGTTTTCGGGATGATAGGCGAAGGTGACATATCTAGTACATTAAAATACGACAGATAACCTCATGCTCGCTTGTCGTTTTGGGGACTAGACGTCCTGAAAGCAGGAATACCTACCGCAGGCGGTCAAGATATTTCCTGAAGTTACGTTAAAATGGAAACAATGAAGAAAAGCAAAAACTAATGATCTGTCACCTGGGAAACAAAGTAAATTGTCATTAGTTGTCATGTATACTTGAAAAAGGTCACCGTGGTGACCCGAACGATCAGTTAACAGTAACTAAGACATATTATGTAGTTTGATGTTTCAGCAAGCTGATGAGAAAATGAAATTTTGAAAATTTACTCTGAAAGCAGATCAGAACACTGTTTTTCAAACTGAAACAAGAATTAATAAAATAAATTCGTAAAATCATGTATCTCTTAAATCTGCAATTACGTTATGCAAATTTAGATAGTTGTACAACGTATTGAAAATACTCAGGATCTACAAGTTTTGGTGAGAAAAAAATGGGTAGATATTGCAAGGCGTTAACCGTACCCGCAACTTGCTGCAAAGGGGTACAAACAAGAATTCAAAGGGTCATCCTTGATGATCCTGTATCTTTTCACTGCAACTTGTAGAAAAACTTTGGGCTCATGGCCATTGTTGTTCTACAAGTTGATATCTACAAATTATACCACTTTTCTTTTTCTACTCTTCTGTCATAAGTCCTGGCGCAATGACCTGTCATATTTTGTAAGAAAATCTCTGTGTGCAAAGGAGAAAGAAAAGAATGTAAGTGTCATAACTCAGTTTGCAAACACAAGATGCATGGTTTGAGTTATGCCGCTACTGGAAAAAGAGTTACTTTTCCCAAATATTTAAAATTACAATTTTTTCAAACTTTGCTAACATCTGTATTACTGTATTACTAAATGAAATAACACCATAATATCTAGAACTGCAAAACAGACAATCGTATAGACGATAGAGATAAAAAAATTTTGCTAACTATATAATAAACGTCGGCAAAACACTGTTTCGCATGCATTTAAAAAGAAATAAGAAATGTTGTTATTGCGATCTATGGAAGAGTGTTAGTACAGCTGATGACCTTCAAAGTACTACCCTATATATTAAATTACAAATAATAGCTGGATGTTATAGCCTTTGTGGCGACTAACACCCATTAAATTCATCACCTTTTTTCATGCTTTTCAGTTGCCCTAGGTCTCTAAACCACTTTTTTTAATGTACTCGATTATTTTTAATTTTGATGTTCCACTAAAAATTCTCTCAGCAAAGGTTTTGTGTCCCTAGAAGAGAAGCCTCACTTTCCCCCAAGAATATAAGCTCTCTTGCAAAACCCATATTTTTCTGCAACAGGATGCTTCTGAAAGACACATGTATCACAAGACAAATAAATATGAAAATCACGAATTCAAAATAGCTGCTAATAGAAGATTGGATAACAAATCTCGCAAATTGTGAAATAGTAAGACTCACTTATTCATATTAAAACTAATAATCGAATCAATATTTTGCGATTATATAAGAAATTAAAAAAGGAGTAAAAAAATCACTTATACGTCGTTATCACTGAATAAATCCAAAATATGTGATCCTACATCTGATATACTCGTAAGTTGTAAGGAACATTAAATTGTTTACAGCCACCCACAAAGTCGCTATCAATTTGTAGCTTTTTGACTTTATTCGCTGAAGTTATGTAAAAATCGTGAATACATTACTATTTATCCCTAGTTAACGTGATCTATTCACAGAAGTAGTGGTTCATATTGTGAAATTAAGCAAATCCGTTTCAAAGAGAAACAGGTATACGTTCTCAGGATCCCATACAATCATTCCGTCTTGAACTAATTACTATTCCTTATCCTATACAATTATCCAAATCCCAATACACAGCCCTTGCAGGTGCATTTTAATGCCCAGCATTAACAACTAAATCCGATTAAGCAGCAAAGCGAATAATGCTCAATAAAAATCGAAACGGTAATGCATCCCCAAGGACAAGAGAAAAATCTGCGTGGGAGACACAACTTGGACAAACAGATTGCCATCGCCTTGAGCCAGGAGCGAAGCCTGGTAGCAGCGTTTTATAAGGGTTGGGGGTCGTAGGGGCTCAATCGCTCATTATACGCTTTGACGCTCTTCTAGAGTAAATAGTAGAAAGGGAGGAGAGTGTTTGGTGATTAGAAATTTTCTTTGTTGCAAATGCATAGTTATTATGTATACGGTAGGAGGGTGGATTCTTTAGTTATTCGGGAATGTGTAAATATTCAATGTCACGATCATAATAGAACGATTTTTTGTCAGCTGAAAATACTGAGCATTGTCATTCGACGTGAGGGAACTTAGTGAGAATTTTCTGAAACGAGTTTTGGCTAAAATCAGTATAAATGCGGTAAAAACTCCTCATAGATTGGCATGAGATAGCGCAACGCGCCATCTATCGCACCAGATTCGAACTATTGTGGATTGCGCACCGCTGCTATTAGTCGGAACTGTCATGGATCTCAGTTCAAGCGAGAACATCTCCAGCTGTTGACAGAGGAGTCGAGAGTTGCGCGAAACAGAGCATCGTTAGCTCTGAAGAACGCACTCGCGGAACTCCAAAACAACAGATGGAATGCAGCCTGTGCAGAACTAGAGACCCAGGATGGTACGGCCTGGTCTATGCAGCGAAAATTTCGTCGTCAGCGCACCAAGATCCCCACTCTTCACGGCCAACGCGGTTTGGCCTACTCCAGTGAAGAAAAAGCCGAAGCATTCGCCGATTCGCTAGAATCCGAATGCAGACTCAATTACCATGAAGACGAGGACGACAACCACGAGGAGGCCGTGGAAGTCGCAGCCGAAAACATGAGGAGTCGACCACCTGGCCAGGAGACGGATCACCCCTCCAGTCCAGAGGAAATCCGTCTGATCATCCGCAGGTTGAAGATCAGAAAGGCGCCGGGAAGGGACGGCATCAACAATAGGATGCTGAAGAACCTTCCCACCAAAGGCATTGCTGCGCTCACCAACATCGCCAATGCCACTCTGAGACTTAACCACTTCCCGCGGCGGTGGCGGGAAGCCCAGGTTATAATGCTCACCAAGCCAGGCAAGGACCGGAAGTTGCCCCAGAACTACCGGCCCATCAGCCTGGTTTCCTCGGTGGGCAAAGTAGTCGAAAAGGCTATCGCCGTTCGACTAGAGAAGCAGGCAGAAGAACTGCAACTTCTCCCCCCAGAGCAATTCGGCTTCAGATCCTCCCACAACACGGAACTCCAAGCGCTACGACTGACGGAAAACATCACCAGCGGCTTCAATCTCCAGGAGGCAACCGGTCTCGTCCTGCTGGACGTGGAACGAGCCTTCGACCGAGTTTGGCACGATGGACTCATCGCCAAAATGGAAGCCGCCGGAATCGATGCGAACATGTGCCAACTAATCCAGAGCTATCTAACACAAAGATGGTTCACGGTGAAGATTGGTACATGCCATTCAACAAGACGTCAGCTGGAAGCAGGCGTGCCCCAGGGGTCAGCCTTAGCCCCCCTGCTCTACAACATCTATACTTACGATGTGCCGAAGACAGCTGACACAATGCTGGCCCTATATGCAGACGACACTGCTATAGCCGCCAAGCATAGACGACCCGAGATCATCCGTAGGAGACTACAGGGTGAACTGGACCAAATTCAGGACTGGTGCGTGAAATGGAAAATCCGCATCAACGTCCAGAAGACGCAGGCAATCTTCATTCAACGAAGAAGGATTGCAAGACCTCTCGAAGCATCCATCTTCGATGAAGATATCCAGTGGAGCGACAATGTCAAATATCTGGGGATCGTTTTTGACAAGTCCCTCACCTGGAAAGCGCACATAGAAGCTGTCATCGCAAAAACCAGAGCAGCCATGGCTCAACTCTATCCATTACTGGGTAGACACAGCCAGATGCCGCTAGCGACCAAGCTACGGCTGATCAAGGCCATCGCCAGACCTCGGCTCGCTTACGCCTCCGCGGTCTGGGGGTACGCTGCTCCCAGCTACCGCAAACGAGTTGCTACTCTAGTGATGAAGCTACTCCGGATCGCCACCAGTGCACCATCCTACGTAAGGAACTCAACCTTGCGTAGAGACCTGCATTGGGATACCATCCACGAGTACATGAGGAAAAAAGCGGAGAAGACCTTCGAGAAAGCTCAGGACCACCCGAACGAGCAGCTACGATTCCTCATGGACTACGATCCGGACGAGAGGCCTCGCAACCGCAGAACCAGGTACCCCAGACCAAGGTCCCAGTTGGCACCCGCTAACTGGAACCTTGACTAGGAGACTAGGAGAACTGCGGCTGCTCCCCCCCCCTCACCCCACGGCGTGGATGCAGAGGACCAGGAACCACCGGGACCAGGACCCACCGGGACCAGGACCAACCAGGACCAGGACCCACCAGGACCAGGACCCTTCAGGACCAGGACCCTTCAGGACCAGGACCAGGAACAACATATTGGTAAGAGGACTTGAAACTCTTGATTTTTCGAAAACAAGAGTTTCAAGAGAAACTAGCAGACCCTCTATCGATGATCGCTTAACGACATCGATAGAATGTGCGAGGTAAAGGGAACCAACCCGGCGTTCCCAGAGACTGAAACACATGAGGAGACGTTGTAGCAGACCGCAGGTCACGCACAACACATGGCCTACCGAGACGCTGATGAGTCGGGCCACGCGGAGGTTTAGGGTTTAGTGGGTATTAGGTGATCTCTTCAAGACCCTGGAGCCTCACACACGTCGTTGCTCGTGCTATGGTATGGTGCGTAAATGCATTCCCCCCTCGTTAAAAAAAAAAAAAAAAAAATCTCAGTTCCCGTTTAATAGCCGTGCTGCTGATGACTGATGATTCTAGCTGAATGTAGAAGTGGTCTACTTGCCATTGAACATTTTAAACAAGTTCCTATGTAACCTGTGTAATGTCGAAAAAAAAAACGATACAATGTCACCTGTCAACGAAATGAAACATGATAGCACGAAACATGAAATAACAGATGTTGATTTGGCGGCAAATTTAGGATGTACCACGATAAAGTGACTAAAACAGGGAAATCGCACCAGCTTTATCAAAAGAAAACACTATAAATGATCAGCTGTGATTTGTTGCCATGCGAGTTGAAGTATCATAAATTAAATATTTAGCAGGTCGAACCTTGCTACCCATACACAAGCCCCCGAAGGTCCAATGGCACCATCTTCCTAGAAATTAACACATCACCAACTACGGAAATAATAAATTCTGCCGAAATGTCTAAATATTATAATGCCCTCTCCGCTCTTTCATCTATTCTTCTCCGATTTCGATAAATCATTATATCATCTATCATCGGCCTATTATGCCATTGCTGGTGTTTCGCCAAGGGCATTTCGGCCTCTGTGTTACAACAAAGCTCGTTTCAGAGTCGGTCACTCACGGCCGATGAATGAAATCGGGGTACGCATTTCATAGCTGTTATACGGGATATTCAATGGGGAAGTTCATCTGACAAAAAAAATCAGCCATCATACGGTTGTCAAAAGTAGCTTGTTCAGTGTCAGCTGGAAGAGCAATGGTGACGTATTTCGCCTGTTAGGCATTGCAATGTTATGGAAAAAATTTAAAAGCAACGGAAACAATAATATTTTTTTCGACGAAAGTCATCAAAAAGAAGCTGTTGGCACTGTGGCCTATGCTAACGATCTCAAGCCCCTTTGTCTGATTCGGTCTCTTGATGGTTGTGAAAGGTTATGATGTAATATCAACAGGCTTGACAGCTGGTGTTGCAAAAATAGCTTGTCTAGTCTTCATTTATACTAAGAAAACTCAAGCAATCGTATTTGGTTATAATATTGGGGGTACACGTTTTAACCGCTTAAGTGAAGCCAAAGATATAGGTGTCATTTTTAGTGAGTTGCTTTAATACTCATATGAAGACAATTATTGCTGAGAGTTACAAAAAATTGGGCTTTATTGATACGCTGAGGTCGTGAATTCCAGAGAACAGTCATTTGATTGATATAGTTATACAGGGTGTTCCTTAATGATATGCGAATATTTAAGGGTGTGAATCTACAAGAAAAATTAATGTTACTTTGCTCTATAAACTATGATCCAAAAATGTTTCCTTACAAAAACTCCGAATGTTGAAGTTTTAGGAAAAAATGGAAATCAATACTTCACTGATATTTAGTACGTAGTGAAAGTTAATAAAGCTGCATATTTATATTGACTTCGACATTTTTTAAAAAATGGTATGCCAATGATTTTTAGTCAAATAAAAATTATTTTTGAATTCCCCCTTTAATATAAAACAAATGATCTCTCCTGAATTGTTTTCTTTCGATGCGCCATTTTTGAGTAAAAAAATAAAAACCGTTCTATTGTCCGAGAAAATTAGTGTTATAATTGAAGAATGCAATTTAACAATAAATATCTGGTTGCTCTGAAATATGTCAATGGTGAATTATTCAAATGCAGAAATGGCGGAAATGCATTACGTATATGGCCTTTCCGACGGTAATGGTGAGCAAGCCAGACGGATTTATCACCAGAGATATCCCGATCGTGCTTTGCCAGATAGTCGAACCTTTTCTAATATTCATCGTTGTCTTGTTGAAACTGGTTCTGTCCGAAAAGGAACATCTGAAGGTAGACCTCTAAGTATGAGAACACCTGAAATTGAGGAAGCAGTGCTGCACGAAGAATTGTTGCAGCTTGTGATAAAAAACACTCCAGGGATATTTTAACGAGTGCGCAATTCCATGAGAAGGAGGGAGGAAGCACGCATACTAAGTGAAGGGGGCCATTTTCAACAATTTTTATAATCATTTCGTTGGTTTTAATGTTATGTTTATGTTGTCAGTTGTTGTTGTTCATTACCCCTAATGTGTTTAATTTTTCCAATTAAATTAATAATAATTTTGCAAGTTAGACGGTTTTTTTTACTCAAAAACAGCGCATCAAAGGAAGACAATTCAAGAAAGATCATTTGTTTTAAATTGAACGGGGAATTCAAAAATAATTTTTATTTGGCAAAAAACCATTGGTGTACCATTTTTTTCTTAAAAAATATCGAAGTCAATACCCGTACGTGTTAAAGCTAAACATTATTTTTGCATTAAAAAACATGCAACTTTATTAACATTCACTACAGTATATTCAGATAAGAGATAGACCGGACATAAACAAGACCACGTGATCATCGAACGCTGTAACATTCGGCAGAGACGTATTAAGAGTCACGCAGTACATATTTTAGATAGTAGATGCTGCTTTGCGTAACTTTGTAGTAAATTAGCACAATTCGATGTGTATACGATTGGTGATTGATATAGGATCATGTGGGGGTGGGGTAAGAAATATATAATGATGTAAATATACATAAGGGTTTCAAAATTTTCGCTTCGATTTCCAGCTTCGGATGCCGTGTGATGTTTGGTGAAATACAGTCGAATATAATCTCAAAATGGCGTTTAAATTAGCCTAAATTAAAAATAATCGTATATCTCTTAAAATTGCTTTTAGAATATTGATTAGTATATTTTTTGATTTCTAGGTAAATATGTAACCAAATTAAAACGTTCAAAACGTAAAAAAATGTGCATGGTTGAACATTGTCAGAAAGTAGATTCTTGAATAGGTTTTGCCAAAATGGGTTCAAAAATGTCAATAATTAATTAAAAAATACAGTAGCTTTATAATTACTTATAACTTACCGAATTTGATGAACGACATCTTTTATTGGAAAAATGAGCTTGATGACCTTTAATCATCGCTACTGCCTGAAGCACCAACGTCAATAATGAATGGCTTGACTTGTTCCTCTAAAATATTGCCCAGTTCCCACATTCTCTTTTCAACTTTGTCTTTCACGTGCTTAATACAGTTTTCCCATTTTTGCGCTGTTATTAATTCTAGTGCTTCTTTGAAAAGTCCTTTGATGTCACAAAATTTAAAAGTTGTATTGTTGCTTAGCTATATAATTTTTAACCTCTGCCCATATGAGCTCAATGGGATTGAGCTCGCAATGGTATGGAGGTAAACGGAGCTCAGTTTTATTTTGACTTGCTGCCATTTTGTCAATGGCGTATTTTTGATATTCCGCCTTGTGATCCTTGACAATTCTTAATAATTGTACTTTCAGCATTGCTTCTTCAAAGTTGATATTTTTCGAGCGGAGCCAATTTTGAACATCAACTTTCCTTGAAGCCGTTGTTGGGACCTCCTCCATTCTTCGAGAATGATAAGGCGCATTATCCAACACAATTACTGCGTTTTCCTCTAAGTTCGGTAAAATTTTTGAAAACCACTGTTCAAACGATTCGCCATTCATTTCCTCGTGGTAATCTCCAGTTTTCTTAGACTCAAAGCACCACAGACCGTCAACAACAAATCCATCCTCACTGCCAATATGGCAGATAATGAGCCTTTTCCCTTTACCTGGAAATCGAAGTACTAACTGGTGTAGATTTATTTCAATAAGCGAACCTTTTTCAAATGTTTTCATCACATTCAGCGAAAAAACATTGAGACATGAGTATCAGATTGCTATAATTGGGATTATTTAGTCATATTGAAAGAAAGAATATTGAACGTCGTATGATTACTCAGCGCTTCACAATTTAATTTAAAGTTATAAACCTTTAAAAAATGAATGATCAGGAACCTGAAATACGCGCAAATATTAATATTAACAAATTATAACTTTATACAGCTTAAAGTATGAATTAAAATGATTAGAAATATTAGGAACGGTACCCAATATAAAACTTAGTAACTTTTTTTAAGTTTATAATATTCGACATATTTTAAGATTATATTAAAAAATTATTGAAATATCGAAAACACATAAAAACATGGCTTAAAAAAGTTCTAACAAATGAAAATGACAATAAAACATCCACGCATTTTATCGAAAGTTACAAAAGTTTTGTTACTTGTAATATGTTTTATCTGCCCCCTGGAATTAATGTTTAGAACCTTGTTCTCAAGGTTTGAAAAACATCCGATTGTTGTCTATTACTCGTATTTACCTGCTGGATTTTTTAATCCGGTGGACAGTCCATCTAGAAAGGCCCTCCTAGATGAAGTTACAGAATCATCAACCCATACTTTACTGATCGACCAGCCAAAGATTGCTAGGGACGAAAGGGGGAAATGCGATGAAAAAACCTTACCATTAGACGATTTTATATGGAGTCATAGGCGGAGATCGGAGAGACTTGAATTATTAATTGAATTTATATTTTATTACAACTGGTAGTATTAATATTTTTTTGCGATTCATAATGACGTGATACCAAACATACATTATAAGAAATAAATATACACAAACACTGAATATTGAGAACAAAATAAATATATTTTTTAGGCAACAAGTAATATTCCTATGTACGCATTATGATTGAACAGCAAAACAAATTATGCATTCTTCTAAAATAGAATACAACAAGTCAAAAATATCTGACTGAATAGAAAAATATAGGAAAACAAAAAGTAATTTCTTGATGAAATAACCCATAAACAACACATAGAATTAGACTTTCTACTGAGATACTAAAAGCCACAAACCAATAGTATAATAAATGAATATCTAAAAATTCTAAAAGGTAGCCAATCTAGTATAGTTTCAATCCTGATTAGAGTCATGATCACTGTCTGAGGAACTGTCATTGCTATCACTTTCACCTCCTATGTTGATTATTATTTCTTCCTGTATTTCTTGAATGAGACTGTCTTTTTCCCAATATTCATCTTCAATTTTTATAACATGTCCAATAACCTTTTGCCAGTCACTGGCACTTACTGAAGCGATGGCCTTATTAGAAATTTCATCTAGTTTTTTTATAGTAAATTCGCCGCTTGTATTATGGCTTCTAATGAAAAATTTTACTTGTGCCCAAATCATCTCTATGGGATTAAACTGACACATATAGGGTGGCGTTCGAAGTGGGGTGTGTCCGAAACTTCTTATTAAATTATCTATCTTATAATTTTTCTCATCAGATGGTGGCCTATGTAGACAAGCTATTTCATAAAGCTCCATTTTTTTAGCATTAGGATCATGCTCTATACCTTTTTTGCTCAACCACGTGATGATGTCTCTTTTTAGAGAAGATCTAGTTGGAGGCTTGTCTTCCAAAGCTGAATGGTAAGGTGCATTATCCATTATTATAATACTATTAGGAGGAATGTTAGGAAATAGTTTTTCAGTAAGCCACTTCGTGAAATTTTCTTGGTTCATTTGACCGTGATAATCACCAGTGGCACAGCCAGCCTTGAAAATGAGACAGGCTCCAGGAACAAAACCATCTTGCGAACCCGCATGAACAATTATAAGTCGTCCTGGAAATGAATAAATAGCCTCATTTTAGTGTTATTTTAAGTTTGCCAACACCTTTTTGAATCACTATGTATAAAAAACATATTTTTGAGAAAAAAATACTTGCAAGGGATTATGTATTCAATTAGACAAATTAAATGAGCACTTATTAAGAATATTCCAAAATTGAGAAAAATGTATAATAAGCAAAATCGAGGTGAAAGAAACTTTATTACCTGTAGAACTTATATTGCTCAGGACACCCATAATTTCTTCGCTTTGCCAGCATTTCTTGAAAGTGAGGTCATTATCAACCCAAGTTTCGTCCAAATAAATAATATGCCTTCCTTCTTCCCGGAACTTTTTAATAGACCTAAGATACTTGTATCGCCAATGTAAAATACTGGGTCTTTCCATTAGTAATTTCCTTTTGTTGTGGCATTTACGCCAGTAAAATCCTTTTGCTTTTAAAAGCAGCCTCAACGATTCTTTACCAAATGGAAATTCCATTTCTTCCTTCAGTTTGATTAGAAGTTTACTACAAGTAGGTACCACTTTAAAATCACAGTAAAATTTTTCTATCATTCTCCGAATAATGGAAAAATCGACTCCATCAATTTTTTGGATCACAGAAGGGCGTGATCTCTTTTTTCCGGGAGAAGCTAAAGGCTGTGTGGAGGTTGCATTTTGCCTGTCTTTATCTTCTTTTCTAATTTTACTTATAGTTCGTTCACTAACACCCGTATAATATGCCGCCCTTGCATTTCTAGCTACCAGTGGATAAACGAAAGTATTGTTAGCCGCTTCTGCATCGCAAGCACGTATCACGTTTGCTATTATTTCCCTTGCCTGGCTGTGAATAACTTTCCCATGCTTGAATTCCATTATCACCACTAAACAGTAAATTATATTTTCAAAGTATTTGCCAACTGCCTACACCTATGGGAGTAGGTTTATAAATGACCGTGCCATCGGCACGTTATTCTAGTTTCAGATAAGATAAGAGTTTTGGACCAATCAGCGACCGGATGTTTACCTGCGGCCTGGGTTTTCCAGCTACATTGCCAAATTCAGCGGAACAATTCTATATCTTAAATATGTTAATATGTATGGACCGCATTTTATGTAGAACATCTGACAACTTCGCAATTTTTTGTCCGCATTCTTTCGGCTTGCAATCTTTCGCTGGTCCAACATTACTTGTAGTGTGTCCTGCGTTTACCCATGTTTCATCAAGGTAATAAATCTTCCTGTTTTGATTTCTATATTTCCCAATTTTTGTTAAATAATCCCTCCTCCATAGCACAATTTCTTCTCTATCCAGTAGTAAACTATTACGACCCCGTTTTTTCCATTTGAAATTTAAATGCTTCAGTAACGCATGGAAAGTTGATCGTTTGAAATTTGGCAACGTTGTATCTCCATTTACCTCCTGCAGTACTTTATCTATAGTAGGTATTTCATTCCTAAAGAAGAATTCGTGCACTTTCCTCCTAATCGCATGCTTATCAGCTTCATCCAATGATTTAACAATACTTTTGCGATGTTTACTGGTCATTGGCTCAGAAAAGGTGTGATTTTTTTTGTATTGTCTTAACACATTAAACACTGATGCGCGACACACCCCAACTTTGTGAGAAACCTTCACAACAATTTCTTTGATGGTTGATGCCTCGTTCTCCTCGCGCTCGATCTTATATATATTCAAAATGACCTCTTTCATTTCTGCACTCAGGTGTCTTTTTTTAGAGCGTTTCCTAGGTGGACTACAGGAGTTTACAACTTCATCGGCAGTATCTGTACTGCTGGGCATTTTGCGCAAGCAGTTGATAACAATAACAATCAATAACAAGGTATAACAATAACAACGACAGACTCAACAACTTAATAAGATAACAAACGAAAACGTCCAAAGAAATATCAAATTGCAATGATGCACACGACATACGTAACACGTCTGAACCTGAATGTGACTCTGCCTTGATACGACTGCTCTGCCGCTCGGCATAGGCATTTAATTGCGAATTGACCAATGAAGGCTCCTGTTTTACGTCGAGACGGCGGCGTTAGCGTGAAAATCACCCGAGCCTTTTGTTTACATCCGGTCTATCTCTTATCTGAATATACTGTACGTACTAAATCTCAGTGAAATATCTGATGCGGTTCTGAAAATATTAATTAATTTCCATTTTTTTCTTAATACTTCAACACCCTGAGTTTTTGTGAGGAAACATTTTTGGACCATAGTTTATAAAGCAAACTAACATTAATTTTTCATGTAGATTCACACCCTTAAATATTCGCATATCATTAAGGAACACCCTGTATATTGTATAGTTTGATATGCATAGATCGAAGATTCATCCTACCTAAGTGAACCTCTAACGAAGGTGTAAGTATACTCGTAGAGTCAATCTACTTAACGCCATTTTTTAAGACACGTAGTACCTGTGCGGAAAAGGTCAACGAAATGAAACAACATTGGTAGATGACAGGACGAGACACAGATGTTTTATATTCCTTTGGGGACAGATTTAGGACAAACTAGGGCCGAGTGTTTCAAACACTGAAACTACTAAAGTTTCATTAAAATACAACGCTAAAAGAATATTATGCAAGGTCTGTATCGATACCTAAAACAGGAAGAACATCCTACAAACAGAGAGAGAGAAAGGGAGGAGGGCGTCCCTTGATGCGTTCCTTAATAACTGTCGGAAGGTTGCCCTTCGCCCTTTAATTTGAGAGGGTGCGCCCCAATGTCATCGGCGCCGTTTCGCCACCCTCGAAGCAGACAACGCGTGGACGCTGTGACGCTGCCCTTGCTTTATTTCCTGTTCGCGTGTAATTGATGAAGAGACTTTCAAATTTTGCTTGTTAGGGTACCTACATAGTTTTGTTGACGATTTAATATTCAATAACAATTTAGGTGTTAATTCAGATGATATAAAAATAATTAGTTGCTATAAGGTTAAAAATACAAAAAATGTTGTTATCGAGGTGGTTCCTTCTGTGTTTAATTTACTTAGTAGCAAAGGGTTTGTTTTTATTGGCTGGGTGAGATGTACTGTCAGGGAAAATTTATACTTGCTACGTTGTTACAAATGTTGTAAATTTGGTCATGGTAAGAAAGATTGCCGAAGCAAGGATGTTGTCTGTTCTAATTGCTCAGGTTTTCATGAATTTAGAGATTGTAAAGCTGATGATTCTTGTTGTCCTAACTGTAAGTTTCATAATGATAGATATAAAACTAACTGGTGTACAAAGCATGTTGCAAGTGATACCTCTTGCAGTTATTACAAAATGAAGATCGATCATTTGAAAATGCAGATTGCTTATGAATAATTGCACAAAAACTTATAACCATTTTGTTGTTGGACACCTGAATGTAAGATCTCTGTTTGCTGGCTTTGATTCCTTTGTAGATTTGTTGACTACTGATAACTATGATATTATGGGTATCTCCGAAACATGGATTAATAATGATTTTACAGCAGATATAGTAAATATTCCTGAGTACACTTTTTTCCATACTGATCGAGTAGGACGTGGAGGAGGAGTTGGTGTTTATTTAAGGGATTCACTGAGAGGTAAGCTGGTATTGCAAGATTTTTTATGTCCAGATGGTATGGAGCAGGTTTGTGCTGAAATAGTGTTGAATAATCTAAAAATTTTGGTTTGTGTTATCTACAGAGCTCCTTCGAGCAGATTATCAAGTTTTATTGATCATATAGACAACTTTCTCTCATTTGTGTCTCCTCAGTATGATAATATATGCTTGCTGGGTGATATAAACGTTGATCAAATTACTGACCATTCTTTTCTAGATTGCATTGCGTGCTACGATATGGTATCTCACATCACCCAACCAACTAGGATAACTTTAACCACGGCAACCTCCATAGATGTCATTTGTACAACAAATAACTTAGCTGAATCATTAATTTCAACTAGCTCTGTACCTGTTCCGAATTTGTCAGATCATAATGTAGTCAGATGTGACTTCAACATCACACGGCCTAAGAATTTTCAAAAGACTGTCAAATATAGAGATTTTAAACACTGTTGTAAAGATCAGTTTTTGGTGGATTTGGATAAAATCCCATGGGACGATATATATTACATCACTAACTTAGAGGATAAAGCTACGTTTTTTTCTAATCATATTTTGGATTTGTTTGATGTCCATGCTCCTGTTATTTCATCACGTATTACTAAACCTTATGCTCCATGGCTCACAGGTGGCATAAAATTTTTGATCTCCGAGAGAAATAAAGCCTTTAGAAAATATCAGATTTTAAAAAGTCCAGCTAGTCTCGAATATTACCAGAAATTAAGAAATGATGTCATTTCCGCTATTAGGCGGGAGAAAGCAGCATATCTAAGCTTCAATGAACAACTAAATAGTAACAAGCATCTCTGGAAAGCTGTACATTCATTGAAACTCAAAACTAATGTAGATAGATCTTTACCTACACAGTTGAAGAATGCCGATGAAGTAAACAATTATTTTTCTTCCGTTTTCACGCCTTCGGGCAATTGCAAGGATCTAGTTGATAAATTTAATAGTACCAAAATTAATGAAAGTGCTAGATTTGAATTTAGTTTTGCTACCCCACAAAATGTGCTAGACATTATTCTGTCCCTAAAATCTAATGCAGCAGGTTCGGATGGTATAACAGTCTCAATGCTGAAGCTTTGCTTGCCTCGAGTATTACTACCCCTGACGCATTTATTGAACTGTTGCCTGGAGGCTGGGTATTTCCCTGATGCTTGGAAACTATCTCTTGTCAAACCCTTGCCTAAATGTAAAAATCCAAAATGTCTCTCAGACTTAAGACCTATAACTTTGATTCCTGTTATATCGAAGATATTGGAGAAATTGATTAAACATCAGGTTTATCATTATTTCTCTAATAATGATTTCTTTCCCAAGTGTCAATCTGGTTTCCGCAGTGGTTTTAGTACAACTTCAGCTTTAGCAAGGGTTTTAGATGACATCATTGCTTCGCTTGATAAGGGAGATGCTTCAGCACTTGTATCATTAGATTATTCTAAGGCGTTCGATAAAATAGATCATGAGCTTTTATGTGCTAAATTGAAGTTTTTTGGTTTTTCAGACTTACCTCTAATGTTTTTTATAACATATCTTTCAAATCGTAAACAAGTAGTAGAGATAGACAACACTATATCTAGTCCGATTGATATAACATCAGGTGTCCCTCAGGGTTCAGTTTTAGGGCCCTTGTTGTACTTAATTTATACTATAGACTTGGGTAGCTCTGTGAAAAACTCTTCTGTGATGTGCTATGCCGATGATACACAGATATATAAAAGCTTTAATAGTAACACTTTGCATACTTCAATCAATGAGCTTAATGATGATTTGGAGGCAATAGTAGGATACTCAAATGGTAATAATCTTAAGCTCAATAAGGATAAGTGCTCAGTGATGCTTTTTTGTCCTGCTGTCAAACGTAACACTGTATTGAATTCTCTTGATGTAAAAATCGACAAGGAGCGTCTAGCTGTCGTAAATACTACAAAAAATTTAGGGTTGATTATTGATTATACTTTACGGTTTAAGGAGCATGTCTCGTCTATCTTAAAAAAATGTTATGCAACGTTGAAGTGTTTTTATGTCAATCGCTCTATTTTGAATTTTAAAGTTAGAAAAAAGTTATGTGAGGCTATTATATTTCCAAGCTTATTTTACTGTAGCACTGTGTTCTATCATTGTCTTGATTCTATCACAAAAGCTAGATTCCAAAAACTCCAAAATACTTGTTGTCGATTTGTATTTAATCTCAAGAAGTATGATCATGTTTCCTTAAAGAGATTTCAGCTTGGTTGGATGTGTATAGAAAATGCTTGCAAGTACCATCTAGCAGTGTTTACACATAAGATCATATCTTCTAGATCCCCCTTGTATCTTTATGAGAAATTTGTTTTCAGACGAAATAATTCAGACATTGATTTCAGACACAAAAAAAGACTAGAGATCCCTATGTATAAAACAACTTTATTTCGTAGTTCATACACTTACAATGCTATCCTGATTTATAACGAATTAGATGACAATATAAAGGATTGGCCAGTAAACAGATTTCGTAAGCATGTGAAACATATTTATTTGTCATTATAGTAATTTTGGAAAAGTTAGTTTTTAATTCTTACATTTAATTTTAGTTTACGTAATATATGTGTGTATATATGTATGCTAGGAAGCTATCAAGCTCGTTGTTTTGAAGCGTCTTTTGCTTATCAAAGTTTCTTTTGATTGAGTGTTTCAATTGAGTATTTGGGTAGGTTAAGTAGAGTAGCCAAGAGCTAGACTTCGCCTACGTAGAGGTCACATTATGTGGTAGTGTATATAATGTGCCTAATAAAGACATTTTATTATTATTATTATTATTATTATATGTCGTTTGCGTCTACGATAGATTGAATCGAAATAGAAGCTCATTCATTAATTTGCGTACAATGAATACAGATTTTTTGAAGTAATCTTTTCCTGGAAAAATAAATTCTTCATTACAACTTGTACAATGAACAAACTGGCTCTTAAAACTCATTTGCAACCATCCTGGAAACTCCTTCTCCCGCTCTTGTCTGCTATTTTAATTTAATATTTCTTTAAAAACAGATTAACTTTGGTTTCCTCATTGCTTGTCCCGTGACCCGTGATGCGGTGTCTGTACCACTTGTACGCAAGCCAATACAGGAAAAACGGAGTAAAGGATGTGCGTACATAATTATACGCAACCCAAAGGTATGTCGCGTGCCCGAATGCGTAAACGTACGCATATGTATGATTGGTATATGTCATAAAACTTCACAGTATTAATTTTTTTAGCTTTATTTTTGGTTCCAGTTCTTTTTTTTCAGTAAATATCTGGAAATATCTTAATTATTTTAAAAAAATCTGTAAATAGGATCTCAGTATAAATGCAGAAAAATCTATAAGTTCGGCAACACTGACGGTGTCATTCCTTTTAAACAGTTGGCTTAAATACCACACGGTCTTAAGCGATGGTATTACAACTGTCCAACCCAGTTTCAGATTGGACTCGGAATCGAAACCATCGGAATCGATTCCTTTGGAACGACTCGTCCAGAACCGATCCAGTTCTATATGACCCGTATATAAATATGCTCCTATTTCTGTCATTTCTCTCCCCACCTTATTAAGAAACATTGACGATGCTGAAAAACGGGCTGACAGCTTTTTTCCGTTCGAACAAAGGCGTACAAAGGGCACAGAAGACACTCGAGCTGTTTGTTGTTCATTAGTAGGGATCAAGCGTGCCCTGCAAGGGCCAAGGGCGCCCCACGCGGTGATTATTTTGATCGCAGGCGGCGTGGCTCCATGGCACGCCGCGACGTGCACCCGGCTTTAATGAATAATCTTCAGGACGTGATCGCGCAACGATTATCTAGCAGGCCGTGATTAGAGTTTAAAGCTGCTCCAGTTGTGGAGCTTAGTGTTAAGTAACGAGATGTGTACGGATCAGACAATGGGATTATGCATAAACCTCTTCAAAATGAAGATGTTCGCAGGAACGGATAAATATAATATTTAGAGGAGACCCGCAGGGATAGGTATTACGTAAGAAATCGATATAATGTCCAAACATGGGTATCAACTTGTGCACCAGGTAGTCACGCATGCTGCCATTTTGGATACGGCATAGACGAAATTGACGCTATCATCCTTGTTTCTAATACAAAAGCTGTAGTCTTAGTTAATTTTATAACCATTGTGTTTAATCACAGTTACTTTACTTCCCATTTACATTATGTGAACTTTCCTAGTTTTTATCAAGATATGCGAATATGTCTTTAGGGAAAATGGAATGTGTTCTAATTATCATTTTTCTCTATGGATATAATTAGTAGGTATTTGTACTGTTTGAATAGCGGTGACCATTATTATTATTTTTGGTAATAGTTTCTGCTGATAGTTGTGTTCTGTTGTCTGATAGATAAAATATCACATGAATAATAAGCATTGCTGTTACTATTTTAACTATGTTTACCTACTTGCCTAAGTTTCATCATCATATGTACGAGGGTGATCCCAGAAGTATCCGACCCAACGAAGAAAACAAACATTTTGTAACAAAATGTATTTATTTTTCAACATAATCTCCTTTTTGCTCTATACACTTTTCCCAGCGATGTTCAATAAGTTCGATACCCTTTTTATAATAAGAACTGTCTCTGACCACTGAGCCATTTTTTCAAGTTTGGAAACAGAAAATAATCCCAGGGGCCTAAATCTGGTGAATAGGGTGCATGAGGTAGCAATTCAAACCCTAATTTGTTAATTTTGGCCATTGCAATAACGGATTTGTGAGCTGGTGCATTGTCTTGATGAAACACTTTCTTCTTAACCTAATGCAGCCGTTTTTGCTTGATTTCATCGCTCAAACGTTGCAATAAGATCGGATAATACTCGCCATTGATAGTTTTACCTTTTTCAAGATAGTCAATGAAAATTATCCCACGCGCATCCCAAAACACCGACGCCATAACCTTGGCTGCAGATGAAACGGTCTTCGCCTTCTTTGGAGCCGGTTGTCCCTTTTGAGTCCATTGTTTTGATTGTTCTTTTGTCTTGGGTGTGAAGTGATGGACCCATGTTTCATCCGTGGTTATGAAACGACGCAAAAATTCTTTTTTTGCTGTGAAACTTCGCTAAACACTCAATTGAAACATCTTCACGACACTGTTTTTGCTCGATTGTGAGCAATCGCGGCACCCATCTTTCACACAGCTTTCTCAAGTCAAAATTTTCAGATAATATGCGATGAACCGCACTTTTTGAAATGCCTACTATGTCTGCTAGCTCGCGCACTTTCAGTCGACAAACATTCAGTACCGCTTTGTAAATTTTCTTCACCATTTCTGGAGTCGTCACCTTATTTGGTCGACCACTGCGATGCTCGTCTTGGCAGCTCATACGGCCTCGTTTAAGCTCTGCTACCCAATATTTTACTGATGTAAACGAAGAAGCAGACTCACTTAGAGTAGAATCCAGTTCAGCTTTTATATTGGTTGGGCTGAGGCCTTTGAAATAAATGTATTGTACCACATAACGATGATCAATTTTCACCATTTTGACAAATTCACTGAAAACGTTCAGTATTGATGGCTGCCAAACAAATACTAAACAACGTGGCGTCTTCAAACTTGACACATATGCTTTATGGGTTGCATACTTTCTAATACAATGATATTTTTCAAACAACTATCACCATCTCTAGGTCAGGCCGGCTACTTCTGGGACTACCCTCGTAGGTATATATTTTAGGACATGGTCACCCATGTAGAAAAATTCAAAGTGGGCAGGTTAGGCTATCAGGCCTGATCAACCAGTTAAAGCAGTTTTGCTAGCTATTTATCTAAAGCGAAGGGAGAACAAATGGTATAACACTGTTATGACGACATATACGTCAAAGTGACGTGACGAGCGAACATCATTTTTGGTCGATTCCGAGCTTGAATATTTAATTAGTGGCGAAACTTAGCTGTTCTGTAAGTAGTTTTAGGTATATCAAGTCTGAGCAGGAGCCCCGCAACATATATGAGCGTCTCCCAAGGGGGCTTGCCCCCTGGAAAGAAAAGGAAGGAATCGAAGGATTCAATGGATGCAATTATTGAAGATAATTCCCAGGTCGGTAATGATAATACAATTGACTATGATCTACAATCAGGAGTAATGCAGGTAGAACTTCCAACATTATCTCCCAAAAAAGCAGATCGACCGCTTTTAACATATAAGCAAACTGATAAGGGCCCCTATCATGTTTATATCGAAAACAATGAACCAAATTTCTCAGGTAAATTAAATCCAGTTAAGGTTGGTGAAACTATTCTCAAAAATATTCCTGAAGTTGACAACATGATTAAAAGAATTGAATCGATTGGACGCAATAGGGTAAGGATTGTGTTCAAAAATCCATCATCAGCAAATGTCCTGTTAAATAAAACGATTTTATTCAAAAATATCAATTTAGACGTTTATATACCCAAATTCATTTTATATAGACAGGGTGTTATTTCGGTGGACAAAGACTTATCAGACGAGTACTTGTTGGAGAGGATCAAACCTTTCGATTCTCACTGCATTTTCTCGGTGGATTCGGTTAAACGCATGCACCGGAAATCAGATCAAAATGGTGACATTAAATATCTACCTATAAATAAGGTTGTAGTTACTTTTCAAGCGCAAGAATTGCCTAAGCGTGTTGCTATAAATCACGTTCTTTTTGATGTAAACCATTATATACAGAAGGTAATTCTGTGTCATAACTGTATGCGTTATGGTCATTTGGGTAAGCAATGTAGAAGCAAGCCTAGGTGTGCAAAATGTCACGAAGAACATGTTACTAGCTCATGCCACAACGACTCTTTGGAACAAAAATGTTTAATTTGCGATGGCAGTCACTACTCATTTGAAACCTCAAAATGTAATGAATTTGAGAGGCAAAAGGCAATTAAAAAGCATATGGCAATGACTAATTCTTCTTTTAGAGACTCAAACAATGCGGTCCCAAAAACCACATATGCTTCAGTTACCAAAAATAATCCCATTACGCCTCAAGAAATCAATAGTTCTAATCTTCCATCTCAGTCAACAAAAGCTCAAACATCAATAAATATTCCAAATGCGAATTCGCACTTTACACAAAGGTTGTCTAAACCTTTGAAACGGAACTCGCCTTCCTCGCCAGATTTGACAGAAGAAGCTAGGAGACAAATTGTGAGTCAAATAAACACTCCACAGGTACCCGGGGGTATCACTAATAACCCCAGTTACTGTGTACATGAATTTAATACGAGAGATGAGACGTTCATCCAACAAGTTTCAGAATTGGTTATATTTGTTCTTACAAATTTTAGAGAAACAAACATTAACAGCTTGAATAAATCAACTATAACTAATCTCATAAGAGAAAGATTAAATATAGACAAATAAATTTAAGAATTAAGAAAATTACAGTATATTTTTAATCATTTTACACTTTTACCAAGGTGTTCGCACGTTATAAAAAACATAAAATAGAATCTATACAATGCATTTAGAAACCACAATGAATTTTTTGAGGATATGTCAATGGAATTGTAGATCGGCTATAGCAAATAAAGGTAATTTGGAACACCTTTTAGAAGAACAAAATGTGGACATCGCACTTTTGTCTGAAACCTGGTTTAAAATGAATACATATGTAAAATTTAAAGGTTATAACGTTATCCGTCAAGACCGGCCAGATGGCAAAGGAGGAGTGGCTATACTGATGAGAAATAGTTTAAAATATTCTCAAATATCATTAGTTGCTTGTAATAAAATAATGAAAGTATGTTCTACAGTAAAGTTTCAAGGAATCTCAGATATTACATTCGTATCAGTATATATTAAACCACAAACCAAAATCACTAAACAGGAATGGATACAATTTTTTAGTTCCTTACACAGTCCATGTATTATAGGAGGTGATTTTAATGCACATCACACTTCATGGGGTTGTGCTCAGGATGACGTATTTGGGAAAATCCTGATTGAAGCTCTAGATGACAGTAATCTCAGTTTTATCAACAAAGGAGATCCAACTTATGTAAAATATCAATCAAAATCAGCAATAGATCTTACATTATGTTCACCTCAAATTCATCATCAGCTAGAATGGCGAACCTTGCCAGACCCATGTGGTTCAGATCATTTGCCTATACTTATCAATTGTAATTTTACTCCAGAAAAATTGTCATTTGCATCAAATAGAAAATGGAACATAAACAAAGCTTGCTGGAATCAGTTCTGTTTCGAGAGTATAAATAGATCTTATGTAGAACCTGTTATAGATTACAGCACTTTCATCAAAAATGTTAACCAGTCAGCTGAAGCTTCTATTCCGAAATATGAAAACAAAAATAATGTCAAAGGAAAACCATGGTGGACCAATGAATGTACTATAGCAGTAGAAAAACGTAAGGATAGTTTTAGACTATATCAGACAAACCCAAACCTCGAAAACTTACTTAATTTTAAAAAACTTGACGCGAAGGCCAAACAAATATTCAAAAAGGTTAAAAGAGAAAGTTGGCGTCAATATTGTTCATCTTTAAATAGTAACACCCCACTTAAACAAATTTGGAAGCAAGTTAACTTGTATAAAAATAGGCGACAGAGTAATTATCATGTTATAGAAGCTTCAGCAGAGTGGGTACAGGAATTTCATTGTAAGTTGGCCCCAAATTATGTAAGTAACAACATCGAAAGAAGAATCTCAACGTGGACTAACCATGAACTGATGCAACCTTTTACCTTGATAGAATTACAGAGAGTCTTCAAACAGAACAACAATACATCTCCGGGAAAGGACCAAATTCATTATTCGATGTTATACCAACTACCTACAACAACGAAACAATCGTTATTGGATATTTTTAATCAAATATATTGTGGGAATGCTGAAATACCGAAAGATTGGTACGATTATATAATTATTCCAATTCTGAAACCTGGAAAACCAGAACATCATCAAGATTCATATCGTCCCATTGCACTAGCTTCATGCGTTTTGAAAACTTACGAAAGACTCATCAAGAACAGGTTGGAATTCTACTTGGAGAAAAACCAATTGCTCCCAAGCTCGCAATATGGATTTCGAAAAGGACGGTCTACTCAAGACTTACTGATAAAGTTAACAACTGATATCCAAATTGGATTTTCGAATAACACGCATACTTCTGTAATATTTTTAGACGTTATGGGAGCTTATGATAATGTAGACTTGAATATACTATACAGTAAAATTATAAATATTGGTCTTCCAAAAGAACTTGCCAACCATTTGTTGTTACTGTATAGCAATAGAAACATTTTCATCAGAGCCTCTGAGCAGACTATTGGACCACGATCAACATCTAAAGGACTAGCACAAGGGAGTATATTGAGTCCCATCTTGTATATAATATATTCCTATGACTTTGAAAGAGCTTTTAATTCAAGAGATGCTAAAATATATCAGTTTGCAGATGACTATGCCATTAGTATCCAGAACAAAAATTTATCTCAATCTATGGAACTTCTAGAAACAGCGACTTCCATTGCACACGAATGGTTTGAGAATAATGGATCTTCCATTGCCTACTCAAAATCTTGTGTATGTACGTTTACCAGATCTCGTCTTAGTCCTCCAAATATCATCACTCTGGCTGGGCAGAATATATCCTATAAAACTTCTGTCAAATATCTAGGAGTTATCCTAGATAAAAAACTTAACTGGAAAGAACATATTACATACATATTAAAGAGAAGTCAGAATGCTTTTAACATTCTGAAGTCCTTTTCACATCGGAAATGGGGAGCAGATCCAGCAGTGTGCTTAACCTTTTACAGGACCTTAGTTCGATCAATCTTGGACTACGGATCAATACTTTATGGAAATGCATCTAGAATTCATCTTCAAAAAATAGAACAGATCAAAAATAAGTGCCTTAGGCTATGTATCGGATATTTGAATAGCACTCCCATCAATGTCATGGAGGTCGAATGTATCGAACCTCCTCTTCAATTGAGACGACAAATGTTGAGCGACAAAGCCCTGGTTAAACTGGTCAGCAGGGGATTCATTAACGAGATCCACCAATTGTTTATTCATGGATTAACAGCGAAATACTGGCAACACAAAAGGCTTCCTCTGATCATAGAGAGTTATGAGTGGCTTCTTCCTACCGTCAAGAAGGTACACTCTAATCAAATCAACCCATGTTTCATACCTGAATATTCGGCATATAACCCTCCACCCGAAGTTATCTTTACGAAATATTCCGAACTAGATTTATCAACACCTTACAAATTCCGGCATGATATTCGAACACGATGGAGTGGATGGGAATATATCTTCACGGATGGTTCGAAGAAAGACAATTTAGCGGGATGTTCATTTTATCACAGCAACAATTCATATCACCAAGAATTCAAGTTGCCACCTGAATGTTCGGTATACACAGCAGAACTGGTTGCGATCAACCAAGCTATTGAATACTGTTTCCAATTCCATGGAAATAAGAATTTTGTTATTTTTACCGACTCTAGAAGTGCTGTAACAAAATTGGAGAATTGTCACCCCACTGCAGATCTTAATCATCTAATTGCGAACATCATCAAGCGCATTCAGGAGCTGAATAGAATCGACAAAACTATAAACATAGTCTGGATCAAAGGCCACTCAGGTATAAAAGAAAACGAGATGGTAGATAATTTTGCAAAAAGAGCTACAACTAGAGGCGATTACGTTCCGGGCATAGAGATTCCTTTTACTGACGCTCATTTTCTGATCAGACAACGACTAAAGAATAAATGGAATAACCATTACAAAATCAGTCCAACAGGAAGTTACCTGAAACGTATACAAGAGACTCTTCGAAGCAGACCTTGGTTTCAAGGAATTACCAATCGTCCTTACATTAGAACCGTGAGCAGAATAAGAAGTGGTCATGCCCTAACGCCCCATCATAAATCAAGAATTGGATACGGAGATGATCCACTTTGCAGTTGTGGAAATATAGGAACCTTGCAACACTTAATATTAGAATGTACAAGTTCTATCAACGAAAATTCTGAATTGTATAAAATTTTAGCGAATCACCTTCCTTTGCCTCTAAATTTAGAATCAATTCTCAGTTCTGAGAACCAGCAAGTTTACGAACTTTTATACAAGCATTGTCGGAAAGTAGGCCTAACATTATAAAATGTAAATTACAGTAAGTTTGTTTGAAAAAATGAAAAAAAGAGGAAAATATTGAGAGAAAAAAAAAAAAAAAAAAAAAAAAAAAAAAAAAAACAAAGAACAATCTTATAAATAAAATAGAGAAAAGGAAAAAATAAGTAAAAAGTTGGTTGAAAAAAAAAAAAAAAAAAAAAAAAAAAAAAAAAAAAAAAAAAAAAATGCGTTTGTATACTACAAAGTATAATAGAAATAATATATAATAGTAATATTAAGTAATGGATGTTCTATTTTCTATTAAAGCATAGCATTATACTGAACATAGGGATCTGGCCAGTTGGTCATCGACCAGTGCCAATAACAGAACAAAAAAAAAAAAAAAAAAAACTGTTATGACGATTAAAAAACGCACGTCACTCGTTGTCTAATAAACGGGTAGGGTACTCTTTGTAGAATATTTTACCCCTAAAGCCAAAGGAGGAGATGTGCTCCCTAATGAGCACCCATCTTTAGGGTAGTTAGGAGTCGTTCTCATTTTAGTTTTTTGTCATATACATAGTTATGAAAATAAAAAAACTTCAATAAAAAATGCTATAGCAGTTCTTGCAACTTGCCTTAGTACAATTCCACTTTACTAACACCTGCAAGATAAATTCCAGGGTTTACTTTGAAAATTTTTTTACGAATCCATCAAGGTCAAATTCCGTAAGAAGTAATTTTATATGAAGATGTCTAAGAGAAAGCCTGCTGTTATTTCAAGGGTCTCAAGAGGCAAATCTGAGATCACTCACATAACGCACAGTGCGTTGGACCTTTTGCGACTCGAGGGGGCCCAGTATAGTGGTTTATGGGGGCCCAAGAGTAAAGAAAATGTAAGCTCCTAAAATCATGATGCTCCAGAACGCATCCCCTGGTGAAGCAAGTTCTACTTGTAGTTGTACTTTTAAATGATACATCGCGTATATTTTTAGTAGAAATGATAGATTTTTTTAAGAATCCATCAAGGTCAAATTCCGTAAGAAGTAATTTTATATGAAGATGTCTGAGAGAAAGCCTGCTGTTGTCTCAAGGGTCTCAAGAGGCAAAGCTGAGATCACTCACATAACGCACTGTGCGTTGGACCTTTTGCGACTCGAGCGGGCCCAGGAAAGCGGTTTATGGGGGCCCAGAGTAAAGAAAATGTAAGCTCTAAGTTCTAATGAGTAAAGTTGTACTTTTAAATGATACATCGCATATATTTTTAGTAGAAATGATAGATTTTTTTAAGAATCTATTAAGGTCAAATTCCGTAAGAAGTAATTTTATATGAAGATGTCTGAGAGAAAGCGTGCTGTTGTCTCAAGGGTCTCAAGAGGCAAATCTGAGATCACTCACATAACGCACTGTGCGTTGGGCCTTTTGCGACTCGAGGGGGGCCAGGAAAGCGGTTTATGGGGGCCCAGAGTAAAGAAAATGTAAGCTCCTAAAATCATGATGCTCCAGAGCGTATCCCCTGGTGAAGAAAGTTCTAACGAGTAAAGTTAGTTAGTTAATGAAACAACGCATATATTTTTAGTGGAAATGATAGTCGCTTTTTTCATTACAAACATATATGATTTATTACTTTAGTTTTCTTATTAAAAATATTAAATTCTGTGTATGAGTGTGTCTGAGTTCAAAGTAGTTTGCATCACCGCACACCAAATCTGGAACAGACCCGGATGAAATACAGGGTGTTCCGTACTTGAATGGACATAGTAAAATGGTAGGAATTATGGACCGAGACTTTTTCATATCTGAAACCAAAGTACTAAACTTAGTTGTACGGATATACAGGGGGATTTATCGAAACACGCAAACTTCACCATCACATTTCTCCGGTACTGTTGAACCAATTTTGTTGAAATTTTGCACGATAACAAAGTTATAATAGGTAATATTTAGGTAATTTTCTTATTAGTTCTTGCTAATTACGATATCAATGATATCTGAGCATACTTTCTTTAATTGATGAGTAAATGTTCTTGTGTACTTTCCGATCATAACAAATTCCTTCAAGATACAGATTTATTATAAATACGCATATTGTTATAGATAAGATTACTTTGCTGTACAATTGTAAACATCTCAATAAATGAGCTTTGAAGTGGTTCGTCACCTTTTTTGATTTAATTTATATTATACAGGGTGTTCCATAATTATTGCGACAAAATGATAGGGGTTGTAGAGGGCATCAAAATGAACAATTTTGCCTTATAAACCCCTGTTCGGAAATATGCCGTTTGGGCTGCAGCAAAAAAAAAAGATCCGTTTCTTGAAACAGCTTACCTACAGTAATTGCTCAAAGTGTCCTCCACCTTGCTCAATACACAGCTGTGCACGATTGTTCAATGATCGGCGAACTCTGTGGCATACCCCCGGTATGTCCTGAACATGTGCGGACGCGGCCATCACTCTTCCCAGTAGCTCTTGTTGGTTGGGAACAGGAGTTTCGTACACTAAAGCTTTCAGATGGCCCCAGAGAAAATAATTCAGTGGGGTCAGGTCGGGTGACCGAGCAGACCAAGGCACAGGGCCACCTCGGCCTATCCACGTATTTGGAAATTTGTCGTCCAAATACTGCCGCACTTGTAAAGAAAAGTGGGCTGGAGCGCCATCGTGTTGAAACCACATGTTGGCTCTTATGTTCAGTGGCACATTTTCTAATAGTTTCGGTAGCACATGCTGTAAGAATCGACCATAAGCATGCCCATCCAAACGTCGTGGAAGCAAATATGGCCCGATGATATGCTCGTCCACAATACCACACCAGATCTTAATTGAAAACTGATGTTGGTCTCTATGGATGGCTATGGCATGAGGGTTTTCTTCATCCCAAATGTGACTGTTACGGCTATTAAAATAACCGTCCTTTGTAAAACAGGACTCGTCAGTGAACAAAACGTAGCGACCAAAGTTTAGTTGCCTCAACTCCTGTTGCAGCCACCAACGACAAAAACGTCGACGCGGCAGATAGTCTTCTGGACCCATGGCTTGGACTTTTAAAAGGTGGTATGGGTGTAGTTGCTGGTCATGGAGAACCCGCCAAACAGTAGTTTGAGACGCTCCTATATCATGTGCAATAGCACGCACGCTTGTACGCGGATTGGCCTCTACATGATGCAGAATCGCTTCCTCAAATTCTACTGTGCGCCTCGTGAAGGGCCGCCCTGCTCCCGCGAGGTGTCTGATGCTGCCACTGACACGAAGACGTCCATGAATCCTTGCAAAAATGGCGTGATGCGGATGAGGACGTTCTGGAAACCGTTGGGCGTAGATTCGCGAGGCTCGTCTTCCGTTACCACCAGCTTCTCCGTAAATTAAATGCATATCCGCAAGTTCCGCATACGAATAACGCTGCATTTTAACACTAAGGTACTGTTATTTACTATCTAGTTTGACGCACCACTCAGATAATTTAAATGAATCGGTGTGGAGAATTTACGATAACAAAAATGTGAACACAGCAGGATTTTTTTACAAACCGGCGAGACCATGGAATGTGCTAGATGAACATTTTGCAGCTGGTGAATTTTTTGTTTCTCCTATGAGCTCTTAAGGTAAAATTAGCGGTAGTGCTCAAACGGCATATTTACGAACAGGGGTTTATAAAGCAAAATTGCATATTTTTATGCCCTCTACAACCCCTATCATTTTGTCGCAATAATTATGGAACACCCTGTATATTAATATGTTGATGAAACCAAGCAGATGAATTCCTTAAAATTTTGAGTTTGGTGCTAAAAATAAGACATTTGAATAGATAAGGAATTTTTACTAAAAAACCAAAAGATGCGCAATCACTCAATTTGGCTAATTATTCAATCCCATTCATTGGCTTTTTAGTCAAAAACTTTAATACTCACCTTTAAGCTGTTAATTTAGATAAAAACAAATAAGTGAAAAAAGAGTCCAATCTTGGATTTTTTATCCGTCCGTTTAAATGTCCGTTACTCTTAGATAACTTTGTTATCGTGCAAAATTTCAACAAATGTGGTTCAATAGTCCGTGGGATATGTGATATTAAATATTTGGGATGTTCAGATTAATCACCATGTGTGTCCGTAAACGTTGAATATGGAACATTTTTATTTTCAGAAATGAAAACGTCACGGTCCATACTACCTAACTATTTCCCTATATTCATTTAAGTACGAACCTCTCTGTACGATTAAATGATAAATTTGTTTTTGGCCAAAATAAGGAAAATAAGTATACCAAACCGTATATACAAATTGTATTTGGAATCAGAGAAAAAGCGTCTATCATTCTTATTAAAATATGAAGGGTCATCCATTTGAAAAATACAACTTCATCTATAGCACTTTTTGAGAAAGAATGAATAAAAAATACATTGTACGAAAAACTGTATATTAGACCGTATAACATTTGTATACAACTTCTTTCTCTAGAAGAACATACAAAAAAAAATCTGTTTCTTTTTTACTGATTTATATTTTCTACAATACTTCCATTTCACCCTCATCCAGAAAAAAATTTGTAATGCTTCGGAGTCTACATGACTATTAGGTACTGTTCCAACACCCTATATCCTTGATCCTCCAAATTAAATAGTCTAAAATCCAGTTACCTAGGACGTCCAATATCCTACCCCTAACAAAAGACGAACAATCCGAGGATTTTAAAGTACGGGAGGCATTCGCAGATATATTTGATTTCAATTAAACTGTTTTATTGAATCTACCCCTAGGAATGCTATTAGTCTCCCCCTCGCTTCGCACAAAGAGGGTTCCGAGAAACATAAAACACGGGTAGATATAAACAACCCTTTGCCCTTTTATAGTATACAGGGAACTTTATTGCATGCTGCTGTGATAGAGTGATTTTGAATTTGACAGGGCTACGAAATTATGCTGATAAATCGAGTATAGCATGCAGATAACTTCAGATCAAGTATTTCAATATGGAAAGATTGTAAATATTCTACTAATGAATTTTTGAATTCTTTAGGGAGTCGGGTTATATTTAGAAAGTATTGTAAAACGTTTGCGTCTATGCAGTATATCTTACGCTCCTTACAAGATTACTACTACTTATTTTTTGAACGGGTAAGAAAATTTCAAAGTGGCGGCTAGGTGCCATCTTGTAATATTATTCTTGAATGAAATGGTTCGTCACGTAACACCTCATTTTGAAGCGCCATAATATGAATCGCTTGTAATTCAACAGCTAGTCATCAAAACGTTTTAGTATATTATTTCAATATTCTTCTTTTGGAAAGGTCTATTTGAATGTGTAGGATACCCGCTTTAAAAAGGTTTTGACAAATTTTCAATGTAACTGTCCATATTTCATAACATACTATATACTGATATGCTCGTCCAAGAGAAGAAAATTGATATAACATACTATAAAATTTTCAATCTACCAAAACGCTCAACTTTGCCAGTGCGTCATTTTGAAAGAAAATGATTTTATATTCTCCCAACTAGCAAAGTAGTGCTATAAGCTTTTGGTAAAAGAACCGTTCAGCCATTAAAGCTCTCTATTGTTGTTGCCTGAACACCAACATGCTGGCTTAATATTGTGTGGAATGCAAATTTGCTTTCGGCAACATATTTGCTCTAAAATGAGGTGTTTAAAATATTCTTATAGCATAGTTACACAACACCTTATAGGACAAATTTTTAACTGCTGCATAAACGTTTATACAACTATTTTATACGGCATATTTGCAGGTTAGTCAAAATGGTTGTGTTGTGACATCCATGGTAACGTTTATAAAACAAACCCGAGCCTTGTTGTTTTGCTGTGCAAATTTACTACTTTAGCCAACAAATTGCTCCCAACGGAAGCACTTATACAACTGTTGTTTAGTCACTGTTGGCTGTACATATGCCAAATATGTTGGTATACAACCATAACCTAACTTTCTGCTGTCATATTTTTGTTGAAATGCCATAACCAATGTCTTAAGACAAACAACGTATGCATATTGGTTAAAAATGTTTTATCAACTGTTCAAACAGAAGATATAGATCTGGTACAAATTCTAGGTAGATCATTCGACTCTGTCGTCAAATTGTTGTATAACACCTGCAGGCAGCACCAAAATATTCTAATAAACTAAAGACAACATGGACGATGCCATGAATATACAATCACCCGCCATATTGGGCAAACATTTATTCCTCTATTTGATATTAAATAATTATGTTTCAGTTCGAAATTACAGATGTAAAGTGATAAACATTAGTGTAACTGTGTCTAAATATAGGATTTGTGGAAGATTTAACGCAGATAAGATCAGTTTTCCATTTTAAAAATCTAGACTTACTTTTGATCATTATCAAAATATGAATCAAATACGAAGCCCGTAGAAATTGCGTAACTACTTTGCACGATAATCACAATAAAATTTGCTGCGCAAGTAATTCAATAGCCTTATATCACAGTGTAGAAGTTTATCATATACCTGTGTATGAAATTCACAATGGCCGATATGTAAGTAAACAAGATGACTGTATGGTGTTAGTTATATATTCTTTACTTCGTCTATACAATACATAAGAAATAGTTTGGTTGCAATAAAGTAGAATCACGTAACAGAATAGTTGTATAGTTGACAAAAACTGAATCTTGCACTGACGCAAATGTCCTATAGCGCCTGCAAGAGGCTTACACTTTTGTTGTATAACTGTTACCTGCAGCCCTTATACAACCTCTTAAATGACTGAAGTATCCTCTTAGGTGTGCCCATTCTGCTTGTATAGCAGTTCTAAGAGGGTTTTGCTAATGTTCTTACAGTATACAATGCTGTGTAAGGAATACTGTGTAATCATTCTTGCAACTCTAATAGGAGTGATAATTGTTAGTTGGGCTGGGATCATAAAGAGCTTCAAAGTGAGCTATCACGCGACTCCAACACATGCACTTAAAACAAAACTACTCCAGATTGACGCCCAGCCGCCATCTTAAAATTGTCATCTGTCACTTTTACGCTGAAACGTAGTATTCCTACATCAATTTCATTACCCCGAATTTCTGCTTGGTAATTTGGCCAGTTCAAAAAATAAACCTGTTTGAAGCACTGAATGTGTATATCGGGTTATTTATTGTCTAGATGTCTTTGTCTTAAAAATGGTGTTGACATATGACATAATAAACGAAAATGGAAAAAACCTTATTTCTGAAACATTTTATACTTTTAGGAGGATATGTACGTATGTATACAGGATGTTCCTTAATGATATGCGAATATTTAAAGGTGTGAATCTACATGAAAAATTAATGTTAGTTTGCTTTATAAACTATGGTCCAAAAATGTTTCCTTACAAAAACTCGGAGTGTTGAAGTTTTAGGAAGAAAATGGGAATTAATTAATACTTTCATAACCGCTTCAGATATTTCACTGACATTAAGTACATAGTGGAAGTCAATAAAGTTGCATATTTTTCAAAGCAAAAATAATTTTTAGCTTTAACAGTCGCGTGCGTAGGGGTATTGACTTCAATATTTTTTAAGAACGAAATGGAATGCCAATTGTTTTTTGCTAAATAAAAATTATGCTTGAATTCCCCGTTCCATTTAAAACAAATAATCTCTCTTGAGTTGCTTTCCTTCGATGCGCCATTTTTGAGTAAAAAAATAAAAACCGTTCTATTGTCTAACTTGCAAAATTATGATTAATTTACTTAATTGGAAAAAATGAACACATTAGGGGTATTGAACAACAACAACTGACAACATAAACATAACACTAAAACCAACGAAATGATTACAAAAATTGTTGAAAATAGCCCCCTTCACTTAGTATGCATGCTTCCGCCCTACAACTAGAGGCGATTACGTTCCGGGCATAGAGATTCCTTTTACTGACGCTCATTTTCTGATCAGACAACGACTAAAGAATAAATGGAATAACCATTACAAAATCAGTCCAACAGGAAGTTACCTGAAACGTATACAAGAGACTCTTCGAAGCAGACCTTGGTTTCAAGGAATTACCAATCGTCCTTACATTAGAACCGTGAGCAGAATAAGAAGTGGTCATGCCCTAACGCCCCATCATAAATCAAGAATTGGATACGGAGATGATCCACTTTGCAGTTGTGGAAATATAGGAACCTTGCAACACTTAATATTAGAATGTACAAGTTCTATCAACGAAAATTCTGAATTGTATAAAATTTTAGCGAATCACCTTCCTTTGCCTCTAAATTTAGAATCAATTCTCAGTTCTGAGAACCAGCAAGTTTACGAACTTTTATACAAGCATTGTCGGAAAGTAGGCCTAACATTATAAAATGTAAATTACAGTAAGTTTGTTTGAAAAAATGAAAAAAAGAGGAAAATATTGAGAGAAAAAAAAAAAAAAAAAAAAAAAAAAAAAAAAAAAAAAAAAAAACAAAGAACAATCTTATAAATAAAATAGAGAAAAGGAAAAAATAAGTAAAAAGTTGGTTGAAAAAAAAAAAAAAAAAAAAAAAAAAAAAAAAAAAAAAAAAAAAAAAAAATGCGTTTGTATACTACAAAGTATAATAGAAATAATATATAATAGTAATATTAAGTAATGGATGTTCTATTTTCTATTAAAGCATAGCATTATACTGAACATAGGGATCTGGCCAGTTGGTCATCGACCAGTGCCAATAACAGAACAAAAAAAAAAAAAAAAAAAACTGTTATGACGATTAAAAAACGCACGTCACTCGTTGTCTAATAAACGGGTAGGGTACTCTTTGTAGAATATTTTACCCCTAAAGCCAAAGGAGGAGATGTGCTCCCTAATGAGCACCCATCTTTAGGGTAGTTAGGAGTCGTTCTCATTTTAGTTTTTTGTCATATACATAGTTATGAAAATAAAAAAACTTCAATAAAAAATGCTATAGCAGTTCTTGCAACTTGCCTTAGTACAATTCCACTTTACTAACACCTGCAAGATAAATTCCAGGGTTTACTTTGAAAATTTTTTTACGAATCCATCAAGGTCAAATTCCGTAAGAAGTAATTTTATATGAAGATGTCTAAGAGAAAGCCTGCTGTTATTTCAAGGGTCTCAAGAGGCAAATCTGAGATCACTCACATAACGCACAGTGCGTTGGACCTTTTGCGACTCGAGGGGGCCCAGTATAGTGGTTTATGGGGGCCCAAGAGTAAAGAAAATGTAAGCTCCTAAAATCATGATGCTCCAGAACGCATCCCCTGGTGAAGCAAGTTCTACTTGTAGTTGTACTTTTAAATGATACATCGCGTATATTTTTAGTAGAAATGATAGATTTTTTTAAGAATCCATCAAGGTCAAATTCCGTAAGAAGTAATTTTATATGAAGATGTCTGAGAGAAAGCCTGCTGTTGTCTCAAGGGTCTCAAGAGGCAAAGCTGAGATCACTCACATAACGCACTGTGCGTTGGACCTTTTGCGACTCGAGCGGGCCCAGGAAAGCGGTTTATGGGGGCCCAGAGTAAAGAAAATGTAAGCTCTAAGTTCTAATGAGTAAAGTTGTACTTTTAAATGATACATCGCATATATTTTTAGTAGAAATGATAGATTTTTTTAAGAATCTATTAAGGTCAAATTCCGTAAGAAGTAATTTTATATGAAGATGTCTGAGAGAAAGCGTGCTGTTGTCTCAAGGGTCTCAAGAGGCAAATCTGAGATCACTCACATAACGCACTGTGCGTTGGGCCTTTTGCGACTCGAGGGGGGCCAGGAAAGCGGTTTATGGGGGCCCAGAGTAAAGAAAATGTAAGCTCCTAAAATCATGATGCTCCAGAGCGTATCCCCTGGTGAAGAAAGTTCTAACGAGTAAAGTTAGTTAGTTAATGAAACAACGCATATATTTTTAGTGGAAATGATAGTCGCTTTTTTCATTACAAACATATATGATTTATTACTTTAGTTTTCTTATTAAAAATATTAAATTCTGTGTATGAGTGTGTCTGAGTTCAAAGTAGTTTGCATCACCGCACACCAAATCTGGAACAGACCCGGATGAAATACAGGGTGTTCCGTACTTGAATGGACATAGTAAAATGGTAGGAATTATGGACCGAGACTTTTTCATATCTGAAACCAAAGTACTAAACTTAGTTGTACGGATATACAGGGGGATTTATCGAAACACGCAAACTTCACCATCACATTTCTCCGGTACTGTTGAACCAATTTTGTTGAAATTTTGCACGATAACAAAGTTATAATAGGTAATATTTAGGTAATTTTCTTATTAGTTCTTGCTAATTACGATATCAATGATATCTGAGCATACTTTCTTTAATTGATGAGTAAATGTTCTTGTGTACTTTCCGATCATAACAAATTCCTTCAAGATACAGATTTATTATAAATACGCATATTGTTATAGATAAGATTACTTTGCTGTACAATTGTAAACATCTCAATAAATGAGCTTTGAAGTGGTTCGTCACCTTTTTTGATTTAATTTATATTATACAGGGTGTTCCATAATTATTGCGACAAAATGATAGGGGTTGTAGAGGGCATCAAAATGAACAATTTTGCCTTATAAACCCCTGTTCGGAAATATGCCGTTTGGGCTGCAGCAAAAAAAAAAGATCCGTTTCTTGAAACAGCTTACCTACAGTAATTGCTCAAAGTGTCCTCCACCTTGCTCAATACACAGCTGTGCACGATTGTTCAATGATCGGCGAACTCTGTGGCATACCCCCGGTATGTCCTGAACATGTGCGGACGCGGCCATCACTCTTCCCAGTAGCTCTTGTTGGTTGGGAACAGGAGTTTCGTACACTAAAGCTTTCAGATGGCCCCAGAGAAAATAATTCAGTGGGGTCAGGTCGGGTGACCGAGCAGACCAAGGCACAGGGCCACCTCGGCCTATCCACGTATTTGGAAATTTGTCGTCCAAATACTGCCGCACTTGTAAAGAAAAGTGGGCTGGAGCGCCATCGTGTTGAAACCACATGTTGGCTCTTATGTTCAGTGGCACATTTTCTAATAGTTTCGGTAGCACATGCTGTAAGAATCGACCATAAGCATGCCCATCCAAACGTCGTGGAAGCAAATATGGCCCGATGATATGCTCGTCCACAATACCACACCAGATCTTAATTGAAAACTGATGTTGGTCTCTATGGATGGCTATGGCATGAGGGTTTTCTTCATCCCAAATGTGACTGTTACGGCTATTAAAATAACCGTCCTTTGTAAAACAGGACTCGTCAGTGAACAAAACGTAGCGACCAAAGTTTAGTTGCCTCAACTCCTGTTGCAGCCACCAACGACAAAAACGTCGACGCGGCAGATAGTCTTCTGGACCCATGGCTTGGACTTTTAAAAGGTGGTATGGGTGTAGTTGCTGGTCATGGAGAACCCGCCAAACAGTAGTTTGAGACGCTCCTATATCATGTGCAATAGCACGCACGCTTGTACGCGGATTGGCCTCTACATGATGCAGAATCGCTTCCTCAAATTCTACTGTGCGCCTCGTGAAGGGCCGCCCTGCTCCCGCGAGGTGTCTGATGCTGCCACTGACACGAAGACGTCCATGAATCCTTGCAAAAATGGCGTGATGCGGATGAGGACGTTCTGGAAACCGTTGGGCGTAGATTCGCGAGGCTCGTCTTCCGTTACCACCAGCTTCTCCGTAAATTAAATGCATATCCGCAAGTTCCGCATACGAATAACGCTGCATTTTAACACTAAGGTACTGTTATTTACTATCTAGTTTGACGCACCACTCAGATAATTTAAATGAATCGGTGTGGAGAATTTACGATAACAAAAATGTGAACACAGCAGGATTTTTTTACAAACCGGCGAGACCATGGAATGTGCTAGATGAACATTTTGCAGCTGGTGAATTTTTTGTTTCTCCTATGAGCTCTTAAGGTAAAATTAGCGGTAGTGCTCAAACGGCATATTTACGAACAGGGGTTTATAAAGCAAAATTGCATATTTTTATGCCCTCTACAACCCCTATCATTTTGTCGCAATAATTATGGAACACCCTGTATATTAATATGTTGATGAAACCAAGCAGATGAATTCCTTAAAATTTTGAGTTTGGTGCTAAAAATAAGACATTTGAATAGATAAGGAATTTTTACTAAAAAACCAAAAGATGCGCAATCACTCAATTTGGCTAATTATTCAATCCCATTCATTGGCTTTTTAGTCAAAAACTTTAATACTCACCTTTAAGCTGTTAATTTAGATAAAAACAAATAAGTGAAAAAAGAGTCCAATCTTGGATTTTTTATCCGTCCGTTTAAATGTCCGTTACTCTTAGATAACTTTGTTATCGTGCAAAATTTCAACAAATGTGGTTCAATAGTCCGTGGGATATGTGATATTAAATATTTGGGATGTTCAGATTAATCACCATGTGTGTCCGTAAACGTTGAATATGGAACATTTTTATTTTCAGAAATGAAAACGTCACGGTCCATACTACCTAACTATTTCCCTATATTCATTTAAGTACGAACCTCTCTGTACGATTAAATGATAAATTTGTTTTTGGCCAAAATAAGGAAAATAAGTATACCAAACCGTATATACAAATTGTATTTGGAATCAGAGAAAAAGCGTCTATCATTCTTATTAAAATATGAAGGGTCATCCATTTGAAAAAATACAACTTCATCTATAGCACTTTTTGAGAAAGAATGAATAAAAAATACATTGTACGAAAAACTGTATATTAGACCGTATAACATTTGTATACAACTTCTTTCTCTAGAAGAACATACAAAAAAAAATCTGTTTCTTTTTTACTGATTTATATTTTCTACAATACTTCCATTTCACCCTCATCCAGAAAAAAATTTGTAATGCTTCGGAGTCTACATGACTATTAGGTACTGTTCCAACACCCTATATCCTTGATCCTCCAAATTAAATAGTCTAAAATCCAGTTACCTAGGACGTCCAATATCCTACCCCTAACAAAAGACGAACAATCCGAGGATTTTAAAGTACGGGAGGCATTCGCAGATATATTTTGATTTCAATTAAACTGTTTTATTGAATCTACCCCTAGGAATGCTATTAGTCTCCCCCTCGCTTCGCACAAAGAGGGTTCCGAGAAACATAAAACACGGGTAGATATAAACAACCCTTTGCCCTTTTATAGTATACAGGGAACTTTATTGCATGCTGCTGTGATAGAGTGATTTTGAATTTGACAGGGCTACGAAATTATGCTGATAAATCGAGTATAGCATGCAGATAACTTCAGATCAAGTATTTCAATATGGAAAGATTGTAAATATTCTACTAATGAATTTTTGAATTCTTTAGGGAGTCGGGTTATATTTAGAAAGTATTGTAAAACGTTTGCGTCTATGCAGTATATCTTACGCTCCTTACAAGATTACTACTACTTATTTTTTGAACGGGTAAGAAAATTTCAAAGTGGCGGCTAGGTGCCATCTTGTAATATTATTCTTGAATGAAATGGTTCGTCACGTAACACCTCATTTTGAAGCGCCATAATATGAATCGCTTGTAATTCAACAGCTAGTCATCAAAACGTTTTAGTATATTATTTCAATATTCTTCTTTTGGAAAGGTCTATTTGAATGTGTAGGATACCCGCTTTAAAAAGGTTTTGACAAATTTTCAATGTAACTGTCCATATTTCATAACATACTATATACTGATATGCTCGTCCAAGAGAAGAAAATTGATATAACATACTATAAAATTTTCAATCTACCAAAACGCTCAACTTTGCCAGTGCGTCATTTTGAAAGAAAATGATTTTATATTCTCCCAACTAGCAAAGTAGTGCTATAAGCTTTTGGTAAAAGAACCGTTCAGCCATTAAAGCTCTCTATTGTTGTTGCCTGAACACCAACATGCTGGCTTAATATTGTGTGGAATGCAAATTTGCTTTCGGCAACATATTTGCTCTAAAATGAGGTGTTTAAAATATTCTTATAGCATAGTTACACAACACCTTATAGGACAAATTTTTAACTGCTGCATAAACGTTTATACAACTATTTTATACGGCATATTTGCAGGTTAGTCAAAATGGTTGTGTTGTGACATCCATGGTAACGTTTATAAAACAAACCCGAGCCTTGTTGTTTTGCTGTGCAAATTTACTACTTTAGCCAACAAATTGCTCCCAACGGAAGCACTTATACAACTGTTGTTTAGTCACTGTTGGCTGTACATATGCCAAATATGTTGGTATACAACCATAACCTAACTTTCTGCTGTCATATTTTTGTTGAAATGCCATAACCAATGTCTTAAGACAAACAACGTATGCATATTGGTTAAAAATGTTTTATCAACTGTTCAAACAGAAGATATAGATCTGGTACAAATTCTAGGTAGATCATTCGACTCTGTCGTCAAATTGTTGTATAACACCTGCAGGCAGCACCAAAATATTCTAATAAACTAAAGACAACATGGACGATGCCATGAATATACAATCACCCGCCATATTGGGCAAACATTTATTCCTCTATTTGATATTAAATAATTATGTTTCAGTTCGAAATTACAGATGTAAAGTGATAAACATTAGTGTAACTGTGTCTAAATATAGGATTTGTGGAAGATTTAACGCAGATAAGATCAGTTTTCCATTTTAAAAATCTAGACTTACTTTTGATCATTATCAAAATATGAATCAAATACGAAGCCCGTAGAAATTGCGTAACTACTTTGCACGATAATCACAATAAAATTTGCTGCGCAAGTAATTCAATAGCCTTATATCACAGTGTAGAAGTTTATCATATACCTGTGTATGAAATTCACAATGGCCGATATGTAAGTAAACAAGATGACTGTATGGTGTTAGTTATATATTCTTTACTTCGTCTATACAATACATAAGAAATAGTTTGGTTGCAATAAAGTAGAATCACGTAACAGAATAGTTGTATAGTTGACAAAAACTGAATCTTGCACTGACGCAAATGTCCTATAGCGCCTGCAAGAGGCTTACACTTTTGTTGTATAACTGTTACCTGCAGCCCTTATACAACCTCTTAAATGACTGAAGTATCCTCTTAGGTGTGCCCATTCTGCTTGTATAGCAGTTCTAAGAGGGTTTTGCTAATGTTCTTACAGTATACAATGCTGTGTAAGGAATACTGTGTAATCATTCTTGCAACTCTAATAGGAGTGATAATTGTTAGTTGGGCTGGGATCATAAAGAGCTTCAAAGTGAGCTATCACGCGACTCCAACACATGCACTTAAAACAAAACTACTCCAGATTGACGCCCAGCCGCCATCTTAAAATTGTCATCTGTCACTTTTACGCTGAAACGTAGTATTCCTACATCAATTTCATTACCCCGAATTTCTGCTTGGTAATTTGGCCAGTTCAAAAAATAAACCTGTTTGAAGCACTGAATGTGTATATCGGGTTATTTATTGTCTAGATGTCTTTGTCTTAAAAATGGTGTTGACATATGACATAATAAACGAAAATGGAAAAAACCTTATTTCTGAAACATTTTATACTTTTAGGAGGATATGTACGTATGTATACAGGATGTTCCTTAATGATATGCGAATATTTAAAGGTGTGAATCTACATGAAAAATTAATGTTAGTTTGCTTTATAAACTATGGTCCAAAAATGTTTCCTTACAAAAACTCGGAGTGTTGAAGTTTTAGGAAGAAAATGGGAATTAATTAATACTTTCATAACCGCTTCAGATATTTCACTGACATTAAGTACATAGTGGAAGTCAATAAAGTTGCATATTTTTCAAAGCAAAAATAATTTTTAGCTTTAACAGTCGCGTGCGTAGGGGTATTGACTTCAATATTTTTTAAGAACGAAATGGAATGCCAATTGTTTTTTGCTAAATAAAAATTATGCTTGAATTCCCCGTTCCATTTAAAACAAATAATCTCTCTTGAGTTGCTTTCCTTCGATGCGCCATTTTTGAGTAAAAAAATAAAAACCGTTCTATTGTCTAACTTGCAAAATTATGATTAATTTACTTAATTGGAAAAAATGAACACATTAGGGGTATTGAACAACAACAACTGACAACATAAACATAACACTAAAACCAACGAAATGATTACAAAAATTGTTGAAAATAGCCCCCTTCACTTAGTATGCATGCTTCCGCCCTCCTTCTCATGGAATTGCGTACTCGTTGAAATATCCCTGGAGTGTTTTTTATTCTTTCACAAGCTGCAACTATTCTTTCTCTTAATTCCTCTACAGTGTTAATGGGACTTGTGTACACTAGTGTCTTGAGATAGCCCCACAAAAATAAATCTAAACTGTTGAGGTCTGGGGACCTTGGTGGCCATTCTTGGGGCTCACCGCGGCCAATCCAACGATTTGGATAAACAATTTGTAAATAATTACGAACCGCTACACTGAAATGCGCTGGTGCACCATCATGCATGTACCACATATTGTTTCTTATTACTAACAGAACATCATCAAGCAGCAAAGACAACTGTTGTTGAAGAAAATTGAGGTAAGTCTGTCCGTCAAGTCGACCCGGCAAGAAGAATGGGCCAATAAAGTCGCTGCCAATAAGTCCTGCCCATACGTTAACCAAAAATTGGTGTTGGAAATGGGTTTCGGTTACGGCACAGGGATTTTCTTCTGGCCACAAATGATTATTGTGGAAATTCTGAATGGCATTTCGAGAAAAATTGGCTTCGTCCGTGAGCAGAATCATTGATTCAAATTATGGATTTTGTGTAATTTTTTGAAGGTACCACTGACAAAAGGTCGCACGCCTTGGAAAATCAATGGGAAGTAATGCCTGTACTCTTAAAATATGGTAAGGATATAACAACTGGTACTCGTTTCAGGATGTTCTTCGACTTCGTACAGCACTGCTTTCTCTATTTCAGGTGTTCTCACACTTAGTGGTCTACCTTCAGATGTTCCTTTTCGGACAGAATCAGTTTCAACAAGACGACGATGAAAAGGTTCGACTATCTGGCAAAGCACGATCGGGATATCTCTGGTAATAAATCCGTCTGTCTTGCTCACCATTACCATCGGCAAGTCCATTATATGTAATGCATTTCCGCCATTTCTGCATTTGAATAATCCACCGTTATTAACAAGACTGTAAAAGCTAAATAATGAAGAAGATGTCTCAGCGAACAGATTTGAGTAACAGAGACCTGTCAGATGTCAAAAACCAATGACATATTCCAGAGCAACTAGATATTTATTGCTAAATTGCATTCTCCAATTATTACATTAATTTTCTCGAACAATAGAACGGTTTTTATTTGTTTACTCAAAACCAGCGCATCGAAGGAAAGCAACTGAATAGAGATCATTTGTTTTAAATTGAACGGGGAATTAAAAAATAATGATGATTTTGGAGAACCATGAACATAACTGTGAAGATATAAGAATATATTGTCTCTGAAGGATATGAATATACACGAGATTTTCAGATTCTTAGCGGAAAAGAGTTTAAAATTATCGCTGATCCTAATGACACCATAAAAAAATTAGAAGAAAAGGTTAAAGAAGCAGCAGGACTTGCACATATCGTTCATTTGGAAGAAGAGGGCTACATTTCAAAAACAGTTCATTTTCTGCTTTATTGCGTTGATAATTCAGAAAGTGTGTTTACATTTATGTGGAAAATGGTTACATCTGTCATATCTGTCATATCTGGGCAAACGATTACAACTACCGATGTAACCATTTTCCACATAAATGTAAACACATTTTCTGAATTATTAACGCAATAAAACGGAAAATGAAAAATTTTGAGATGTCACCCTCTTCTTCCAAATGAACGATATGCCTCTGAAAGATATTATACTTTCATTTCAAGATATTCAACTGTGAGCTTGTTGTGTTCACTGTTTAAGTTGAGCTAATTGATAACTTGCTAATGATACCACAATTTTTAGAAATAATAAGAAAACTGCAAAGGAGTGCAATCTAAAAGAAGGTAATGTCATATTATATTTTTCTTGTATGCAAAATTATTGTTTATGATGCTTGCAAATTAATGAAGTAGCAAAACGTCGGCATTACAAGATTTCATCGTATTTTTTTCGATAGAAGCGGCCACGAAGGCAGAGCCTATGTATAAAGTTAAGAAGGTCGCTGAGCTTTTGTTTTCCGTACGGAAATTATTATAGAAACGTCTAAAAATATTATTTTGATCAAAATACGCTATGAAACAAGATTGTTTCCAAAATTTACATTCTCCATAGCAGTTCTCTCATTGGGCAGTAGCATCTTTTAAGTGCCGTGTGTCAAAACCGACATTTTTCATAGCAATGTGTGTGATAAAAATAAGATTCTCTCAAGCATTCTCCAAAATTTGGAAATAAAGCTCGTATTCTCCAAAGTATTTCATTTGACTACATCAATCTGACCTGTAATTTTGCTGCCCAAAATAATTCAAAGTATCGTTGATAAATGGAAATTGGAAAATTGTCCTTTAAAAATGCGAACTTTTTGAGCTCCTGTAAAATTTGCAAAAGTTGAGAATGCAGGTTTCGCAATGGACGCTTCATAGAGGCAAACACATTGCAATCATCAAAATCTAGCGAAATCAAATTCGTTCACCCTTATTAGGCCTCTGTTGGGAGTACCATAGGGGGTGGCTCCCCGTGAACATGTATCGCACTCCCTGGGAGGCCTTATTGACATCTGAAAAGGTGCCGAAGTGAAAAATCAAACTAGGGGGCCTTATTTGTGTTTGTCGAACCTCCCGGTGTGAGGGGTCGACTTCCCGATTTCGTTACATGCTTTGCAGAGGGCAGGAGTTGCATATGTCACGGGCCTTCATCAATCGAGATTTTTTTATTTTTTTATCTCATAAAATGAAAAGCAGCGACAACACGTAGTCGTTCAAAATTGTAATTTATCTCTAATTCTATCAAGTTGCAGATTTCATCAGTTTCAGTCTTGATGTCTTTTTTATGATGGAGGTAAAGGGAGAACGAGCCAGTTCTTGATGTACGGACAGAGTCTGAAGGAGAAGCACAAGCTAGGGTCCCCAACATCATCTGCTTTTCAAAAATTTATAGTGGCAGGTACACTTTGACAAAAAGCTACCTCTGGCCGATGATCACCCCTTTAGAAAAATTCCTCGGGCTCCCACGCATAGCAGTAGGAGATACGACGTGAAAGAGACTTGAAACTGTCATCGATTAGTCGAACTGCCCATCTCTGACCTTCATCAGGGCAGTGTAGTCAAAACTGTCATGTGAACAGTATTTCAGGCTGCGTCTTATCTGCCCTTTGGACATGATGAGTACGTTCGGTAGAAAAAGGTATCTGTGACATTAAAAAAATATTCAAACTTCTTATCAGCGCTAGCCGCTAGATACTTTCCCAAAATCATGATCTCAATAATCTCAACTCCGCCAAAGCAGTTTCTTGACAACCAGTGACGTGCCTTAAAATTAATAAGCTGTACCAAATTGTTGCAATACAAATCTTCCGCCAACAAAGAAGTCATCAGCTCAATCGCAAAATCGGTCTGACACTCCTAATGCCTGCATGCAAAGTGCTGTCATCTGCGATTTTGTAGATCGATTTTATGGTGCAGTACGGGGTGTGTTGGAGAGACCTCAGATCCATAAGGAACATCAGTGTTGATATTAATAAAAATAATAATAAATCGTATTTATTTAGGGGTCGGAGCTTAGCATACTTAACTGCCACTTAACCCAAAAGAATATTGAAAACAGAATACAAAAGCATAAAAACATTTGTTAAGTTAGATGTTAAAAAGTGATTAAAAATATGATGTGTATAGCATACAAATTGTAATAGTGATACAAACAAAAGTATGTTACATACGGATATTTGTGTGAGATGACAGATAAATTTTAGCAACCGATGTATTTCTGTTCAAAATAAATTTGTTCATGTGTCTTTGAAATCCGTGATATGATAGTAATTTTGTGGCTCAATTGTAAAAAATAACTGCGTTGTATGTGAATCATTTACGATGAATGTGAAGGGGTATTGTGAGTGTTTCTGTGAATCGAATGCCCATAGAATGAATAATGCTTCTTGATATCAGCTTATTTTACAAAAACGGCTAAATAGATGAGCAAAAGTCTGTGGGTGTAAGTAACTAAGTGTAGCTAACCAGTTCTTTTACCATTCCATGTCTTTGAAAAAAGGGCTGATATGTTCATATTTGTCCAAATTATTGATCAATTTACAACGTGAATTGTTAGGTGGGAAGGAGAACTGGGAACAAAAGATTCTCATTTTATTGGAGAGGAAGAATCGCAGTATAATCGAAAAAGAGAATATATATACAGGGTTATCCAAATTAAGTGTCCACCATTAGTAACTTTGTTATTAGTGAAAATACAAAGTTGTTTGAATTAGCAAACTAGTAGCATTTTTAACGCTGGTAAAAATGAGAAATAAAAAAAACAATTGAGAGTCGTTATTTTGATTTTTTTCAGTAAAATAACATTTTTTTAAATGGAAACCCCTGTATATTATATTTTTTTCTGTTAAAGCATCAAATTTTAAACAAAAAAGCTTACAATAACTTTTCTCCTAGGTTACAAATTGTTGAAGTTATGGCCTCCAATCTGAAACAATTAAATTGTATCGACAAACTTTATTTTCAACATCAACTTATAATCTTACAAAATATAACAATTTTTTTTAAAGAAGATGCTCGAAAACACCACCTTGTTCTTCAATACATTTTTGGGCACGTTTTTCAACTGCTCGAACTGTCTTAAGTATGGTCCTACCATCTATCTGGGTTATCTTTTCCCTAACTGCAGTCTTTAACGCGTCAAGGTTATCGTACCTTCGCTTGTAAATTTGGTTCTTTAAGTAACCCCACAAGAAGTAATCAAGTGGGTTTAGATCTGGTGATCTGGGAGGCCACTGTATTGGGCCATTTGTTCCTATCCACTGATCATTAAAAGTAGTACTTAGAAAATGATAAGTACCTCTGGAGTTGTGGGCAGGTGCGCCATCTTGCTGAAAATGCAGATGATGTCTACTTATAAGATCCAATTCGTCTAAGAAATTAGTCAGAATTTCTGACATAAATTCCACATATCTTTCACCAGTTAGGGTTCCCTCATAAAAGAACGGGCCAACAATTTTTGAACCAATTATACCGCACCAAACGTTGAAACTGAAACGGAGTTGTGGGCCTCTTGGATGTACTAACAAAAGATTTTCTCTTGACCAATAATGGTAGTTTTTTCTATTAAACATTCCAGAATTTGAAAAATTTGATTCATCTGTCCATAAAAGGTAACGAAAGTTATTTACATTTTGGCGACAGAAGCTAAGATACCAATGGCAAAAAACAAGTCTTCTCTCTGGATCCCCTGCCAAAAGCGTTTGAACTGGTCGGTACTTATACGGAATAAATTTGTATTTTTTTAAAATCCTTTGAACAGTACCATAACTGAAATTAGAGTCCTTGAGAATATCTGCTATTGAATTCTCACGATAAGCTTCAAAATATCCAATAACTGCAATTTCCGTGGCCTCGCTTATTATGAATTCTTTTTTTGCCCTTGTTTTAGCAAAAACATTTTCGTTGCCCCTAAATTTTCGATAAAGTCTCAGAAAATATCGTTCATACGGTTGAATGCGAGCGGGATATAATTCACTGTAGTATTCTCTTGCTCTCAAGGAGGATTTTCTGCACACTAAATAGCATTCTAACATATCACACTTTTCTTCATGGGAGAACATTTTTCTTTAAATTAATGACACAATAAAGCTTATAAACAAGTATTTACACTAATGTTTGACATTATTTGATTTTATCATTGTTTTCCAAAGCCTTCTAGTTGCGAGTATGTCCAGTTTAACAATTTGTCGCTTATCTTAATGCTGTCAAATCGCGAACGCCATGTTGTTTTCATAGCCGTCTTAATATTATAATACTGCAAATAATTAAAAATATTTATCGTTATTTTGACTTTATTTTTGACTTTAGCGGAAAAGTCATTATGAACTTTTTTGTTTAAAATTTGATGCTTTAACAGAAAAAAATATAATATACACTGGTTTCCATTTAAAAAAATGTTATTTTACTGAAAAAAATCAAAATAACGACTCTCAATTGTTTTTTTTTTTATTTCTCATTTTTACCAGCGTTAAAAATGCTACTAGTTTGCTAATTCAAACAACTTTGTATTTTCACTAATAACAAAGTTACTAATGGTGGACACTTAATTTGGATAACCCTGTATATATATATATAGGTGAAAAATTAAAGCTTCCGCCTTTTGTTGGGTACTTCGACAAAATTTAAGCAAAGAGGACTCTTTATACTTTTTTTAATTCTCTCTAGCTTTCAATGGACTTTGCCATCATCATCAGGAGCTGCAATTACAATGATAACAGTAGCAACAAAGGTGTAAAATGAATTTAAATTGACTCAACTTACAGTAGTATGTGAGGATGTTGCTAATTGTTGTTTACGTATAGGATGAGGGAAACGTCCAGTAACATGGTGAGAGCTGGATAGATTGTACAGTAGTCAAACTTATATAAAATATGACAAGAACAAGTTAAAAACAGATTAAAAATTATTTAAAAAATTAAAGCATTACATCGTGAAGCCACTTGATGATTGCACAAATTAGTGGTCATGGAATGATGAGTGACATGAAACCCTTTGACAGAAGGCCGAAGGATGTCAATGTCAGTATTGAAAGATGGAACGAATTGTGGGCGTGTGCCAAAACGTTGCCAAATCACTTCAGATGATGAGATTTTCAGAATTTTATGTTAGAATTTGTTAAACCGACCAGAGGCAGTTGAATAAACTATATTATTATTAATGGGAATTTAAATTAACAATTATTAATAAATCGTGAGGAGAGAATTATTATATTTTGAGTGGAATGAAATTTACTGGTGGAATCGGCCAAAACACAGATTCTAATTATGGTTGTGAAGAGTTGAAATTTGGGGAGATATGTAAGTTCTCCAATTTTTCGCAGTTTAGCAAATATGAGTAAATGACACTCAGTTGTTTAACATCTGTCTTTTTGTTGATACAGTTGTTATTCATGAAAATGTGGGACATTTCCAGGAATAAACGTTTGGAAAGGTGTTTTTCTTTATCAAGAACTTTGATACTTGTGTAATTCATAGAATGCCCTGTTGTGTTAACATGAGATGCTAGAGCGCATCTTTCAGGATGAAGCCTAGCATCACTTTTGTGTGATGTAATCCTTCCTTTCAGAGATCTGGAGGTCTGACCTATGTATATATATATATATATATATATATCTAGACGACAATGACCACGTCTCAAGTTATATATATATATATACTAGTATATTTTTGTGTGTTATACATCTACATCACGAAAAACCATGACGATTTTTTTTTCTGCCAGTCGGTCTGTTCGCTAATCTTTGGCCCATCTATAACTTAGAAAGCACTACTCGGATTTTAATGTAATTTTCACGCAAGAATACTATGGTGCCAAGAACAAAAAAAAATTTGAAAATCGATTCAGTGGCTAAATGCAAAAGAAAAAAGATAATTTGCCTAGTCGTTTCTTAACGATTCAGAGATTCCTGATCACGGAGAAATGGTATAAGCAGACACGGCTCTGGATTCAATACGCGCGTCGTGGTCTGGTCGATGGATCGCAGTCGGTAGAAGCTCCCGTACTGCCGTGGATCATCATCCACGCGAGGTTAGTCATAGCAACGTGGATGTGCTCTCGCATGAATTTTTCTCAGGGTGGAAGGAGATGAACCGTCGGGAAGATATAACGTTCTATGGAATGCTTTTTGAAGAGCGGGGGTTGAAAATATTACAGGAAGGTGCCAAATCCCTAAAATCCTCAAAATTGTACACAAAAGCATACTAAATGCAAATTTTAATTGTATGGCCACATGTAATGGGTCAGAGGGTAATATGAAATTAGCTTTAACTGCAGTCAATTGCGGTAATATTAAAGTTTCTTCGGCAGTCAGAACTAACGAGTACGCATACCTACCTTAATAGGTTCATGCTTTTTTCTAGTTTCTAATATTATCGATTCTGGTTTATGAAATGATAAAATAATGTTGTTTTCTTTTTGATAATATTGTTGATTTTCTGTTAGTGTATGTGTAGCATTTTAAGTTCAATTAAGCAAAACTCCCGTTTGTATCTAATTATTACTTATATTATTCTTGAATTAAATTTATTTGTTAAATAAGTGTTCTTTGTTGTACTGGATGTCGCCCAAATATCTTTTAAATACATTCTCTCTTAAGACCCGATATGGGTGTTTGTTTCCTACCCCGTCAGAAATATGTCCTTTTTTGAGCTGTTGGAAATACTTTTTATCATTTTAATGTCTTTATATTGTTTTGACTTATAAAGTATTATAGCCACTTTTCATGGGTAGCTGCTATGCTTTTTTATCTTTGATATTATAAAAAAGGGTAAGGTACCTTAAGGTGGCCATATTCGACCTAGGTACCTTACATGATAGTAGACAACTTTTCTATTTGCACCGTTGCGTAGGAACTAAAGTCAACCTTCTTGACGCCATTTTTTTCTTCAAGGCTCGTCGCTTTGTTCGTTATCCTTTTCCACCAAAAATTATCATTTTTGTATTGTTTGTGCTCCTTTTGTGATATAAATTGCTATTGATACTCAATATTTCAAACCATCCTTGATTTCAAGCCCAACGACGGCAAAGTTAAAAAAAACATCTTAGATTCAGCTTCTCTTATTGTTAGATGACGTATTTATGGAATTTTACAGCGATTTCGAAAAAGTATTACTGCAATGGCAACTTTGTATGGGAACAAAAATATAAGGAAAACATTTTAAATAATGGTATGCTAATTTTCACTATTAGACATATGGCTGGCTTTCATAACTACAAAGCTCAAAGGCATTTACCTTCAAGCTTGCAAAAATTAGAATATGCTGTAGGTGGTCACAAATGCACGGAATTCATGAATGGATAGCGTGAAAGTATTCCAGACGAAAATAGAGAAAAGGTGGATTCTTTAAACTCGTTTTTACATTCATTTGTACAAAATTAAGCCATCAGAGGAGATTTTACGGTCCCAAGACAGACATGCGCTTTTTTGTAGGCTAATTTGAGATGCCATTTAAGCCAGAGAGAGCTTCGAGAACTTGTGCTGAGAAGTGAGTGGATATTTAGGGTTATTTAGTGTGTAAGAAATTATTGAAAATTACGGTAGTTCAATAACAAGTAAAATGCTAAAGAATCTCCCACGCCCATCTGGAAGATTAATGCATGGGCAGTAGATCAAACTTAAATTGACATGCTAAAAAAACTGGTTCATTGGGTAAAATCACATATTATGTCATGTCATTGCATTGTGTGCGTCACTCAATGCGTTTATGAGGATGGTTCATAAATTATTTGATTGAATCAAAATTCAAACAAAAAACATTTTACTATTCTTTCTTTTTTAAATGAATCCAAAAAACTGGCCCCATATTCTAGAGTATTTATTGACATAACCAATACTTTATGTAAACTATCAGAATTTAACTAAACATAACAAAGGGAAATAAGGCTAAGGTAAAAATGAAAAAACAATAAAAACTAAACGAGAATGAATTGAAAATCATTTATTTACATATTGCATCAACTGATTAAACAATTTAACAAATATCCAAATATTTACAAAAAAACTAAATATATAAATAATACGTCGAAATTATAAAACTATATGTACAACTAAAGTAAAATATAAAACAAATCTATCCGATTTTCAGTGGTAATCATATACTTCAAGAATGCAAGCAATTAATTGCATATCGTTTAAAAAATAGATAAGTATAATTATCTACACTTTGGTATGTCTAGAATAGGAATTACTCCACGGTTATTTTTAACTGTTTGAAGCGTGTATTCAACAATGCTATTAAACGTGTTATAATATTCGAGATGCAGTGGAAAATTTCAAATATGATTTATAATGATGATTCAATCCTGTCTTGAATCAATATTAATATTTCAACAGTATTTTATGATACTGCACTATTATACATCAGTTGTTACACCCGAAAATATCCTCAACATCAGCCGCAAATCTAAGAAATGCGCCAGGTTAACCATAGAAAATATTCGGAAAGGTAACAATAGAATATAAAATCACAATTGCTTAGTATCATTGTATACTAGATTGAAAACACTGACAAGGTATAGGACACGGATGCAAAATAAGCGAGTTAAGCAAAGGTGTCGACCTGAAAATCATGATGAATATTTGCAGAAAAGCACGTTTAATTTATAATTACATAGTCAGTAAAGCTTATGGGGGTGTCCAAGAACTGAAGTTCGTCTCTAAATCAGACAAAGCTCATATTGATTTTTCTTGAATCCTGCCACAAACTCAAGCAAGGAACGGCGGATTTCGAGTATTTAACACAGATTTTCTGCGTATCATTTGAGGTCTATCCATACTTGCTATTGGTATTTAACAAGCAATAACAAAACCTATCATGAAAATGGAGTTTTTAAATTTTAGGTTACTAATCTCGCGAATCAAGGACAATTCGTTATCGTCTTACTTACTATCAAAGGAGCGTCATTTCAATTACGTACAATCTGTATCACGAAGAATTTCTACTATACAAAGTTCAGGAGCTATCACGCTTTCCAACCTACTCCTAACTCAACCACACCAAGTTATCTTAAAATATGTTTTTTGAGACTTTATCGAGTTTAGTTGGTTTAAATTGGAACCATCAATTCGTATTAGGTGTTACGTCATCTTGAGTTAAACAGTATTTGCATCACGAATAACAGATCTGTCAGAAAAATACAGGACGCTTAACTCACAGAAGACAACTATTTTAAAAAAAGTAACTCAAAATATATTCTTGTTTAATTTTGTCTTTTTCAGTGTACAATCATACCTTCAAATAACGTTTGTTAATCGCACAATTTTCCACATCTTCCCTTTTCATGGAAATAACATATGGTAGTACTTATAAGCTTCACTTTCCGATAGGTCCCAGGTAAAAAAGACTTTTAATACTGCTTCACGGAGGCAAAAAATTAGTTAGCAACTGTGAAACTTGGGAAGGTGCAGTTGTAAAAAATAGTCCGGGGAAATCGCAGGACTTCTGAGATTAAGGCTGAAGAACGAGGATTGCAAAATCTTCAGACCCGGTTTATTCATCAACGTATGGACGAAGTATGAATAAGCTTCTTGATAAAAATAAGAATTTAAATCCAATTCAAGATTCAAATCCTCATTGTACTCGTACTTAATTTAAATTTTGCTTGATACTTTTTGTAATAAAAATGGTTGTGAGTTCCAGATTTAAATAAATTGATGTTCGATGTTTTTCGAAAAGGACTCTCCTACTTATTTTTGAACGTTCAAGTAAGCAAATTAAAATATGGGATGATGAAATTGAAGCAATACTAAATTTTAGCATAAAGAAGTCATAAGGAGCCTCAAAATGAGATAGCAGACAATCCCTTATTCCATTAAAAAAAATTTTAAAAAGGATAACTGCTTCTTTTATAGAGCTCACTAAATTGAACCGTACAAACTAGAGGGGGAAGCACTGTATATAACCCAAGATGACGGAATACCAATAAAGTGTTGATGGCTCCAAGCTTTTCATTGGGTATCCTAACAGAGGAAAAAGTTTTACCCTGTTCATAGGATAAACATACTGAACTAAAAGGTAGAGTCTAGTAGCTCCCTTATCAATATCACCATAACCTATTCACAACCGTTTCTCAAAACAACTTCATGTACTGCCTTTGCAATGGCGAGGGGCCTACACCAGCCGCAGCTGAGTGGTGCAGATGGTGATGGCGTACCTCAAGGTCCTGTTCCGCAGCCGCTGCGGCGGAAGTCCGATGGTGGTCTGGAGGCCTGTATCCGCGTTGCTTATCCTCGAACTCCTTCAATCGCTGGTTGTATCGGTCGATTTGCTCCCTGAGGAGGGCGTCTTCCTGTGCAGCGCGTTCCTCGTTGTATTCCAGACAGCCGACGCCATCCAGCCGTTCCAGGTCTAGCCAGCCGCGCCATCGGACGCATACACCGTTCATTATAAACGAGGATTTGATGTGCACCTGGAAAAAAGAAAAAATGGTGTCAATCACCCAGCACTGTCATATAATAAAAATTGAATCGAAACTTGCAAAATATACATTTGAAATTTTTGAGAAAAAGTACAATTCGCGTTTTTGACCACCCTGTATGAGCAGAAATGAAAATTCGAAAATGTAACAAATAATATAAAAGCTGAGCTGTGTAAGTTTTTTTTGATACAAAATTCAGCACTCCAAATTTCTAAATGGCGGATTGAGGGGTTGCCGAAGTGGACGGTTTTTCTGGACAAAACACCTTACATCTCAGTAGCTAATTACCAAAACCACATAGTATGTCATATCAATATTCTTCTTTTGAATTGGTTTGTCCAAATACGCATTAAAGTTTGAGGCATTATATTTAAAAAATCACAACTTTTTTATGTAGATCAAAATTGGGACGCCCTGTATAATTGCCAATATTTTAGAAATGTGCCCTCAAATGTCATGTATAACATGCTATAAATGGATTTTTCCAAAATGTATTTGTTTATGAGTAATATTCCGTCCACACATGTACCTTGTATGGTATAGCAGGTGCGTAACATCACCGGGGTCTGAATCTTAATAAAATCAGTTTTCAATCTCAATATTTTAAAGACGTACAAATCAGATCGGTAGGAAACCAGAAATTTTACCTTTACAAAATCCAAATATGTTTCAGACCACGATACTTCAGAGTACATATATTCTCTTCCTGCCTCAATACTGTGGGTAATGGGCAAAATACAGCACCGGCCTAGCAATAGCCGTCTATAACATTTTAAACAGTGTCCATAAACTGAGGTACCCGATATACCGCTCTCAATATAACAATAACGTTTTATTTTTTAATGACCCCTAACAGAAAAGGCAACAATTTACAGTCACTTTATGGGCCCGTAGCAGAAAATTGGACATAAACCATCCAGGTCGGACAGATATTGTTGTTCTGTGTCACGATTATGAACCTTTTACTGTGCCGTCGTTCAAGTTAATGGTTCAAATTTCCCGTAAATAAAGGGCTCGGGTACCGAAAACAAATTTTAATTTCGGTTACCTGTCCAATACCAGAAGAACTCCTGTCAGCTCAGACATTGATGTGAGGTGGACGTACGAGTACCGTATCATTTTTACGATGTCCGTATTCGGTTAATTGAATTTTGGTTTGGAAATGGAACATTCAATTTTTTTCTATATTCATGTTGCTTACAATGTATAATGCAAATAAAAATCGACGAAAAGCACAGAATCTAATGTCGTTTTGTTATTTTAATAATAATAGCAATAATAATAATGATCTGCTTTATTCAAGCTGTACATTCAATACATAAAAAAGAGTTGCAAATGGTGGGGAAGCTTAGCAACATGCTACTTTTACACTTAACCGACCATTCAAAAAAAAAGTTGTTAGGTAGCAGATATCAAACAAAAAAAAATTACGCAAAAGTTTACTATACCACAAAGTTGGGGTTTTCCAACGACGTATAGATCTTGAGAAAATAAGCGGATTTTCTTAGTAGCACATACACCAATGTCTTAAGAGAACCGAGATGTTGGGCTCCGCAAACCTAATCAAACCTGAAACAAATCGAATCCGGTCCTGTCCTATCCCTCGATCACGTCCACAGCGCCAGCGCCAGCGTACAGTTATACGACTTACGACTGCGATGTGAATACGGATTTTACGACAGAGCCGTACTTGGAATTTCAATTCAACTGAACAGTGAGTACTATTTCATTTATTTTTTTTTACTTGTTCGCTCACGTTTCTCCACACATTAGCTTTGTTATATCAAGCGTAGTTGTGTTTGAAAAGGAAACCCCGAACTTTGCGGACTATGCACAAAGAAATAACAGAAAAAGAAATTAGCAACAAAGACAAGAGCAACATGTTTCAATTATGGATCTAAGCTGATTTGAAATTCAAAAGATGTTTAGGGACACGTTTTTAAATTCAGGACTCATAGCATTGTATAAAACTTACAGCACTGTACGTGAAAGAACGCTCAAATAACGCTGTGAAACAGAGTGGTTATAATACATATTTGGAAATCTAAAATCAGCTAGCTGACTTTTAACTTCTTTTCTTTTACGATCTGAAAAATAATGGGCTGGATTTACTAGGATTTGTTGACAGGTTGTGACTTTTTGATTATCGTGGTTTATTATTGATGCCTGCGCTAGACGAACTTGCTTCATGTATGCGTGACATGATCTGCAATAATACGTGGTTGCCAGATGTTCCAATTTTCCCCGATATGGGGAAACTTCGTGCAATTGTTTTCGCTTCAGACTGTACGCAGACATTTGTTAGGAAATGAAATGCGATGATGAGACTAACGGCTGATCGTGCGACGTTTTCGGCGCGTTTGAAAGCGCATCATAAATACAGTTTCGAGCCATGGCGTGTCGTTTACGAATCCTCGTAAAATCATTTTACGATGCAGCAGGCGCCTAGATCTCGTGGTTACGGTTAATTTTTCTTTTGTTTATCCGGAGTTTTATTGGCTGCTTTGATCCCAGCACGCGGATATTTAGTCTTTTGTCTCGCGCAGTCTCGGCTCCCGCCGTTCCCATCCTAAGCACACTCGGATGCGATACGTACTAAACGCAACCGTAAAGAAAGCCTTAAATAAACAACGTAAACACACAAAAATATATGTTTGTAACTTATTTAATGCCTACACTCCAAGAAAAAATGATGGAGTATTTCTAGATCATTGGACGTGCCATCGATTCCAAAGTATGTAGCTACACTATGCGGGAAGTGAACCGTAAGGCAGGTGCTCCTTTTGCTCTGGTCCTGACTTGATTCCTGTTTTATTGTCCTGAAGAGACGCGCAAAAAAGCTTGCTCCAGTTCTTTCGCGTATCTTCTAGATATCTTTCGAATCTGGTATCATAACTCCTCACTCTCTACAAGGCCCGCATGAGATCTAATCTTGAGTTCTGCTCGATGACTATGACTTCTCTAACGAACAGCCTCGGGACCCTTTCGCACCGACGGGTGGTCGGCGATCTTACTCTCTTCTAGTGCTATGTCAGCGAACTTTGCTCCTCAGAGCTCTCGTTCATGATGCCGCCGCGCGTTGGGCCTACCAGACGAACCCGCTGGGCTTCTGCCACCCATCAAAATTCTGTCAAACTTCGTACATCGAGACCTGGCCGGTACGATCGCTCCCTTGTTCCCATGGAGTCGAGATTGTGGAACAATCTGCCCGAGAAGGATTTTTCTGGTTTTACTATCCAGTTAGTTCCAAAATCAAAATAACAAGGCATATTTAAGTTCCTGCTAGTAGTCGCGGAGTGCTGGTATATTTTTTTGCCTACGCGGCTGCTTCAGTATAAAACGAACATTTACATGTACAATTGTCTTAAAGCACTGACATTAATGGTGTTCATGTTGGTAGAGGAATTACCTGTCCGCGACTGGTTTATGAAAAAATAGTATCGGTATCTTAAAGGCAAATTGATTCTACTTAAAAATTACCTCTTGCAGTTCAGTTCGGTTGCACCGTTTTCGAAAAAAAAAGTTATTTTATTAACAAGCACATCAATCTGTTTATCCCAATCAACATAACGGAAAACTCCAAGAGATAGATTTAATATGGCTTTGAAAAAACGATACTTAGTTTTGCAACAACCAGTGACATACAGTTTACAGTTTAAACAAGAACGAAGAATTTTTATATGAACTTTTTTCATATCAAATTGTTTACTAACATACTGTATAAATTGGAAACAGTATAATATAATAATATAAATGACCTAAATGAGTACTCGGTACGCCCATGTGGTCAGTTTTAAATTTTATTTATTTTATGTTTTGGTAGATAGAATCTATATGAGGAAAAATTGCAAATGTCGTTCCTCAAATTGTTAAAAATAGCATATTTTGCAACGTCAAATTTTGTGCTACATAATTTTCGGCTTTGATTTTTTTTCTTTGATTGCTATTATCAATTTCATTACGCTTGTTTCACAATTTTGAGGAATAATAAAAAGTTCCTGAGGCGCTGTTCTTAATTGAGTTAACGTTTAAACGCCTTTTTTCAATCCAATAACTGCAAGTAAAGATATAAGTACAAATAAAGCACACACGATTTTTCTCATAATTCCGATATCGCCCTCGATATCAAATGTTGTGGCCAACCTAATCCGGTGTTGTGAGCGTATATCTCATTTCGGTGGTTTTCCGCTTCCCGTCTGCGTTTTCATGTTTAAAATTAATATTGGCTTGATAGGATATCGCATGTCACATCAAGTATGAAACGTGTTATAAAAATTCCCATCCAGGTGTGTGCGTATGCATATTGTAATGAGAAACTTATACGTCTCATGTTACATCAGAAGTGGGGTTTATAATAACGTGGCTAATATCCAGATACGAGGTGCTCAAGAATCATAAATTTCAGCACATAGGCCAGCAGTGTGTTCTTAAAATTGACTTTTTAGCAAAAGCTGTCATGGTCGTAAGCCTTTCCAAACTTTACCATCGATTATCGTAATCTTCTTAAATATAGCCATCCATATACTGAATTACCCAAAAAGGATCTGGGAAATACTAGCGCCATCCAGGAGACAGTAGCAGAACAAAACACTGTAACTCTTTTCAGAGTCGGCCTCTGAATTAATTTTTGTATTCTACAACTGTTGACGGTATCTTTCAGCTCCCTTTTTGGTATGCTGGAAATCCAGCACGCTGTTGGTCATGCTTGATTTTTCCAAGGCATTCGATACGGTCAATCATGAGATTCTTTCAAGTAAGCTAGAGAATTCTGGCATGTCAGAAGTTACTTTGCATTTCTTGAGATAATAATAATAATAATAATAATAATAATAATAATAATAATAATAATAATAATAATAATAATAATAATAATAATAATTAACGTCTTTTATTTGTAATATTCTTACAGGAGGCGAGATTTAGATAATATATCTATTCTACCATCTAACCCCCTTAACAATACGAGATGTAAAAAAACAGAATTTGTTGAAAATTAATACCTGTATACAATAACGATAGAATAAAGTATAATCTAAGTAAAGGCATAAGGAAAATTTGAGGCCACTTATGGGTTACAAAAGATTTCGCTGCTGATCAAGTAGAACTTCTTTCACCTTTTTCTTGAATTTGGGTTGGTTTCTTTTAAACTGTGGTCTAAAGAATTATATGATTTGATCGTATTGTAAATATATGTATTCTGAAATAGAGATGTGCGGTGGCTGTGGCTCTACGTATGAATTTGTTTACTAAATATGACGGTGTTATTGAATAAAGAACCTTATGAGTCGGATTTAGGAGCTGGTACATTTTATCAATTTTCATCCATTTGAGTTCATTAATGGCATTCGATATACGATCATACTTTCTGAGACCATTTACAAGTCTGCAACATGTATTCATAACACTTTGAATACGATTTCTTGTTATAATATCTAAATAGGGATAGTAAACCATTAAGCAATTTTGAAAGCAAGAAAGATTCACACAACTGCTTTCTCGCAGATTTATGTAATATAGCCTTATTTGCAAATAAGACTATGAGAATAGCGTAGCACTGAGAAATTAGATAGTTTACGTGTACAACAAATTTTAAGTCATCATCCATTACAATACCTAGGTTCTTCGCATGATCCACAGGAACTAATTTATTACCTTTTAAATGTATGTCTATGTACCCTTTTTAAAGTATTATTTTTTGTTCTATTTGCATATACCAAGATATTTGTCTTCAAAGGGTTCAAACGAAGATTATGACTACTACTGAACTTTTCAATTTGGGCAAATCTTAATTAATTTTATTATTTGCTGTTTCCAAGTCATTACTCCTAAATGAATAGAAAATTTGAGTATCGTCTGCAAAAAGTTGTATGTTGCATGATTTTACCTCTGTTTCTAAATCTGAGATATATAATGAAAATAACAGGGGTCCTAAGACTGATCCCTGTGGTCCACCAGAACAAATTTTTTGTTCGGTAGAGTACTGTTGATTTAGACGACGTTTTTGATACTGATTTTCTAGGTAGGTTTGAAGAAACGAAAGAGGTTTTTGAGAAAATCCATAATAACTGCATTTAGACACAAGAAGTGATTGATTAATGGTAACAAATGCTTTGGTAAAGTCAAGAAGTATGAGAGCTACTGCTTTTTGGTTATCAAGTGCCATTGTTATATTGATCGTACCTAATTGACCACACACAAAAAGTGAAAACATCTAGAGGAGCTTCTGATGCACAGTATGTTTCATCAGCAGTTCTTCAGGGTTCAGTACTATTCCTAGTATACACCTTTGATCAGCATGGATGCGTCGAATATTGTTACATTCAAATATATGCTGACGATACACAATTATCATTTCGATTTACCTAATGACTCCAACTTATATGACGCGTCGTATAAAATCAACCTAGATCTTAATAACGTATTAACGTATTGTACACTGTCTCCGGCATCAACGTATCAAAATGTACAAAACTTGATTTCAAGTCAAGTCAAGAAGCTTGAAAACCGTTAGTTTAGTTTGTTTTTTGACATTCTATTTTATCTTTGATGTAGTGTTAGCTAAGGAACATTTGCTGTTTAATTTAGCTGATTGTAGCAATAAAAATGAAGTTCGAATATTTTGCGGTTTTTGTTTTATTATCTATTATCAGGCACAGGTATCATGTAAAAAACCTATAAAACTTCAAAAAAAACCTATAAGATTTCAACTTGCAGACTAGGTAGTGTTTAGGGCACAAACAGTCATTCCACGTTTGCTCACTAGGATCGTTGTGAACGTCCATCTATGGAGGAATTACTCAACTAAACTACTTACGCATTATTGGTTGCATAACTTTGTGAGGCTGAGTGATCCGGGTCGGTAGTTTTTATCTCTGAGAAGAAAGTTGGTTGAATAGCAAGATCACATCGGGATGATTATGTGTATTGGTCTGCATGTGTATAAAATCAGTGATCTGTGCTGTGAGAGAGAAAATCATTACTGAATATGCCGAATATGGCGGGTTATTTATATGTTATGCTCTGAAGAGAGGTTATGATCAAAGTTATAAATTACGAAAAACTGAGGAGAATTACGGGAAATCATCACAGCGCCCGCGTTGTGTGTAATCACTGTTAGCATGTATATGGATTGTAATTCGACAGTGCACAGTGAATATGTTATAATTATTTCTTATCTCTCTCATTTTTGAAATTCAGCAAATTTGTATATGTAATTTCCAGAATGGATAAGAAAAAGTGGATGCGCAACTAATTTCTAGCTTTGAATCGCAATTGCGTGTATTTGAGACGAGAACCCAATGTAATTATCATCAACACATACAACATACAGCTTAGACCTCCAGTAATGCCATCTCAGAAGCAGATTTTACATCACATCAGAGCCAAAGATTGATAACAAGCCTCATGACGCTTAGGCAACACGTACAACTAAGTGCTAAGTTAACATCTTGTAGAATAACCTACATAATGTCAAAAAAAAACAGCATAAAGTAATATTCGGTTATCTGGGCGGATAATAAATTGTAGCCGGATAGTAACCGGATATTCGTTACAGCTTTACTACAAACGCTGCTCATTCAACTAATTTCTGTAACTTTTACTTGAAAAAATGTTATCACCTAATTCAATTTGAAAGAGGAATTTAACTCTAATCTAACCTTGTCTCTACGTGGCATCATACGAATCCCCCCTTAATGGATGTAGAACAAAAGCGAAAAAACATATTCGAATAAACAACTACCCACGCTTTCAACAAAAACAGTTTTCCGTGATAATTAGAACAGCGCTCCTTTGTTCCAAGAATTCGCATGCTGCCCACGAGAAAAAGTCGCGTGTTACGCCTGCAGGACATCCGCAGCTGAAAAACGGCGTTTCTTTCATCGAGATTGACAGGAAAAAGGGATCTTGGCACGCGTCTCCGTTTTGTGCGGGTGGAAAACAAACGAAAATGCCCTTCAATTGTTCTTCTCGGGGTAATTGCATAATAGGTGTTTTGTCCCTTTGTTGCTCTAATTAAAAATGTCGCCTTCCGTTAAGGACAAACGTGACACCGGAGGGGTTAATGAGAAGTGTTGTGAAAAGGTTTTTTGCAACGCTGCAGCGGCAGGGTGAGAGAGAAAAACGACCAATAAGCAGCTTGATATGACATAACCCAACATCAAATGGGACCAGTATCTTTGAAGCTAAAGAGGTATCATGTTTTTTAGAACTTCAGGCTTCAGTATAGTCTGCATTCAGTAAATCAAGCACATAACAGATATAACAACGATAACGATAAAAAAAGTTTACTCAGGATTGTATCTATTCGCGTCAACCTACTGTCACGTGCCAAAATCACGTAACCTTTTTTTTACTATTTATCACTTATCCGTAATTTGAATTTCTCTTCATTGATAATACAGTGCCCATTTCTAGGCCAAACCCTTTTCAATGATTTTCTTTTGGCAAATTTTTGGTTAATTAATAAAACACAATGATAAATACTATCTAACGGTTGGTCCAAGCAAAACAGTTGTCTAGTGGCATGCAAATTCAGGCCCTAGCTCAACAAAGCGGAGAGTAGGGAGGGGGTTAAGAGCGCCAGTGACTTAGGACGGATTAAGCCACAACTCCCCGAGATGTTAGTCGGAACTTGTTTTGATTGACCACCACACAAAAGGAGAATCTAACAGAGATGACGAAATTTAACTAACAGTACCTACACACAGAGAGAGCCAAATAAAACAAGATATTAAATTAATCACAATATATTGATTAATAAAAAAAAACGCACATGTACTGATGTTATAAATCTTAAATACAACCTGACAAAATTATTTTTCGAGATAACCCCGCGAAAGGTCTACCATGCTATACGCCCGAAGTATTTACAGATATTTTGCGCCTAAATATTAATTAAACTTATCTGTAGCACTTCTTTGTCAGGCGCGGCCGAGATGTCCTCAACTCAGGTCAAAAAGTGGCCAGTAGTGGGCACGTCACTGGGCAGGGGCTGCTTGCCTCGTTGCCAAAAATTTTGGTACTACTACTACTCTCCGCTTTGTTGAGCTAGGGCCTAAATTTGCACGCCACTAGACAACTGTTTTGCTTGGACCAACCGTTAGATAGTATTTATAATTGTGTTTTATTAATTAACCAAAAAAAGGCGTGGCACTAGGCGCAACAATTTTTAGAAGATTTTTTAAATGGTTATAGTTACCTACATACACTATATTCACTGAATCAAAGCAGTCAAGTCACAACGTCAAATAATGACAGTGAAGCACATGGTTGCCACATTACTTAAAACTACTAGATCCTAGGAAATAAGCCACAAATAAACAACAGCCGTTGGCGTAATTACCAGACAAGCTTTGCGACAATGTCACAACACAGGAAACTATTACCAACAATTTAGGATCTATTTTGCACTAAGGTTGGCATTCAAATTTGACGTAACTGCTGTGTTTGAGTGAAAGGACTATATGTTTCTGTGAATTCAACTATACTAAGTGACATATAAATCCGAACACCCAGTTTAAATGGTTTCATTTTAATAAGAGTTGGTGAATGTATTTATCTTACTGTAAATAACAAGTGAACAAATTTTCAGCCTTATCAGTTGGACATTCCGGTTTTTATACTGCTTTTTTTTAATTCACTAACGCTCTAAAAATGAATATTTCAGCCAGTAAAGAATCAACGTTGGCGGATTTTGATTCTTGACATCCTTTACGATCGGTTGCGATGCCTAGAGTACGGAGACCTGTACGATTCCGTCAACTTAGTGAGTTTGATAGGGGCCGTATAGTGGGACTTAGGGAAGCTGGACTTTCTTTTCGGGCAATTGCAGTTAGAGTGCAAAGAAGTGTAGACACTGTGGTTAGGTGTTGTCAGGCATGGCTTCGAGAAGGCCGTACGCAAAGAGCAAGGGGCACTGGACGCCGCCGTAGAACAACAGACCGTGAAGATCGCCGCCTAAGATTATTGGCCTTAAGGGACCGTTTCTCTACTACCTGGTCCATTGCAAATGAATGGTTTGCAGAACACGGAAGACCTATTGGCATGCGAAGTGTTTACCGACGAATGAGAAGTTTTGGCTTGTTTTCATACCGGCCACACTGGGTCCTCCCTTTAACTCGAGAACACCGACGTAATCGCCTTGAGTGGTGTAACAACGGTCACTCTGGGATCAGGAATGGAACAGTATTGTCTTTAGTGATGAGTCTCGATTTTGTTTAGGCATGCACGATGGTCATGCCAGGGTTAGAAGGCGACGTGGTGAAAGGAGGAATCCACAGTTTTTTGTCGAAAGACATGTTCATCACACTGTTGGAGTTATGGTTTGGGGTGTTATAGCTTATGGTTCCAGGTCACCTTTAATCTTCATCAGAGGTAACATGAACGCGCAGCGTTATATCCACGAAGTTTTAGAACCCCATCTTTTACCCTATCTTGACACCCTGGCAGATCCAACTTTCCAACAAGATAATGCCCGACCACATGTTGCAAGAGTCACAATAGACTTCTTTCAACATAATGATGTCACATTGTTACCATGGCCACCAAGATCTCCCAACTTATTCCCAATTGAGCACGTGTGGGATATGATGGGTAGGAGATTGCTCAATTTGCAACGTCCTCCTCGGACTCTAGAAGCACTTCGAGAGGAGTTGGTGGTTGCCTGAAATGAGATACCACAGGAGGACATTGACCACCTGATCAGAAGCATGCCTAGGCGCGTTGGAGAATGCGTAGCACATCAGGGTGCATCCACACATTATTAAAGGTCAAAGGGCTTTAAAGCAGTGCAATCATTTTGAAATTTTTATCATTTACTTATTATGCTTCATTTAGTACTTATACAAAATTTTATTGAAATAAAACCATTTAAACTGGGTGTTCGGATTTATATGTCACTTAGTATATTTTACACTGCTAAGACCTCTAATCAGTTTGTTCATCCAAAAATCAATATTTTGCCCCAACCCCCTGACCTATGTTTCCCATAATAAAAAATATCAAAATTTGTTCTTTAAATTTCGAACGTAAAATTTTGCACCAAATTTAAATTTCTAGCTAATAATTTTTTCTAGACCCTATCCTTAGAATGTGAACTTACTTTTGCAACAAAGCTTCAGCGTCAAAATGGGGGAGGAAACTATTAAATAATATTTATTCTCCGGTATTGACAATTTGCCGTTGAAAAATGGTCGTATCTAGCCGTAAAAAAGAATTTTGAAGCTCTAAGATTCTAGTTAACAGGTTTTTAGCCGAAAGATGTTAGGAGTAACGTTTCTCTTCCAATTCTAACAGAAAGAATAAGAAAAATAAATTTTTACCAACAATTTTGCCTCCTTCTTTTTATTTTCAGTCTACGGGTTTAAATAAAATGTCTGCTATGTCATAAATTTGGATCAGCTATTCAGCTTCAATATCCTGTTTTTAAAATCTCGATACGATCATTTGGCGTGGAGATATTTGACTTTGAATATCACGGTAACCACTGATCGCACAGAGAATGCTAGGGTATTTCCGAAAACGGAAATAAATTTTCTACAAAATTTAATTGCAATCTTTGAAGTTTTTTGTGTCCTTGCTATTGGTTCGAAAAAAGTCAAAAAAACCTTCATTTCTTGTTTTGGATAATAGACCTCATTTTAAAAGTTGCTAAGGAGGAGTTTTTTAGTTTTTTTATACCTCAATATACCACTAATAACCTTGCACGACGGCAGACCGATCCATGGTACGGTTTTTCAAGACCGATTGGTCCAAGTTTTTAAAAAAAAGGAACCTTCTCATTAGCGGTCCATTTCAGTAGGGCGCGGAGATATTTGACTTTGAATATCACGGTAACCACTGATCGCACAGAGTATGTTAGGGTATTTCCGAAAACGGAAATAAATTTTCTATAACATTTAATTGCAATCATTGAGGATTTTTTTGTGTCCTTGGTATTGGTTCGAAAAAAGTCAAAAAAACTTCATTTCTTGTTTTGGATAATAGACCTCATTTTAAAAGTTGCTTAGGAGGAGGTTTTTAGTTTTTGTTATACCTCAATATACCCCTAATGACCTTGCACGACGGCCGACCGATCCATGGTACGGTTTTTCAAGACCGATTGGTCCAAGTTTTAAAAAAAAGGAGCCTTCTCATTAGCGGTCCATTTCAATAGGGCGCGGAGATATTTGACTTTGAATACCACGGTAACCACTGATCGCACAGAGTATGTTAGGGTATTTCAGAAAACGGAAATAAATTTTCTATAACATTTAATTGCAATCTTTGAGGATTTTTTTTGTGTCCTTGGTATTGGTTCGAAAAAAGTCGAAAAAATCCTTTACTTCTTGTTTTGGAGAATAGACCTTATTTTAAAAGTTGCTAAGGAGAAGGTTTTTAGTTTTTTATACCTCAATACACACCTAATAACCTTGCACGACGGCAGACCGATCCATGGTACGGTTGTTCAAGACCGATTGGTCGAAGTTTGAAAAAAAGGAGCCTTCTCATTTTCCAAAACAAGGCAAAAAGTAAATGTTTTTACATTTTTAAAAGCAATACTAAGGAAACAAGAAAAAATTCCTCATAGATTGCAACCAAATCTAATAGACAGTTTATTCCAGTTTTCGGAAACATCTTTACGTTCTCAGTGCGATCACTGGTTACCGAGATATCAGCGGCCGATAACAAAAGAATCCTTTTTCAATCAAAGATATGTAGAACGGAAAAAATGTTTCTTGCGCTATCTGTTAGAATCGCATAGCAACTCTAAAATCTTTTGGCTACGAAAACTGAAAACTAGAATCTCAAGGCTTCAAAATGCTTTTTTAAACGCTAAACACGACCATTTTTCACTCAAATACAGTTCGTCAAAGATCACTGAAAAAATTGGATTTTTTCTTGCTCCCTTAATCTTTAGAATAGTGTCGATCAGTATTCGGAATGAAAATCAAATCGACATGTTTGAATTTCATGTAAGTTTTCTTCAAACCCACAAGCGAAAATCCGAGGATAAGACTCATCATCCGATGCAGATTTCACCTATTAAGTATTTGGTTTTGTCTAGGGGAGAACATAGGTACGCCCATTATTTTGTGCATTTTTAAATAGTGCACCAGTACATTTCCCGTATTTCTACATAATTAATAACGAGTTTAGAAACTGTAAAAATAACGAATCGTCAAGCCCTCTGTTACGTTATCTTTGACAGGCATACCAAATAAAGTTGATTAGAGAAACAAGGGTTTTTAAAACCAGTAAGGTGAACCCTGGTACCGGTACTGACTGCTGAAAACCATGACAGGTGACAGTTTTTTTTAAATACCAAATCTTATCTTCTAAAAGTTTCTGTAATATTTGCATTACGATGCTTCCAAACTTTGGCACGTTTCATATATAACAAGTCAGTACAACTCAATTCGCATAGAACACTGTCTATTTCTTTTATTTATTTTTCTGATTTGAAACTCATATTTCTGATATATTTCAACTAAGATGCTTTTATTGCTTGAAATTATTTTAATTAAGCTTTCTCAGCTTTACAAATTACGGCAGCAAACCTGAATAGTGAAAAATAACCTTACGAAATAAGCTCTCTCTTATTCTCCATAACTAACGGAACGGAGCTTCTTATTACGATAACGGAGAACGAAAAATTGTCTAGGTACTGCGGAAGCGCGAAGCAGCAAAATAAGAGCACTAAAAACTCTATTAATTCCAATTTACAGTTTTATCAACCGTATTAACTGTAGGAGAAAAAATAGTCTTGTTCAGCCAGGGTTATTAAGGGCTGTGCTAGAGACAACCCTTTTTAATGTTCCGATTAGTGACAGTGCTGCATCACCTGGTAGCGTCATCAATTTTTTCCATCGGGCCTTGTAAAGGGTGCGAAGGGCCTAGCGTAGTTTCATATCTTGCTCACAATTTGTCATTTTTTGAAGGGATGGGGGCAGTTAACAGGCTTGTTTATCTTCGTGTATGGCGCGATATTAAAGTGACGTTTCGTGATTTACAGACATCAATTATCAGGAGTTATCGGTGGGGTTGATAGTAATTTAGTATTTGGCAGGATAATTTCGTATATTTATCGTCAACTCGGCTCATTCACTTATTTGGAAAAGCTCGCCTCGTTGCTCTCTGTATTGGAAAGACTTCTTATCGACCTAAGCAAACCTCTATCCTAACCCTTTCGGAAAGATTTGCAGATCTGGGGGGGGGGGTGGGGGGTTAAAAAAATATTATACATACATAGTTGTATTCAATATCGTTTCTGTTAAACGTTAATTTTCAGCCTAAAAAGATTCTTTATCCCCTGCTCGAATGTTACTACCATGTCAAGGTTAAAAAATGCTCCTGTATGTTTTTAAAATCGCTCCAACGTGGGCTCTCTCGACTTATGTTCTTCAAGTTTGTAATAATTTCAAGCGAAGTCAATCATTTTTAAAAAGATTAAGATCTTACAAAGTCACAAATATCGTGTTTTAGGGCCATATCGTCAGTCGTTCCCACAATTATTGAAGGATGCCTTTATGGCCTCCTTGATTTTCATAGTTTTTTCTCTCTTTCAGAAAGGCTGGGATGTTTCTAGATTTCTACTGTTCCGTGTCAGCGTCAGCACTCTCCTATTGTCAGGCTATGTTTTCTTCTTGAATTGTAGGAAATTTCAGGCTGTATATAACAGATGATACAAATCAAAAGTATGAACAATTTGAGGCAAATAGATATTTGTAACATAATCTCAAAATAGAGCGCTGATACAGAATAGTAGAAAACTATAAAATTCAAGGCCACAAAAGGCGTCCTACAATTGTAGGAACAGCTGACGATATGGCACTTGGTCTCTTCAAGGCGTAGTCAAAAGAATATTAAAGACCTAGATCCTAACACTTCACTTACTACTCGTACTTAAAATTTTCGTGTAACTTAAACTTTGAAACAGGTTTATATCATTGCGTAGAGAGATTTACCCATCATTTAACAATAGTCAAAGTAGGCAAATAACTCATGCTAGTATTATACAGAGTGGCGCATCGAAAACAAAACAGACGCATTTACTGGCAGCTCAGTTCTTTTTTGAAAAACGCTCAGACCCGTCGATTTTGTTTTCGAGGGAGACACAAGCCGGGGTGACACCACCCCCAAAATCTTAAATGGAAAGGGGGGTCGAGTGATACCTTATTTTAAAAGTCTTTCAATTCCCTTTATAATGATGTACAATACATGAGCTTCAGTTCAGTAGTTTTGAAGATTTATTGATTTAAAGCATAAAGTAGACTTTAATAGGCACTTCAGATTAGTTTGTACTACTTTCAGAAGAAATTTGACTAAAAGAATTTACTTGATAAGTAAATGCTTTTCTTCACTACGCCCATGGTTTGTTTATCATTTTGTTGTTGAAAATAGCTATTGGAGCGTTTTTTTGTGGCAAAAAAGTTATTTCTTGAAGAAAGATAAGGAAATATCTCGTACTTATTTTGAATAGGAATTTGCGATTGTTTTGACCAAACTTTATTGCCAAAATAACTTGCAACGCTTTATTACATCAATTAACCATGGTATATTCCACAGCAGAAAGAGTTGAAGTTATCGAAATATTTTGGAGAAATAATCAGAGCGCTAATAGAACAGCAGAAATATTTAATGAGCCACATGAGAACAATAACGTGCATCGAAAATATGTTCTAGAATTTGTAGCTAAATTTCGGGAAACTGGGTCAGTTGCCAATAAAAAACGAAACATTGAAAATCCCATAAGGAACGAAGCAATAGAAGTGGGGGTTTTAGGGCAAGTTTATGTAGATCCTACGTTAAGTACCCGCAAATTGGAGACTGTGTGTGTGGTGTTAGACGACGTACTGTCCAACGGATTCTAAAGGCCCATAGTTTTCATCCGTATAACATTCACCTGGTACAAGAACTTAATGAAGACGATGTTAATCGGCGATTACAATTTTGTGAAGATATGAGTGAACGAATTATAAACGATGAACATTTTCTATTCAACACTTGCTTTTCCGACGAATGTTCCTTTTTCTTAAATGGCGTAGTAAATCGTCATAACTGCCGATATTGGTCCGATTCTATTCCCAGAATTTATCATGAGGTTCATACACAGCAGCCACAAAAATTGAATGTTTGGGCTGGTATTTTTGGCCATCATTTAGTTGGTCCTTTTTTCTTAGCTGGAAATTTGACCGGTGGAATGTATTTGGAATTACTGGAAGACGCCATAGATCCTGCATTAACAGCCATAATTGAAAATCAGAATGATCGGCGGTACATTGCGAATAGGTTGATGTTCCAACAGGATGGTGCCCCACCACATTACGCATTAGGTGTTCGACGATATATAGATCAGACGTTTCCAGATCGATGGATTGGTAGAAGAGGTACCATTGAATGGCCCCCAAGATCGGGAGATTTATCACCTGTGGATTTCTTTATGTGGGGTCATTTAAAAAGCAAAATCTATGCTACTCAGCCAACATCATTAGAAGACCTGCGACAAAGAATTGTGAATGAGTGCCTTCAAATTACTCCTCAAATATTGCAAAATGTGCGGCAACGTTTTGAGCAAAATCTTTATTATTGCATGGAGAGTCATGGTGTCCGTTTTCGATGCGCCACCCAGTATAATTCCAATGACACTACTGAATCTATTTCAGTTGCCTCTTTTCCAAATGTTTACGTCAAGTAATCTCAGCATAATAAGCCTAAGGTAAATATTGAATTCAAAATATGGTTTTACCCTAGAGATAATAAATGAAATTACTTTCAATCCTGAAGGGATTATCTCTTCACAGAAATCGCTATGGATGATACTTCGACTGAAGTAGTCCCACCCCACCAAAATATTCTTCCTTTGTGTGTGGCATAACTGGCTGTTTACATTTTTCTTTAAATTTTGGAGCATTCAGCGTAAAATTGCCAAATGGTATTATATGGGATAATCCGCTCTTCCTGGTCGTTTACCCAAGATGTTAAATACAAAACAGATGTTATGAGTGGAAGGGGCTTCCGAAAAATAAATATCTCTGCCTGACCTACATCCTTGACTGCAGGGCTGTTATGCTGTAAGGGTGCAACCGTTTACCTGAAGGGTGTAAAATTTATTGGGTGGCATCTTGTATATTGGGGCTGTATACTGCTTTATGATGGGCAATTAATAAAGAAACGATTTCCAGGAGGTCCGCGCTACCACAAGGCGGTAGAGGATGTTCCATCTAGATAAAGTTGCATCTTTTATGCTGGCTTTTTGGCATATTCAAAAACATTACGGAGCTGAAACATTTTATTTCTTTATCAAGGCTTATCTTGACTCATGGAAAATTTGAAAATAGCCATAGGTAAATGCTTGAGATGTACCGAGTCAATCCATTTTTCTGTTTTTTTTTTAATAAACCATCCGTAGCGGAAGACGATTTTGATGTTTTGAAATTTTCAGCCTCTGAAAACAGTACCATGCTTGATAGGCCAAGCTGGCTCGTAGAAGTCCTAAGATATTTTAAATACTTTCAATTTCGAAAAGCATCCTTCAGCTGTTGATAAAGGACTAAGGGTGGATTTCACCAGCATTGTCAAATCAACAGACTGTTATTCTCCACCTATATGGTAACAGTACGTCAAATACAGCGAATGAGCTTCAAGTTCCAATCAACAAATTTTGCAACCAATAACTATGAAATGTTGAAAACAAAATACTGTCAAAGTATGAGATGACAGCTTGTCATTGAAACATCACCAGCTTATTGAATATTAAGAAATTACATATAATTTACACAAAGTTTAAGAAAGTGTTCGATTTTTGAATAAAATTCATGCTTTCATTTAATATTTTTCGATTGTTTATTCATGTTTATATTATTTTCTCAACTACCGTGTGTTTTTTTCCTATAAACCTCTTGCAGATAGCCATTAAGCACCTACTAGATGACAGGCTCTACCAAAAATTTCATAGATATTGCTCGTTTCCAAACATTCATTCATTTACTTGCCGTTCATCAGTACCATTATAGCACCGTCGATTGATATTTCCACAAAACCATTCAGGATTTTTGATATCCACACATCCATAAAGTCAAATATTTTGTGGTTGTTCAGGTACTGAACAAACATCCACACTATATGTACAGCGATTAAGAAATACTCAAATATATGTCGTAAAGCTACCGGCAAACTTAAAACCTGCGATAACTTTCTTGTTTCACTGAATATACATGTGTGGGATCCGTCAACTCTTGGTCCCAGTGGAGTAAGCTCCGCCAAGCGTTGAAATATACTCTACTATGCTTTATAAGACTATACCTGGAATTTTTACCGAATGATGTTATTCTCCACGTTTTTTCAAAATAATTTAAATATTCCTATACTTGCCGAAAAAGAACTGAAACCAAAAATAGAGCTAAAAGTTCATTTTATGTAGTCTTTATAGTTTTATGCCGCATATCAATCATACATATGCATACACACTCAGGCACTGAGACGTGGATTTGGGTTGCCTATGATTACGAACGCACAGCATCATCCCTTACTCCGACTGCCCTGAATTGATTTTTGTGCATACAAAAGGTACAGACTGTTAGATTACCGTCAGTACCTCAAAAAGCATGTTGTGTTCGCGCCCAATACAATAACAGATGTTTTTGATGACTCAAAGGTCCTTGATCTACCACTGATCTTGGGACGGCATTTACCTTATACCGAATTCCATGACACTATTTACCGATTCCGTTTTTTTTTGCCCGGTTCGGCAACACTGCAGATGTGCAGATCACTTTAAAAGCAATTGATATCCCAGACGTGTTATAATAATAGAAACAATAAGAAAATATAACAATGTTTGGAGATATATTTTCATAAATAGGTATTTTTGATTCTGACTTATAATATCTGGACGATGAATAATACGTGGATGCGGATACTTTTACAAATATCGCTGTTTTAGGACCCAGAAATGCAGAATGTGCTGTTTGTTTACATTTGGCGTGGATTTCTAGATCATAAACTGGCAAAAATTGTTTTTGATGTAACAAAAGATGATGAACCAGTTGGAATACGTTTTATATCCTTTTTTTTGCAAAATTACAAAAATCGGTACATTTCTACAGATACGTATTATGTCGTCAAAGACAGTGAGAACATCTTACCAAATATAATAGCTATAAAATCGACCTATTATTTCTCTCATTTTCATTGGTCGATTTAAATAACTGACCGTCTTTTGTGAAATGATAAAAATTTTAAATTCTATGAAAGTTATCCTAATTCTCAAGCACAAAGACATAATATTACATCTATAATGTACTCTTATTTATAAGGCAACCGTTTTTTCACGACTTTATTCAACATTTCAATAGAAATCACTGTTATTCAGAGAGCTTTGACAGCATCCGTCAAATTGCATTTCGATAAGGTCTTTTTCTATTGGTCCAACTGACCGTCAAATATTAATGTTGGTGAAATTGGCCCTAAAAATATTAAGCATGATACTATCACTTAGGCGTACAATCTAATCTAATCAGCGCTTGAGAATTTTTAAAAACAAGCTTTTTTATACTTGAGGGCCACTGTAAGCTGAAGGCCCCGTATCATTGATATGGCCCTAGCAATGCCTCTGGTAACGTTATAAGATATTACGTCACAGTTCTGGTGCGAAATTTTGTGTTGGAACCTCCTCTTTTTCACAAAAAAGTGAAAATACTCATAACCCATGCCCCTATTTGCGCTGTGTTAACGGCGCTCTCACAGTCAAGCAGAGTTTCTGAGGGGTATCGGGGGGGTGATAGGGAAACGCTAGTGGGACGGCGTTGTGACAAGGCAAGCGCTCTACGTTAGAAAAGGATAGTAATACGCAGAGGTGTGCTGTTCGCGTGCCTGGTTGAATTTGCATATTGCACAGAGTCGGATTTGATTTGGATATACGATCTAGCGTACGACTGTTTCCCTATTTTGGCGCATAGTATACTCAGCCCTTATTACACTTATTACCGTTATTGTGTTGTTGTATTATCGTTTTGTTATTGTTGTGTTGTTATTGTTGAGTGTCTTTCTTATCAAGGTATCAAAAATGAGCAATAAGAGAAATAAACGTGGCGTCTCGAAGAAGCCGCATTTAAATACGCACAGGAAATAAAAACGTTTTCCAGATAGAAAGGTAGGTACCAAAACAATTATGAATTTTAGCATTCATTTTGCCAATAAAAATTAGACTATACGTAGTTACTATTATAACTATATTTTATATGTTATTTTAGCTTAAAAATGACAGCAAGGTTTCGCATATTTATGCATTCTATAACAGAGACAGATGGCATGGATCTTCAAATTCAGGTGTGTATACCCTTTTTTTTTAGATTTGCACCAGAGGCTGATATCATTTCTGGCAATTCTGATTAAAAATGCAGTAAGTTTACTTCATGACGTCGATAATAGTATTGTAGAGCAGTTTAACTCAATCATAGCTAAATTCATTGGGGGTAAACGGATTAATTATTGCAAGAAGAGATCCTACCAAGGAAGATGTGCTGCAGCCGTAGTGAGCCACAATACACAGCGACCTGTTTGTGTGATCCAAAAGCGGCTACTCCCTAGTTTCAGTCCAACCTCTTTGATTGCTAAAGTTGAAGAAAGGAGAGCGCAAAAAAATCTGAAAAGGAAGCTGAAACCAAGGAAAATTAAAATCAGAGATAGTGATACTAAAGAGAACGCATCCTATGGGGAATTCTGTGAGAAGCCTGACATGAGCAACGAAGATATAGAGGCTGCCAAGGTAGAATTCTTGAAAAAAACTTGCAAAAACCGACTCCAAAATTTCCCAGATCGAGCAAGCCACAAAATCTCAGGATTGCAATTTGTGGCGTCTTCATCGAAGAATGAGGTTGACTGCGTCTCGGTTTGGTGAGGTTTGTAGAAGAAGAGATACAACAAGTTGCAGAGCTCTAGTAACGCCATAATATACCCAACCGAATTCTTTAGCAATGCATGTGACTATGGAAAAAAGCATGAAAGCGTGGCAAAGGCAGAAATAGAGAAATCATATTCGCAATCAGAAGTACAATCTTGCGGGTTGTTTATTGATAGGACCCATCCATTTCTGGCAGCATAGCCAGATGGTTTGATAGGCGAAAAAGGTCTGCTAGAAATTAAATGTCCATGGTCGGCTAGAGAAATGACCCCTGAAGAGGGCATTCTGAACAAAAAAATTACGTTTTGAATAAACGATGAAATAAATAAAAAACATAAGTGGTATTACCAAATTCAAGGGCAGCTACATGTTGCAGAAAGAGAGTACTGTGTGCTTGGTGTTTGGACCCCGTATGGTTTGAAAACAGACGTCATTCAAAAGGATGACGTTTTCTGGAACAATGAAATGGAAGAGAAATTGAAATTCTTCTACATGAACTGCTTGCTCCCAGAACTGGTCGATCCCAGGAAAAGCAGAAATATGCCAATCCGCGATCCCGATGTGATCTTGAAGGCACAAGAGAACCGTTTGAACAAGAAAAAGAGTTCTTGAGAATTGGCTATTTTTACCAAAATGGAAGAGATTAGCCTATTACATTGTACGCCGTTAGTAACCCCTTCGTGTCGGCAAATGCGGTGTGCAGATCTCGCTTTAGCAGCGATGTGCGAGATGTTATGCTAATCTCTTCCATTTTGGTAATAGTACTAGATGTTCACTATTTATTGTATATTATGTATATATTGTTTATTTAAATAAAAGTAAATCGTCAGGCTCAATAGCACGTAGCATCGGCTAGCTTTATCTAGTCTGTTAGATGGCGAATATTGAAATGTCACATTGACACGTTAAGCGCCACAGTAGAATCTGAAAATCCAGTCCACTGGGCCAAACTGTTATTATTGTCAAATTAGCTTGTTTTAAGTTTCGGTTTAATATTTTGACTTGACTTTTTTCTCAAATCCTATGATTTTTCCCCTTTTTTGATTTTTTTTTTCTGAGGTACTAGTTGTATGTCGCGTGGCCCACAGACCAGTCGGGTCGCGTGGCACATAAGTCGCGTCGCGTTTTTTGCAAGTCAACTTGCATCATGTCGCTCGTTGAGCACTGTTTCGTGTCATTTATTATTGAAGCGTTGTTGGTATTGTACGTCATCTTGTCCAAATTGCTTTACTGTTTATAAATTATTGAATACCAAATGTGTGATGTCGCATAACGAAGCGGAGCAAAAAAGGCTTGAACAATTGTGTAATGAAATACTATCGGATGAAGAGAGTGGCAGTACTGAGTTATGTGGGGATGTATACTTATCTGATGCGTATTCTCCAAGTGGTAGTGAATCAGATAGTAGTTGTAGTAATTCCATATTTATCTGTATTACTGTTTATTTACACCGGTATTTTGTTTATTCCTGCATAAGACTTTGTCAATCTGTTTAGTTTATAAGAGTTCCTCCATATTTGTGTTCGTTAGAATATCGACATTTACCATAACTTACTGATTTGCTGTGAAATTACTTTGTTCATTTTTGAATGAGAATGTCTGATTATTTTATAAGATTTGCTTTTTGTTTTAGATTTGTAGAATATCCTCTTTTTGTAAAACTCTATAAACAACGTGTTTTTTAATGTTTTCATTTCCAATTCAGTATAATTTGGTCCCTCAGGCCACGGACTCTTGGTTCCCGCAAGAAAATCACATCAGCATGGCACACGTCTTACGTTACGCGGCCAAATATAACTGCCAGCAGTGAGACATATCATGTGTGTCACGATTCCCAAAGCGCCAAATGAGGTGCGACACACGCATTATATCTCATGACGCTTATCGTGTTAAGTTTATTTTACGATACTCCATAAGGTTAAAGCTAAACAGCAAGTGACATTTTATTTGTGTTAAATGCGTTCACTATAATTATTATTTTTAACTAAAAAGATTACCGCCTCCAATGACCCTGGAACCACCTGGAAACTTTTGGTCACAAAGTTCTGTATTTTACCACACATGTCAAGTCTTTTCATTTGATATGTAAATTGGGGGTTTTGTACAAAAATATGTAACTCGCAATTTCGAAACGGCGGCAATCTTGGAATCAAATTTTTAGTGAAGTACTGTATTTACAAGGCGACGACTCTTATTTGAGATATTGGCAAGTATGCTATCCGCCATTTTGTAACGGCCGCCATCTTGATTTGAAACTGTTTTCGTATTACTGTTTTGTACAAGTGCTTAAATTTGATATCCATATTGGGGTGATTGAACAAAAATGATTTTTTGTGGTATCACCTCTGAAGCATGGCCTATTGTATAAAAAGAAATGATCAAAATCGATTAAAAATGTCCCCTCTTTCATTGAAGTCTATTAAAAATATCACTTACTGGTCCGATGTTTATCTCGAACGACCGAAGTTAAAACTGCTACTGTTTAACTTGGGACATTAAATTATCTGAATACGTCCTTTCTTAGTCCGTACATACCGCCGCGTTGCTTCGACTGGCAGCACGAGATAGTGGATAAAATTCGTGTAAAAGCCTATTTGCAGAGGTTTTCGCGCTTCAAAATTGACGCTTTATTTTTGAATATTTTTCAATGAAATTTTCACAGTGCACTAAAAACAAGACTCCTCAGGGTGCTATAGAGCCACTTTTTCGTTTTTTCCTCTGGGTTATTTTTAAAAAAATCGAGAAGTCGAACAACAATTATCTGCACTTCCACCCACCATAACTCCTGAAAAAAATTTTTTTTAGAAAAGTGGCTCTATAGCACCCTGGACAATTGTCTTCTGAAAATACTGTATAAATTTTATTCAAATATATAGAAAAATGGAGCGTCAATTCCGAAGCAGCTAAACCCTTGTAAATGGCCTGAAACTCACTGCGTCGGAGCCGCCTTAAGAGCGATACAAGTTCCAGAAGTAACGTTTAACTGGGTATTAACCGCGTATCAAAGGAACAAACAAAAAATTATCACCCTTGCTCGACATGCTCTACTTTTGTCCCAAGTTTTTATCGTGTGACAGACTAGTTCCTTCTTTCTTTATCATTCAAATGAGAAAAACAAACATCACGGTCCGGTACCCTGCAGAAAACAATGCGTGACAAATGGACAAGCTTTCTAGATAAAGAAACACCATTAATTTAGTAGTTGCAACCGGCCACGGACAAAAGTTGACCTTTGTTAATGAGGGTACGCGCCCCTTAATATTTTAATCGGGCAACATTAACTGCCGTTGGGTACAATAGGCAGAAAAGGTTTTTAATAGTTATGGACAATGTGACATGTGTTT